>OZ018390.1:66185906-67685324 GCA_963969525.1 Ontholestes murinus | reverse complement strand
CTCGCGTTTTTGATTATTGTTGCTCATCCGTGGGGGGGTGGGTCAGGTCAGGTCGTCGGCTAGAGTGGGGTGTGCTGATTGTAAGAGTAGTGGTGGTGGTAACGACAACAACGACGAGACATTTCTTTTCCGGATGATACTGATTGAGGATTGGGGGGGAGCCTGAAGAAGGTATGAATGGTCGGTCGGTTGGTAAGTGAGTGAGTGATTGTGGAGAGATGGTGCGATCGCGGGACGGTATCGGGCACAACTGCGGCATTTAGTGCGTTACCCCGGGCGACAGGACCAAACAGAAGGTGCGCAGTGACGCTACGTTTCCACCACTCCGGCGACCCGAACTCCACACTTGCACACACACACACACCAAAGGCGAATTCCGGAGGATCCCTTTAATATGGGCCTCGTGTTGCGGGAGGGTATGCCTTCGCGACCTACCTAACTACAACTACCCGTAAATAAATAATTAACACGCGCCGCCGACGACGGATTCCGATACCTCCACCCCCCATGGCGTAGGTGATGCACGATTAGGGCTTCTGGCACGGAAATAGAGTCTAGTCGATAGTCCCCTTAGATCCGTATTGTCGCTATCGGATTTCGATAAAGGGGTAATTTTTATTGTCGTCAACAGTAAACTATGACGGTTGATATTTTAACGATTGAGTTATTCTTTTCACAAAAACCACCACGAATACACTTAATTCTACTTGATTGAGGTGTGTATTTTTAGGAACTACGTATATTTTCAGACATTAGCTTCAAGGCAAATTGCGTTCAATAAAATTTTATGGATTTTTCACTTAAAAAGTAGAGATGTTAACTCCAACAACATTTTTATTCATACCCAGTAATTTCCCTGTATTCTTAGCTACTGTACTGATGTGAGCCGAATAGATCAAAATCTTTCATTAAAACAGGTCTAGAATAATATTTAGTACTTTTAATAATAGGCTAAGCTTGAAAAATCAGTTCATAAAGTAGTTCAAGTGGATCCCAGTTCATTATAAAGCTTATTGTGATAGGTTAGTAGTACGCTAAATATATGCTGTATTGAGGTAAGTCAGATTCACAGTTTAAGCTAAATGTCAAAAGTATTTTATGTTAATACAATTCTTTATAAGTAGACGTTAGTTTATTACCTTAAGAAATGATTTTTAGGACAAGAAAATGTACAGTTTGTTAAAGTAAACAAGAAGTGCACTAGGTTTTTAAGTTTGGGGCCCTTTTAAATAAACTATGCTTTAACATATTGGTATACTACACGGAATTATTACTTAATCTGCTGTATTTTATTTATTTATTTATTTACTTGTTTTTGGTATTCTTTCTTAAATAATACACATAATAATAATAATAATAATTTATTTTTCCAGCAGATACAAATCCAATTATAGGAAAATACTATATAAATAAAAAATAAATTTAATATTTCGTGCCTAAAAAATTACTAAATATAAACTAATTATTAAAAAGAAAGAGACATAATAGTATAAGATAAATAATATAATAGCTAATAACATTTATACGATTACATAAGAAGGCTAGAAAAATGTAAACAGAATGATGAACGGTGTTATACAGGGTCCTGCAACAGTGCGTCAAGCTTTCCTAGCGCCTTTCTCGTAAGAGATAGAAAAAAATGTTTCATATAAAAATTTATTGAATTAAAAATCCCTATGCCGTAAAATTATTTTCAAATATACAGGGTGTCTCAATTTTGCGTTATAAGAAAAGCAAACATTTTTTTAAATGGAACACCCTGTATATTTTTTCATTTTATAATTTGGATAGTATTTTATAACTTAAACCTTTTTTGGTTTTTAATTTCGATATGGCATTTCCGAATTATTGACGTTTTTCTGAAAAAAATGTAAAAAGCGGAGGTTCACAAAAAAAATTATTCTGATGTTGTATTTAAAATTTAAAAAATTTTCTTTTTCCTATGGTTGGTCATAAGTACTGTTTATGTACCAGTGTTAAAAATTTTCACTTTTGAGGAACCCTGCCTTTGTATCAGACACGCCATTTTCTAAAATTTCAAATTGTCGTAACTCTTTTTTTTTAAATGGAATCATATATTTTTTTAAATTTCATATTATTCTGCATCTAATTTCCTACAAAAAATATTAAGCATACCCTATACCTAAAAGTGATATTTTTCAAGATATAAAAAAATTTATATTTCAAACGGTCCTTGAATACGAATTTGTTTTTGAATAGATAGCCATGACTGAAAAAAATGCATCTGTCAATTAAACAATTAGTTTGACATGTAAATGGGAGGTGTGAATTACAAAAAACAAAAGAAGAAAGCCTATCATCAACGAGGAACCAAAAAGACATTGGTGAAGGAACTGGCATAAGCGAGAGGTCAGTACAAAGCATTCTGAAGAAAAATCGATATCAAGCATATCATATTCAGCTACATAAAGAACTGAGTAATACTGATTTTCAATTTCGTTCCGAATTTTGTTTCTGGGGAAGACAGAAAATACAGGAGGATCTTTCGTTTTTCCAATATATTTTATTCACGGATGAGGCGTCATCCCATAACAACGGATCTGTCAATAGGTACAATTTTCACTATTATTTAACTGATAATCCGCATGTTATGAGACAAGTTGATCATCAGCATTGAATGTCTAAGGCGGAATTTTTGGAAACCATGTTGTAGGTCAACATTTCTTCGAGGGCCATCTCAGTAGGTCTATGTATTTGTACTTCTTGCAAATTGAATTACCCGGAACGTTAGCTAATGTACCCTAACTAACAAGAAACAGGGTGTGGTTTTAACAAGACGGAGCACCTGCCCAATTTTCACAAGACGTGAGGGCATTTCATTTTTCCCAACCAGTGGATTGGTAGGGATGGACCCACCAAATGACCTGCTAGATCTAAGGATCTAACGAAACCTGAAATTGTTTATAAGGAATCACCAATAGCACTGAATATCATATGCTTGATATCGATTTTTCTTCAGAATGCTTTGTACTGACCTCTTGCTTATGCCAGTTCCTTCACCAATGTCTTTTTGGTTCCTCGTTGATGATAGGCTTTCTTCTTTTGTTTTTTGTAATTCACACCTCCCATTTACATGTCAAACTAATTGTTTAATTGACAGATGCATTTTTTTCAGTCATGGCTATCTATTCAAAAACAAATTCGCATTCAAGGACCGTTTGAAATATAAATTCTTTTATATCTTGAAAATTATCACTTTTAGGTATAGGGTATGCTTAACATTTTTTGTAGAAAATTAGATGTAGAATAATATAAAATTTAAAAAAATATATGATTCCATTTAAAAAAAAAGAGTTACGACAATTTGAAATTTTAGAAAATGGCGTGTCTGATACAAACGCAGGGTTCCTCAAAAGTGAAAATTTTTAACACTGGTACATAAACAGTACTTATGGCCAACCATAGGAAAAAGAAAATTTCTTAAATTTTAAATACAACATCAGAATAATTTTTTTTGTGAACCTCCGCTTTTTACATTTTTTTCAGAAAAACGTCAATAACTCGGAAATGCCATATCGAAATTAAAAACCAAAAAAAGGTTTAAGTTATAAAATACTATCCAAATTATAAAATGAAAAAATATACAGGGTGTCCCATTTAAAAAAATGTTTGCTTTTGTTATAACGCAAAATTGGGACACCCTGTATATTTTAAAATAATTTTACGGCATAGAGATTTTTAATTCAATAAATTTTTATATGAAACATTTTTTTCTATCTCTTACGAGAAAGGCGCTAGGAAAGCTTGACGCACTGTTGCAGGACCCTGTATAATCTCACCATCATAATCATTGGTGAATTAAAATATGAACATGTATTAGCTCTAGAATATTCTGGGTACGTAAATATTTAACTGAGCCAATAAGTTAGGATCATCAATATACCCATTTACAAGTTTATAGAGATAAGTTAATGAATTTATATTACGGCGATTTGCCAAGGATTTCATGTTAAACATTATTAATAAATCATTATATCGAATGGTCTCAAAATCCGGATACTTTAAAGTAAATTTCTTTGGAACTTTTTCAAGTGCGAGTTTTTGGTTGTGATATGTTGGACACCAAATTAAACTACAGTATTCTAATTTCGATCTGACATATGTTTTATACAATTTAGTGATGACATTGATATCATTAAAATCGCTACATGTCCTCTTTATGAAGCCAAGAAGTTTGAAAGTTAATTTATGATCAAAAATTACTCCTAGAGATCTTTCACTTGATTTGTGGAAGACAAAACTGAATTCGTCAATGTATCATTAAATTCTGACACAGTTATTTTGCGGCTCAATGAGAGACATTGACAATTAATATTCAATTTAAGTGAGTTTACTCTACACCAATCTTCGAGTCTGTTAAGATCTGATTGTAGAATGATATAGTCATTAGTAGATTTTATTGCTTCTGAATAATTTTACATCATCAGCATATAATAACATATGGAAAGAAATATCTTGTACAATATTATGAATACAAATAATAATGGACTCAAATTAGACCCTTGTGGTACACCACTGGTCGGAATGTACCGCATTGAATGATATCCACCATATTCAACAAAATTATTACGATTATGCAAATATTAGTTTTATGGTTGGAATATCCAACTTTCGCAATAATGTCTCATTGCTAATGCTATCAAATGCTTTTAGAAAATCTATATAAACAACATCTATTTGTATTTGTTCATCAATTGTGAAAAGTTTAGCAAATTCTTAACAGTCGAGCGTCTGCTAACGAAACCATATTGCTTAGTAGTAATTTGACTATTTACTTGAGCATATATTCTGACAGCTAAAATTGATTCAAATAACTTAGCCAAATTATTAATAATAGTGATTGGTCTGTAATTGTTTATACAACTTTTACTACCACGTTTATAAACAGGTGTCACACGACAGGTCTTAAAGAAACTAGGGAAGGAAGCCGAGCTTATTATTAGATTGAATATACGAGGGTGTTTTGAAAAGTTCGTGCAAAGTCCGAGAGATGGCACCACCGGCGCGAATAGAGGTCATGCTTGAATGAACGCACACCTAGTTTCAGCCATATGGGTCTATTTCTTTGTGTTTGGCATTCTTGTGAATCAAGAAAGTCGAGTGATTTTCAAGAAATGGACGAAAAAGAATTTCGTGTGGTGATTAAACATTACTTTATGAAAGGCAAAACGCCTCAGGAGACTAAAGAGAAGCTTGATAAACATTATGGTGACTCTGCATCTTCGATTAGATCAGTTTATAAGTAGTTTCAAAATTTTTGGACTGGCCATATGGGCACAAGTGACCATTGATCAAACCCATAATATGCTGATGGATGATAGAAGAGTTAAGGTGCGTGAGATTGCTAGTGCTATGGGCATCTCGACTCAAACGAGTACATAATATTTTGCATAAACATTTGGACATGGAAAAGCTATCCGCAAGATGGGTTCTGCGATTGCTCACGCTTGACCAAAAACGGAATCGTGTGAAGTGTTGCAAGGATGGTTTGCAGCTGTTCCAGAAGAATCCGGAGGACTTTAAGCGTCGTTTCGTCACTTTTGATACACTACTATACTCCTGAGACCAAGAAACAGTCTAAACAAGGAGCAATCTGCACCAAAAAAGGCGAAGACGAAGGTTATGGCGACTTTTTTTTTTGATTCTCAAGGGATAATCCTCACCGACTATCTGGAAAAGGGTAAAACTATTACAGGTAAATATTATTTATCGTTATTGGGCCATTTGAAAACCAAGCTGCAAGAAAAACACCCGCGATTGGCCCACAAGAAAGTCCTTTTAAATCACGACAACGCACCAGCACACACCTGAGCAGTTGTGATCGCAAAATTAATGGAAATAGGATTCCAACTCGTTTCACACCCCCCCTATTCTCCAGACTTGGCTCCCTCCGACTACTATTTGTTCCCCAATTTGAAGAAATGGCTGGCGGGACAAATATTGCAGACACTAATGGATATTTTGCAGACATGGGCAAATCCTATTATTCGGAACGGATCAACAAACTAGAACATCGTTGGATGAAGTGTATAAGCCTAAAAGGAGACTATGTCGAAAAATAAAAAAGGTTTACCCCAAACACGTTAGTAGTTTTTATTTTCGCAAGGACTTTTCAAACGCCCCTCGTATGTGCTAAGGGATGAGATAACGCACCCACACAATCTTTTACAAAGAACGCCGGAAACTTATCAGGACCAGATATTGAATTCGCTTTCATATTTCTTACAGCATTAATGACATAAATTTCCGTAATTAAGCCAATAAATAAGTTTTTAATGTTATAACTAACATCGTCTGTTGTCATCAAAGTACTAGGTTTATATACACTGGAGAAATAAGAAGTAAATGCATTCTCATTATCCAACGGTTGGCTTCATCATTATCCAATGAAATTATACTGAGAATGCGAGAACAACCCTTTTTAGAGTTTACATAAGACCATAACTTCTTTGGATCATTGTTAATTGCACGCTACATAATGTTTATATACGTGGCATAATCTCTATTAATAGATGAATGTATATATTTCCTAAGTTTAGATATTTTTACTTTATAATAATTTAATTTATGCTTAAAGTACAACTTGAGATAGTGGTTTTTTATCCTAATATTTCTAATTAAATCGTGACTAAACCAAAGAGGAAATTTCCGTCTTACCGCGTTCGATTTGTGCAAAGATAGCAAGTTTTTCATAAAACTTGAATAAGTATCTTATTGTATATACCTCTAATATCTACCTTTTTAAAGTTATAGCATTGTATATCAAACAATGGCCCAAAATTATTTTCCCTTTCAGAGATAAATTCAAAACTATTCTTCAAAGCAGGATGATGCATATCTTCCTTAACAGTATTCCATCTGCCTGGGTGTTCTTAACAACGATATTTTTGAAATTGAAAACCCGTTTTCTTGATTATTGGATTTAAAAAGTATTTGTTTAGCCTCTTGGCTACTGAAAAAAATGAATTCTAGCGGACGAGGTTTTGAACTACCTGTTTTATCTAGACGAATATTACGTTTCGGAGTTCGGATACCGTCACCCATCAAAACAGAAGAACATGCCGAAATAAAATAATCTAGCGTACTTTTGATCTGACGTAATAAATTATGTATCAATTTAGCGTTAGGTAAGGTAGATTAGAAACACGTTAGGTCAGTTACCAGTTTTTTTTTGACCAAAAGCACAATTCCTAAACAAAAAATTGTGATGTGACCATCATAGTACTTTCCCTATATTTTTCTCGAAAACTATGAGGTTTAGGCAAAATGGTTATTCTTAATAATTTGCTCAATTTTGGATTTCTTACAATTACTTGTTATATAAATTTCATGTAACTGTATAGTTTATCAGCAATAGGCAAAAAATGTTAAAATTGTTTTATTAATTTTTGATTTTATTCTCGAAAGTTAAGAACTTTATGATAAATATGTTTTAATAAAACTTGTTCAGTTTCTCATTCACTCTAACTTTTGTTTGAAAAGTTATGTAATGTAATATTTTTCAAATTCTATATAGGGAAAGTAAAAAAGATGTAGAATCCATCAACAATTAGTAATTAAAGTTATTATGAATAAGTAGGATGTATTTATTAAAATAAATTTTTCAAATAATTTTGATGATGTTTTACTGATTGGAGGGTGGAATAGAGGCCACACACCCACCCTACATATACATATTAACATTAATTTCTTATCGTCTCACGATTTCCAATAAAATTAATTGCAAAACTTTTTGAATGAAAAAGAAATTAAAAAGGTAAAATTTTTGAGTAATTTTTTTAAAATTTGATGCATGATGGATGGACAGACTTTAAATCTAAATTAGATAAGATTAGTTATAGAAAGTCTATAAATCTAAACTTAAATTTTGATTTTGTTTTATTTTTTATTACATAAAGGGTTTTATTGTATTTAGCAGCAAAATCATAAACGATTAGTAATTAAAGTTATAATGTATATGTAGGGTGGGTGGGTGGAATCTATCCACCCTCCAATCAGTAAAACATAAGCGAGGGTTTTATTTAAAAGTTGTAAAACGTAAATAAACACAAAATAATTGCAAATTTTAATAGATTTATTCAAACAAATTTTTCAAATAATTTTTGATAATCTTTTATTGATTGGAGGGTGGGATAGAGGCCACCCACCCACCCTACATATACATATTAACATTAATTTCTTATCGTCTCACGATTTCCAATAAAATTAATTGCAAAACTTTTTGAATAAAAAAGAAATTAAAAAGGTAAAATTTGTGAGTGAGTAATTTTGTAAAAATCTGATGCATAGTTATAGAAAGTCATTTATATTTAAACTTAAATTTTGGTTTTGTTTTATTTTTTATTACATAAAGGGTTTTATTGTTTTTAGCAGCAAAATCATCAACGATTAGTAATTAAAGTTATAATGTATATGTAGGGTGGGTGGGTGGCCTCTATCCATCCTCCAATCAGTAAATCATAAGCGAGGGTTTTATTTAAAAGTTGTAAAACGTAAATAAACACAAAATAATTGCAAATGTTAACAGATTTATTCAAACAAATTTTTCAAATAATTTTTGATGATGTTTTACGGATTGGAAGGTGAGATAGAGGCCACCCACCCACCCTACATATACATACAAACTTTAAACCTTATCGTCTCGCGATTTCCAATTAAATTAATTACAATTTTTTTGAATAAAAAAGAAATTAAAAAGGTATAATTTTTGAGTGAGTAATTTTGTAAAAATTTGATGCATGATGGGTGGACAGACTTTAAATCTAAATTAGATACGATTAGTTATAGAAAGTCATTTATATTTAAACTTAAATTTTGATTTTGTTTTATTTTTTATTACATAAAAGGTTTTATTGTATTTAGCAGCAAAATCATCAACGATTAATAATTAAAGTTATAATGTATATGTAGGGTGGGTGGGTGGCCTCTATCCACCCTCCAAACAGTAAAACATAAGCGAGGGTTTTATTTAAAAGTTGTAAAACGTAAATAAACACAAAATAATTGCAAATTTTAATAGATTTATTCAAACAAATTTTTCAAATAATTTTTGATAATGTTTTACTGATTGGAGGGTGGGATAGAGGCCACCCACCCACCCTATATATACATACAAACTTTAAACCTTCTCGTCTCGCGATTTCCAATTAAATTAATTACAATTTTTTTGAATAAAAAAGAAATTAAAAAGGTATAATTTTTGAGTGAGTAATTTTGTAAAAATTTGATGCATGATGGGTGGACAGACTTTAAATCTAAATTATATACGATTAGTTATAGAAAGTCATTTATATTTAAACTTAAATTTTGGTTTTGTTTTATTTTTTATTGCATAAAGGGTTTTATTGTATTTAGCAGCAAAATCATCAACGATTAATAATTAAAGTTATAATGTATATGTAGGGTGGGTGGGTGGCCTCTATCCACCCTCCAATCAGTAAAACATAAGCGAGGGTTTTATTTAAAAGTTGTAAAACGTAAATAAACACAAAATAATTGCAAATTTTAATAGATTTATTCAAACAAATTTTTCACATAATTTTTGATGATGTTTTACTGATTGGAGGGTGGGATAGAGGCCACCCTTCCACCCTACATATACAAATTAACTTTAATTTCTTATCGCCTCGCGATTTCCAATAAAATTAATTTCAAAACTTTTTGAATAAAAAAGAAATTAAAAAGGTAAACTTTTTGAGTGAGTAATTTTGTAAAAATTTGATGCATGATGGATGAACAGACTTTAAATCTAAATTAGATAAGATTAGTTATAGAAAGTCTATAAATCTAAACTTAAATTTTGATTTTGTTTTATTTTTTATTACATAAAGGGTTTTATTGTATTTAGCAGCAAAATCATAAACGATTAGTAATTAAAGTTATAATGTATATGTAGGGTGGGTGGGTGGCCTCTATCCACCCTCCAATCAGTAAAACATAAGCGAGGGTTTTATTTAAAAGTTGTAAAACGTAAATAAACACAAAATAATTGCAAATTTTAATAGATTTATTCAAACAAATTTTTCACATAATTTTTGATGATGTTTTACTGATTGGAGGGTGGGATAGAGGCCACCCTTCCACCCTACATATACAAATTAACTTTAATTTCTTATCGCCTCGCGATTTCCAATAAAATTAATTTCAAAACTTTTTGAATAAAAAAGAATTTAAAAAGGTAAACTTTTTGAGTGAGTAATTTTGTAAAAATTTGATGCATAGTTATAGAAAGTCATTTATATTTAAACTTAAATTTTGGTTTTGTTTTATTTTTTATTACATAAAGGGTTTTATTGTATTTAGCAGCAAAATCATTAACGATTAGTAATTAAAATCATCATGTATATGTAGGGTGGGTGGGTGGTCTCTATCCACCCTCCAAACAGTAAAACATAAGCGAGGGTTTTAATTAAAAGTTGTAAAACGTAAATAAACACAAAATAATTGCAAATTTTAACAGATTTATTCAAACAAATTTTTCACATAATTTTTGATGATGTTTTACTGATTGGAGGGTGGGATAGAGGCCACCCACCCACCCTACATATACATATTAACATTCATTTTTCATCGTCTTACGATTTCCAATAAAATTAATTGCAAAACTTTTTGAATAAAAAAGAAATTAAAAAGGTAAAATTTTTGAGTGACTAATTTTGTAAAAATTTGATGCATGATGGGTGGACAGACTTTAAATCTAAATTATATACGATTAGTTATAGAAAGTCATTTATATTTAAACTTAAATTTTGGTTTTGTTTTATTTTTTATTACATAAATTAATAATAATAATAATAACATTAGTAATTAAAGTTATAATGTATATGTAGGGTGGGTGGGTGGCCTCTATCCACCCTCCAATCAGTAAAACATAAGCGAAGGTTTCAGTTAAAAGTTGTAAAATGCGAACACAAAATAATTGCATTTTTTAATTGATGTATTCATACAAATATTTCAAATAATTTGTTACGATGTTTTACTGACTTCTCTCGAAAACTACGAGGTTTACGCAGAAGGGCTATCCTTAACATTTCGCTCAATTTTGGATTCTTTATAATTACTTGTTATATAAATTTTATGTAACTCTTATAGTTTATTACCAATTGGCAAAAAATATCAACATTTGTAATTTTTGTTTCTCTTGGAAGTTAAGAACTTTATTATGAAAAACAGGTTTTCATAAAACTTGTACAGTTTATCATTCTTTTTAACTTTTGTTTGAAAAGTTTTTTTTCAATATTTTTCAAATTTAGAAAAATATTGAAAAAAAAAACGCCTCACTTTTCAGTTGTAGTTTTTAATGATAAAACCTTAAGTTTAAAGTTTCATCTCAAACGGATCATTCGTTTTTGGGATACAGCGCCCACAGACATTCTTATTCACGAAAACAATACTTGCCCTATACATATATTCTAAATAGGGAAAGTTAAACTTTATGATAGAGAATGTACTAAAAAATCTTACTTTGTTGCGGTAGGTCAGTTTTACGCTAGATTAAAAACAAGTTGCTGCTTTATAAATATACAGTTTATTGTACCACAGGTTTCATATTTTTTTATTAGGTTAATAATAGACAGAATAATAGATTTATAAGTTAGGGCAGTAGGCTTATTGCATTGGTGACCAAATAGTACACTAATAATAAAAATATGAATCAGGAGTAATCAAAGAAGTTATAGTTTATTCGAATCGGTCAGAAGTGAGTCAAAGTATTATATAGTTTATTGGGATAAGTAAGGAGTCTTTTAGATTAATTAATAGATTACATATCATTGTGCTATTAACCTAACTACAGTAATTAATACATTAAACATTAAAATATATTTTAGGGGAATTTTAAATGTATATACAGCTTATATTGATTTAAGTAATAATTTCTTAAAATAAATATTGTATACTGTATTGGGATAGGCTAGGAGTAAGCTAAGGTATTATACAGTTTTTTGTGATAGATCAGGTTGACCCTAATTAACAATTTTATGGCATATTCTAGATTAATTCATAGCTTATCACCGAATGGAGTTAACCTTTAAGTAGGTTACGTTAATGCATATTTCTTGGGGTATGTGAAGAAGTTAGTATTAAAAAAGTAAGTTGGATTAAGAAATGGTCTAGTAAAGAAGTTTTTACTATAATTACCAAAAGAAACTTTCAGATGACAGATACAAATTAAACATAGTAACAGATGATTCAATTTTGCAATAAAAATCCTCGAGTGCATCTTTATAAATAACTTAACATGTACATTAAGACGGCACATTAAATTCGGATTATGCATTTCGCATGTACGTATATTAAAGAAATCTAGTCGTTAATAACTTTCGCTGATGTGGAAAATAAATATGTAGCATGAGTGTAATGTATTCCGGCGCCGACGTCTGGTAATTAATTATCCCTTGTCGGGATTGATTTAATTTGAGGGGCGAACGCCACTGGAACTTTTCCATTAGCGGGGCAGAAGCGCTGATGACCATCAGTAGTTTCGTAGCGGGCATCAATTTCCCATCCATATTCATCATAGCCTTCCCGCGCGTGCCTACGGGAACAAAGGATTAGCGCTGACACGAACAAATTCCCGTGCCCACCGACCCCTGGCAACGCAAACTCCACGCTCCCCAGTATACGGGGTGGAAAGTTTAAACTGCAATATTTGTTTTATGTTATTGTGGTGATTTTAATGTTTCGTCAGATTTTTAATTTTGATGCCAAATACAAATACTAATGTGTCCCAAAAGATTTTTTTAAATACAAAAGGTTTGATAAACAGAAAGCCCGAAGGAAATACTGTCTGTACCTTAACTATATTCAATAAAATGCATCAATTGAATATTTTACAACCATCTGTAGACACGTGCTTCGATCTTTCGATCTCTTCAGTACAACTTTTATAATCAACTTTATAATAAAGTCGTACTGCATATTTTACATTTTTGGACAAAAGTAACACTGTCCAAAAATTGGTTGTAGGCTCTGCTATTCCTACAATGAAGTATGTTCCTAATACGTATAATTTAGAAACTACTACTTCTTTAAGATAATATACAATTGGTATTTTTTGGAAAACCACATATTTCATTTTTTTAATGAGGAATGGAAGAATTTAAAATTATACTTTGCATAACCAAAAAATATTAGCGATCATTTCGCTTGTTTCAACTAGAAAAGACCTATGGTGGCGGACTGGTCACAACAACGATTTAGGAGGAGTGGTTTTAGTCGGTAGAAGTTCGACACTACTCACCTATAAGGGAATTTATCTTCTCTAAAAAAAACATTTTTGCTTTTTGTCTAATCAAACTCGTACTCAGTCTGAAAGTTTGTATTTAACCTGCTGACTCACAAATGTAAACTATTACTCACATTTGTTAAACATGTTAAACCATTTATACCATTAATATAAACGAGAACATCCTGTATACACTAAAACTCTGTTCTGTGTTTAATAATAATAACATATGTTGTTCCACGAGGGAAGCGTAAGCGTTCGCAATTTATCGAGAGAAAAAAAACAACGCTAATCCGAACTAATTGATAGTTGATTTAGTGGCGTGCAAATAGTGCGACTGGGGGGTAACAAAACAAGTTTTATGGTGGGTATTTGTAGCCGGGGAAAATCGATCGGGCCATTAGCGCCACGTTTGAATAATGTTATTTTTATCGCCCCGGTGACGTCTTAATAAAGATCGAGTTGCAAACGCGTGAGGGGGTGAGTTGTGAGTAAGGGCTGTTTTAAATTATCGATTTTTGGGCATGCACGCAGTCCTAATGATCTCACCTAATTTAAATTAATGTCTTTCAATAATGGTCGTAATTACACGTCACGACAACCTGAGATGAGAGTTAATGGGATTTATGGATTAGTGTTGCAAAAATAATTGGTGATAATAATTACTAGCATAATTAATTTTCTTGTTGTTAATGGATTAAAAACGACAATAAAAACAAACAATTACAGACATAGCTTCGACCCACCCACCCTACATATACATATAAACATATATTTTCAATAAAAATAATTATAAACATTTTGAATAAAAAAGGTAAAATTTTTGAGTGAGTAAATTAGTGTAAAATTTGCTGCATGATGGGTGGGCAGACTTTAAATCTAAATTAGATAAGATTAGCTATAGGAAGTAATTTATATTTAAACTTAAATTTTGATTTTGTTTTATTGTTTATTACATAATGGGTTTTGTTGATTTTAGCAGCAAAATCATCAGCGATTAGCAATTAAAGTAATCATGTATATGTAGGGTGGGTGAGTGGCATCTATCCATCCTAAAATCAGTAAAACATAAGCGAGGGTTCTAGTTAAAAGTTGTAAAATGCAAACAAACAGAAAATACTTGAATTTTTTAATTGATGTATTCATACAGAAATTTCAAATAATTTTTGATGATGTTTTACCGACTAGAGGGTGGGATAGAAGCCAGCTATTTTTCAAATTTACAAAATATCGAGAAAAAAAACGAAAGGAGTAAACATCCGCTTTCGGTTTATGAATGTTTACCAAAAGCGTACGAAAGCAACAAGATTGCAGTTCTCTGAAAAAATGTTAATTTGTTTTAAATATATCATAATGATGGTTGCGACCGTTACTATGTGGTAATTCATAATGAATACTGAATAAAACTCTTACTATGTTTTTAACCACTATATTGTTTTAAATAATTTCCCCATGGAAGTAGTCGAGGATTTCCTTCCCGGCTTCTTCGGCTATCCTACCGACTGCGACAATTATATTTTACCATTAATTACAGCATCTACAATACTAGCCAAAATTACGTAATGTGAATACAAAATAAAATATTTATTATATATTAAGACAAATAATAATTCAATAGTAAAATTGTCTTGTTTAATGTTGAGATTATTTAACGTCTTGTTCTTAGTTTCTCGAGCAGCGTCTCCTTCTGGACTGGCGTTACTTTACCAATATAGAAGTGAATCAGTTCTGGAACCCAAAATCAGAAGGCAACTTGACAAACAACAAATACATAACGTAAGAGGAGTAAACACTGTTAACAGACCCAAAATTATTAACAAAAATTCGGATAAGTAAATAGGTGCAACAACAGAAGAAGCATTGACAAGGAAATATACCATAGCATCTAAACACTTCCCGACCGAGAAAATATCTGCAATCCAAACTTCAATAGAAAAAGTCAGACAAAAAATAACCTCGGATCTTCGAAAGAAATATAAGGTAAGAAGATATTTAAAAGTGTTTCCAGACGAAATTATTGTTCTACTTGCCGGCGAAGGAAACACAACCGTTGTAATGGACAATCATAACTAAGACTATAAAAAAATATTTTGAATGATAGCTAATACAAAAGAGAAAACGAATTTATTAACTTTCCAAAAAATTATCTAAAAACAATCCAATTAACTAGAAGATATTGTCGCGGACAAGGGATATTTGAGACAGGAAATATCAAGTCGCTTCCTGTCCGCGAGGTTATACGCCCGTGCTCAACAGAATTCAAGGACTTCCTTGATAATTGTTAATAAGTAGTTTTTATGCTGATTAAGGAAATCGAGGAAGATCCGTGAGACCGCCAACGCGGGGCAGTCGAGATTTAGATGGTAATCAAAGAGGTTATCCCAACATCTAGGTAGTTAAGTGTAGTAATAAATAGTTAAGTTGAAAGTTTGGTTTCTTCTCGTTCTTTGCCAAGTAAGTAACCTTCCATTCTTTAATAATAATTAGTCAGTAACCCTTCATTTTGTCTTTGATCGCGAAGTCGCGACGACCCCCTCGCGATAATATCATTGGCTAAAGACCGCCTATCTACTACTTACATTACACTCAATGGATAAAAATATAAACAAATTGATCGCACCAATTAATTAACACAAACAATCAAAGTCAATCTCAATATTAAGAAGAAAGCACTAGAAACTTTCAAACCTATCAAAGTTATCGCTCAGATATGTGGACCATAAATTCGTAATATTGCTTCAAGGATATGTTAGACCAGTTCCTCAGTCATTTGAACAATATCCAGGCATCAATCAACTTTATCATGGAGATAAAAGATGTATGAATCCAGTTGTCCGTTAAAGAGGAAATCTACTTCCAAAGACGGGCCCTGGTGGAACAAGGATTTAGGTCACCTCAAGCATTCTAGAAAAACTTTCAACACTGCAAAGAAAACAGGCAACTGGGATAGACAGGCACTGTCGGAATAAACAAGTTGAGGAAATCGAAAAGGAAAACATGGGGAACCTTCTGTAAGTAATACGATCACAACAGCCAGCTCCATAAAGCTCTGTCCAAAGATCACTCCAACAGCATCGGGGTAATTCAAAAACCTGATGAGAGTTATTCAGAGATGCTTAAGGAAAGTCGCAGTGTTCTGCTAAAGATGCACCTCCCAGGCTCAACTTCTGTGGACAAAAAAACGCAGTCTCATCTACTGAAGGAAGAATATTTATACCGTCCCAACAGCCAACTCCACAAAGTTCTGTACAAAGATGACTCCAACAACATCGGGGTAATTCAAGAACCTGGTGAGAATTATGCAGAGATGCTTGTGGAAAGTCGCAGTGTTTTGCTAAAGACGCACCTACCAGGCTCAACTTCTGTGGGCAAGAAAACTCAATCTCATCTACTGAAGGAAGTATATCCTAACCTAGTGCAGAAAGCAAAAACATTATTAGCAATTTATCATGGATATATAATATGTAATATTTTTTAGATATTATAATAACGAAATACCCAGAGGACAATTGATTATCTACAATAATCATGAATTTAAATCATCTAGCAGTAAAAATAATTCTTTGTAGTCCATAATCTTGAATTGTAAAATTTTCCCTTGGTTCAAATAGTATATATGATATAAATTCTGTTCTAACTCAAGCTGCTGCTTAAATTCAACAAAGGAAGTCTTTTTTCTACAATTATTATAATATCACTTTCGCTACTATGTTTATCATCCTTATTATCACTATCGCTAAATGCATCATTTGCATTATTTTCATTCTACATAAAATTTGACTTTACTACTATACAACAGGGAAAATTTTATATAGTGGTTTGAACATGCAGAGAAAGCCGTGGCCGAAGTGAAGAAGGTCTAAAAGTATTATCCACAACAATCCTTTACAATTTCCATCATATAAACATTAAGAAAGTTCTTTAAATATCTTCTGAGTGTTGCATATTTCGTAGAACAAACATATTTGGAGTGTTTTTGCTGGCCATTGGAGACAGAAGAAATATTTGGATGCTCAATGTTGTATGCTGTGAAATTTTGTTTTTGAGTCTCGTTAGAAGATTACTTCTATTTAATCGAGTTAAGCTCTTTGATCTTGTAGATATCAGTAAATTACAATAGTACATTAAAGCATAACACGATACGACAATTTCCAATTCATAAAATTAAGTTTAAGTTGACGATTTAACAAAATTGTGTTGTGACCATCATTGTAATTTTCCTGCATTTTTAAGAAATATAACATAAATAATATTAATAAAAATTATTTATTAAGAAAGTAGATAATTATTCTAAAGAATAAATAAAACTTCAGGATTTTCCAACATTAATAAAGTTTACGCTTATAAACCATCGTACTCTTAACCTAGGTCAATGCGCAGTTTATTAAGGTAGGTCGGAAGTACGAAAGGTCATTGTATCCATTGTTGTGGTAGGTCAAGAGTACGCTAGAATAAATAAAGATCAAGTTTATAAGGCTATATTAAATTAATATTCGGTATATTAAAGTTTAAAGTAACGTGAAAGCAGCTGGAATTGACAAACAATTAATATAATTAAAATTGTTTGAACAAAATTCAAATTAATACAAGATTGACGAACAAAACGAATTGATGAATAATTTTAAAAAAACGGTTAAGATTCTTAAATGTAGGAAAGAATTTATTCAAAAGTATAACAAAAGCGTTAAAATTTTAAATATTTTACAACAAAAAAGTTAGAATTGTTAAAATTTGCGAAAGAAAAAGCAATTGACAATTGATTAAATCAGTTGAAAATAATTGAAAATTATTAAAGAAACATGAATAAAACGATAAAAGCAGTGAAAAAATATACTAATGAAAATAATTGAGAATTAATTAAAAAAACGTTAAAATTGACAAAAGTGTTAAAACTCAAATTAAAAATGATTGAAAAAACCCAATTTGATAATAGCGAAAATAATTAAAAATTATAAAAAAAGAAACAGTGGAATTGGTCAAAAAACTCTAAACTAAAGCAAATGTCATTCCAGGAAATAATGAAATTTCTGGAAATTATTTATTAAATAATAATAATAATATTTGTTTGTCTAGATAAAGTAAAACAATTGAAAATAATTTTAAAATTCTTAAAATAAAAAATAATTGTATAAACATTAAAAATATTAGAAATTTCTAAAGGAAACACAATTGCCACAAGAAGTTCATATTGGCGTAAAAACTAAAATTACAAAAAAATATTTAAAGTGCTCGAAGCACTCAAATAATTAAATATCAAAATAACATTAGTTAAAATTGTTAAAATTTAAATTTATTAAGGAATATTAAAGAAAAATTAAACAATTAAATTTCACTCGAAAAAGTTAACATATATTAGAAATTTTCGAAAAAAATGATAAAAGTAATAGAAAACATGAAAAACAAAAAAATGAAAATTATAAAAAAACAATAGAAAATCGATAACAGCATATTCGATAATAAAGAAACTCCAAACCCTGAGTAAAGCAATTCCATTACAATCTAATCTTTGTGGGTATCGGCCATGTTGGTATCTGTTTCAAGTGTATCCTCATAACATCATCATCTGAAAAATTCAGACTAGACATTCTCTGAAATAAATCCTTAGCGTCAAGCTCAAACAGTGGGATGGCAAAACAGAAGTCATATTACCCTTTTTCCTGTCGAAGGAATTCTATTATATTAACACAACAGTTTTGCAGTACCTCGTCCTAAAAAACTTTTTACGACTGCTGGCTACACTATGTTTGTCCAATTTTGTTATATAATTTCACTCAACACTGTAATAGTTTCTAGGAAACTAAAAGTCGGAATGTGCTGAGATTTTAAATATATATGTAGGGTTGGTGTGTGTGCTCTCTATCCCACCCTCCAATCTTTAAAACACTCCCAAGAATTCTAATGAATGAACTTTTCTTTCTAAACAGATTTATTTTGTAAAAAAGCTTTGTTTAAAAATTCTTCTTCTGAATTTTTTTTATTTGTATGTATAAACTTGGAGTGATTATAATTAAAACAATTTAATATAAAGTGGGTGGATGTTCTCTTTCGTAGTCTTATAAATCATAAACACATTTTTATTGAATTCGCATTTAATTAAACGAATATTATTTTATTCAATTTTTCAAAAATATAGCCAGATTTTGCTTCTGGTTTCGAGAAATCATATGATATTTTAAATTAATTAAGAATATCTAAAAAGATTACCCACCCACCTTGCCAATACCTTAAAATTCTGAATAAACCTTTGGATTTAATTTTGTTTTATAATTTCACTTGAGACTGTAATAGTTTTAAGGAAACTAAAAAGTCTGTGTGTGATGAAAGTTTAAATAAATAAGTAATTGTGGAGGCTTTCACTTCGTGATACATTTTAATAAATCAAAAGTTTAAATGTATATATAGGGTGGGTGGGTCTTCTCCATTTCATCCTACAATCTTTAAAACACTCCCACGAATTCTAATGGTTACACTTTCATTTCTAAACAAATTTATTGTGCAAATTAGTTTTGTATGAAATTTTATTCTTCCAAAAAATTGTTGTTTGTATGTTTAAAATTGGAGGGTGGGATAGTAAACAACCACCCACCCTACATATATTTAAACATTAAATTAAAACACTGATTTACAATTAAAAACAAAAACAAAAACATATTTTTTTTAAATATGTAAAGTGGGTGGGTGTTCTCTTTAGTACCCTTCAAACGTAAACACGTTTTACTGAATTTACATTTAATTATACAAATATGATTTTGCTTAATTTTACAAGAAAATATAATCCTTAGATTTTTTGTCTTGTTTTTAAAAAAGCCTAGGTTATAATAATAAAATTCACTAAATATATCACCCACCCATCCTGTTAATACATCGAAACTCGAAAAAAAAATAGGTTTTAATTTTGTTATATAATTTCACTGAACACTGCAATAGTTTTAAGAAAGCTAAAAGTCTGAGTGCGATTTAAGTTTAAATGTATATGTAATGTGGGTGGGTGGCCTCTATCTCACCCTCCAATTTTTAGAACACTATTAAGAATTCTAATGAATGTACTTTTACTTCTAAACAGATTTATTGTGTAGTTAAGCTTTGTTTGAAATTTATTTCTTCCAAAGAATTGTTTTTTGTATGTTTAAAATTGGAGGGTGGGATAGTGGCTACTATAAAAAAATATGTAAAGTGAGTGGGTGTTGTCTTTCGTACTCTTAAATCATAAACACATTTTTATTGAATTTACATTTAATTAAACAAACATTATTTTTCTTAATTTTCGAAAAATATAGTCTTCAGATTTTACTTTTGTTTTTGAGAAATATAGGATATTTGAAATTAATCAAGGGTGTCTAAAGAGACTACCCACCACCCTGCCATTATATTGAATAAACCTTTGGATTTAATTTTGTTTTACATGTATAATTCAACTTGAGACTGTAATAGTTTCTAGGAAACCTAAAAGTGTGAATGTGACGAGAGTTTAAATATATATGTAGGGTGGGCGGGTGGCCTCTATCCAACCCTTCAATTTTTAAAACACTTCCAAGATTTCTAATGAATGTGCTTTTATTTCTAAACAGATATACCGGGTGTCTCAGCGTGCGCGCCGAGTAGCTTTACGGCTAAACGGTTTATTTTTTTCAAAATCCGTTTTCGCAGGAGTATGTAGATGTATTAGGACCACATTTTAAAATTAGTTTTAAATATACAGGGTGTCGCATAAAAGCATGGCGTATCATAGTTATGTTTTTTCTTATGGAACACCCCATATTTGATATTTTTTTCAGATTCTATATCAAAAATAAGGGTAACTTTCATTATAAGATCATATGCCTAAACCTAATAATTTCTGAAATATTTAAACAATTTTGGAAAAATTGACGTTTCGAAAAAAAATCATATCTCCCAAATAGGTAAATGAAAACAAATGAAATTTTTTATCAGTACATTAGACTAATGGGGGAATATTTTAGACTATTTGTAGTAATTTAAAATTTTAAGATGTTTTGGTAATTTAATGTATCTCCAGAAACACATTCAAGGTCAAATTTCTTGCTTACTTTAAATGGCACACCCTATATCTAATAGGCCTATCTTGTAGCAAATTTTATTATCTTTCAAAAAGTATAAAGGTATTCTACACCTAATACTAATAGTTTTCAAGATATATCCATTTTTGTTAATTTTCGACATAATAATTATTAGTATCAATTATTGCAATAAGCTAGTGTGTAGCTTTTGTTTATAAACAAAGTCAGTTGACACATTCGAATCATTTGTAACGACCGCAAAAATGAAATATTCCTTAAACGAAAGAATTAACATGATCCTAATAATAGGGGAATGTTATGAAAATTGTCTCTTAGCGGAAAGAGTATATCGCGAAAGGTACCCTGATAGGAGACATCCTAATAAGAAGACATTGGAGGAAGTTTTAAATATATTTAAAACCACAGGCAGTGTCAAGTATCTGAAAAAAACGAACTTCAACACTGTAACTAAGGACGAGGAGACACAATTACAGGTACTTACTTCTGTAATAGATAATCCTAGCACGAGTACACGTATAGTAGCTCGTGAGACTGGGTTAAGCAAGGCGAGCATATCAAGGATATTAAAAAAACATGAATACCACCCATATCACTATGAAATTCACCAGCATCTGAATAATGCGGATTTCGAGAAGCGGTTAGATTTTTGTTTATGTGTTTTAAATAAAAGTGGCGATGATGAAGATTTTTTGAATAATATTTTATTTACGGATGAATCATCTTTTAATAATAACGGATCTTTTAATCGACGTAACTGCCATTATTACAGCACCGAAAATTGCCACAAATTTCAAATTACTGATCGACAACATCGTTGGAGTATTAATGTATTCGGAGGCATTTTGGGTAATTACGTCATTGGACCTCATTTTTTCGATGGATACTTGGATGGTCCCATATTTTTACAATTTCTCCAAGAAGAATTTCCATTATTATTAGAGAATATTCCACTGAATATTCGCCAAAACATGTGGTTACAGCTCGATGGTGCGCCACCTCATTTTTCATTGGCGGTTCGTCAATATTTAAATAGAATATTTAATAGGCGATGGATTGGAAGAGGAGGTCACGTAGCTTGGCCACCTAGATCCCCTGATTTAACCCCCATGGATTTCTTTTTATGGGGGTATATTAAAAATCAAGTATACACCACTCCTCCCACAACTGTTGAAGACATGAAGGACAGAATTAAGGATGCATTTAGATCAATAACACCCAATATGCTAAGAAATGTTAAACTATCGTTTCAAAAAAGAATTGAATTATGCATTCAGTGCGATGGTGGTATTTTTGAAAATTTGTTATAAAAAAATAATGTTGTTATTATTTTGTTAATTTCATTTGTTGTTTTTCGTTATGTTTTTTGAAATTCTAAGACGATATTACGTAATCATGTACATATGTGTAAATAAATTATTCAATTAGTGTGTTAATTTGGAAATATCTCGAAAATCATTGGTTGTGTTAACTGACTATTGCAATAATTGATACTAATAATTATTATGTCGAAAATTAACAAAAATGGATATATCTTGAAAACTATAAGTAACAGGTATAGAATACCTTTATACTTTTTGAAAGATAATAAAATTTGCTACAAGATAGGTTTATTAGATATAGGGTGTTCCATTTAAAGTAAGCACGAAATTTGACCTTGAATGTGTTTCTGTAGACACATTAAATTATCAAAACATCTTAATATTTAAAATTCCTATAAATGGCCTAAAATATTCACCCATTAGTCTAATATACTGACACAAAATTTCATTTGTTTTCATTCACCTATTTGAAAGATATAATTTTTTTTCGAAACGTCAATTTTTCCAAAATTGTTTAAATATTTCAGAAATTATTAGGTTTAGGCATATGATCTTATAATGAAAGTTACCCTTATTTTTGATGTAGAATCTGAAAAAAATATCAAATATGGGGTGTTCCATAAGAAAAAACATAACTATGATACGCCATGCTTTTATGGGACACCCTGTATATTTAAAACTAATTTTAAAATGTGGTCCCAATACACCTACATACTCCTGCGAAAACGGATTTTGAAAAAAATAAACCGTTTAGCCGTAAAGCTACTCGGCGCGCACGCTGAGACACCCGGTATTGTGTAAATAAGCTTTGATCGAAATTTATTTCTTCTGAAAAATTGTTGTTTGTATGTTTATAATCGTCCACCTAGAATTTTTTCGTCACTATTACAATATACATCCGATTCCAGAAAATATTCATGAGCTTTCCAAATTTTCAGCAAATAGGGCTAGCGCTATATATCTCATCAATCGAACACCACAACTGAAAGGTAGCCAACGATGGTGCTGCCCATAAAATTTTAGTAATCACTCATCATAATACACACCCAGTTCAGGTGTTTCCACTAATACTCCATCATACATCCCAATGGCTTCGAGATGTGACCATGCACTACAAGTTCCTTAACTTGGAATCTATTTTACATAACCCGAAGATATATGAATTTCATAGCTATAGCCAGTGGCTATGTGGCTCTTCTCTACCTACTCTTCGCACCCACATTAGATTAATTTTTTGCAGATTGTAAATAAAAGGATAAAATCAAAACATTAATACGGATAACACACTTTACAATGGCTTGTAAGCAACGCTGGAGGTAAACACCACAAAATCTTAGAGGATTTCAGGAAACGAAATCCCGAGATTATGATGCCGGTGGACAACATACCTCGAGAATATATTTTTTCACTAGGAAGGTTCAAATAGACCTAAGATAAGAAGACTCAGGAGTAGTAAGCAAACACAAAGCCATCCATATATAGACTGATGGGTCGTTGGCGAAAACAGGCGCAGGTGTAGGAATTTATTGCAAAAATCTGTCCCTGAAAACAAGTACTGCTCTAGGTAAGACAATGAGCACACCAACAAAGGTGGAACTCGTGGGTATACTATACGTAGCAAAGGTAATCTCTGACAAAAAAATCAAGGGAAAAAACATACACATCATAACGGACAGCAGAGCAGCAATTTCCTCCATTGGTAGCTGTAAAATTACCTCAGCATTAACGCTAAAATGTTGCGAAGCTTTGGAAGAAGCGGGTAATAAGGTAACCCTTTGCTGAGCAGCGAAAGGACACGACAATAGCAGAGGTAACAGTATAGCAGATGGTTCCATTCCATTTCCATGATGCTGCCATTCCTGCCAGACTTGATTACTCTACTGAAAAATGCATCAACCAGATGCCACAAGGAGCGATGGAGCAACATATCTGGCTAAAAGGCCTAAAAAAACTTCATTGCGATGAACAATAATACGGCCAAATGGTGTATGCAACTGTCAAGAAAAAATCTACGGAAGGTTGTAGAGCTCCTAACAAGACACTGCAATCTAAGATCGCACCTGAAGATACTGATACTACACTCTAGTTCAACCTGCAGAGGGTGCGAAGGGGAAGAGAAAACCACCGAGTATGTGCTTCTGGACTGCCCCATTCTATCCAACTTACGTGAATCCACAATGGGAGAGGGATGTCTACAGTCATCAGACATCCTAAGAGTCCCTCTTGCTGCGATCCTGGCGTTTGCAAATGCCTTGGGTTGGCTCGACCGTAGCAAGGAATGAGGTCTCAGGTGGGAGAACGTACAAAGGGCCCACCGGGGTCTACGTGCAGCGTACCTCTCCGCCCTTCCATCGTGCAAATCCAGATCCAGATTCAGAACATGATTTATTTAATTCCAGCGTTCCCTTTCTCCCAATTGACAAGGATAGGTGTTTTATAGGTCAAGGTATGTCATTACAACTTGAAGGCCATTTGATTATTCAGGTCACTTGAAAAACAAAGGGCATTTAAAGGTCTGGGTCGTTTGAAAGTCAAGGTCATTCGGGTACAAAGCCATATGAATTTCAAGTGCCTCTGACCTTGAAATAGCCGACTCTAGAGGAGGTTCTAGACCTTCAATGTCAGAGGAGGTTCTAGAATCGGCTAGTTACCTCTACTAATTTGGATTAATTGAGTTACGTAAAGATTGATTAAAATACTTAGAAACAGTTTTTTACTATTTTATTTTTAACCAGATGTACAATTTGAACACAAAGTTTAAATTGTCAAAAACTCTGAAACAATAGCGTCTCCAAAAAAAAAAAATTAATCCTTTGACTACAGATAAAATTAGTTGAATATTGTGACAAAAATTACAATATTAACAATCGAAAAAAACATTTGAATAAGAAAGGAACTAAAAAGTATATTATAAGAAAAACAGTTGAATTTGTCAAGAAATACTAAAATAATTGAATATCACTTTAGATCACAATTGAAATTATTTTGCTAAGGTTAAACGAGGGCAGATCAATTGTACGTTGAAATGTTACTTTAATAAATTATCATTATATCAATAATTGAAAATTGAAGAAAAAACAATTGAAAATGAAAATAGAACAATCATTATAATTATAATTACTACCTTGGAGGAAATCGGCTGTGGTGGAAAGAAAGATGTAGGAGTCATGGAAGTGTGCAAGCAAAACAGATATGTGGAGGGTGTTGAGGAGTGGAGGAGAAAGGAAACAGATAGAGGTGATACTGGAGGAATGGGTGGAGAAGTGCAAGAAAGGAGTACAAGTAAGAGGAGGAAGCGGATTAGCTGAGGACTTCACGGATGAGGAGGTGGAGAGAGCATTTGATGAGGTGGAAAGCGGCAGGACCGAATGGTTTAAAGGCGGAAGTTTGGAAACCGATTGGAGAAGAGGGGAGAATAACTTTCAAAAAGGTTTTGAATCAAATATGGAAGGGGGAGGAGGAAATACCGCGGTCGTGGAAGGTGGGGGCCGTGCTCCCGGTGCATAAGGGAGAAAGCAGAGGAGAGGTGGATAATTATAGGGGGACAGTGGTTACAAATGCGGGATATAAAATAGCGATGACTGTAGTCAAAAACAGGCTGGCGAAGGAAGAGGAAAAGAAGGGTCTCGTGTCAGAGACACAGGGAGGGGCAGAGGTACGACAGAGCAGATATTTACCCTCTGGTCAGAATGGTAGAAAAAATAATGGAAGAGAAAGGATGTATATATGCGGTGTTCTTAAACTTGAAAGAGGTGTACGATTCGGTACCGAGGGGAAGATTGGTGGAATGTTTGAAAAGAAGAGGTGTATGAGGAAACATGATGCGTGGCAGAGGTGGGAGAAAGGGTATCAAAGGAATTTAGGACATGGATGGAAGTGAGACAGGGATGCCCGCTAAGCCTTCTGTTGTGTAACTTATATATAAGTGAACTGGATGAGATGTTGAGGGGAGGGCAAGCGGGCTGCGCAGTGATAGTAAGAAAGTTTGGATGTTAGCGTATGCGGATGATATGGTGCTGACGGCGAGGGACTAGGAGGGGCTGAAAGAGATGTTAGCGAGAGTGGAGAAGTACATGCATAAGAGTGAGTTACGGGTGAATGTAGGGACAACGAAATGGATGAGGTTTATGAACAAAGGAAGGGAAGAGAGAATGAGAGGGCTAAAATGGAAAGGGGAGGTGATTGAGAGGGTAAAAGTGTGAAAATGGAGAAGATGGATGGAAAACAATGTGAGAGTAATGTGTGGATTGTGGGATGCGTGTGTGAAGTCAATTTTAATGTATGGTGTGGTGTGGGGAACAAAGAGGTATGAGAGTGTGGAGAGTGATCACAGATGGTGCATGAGGCGAGTATTAGGGGTGGAGAGGTCGACATCTGAATAGATATTGTTACAAAAGTTAAATAGGGAGACCGTAGGGTGTCAGGCGGTAAGGATAGTGGTGAGGTACGACACGAGAGTGTGTGCACTGGAATAAGGGAGATTGGTGAAGGAAGTCTGGTGGACGAGCAAGAGTATAGTGGAGGGTAGAAGGAGAGCGGAGAGAAAGATAATGTATGAAAGGGTAGGATTGGCAGGGAAAGTGGTGTATAATTGGCTTGAGAAAGGGGTGAATGTGGCGGATTGGGTATATGAGAAGGAAAGGGAAGTGGAGAGACAGGCAAGGCAGCTCTATATAGAGAAGAGTGTGTACAATGAGGGATATGGAAGATGACAGGTACATGGAAGGTCGAAATATTTAGAGAAGGGCTGAATGAGAATAGAGGATAAGGTGACAATGGCAAGGACGAGGTGTGGGTCGGATGAAAGAGGGAGAAAGTGGTGTATGGGAGAGAGTTATGTGAAGTGCGTGTTATTTAAGAATGGGGGGTATACGTAGGGACATTTGGCGGAGAAGTGCGGGGGGGGGAAGTGATGAGTGGGTGGAAGGGTGTAGGAGGGTGACGGACTGGATGATTGAGGATAAGGCCAGGGTAAATGTGCTAAGAAAAATGGGGTGGAAGAGAGGGAGGAGGGAGTGGAGTGAAATAATTTACGGAAGGATTGTATCTGTTTTTTTTTTGTTGTTGTTTTTGTTAGAATGTAGTTTAGTGGACCTAAGTTTGTATGATTAAAGATGCTAAATAAAGGTTTAAAGGTTACTACCTTGCTTCAGGGCGTATAATGTTACTCCAGAACTGCCTCCTTATGATATTGTCGAAAAAAAAAACAAGGTTAAAAGTTTAAAATTTACTTTATTAAAAATTATTTGCCCATCATCTTATCTTGAAAATCCTGCATCTTACGTAAAAAATAATTTACTCATTTTATTATTCTGCACAATTAATTGGTTTATCATTTTTTTGTAACTACTATACTATTTGAATAATCCCCGTTGGTGATAATGATGGGTCTGCCATATCTAGACCCTATCTCAAATGTATCATGGATTCTTTAAGAACATTTGACCGATTTGAAGCTAAAGCAATCGCTTCAGGTTCAATGCGAGCCGAGCAAAGTTTATAGGAGATGTACCATACGCAGTTTGACTCTTATGGAAGCTACAAGAATTTTGAAGCAGGTCAGAAAGAAAAACTCAGCCTATTTAATGTTAAGGCTATAACCACAACACACCAAAACCAATCCCACATGTTAACAAAATATATGGTTAACAACATTCTTTAGCACTTCTTAAAGAATGTTGCCTTCCTAAAAGCTTCAATCGCAAAATCAATAACCTAATTGAATGTTTTTTTTCATTCGTTTCGTTTCTAAGGCCTTAAATACATAAATATGATTGATGATGAAATAAATAAGTGGTGTTCTAATGAAAAGGTAAGAAACGACTCTGCGGATGTAAATGAAGTTTTTATTCAAAGTATACATCATAGGTCTGAACACAACGATTCCATTGAATGATTCCGTGTTCCTAGAACTCCTGTTTTAATGACTAGACCCACTCCTTTACATCGTCTTTGAGTTCGTCGTCCAAGTTCTTTCAGATGTTTTTTTCAGGGCACCAGTCACATGGAAAAAGCAAAGCAACATGTCCGAGCTGTAGGGTGTATGGTCAAGCAGTTCTTGAACTTGAACTTGGCCAATTCCGCGTGTTTGACGTTTAACTTTTTTATACTACTTTTTATTTTTACACAATACTTCGTGACTAGTTTCGAATTACACAGTAATCAACACTTAGTTTGATAATGATTACTGTGTAATTCGAAACTAGTCACGAAGTATTGTGTAAAAATAAAAAGTGGTATAAAAAAGTTTGACCCTGGAGACGTGTGGATAAATGTTATCATGGAGTAGAACCATACTCTTCGAGAGGAGCCCCGGTCTTTTGTTCTTGATGGATGAATCATTATATTCGGAGTGTCTCGCAGTACTCATCAGAGTTAATGGCTCTTCTGTGCTCGAAGAATTCAAAAAGTAGTGGGCAGCGCTTCAACTCGGACAACGAACTCAAGGACGATGTGAAGAACGGTGTCTTGTCACGGCCACAGGAGTTCTGGTATCACGGAATCCTTCAGCTCGTTAAATAAAGGAATCGTTGTGCTCAAGCCAAGGTGCATGTTTTAAATAAGAACTTCATTCATAACCACTTTGATTAAAGGAAAATCCGAAAGAAAAAACAGAAACAAACTTCCAAACCAAATTCGGGTTCATGAATTTTTTCGCAGAGAAGAACATAAGCTTGAGGTTAACCCTTAGCTGCACCTGGGCAGTTATGTTACAAAATTGAGGTGGTGCAGCTAAGGGTTCATGTTTTAGTTCAAAATCTTCAGCGGTTTTAAAGTTATAGCGCAAATAGACACACACATACACACAAATAAAAGAAATTCCTAAACAATATCAATATGGTGTGTCTAGATACCTTAAAATAAATATTTCAATTGACAAATATTTTCAAAAAAAAATGTACCATCACAAAATATTTCCTTACTTAATTACTTTTAAATATATTATTAAAAAATATTAATTAATTCATTGTTAAATAATTTTCTCTCTAGAGGTGTTGTTTTTCAACTGAAGACATTAAAACAGCAAGCTATTCAATTACCGCGTTATGCAATCCCAGGTCTCGGACACGGAGCACTTAATCAAACTCTCCGATTCCCGTGTTCTTATATTTCCTCCTAATGGAATATCTATCACCATTAAAACGCAATTTTCCACCCCGACAAACAAACTTGCGCGATTCCTCCCGCTCCTTCTTTCCTCGTCTCCGATGCCCCCGTTCTTGGAGCGCGTTACCATATTCCATCATCCGTCCGTCCGCGTCGCGACCTTGGCTGTAGGTAACGGGATTTTGAATTATTAAAAGAATCGAAAGCCGTGAGGTCGCCCGCTTCCCTAAATATTTCATAAGGCAGTCAACTCGACTCCGACACGATCATATCCATTCTGCATGTAACGAAAAATATCCTAGGGGAGCCAACCTCGGCGTCTACTACTGTACATGATGTATTAAAAAAACGGACACCGACACGCTAGTCTAAAATTGTATTCGTTGAAGGTAATATATGATTGGGTGAATTACATCATAACGGGCGAATGAGAATGATGACGTACTTCGTCCACGTCTGTTTAATATTTTTTTTAATTCAATCGAAAGTCATTTATTATTAACATTAAGAGTTTTCTTCCCTCTATTTATCTTCTTATATCTCTTCTATAAAGTTCTTCCAACTTTTTATATGTTTCACTATTATTCAGGCTTTTATCCCAGTTTTATGTCATGCTTCTAGATACTGCTTCACCGCTCTGTTCCATGTATTTTTTGACCTGCCTCTTTTGTTTTTCCACGAAATTCATACTTTCCATACCTTCTTAACAGTTGCGTTGTCATTCAGCCTCAGCATGTCTCCCCACCACTCTAATTATCTCCTTTCGATGTACTTTTCTATTGATTCTATGTTGCTTTTATGTCTTCAGATTTCTATATTGTTCTGCAAAAAAACATCTATTAGCTCTTTTGGGAAAGTTTGATTCATAACTTCAAGTTCAAAATTATTTTCCTTTCATTGCAAGAGCTCGAAAAAATTATGTTTTTAAGCATGTAGGTGAAATTTTATTTATTTAAGAATCTATAACCTAAGAGAACCAAGGTCCAGTTATAGGAACTTAAAAATTAGATAACTTAATCTTAGGGCAAATAAAATACAAAAGCTTGAATTTAATTTTTGCAATCAATTTAAGTTTATTTTACATCCTTCTCTTGATAATGGGATTCTTGACCTAATTACAGTGCACCTTGGTCTCTGTGCATTTGATCGAAATAATTGTTCGATCGGCTTTTCATTAAAATGTAATTGTGCAGCGGGGATCATTGACTCGTGGAAATTATTTGTTCGCGAATGGGAAACTCATGAAACGAAACCATTTCGGAATTGACGAGTGGAAAGGAATTTAATTTAACGGTTAATTGGCCGCCGAATAAAATTTAGTTAAAAACGGTGCATTCAATTTTCAATTTTATTAATTAGTCACATTTCGCAACAATCTGTTTTAATAAAAAATTATTCCTTCATTCTTTATTTAATGACATTATCAATATGTTAATTAGGGATGCCTTTGTTTTACAACAATTACGCTTAATCAATAACTAATCTTTAATCAATCGATCTCTATGTACCTCAAGGTATTGTTATTGGACCGTTTGATAATTTAACAATGCAGGATGACGAAAACTATTCACCAATGATTTTATATATGTTATATAATTATGGGTATCATCTAAACGTACACTTATACAATATACTAATAGTAAATTCATATTAGTAAACTAATTTTGCGAACGAGGAAAACATTCGGAACCTAATACTCCGGCCGACTGTTTTCCTCGCGTAATACAATAGGGGCTGCTATGAAATTCCCCGTTTTCGTTCTCGTTTACATCGCAATGTGCCTTCCTTTACGGCGGTGTACAGTTTCCGGGGATAAGGTAAATACAGCCATTTCGAATCACGATGAATTACCGTCAGCACATGCAGTTCACCCAGTGTAGCGTAAATGCTCACGACGGCTTCTGATTACATCTAATATTTGCGGCTATACGTCGAATTACATAACACGTATGTACTACCAATACATAACTCGTTGACTTGCATTATGGAAATTCACAAAATTTCATTCCTATACTTGATTATTTGATTAATCTATTAATTAATTAAAACTTTTGAGATCATTCAACCCATAACTGTTGACTTTTAACAAACTGCCCGTCCTCAAATTTCCTCATCTAAATATTTATCATTTTATATTAAGAAGCGCCGGCGACATATTTATAAATTTCCTCTCTCGCACCGCGTCTAAATTAATTCCAGAGAGTCTTGTAAAAAAAAGGAGTAATCTCGAGTGGCGAGCCAATTACTGATGGCTAAAAGTGACTCCTGGAGATTAAAGGTGACTTCATCAGCGAATATTTGCATACGTTCCGTGGGAATCATACTTGCGCTCAGTTCCAAATTAATACCGGCGAATATTAAATTTAATTAAAACGTCTTACATAGCTTAATTACAAGTTTCGGATGATTCTCCCGCTCGAAAATTTATTTCTGGCACGATAAATTATTCTAATTAATGCACACGTTGAAAATTTTAACACACAACAGTTAGGTTTCTTCATGTAATAGGGTAATTCAATGAGATTTATTATCCGCATTGGTTATACAAAAGTTTAGGAAGATTTAATTGAATTTACAAATATTAAACAAAGATTTTGTAATAGATTTTCTTAGGTGTTAGTAATAAACCATATAAGTTTTTATATTTTGGAAGAAAATGCATACAAGTTGATACATCTTATATTTAAACTGTTAAACTTAAGATTCAACTCAATATCTTCTACAATATTAACAATTAATCTTCATTCTTTCCTTTTAATCGTTTTATCTGTTTTCTATTTATTTCTATATTAGCGATCTTCCAACTTTTTGTAGTACGATTTTCTTTAGCCTCAAAATAGGTGATTACTTCTTCATTGGTGCTTAATTTTTTTCCAGCGAGCATTCTCTTGAGTTCTGCAAAGAGGAAATAGTCGCTGGCGGCAAAATCTGGAGAATTTTTAGGCGGGGAAGCAACTTGTAGCACGATTCATTCAGTTTGACCATTGTCTTGATCGACTTCGACACGGCGTATTATCTTGTATTAGTATTTGTATTTCATAATTTGATCATCTCACAATCTCGTCAAAGGCTCCAACTTAAGAGTTTTCCAAGAATTTTTCTATCAAATTGCAATAATTATTTTACCAAATTCACATTTGGTCGAAGTTTTTGAAAATTCCAACCTCAAACAGTTTTTTTGGGAGAAGATTGATTGCTTTTAGCAATTTTCATTAATATTTCCCGTTATTATCCTAAAAATTTCTAAAATAATTCAGTAACTCTTCTAATTTTACAGCATTTTTATTTTTTTGCTATTATATTTCTTCCAACCAGAAAGTTTTTTTCCATTTTTCAAAAATCAATTTTTTCAGAATATTCTAATAATTTCTTTAGAATCTTCCAAATAACAACGATATTTTTCGATGGAGTTAGAAACTTTCAGCACTTTCTCCTCAAATTTCTATAAATTTTCTGCGAATTCTTTTCCAGATTTTCCAGCATTTTCACATAATTTCTTTTCAGCTGATTTCTTTCATTTTTCAAAAGAGAAAACACCTAATTGCAGGAAATTTTTATAAACCTTTCTTTTTATTAAGTTTTCTGGAGTTTTCAAATGCTCCAGCTTAAGAGTTTTCCAAGAATTCTAGGTCACAATTTCTCATTTGGTTAAAGTTTTTCAAAACTCCAACCTCATATAGTTTTTCAGCACCTTCTCCTCAAGATTTCTATAAATTTTCGGGAATTGCTTTTCCAGATTTTCCAGCATTTAGATTCTTTATTGTGTTACAAATAAAAACATTAAGTTTTTTAAACATGTAATTTCTAGTTGTATTACATAATTTCTTTTCAGCTGATTTATTTCATTCATCAAAAGAAAAAATATTCAGGAAATGTTTATAAACCTTTTTTTCTTATTAAGTTTTTTCTGGAGATTTCTCAGTTACTCGAAGTTTCCAAAATGTCGGAAAGTTTTTTTTTATAATTTTCCTTAAGGGTTCTAGAATTTTTTCTTTTTAGCCCCTCTAAATTTCTAGAATTTTAAACATCTATTTAAATTTTCAATAATTTTAGTTATTGGAATTTTTCAATCACACTTTAACAAATTTCCAGAAAAGTTTAAAAAAATATGCAAATTTTAAGGGAGTGTTAGAGAAGAAATAAAGCGTACTTACGTCAACAGATTTAACATCACCACTATAAAATCAAAAGAATTAAGGTATTCACAGTAAATTGCAAGAAACGATAAAAGAAAAAAAAGCAACTATCAACATATATGTTTTTCATGAACATCAAATTGTAAATAGTAGACCAGTTTTGATCTATTATGGATTTCACAACTTAGCGCAGTTGAAGATAAAGAAACTGAGATTAACTATGGTGTTTTATATCTGAAATTATTTTTCAATGGCATTCAAAGTCGTCATCTATTAAAGTTATTTAATTGGGTGACCTTAAATAACCTTAAAGAACTCTATAAAAATTATTTATCCGGATATAATAGAACGGTCATTAAGGTTATTTGATGGTCCAACTGGCTTTTAAGGTCATCCAACGATCGCGACCAAACAAGGTTATCCATTGCTCATTCAAAATTACTTATGATCATCTGAAGGTCATTCAAGACTATTTAATGTCATCAAACGTTCATTTAAAATTGTTTAAATTCACCCAACAGTAATTCAAGTTTATTTAAGGTCACCCGATGATTATTTTAAGGCATCCAAAGGTCTTTAACGATTAATAATAGTCAGGGTTTTCAAAATTATTCAAGGTCATTTACCATCCTAGAAGACCAGCCAAGAAAATATTTATTAACTCAAAATTGTAATTCATATGACTCTGATTAATGATTATTCAGCAATCATTATACAACAGCCAATACTTTTTCTACTTTTTAGCACAATGGCTTGCTTATCAAGGTCATTTAGACGATCATTTAAAGGCATTAAACAGTCCTTTAAGGTTACTTAAGGTCATGCAATGGTTCTTCCAATTTATTCATTGAATAGTCTCATTAAAGATTTTCGAAATAATACAACAGGCATACAAGGTCATCCAACGATAATTCAATACTATAGATCTTTCATGATAACTTAATACTCTCTAACTTTTATACTTAAGGTCAGGAAAAGGTTCTTCAAATTTATTTTATTAATTCATGGTCATCGAATGATCATTAAGGGCATTCAAGATAATCCAACAGACACACAAGGACATCCAACGAAAATTCAATATTATCCAATTAAGGCTATTTAAGATGATCTAATTTTCTTTTAAGGTCATCCAACGATCGCAATCAATCAAGGTTATGCATTGGTCATTCAAAATTACTGAAGATCATCTGAAGGTCATTGTTGCTGGTTATTAATTTATCGAAAGGCCGTTGATTAAATTGAAGAATATGTTACGTTGAAGAATACGTTTAAATTGTATATTGCAATTAAGATGTACAAATATTCACAACCGATTTACACATGAATACGTCATCGCTTAGTTGTTTACTGATTTATTGTTTTACGTCTTCTTCTTTTGTTTGTAGGAGAAGCCTAATTATTAGTGGAGGTGACAAGGTTGTTCCTATCACAGCCTCCTTGTTTTGATCACCGGCGGTCTGGATGTCAGATGTTCGTATTTTAAGGGCTGCTTCTTTGGGCACCTTAAAATGTAAATGTGAGTCTAAGGTGGCGACAATGCAGCTAAAGTTGCAACAGTCACTCAAAATTATTAAAACCTATCTGACGGTCATTCAAGGTCATCAAACGTACCTTTAAAATTGTTTAAATTCACCCAACAGTAATTGAAGTTTATTTAAGGTCGTTCGATGACTATTTTAAGGTATCCAAAGGTCTTTAAAGGTATTTCAAGATAATACAATGATTAATCAATATTAACAACAGTGAGGTTATTCAAAATTATTCGAGAGAAAGGCAAGCAGGAAAATATTCATTAACTTAAATTTGTAACTCATATGACTCTGATTAATGATGATTCAGCAGACGGTCATTCAAGGGAATCAAACTTACATTTAACATTGTTTAAATTCACCAAACAGTTATTCAAGTTTATTTAAGGTCATCTGATGACTATTTTAAGGTATCCAAAGGTTTTTAAAGGTATTTCAAGGTAATACAAGGATCATTCAAGATTAATAACAGTCAGATTATTCGAATTTATTCATTCATCATCCTAGAAGGGCAGCCAAGAAAATATTTATTAACTTAAATCTGTAATTCATATAACTCTAATTAATGATGATTCAGCAATCAAGATTTTTTCTACTTTTTAGTATTATAACTTACACCTTTTTAATAACATTCAAGATCATAAGTTAGATATCTAACTTGTAATATCTCTTCACGAAACTGGAAAATACCAACAGAAATAAACAGCCCTTCAAAGTTACTGAAGGTCATACAACGGTTATTAAAATTGGTTTAAGATCATCCGACAATAACTCATGGTCATTAAATGTATTTAAGATAATCCAAAAGACACACAAGGTCATCCAACGATAATTCAATATTATCCAATGGTTTCCATGATTACTTGACTATCCAACGGTCATTTATATTTTTTAAAGTTTATTCAAGGTAATCAAACGGTCATTTAAAGTTTTACAAGGTCAAACTATAATTTAAGCTCGTTTAAGGTCACCTCAAGATGAGGGCAAGTTCCTTAAAGGTCATTAAAGGTTTTTTTTAAACAATTTGCAGAAAATGGTGAATCGTTTGAAGGTCATAAGTTCGATATCTAACTTATAATATTAAGTCTCTAAAGGTAACTCGAAAATACCAACAGAAATAACAATCGAGGTCAATTAATGGCTTTAAACAGCCCTTCAAGGTTACTGAAGGTCATACAACAGACAAACATGGTCATCCAACGATAATTCAATATTACCCAATGGTTTTTCATAATTACTTAAGACCACCTAACGGTCATTTATAATGATTTAAAGTTATTCAAGGTCATCGAATGGTCATTTGAAGTTTTTCAAGATCCCCAAACTGTAATTCAAGATCGTTTAAGGTCACCTCAAGATGATGACAAGTTCTCTAAAGGTCATTAAAGGGTTTTTTTAAAACAATTTGCAGAAAATGGTGAATCGTTTGAACGCCATAAGTTCGATATCTAACTTATAATATTAAGTCTCTTAAGGTAACTCGAAAATACCAACAGAAATAACAATCGAGGAAATTTAAAGGCTTTAAACAGCCCTTCAAGGTTTCTGAAGGTCATACAGCGGTTATTAAAATTGATTTAAGATCATCCGACACAATGATTCATGGCCATTAAGTGTATTCCAGATAATTCAAAAGACACACAAGGTCATCCAACGATAATTCAATATTATCCAATGGTTTCCATGATTACTTGACTATCCAACGGTCATTTATATTTTTAAAGTTTATTCAAAATAATCGAACGGTCATTTAAAGTTTTACCAGGTCATCAATCTATAATTTAAGCTCGTTTGTCAGCTCAAGATGATGGCAAGTTCCCTAAAGGTCATTAAAGGGTTTTTTTAAAACAATTTGCAGAAAATGGTGAATCGTTTGAACGTCATATGTTAGATATCTAACTTATAATATTAAGTCTCTTAAGGTAACGCCAAAATACCAACAGAAATAACAATCGAGGTCATTTAAAGGCTTTAAACAGCCCTTCAAGGTTTTTGAAGGTCATACAACGGTTATTAAAATTGATTTAAGATCATCCGACAATGATTCATGGTCATTAAGTATATTCAAGATAATCCAACAGACGCGAAAATACCAAGAGAAATAACAATCAAGGGCATTTAAAGGCTTTAAACAGCCCTTCAAGGTTTTTGAAGGTCATACAACGGTTATTAAAATTGATTTAAGATCATCCGACAATGATTCATGGTCATTAAGTATATTCAAGATAATCCAACAGACGCGAAAATACCAAGAGAAATAACAATCAAGGGCATTTAAAGGCTTTAAACAGCCCTTCAAGGTTACTGAAGGTCATACAACAGACACACATGATCATCCAACGATAATTCAATATTACCCAATGGTTTTTCATAATTACTTAAGACCACCTAACGGTCATTTATAATGATTTAAGTTTATTCAAGGTCATCGAATGGTCATTTGAAGTTTTTCAAGGTCACCAAACTGTAATTCAAGATCGTTTAAGGTCACCTCAAGATGATGGCAAGTTCCCTGAAGGTCATTAAAGTGTTTTTTTTAAACAATTTTCGGAAAATGGTGGATCGTTTGACAAATAGAGAACCCTAAACAAAATAGAATAACTTTATTCTTCCATTTTCCAATTCCAAAGCCTTAAAAATATCAAAAATATTTAATAATGGTTAAATATTTAAATTAAATTGTGGAAATTCTAAAACCTAACCTTTTTAAAGACTTTTAAAAAAACTGGCTCAGATAAGTTATTTACTATTTTCCAGATTTTCTTGTTCGCACCTGGTGGTGTCATTCCCGCGCTTAACCTTTTAAGATTCTCTGGAACATTTATACAGGAACCGTTTAGCATATTAATCAGTGTCAAAATATTTTTGGATTTTCAAAATTTGGACAGACAAGAAAATATTTCTTAAATTTGTAACTCATATGACTCTGATTAATGATGATTCAGCAATCATTATACAACAACCAATATTTTTTCTACTTTTCAGTATTATCACTTACACGTTTTTAATAACATTCAAGGTCATAAGTTAAATATCTAACTTGTAATATTAAGCCTCTTCACGTAACTCGAAAATAACAACAGAAATAAGAATCCAGACGATCATTTAGAGGCTTTAAACAGCCCTTCAAGGTTACTGAAGGTCATACAACGGATATTAAAATGTATATAAGATCATCCGACAATGATTCATGGTCATTAGGTGTATTTAAAATAATCCAACAGACACACAAGGTCATCCAACGATAAGCCAATATTATCCAATAGGTTTTCATCCAACGGACATTAATAATTATTTAAGTTTATTCAAGGTAATCGAACTGTCATTTAAAGTTTTACAAGGTCATAAAACTATTATTTAAGCTCGTTTAAGGTCACCTCAAGATGATGGCAAGTTCCCTAAAGGTCATTAAAAACAATTTTCAGAAAATGGTGAATCGTTTGAATGTCATAAGTTAGATATCTAGCTTATAATATTAAGTCTCTTATGGTAACTCGTAAATATCAACAGAAATAACAATCAAGGACATTTAAAAGCTTTAAACAGCCCTTCAAGTTTACTGAAGGTCATACAACGGTTATTAAAACTGACTTAAGGTCATCCGACAATGACTCGTGGTCATTAAATGTATTTAAAATAATCCAACAGACACACAAGGTCATCCAACGATAATTCAATATCATCCAATGGTTTCCATGACTACTTAAGACCATCCAATGGTCATTTAAATTTATTCAAGGCAATCGAACGGCCATTTAATGTTTTTCAAGGTCATCAAAATATAATTCAAGATTGTTTAAGGTCACCTCAAGTCTATGGCAAATTCCTTAAAGGTCATTAATAGTTTTTTTTTAAACAATTTCGATTTAATCAACAGTTCTTCGATAAATTAATAACCAGTAACAATGACCTTTAGATGATCTTAAATAATTTTGAATGACCAATGCATAATCTTGATTGATCGCGATCGTTGGATGACCTTAAAAACCAATTGGATCATCTCAATTGAATATTCGTTGGATCTTGAATGCCTTTAATGATCATTCGATGGCAATGAATTAATTAAATAAATTTGAAGAACTTTTTCATGACCTTAAGTATAAGACACAGGAACTTTATCAAATGATAAATAAAACTTACTTTGTTAATATCACACACGGATATTGTGTGTGATATTAACAAAGTAAGTTTTATTTATCATTTGATAAAGTTCCTGATTCAATATGTATCACAAAGTTATGGCTTCAAGCATCCAACATATTAAGTATAAGAGTTGGATAGTCTTAAGTACTCATGAAAAATATCTAGTGTAAATCTATAGTATTAAATTATCGTTGAATGGTCTTTTATGTCTGTTGGATTATTTCGAAAACCTTTAATGACCATTTATAAATTGGAAGAACCGTTGTACGACCCTAAGTAACCTTGAAGGGCTATTGAATGCCTTTAAATGATCGCCTGAATGACCTTGATAAGCAATAGTGCTAAAAAATAGAAAAATATTGGCTGTTGTATAATAATTGCTGAATAATCATTAATCAGAGTCATATGAATTAAAAATTTGAGTTTAAAACATTTTCTTGAGTGATCTTCTAGGACCCCGAATAATTTTGAATAGCCTGACTGTTATTAATAGCGAATGATTCTTGTATTACCTTGAAAAACCTTTAAAGATCTTTGGATGCCTTAAAATAATCATCGGATGACCTTAAATAATCTTGAATTACTTTTGGGTGAATTTAAACAATTTAAATGAACGTTTGATGACCTCGAATGAATGAATCTAAATAATCCTAAATGACTTTTAGATGATCTTAAGTAATCTTAAATGAGCAATGGATAACCTTGATTGGTCGGGACCATTAGATGATCCTAAAAGCCTGTTGGATCATCAAATAATCTATAATATACATAACAACCTTAAATAATTTCGATTAAAAATATAATTCAAGATCGTTTAAGGTTACCTCAAGACTATGGCAAGTTCACTAAAGGTCATTAAAGAGTTCTTTTTACAAACAATTTTCAGAAAATGATGGATGGAACCTAAACAAAATGGAATAACTGTATTCTTCCATTTTCCAATTCCAAAGCCTTAAACAATATCAAAAATATTTCATAATGGTTAAATATTTAAATTAAATTGTGGAAATTCTAAAACCTAACCTTTTAAAGACTTAAAAAAAAAACTAGCTCAGATAAGTTATTTACTATTTTCCAGATTTTCTTCTTCGCATCTGGTGGTGGTATTCCTGTGCTTAACCCTTTAATATTCTCTGGAACATTTATACAGGAATCGTTTGGCATATTAATCGGTTTCAAAATATTTTTGGACTTTCAAAAATTGTATTGACAGCTTTTAGCTTTCAAGGTGTTTGCTTTGTATATTGGAAATATGGATGGAAAGAGAAGGCATAGTTGATTTTTTGCGAAGGAAGCCAAATTGGTATTCTGTCCACTCGCTCATTCGTTTTATGGTTGATCCACACATAGACATTAGGTCTCTCTCGTGGAGCTTAACCCTTTAGTAATATTCTTGCAGGCTTCTGTATCCAGTTGGTAGTTGCACCGCTTCGCGTCTTACATCTCCGACCTTCACCTCTATTGATTATACCGCGAAGTACTGACATTTTCCTGCTTTCCCAGTGTTCCTGTCCCTAAGCTACTACCTTCAGTATATTAAGGGTTTTCCTTGCCATATCAGCTGCTTCTTTGATCTCACTATTCTCCGCTCCTCTTTGTGCCCTTTTGTGAACACCACGTGCTAGATCATCTATGACTATGTTTGTGACAATTATCTCTGCCGCTTCTTTCATATTCAACTGTTTCGCCTGCATTGCTTGTATAACCAGCCAATTTGTCTTCTGTTAAGTTTCCATGTCAGTCGTACGTACGTACAACCAGTATGCATGTCCATTTACAGTTGTATTGTTGGTGTAAATAATCCTTTCTGTTCTTAACTCTTCTTAGTTTCTTTAGTCTCCAGATATAGTACCTAATCATTCCTTTCTCTATACTCACTACTTTTTCCCTTCCTCCAAGTATCTCTGTCGTTCCTTTATGTCGAATGGTGTAACATCAGCAGCCGCAGTTGCAGTTCTATATAATCTGGTCATCGACGAAAAAAATACTATCTTTTTATCCTACTATCCTCCCTTTTTTTTCTTCCCATGTCTGCGCTCCCTATAATTTGGTGCGATTGCTTTCATGTATATCATCTGATAGATCTGTGGCGATGTTCACTTCGTATTTCCTGCTACCATGAGAGTCTTGTTTGCTAACTCTGCCGTCTAAACTTATAGCTCTGACGTGTTCCACCTATAGCATGCTGAAATTGCTAATCGCCTTAACAGAAACCATTCCATCGTCATACGCTGCTATCAGTCATGAACTAGAGACGTTCAGGAACGTCATAGAAGAGGAACTGGAGGACAAAGAAGAACAAAATAAGGTTCAAGACCGCCATCTTCGACTAATGGCCACAAGAAACCGATTCTCCAGTAGCAAATCAATTACCGATCTATGGTTATCTAACGAAGGTCGTCTTATAAACCTTCGAACGGTTTACGGCAAAAACAAAACTTTCTGCTTGCAATCCTATCGACCACGTCTTGTGTTAATACCAATGGCTCAACATCGAAAGCTACGTTTAGAGTGGTATAGGTTGTGACTGCACTGGAACACAGAGAGGCATATGGTGGTGTTTACTGATAAAACCCAATTCTGTTTGGGAATGCATGATGGCTGTATGAAAGTCAGACGAAGATGTGGGGAACGTCGCAACATTGAATTTGTGTCAAGAGGCGTGTGCAACAAACTGTAGAAATTATGGTAAAGGGTGCTTATAACTTATGGAAGTAGATCTAAATTGGTATTCATCAGAGGTAATAAGAACTCCCAGCGACATGTGGATTAGGTTTCCGTTTCTTCAGCAGTTGGAAGACGGAAAGGAGGTCTTCCAAGATCATGCTCATTCCCATATTATAAAAACCGATTTAAGAAGGATGTCAACATCTTGTCGACCATTCCGATCTCCTAATCTTTTGCCCATTGGATATGTATTAGGAGGGAGAGTAAAGAACTTTCAGCATTTTCCGCAGACGCTGCAAGTTATTCAGCAGGTAGCTTGAAACATAATACCTCAAGAGATTACCGACCATCTACTAGAATCGATGCCACTAAGAGTAGATATACGTTTATTTTTGTTCTTTTTATATATTTTAATCAATAAACGTTTGGTCAAAAATTTATACCCCTTCTTGGTATTACGATTTCCATGTCACTGAGTATACTGGAGTCTCTTGTAAGAATTTTTTTCTACAACTTTTCTGTAAAAACTATTCACATGCAGAACTAGTGAGATATATAAAGCACATAGCTGGGCCTGTATAATCGTTTACGAAACAACGGGACATCGTGTGTCTTCAAATGTTTCCGCATCGACAATTCTTAAAGAATTATTCGTACGAATGCGCACCCGATTCGGCCATTAGCGCTAATGGTCTCCGCGTATTTTTTTAATTACCTCAGAGTGCCGAAGCCTAATTATGAAAAGGTGCTCGTCTTAGGTGTCGACGGTCATATGTTCCTCGAGGCTAATTTAAATAATGAAAACATGTGTGAAAATATATCCTGTTTAGCTTGCTTGTATTTTAGTTTATAGTTTAAAATATTTATTATTAATTAAGACAGACAAATATTTAAGGTACAAGATATCAAATATTATTAAGAGACAGAAAAGTTTTAAAATGTAATGGCCTTGCAAGTCATATTTTTTAAATTTTTATGTGGTGGTACCACTGTTTTTAATACTTCTTGTCAATCAAAACTGGCCATAATAACATAAATGATGTGTTATATTATGATAATCATTAGTTATAAATTTCATTGAAATCAAATAAAGCGTTCAATTGTTATAAACAAAAGAAACAATATGAATTTTTTAACTTTGAAGACAAATTCCGGCTTAACCGTAAACTTTTGGATATAGATATGTTGGGTTAAATCATCATATTTTGGCCCCAGTATTCTGTGGACCAGCCATTTCCCCACTTTAACGGCAAACCCTGCATAATTAATATTTTATTAACTTTGTATTTATGGTGGAGGCGCCTAAAAATGAAATCGCTCAAACTTCAACATAAAATTCCCAACACGTGTATTAAATTTTCCCCTTTGTATTGGCAGCGTTCACCGCAAACCTTATTGAAAATCTAACGAAAATTTTTGGAACAAGCCATCTGAAAATCATCGTTTTCAATTTTCCTTACTTTTTTTCTTTCTAAAAATCTCTTTGCGTAAGAACTCTACGCCATCAGCGTAGATACGCCGGGCGAAATGCCGCTATTACGTGATGAAATTGCGATTATCGCGCCCGATTACCCTCTAATGTGCAACCCCTTTACCGATCCGCTCCAGAAATCAATCAGCCCCCAGGGGCCTTTGACGAACGACCTGCAGGGGATTTGATGAATGCACCGTAAGGGAAGGATTATCCGCGGCGCAAAAAAAGTGGCGCGGAATCGACCTCCCCTAAAAGGAGTTTGGCACGGAAGTCCGCATGCGCCCGTGCAGCCACATTCATGAATTATTCCATACATTTATAAAATCCACATACACATCCTTATTTCCCTTTTTGATTAATTGTATCCCTTCGTATTGCGACGGATAATTGAAAATGATGGACGCCCTTTTTTTCCTAATATAAATTCGCCGTTTAATCGGCACATAAATTCCGGAGTTTTAATTCCGAAACATCATTAATAACGAATATTGCCGGGGCCCTTCGGCCCTGTCGAGTGTCATCAGTCTTGGCGGTGGTGAAAAGGAAAACATGAGCCGCCGCTACCGCCTCCTCTTCTCATCGAAAATCCCATTAGTGGGACGGGTTAATATGAATTCTGGCGTCTTGGAATAATATTTTGCCGATGGGAATTCGTTAAATATACAGTTATAAGGGTGTTTTTATTAAAAAGGAAGTCTCAAGTTCCGGTTATTCTTTGTAAGAAAAGGTCAACATTATTATAGCCTACTTTAAACTTCTTGAACAAAGTTCGCTTCCTTTAACTATGCATACTCCATCTAACTTATAAAATGATTAGTCTTTTGCCGAATCCAATCAAGGAAATCGTTCATCGCTACTCACTCTATCGGTATCTCTGTGGGCCGTCGAGGGGGTGCATTACCTGGAAATGAAAATACATCGATGTTAATTGAAACCGGAATTGCCGGGAGGTTGTTTTTTTTTGTGTGTGTCCGCACCGGTTTACCGGGGTGGAAACTCTAATCGGGTTACTTTTGTTGCCTCGGAATTAAGTTAAGGGCATCTCAATTTAGATGTCGTGTCCGATAAGAGCGCCAACACTTGCGAGCACGCACGACTGTCGTTATTTCGCGAATTACAATTTGTAAATAAGCGCTGGAATTATATTTATGAATGTTAAAAGTTTTTCTACACGAAAAATATTATAATATAATATAATTGTTGCCTTTAATCAAGTTAAATTTAAAAAAATCATGTGAAAAACCAGCGTTATATATTTCCCGGCGCATCCACCATAATTAAAAAATATAAAAAACACCAACACATTTCTTTACTGTTTAATTTAAATCCAGATATATGTTTCGGATATAAAGTAAGCATTATAATTGCTTAAATCCTAATATTAAACAATTGTCAATGGCCATTTTGTGTTTGAAATTTCTAATTAAAATATTTATAACGCATGAATATTTCATACTTCACCAACAAAATCTCCTTCACGTGAAATCACATTTTTATTACCCTTAGAAGCATAAAGTCAGAACGGGCTCTGCATAAACCTTGTGTACTTTAATAGTTTTCCGATACAACCCTCGTTATATCTACATTTAAAATAAACCCAAAATCCCACCCACACTTCATTGTATATGCAAACCCCCTCTATACATCGTTGGAACCCGTACTTGATTATTAATGCGCACCTTAAAATTTTATTACGTTACGATTTAATGTTCTGTTGACGCAATCAAACCCCCCCTTTACACACCCGCGCCCCTTCACCACACACGCTTCTTACTTACTGATAATTAAATCCATAAATCGCGAACTTCTGTTATCTCGATCGGAATTGTTTCTCTCGCCACTCGGGATCGTAAATCCGATTTTAATTAAACGCCGTCCATTTAAAAAGTTTAAGTTTTTGGCGAAATTCCATTACACGATGACACATCCTTGCGTTTTCTTTGTTGTCTCCTTGCAGGATAGAAATAGTAATAATAAAAAAATAAACTTCCCCGCCCGACTTCGGCTATCAATTTATCAGCACAGTGTCTCGCCGCCTCCCACTGTTTCTTCTTCGGCTTAATTTCATTTGCACGTATCAGGCGGCCAGTTGTTCTTTCGTGAAAACCGGGAGGGGTGGATTGAAATCGCATTGTTTTTTGATTGACGCGTGTCCGAGGGAATGAATGGCCTTTTAGGCGTGATAAATTTCTGCCTGAATTTGGCAGGTGTACACCGCTTTTTTTGTAGATGACAGCATGGTGGAAACGTGGAATCGTACAAAAAGAAAAACAGGGATGGATTGTCCATTAAGATTAAAGCATTTATTTTAATTTATACTATTTGTTGATAATATCAAAACGTCTCTGCATTACAAAATTGACTTCAGTGTTAAAAAAATATGGAGTGCTTATTTTATTATTAATATAAAACAATATTTAATGTTTTTGAAATATGGTGGATGCGCCGGGATATGCAGAATTATAACTATTATTAACAATGTATAACGAGAATGTAAATGAAACAAATTTGGCCTAATGATATAAACTTTAGATTTGAGATAAGTCCATAGAGACAAATTAGGTCTACGTGGAGGCCAATTTATGTTACCTCTGCTGAAGATCAAATTACAAAGGAAAATGTCATTCATCCTGGGGTTGGTACAATTAAATTTTAAAGAGGTGCATCTTTAGTCTTTATGAATAACACGAATGAGTCAATGCAGGCGTATCTAAAGCGCGTGCGCACTTCCAAATTAAATGATTCGGATCGTCACGATAACACTGGTCAACACTAAGCACGTTTTCTGCTATTTTGATAATCTTGGTCGACCCGTTGGTTTTTCCAACGTTGTACTTACCTCTTAAAACTTCAACGTTACTTTTCGAATGATAAGTTTGCTTGGCGCCTCATTTAAATAGCTGCAGTCGCTGAATCACAATTTTTGCTAAATTCTCGCAAGCACAAAGCGCGGTCCACTCTCGAGAAACGCTCCATGGCGACTAAATTTCGTAGAGAAAGACTAGTCATTGATATATCCTCCACACCCCCAGGATTTGTTACGTTCATGCAAGAAGCTAAAAAAATATAAACATTCTTTTGGAACACCCCTGTACTATGACAATTTGATAAGTAAATTTACCCAATTAAGTAAAATCTTTTATTATTTTGGTAAAATTTATTTGGAAATGTAGTGTACTCGAGAAAACTTTCTCTGGAATGAAACCTTCTCATCTCCTTCCGGAAGATTTTTTCAAATTTCCCCAAGGAAAAATAAATGAGTTCGAATTGTACAAACTCTGTCATCCCATACTAGAACTTCTACCAACTCTATGTTTGGAAACCTCTGAATGCTATCATTGCTTGAATACAACTCAATAAATAATGTGAGTGATGGAAGACATGCGCGATAATGGTAGCTAACACAAAAGGAACACTTTCATAAAGTAACTAGATGTCAATACTTTATCTGCATCCGCTCGCTATTAATTTGATACCCTGCGATCAATACCTTCAATAAATCACTTCAACACAAAGGCTACACTCTACTCTCCGTTATCTAGAGCGCATTGCATGTGACAGAAGTTGCAGCACGTATATTTCATTTTACATCCGAAATGAGTAGGTGAAAGATTTATCGATGCTTCTAGTGCCCGCGGCCGGTTTTAGTGCCGGGAGGCGTTTGTAGAAATAATTTGACCCACTTTCCGAACTTTATCCATAAACACGACCGCATCAACGAACAATACGCAAAAACTTGGGCGACGGCTGAAAAAGGCGCGCTCGCGTTTTATTAAAAAGGATATTATGGCCAACCAAAAACGACAGAAAAAAAGACGGACAAAAATTATATTAATGGAAGTGTCGTGTTAATGAAAGCTCATCCGAACAAAGTTCGAAGTGTATTGTTTCAGTGTTTCAGCCCGCTGTACGCTTAGTGGATTAAATATTTTACTCTAATATAATAGGTCGGTATTACGCTACTCTAGAGATTATTATTTAAAATTTTATTGCAGTACCTTAAAACTTAAATTTTGAAACACTTAAATATGATGAGTGTGTAAGCAAGAAAATTACTATATTGTGGTAATAATTACTTTATTTTGTTTATAAATTTAAATTCTAAATAATATTCCCATAACTTTCCACTACTCTTTTGTAGTACCTTAGCACAAGAATTACTTTATTAAAAACTACCCACTAATTGGAGATATTATTGCAGTAGGTCAGAAATGCGCTAATTAAATAATGCTTGTATGGAGCCAACAGTATTATCAAAATTAAATAACCCAGAAACACGCCTATAGACCCAAAATATACTTACATTAGTATTAGTACACATTTACAATATTTATTACTTGCTATTATACTGTATACATTTATATTTATATTCCCTTGAGTAATATGCAATAAAAACAAATGCAAGTGCAAGAACGTTAGTTACCACATTATTCCGGCCCATTTGTCCTTAATCCAATAAATTAGTGAATACAGTGTCGTGTACAAAAGGGGCAGGTTTAATAATTCACGTACCGCATTTAACACAGATCGTAGATTAGCACCGTCGTTTAACTCCCCTCCCGCCGTAATGCACGCAACCGGTCGTGCATATTGTTCACGAATATTAATGCACGGCCGGGCGTAAATCATTCCGGTTATGCAACGGCGGCGCAATTAAAAACTTCAACGCGAAGGAATAGACACATCGTCATTATTGGCAAACTCATATACTATTCACGTAAATTACCTCGAATAGTTAATCATTAATGAGGATTTAATATGCTAATTTCCTAAATGGCTATCGATTGATGCTCTCTAAGCCCCCAGCTTATAGATCTTGAATTACGATCTTATCAACACAACTACAATTAATGTATGGGTGGATTAAGTGATGTGACAGATCGAGCTTCTTTTCATTTCATTTTCCCCAAAAATTGTACTACCTAATATTTAATATCGACTTTATATTATCTCCATGTTATCATCTAGACCACAAGAAAAGAAGGTATCGCAATTACTCTTTGCATCAGTTCTGCTAGTATGGATAGAGTCACTTCCATGTTCCATAAGAGAACGACCTTTCTTTTTTCATATACAACCAGTTACTATATTTAGATGGGAAGAAGGCCAAGAAGATCAAATATCTAACTCCACCAAACAAAACATTTAGCAAAAATGTTCTTTAGTCAAGAACATCATTTCCAAAATTGTCATGAAATTAACCTTGCCTTCTTTAACAAGCGTTTAATAAAATCAACGACGATGTTGACATCATGTCTAAGCTAAAAACTCAAGCGTGAAAATATAAATAAAAACAAAAAAATGTCTCTTGACATCACTCCAGCCAACCTAATAAACCAACTTCCACACAGGAAATTGATATCCAAGATCATATTATCATGTAATTTGATATTCTTTTCTTCATGAGGTGGTGTCGTTTAGCGTCCCTGAACTGCGGTCTCCATGGTCCTTCTGTGTGCCTTTGGATGTTTTACTCCCTGTGTACTCCTGTGTCTCTATGACGTTCAGGAGTTTATGTCAGGGGATGTTGTTTAGCTGTTCTACAGGAAACATAGGCTTCCCGAATTTCACCCTGCGTTCTCGTTTATATGCTTCGCAAGTACACAGTAGGTGTTGGGGAGCTTCCTCTTCTTCCAAACACCCATGGTATAAGGGGCTTTTCTTAATTCCCATCATATGTTTATGCTTCTTCAGGTCTCAGCACCCAGTGACTAGTCCTATGATTTTTCTTAGTTTTAATCTGCTTAGTCTTGACAGCATCAGCATGCCATCTAGGAAAAGTCTTGTATGCTTCATTCCGATTTGGTTATGTCATGTCTTTTTGTGCTCCTCTGCTAGCTTGCGTCGGATTATTTCCTTTCCGGCTTACCCCATACAAAAGCGGGTTTAGGTCCTATGAATTTACCTGCTGCCCCTTGTTTGGCCATAACGTCGGCCAGCACTTCCAATAATTCGTTGTTCCTTGGGTGTTCATACTAGCTGTGTTTTCCTTATTGTCGCCAGTGTGTCTAGCCTGTTTATGCAGATCTTGACCAGCCTGGACTACACTATCGACAAGGCTAGCGCTTTTATGGCTGCCTTGCTGTCCGTAATAATGATAATTGGTACTTTGTTATGTCCCGACTCCATTACGTGATAAGCACACCAGTCAATGGCGGCTATTTCGGCCTGGAAGATGGAGGCATGTTTCCCCAGAGTAATCACGAATTGTTTGCTCCGGTAGTACTATCCATAGATACCAGCCTCGGTTCCTTTAGTATTTTGGGCGCCGTCTGTGTACCAGATGGTTCCTTTACTCGTTCCCGGGTATGTTCCATTTGTCCATTCACTCGGCTGTGGTATGATTGTTTTGAATCTGCGGGATGGATGTACGATTTTAGTGAAATCGGACCTCATTTATAGGTCTCTTCTTCTTGTAGTACTTTAAATATTGCTGGTCTTGACGACCACACATTTAAAGTGTGTCCATTTATGTGCATCCTATAGGCTGCCTGTCTAGCTTCCATCATAACAAATAGATTGTCCTCATTGTCCCAGTGATCAGCAGACACTCATGCCTTTGCACTCTTTCAAGTTTTACTGCTGCGCTTTTGGTTTGGATCTTTTCTCCCAAAATGAGCGCCGCGTATGTCACCATAGGTCTTCACACTGTATAGACATTTGTTCATACTGGGTCTCAATCCCCATGTGCGTCTTACCATCTGGTCGCAAAAAGTCCTCTCATTGCCTTTTTGCTGATGCTCTCTAAGTGGAAGTTGAAGTTCAATCTGGTATCAAGCATGACCACTAAATATTTCACTTTATTTTTGATTGGGACTTCTGGTTCTTCATTTCCTAGTGGAGACGATCGCCGTTTTGACCGGGTTTACAGTTAACCCTTAATTCCTGCACCATCTTTCTACGGTATTTAGTGCCTTCTTCATCAAGTTTAATACAGTGGTCCCAAACTTTCCGCTTACTAGAATGGTCAGGTCATCTGCATCCACTAGCGCATATACAGGCCGAGCCATTTTAATAAATCCACTGGAATATCACGACACATATGCGTCCTACAAAAGAATGTTCCAAATAAAAGTTTTATGGTTTCGAAAGGGCCATCTGATCGTATACAAATTTTTTCACCCCCACCCTCCAGGGGGCGGGGAAGAGGGTCAACTTTTATATCTTAAATGGGAACCCTTATTGCAGGTTCGGATTCTACACTTTTTTTTCGAATTCGTGATAGATAGCGCTGCAATCGCAAAAATAACATTAATCAAGTCAAAAAACGATAAAATCGTCACTTTTAGTTGTTCGCCATTGAAATGGAGTGCGTCATCTTATGCACCAGTGAATGGTTAAGATCATGTATCAGTAAATGGCCACTCATTTAAAATTAATTGTCTATCCTTGTCACTCTAATGCAATGGCCATTCACTGGTACCCTATTTCGAATATCATTTAGCCTTGAAAAAGACCGATATTCTAGCAACAATTTTGACAAAAGAATGCTAAGCCGCGCACCGTTTACTTCCTGGAAAATGAAAACAACACGTTTGAAACATTGTCGCGGGAATGAAAACTAACCGTCTCATTAAAATCAAATCAACCAATTTTTATTTGTTTATTATTTACAGATGTCGGTGACATTTAATCAATGAGATGCTCGAACGTCGCACCGTTCTCCCTCTGACAAAGCTGAATTCGGCGTTCAAAATTCCTAACTGTCTGCAAAAGGGTGTTGCGCGGAATATTGTTGCACGCTGTTTGGATCCTTCGAATCATGTCAGCCTTGGTGGTTGGCCGTTCTCGATACACCGAATAATTCAAGAATCCCCACAAGTAGTCAGGCGCTGTCAGATTTGGCGACCTTGCTGGCCATCCAACTGGATCCCTTCTCCCTATCCACCTGCCAGGATACGTTTCGTTCAAATGGGTCCTCACGATATTTGCAAAATGTGTAGGTGCGCCATCTTGTTGAAACCACATTCTGATCCTTGTCTCTATGTCCACATTTTCGAGTAAACCAGGACCTCTTGAAGCAGATGTAAATATTTCGCTCCATTTACGGTACCCTCAAAAAAATATGGACCGATCAAGTACCCGTTGACAATGCCGCACCATACAGACTTGTTGATGATCCACTTGTTGCACCCACCGAGGGTCGACCGGCAACCAATAGTGACTGTTGTGTCGATTAAACAACCCGTCACTCCGGAATGTAGCCTCGTCGGAAAACATCACGAACTTGAAGAAGTTTACGTCATTTTGCAATTGCTGTATTGCCCACTGACAAAACAATCGTCGTTGTTCATGATCCTGCTCACTTAATGTCTGATTCAAGGATACGTGGTACGGGTGATACTTTGTGTTTTTCAAATACCTTCTCGCAGTCTCTCGGGATGCCACTTTGGTTCTGGATCTCGCGAACTGATATGTGAGGGTTCAAATGAACCATCGGCAGAACGGTGATAACGCGCGGATTCATACGATGATCCTCGATGGTGTTTCGCCTTCGTTGACGTCGAATAATTCCTCTTCTACATCTCAATTCAATCCGGCGAATCACTGAATGATTCGGATGGCGTTGTCGTCGGGGAAATCGTCGTCGATATAACGCTGCAGCTCTTCGATAAGAACCCCGAAATTCTCCTGAGGCAAGGAGAATATCCACCTTTTCATTCGGTGAATTATCGGCCATTTCGGTTGATTGTCAGATAATGCAATTATCACGTCACTAGCCGCCGCATTTTTTGTGCAAACTGTCCGGAAAACTAATTAGAACTAAACAACATTCTTGGCAAATTGCTTGTTTTGATTATCGTCAGAATGTTTGTTATGATTTTCGTCAGACGGTTTGTTTTCATTCCCGCCACAATGTTTTGAACGTTTTGTTTTCATTTTCCAGGAAGTAAACGGGGCGCGGGTTTAGCATCTTTTTGTCAACAATTTTGCTAGAATAACTAGCCATTCACTGGTGCATTGACCCTACGCGATAAAATGACGCTCTCCACTTCAATGGCGAACAATTAAAAGTGACGATTTTATCGTCATTTTATCGTTTTTTGACATGATTAATGTTATTTTTGCGATTGCAGCGCCATCTATCACGAATTCGAAAAAAAAGTTCAAATGAAATCTTCATATTTTTTTATGTAGAATCCGAACCTGCAATAAAAAATAAGGGTTCCCATTTAAGATATAAAAGTTGACCCCTGCCCCGCCCCCTGGAGGGTGGGGGTGAAAAAATTTGTATAGAATCAGATGGCCCTTTTGAAACCATCAAACTTTTGTTTGGAATATTGTTTTGTAGGACGCATATGTGTCGAGATATTCCAGTGGATTTATTAAAATGGGTCACCTGGTATGACCTGGCTTTCGAGTAGCAGCCAAAAGTTGTCCATGACGAGGCACCACAGGAGCGGCGAGAGAACACCTCTCTGCGGGCACTCGCTTTTCATATAGGTTAGTTGTTACAGTCCGGCTTCTGAGCATCTTGTTTACCCATTGTCGGAGTTGAAGGTTGTGTTGTCAAACGTTCAGAAAGGCCCATAACGCAATATCTTTGCATTGTAGGATCCTTTCGCACCTGCTCACAGGCTGGTGGATAGCTAGTTCGCATGACTTTTCCTCTCGGTAAGCGTATTGTTGACGGTGTAGTCGTGAGTCTTTTAAGACTCCTTCCCGTATGTGCCTGTCTACTAGTTTTTCTAGTAGTTTTAGAATACATGATGACAAGTTGATCGGTCTGCAAGATTTAGCCTGGGCATATAAATCACGCCCTGACTTAGGTATACAGTCCACCAGCTGCTTGGGATGTATGAAACGGCAAGGCTTCCTCTGAGGATATCACATAGTGGTTTTCTAAGTGTTGCTATCCCCTTTTGTAGCATGACAGGATACATCCTGAATTTGATATCACCAAAGATCTAAACAAAATAATTTTGAAAATTTTGAGAAGCGATTGCTTAATTTCTTAAAAGCATCCACAATCTTTTGCTTAACTTAATAGTTTAAATGTATACGCTTACACGATGAATGTTAATGCCAAAGATTTATATTAACAAGGCAACTTAATGCCAGATGATCTAATCTTAACCCTTTATCTGTCGCTAACCAAAAATCGCTCCTCAAAGAATTCCTGTAAGATAACAACATCAACTTTGCATACTATTTAGATCTTAGATTCAGCCATCATATAATACCAAATTTATAGAAGATCGACTCACTATACTAGAAATGTCTTTAAGTAAATCTAAAAAGTCACCTGCAACGTTGGTAGCACAGGCAAACAAAATATTTGTGATGTGGATTTATGCATTTTTTTTAAGTTTTGGTGGCTAAACTAATTACTGGGATTCCCTGATTTGCAGTCAGACCGTCGGCGAATGAGTTATGAATAGACGTCTTTGTGTAACAAGCGCATTCATTAGTCTGTTTGCGTTCGGTCTAGGCAGTCGTCTTTTAGTGGGTTTAGTAAGCTTTTTACAGTTAAATTCGAGTTTAAAATGCCAAGACTCTGTCAAAATAAGCGAGATACTTTTTACTATGTATGAAAAGGGTTTAAGGCATTGGAGTAATGGAACAAGAAAATCCTTATCCTTTGCAATACCAATGATTTAGCGAGAGCCAACAATTCACTATGATGACTGTTATTTCTATATGTGCAATGTAAGTGGATATAACACGAAAAATTAAAGAAAAAATCATTTATCTGAACCTCAAGTCTGCAATTAGGCCAGTGCCACATGGTCCAAACGTGCCAATACCTGAGAAACCAACACATTTAGATGTTGCAAGCAATTCTAAATCTGAAGTTGATGTAAACAACTTTAGCGATGCCAGTGAAATATCGAACGATTCTAAGCAACCGTAGTTGCGAACTTAATGACTTAGAGACTTGGCTCTTCCAAAGGATCTTTCCAAAATTTTGGCATCCAGACTTCAAAGTAAATACTTACTGACAGAAGACATTAAAATCTCGCATTTTGATTACTTCCCCGAAAATCTCGGTGATGTGAATGAGAAGCAAGGTGAGAAGTTCCACCAAGACATGAAAGAAATGGAACGCAGGTATCAAGGTCGGTGGAGTGTTTCAATAATGGTTTATTAGTACTGGTCTATAAAAAGGGATAATCAGGCCATGGAATACAGAAGAAAATCCACTAAACGAAGTTTTTCATCCAAGAGGAAAAGATTTTCTGGAAAGAAAAGAAATTCAATTTAGTTTACTATTGTAATTTGTTTTTATCTCGGTATCAATAAAAGTAGCGTTTATTTTGACCAAATTTTTCATTAATTTTTTTTCAACATTGTAAAACTTACAATCAAAAGCTTCTCACCATTTAAAGCGCCAGGCTTGGACGGTATATTCCCGGCCCTCCTCCAATGGGGGCTGGACATATTATCAGCCCACCTAGCCAAAATCTTCAGGGCATGTATTGCGTTCAGATACATCCCTCTAGCATGGAGAGAAGTAAAAGTTATCTTCATACCAAAACCTGGTCGTATAGATTATACACTAGCCAAATCACACCGCCCAATTAGTCTAACGTCATTTCTCCTGAAAACGTTAGAGAAATTGTGCGAAAGATTAATTCGCGAGACGGCTTTGATTACGAATCCGATCCACGCTAACCAACATGCATACACTCAGGGGAAATCAACAGAGTCAGCTCTGTACACTGTTGTAGACCGAATCTAAAGATCTCTGGACAACAAAATGTCCACCTTGGGCGTGTTCATTGACATAGAAGGTGCTTTTGATAAAACGACCTTCAGAAAAATGGAAACTGCTCTCTCCACGCATGGTGTGAACCCCACAGTTAGTGGATGGATCAAAAGCATGCTGCAGAATAGGTCACAGTAAATGTAGGAAACACCACTGTCAGAAAGTTCGTTGCTAAAGGCTGCCCACAGGGTGGAGTACTCTCACCACTCCTGTGAAACATAGTTGTTGACAGCCTACTGCGGCGACTTAACGACAATGGCTTCCACACCATAGGATATGCAGATGACATAACCATCCTGCTAACAGGCAGATTTAAGACGGTGCTATGCAGCTTGATGCAGGAAGCCCTCAAAATAATCGAACACTGGTGTAACGACCAGTCTCTGACCATAAACCCGTCAAAGACTGAAATGGTCCTCTTCACAAAGAAAAGGAAACTAGGTAAGCTAAAGCTTCCTAAGCTCCTCAACACCCAGTTGACATTGTCGTCAGAAGTCAAATACCTGGGAGTGATCCTCGACGGCAAGCTGACGTGGGAACCACATCTCAAAATGAAATGTAAAAAAGCATGCGTCTCCCTCTGGCAATGCCGGAGGGCTGTGGGGCAGACATGGGGGCTATCTCCCAAGATAGCACTTTGGCTGTACACAGCGGTAGTAAGACCAATGCTAATCTATGGAGCACTGGTTTGGTGGCCCAGAGCCAGACAGAAAACCTCAGCAAAGCAGCTTATGTAGAGTATGTGAAGAAGAGGATGAGACAGTGGAGCATGTGTTAATCACCTGCCCGGCTCTCGCCCACCTTAGAGAGTCCATGCTAGGGGAGCTCTGGCCGAACATGGCCAACATAAGAGCTAACCCTCCAAGCGTTGTGCTGTCCTTTGCACACCACCTTGGGTGGCTAGTGAGGCCTAAGTGCTCTGGTCAATGATTTGATCACCCTTGGCAAACTCAATCCAGATCCAGATCCAGAACCTTACGTGATAGAACAAAATGACACTCAAATCAAAATCAACTTTCAAAAAGTCAAAATTTGTTGGCCTGTGTATTTCTTAATATAATTACAGAACCATATTTCCATACATACTATATTATGTTTTTAATACACCAGCGCCCTCTAGTTGTAAACACACGTCACGTATGCGACTTCATGTTAATTTGATAAACTTTAAATGGAGACACCGCGAAGCCGCTTCGGAACCTAATTAATAAAGTAGCCGCCAACGCTAGTATGTACGTCCGGTGGTAAACTGTTGCGAAGTGGGTGTTTTATTCATGGCGTGCGCCCCGAATTAAAATTCACCCTGCCGGCCAACTTTTTGTCGAACGCGAAAATTTACGAGCGTTCATATACACTCGCGGTGCAACTTTGAATTAACAAGTTGCAGGGTACCCCGCCGCGGAATAGCGGCCAAACTGGGTGGGTGGAGCGGCGGAGGGGGGAGGATGCGGGGACTGAAAAGGTAGCGTGCCGGCTAATTTTATAACACAATGCGGAACGATATTTCCAGCGGGAAGAATCAACGGCTAGGAATAAAAAAAAAAATGGAATTGGATGCGCTAAAATGTATCGCCAGAGACATCTGTTTTTCATATAAACGGGGGATTGTTGTATGATTCTTTCATGCAATCCGACACGCTGCGTAAATAATGGATGTTATGTTGCCGGGAATATGCTTTATTTAATACCCTGCTCAGGTGTGTCTTCTTTATGAAACTCGTAACTCTTTATGCTCTCCGAGTTTAGTTGGTAGACTTCATAAGTTATTACTGCGGGCTGCAATGCAAATGTTACTTATTTTATGTTTCTTTTAATTTTGGCTACTACTTTATGTTATAATTTATATAATAATTGATTTTGTCGTTCATTCATATAAGACATCCTGGAATATATTAAGAAGGGATGGAGCTTCATTTGATGAAGACATGGTGGCTCTTAGCATCATCCACAGAAATTTCATTTCATTGTCATCTTCGATCCTGATGTCACTGCTCACAAGTATAACCCCACAGAATTCTAATTGGGTTTTAATTAGTCACCTCCAAAACATTTAGACACAGATTATCCGCATTAAAGGTGCTGCTCTGTTTCAAGTAGGATGCTCAACAACATAAAGAAAATCATCGATACGATAATACCATAAAGGTGCCATCTATTGTCTAAACGTTACACTATCCACCCATTTGGGATCTAGTGTAACGTTTAGACAATAGATGGCACCTTTATGGTATTATCGTATCGATGGTTAACCCGGAGACTTTAATACTCCTAAGTGAATTTTGATTCCCTATCTCCAAGAGAGATGAGATCCAAAAAGATCGAAACCAGTCCGTGGATGTTGTTGACAGGGAACAATATTTAAAGGAAATCAGATTAACCTTTCATTACGATCAATTTCCCAGACTTCATTGGCTTCAAAAGTCGCTTCTAGTGATCCAGATAGAGAATTTTTAGTTGGAAGGCACTAACCACATAGAGTGTTGAATTTAACACCCTATCAAGAGGGTATCTTTGGAAAATTTTCTCTTATCTCACAAAAAAAATCAAAATTTAAGGATAGAGACACCATTAAGGTGACATCTATTATCCAAATTTTGCACTCATTTTCTTAATCGAGTGAACAAACCATCGATAATCAGAGAGCCGCCAAAAACAATGGTAAACATTAAATTATTGTTCCCCTGTCAACAACTAGAGACCGGTTTCTACCTATTTGGCTCTCGTCAGCACAGCGCAGTTGAAAACACGGAAACGAAAGTTACTATGGAGTTTATAAACCTCCAGTTACCCTTCTCTAATTTAGACAATACCATAGATGTCAACTTACAGATACACCATGGAGAACAAGGGTGTCCAATTTAAAAATTAAAAATCAGTGCAAATAAATATTCCGAATGACCAATAAACACCAAATTACTTTCTATAAGTATTGTTATTTTAAATAATAAGAAAATCTGTATAAGTCTGTATTGGATTACACCCGGTATATTTTCTGGCTAAATCTCGCACACAAAATCTGAAGATAAAACCATAATCGAATTAATAATATCGCCCGCAAATAAAACCAGCCGCATACACACGCCACCACTTTTATGTAACATAATACCACGCAAAACGGGATATGTTTTATTAAACACGGATCGCGTCCGTCCGCGCGAGTTATGAAACAGTAAAATCCTCACGCGCCCCCCTCCGAAAGGAAAGAAAAACAAGAGGACGCGCGCCGAACACCAGACGCCTTCGGAATTTTAATAAAACCCTTGACGACAAAAGTTGGCGTTATTAATAAGCGAGCACACGTTTGGAAAACGTAGTGAATATGTGTTCGATAAAAAAGGATAATAGTTAGAATTTTTTATTATTTGCAGGCAACCAAAATTAAATTAAATTTAGTTAATAAAGTTAAATTATTACAAAAAAAAACAGTTGAAAAAGGAAAAGGTGGCTTTTCTAAATGGTTTAAATTTAAAAAATAAACAGTCGAGAATTTGTTTAAATCCCAATTGAAAACTTTCTAAAAAGTAAAAACAGTAACTTTTATCAGAAACTACTAAAAATTATTTTGAGGTCGTTGGAAATTAGCAAATATTTCTTCAAATGATTACAAGATTAAAAAAGTAACTTAAAAAACTATTTAAAAATTACTAAACTTTCTAAAGAAGGGAGCTTATGTCTTCAACTTTTTAGTAAACGTCATTTCCTTTTTTGTTATTGTATCCTCATTTTAAACGTGTTTTAGCAATATTCAACTGTTTTTTTTTTCATGATTTCTTTAACTTAACTTTTTTGTATTGATCAACTGTTTTCTTTTTTCCTGATTCTTCCTCAATTTCGACCATATATTGGTAATATTCATCTGATTGTGTTTCCTAAATATCGAACGGGTTTTTTTTGATAATGCTTAAGTTTTGAAAAACTTTTGGTAAACATTCGTGCAACAGAAGCATATGTTTATTCCTAGCCGTTTTTGATTTTTCTAAAGTTTTCTTTAGAAAACAACATTTTTGAATTAAAAATAGGCAGAACATGACAGAACATATACTTTCGATATACACTCATGCGAAACTTGGTTAAAATAATTGCTTATTCGTTGGTACAAAATTATTATATTCTCAATAAAAAAGTTGAGCCCTTGAAGTTTTTCCGTCATGGTTATCTTATAATTCAACAACTTTTTATATACATTTAATCAGCAGTTTTATTCTGAAGTTGTCACAGTGACAGATCATAATGTCCAGAGTAAGACAGAACATGGTCTTCCTAGTCAGAAGAAGGTGTACAGCGACATCGTCAGGCTGGAAGACCTCCACGAACCGATTTCAAACAACTAGATCTGTTGCCACAGATTGGGTAAGAGCTGTAAATCGATTACCGTCCATTTAGACGTCTCCCACTAACCCCACCTCAGAAAGCTGCTCGTCTGGCTTGGTGTCAAGAGCGACAGTTGAGTTAAAGAATGGAACAACATCGCGTTTAGCGATGAATCCAGGTTTTGTTTATAGAAGAATGATGGACGTAAAAGGGCTCGTTGATATTGAGGAGAAGGAAGAAATTTAGAGCTTGATGAAAGACGCCATACAGCTTTATCACCGGGTGTCATGGTGTGATGCGCAATCAGTTTGGGACGAAAATCACCTTTGGTGTTAATTCCAGGTACATCGAAACATTAGTAATATCTTGGCTCCCGTCACGGTACCATTTATGCAGACGCTACCTAATGGGATATTCCAGCAAGATAACGCTAGACTCCACACGGCAAACATTACAAGGGTGTTTTTGGAAGAAGCGGATTTGCAAATGTTGCTTTGGCTAACAAGGTCTCCCGACTTAAACCCCATTGAGCATATCTGAGGCATAGTGGGTAAAATAGTTCGCAACATGCTCAGAACTCCTGTCAGCTTAGATAATCTAGATTTCAGTTAGAAGTTGCTTGAAATGAGATTCCTCAAACAAATATAAACCATTTGATTTTACAAAGTGCGGCAGGGGAACTTGCTGATTTGAAAGGTCAATAAAATAAAAAGTATTTCACATATCGATTTAATTCTTTTTTCATCGTATTGTACACATCCTGAATTTTTGTTTCAAGTGGTTTTAGAGATAACATCGGAAAATGGCGGCCCTCATTAGCGAAACACTGATCCACCGGCTTTTTGAAGTTTTTGATGTTGGCGATGGCTTTGCGAATCTTGTCCTTTAGGTGTTGCAGGGCCCGTGGTTTGTCATTGTAAACAATGGATTTGAGATATCCCCACAAAACGAAGTCACAGGAAACCAAATCGTGGGAGCGCGCCGGCCACAGTACGTCACCCCTCAAGGAGATTAGGCGTTTGTGGAAGTGTTCCCTCAAAAGGAACCATACGTCCCCAAGATCAATTTCTTCAAGTTTTGGGAGAAGAAATGCCTCAATCAACTGAAATTCACAGTAACAGTGGAAGTGGGACTCATCATTAAAAAACACGAGGGCGTCGTGAGGCCAGTTGAGGAGCGCTTCACATGCACTTTCACGAGAAACCAAATCGCGTTCACTGAGCTCTTGCACCACAGCAACTTTGTAGGGATGAAACTTGAGTTCGTTGTGAAGAATTCGTCTCACAATGCGATCAGAAATCCCCAGAGCACCGGCCTGTTTGCGCGCCGAACGCCGGAGAGAGCGCAAAAACCACAGGAGTTTCTGGAAGTCCTTTGACCTCCAGGCCCTTTTTTTACCACACTGCCACTTTTCCTGAATGCGGGAAAAAGAGCAAATGATATTCGACAACAACAAAAATTCAGTCAGTCAAAAATTGATAGTTGACTATAGACATCTGACAAATGATAAACGAGAGGTGACAATTAAACTACAACTCTGACACATGTTTCCAGGTTAAAAATTCTATATACGAGGGTTGGGGCAAAAGTCAAGGCAACTATTTTTTTTCTTAAAGATATCAGTCCGGTTGGAAAATGTGACATATACAGACGAAAAGACAAGGTCTTAACTAGATGTGTGGATAATGAATAGCACTGAAATATCGTAACACACTAATTTATTACGATAGTATACAGGGCAATATGACCTTCATCGTGCAAAAGAATGATAACACAGTACACATAAAGTTGACATGACAAACCTGGGCCTAAAGACCCTCAATGTAGTCCCCTGCTAGTGTCACCACACCTTCCACAGTCAAATTGATGGTGATCGTCGTGTATGACGTCAGGGGTGTCACTTTGTTCCTCATGGCAGAACAGTGACCGCACAGTTCAATTATATTTATATTTATTGTTTGCCTTGTTTCTCTTCTTTAATAAAATCTCAAATACATACTACTATGAAAACTATTACTATAAGGCATACGTTCGAGCGGTGGTACATATGAACGGTTTCTTTTAACTAAATAAAAATACCATTACTACATAGGCAGGTATCCCACTGCTTTACAAGACACTATATACCGGTTGCGTACCACTCCTCTGGCTGTTAATGGAACCATGTCAAAACTGCCTGCTGGACTTCAGCGTCCGACTGGAATCGCTGTCCCTTGAGTGCCTTCATCAATGGTTCAAAGACATGGAAGTCACAGGGTGACAGATCCGGGCTGTTAGGGGGGTGCTGTAATATCTTCCACCTTATGCGGGCTATCTGTGACGTGATGTTTTGTTTTATGTAGACAGGCGTTATCGTGAAGGAGGATTACGCCTTCAGTAAGCATCCCAGGACATTTGTTCTTTATGCCTGTACGCAAACGAGTCAAAGTTTTACTGTAACGGTCAATGTTAAGATGAGGGTCTTTAAATTCGAGAAGTAATGGGCCACAGTGATCGAAAAAGCAGGTAAGCATAACCTTGCCAGCGGAAGGTTGAGTTTTAAATATCTTGTGCCTTCAGGACGATAGCTGTTTCCATTGCATATTGTCACGTTTCACGGTACCGCTGAAGATGCTGCAGGAAAAGACCCATGCGGTTGGCTTTGTATTCTTCAGTTAGTTGACGGGGTATCTATTGTGCACACACTTTTCGGTATCTAGCCTCATGAATTACAGCATGGGTTGATATCAAAACGATGTGCCAATTCTCTAACACGAACCCGCCTATTCTCCACAATGGCTGCTGAGGTGCGCCCGGTCTTGGCAAATCCGCTATCGATTGTCGTCCATTACTGAACTTCCGACATCAATCAACGACTGTGGTTTTCGAAGGACACTGTTCACCATAAACATCTTGCATTCTCCGATAAATTTGAACAGGGATGTTGCCCTCAAAATTTAAAAACTGTATTATTGCTCGCTGAACCGTATTTGATGCTCCAACGATAAGACCTGCCATGTCGAAACCCGCACAGCGACGTCGTATTTAACGAATATCACGAGTCAACTGCCACAGTAGATACCTACATTACCGGCGGCCTTCTTATGTAACTTTCTGCGGTTTTAACAAAACTAACATTCGTGCAACGTCGCTCGAGCCTGTATTTATTGAACCTGCCTCATATAATTTTATTTGAAGAGACCCGGGCAGAGTTCATTTGTTCGAGATGTTCTTCCACTCCGACCCATTCAGCCTATTCAACTGTTATCTGTTAACTAATTATTATATGTCAACTATTAACTACCAACTAGTATGATAAAATTTTACGTTTACTAGTGTACATATGACATTTGGCAATTGTATAATAACACCTGATCGTTAGCATTGTACTGTTGATGGTTAATATTTTACAGATAAGAGCTTATAGCTGTTAGTTGACAGATGACACTTGGCAATGAATAGTTAGCAATTACTATTTTACTGTTAGTATTTGACAATTGTCAGTTAATATTTGTTAGTTAAAAGTTAGTATTTACTGTAACTAGTTAACATTTGACAGTTAGTACTTTCTCTCTCTCTCTTCTAACTAAATCCGGGAGAAGCATTTTTGGATTTTCTTGATTGATTGAAACACCTGGTTTTGTTTCCCTGTTTGTTTATTTGTTGTTTCAAAACAGTGAAACAAAACCGAGTGTTACAATCAATCAATATTGTTAGTTATAATTTTGTTGCTATGGTAAATGATTTGTCAAATGTCAGTTAACGGTTTACAGTTGACATTTTAATGTTATCAGTTGACATCAGTTGATTAGTCAAGTGGTTACCAATTTGTATCGATCAGTTATGAATTTTCACCTGACAACTATCATAGCTAAAATTTTACTTCTACTGGTTATCATTTGGCATTCGAATGTTAATAGTTGACAAATAACACAACCATAAACATTGTATTATTGATAGTTGATATTTTAGAGATGCGAGTTAGCAGTTATTAGTTGTCAGATGACATTCGGCAACAAATAATTGATAATTGCCATATTACTGCGTGCATTTGACTTTTAACAATTGATATAAGGCATTCAAAAGTTAAAAACGGATATTTACTGTTAATAATTGATAGTTTATATTAATTAGTTGATAAATAAATGTTGGTAGTGGCTTAATGTAGGCTCAGTTGTATTTTTACTCTTAAACGATGACATTAAACAATACATAATTGACAGTTGTCATTTGATAGTTAACAATTTATTATTGGTATTTTACTGTTTATAGTTTACATTTGACAGTGGGTACTTTCGTTGACAAATGAAAATTGGTAGTGGAGAATAACCATTGACAGTTGTAATTTTACTGCTAAATGATATCACCGTCAGAGTTATCAGTTGATATTCGACATTAACAAAGACGTCAGTTGACAATTGACATTTTAACGTTGACAGTTGATAATTGACAAATTAAACTACCAAGTGGGCTTTAATACTGATTTTCTCCTTAATAACGGGTGTCCAACAATTATTGCAGTCCCGGGTGGCGTTGGAAACAAAAACGTAGGTCGGTTCTTTCATGTGCCAAATAAATGAACTGACATGTTAATTGTGAAACATAACCTAAATGTGCATTAAAAATGTCGGTTCATTTATTTGCAACATGTAAGAATCGACCTACGTTTTTTATTCCAACGCCACCCGGGACTGCATTAATTGTTGGACACCCGTTATAATTTCTACATTAGCCATTTTTTTTTCTCGGATAAGCGCCATCTATTTATTCCTATATCATCTAATAACCGAGTTTGCATATAGCCACATAAAATTTGGGACACCCTGTAACATGCTATAATTTATAATGATGAAGGACTTTGTTTTACCACTTTAAAATTAATTAATCGTGTCTCCTTTTTCATTATATCCATTACAAAGTAAACGCCTCCACAATTAAACATTTGATATAATAACAAAAAAACAACAAACAAAACAAGATAATCACACATGCCGAGAAAAACAATACCTCGAACGTTCGAAAGGTGAACGTGTACGTGAATTAAATCGAAAACTAAAAATAGAACTCACCTTAAACAATTACCCCAACCGTAATTGTAACGTAGAAAAGCGAAAGCTCAATCGATTAATCCGGCGATAAATCCGTTCGATCGCGCACGCAATTACCAGCCGGCTAATGTCAAGGTTTGTAAATAAATAAATAAACGAGGCGTTTGTTTACCGGGAAAAAAAAGGCGATCGATAGGCCGCGAACAATTCCGCGGCACGCGACTTATAATTTTTATCACTCACCTTTATCACGGAAAATCTGCTTGTATTTGGAAAGACTGTTCTGCTCCAGCCACTGGTCGACTTCGTTGTTTCCCTCGACGAGGGTCGACGCCCCTAACCAGAGGCATGTTTTGATAAGGAAGACTACTGATGTCACGGTTATGCAGCTTACGGTGATGATTTTCACACCGCGCGTCATAATAATTTAATTGTTTATTATTACATTTTTAATGTTTTCAACGCGGACCACGACCCACTGACAACTGCGACCTTTCCTCTGTCAGTTGTCAGAATACGATTGGGATATTTAAATTCACAACGTACTTACGGAACGATCATCGCCTTCGAATATTTCAATAAGGTATTGTTTACTTCACTCCTAATTCATCTTAATTGTACAACACTTGAATTTAAATAATTGTTTATTTATCAATGATTACCTTACAATAGAAATTGCATTCCAAATAAAATACATTATACACAGCGTTAAATGATCGCTTCTATTATTTAACATCTTGTTAATACGTCTTAATTAATGTTTTTAATTTATAATAATCAAGAAAACTAAATATTTAAATTATGATTTAAGTTTTTATATACGTAAAGTAGGCAACCTAATGTACGATGGTATTTGATCATTTATTTTACTTTCTTTGCAACTAAATAATAATGTCAAACCAAAGTTATCTAAACAACTATTATTATAAAAGTGATATTAAAAAATGTATTTAATTTATTTTGAAGTAATTGTAATTATCGTTTTTTAATCAACCCAGAATCCTGTGAAAGTGGTTGAACTAAATATCTATTGATCAACCTAAGAAATAGCAGTATTTAACTTCAAATAGTAGCTAATATAAATATGTAATAATTTAGACTTACTTTTCACAACCAGGCTGTACTTCCCAAAAGTATTTGTTGTGTTTCACACTACCATAAATTACCTTTCAACAACCAGGCTATATTTTGCAATCGTAATTAAATAAGTATAATTTTAAACAAACAAGGTAGAAACAGATATTATTGATTAATATTTAATAATTGCACTTTAATTAACTGTGTACAAAAATATACAATTTGTATGATACAATAAATTCCGTAAACGTATTTCAATAAACTCCAAATCGGCATTATAAATCACATGTAGTAAGTTTAAAAGGCACTGATCGTTTGGCCGAGATCGTCTTCTAAAATCTTCTTTTCCTGCACCTTCGATTGCAACAGCAAACACTGCAGAACGCCGATTCTGATGTCCATCTGAATGATCTCGCCCTTGATTTGCGTTATGGCTTTCTTAATCTTCACCAATGGAGCTAAAAGTGTATTACAAATAAAATATATACTTTTTCTTGATTTTTAGATACACGGTGTAAATATAATCATCCGATGTGAATGTTTTTATCGCTAGATGGCGCTATTTTTAAATTTTTCTAATAAATGCAACTTAAAAACAAACTTGCATACAAATGACCACCACATGATGCCTATTTAATTTTACAATATAACTAATGTAAAAATTATAACAGTGTCATTTTGTCTATTCTACTACGTTGTGTAAATATGGTCATCAGATTCTCTGATATAAATAAAATGTGTTACCGCTAGATGGCGCTATTTTGAATATTTCTAAAGTACAATTTAAACACAAAATATAATCATACAAAGGGTGCTTATGGAATTTAGATTAAAAATTAATTATATCTGGTAAAAATCAATTGTAAACACACAATGGTAAAAAATTTACATATTTTACTAACTTAATGTTCTGTCTTTAGCTAAAGTTTTCAATTCGGATAGAAATACCAGAATTGTAGGGAACTAAATAAGTATGATTTTACATCTTCAATCGCATACTTACTTCCATCAGTCATAGAACTTCCTCGATCCTCCATCTCTTGCTTCAACGACTCCAATTTAATACTCAACTGCTCCAGCTCGCGATTCCTCTCAGTAACACCTCCACTGATCTCCTTATAATTATCCTTAACCTTCGACAGTTGATCCTGTAACATCCTGTAATCGTCCAACACCGAATCCAATTCCCTATTAAGGTACTTCTCACGGTTGCCAATTTTCTCAATAGTCGCCGAAATATTCTTATGCAGCTTATCCAACTGCCCTTTAGTTCCCGTCAACGATTGTCCGATCGTCGACCTGTACTGTTTCATCTGATCCAATCGCGTCCTCCAGTCACGGTTGCTGTTGCTGATGGTCACCTTCAACTGAGGCAGCACCTTCTCCAGCTCTAATTTCCAAGCATCTTCATCCACGTTCGAGCTTATTTCCAAAATATCCGCGTGCTTGCGATTCGATATATTGTCAATGTTGAAGATGTTATCTTCATCCTCGTCATCAGAATAATAGGCCATCATCTCCTCCTCGACACGATCCAGCACCAGTTCGGATTCATCTTCAATCATCTCGGCCTCTTCTTCAACTTCAACAGGTGGTTTTGGCCTTTTGAAAAAATATTTTAATTGAAATGAAACCAAAATAAATAAAACCTTACTTTTTCCAGCGGAAACTATTATGTTCCAAAGCCGCATCGGCTAGATGGTCCAAAATAAAGACTATATGGTCACCGTAGCCCTGTTTTAATTTGTTAGGTGGAAATTCAACTACAATTCCCTATAAAAATTTCAAAAAAAAGTGATTATAGATGTATTATTAAAGTAAATAGTAAGAATTTATTAATTCATTAAAGGTTGAGGCGTTTAAAGTTTGAAAATGATCAGCTGTTGATCAAAACTCCAGTCACTTTTTTAAATAAATAGTGTAATATCAACAATGTGAGTTTTACTTTATTTAAATAGGAATTTATTAAATAAAATTGATTGATTAATTATTAGGAAATTAGATTTAAAGTTTAATGAACTCGAAAATTCAATTGAACTAATAATTTTTTGATTAAAAATTATATAGCTGATTAGACTTTAGAGTAAGCCTTGGCTAAAACAATAAGATTGGCAAGACTAAATTAAACTATTTTATCCTTTGAATCTAGTAAATGAAATCTTAATCGAAAAAACAATACTACTCACATTATTCCTAACAACATCCAAAATATTGGATATAGTCGTGTTTGGATCATCGAATTCCTGTGGTTGCTCAAAGGGTTTCCCAGTCTTACGGATAAGCCATGCGGCTATTGATGAAAACAGATAAAACTGTTCACCGGGATTCCTCTGCACCATAAAGTAGTGCCTAGAAGTTAGAACATAAGAAATGCATTATAATAAATAATATTATAATATTAATTTATTGCTCTAAATTGAAATAATATTATATCTTTATTTCAAGATTTGCATTCAGACTCATGCTCAATCGAACTCCACCCATGAACGACTGGCAATATCAGTGAAGAAGTTTTTACCTGACCACATCGGACTAAAATAATATTTATATATATTTTCAAATAAACACTATGTACCCTTCATAGGGTGTGTGTTAAAAAAATAATATTTATATTAACTTTAAATCTCTAAATAATCAAGTAGAGTTGTTTCATCTATTTGATATGCAGCTTTAAATTAATTCAACATAAACACTTCCATTAATAACAATTTTACCTGTGTATAGGTTTCATTTTAAGAGCACTGGTGAACTCCTTGTCGATGTCGAGTAGTTTCAACTTCTCGAGCAGGTCCTCCATGATCACGTATCCTGAGTAGGAATTCTCCTGCTGTTTGTCCGTAATGATCCGGGCATCTTTCCTCTCCATGTCTGCTCTATTTGGGAAATTAACAGGAATCGGATGTTTGGTTTCTTGCAAAATAATATATTTGTTTGTATTTTCATTTGGTCGATTTATTTGAATACTTCATGACGTGCAGGCTGCTGATATACCGACTGGTCGGAATTATTTCAAGCGTCGATAGATGGCAATGCGTGTAAGAATTATCAATTCATATAAATCTCTAATTATTTAATTGAAAATTACTTTAAAACGAAAATAAATTAAAAATATCAAAAGTTACGTTGAGTCATTTCATGAATATGTGCAATTTATTAATAATTTTAAAATGGATTCAATTTTTTTTACATTAAACATATTTTCTATGGTCAATATTTACAATTATTTTAGAGTGATAGTCATAGAAAATATGTTTATCTGATAGTGATTCCCACCCACCCTACATATTTTCATAACTTGTAAAGCTTGCATTAAATTATAACTGTATAGTAACGATAGATTTTAATTACAAAATTAAGTGATTGAAAGTAAAATTATTATTATTTAAATGCACATTTACACAAATAATACAGCTGCAGGACTACATGGAATATAGTCAAACACTCCCACTACTACCAGAATATTTAGTATATATTGCAAAAAATCAAGTTTAGGAGATCAATAGAGGGTAAGAATTTAATCGACAATATTTTAAAGTTTTTTATTTGTGTTATTAATGGATACTTCTTCCTAACATTTTACGAGTATACATTCATCTTTATTTTGATTTCCTATATAGACTTGCACCCGAGGCAATATTTACTTAAAAAATAAGGTACAAAATAAATAAAATAAAACACTACTGAAGAAAAATATCGCTTATAAAAGAAGAATAATTTTAGAATAAGTAATTAAAACCAAGTTTCTATTTTGCACATAAATTTATTTAGACACATCAAATTTATTATTAAACACATGTAATACATGAGTATGATGGTAATTATATATTTATATATATAGATAAATGAGACAAAGGCACAGTTTGGAAAACGAGATTCGTACTAAAATAAAGCGACAGGAGAGAACCCTTCGGAAAGAAACACTATATATATATATATCCGTGTGTTCATATACTCGACGTGTGTGGAATGTCTGAAGAAACGTAACAGCTAAAAAACAAAACTAAAACGAAATCGATCCAGTGAGCATTTCATAGTTAAAATTAAGTAACGCAACCGGGCCGTCTACTAACAAATCTCAGGTAGAAAAAAAAGGAAACAAATTAAAATCCTACTCGTACATACATACACATCTGTCAGGTTTTAAGAGTTATAAATATTGACACAAATTGTAAACGTTGAATTTGTATACTTTATTTGTTATTAAGTATTTATTTTGTAAGAATTATACTGCTACAATGGTTTTGTGTGAAATAATGATTAAATTAGACCATTCATTTAATCATATCATAAGGTCTCAAACATTCTTCAAAAATCATATCATGATGTCTTAAATATTAATAAACAAAAGTAGTAGTAATAGTGTAATGTAGGTAAATTGTATTGAATTATATTATAATATCTTTATATTTCTTTAATAAACACTTGTCACATACTAATTGAATTTATGTTTAGATTAATAAATGATTATGGAAGTTCACAATGAAAAGAAGGTTATGTTATATTTTTGTCTTACTTTGTGTTGGAATTGATTTTCATTTTAACATTAAATTTGGACTTTAAATTATGTTTTCTATTATAATAATCAATATAATATAGCTATAAATACGTTACCAATTATTGTGACTCTATTATAACTATGTATAACGATATTTACTAATTAATACAATTAATGAATAAACTTAATAATCTTTTTAGCTGATTAATGATTTAATTTATAAATTCAAACAGTTTATTTTCTGGGTTGAACAGGTAAACAGGCTAGTATTATTAGAAATTAATCAACAAAATCCATCACCTTAAATTAAATAACAATTAATTCAATATTATCTTAAGAAAAGAAACTATATTTCTGGTTTGGTGATGTGGAATGATTATATTTTATGAAAGAGATCGATTAAAATAGGGTGTAATTCATTATGGACTTTATCTTTAAAAATAGCCTCTGACAATTGTAACAGTTTAATCATACGGATGGTCGTGACAGTTACTATATGATAATTCACGATAAACCACTTACTATATTTTAGTTTTAATTTAGTTATTAAAATTTTCATACAGAATTATTTATTATCCTCAATGGCAATACAAGTTTCAGCCTTATTATGCTTTATCAGTCCTGTATAGATTGATAATGGATGATGTGATTTATTAACACATTAATTATTCAAATCGTTTCGTTGTTAACATTACTATTATACAGCTTAGATTACAATCAAGCCTTTTATTATCAGAACCATTAAAATTGTATTTTTATGTAGTTTAGAATATGATTATTATTATTATTAGAAGGTGATAATATTGTTTACAATTTTGGTCATCCCCTATTTTAAGTGTATGTTTACAATTTGTGTCGTACCTGAAGTTTTAAGTTAATAAAAACCAACAGAAAAGTGTGTTAGTAAATTTCTCCACCGTGTTGTTGGTAATAGTAGTAAAAGTAAACACGATCGATAGGCCGTTGGTAGATAGGAAATACTAACTGTTGGTACCGACTATCAAATATATTGCTAACGACTACACTATATAACAACCATTGAGTAACAACGACATTAAGTAGCAACACTCAGCTACGACAAATAATACAATTGGTATGTGAACAATCATTTTGGCAACACTGACCGCTAACTAACCAATACATGTATACGCCCCCTCCCCAAACCCCGCAACCTCATTAAATAATCCAACCATCCCCTCCTCTCATCTGCACGGAACTCATACACGTTATAAATGCTATATACAGGATTGTACAGAGAAAATATCAGATCCCGAAACAAATATTTACAAAATAAACAATGGTCTCGTAACAACAAGTTTCATCGTCAATCATCAGTAAAAGCAAGTGAGCTAACACCCTGTTTTTGCGACGTAAAATAATTTACTAACGAAGCATTGATTCGTCTTATTTCGGCCGTTATCCCCGTCCTCGTATATATTTATAAAATTAATCTCTATTTTACACAACAAATCTCCATATATAAACCTTTTCTCGTGTGAGTAATAACAACTGGCTTGACTAGAAAGTAAACTCGAGGATCCCGGCCATTTACCCCCACTTAGACTCTAAGTAAAGCGGAAAAACATGACTAAACACTATTATTATTATTATTATTATATCACAATGATACGACATCGATAACTAGCTAAATAACAACAGGACACCAGCGGAAACCGTTCATTTGATTGTCGTATGTTAACAGATTCGTTTAGTGAGTACGTACAAACAGTATTGCATATCTCGAATATTTTTTTATTATTATTTATTATTTTGGAAACGCCGACGTGTTTCGTTTTTATTTTACGGAAAAGAATCTTCTGTTTTGTTTGTTTTGGTTTGCTTGTGAAATATCATCAAGAATGGAAACCTTCGTGCGGTCCGAGCAGCCTCGGCCTCTGGCCGACCGATTTATTCGGAAAAAATTTTTGCCCTCGTTCTTCCGAGCCCTTAAGATGTCGATTCACTCTCCACCCTCGATAGCCGCATTTCGAATTCTTTGCTCAGAGCCGTTTTCGCCTGTAATCATATAAATACACACATTATATTTAACATTTGTATCATTAATAAACAATAGATATAAAAATATCCTCATTTAAAATGGTCTATTTTGAAATATTAACATACGATTTTTTTTTTAATAAAGATACTTTATGTATCATTAAAACTTATAACCATAAATACATATTAATTAATCATTAAAATATAATACTATGCTTTAATAAGATTGACAAATCAAATATTGTATTTGTATATATACCTGTTGTAACCGAATTTTAAATTGTTTTTAATAATGAAAAGCTGAATTTGTTGAAACTAGTCACAATAAAAAAGTTTATTGTGGTTTATTCATATCAAATAACGTTATATGCTTTTTACATGTATTAGCTTTAGAACCATAACTGATTTAAGTTTTTCATCTTATCTTGATCTGAGTCATAAATGGCTTAATCTTTGAGACAAGTATTTAACTACTGGACAGATAAACATGGGATGATTATGTTATGAATTACCTTCAATCTGTGCTCTGAAAGACCGTTTCTAACAAATTCATGTTGCCTAGTCAGTTCGTCCTTCTTGTGGTCGAAAATTTTCGTCAGCCTCTCCCTCTCGATCACTCCCCGGTCCACCACAGCGCTGTTGACCTCCCTCTTCACGCGCACCAGCTCGTCGCGGTCCCTGTGGATTTTGGATAGGGCTTTGACCTCTTCGCGGCGATCTGCCTGCAGTCGTCGCATCATTTCAGCCGTTTCCCTTTCAAATTGATTCTGCAACAAGAAAACAAACAATAATGTCAGTTTCTAACTAAATATAAAATATGACACGCCGGTGGTGGCGCATCGGTTACGGCCCCGAATTGACGTGCAGCAACGTTGGTTCGGGTCAGTAGTCGGATGGATGACCGGTACCATTCACCATTGGGATACAATTAATGGTGCTTTAGAGTGACGGGGGCGATCCTTTAAAGTAACAAGCTCATTTACACACACACAAATGACACATGGCGGAAGGACCACGTGGTCGATAGCCTAACACTACTACTACTACTATAAAATATGTAAATAAAGTTGCCTAACTTCGATTTTATTTTTATCATTAAATATTTTATCTTTTAATTATTGATTTTACTTTACATTACCACTTAAACAAATACAATAAGGGGACTTTTACGTTTTACTTGTTTTACAATTTAAATTGTGTGTGTGTGTAAAAAATACGTTTAATTTTTTCAGACATACCGCTATGTGATAGATACAACATAATTTCAAACAGGCCTTGATTAATACAATACAGTTGGCTACACTGATTCTAGAACAACCATCAATAAAAGTGTGACAGTCGCATTTGAAATGTAAGTTTAATTATTATTTATTTGTTGTATGGATGCTCAAGAATTACATGAAAGTCTACACCAGCTGGTGTTCGTAATAGTATATGGTAAGACCCTTTAATTAATGCTGTTTTTTTTTTAAATCAAAACTGGACTCTACTTATACATTAATTAAAGCCAATAAATTGGCTTTGCAGATTGTTTATATTAAACAAGACCTGCCTAGAATAATTAATGTTAGGAGTACATTTTAACGTTAAAGCTATTTCAAAACAAAACCTAAAAACATGTCATTTATCAGATTAGACTACAAATTGCCAAATTCCTATGCAAAATTGAATTTCAATTTAATAATTAATTAATAATTTAAGCAGCCGAATTAGCGATGGCGAAAGTACAGCATCGTTGTTCCGGTTTTGCAATCGGATGGGTGACAGGTACTCTTTGGTACTGGAATATAATTAGTAGTACTTTAGAGTGACTTTAAAGTAAGTGAAAAAAGTGATGTATCTTACTGCAGTATAGTATCAAAAGCATAAACTTCTATACGGGCATCAAATTTTCTCCACACTGCTTTAATTTCAATATTTGTTTCATCACTCTATCTACAAGTTTTCCATCATACCTTATCAATTTCCACATGCCATTTTTGTCATAACCATCATATGTCATATTTTTTATGTATGACATTTGAAATCTGCCATTTTTTATTTGTAATCTATAACCTGCATCTATATTTTGTTATTTGTCATTTATAATATTAGTTACTTTCAATATCTGACATCTATCATATGTCATTTTTGTTTGTTGAAATTCTGTTGTACTCAGCATATTTAGTTGCATTTAATTTCGGGCATTTTAAGGGTGGTGCAGATACTAGTTTCTTTTTAAATATGCAATAAAGTGAACCAAATTAAATTTGTTTCCATGTATTATGGCTTTATTAGTAAGAGCAAACATTCCCATTAATTATGGAACACAACTTCGTGACTGCCTCAGCTGGCTTCACAGAAGCCAATTCTGTGACTCCAATTTTTCAAGACCTTATTGATGGTTTCGGGCTGTAGCTCACGGATTGCCTGTAGCGCTTGATTCATTTCTAGATTGTTGACATAACATCGGTCCTTCACGGGTCCTAACAAAAATATCCAATGGGGTGAAATCGCAGCTCCGAGGCGGTAAATTGACATTGCTAAGATGGCTGATAACACGATTTGGGAATTTGGTGCGCAAAAGCTCGATTGGGGCATGGACTGTGTGGCATGGCGCGCCACTCTGCATGAACCAGAGGTGGTCCAAATCCATGTCATTAATTTCTTTAAAAAAAGTCGGATAACGTGGCTTTGTAATGCTCACCATTGACTGAAACGTTGTTCCCAACCTCATTTTCGAAGAAAAATGGTCCAAACTCCACAATCCGCAACCAAACTATCACTCACTGTGGATGCATTGGCTTCTCGACAATAACGTGCAAGTTTTCCGAGCCCCAAATGCGGCAATTTTGTTTGTTAACGTAGCCCCAAAGATGAAAATGCGCCTCTTCAGAAAAGATGATTTTTCGCTGAATATCGTTGTCCAATTCAAGCTGCTCTAAGGCCCATACTGCGAAGCGATAACGAATCGGGTGGTCGCATGCCTTCAATTGCTGAGTCAATGGGCTTTATATGCGAATAATCCGAGATCTTTGTGCAGAATTCTCCTCAGGCTAAACAGCACTCACTTTGGAAATAAGTTTGCAATATTTCCCAACGTTGTTCGAGAGTAAAGTGACTCATTTCGTTCTCCTCAGGCTAAACAGCACTCACTTTGGAAATAAGTTTGCAATATTTCCCAACGTTGTTCGAGAGTAAAGTGACTCATTTCGTGAAGGTTTGATACTGACTTTCTGTTAAGATTTCGAGCGGGAAAAAGCTCTCAGTGTCAAAATAACCTATGATTTAAAAAGAAACCACTAGATGGCCCACCCTTTATAGCATGTGTAATATTAAATATCTGTCATAATTTGTGTTTGATTTAAAATCTATAATCTAAACAATATTTATCACATGTAAATTGTTAATTTTTGCTTGTAATATTAGACATTTGACATCTGTCATTTGCCATATCTGTTTACTAACATATCTATTCTATTATACCTGTTATATACGTAATTTTCTTTCATATCATGTATTATATTCATCATCGGCTGATGGTAATTTTTATAATCACTATTTGCTATGTGTTACATTTACTGTCATGAGTATCATATATACTATTCATAGTATATAACTTCCATCTTAACACTTGGTTCTGTGCCTTTTGTATATATCTGTCATTGTCATATACTACCAACTACTGCAATTATCTTCATTCAGAATGTTGTATTATAATTATCGCTGTAAATAATGACTAAATTGAGTTTAGATTATACACCAGAAATGCTTTTTTAAGGTCTCGCGTTTCAACGGTGTGTGGGATTTCTACCCAAACGCTAACACAGTTCCGTCGTCAGGCATTATATAGCGGGGAGCGAACTGGCTGTTATGTGCCCACCGGGGTGGCTACTGCCCCTCCTCTATGCCACAGGTTGCCATTTCCTTAGCTACTCCCAAGCGCGTGCAGTGAAAGAACACGTACTCCACGTCTTTCTCAGCACGTTGCAGGTAGGGGCACGATGCATTGTAGTCCAGCTTGAAGCGGTGCAGGTACGCCCTGAAGACCCCATGTCCCGTCAAAAGCTGCGCGAGGTAGTGGTCCACCTGCCCATGCCACCTCCATGTCAACACAGTGAAGTCCGGGATAATCGGTAAGTTCAGCGCCCATTGGTCGATCCATTGCAGAGTTCTGTTTCTGGTCTCCCTGGCGATGTTACGACGTTCGGTGGTTCACGCTCCTTCTCCTCCCTCCTTCTCAGATGGATCGGCATCATGCCAGCTACCACGCACTTAGCCGCGTACGATTCCGTACAGATTACCCGGGTTACCCGCGGTAAACGAAAGTCACCTGTCGTACGTATGATTGGACTGCTGTGGCTACTGACCAGATCGGCGCTGCATATAGCAGCACCGATGTTACGACGCTGTATATAGCAGCACCGATGTTACGGCGCTGGAGAGGAGCTTTTTTGTAGACCGTTCGTCGTGAGACATCGGCGGATCTTGTTAGCATACTCATCCGCCATCTGTATGACCTCATCCAGATGCTTGGCAACAACTACCTCCGCGATGTCGTCTTAAAAACCGACCGTCATGGCCGCTGGCGGAAGCGGCAGGAAAAGTACTCTAACATACATAGGGTTCCACAATAAGAGTCCGAACATTGTTATCTGTGGAACGCCTTTCGTGATGTTGAAGGCCCTGGGTCCCGTATCGATGCAGTGGACCAGTGTTCTATCGCTAAAATAGCTCACCATAATACATTGGGTGTAACCTTCTCAGCGCTGCTAGGGTGCGGTCCCAGTTCGCCAAGTAAAGGCTGCCTACTGACCTTGATCGCTCATGGTGTCGAAACGCCAGGGTCTCGTGATCCTCGCATCCACGAGCGCGCTGTGCTTAGCACCGGTTATGATGGTACAGCCTTCGAAGTTTTACGATCTCCTCCTTCTATCACTAGACCCGGCACAACGATTCCTCCCAGAGGAGGACTCGGGAACGTTTCACAGTCTAATGACTTGGTGTTCCACATCGCTCTTGTTGGCAGCTCTCCTCGTGTACCCTCTGCGGCAATATCGAAGATTGGTCGGTGATCACTATGAGTAGTTGTACTGACACTGACCCGCCACTCTGGCCTAGAAGAATCCGGGTCTTACACACCCAAACCTGTTTAACTCATCGCATCGGGAACCCAGGAACCTGAGTTCGCTATGTCCTTGTGCTGCTTCAACAAGATAGCGACGTTGACGTTCTGGTCACGAACGGCTTGCCTTAACAGGTCCTGCGTTGCCTCACACTGGTTGAGGTTAGAGAAATGACTAGATATTCAACGTAAATTTAGCCATCGGTTTTTGTTGAACGCCCATTAGGTTCTTTCATTTTTAAACCACCTTTTTTCTACCTTTCTGTAGTAACTGTCACCTGTAGCAAGTTATCTGCCATCATCTTTATCACTGCCATTGGTTATGTTTGGATATCATTTGTTATATCAGTCATATATCATATTTATCACAACTCTCTAATCTGTAATTTGTCGATATGATATGACGATCTACAAAATTTATTTGTTGCATATAACCTTTAACCTATTATCTGACATCTATCATTTTCTCATGACCGGTAACATTTATCATCTGTCATCTATCATACACCATTAGCAATTTTATGTCATCAATAATATCAGCCATATGACCTCCCCTTCATCTATCATATCATTATTATGTCATGCCTACTATATCTGTTATATTTGTTCTAATTGTTGTGTATTGCATATCTATTTTTAGCATCTGTCATTTGCTCTTCGCTACCATAGATGGCGTCGTCTATCATCTATCATTTACCAATTCTACAATTTATATTATTAATCAAATCCAAACTGAGTTAATTCCTTATTTTCCTTAGTTAATAAGTTGTTGCTGCCGATGGGCGATTTATCCGTGAAGACGGATTAGAAAGCTCGCGACAGGCGCGGGTTACTACCTAAAAGGGACGTGACTCCCTTTTAGGCTCTTCGGGCTCCTAGGCACCCTGGAGAGAAAGCACCAATTTATGACATTTTTGCATAGAACGAGATCATCCGTAGACAGGGCCCATTGAGAAATTTCGTAGAATACCGAAGATCAAATTATGCGCCAACAAAAGAGTTCGTGGAAACCGGGCAAGAAGCACAGGACATTGGGGGGAAGAAAGCGGCAAAAGGGCAAATCATTCATCCTACCCCAAAAGAAAGCAGATCAATGGAATGGCAGCTTAACCATTTCCATCCCTTCCAAATAAGGAAAAAGTACCAACCCCTAACAAACTCGCTAGGAGCGCGAGAAGAAGGAGGAAATCATCCACCTTCCAGAATTCGAACTGTCAAGAGCTATTTTTATTCATTGTCTATGATAGAGATCAATTTCGTGTTAAAGTTTGAAACCCATACATAAGTGAAATAAGGAATAAAGTCAGTTTAACTTTAAATTAAAATAGTACACATAATAACTGAATAGTTGAGGCTGTTAGTTGTTGAAAGTTCATATTCTATCACTTTGGTAAATTTTCGAAAATGAAATACGATAACACTTTCAAATATTTATTTTGCCGTTCGCGACAATTGTTTCACCACACTGTGTCTTCTTTTGTTTCAAAAGTGATTTGTTCTTGTAGTCTTAATAAGACTCATTTGTTGTAGATTTTACGAAAATATTTTCGTGTTTTTTCTAATTATTATATGATAAGGACTTAAACTCATAATCAGGCTTCTATGATTTTTGAAGAACCAATTATATTACTTGTAATCTTGTTTTTACTAGCTTTTTTCATGTTTCTCGCCAGTCATATCTGTTGCTGATCATAACTGTCAGCTGTTACATATGTCATTTGTTAAACTCTTAGTTGTCAATTTTTTTTTTATAGATTTCAATTTTGTCGCAACTGTTATGTCATATATGATATCAATCAGACCTTTGATGTGTCTTATTTATAATTTCCACATATGTTGTCTGTCAGATGTACTCTGTAATTTACAAAGTAAAATTTTTAATTTGACTTTTGTCACGGTAGATAACACCATTTATTATTAGTGTAATTATAATAATAGTAATAATTTAATTATTGAAATCCTGCTTCATCATTAAAGAAGTATCATTAGATCATAAAGATGGTTACGACCGTTACTACCTGGTAATTAATATATCTTGAATTAGTTTCTCATGTAGCACGTGGTGAAATATTTTGTAATAGAAATAACACAATTTACGCTTGGTTTGTTTCACTGTGAAACAAACCAAGCGTAAATTGTGTTATTTCTATTGGTAATTAATGATAAACATTAAAATAAAACAATTACTATGTTATTATCACTAAAAAATGTGGTAAAAGAAGTATTAAAGAATAAAAGGATTAATTAAGCACTTGGTTATGTTTCACTATTTTTATATTTCTGCGACTAGTTTCGACCGTTGATCATTCTCAAGGAGTTATAACGGTCGAAACTAGTCGGAGAAATATAAAAATAGTGAAACATAACCAAGTGCTTAATTAATCCTTTTATTAACATAAAAATGTTTCACCACGGGTTAAGTGAGAAGTTAATTAATCGTAGTGTTAAAGAACCACTAGCTTTCTATAATCTGTCACTTTTCATATCTGACACCTGTTAAATCTATTCTCATATATATTATATCTATCATTTGTTTCTCTATTATCATGACAGATGACATATTTCAACTGTCATGTGTACCATCCAAAACAATTCTATTAAAAAAGTTATATAATAATATTTCACTATAATACCTTGCTATCATAATAACTTAATATCACATCTATCATTTTTGTCATCTTTTATATCAGCTAACTATATTTTTCATCTTTGTCACCTCTTATATTTATTATAACTACCTTTTTTATTACTATCATGATTAAATTTCTTCTCATCTGTCACATATACTCTGTAATATATAACCTAAAATTTTAATTTGGCATCTATCATTTCCTTGTTATGTAGAGGACATCATCTATCACGTGTCATCTTTAATTAATTACCTGTAATATATATCATCTATCGAATATGATCGTTCTCATAACTATTATTTGTATTTATTATATATCATCTAACATCTATTATTCCATGTACTTACCTGTACCTGCACTCACATTACGGTAGGGTAAAATTTTAAGCAAGAGGGAAATCAAGGAGTGTACAATAAGCACGTATCGAAAGCACAGAAACGAACGTAAATAAAATAAACAAGAGAAAGCAAGTAGGAACAAATAATATTTATTCTTTCCAAAAGCCCAGATTAGTATAAAATCGGGATTAGTAGTAGTGTCTCGTATTCGGGTTAGTAGTGGTGGTAATCCCGTCATCTCCGCCGCGGCGCTCTTTCGTTTCCTTAACACTAACATTAACACAGCGAAGCACATCCAAACATGCAATGCAAAGTAGTAACTGTGATCGCATACCATGAGCATCTTGATCTGGTTGGCCTGCGAGGTCTTCATCACCTTCTCGGCCACGTTGTAAATGATCTCGTGGTATTTCTCCCTGAGTTCTTTCTCCTGCGACACGAATTCCCTGCTGGCCGCCAGCAAGCGCTCCGATTGACTCCTGGGCAACGTCGGCCGTTCGCCGCCCTCGGGATTCGATTCGGGGCCGTCCACCACGCTAGTTAACGGCTCCGAGCTGGGGGATTCGGTTGAAAAGACGCCGCTTACACTAAAAATGTAAGACGTTAATGTTGTACTTCTTAATAACAATAATAATACTTACATATTTTTACTGGATAATCTCTTTACCAATTTCATGTTGATCAGCTTGGATTTTTTCTCCCCGCCTTGATCACTAGACTTTTGCGACTGTAACGTCATCTTCTTTTTCTCGTGCTTCTTCCTTATCGATTCTAACTTTTTCTCTAGCTCTAACTTTTTCTCTTTAACTAGTTTGTTTTCTAATATTTTATCCAAAGGTTCGGCGACGATGTCTTCGATCTTTTCGGAAACGTCTGGTGTTTTCGCCAGTGAATTCGATTGTTCGACCGATACAGCTGTCGTCAGTAGATTACTGTTCGAGGAGACGATTTCCACCTCGGGATTGAGGTCTATACTAACTGCGCCCTTGCATATTGAGGGTCGTTGCGTGGGGCTGCCGTTGGTGGTCAACTGCTCCTTTGCGGCGAGCACCTTTTTCGGTTTCGGATCGTCGATGTCCATTCCTTCGGTGAGTACCGCTAATTGCTCGGAACGTTTTTCAAGGTCGCTCTGGTATTTGATGGGGTTGGCCAAGGCTTCGGCGAAGTCGGAGAGGCCGTCAGGTACGTAGTCTTTGACGACGATGTGCAGGAATACCGTCGATAGAGGTAAGGGTTGGCCTAATTCGGTCCGTAGGTTCACGTGCCGGTAACCCGGACACAAACCGATCACTGGTAGAACCCGGTGGCCCAAAAATTTTCCTGATTCTTCGTATGCTGCTATCCGAATTGAAGCGAGTTCAGGTAGGACAACCTAAAGAAAACAACAGAAACGATTGATAGTTAATAATAATTAGCTACAAATAAGCCTAAAATACTATTAAAACAACAATTTTTGAATAAAAATTGTAAATAGTAAACAAAACAATGCTTGATCTACTTTGTCTCTTCCGATTGCGTGCGCCAGTCGCGAAGCAAGTACACAGATGTACTTTGTAGGTGAAATTAAATTTAAATTAAAGTAAAATATTAATGACAATTCTTAAATCAAATGTTTACGTAAGAAGTCTTAAATTACGGTTGTCACTTAATTATTTATATACTTACTTTTTTGAAAACAAAGGGTTCCTCGTCGAACTGCGGATTGATACCGTTGTTCTGCACCGTTTTGGTGCGGAACTTTTTGCGGACCGTGTCGGCCGGCAGACCGTACATGTCCACCTCGACGTAGGTTCCCACCCTTTTGTCCGTTAAAAATTGTCCAGATATCACAGTTATTTTTACAGTGCCAGCGATGATGCCGTCGACGATACTCTCAGCAAAAGGGTCGAGCCGTCTGTCTTTCCGCCGCATGAACTCTGGCTTGAGGAGGTAGCCGCACCGGAAGTTGTACTCGAAAACGCCCAGGTTGAGCTGCATGGCCAGGTCGAGGGTCTGGAAGTTGAGGGCGACCAGTTGACAGCCCGCGTTCCAAAACACTTGAGGCATGAAGTTGGAGGAGTCAAAGCGAGTGCCGACCGGATAGACGCGGCTCAATTGGTGTTTGTTGTAGTTAACGAACTCAATAGGACGCTCTTTGAGTAACGTCGTCGCCTGCCGTTCGTCGAATGAGGACATTTCATAGTTTCGATTTTTTTCTACAAAAGGTGGTATTGAAGGTAACATAGGTATGATTTAGATGGTACTTACTTTCTGCATTTTCGAAACTTGAAAAGTGCACAGGCTGAACGTAATTGACGAGTGCGGATATTTCCGCACCGGCCTCTGTTTCCTTAGCCGTGTTTGCTTTTTCTCCAATATCTGTAGACTCACTAGTCACCTCTTGATCGACCTCTTCCTCACTCGAAGAGTCTTCGTCTTCGGTTGCAGTCGACTCTTTTGAACCCTAAAAATAAAAATCAAAATAATTTAATTAATTTCATTTCACGTTCCATACAAAGAGATTTACAGGTTCTTATAGTAAATTTGACACTAATTAATTACTAAAATATATTTTAATATCATAAATTTTTACTATTTCATAACGAAAATAATTTATCTGTATTAGGTAGTTTGATTTAATAGTCACAGATAGGAGTTATTTATTACAAGGGGTTGATGTTAGATAAAAATTTTACGACAAGCAGCGTTTCCATCATTTCTTTCATGACCGTTTGACATTTTCTTGAGCCGGCGACGAGCGGGATCATTTAAAAATTTAAACGCGGCCATAAATTCAATTAAGGGCGAGCCCGTGCATATTTCACGTCCTCATATAATAAAAAAAACGTCGTAAATAAGCAACAGTTGTACGACAAAACTTTATTATACGTGAAGGCATTTATGTCGCCGGTGTGTGCGCACACCTGTGCACACATTTATATTGATTCAGTGTGGGAAAAACGGCGTGTTTTCCTCGAAATCCCGTAGTTTTTCCTTAAAACGGTGTTTATTTTGATTCTATAATATTAAAAAAAAACATTCTATGGGGAAATCAAAATATAAAGGCTGTATGATTTCAGATGGATGATGACATTTGGTTTAAATAAATGTATTAGTCTGTATAAATTTTGCTAATGTTTTAATAATGAAGAAAAGAGGGTAGAATATAATATTTACTTTTCAAAAAGGGGATCCATCTGACATTTTCTTGTTGATTTTTGTAGAGGATATGTTTTTTTATGAATTTTTATTATTAGTCATCTATTGCATATCGTTCGGTATCTGTCTATAACTTATCATTTGTTGTTAATAACCTGTTGTTTTACTGTTATGGATTTTATCATATGTTACATAACAATTTTGACTTTTTGCAATATCATTAATAACGAATTATATTGCTTTAGCGTAATGTTAACCTTCCACAATAAATCATATATTGGCGTACGCTTGATTTACCTCAATCGATAATACTTTGAGGCAACGTACTCTTAACCTACCTCGTCGAATTAGAGATTAGCCGAAATTAAACGAGAATTGATCTAGTATATCATTAATGATACGATTACCTAGAGTACTCTTGACAGCATGCTTATTACTAATTGGGCTAATACGTTAATTATTAGATTAACAGCCGAAAATTGCTCAATTAAACAAGTAAATAATTTACCTGTCTTGTTTGTAGAGGTGGAGGGTGTTCCCTAGGTACATCGCCATTACCGGTAACGGGAGCAGATTCAGTCGGTGTAGTCTCCTGCCCCTTCTTGTGGTGATGGTGATGATGCTTCTTCTTATTCTTAATAATAATTTTTCGTTTTAACAACGCGGGTGGAGGTAGAGGAGCACCTACACATGAATTTTAATTAGACATGGTTTTAATTAAGTATTTCTTCCAAATTAATTACAAGTAAGTATTTTTTTACCTGGTTCTAATTTGTGAGATTCTATTGGTTCCGCTAGCAGCATGTCGCCGAAAATGTCCCTGCAGTAGTTGGCGATTTTGGCCTGCTGTCGCGGATTGCAGTGGTTCTCGAAAGATAGCACCACCGGGAAATCCGAGGTCTTGAAAGCCGTCTCGGCGATGGCTTCCAGCACCTCTTTCGCACTGATTTCGGGGACGAAGGTGTAACCGTGCACCACGATCGGTTCCTCCGTGCGCCCGTTCCAAAAATCTAATTCTACACACCTGAAAAATTAAATAAATAAAAATTTTTGAGATAATCAACTAGGAACAAAACATCAAAGCTTGGCATTCAAACTGAAGTTATAAATTTAAAAAAATAATCCGCGGGGTGATTTACTTGAAAAATTGTATTTACGCTAATCATTTTTTTTTACCTGCAACCAGCCAACAGACACTGCCTGTACATCTCGACGCCAGATTTTCCGGTCAACTGGTGTCCGGTCAGGTAGGTGTTGTGCGACGAGTTGATGAAGTAGTGCGCCAGCGGCTGGTCCATCTCCTCGCAGAGCTCGTAGCTGCTCTGCGCGATGATGTTGTTGTCTTCCGACATGAGATACTTGAGAAAGCCGTCGAAGGAGAGCTGCGCCTTCTGCACGTTGTACTTGTTCGGCTCGTACTGTGCGATTATGTCTTTTGCCCGCGCCGGATTGGCATACGGGTACAGTATTTCGTTCAGCCTGGGGTCCCTCTGGGTCTTGTTCAGGAATTCCACGAGCTGGGCGGCCGTCATGTTGTGTCTTTTTGGTGTACCCACACTGTAATAACAAGAAAAAAAAAACATAAGTCGCTAGTAGACAGTAGAATAAACATTTTAAAAAGTTTTCAAAAAGGATGCACAGATGTATTATTATTATTAAATTTTGTTAATAAGAGGATAAGAAAAAAAAACATTTACAAGTACCTACAGTGATAAAGTGATGAAAAACTATTGGTCTAGTAGTTTTGTACTTCATAATTTTGAATATGAATTTAATTATTACAATTTATGTGCATCAGTACTTACAGTTCATTGAAGATTTTCTCGACTTCCTGCCGTTGTGTGAGATTCTTGTAGAAGTTGAAGAAATCTTCGTAGGTGAACTTTTCCGGACTGAGCGAGTCGTTCTTGCCCGACGGAAGGCCCGACATGTCCAGCGCCTTTTCCACTCTTTTCCTATCTTCCTTGTTTTGTGTGAACATTTTTATGACACTGAAAATAGGACACAATAAATTAGATTAATGTACAATTACCTAAATCATCTTTATCATGTCTTGAAATAGTGATCAGAGATTTTTGTAAAATTATCACATATATAATTTAAACCCTTCCCTTTTCAGGTGGTCGTTATGATAGCTGGAACAGAAAAAAAAAATGTTTTCTAGGGACGTTTTAGTCGGTCATAGTAGTGGATCGGCTAAAATAAATTTTGAATTGCGATGTGACCTTGCGCGTAACGTTCTCTACTTGATGGTGTACTCTAGGCGGTGTTAATAGTGTGTAAATCCATTAGGCCAAGTGTCCAGGGCGAGGAAGAAAGGCCCAAAAGTTAACGGATGCCCGTGTTGATGCGAAAAAGAAGCTATGAAGTCTCGGGGGTGCCTAACGAAGTCTTCACACTTTTTTTAAAGGATGACCCTGGCCAGTTCACTGAAGTATTTAATCGTTGCTTGGCAGAAGGTATTTTTCCGAGAACGTATAAGCGACCTCGGCTTGTACTAATTCACAAATCCCGGAAATCGACCAACGAAGCCGAGGCCGATATGCCTTCGGGACGGAGAAGATAAAGTACTCGAGCTCCTGCTGGTAGACAGAGCCAATGCAACCCTGAACGCCTATCGGCGTACCAGTATGACTTTAGACGCAGCTTTAATGAACACATGAATGAATGCTTGGGACTTTGGAGCAGAAAAACACTGCTTTTGACTATCGGACTAGACGTAAGGGACACCTTAAACTCCCTAAAATAGCCGGTAGTGATTAGAGCCCTGCTTGAGAGGGGAATCCCTTCATATCTCGTCAGAATGTTCAATAGCTACCTGAGCGACAAGAAAATCACATATGGAATGTAGCGTATGTCGGAGTGTACGGGAATTCGCTTCCTGATGGAGCGCAAATTATGGGACTTGTCGACAATATCCTAAACCTAATGAGCGAGAGGGACATTGCGGAAGTTACGGATGTGGCTCTGCTGAAGGTGGCGATGGCCGCGTAATTGTTAACCTCGGCAAAGCTTACGATGGCGCTGGAGAAGATGACTAACGTTTAGCTGGGCCGTTGAAAAGCGGGCCGGACACAGGGCAAAACCATGGACCTATTGGGCAGGGATATAGAGGTAAAGAAAGCGGAGCTATAGAGGAGACCAAACGGCTTCTGATGTTGGTGGCGGTATCCAAACTCTTGCATGGGGGTTGTCTAAAGTCGGAGAGGAACATCCTACGCCTAGGAAGAGCATTGAGATCGGCGGTTCTTAGATTAATTAGGACCTCCATCGTCTCTACCGCAGCGATGGAGGTCCTCTCGTCAATGCCGCCCCCGGACCTACTTTTGAAGAGTAGAACATGGCTGCGCAGCCGGACAAGATATGGGCAGGACAAAATTACGATGAGGTAGCAATGCCGCTCCGAAATGGTGGTTAAATGATAATAATAATAATAATAATAATATTTATTCGTGTTAATAACATTTGTTGTACACAAGTCAGAGATAAGTAGAGTTGATATCTTAACTACAATAGGGTAATAAAATAATTAAACTTAAAATTAAAATAATGTTAGTAAAATATCTTAATATATGTTAGATGTCTATATATATATATATATATATATATGTAAAATAATGATATAAAATTTGAATAAAACCCTTTTGCATAAGCAGAATATAATTATAATATAATTATAAGGTCTTTTTTTAAAACACTATGCTTAAAATAAGAAAATCAATAGGAATAAATAAAATAACATGTTAAAAATTGGTTTATACATGACATAACAAACATTTTAAAATTAAGTATATATGACATGACAATATGTAATACTAAAAATAAATAAATAAATAAATAAATGACATAAACACGTATAAAAGAGTATGTATAAAGTATCAAAACAAACATTTTCATAAGAAGGCCTATTTTTATATGATTAGCTTACTTGGTAATTATAAGGTCTTTTTTTAAAACACTATGCTTAAAATAAGAAAATCAATAGGAATAAATAAAATAACATGTTAAAAATTGGTTTATACATGACATAACAAACATTTTAAAATTAAGTATATATGACATGACAATATGTAATACTAAAAATAAATAAATAAATAAATAAATGACATAAACACGTATAAAAGAGTATGTATAAAGTATCAAAACAAACATTTTCATAAGAAGGCCTATTTTTATATGATTAGCTTACTTGGTAATACCAGCAAACTCACTGGACAAACATTCTTGAATACTATAAAAGGCTCTATGGATGAGATAGTTTTTAATTGCATTTCGAAATAGATTTTCTCTGAGTGATTTTATTTCAGAAGGTAATGCATTGAATAATTTAGGGCCATAGTAATTGACTCCATTTTGCAACTTGGTGAGTCGAAAGTAATTTAATCTTATCGATAATGCAGACCTGGTCTCATATTCATGGGCCTCTTTGTGTATCTTATACAGGTGTCTATTTTTATAGATATACAATAAACATTCCAAAATGTATAAACAAGGTAGAGTCAGAATGCGAAGTTGTTTAAACCATTCACGGCAATCATCTCTGTAGTTTATAGATGCTATAATTCTGATTGCTCTTCTCTGCAGACAAAATAATCTAGACATTACACCCGAGTGTCCCCATATTAGTAATGCGTAGGTAAGATGACTCTGACAGAGACTAAAATAAATAGTTCTTATGGTATTATGAGGCAGAAATTGTTTAATTGCCCGTAATAGGTATATGCTGCTATTAACTTTTTTCGAAATATTATCACCATGTTTTTGCCATGTTAGCTTACTGTCTATAGTAACACCTAAAAATTTAGCATGACTATCTAAGTTATTTGGTTTTAAGGTAAACATGATGCTACTTGATTTTTCTGCATTTACAGATAATTTGTTTGCTGAAAACCAATTTGATGCTGTGTTGACAGTCGCAGCATTTTTAATATAAGCTTGTTCATATGAACTAGACGAGTCCATTATTGTTGTATCATCTGCGAAAAGCGTTATGGATGAATTGTTGACTTGATATGGAAGGTCATTGACGTACAACAGGAATAATAGTGGTCCAAGTATAGACCCTTGGGGAACACCATGTTTAATTTTAGCCTCAGATGACTTTATTTTATTAAAATACACACTTTGCGAACGATTACTTAAATACGAATGGATAATGCGTATACACTTTGGGTGGAAGTTATAAAAATATAGTTTCTTTAACAGTAGATCATGCGAGACACAATCAAACGCCTTACTAAGATCCATGAAGGTGGCAACTGAATGAGTTCCATTCTCGAATCCTTCATAGATCTTTTGGGTGAAAGCGATGATTGCCTCCATAGTTGACTTTCCCTTCTGAAATCCATATTGGTGTGTGGAGATAATATGATGCGCGTCTAAAAAGGACACTATTTGTTGGAAAAGTAACATTTCAAGTACCTTAGATATCACTGGGAGCAGCGATATCGGTCTGTAATTGTTAATATCGTTAAAATTACCTTTTTTGTGGACAGGTATTACCATGGCACGTTGTAGACAAGCTGGAAACGTCGACGTTTTAATGCAAAGATTAATTAATTTAGTTAAAGGACAAATGATGGTATTGATTAATTCCTTTAGAAGTATTGAACTCATTCCATATATATCTCTGCTAGTTGTATTCTTTAGTTTTTTTACAGAATCACGTACTTTTACTTCACTAACTTCTTGGAATTCAAGGTAGTTATTACCTATTTTATTTCTTATTTCCAACATTAGATTAATTGGATTTGGAGAAGTACTTGGAAGTCCATTTACAAGGTCATTAGGTACATTAATAAAGTAATCATTAAAATCTTCAGACTTGATACCACAATCTAGATTACTACAGCTATGCTTTGCATTAGATTTAACTAACGACCACATAGTTTTAGGATTGTTCCCAGTGTCTTGTAAAAACTTGTTATATGCCTTTTTTTTCGCATCAATTAGTGCTGAATGATACACTTTTTTGTATTGTTTATAGTGAACATTTACTTCAGGGTTAGCCGATCTCATATCCCTTAACAAAAATAACATTTCTCTCATATCTCGGAGGTGACTATTGAACCATGTAACTTTATTTCTATTGGTTTTATTATTAGATGTAATATATTTTTCGGGGAATACCTCATGAATATATTTATTTATAATTTCTATAAATTTTTCAAACTTCTCCTCTACACTATTACCTGATTCTATAATTAAAGTCCAATCTATATTACTAAGGAGATTGTACAGGTGAAAACGCCCATGCTGAGTGAAAGGTCTAATTTTTTGTTTATATTCAGTGTTAACAATTAAATTCATATTCAGCTTAACACTAATACCTACGTGATCACTCAAACCCATATCAATTGGATTACATTGTAAGTCATGGCTATTTATATTGGTGAACACGTTATCCAAGCAGTTCCTGCCCCTTGTGGGAAAATTCACTCTAGATGTAAGACCATACGATTGAAATAAATCACTCAAAGTCACAGATTTGTAATCATTAGAATTAAATTTTATATTAAAATCGCCTCCAATAACAATATTTTTAGATAAGTTAATTTTATCAAGTAATGATGCTAATATTACCAAGAAATCATTGAAATCACCAGCAGGTGAGCGATATAATGTTATTAAAATAATATTATAGTCATGAAGTAGTGATGCAGCTATTTCACAATGTTTTTCAACCGATAGGCTGTTAAGATGTGTTAGAGGATCCGCTCTTATGTTAATCCTATTGAATTGCACCACTCCTCCATGAATATAATTTTCACGTGAAAAATAGGAATTTGCAGTGAAATTATCCAAACGAACTACCTGCATTTCTTCGTTATTTAGCCAATGCTCAGTTAAACATAAACATTGGAAATTATCGTGTGCGCTTAAAAAGGCCTCTATTTCATTAATCTTATTCCGCAGGCATTGAATGTTGATGAAATAAAATTGAATGCATGTGTTATTAATCGGTGCGCTAGTACAGGTATTGTTATATGTTTTTTGGTTGTTGTTTGTCCCGTCTAAAAATATAACGGTTTAATATAATCCCACTGGGCCAATTAGATGGATCTATTAACCGTTCGTGATGTTTAAAATCAGCACCAATTTTAAATGCAGAATAAGATGAGTTAATATTAATTTTATGACATATAAAATTATCGTTGTTCAGAATTTGTTGAACGTGCTCCCTTAGTTCATCCTCAGTTACATTGTTTTTCACGCGTTTAACAAACAGCCACGTTTTCTTCGGCTCCGCTTGCAGTGCGGATTTAATTAATCCGCCGCCAGTACCTACTACTAGATTTTTTTTTGGGTAACTTACGTTTTTTTTGTGAGTAACAGTAGTAAATTCCGTTTCCAGATTAATGATATTTGCACTAGCCGATTTTCTCTCATCGTGGTTCGTCTCCTGTGGCTCCGGGTTTAATTCATTGTTTACATCGATCATCTGTTCAGCCGTGTTATCAACCTCTTTTGATAGTGACACAGACGGTGGACAAGATACAGCCAACTTCAGTTTGGATGGGACTTCATGTATGTTATTATTTTCTGCCGGCGCGAAAATAACCTTGCAGCGAAGTTGTTCATTTTCCTTTTCCAGTCTATCAATTTTCTCCAAAGGAAGCGAATTAGTGAGTTTCAGTTCATTCGCAAACTCTCTAAGAATATTGTAAGCTTCTTTTTCAAAATCCCGTGGGACTTCATTTAAAAGTGGGGATTCCGTGTTACACAGATTAACGCCACAACAAATTTTTACTTTCTTCACACATCCTGCATGATACAAAACTTTACACTTTGGGCACATTGTTCCCGATTTTGCTATATTACCACAAGCACAATTTTTTTATTATTTTCGCTTGATTTTGACTCTTTCCGAGCACTTCGATTTTCACGACCGTCTTGAACGTCAGCCATTTTTATATTGCAGAACAGATAAAGGGACGTCCCGTCGTGTTCGTGGTCCGTGGACGGGTAGATAGTATGGAGAGCTGGACTACCATCTAACACAGCTCCTGACAGGACATGGCTATTTTACTGCCTACCTCCAAAACAAAAAGTCAAGGAGTGGTTCGTGTGTGTAATGCGCGGACGCTGAGGATTACTTGAAATACTGGTTATTCTTCTGCAACCAATGGCAGCCGATACCGGAACATCTCGAGTGCGAAGTCGGAAAAACTTAAAGAGCCGAAAATTCTTGGGGTGAAACACAACTGGAGGGCGGTGACTAGGCCGCCAAGAAGATTCTTTGTCAGAAGGAGTCCCTCCTAGCGGAAGTGGTAATGGTAGGTTTATGGTTGATGGCTAATATGGTAAGGTGTATCGGGCAACGAATACTTTTTGAAACCAATGATACCTCTAAAGGAAAGAGAGGAGGGGTAGAGCCTAGTCAGAAGGACTGGACCTCTGCTTGAAGAGACGGTGAATCAAGCATTCCTCATCTCTCTAAAAATGTGCCAAAGCCTCACACAGAAGCCGTATGCCTCCATGTTACGATATATCTTTCGATTTTATAATATGTTCCGTGTTATGGGTCTAACATTAGACTTTTCTACAAGATATAACTTTGTGTTTAAACAAATTTGAAAGATCTTCCTTCCGACAATATTGATAGATAAAACGTATGTACATTATGGCAAATAGAACAACTTCTGGACCTGAGTTACTAAATTCAAAAAAATCTAATGACCTCCCAGTTAGCCGCACTCCTAGATGTTTTTAATTCAACCTAGATACTTATTCTTATTATTTCTTGCAATTCTCTCTCTGCGTCTAGTTGCCGTCCAATTGCACTAAGAAGTAATCTGTGTAAACTACTTGAACGCATGGTAATCCGACGGTTGTCTTGGTTGATAAAGTCACATAATCTTATTTCCTGTCCATAATCTGATCGCAGCAGCCGACCAAACATTGATCATCTCATGTCGTCATTAGAATCCGCTATTAAGGATGTTTTCAACACTAAGCAATACCTGGTTGCGGTTTTCTTTGGTATTAAGAAAGCTTAAAATACTATGTGGCGGCATGGACTCTTGAAAATCCTTCATAGATGTGAAATTAAAGGATACTTGAAGCATTTTATTTACAGGAAAGTGGTGTCTCTAAGGGCTCTGTCATGTTTGGGTAAAGGATATGTCCATCTTATGATCCTCTGGGTTTTATAAAACAGTGTGCCAAAGAAATTTAACATTCCATTAACAAAAGATATATTTTTGCCTTGCGATGAGGCATTTCTGGCAAAGAGTATATATAAGGTTATGAGGTGCAGTTTATAATTGTCAGACAAGAATGTGATGTCGTTCAGGTGTAACAATTTTGCTGAAAGGAGCATCATTCGTCCGCCAACGAAGGTGATGTTGCGAAGTCGTGAATCTGCCAATATTCGCTTTTTAGGTCAATGAATTGTAATCAATTCATAGTTTAGTTTAGTTGACTTTTCAAGTCCTACAAAAAATATACAAAATAGATGTGAAGTGTTGTCCCGTTAAAGAACTATCACCATAGGTGCTGTCTGTTTATGGGGATGGCGATGTCTGTTATTATTTAAAAGTTGATTGATTTGCTGACATAGTTTATACTTCTTTGGCGTTGACATACGATATATAATGATCTCTGGGCTTTAAACGCTCTGTTTAGTTTTTGAGAAAATTGTTTATGACGTGTCTATCCTCGGTAGAGAAGTTAGTTATCCAATGATAATTCTCGATGATTGATGTTTGCGGCTTCTTCCGACTTGGTCAGAAAATCGTCAATTGAATTTACGGAATTTAGGGTTATTCTCTTCTGGATTACAGGGAATTGCAATTGGTATTATTGAAGCTGCTCGTTATTTGCATTCCACTCATGGAATTTGCTAGTGTATAGAGAGATTAAATCGAGGTAACATATGCTAAGAGCTCTTAGCGTAGATTGAGGGGACAATATCGATTCAACGTGTGCTAGATGTCTCTTAGGGATGCCTGGCGTTTTAATAATACTGTCGCAAACGGTGAAATTTAATACGGAAAAATCAACTCTCTTCAGGTTCGTGTGATGCTTAGAACTCGGCCGATTCCAACAACTTCCTCGTTGATTATTAGCCAATATATTTCATGCAGATGTGGGAAAACGAGAAAGTTAAGGAAGATCATGGGTATTAAGTTCCAATAGGTAGGCCTGAGGTAAGAAAATATATAGTTGATGAAGTGACCACCTAGAATAGGAAAGCTAGTAAACTTATTTATATAAACCCGTGATATTGAACTAACAATTGTTACAGTCTGTTTCCCAGTATTTAGTTGTAGGCGACGCAAGAGTATCGGCTCCAAGAGATTGAATTTAAGTATAATAAACTACATAATCTAAAATATTCTGTCGAAAATGTTTGATTTATTTATTTTACATAAAAAAATTTCTACAAAATCTCTTTTAGTTAGTTAGATTAGTTTATTATCTTTAAATTCAATGTAAAAATTTTAAAAATTGATATCGTGTTCTTTTGATAAATTAAGTTTAAACTTACTTTTTGATAGGAATCTTTCCAGCTTTATTCGTTTGCAGCGTTAGCTTCGTGTATGCCTTCAATAGGAACTGACTGTTCGTTTGGTTGATCTGGTTCAGGTTGTACGCCAGCGTCATCAGAGAGTCGGTCCACAACCGCGCGATCTCCTTTCTCGTGCAACAGAAGTTGATGTAGTTCACGTTGACGAAGTCGCTCGCCACGCACACCGTCACCGTCTTCTCCTCCAGCGTGTCTTGGGAGCCCATCGTCACTATCTGCCTTAACTTCGGATCCTGAAACAAAGAAGGTTTGCATCACAGGTCACTCACATAATTTTCTCCTGCTACTTATTCTTATTAATGCGTAATTAAAACATGATTTTAAAATTACTGTGTCTAGTTCAACAATAGCCAATATTGTTTTTCTTTGAAATATTAGATTGTTGTATTAAAAATCGTATTGAAATTTTGGACCGTACCTCGTATACTGAAATGTTCGTGTCACGTGAAAAGCGTAATAACACAGTCAATTAGGGATAATTGTAACGTGTACGCGATTAAATTATCATGTCATCATAATCTAATAATAATAACAATAAACTGTATAATCCGGCAATTAGCAATTACACACAATAACGCGATGCGTAATATACATATATAATTGAAGACGGGAATCGTTGACCCCAATTAGAACGACAATGTAACGTGTAATCATTAGGAGGAGAGGAGTTCTGTGTAATTAAACGATCATCTCCAGCCGGCGGCAATGCCGATTGTGCGTACAATTGCGTCTCGTGGTGCTATAATCGGTTAATTGTAACTTAATAATATTTCATGGTGGTAGGATCAGAAATAATATTTATATTATAATAATTATGACAATAAAATACATGTATTTAACCAGAGATATAAAATAGAGAGGCGAAAGTGGGAGTAAAGAGATAATCGTATATAAAAAGTTATGGATATTAGTTCTTTAAAAATGATGTTACAGTTTAAACCAATTTTATTTGAATAAATAATAAAATAAATAGATTGGTAAATTTATTAATTGCATACGATACAAGCAAATATTTATTACATTAGTTGATTATTTATTCTGGGATCAACAATTTTGTTGATTTGTTGTAATTAATTATTGACGGTATTATATAAACGCGAGAGTTAAACAAATTTCAAAAACGCAATAACATAAAAAACATTAAAACGATTGTATTCACTGTACCGTAATGACTTTTTATAACCGGATTACTTTTTAATAAAGCCGTACGTACGTACACAATAATAACACGGCGCAAAAATCAATTCCGCGCACGTTTAAATAATGCAAGCCCGGCGCATCCACCATAATTGACGGCGAGTTTGATTTTAACGCCGCTTCATCGCATTGTAAATTTTTGAATACTATTATTATTAAATGGACTCTCCGTGATTTGCGTTCGTCAAGTGCCTGACCGAGACGGGATATGGAAATTATTTGTGCGCGCGCGTTGCTATTAATAGTGGCGGGTCGTGAATATTTATGTCGGTTTGACGAATTTCAGGTCGGATTAGGGAATGCGTGTTGGTTTTAATGGCTGCAAATAAGGGGGGCGTGTGCGGTGGCGGTAAAACGGGGGGATTCGAGGGGGTCGTTTTGATGATTATCGCGGATCGTAATTGTTGGGAGAGGTGCGCGCTACTAATTAACTTTATCAGAGGAAAATAAAAATGGAAAATAGCGAAACGGTATTATCTCCGACTTTATAATCATCCGAGTAATAAAAAGCTATTAGGGTATTAATTCTGTCCATACTAATAATAGTAATAATATAGGCTAATTTAAGATTATTAAAGAATTAATTATATTAATTTATTAAATTCAAAATATATAATAAAAAAGTTTTAAAAAAACTTTAGAAGGATTATTAGATTGTATTTAATTATATTTGTTTATTTCCCTATATAAAAATAATTTCCTTTTCTATCTATACAGGTATTAATACTATGGATTGGTTTCAATTTATCCGAATATCATTATTTTTAGAATGCCTTGACTACAATTATTGTTCTTTGCAAAATACATAATTTACGTACAAAATTAAAAAAAAATAGAAGGTATAACTGTGTGTTTATTTAAGTGGATAAATTTATATATCTACGATTTTCAAGTATATTTCAATATGCATTAAAATAAACCTTTGTGTAAATTAAATATTGATTTACAGGTGCAGTATTAATGAAAATAATTACTTTCAGCGTTCAGTTTTACATTATTATAATGTAAAACTGCGTGCCGAAACGCTCAAAGTAATTAATTATCATTAAAACCTTTTATAGTTTATATTTTATTACATGAAATATTTTTTTTAAGTTACATTCCTAAATACGAATATGATCATGTAAAATGAAACATTTAAAATTTTTATTATTATATTTCTAATTAAGTAACGCATCACCGCCGGGAATAAAATTTTATAAAATTTAACGGTCACGATTTTCCAAGGTATGCAGCAATATGTGTTTTCTTATTACGCGCCGCGTATTGTTATTGTGGGTCACGACAATTGTTTATTGTGGAAACGTTAGTTAATAAACTGGTTACTACAGTGGAATTCCCCTGTACCACGGGACTAATACACCGGCTATAAACGTTGTAATTGGAAATTCTCTGCGGGTATTTTTATACAATTGCGCGGCGGTATCCTCCCGGAGCGATTTTCTGCAGAATGTTATTGTTTTCTTGGCCATAAAACAAAATACGCTCGTTAAGAAAGGCTGGAAAATTTTAATGAAGACCGTTAATTAAATTTTAGAGAGTAACCCATTACTTCCATTGAACACTAACTATAAATTTTGCTAGGATCTATTTAATGATGATTTAATAATTGCAAAATTATTAGGCAGAAGAGAGGTGAAATTATAGACAATCAGCAGATGAAACAAAACAAAAACAAAAGATAATAAAAACAAATGAGCCATAAAATTGATAATAGATAAAAAAGGCAGAATAAAGTGACAAAACAAAGAAAATAGACGAAAGTACTCTCTATATTTAGTATCTCTTGTCAATTTTAGCTTGAATGAAACTTAAAGGTTAAATCCTCCCCCGTGTATGCTCACCTTGACGTGGTGGGGGAGCTTGCGTATCCAGATGATCCTAAGTGCTACAACAGCGGGAGCGTCAGCTCCCGATAGGGGTACCCATGCTGGAAAGGACTTAGATGATGGATCTGACTAAGCAGCATGCACACCCTGCACCGCTGTACGTGGTCAAGTCTCGCTGGCAGTGAGCGAAAGAGGGTCTGGGCTTAACTGCATGGACCAAGTGAAAGGAGAGACACAATAAAAAACTCCTCAAGCCAAGGTGTAACAGCATATGCCTAAGGCTGCATGGCTAAGGGGAAGCTTAGTCTTAGTATGCGAACTCCGGATACCAGGCGACCTCCGGTTTCAAATAGCCTTCCTGTGGCATGCGGGGCTCTGCTGCAGGTGACCGTTTATTTCCCTAGCTTCTCGTGGGATCAATAATGAACCAAGAACTAACAAATAAGGATCCTCAAAGGACGAAACTACGGCGATGGAGTGTGAAATCCTTGCCACGGGAGAGGACTTAGCGTCTGAGACCGACAGGGAGGAACTACTCCTAGCCAGCAGTGGAGATGAGGCTGGGCAAAAGCCCAAGGATCTCCAGCCACGCAAGCCGCGCCTAATCGGTGCTGGGAAGAAGAGGTTTAAATACCTCATCAGCAAGGGCATGTCGCGGGAAGAGGCAGCACAAAAGGCCTTACAGCCCTTCGGTCCAGCGCGTAAGCAAAAGACCGAAAAACGTACCCGTTCGGACGGCCGTACGCCGAAGGGTACGCCAGCCAAACGTGCGAAAGGGACTGTACAGTCCTCCACGAGCGGCATATCACCACTCAAGCGGGTGCAGGGGCAAACCAAGGCCCTCACAAGCACAAGCCCGAGTGGCGACACAGAGGGGAAGCAAAATCCCCAAAAAATGGCATCATCCAGTCAGGCCGTAAAAGGACTGAAGGTTGGTGTTATGGCAAAGGACTACCCTGCTACTCTCCTGTCAGTGGAACAAATAGAGTCCACACTGGAGTATATCATGGATATAGTCCTAAAAACGGGGAATGAAGAAGACTCAAGATTCCTTGGGATTCACAAGCGACCTGGGTGGATCGGAATCACCTGCTGCAACGAAGCTACGGTAACGTGGCTGAAGCAGGAATGGGAAACATCTTATCATGGGCTGCGACGCTAATGCGCACCACACAGTATGGGGCAGCTCAGATATCAACAACAGGGGTAAGTACCTTCTTGATTATGTATGCGCTAGCAATCTAGACATCTTAAACAGGGGGAATAAACCCACGTTTATAAACGCAATAAGGCAAGAGGTACTTGACTTGACCTTAGCCACAGCAGCGTACGGCGCGCAATTGATAAAAAATTGGCGTGTACTCTCTGAGCCCTCCATGTCGGACCATCAAACGATCGCGTTCGATATGGAAGCTGGGAGTACGGAAATAGCAGAGTGCAGAGTACCACGAAAAACGGACTGGACATTATATAACGAATGTCTATTGTCCGAACTTCAAGGCCTCTAATACAACATCGCTACCATAGAGGAATTAGAACAAGCCTCACTACACCTAAGCGATACCATTGTAGCAGCCTATGAGAAAAGCTGCCCGGTAAAGAAGGTAAACTTCTCGAGAAACGTTCCTTGGTGGAACAAGGAATTGGATCGACTCAGGACTTCCGCCCGGAAATCCTTCAACAGAGCCAAGAAAACAGGCAACTGGTCAGCCTACAGACAAGCTCTGACTGAATTCAATAAGCAACTGAGGGAGTCTAAACGAAAGGCCTGGAAGGCCTACTGCGAGGGGATCGACAATCTGACCCCAGCAAATAGACTCCGGAAGGTCCTATCAAAGGACCATACCAATGCGGTCGGCATCTTAAAATGAACTGACAGCAGTCACACCAAAGATCAACAGGAAAGTTTAGGGCTACTCCTAGGTACTCACTTTCCGGGATCAAAAGTAGTGACTAAAAACACAATTGCGGCTAGTACCGGCTCAGTGGCTCACTGATCCAACCGCGACAGCCGCTGCTTAGCGGGGAAAATATTCACGCTCAGCAAAATGACTTGGGCCATAAACAGCTTCAAGCCATATAAATCCCCAGGAATGGACGGTATCTTCCCCGCGCTACTACAACGCGGCTTGGATACAATTGCTCCAGGACTCAGGGAGATATATAAAGCAAGTTATGCACTAGGGTATATACTGCGGTTGTGGAGGGAGGCAAAAGTGGTATTTATACCTAAAGTGGGCAATAGGCCTCTAGATGAACCTAAATCATATCGACCCATCAGCCTAACCTCTTTTCTCCTAAAGGCTATGGAGAAAATAATCGACGAGCACATAAAGGGTGACTCACTTATAAGAACACCCTTAAATGCCAAGCAATTCGCATTTCAAGCTGGCAAATCCACCGTCGATGCTCTACATCACCTCGTCAAAGAGGCAGAACGAGCCATCCTATACAAGGAAATAGCAATCGGAATATTTGTAGACATAGAGGGGGCCTTTGACAACACCTCATTTTCTGCAATAAAACGAGCGGCTATAAATAAAGGACTATATCCTTCCACGATAAGATGGGTTGAGGCAATGCTTCAAAGCCGATTAGTAACGGCTTCTCTAGCAGGATCCACAGTATCTATGACTGTAACAAAGGGGTGTCCTCAAGGGGGAGTTTTGTCCCCCACACTATGGTCAATAGTGGTGGATGGACTCCTGGATGAACTGCATGGAAAGGGCTTTATAACCCAAGGCTATGCAGATGACATCGCCGTAATAATCAGGGGCAAGCATGAAGGCATTCTTACAATCCTAATGCAAAAAGCACTGAATAGCATCAATAACTGGTGTGTTCGGGAAGGACTAAGTATCAACCCGAATAAAACGATCATAGTTCCATTCACGCGTAGAAGGAAGCTGCACATAAAGGCTTCCTCGCTGAATGGAATAGAGATAAATCTCTCCAACGAAGTAAAGTACCTGGGTATAATTCTGGATACCAAACTGACTTGGAATCAGCATGTCGACAAAATCATGGCGAAGGCAACGATGTCGCTTTGGGCCTGTCGGCGGCTTATGGGAAAAACCTGGGGATTAAAGCCCAAAATCACGTATTGGCTGTATAGAACGACGGTGATACCCATTGTCACCTTTGCTGCCCTCGTGTGGTGGCCGAAGACCCAAAAACTAGACACGCGAAAGAAGCTGAGTAGGCTTCAACGTTTAGCATGTCTAAGCATCACAGGGGCCATGCAAACGACCCCAACCGCGGGAATGGAGGCAATCATTGGTCTCTCACCGCTCCATCTAGTGGTACAAAAAGAGGGACTTGTGGCAGCCCTCCGACTACACCAGAGGAAGAAAACACTGCCGGGGGACTGGACAGGACACTTAAAAATACTGCAGCAAATCGACCCGGCCCTTCTGTCCAAACCGACGGACATTATGTCCAGGAAGCTCGAATTCGAATTACCGTTTAAGGTGTCGATCGAGGACCCCAAAACGGCTTTGATGAGAGTCAAGGAGTTTGGACGAGGGATATCAGCCTGGTACACGGATGGTGCCAAAAATACCAGAGGTACTGGAATAGGCATTTATGGGCCTAACCAAAACCACAGGAGCTTCATGGCTCTGGGCACGACGCCCACGATTTTGCAAGCGGAAACAATTGCAATTGATATGTGCGCCAGAGAATGCTTGGATAGGCACCTAAATGGCGCGCATATATACATCTGCTCAGACAGCCAAGCCGCATTAAAGGCTGTTCGAGCCTATAGTCACGGCTCACGGACTGTCTGGGAATGTCGAAGATCCCTCTCGCAACTGGCGAAGAACAACTTGTTAACCCTCATGTGGGTCCCAGGGCACGGGGATATTAAAGGCAACGAAGTGGCCGATGAACTCGCAAAAAGAGGTGCAAATGCCACTCCTATAGGACCAGAGCCATTTTGTGGACTCCCCATGAGTATTATCACCCCCAAGATAGTCACCAGGTTCATGGTGGACGTGGGACTGCTTGGGAAGTGATTGGTTAAGGGTAGAACAATAGATCTGTTAGGTCGCAGTTCACGAGAGGCTAACACACCTCACTAAGACCCTACTTAACCTATAACCTATAAAGGTTAAATCACAACAAAAACTGAACATGTTAGCATACATCCGGCGGCTACTCTATAAGCCAGCGCTCCGCACAATGCAAACGGGTACTATTTTCCTACCATCCCTCGTATTTTAATCACTTTACTTATATGTTACGATGCATCTTTTTTTTACAATTACAATAGATCATAGATATTACTATTTATGATTTGTAATGTGTTGCAACTCACATTCAATAACTTTTCGAAAAGAAACGTTTAAAAATAGGAACTACGTAAAATTTTACGTGGCATTTTTAATGACGATAAATCAGCCGGATCCGCCATCTCCCCGAACCCCCTAAACCCGTCAAGGTTTTTAATTAAAAATACACCTTGCAGTCACCCGTCACCACCCCCTAACCCCGCCGGCCGACGGAGACGGATCTATTTAAATCCTAATACTCGGCCGTAAATCAATTGCCACCTTTCCTCCCACTCCGGGCCGCTCCAATCCACCTCCTTCCACTCGAGATTTGCGAACCTCTTGAAAACCCACGCTCTAAATCCGTTCACACTCCATCACTATCAATCCAATTTCAAATAAACACTCCGTATTATATCATTACTTATGTCTCAATCTCACAGATGCAGCAATTTCATACCATCAATTTTATCTCTCCAATAATACTTTAAATTCCGATGCGATTTATTTCCATTTGTTACAAAATTTCAATCGATTTGTTTATTTCTTGTTTAAATCCATCAATTTAGATTTTATTTTCAACTAATTATCAAGTTTTCGATCTGCTTGATTTATAGATTGTGTCTCATGGTAAGTAATTACATTTATAACTTATTTTCAAATTTTCTTCTTCTACAAGGTGCTCTGCGTAATACCGTGCTTGATTACCACAAAAATGTTTATTGTAGCGAGAAAACATTTAAATCTTTCACATTTATTTACATTAATTTCAATTTTTGTGTAGTTTTAATTAAAAATTATGAAAACGCATTTTCGTTTGGGAGCAAAATTTTTGTTGTAGAAGGTGGCGGTTTACAGTCGCGTCTCTGGCGTGGTCTCCTATCGAACAAAGGATATTTGAAACGGGACGCCCTTTGAAGCCGTTATCGGGACGCCGTCACTGTCATCTCCTCAGTTTTATAAATTCCTTGTTGGCTTGGACGGGGGGTTAAATTCCACGACGTTCAATGATTTCAGGATACTGAAATACGTTGACATTAACGTGCAGGGTGGGCCAAATTGGATGTTGCCATAGAGAAAGAATATCTCGGTTGTTAGAACACATGGATATAAAGCAAAAAGGCATAAGTTTGCAGACGAACTAGCGATGAAAAAATTTAAGTCTCTCTAAGTCTTTAATCTAAGGAGAAACGAGAAACTGAAACTTTTCGCTATTAAGATATAAATAGAATAACGAGACACTAATTTAAAGTTACAAGCTCATATAGACAGACATAAATACACAAATAATACGTACAAAATACCATGTTTAGGTTTGCATTATGTACAACAAATTATACACAATGCTATCATAAAATATCGGGTATAAGAAATTTTAAGAAAAATGTAAATTAAACATACCAAATGATCATCACATGAGACGTATTCAAAAATCTACGTTTAAACTCTTTTCGATATCTACATTTATCTACTGTTGGTGGATAAAAGCCACTCTTAGTAATTACAATGTTGTTAAAAGATAACAACGCATTTTTAAAGTAGTTATATAGATTACTTTTAAATTTAAATTATAAAGATTACATTCCTTGCCTCTTCACTAAAAAAAAGGTGCCATTAATGCTTGCGGGTGCAAATAATACGATGGCCCCATAACATCATCCACTCGGGTGTTTGAAAAGAGGCTTCATTAAAAGTATACGTGCCGAGTGTAAAAGGGAAAAATAAAGGCGGGACGGGATCCGAGGGACGGCGTGATAAGGTAATTAGTCGAGAAGTGCAATTAATAAGTGCGCGGCGGGAAGCTCGGGCATTGTTTTTAATTTCCTGGCCGTAAAAGAGGGAAATCCAAAAGGCGAATGCGGCTTTTGCTTTTCGCCGCTCGAATTACCCTAACGCCGGATTAATTGGCGAATTAAGACAATTGCCGTTTCCCTTTTAATCTTTAATCTGTTCATTTAATCGGCCATATTTTACACATTTATCCGCTCAATTGATACTTAAAACTCGCATTCCCAAGGCCGGTATTTGTTTTTCCTAATACATTTACGATGATAAATAGGGTGATACGTGACAAGAGGAAATTACGGACGATTTCCCACCCAGTTCCGTCAACAAAGCTATTATGTAGTTTTTTTTGTCTCGTTATCATTGTTATTATTAGTGGGCGAAAGTTGAAAAATGTCGAGGAAATGCCCGTGATTTATTACAAACACAGTAAACTGTAAAACTGGCCATCAACCGGTCATAAAATTCGATATGAGAATGAGGGAATGCAGTGATCGCAGTGAGAAAACATTACGGCGAAATTCATTCAATTTCCTTCAAACTTCCCGTTGAATTAAGGACGGCAATAAAAACCATTTGGATAGTCGTAACTTTATCGTTTCCGTTTTATTCCACCCCGACTGTTTAAGTAATCTTTATACGTGATGTAATTTGGATAATAATAATAATATCATTCATTTAAATTCATAGATAAAAAGATAGTTTTGTAAAGAGATAATTATTTTTATTATTAAGTTGGTATTATGTTTAATAATAATTAACATTTGATAGGAAGAGAAAGATGCAATTACTCCCTGAACACATGTATCATGCGTAAGGGTATTTTTAGAAGATGGAACAACGATACTTCGAATCGTCAGAAATACGAGCTCTCCACAGTCTTCTGCAACAACAGCAGTTCCACTACCAAATAATCCTTAACATACTGGAAGCTAAACGAATAGATGACTTCGCCTTACCATTCCAACAACTCTAAGTCAAACATTAAACCAACACATTAATAAAGAATGGATGGCAATCAGTAATTCCCATCACAAACTCATGTAAACAGAATAACCTTCCAATCGTGATAATTTTGAAGTTGTACTTTTTAAGACAACTAAAGCCAAAGCTTTGAAGTTGAAGATACCCGAACAGACAGAATGGGCCAATGCAAATAAAAAACTATACCACAGTTTCCAGGATATGAAATATGGAAAAAATTTCAAGAACTTTTGCAAAATGTGATAAATTTTTGAATACATAAAAGGGTATATACGTTTTCTTTAGGATTTAAAAGCATTTTCAAAAATTTGCAACTCTTCTAAAAAAGCACACTCAAAAAAGAACAGCATTAAATGATTAATTGTACATGGTACAAACAGTAAATTTACCTAAGATATAAAGCACATTTTGATTAACGATGGTGTTTTGTAGTTAACTTAATTTGTTAATGTTTTAAACTTTATTTTGTTTAACATTTAATTGATAACGATTTATTAAAGCACACTTTTAGTAGGGAAGCAAACCGTATAATTTGATTATGTAAAAATAATTTGTTTAAGACTTAATACGAAAGGATAGAGTTCATTAGGTGAGACACAAACCCACATTTAAAGATTTAACATAAACCACATTTATAATTGTGGATTGATTGCGCCAAAAAGAAAACAGCTTAAGCAAAAATATAGGCATAACATAATCCATAACAGCACAAATTTAGACGCAATCTATTGATGGTTAAATAATACAAATTTATTATTTAGTCGAGACGCAAACCCTCAATTGTAGATTTAGGCAGAACACAAACCATATTTACAATTGTAGATAGGCGATTTTTAAATTATTAATATCGTTAAGTATTAAAACATGGTATGATCGCACAAATTTTAACATAATACATGGATGATTATATATGACGTTATTCAGCCGAGACGCAAACCCTCAATTACAGATTTAGCCAACACACAAACCATATCTATAATTGTGAATTAATGATTTCCAAATTTTAAATTTCGCCAAGTAAAGAACAGACAAAATAAGTTTATCACAAACCATAACAGTATATATTTAGTTGTAATTCGTTATTAATAAAAATAGTTATTTAGTTAATATATAAACCCTTAATTGTAGATTTAGCCATGATACAAATCATATTGATAAGTTTCGATTAGGGATTTCTAAATTTTAAATCAACGAAAATAAAAAAAATAGGCATTGTTAAAACCTAAACTAAGAGAAACAAACAATTATTTAGTCGAGATACAAACCCTCAATTACAGATTTAGTTAAGACTAAAACTATTAATGATTGGCGCGTTTTTTAAAGGTAACGTAAGTAATTATTTTAAATTTTTAATTTCACTAAAAATTTAAACGTATATACATTATTAAAACGAGTATAAATCACGAGATGACTAAATGAAAAGAAATAATAGATTTAGTCGAAATATAAAAAATAAGACAAGGTATAAACATTATTTATGATTATTGAGTTTTTAAAAACCGTAATGTAAGTAATTAATATTTTAGATTTTATTCTGCTTAAAAATAATTATTACAGAATAACACATGAAACTTGAGGATTAAGTAAAGCACCGTGTCATCATTCTCCTTGTTGTAACTTTGCAGTTAGCGCAGCCACTGCGCGTTTGGCTTCATCATGTTGGATAATATGGGATACAACACAACAACATGGGACTCGCTAGTAGGGTTTCTAATAGTTCGAAAATGGAGCTGCGAAACCAATCAGCTATTCGTTCAGTACCTTGAAACCTCCCACGAAGTGCCGGAGTTGGATTACCATACTCATCTATAAAAAAAAACGTTTTCTATCAAATGGATAGAATAGGATTTAGTGGTATACCACCAACGCATCTAACAATAGCAAACGATGCAGAATATGCCGTGGAACACATGACATTAACAAGTGGTAACAGAAGACAAACAGATCAGATCAGCAGAGGGTAATTAAAGATCGAGGATTATGTAAAAACTGTTTGACATACTCTGTTAGATCTATTGTGGATCCCTACTTATCTCAGATGACCAGCTCTAGCTTTGCCTCTTTGATTAGTCCTGTTAGCCCGGCCAGGTGGGCTTGGGTACAGCTCTCCGCGTTTGGGCCCCGCTTTTGATGTCTAATCCTTGCTAAGCCCTCGCTTGCAGTGTCCTGTCATCAGACCATTACTGTTTTTGACGAGCCTTGCTTGGTCAGTTCGTCTGCCGGATGTCCTCCGTGTCCTGGGATACATGTGATTGTTACTCTCATTTTACTGCCAAGTTTAATAAGAACACATATAGAGTTCCACAGTAGCTTAGATTAGACCTATGTGGAGCTTAGTTCTCTTAGTAGCGCCTGGATTTCGGAGAATATGGCTATTGACCTACTTTGAATCTTTTGTCTTGCTATTTCCCTTGTGCAGTGGTGAAGAACTATCGCGTCTGCTTGGAACACCGTGGTATCCTTGATGAGACTGACATAAATCATTGTCTTTGGGTTTTGTACCATATATATCTGTTCCTACCCCTTTGCCGGTCTTTGAGCCGCCCAATTTGATTATGCTTTGGTGAGTTGGCCGTCGGTCCAGTCTTCTCTTTGCGGGATCAGTACGTTGTATTTCTTGGCCTCTCCTTGTATAAAGGAATGGTGGTATATTCAAGATAACTTCTTGGGATGCTGTTAGGGTGGTGCTTAGGGCTCCTGTTGTACTGAGACATATACTGATACTGATATCACCCTAGTGTACAGCCATAGACTCATTTTAGGGTTTAGCCCTCAGTTTTGCCGCACATTTGACGACATCTGCCCAATGCTATTGATGCTTTTTGGTGGCTTTTGTGATGTGTGGCCTCCACGTCATTTTGGCGTCGAAGGTTAGTTACTCCCAGGTACCCCTACGAAGAGGATTTCCGTGCCCCCGAGTTTCAGTGGCTTTAGACCTTTCTGTGCTCGTCTTTTGTGAAGATGGCATACTCGGTTAATCATCCTTGCGATGCTGCACGCGTAATGGATACCATCACTTTATACTACACATTGATCACAGTGGAGCCCAACCGCCCGTTGACCAAATTCAACAACACAAGATAACTGGAGAACTATCGACATCATGTAACGATCAAAATGGATACACTTAATGCTGTACTAAGGGGAAGAAGACTAACCTGCAGTGATGGTTCCTCGGCATCCGTCTAATTCCCGGGAAGCACAAAATAATCGACACTAAGAGTGAATGTAGCGTTGAAGTAGTTTAGACGTAGTGTTCCCTTCCATTGCTCGGTTTTCCAACGATTCTCTTGTGACGTTAAATCGACTGATAGGGGTAACAACAAAATGAAAAAAGGAAATAGTGCGCATGGAATGGGGCGGGGAAACTAATTTTATCCAAATACGATCGCATTAATTTACACCGAACACAAGAATTCTTGACCTGTTTTACACAGATCTCAATGTAATGTACTTCTAGTCTAATAATAACAATTATTATTTATGTATTATATATTGTATATCATATTTCTTGTTAATTTATATGGTTATTGTTTTTATGTATAATTTATTATTATTCATCTCTTCGCATAGATAACATTGGAAATAGCAAATAGCTCATTAACTCTAATATAAATATTTTCCGCGTTTCTCTTTATCACTCGTAAATAAATAAATATGTTTCTACTTTACTTTCTAGAAATTTCTTCTCAATGTTATACTTGCAATTAAAAAAAATATTATTATCACTCTCAAAGAAGCGGGGTTGTTTCAGTGTTGAACGATCAGTCTTGCCAGACAGTCTAAAACAGTCAGCCTAAGCAGTTAGTCCTAAGCAGTCAGTCTTAAGAATCAATCCTACGCAGTCAATTAGAAATAGTCAGTTCACATTTTATTCTTAAACAATTTATATAAATAACTACAGTTCTGAAATTTAAAGTGATATCAAAATTCTAAAGTTTATTTGATCAGACCCAAGTTGATGGAACTGTGACTTCATCCACGAATCTAAGAAATCAACAAAAAGAACTTAGTAACGAGCGACACATCATCATATCGGTGAAACCATTGGAATAACGTCTCCAATTTGACGTCGTCGTAAGGTAACGTTACAACAACAATAAAATACAAAAACAGTACAAATTTCTAAAACTGAAGACTAGTTACCCACTGCACCTATCAAACTGATTACAAATCAGGGAACAACACTCGTAGCCAGAGTATTGCTTGATCAAGGGTCACACAGTGCTTCTTCATAACGGAACATGAAGCTCAAACATTAAGTTTATCGGGGTTTCTAAGGCAATTTATCGAATTGGTAACAACAGCTCTTCGAACATAGAAGCTGTCATCTCTCTTATAGAAATACGTGAGTTTAAACTGAGAGCTCAATTATAAATTTTACCAAAACTCATTGGACAACATCCATCAACACTATTTTCACATCATGTTCGAGATTAATTTAGAGAATACCATGTTAGGCGATGAAACTGCCCTCGAATGTTTACTCTACAACACGGGTTTGATTTGATAGTTTCTGAGGGCAATAACAAAGCACGAAAAGAAATCGCTTGTCTAATATCACAGCATTATACAAGATGAAAGTTACTGTGGAAAGAATGGCAACACATCTACAGGGCTTCGAAATTTAAGTGGTTCAAACCAGCCTCGACTCGTGTTACTTGTTTTTCACCGAAGGGCCTAAATACATCAAAGAATAATCTCTGTGCGACCTTCGTTGACACATGGTTCGTCGAACCGGATATATTGCCAATTTGATTATCCGATGAAAACATTAATACCAGCACCAGCGGATATACGTGTATATTCTGGAAATCGAGTACCGAAATCTCTGCACGTTGTTCGTTTAAGTAAGAGAAGACATTTTAATCGCTCCGTGGATACAAATCAAATTACCTCGGTATGGACAACAGCTTTGAAAAAGACGCTTCTAACAACTTCATCTTCAACAAATCACTAGAAATCGAGTCACCGGACTTATAACCCTAGTCATAACAACTTTCACACGAGAAGTTAAATCATCTCATTCCTCATAGACATCAACTACCTCGTGGATATCAGCCTCCTCGGGAGAATAACTCGTTGCGTGGACAACATTTCCTCGTCGTGAACAACCGCTCTGAAGACGACGCCTCCACTAATAAATCACCAGAAATCGTGTGACCGAACTTACAATTTGAGTCAAATTACGAAAAGGTAAATCATCTCCTTCCTCGTGGACTTCAACTACAGGTAGCCCTAGGTTTACGCCGGGGTTCCGTTTCTAAAAAACCGGTGTAAACCGAATCGGCGTAAATTGAACCCAATTATAATGGGAGGTATGGTGTTAGGTTCCATCTCATAAAAATAAGATTATGCAGGTATAACATTATTATATTTGAAGTAAATACATGTATATATACTATGTAATTGTAAAACAAAAATAAAATTCTCAATAACAAAAATAAAACAATTTTATCAAAAAAGTGTAATTTCACAGGGGTATTAGCATTTCTGTGTTCCCGGTTTCGGATCGCTTATATCTTTTTCGAAATAGGTATCGAGTGTTAACTGCTTAGTTTTTCTTTTTTTTTTCTTTAAGAAGTTCAGAATATTGTCGAATTGATGCGATAACACTCCGCTTTACGTTCGAACTTCTTTCCCAATCGGGGTCTATCTCACAGAGTTCACCAGTGATGGTTTCTATGGTTGAAATATTACGCTCGAGATCGGCCGTTTTTATAACTCTCAGAGGTTTTTCGTCTTCTATTTCCTCCTCTGGATGTTGACGACTTAATTCGGTGGTTAATACTTCTAATTCCTCGTTGGAGAGCGGCTGTCACATTTTCTAATCCAACCTCTCGCGCAAGCGTGGTAATGTCTTCAACAACATTATCCACATGCTCTAATTTTTCGACATCGTGCATACATTTTGGTAGAAGTTTACGCCACATTCCATTTAATAATTTGGCTGACACTTCAAGCTGCCTTGATGTTGTAAATGCCTTTCAAAATATCATAGGACCGCCAGTAGTCTTTAATTGTTTTTTCTATAGAGTCTAAGACTCTCACCATTTCCATGAAGCTAGTGTGGAGGTAATAAGATGTAAAAGTTGCAATAACTCCCTGATCCATTGGTTGCAAAAGTGATGTTGTATTCCGGGCATGTAAACAACCTTGATATCCAATGGTGTTCTTTCTTAAGCAAGGATTGGAGGATGTCCAGGGGCATTGTCTAAAAGAAGAAGTGCCTTGAGTGGTAAATCACTTTCTTTACAAAAGCGAAGCACGGTTGGACAAAAAATAATATGTGTACCAATTTTTAAAAACGTCTCGTGTGACCCAAGCTTTCTTGTTCCATTTCTAATAGACTGGCAACATCTCTTTGTTTAGCCCCTTGAAAGCTCGTGGTGTTTGGGAATGGTATACCAACATTGGTTTAAGCTTCACAGTTCCGGAAACATTTCCTCCCAACAAAAAAGTGAGTCTATCTTTTGCAGCTTTAAAACCTGAAGCGGAACGTTCTTCCTGGGAAATGAAGGCAACTTTTTCCAGTAAAGCCTAGTTTCATCGACATTAAAAATAAGGTCAGGAGGATAATTACCGTGTTCTACATAGTCTTTTGGAAAAGCAGCCGCTGCATTAACATCGGCACTTGCCGCCTCACCACATACTTTGACACAGACACTTACTTCGAGATTTAAACCTCAGAAACCAACCCTTGCTTCTCAATAATAATAATAAGTTTATTAACGGGAAACCCCTCTATAATACATAATTTACATTACATTTAACTAAAACTAAAATATAAACTAAAACATAATTGACGCAGTAACATTATTAAAATGTTTCTTCGCTTCCCTCTGTCTTCTTAAGATCTTCAAAAATCATCTTTGCTTTCTCAGTTCTGGATCTGGATCTGGATTGAGTTTGCCAAGGGTGATCAAATCATTGACCAGAGCACTTAGGCCTCACTAGGCCCATTGTGCCCCCCTGACTGGGACAGCCCTGCGTTGTTCTATCACTCATTTAGCCACCCAAGGTGGCGAGCAAAGGACAGCACAACGCTTGGAGGGTTATCCCTTATGTTGGCCATGTTCGGCCAGAGCTCCCCTAGCTTTCTCAGTTATAATAGCCTGAGTCAAAGGAATGTGTTTCTGATTTAAATCATCTACTCATAACGATAATAATTTCTCCATTTTTTCAAACATTTTACTTCTTTTATAACAAACTTGTTTTGCATTTATCGCCGCAGATTGTTGCGCAGACTCTTTTATTCTCTGTTCATTTTTCATGATGGTAGTAACCGTCGATAGAGCTAAGTTCATACTTTTACAGACATTAGGACGTGTTTGCCCATCTTCTATTTTTTTCGAAACACCTCCATCTTTTTTTTCCAGTTTTATGGATTTACGTACCTTTTTCGCACCACGTTCAGAAAACTTGTCTGTATTTCTTTTATTTATGGTTTACCAATAATTTACTTAGAAATATTACACAGAAAAAAAATTGATTCAATTGCGTTTAATAAATGTACATACGTCGTAGCAGCTCGGTGAATACTTTATAACTGGATCATCAACCTGTCTAGTTCCCCAGTTGGGTCAAGGAATCCTAGTGCATGCCCATTAAAACCGGGGATTTTCAAGACGTAGGCATGTGACGTTATTATGAATCGGCGTAGATGGAGCCAGCGTAAACTGAGAGCTTCTTCAACAGGAACAATTGTTCCGAAGACAACGCCTCTACTAACAAATCACTAGATATCGTGTGACAGGTCTTACAACGCGAGTTATAACAACTTCCGCACGAGTTAAATCATCTCCTTCCTCATATACAAGGACTACAGCGTAAACATCAACCGCCCCGTGAAAATAACCCGTTCCCTAGAGAAGATACCTCCAGATGATGATGAAGGTTAATAACTCTAAAGCGTAATTACGAACCGAGTCAAATTGCCCAAGATAAAGTAAATATATTGGCAAGACATCAAGAAACTTTCAAGCTGCTCGAACATCCATATTATACACAAGGATATCTCCGAAAGATGGAACAAAGATACAAAACTGAAGCATCTGAAGACTGATATCTTACAGATCCGAATTCTTCACAAACCTCGGCCCCAACGGAGGCTTCAACACCACTACATACTGGACTCTCGGTTAAATAAATTCAAAAACTCATTTCATAGACTATATAGTCAAACCTTAAACCTAATCTAAGTATGGGATGACCGAGCCGCTTAAATGACGACTGGATGACAATTAGAAATGGGTGTAATTAACTCATGGAAACAGACCAATCCCGTGATGAAATATTTAAAGCACTGTACATCGAGAAAAATGAAGTCTCTTGAAAATACAAAGAAATCTGCACGGACAAGAGAACGGTCTGGACCGAATGTTACATTGCCACCAAAAACTATACCACAATTCAATGGAAGATATGAAAGCTGACAAAACTTTCAAGAACATATTCAAAAGGTAATCCACAATAATACAACATTGTCTTCAGTGGAAAACTTGGAAAAATCCAAAATCTACATGGATTAAAGGGTATAAGTTAAATAGGGTCATAGTGAGGTGTGTTAGCCTCTCGTGAACTGCGACCTAACAGATCTATTCCAATCACTTCCCAAGCAGTCCCACGTCCTCCATGACCTGGTAACTTTCTTGGAGATGATACTGCAATATCCTACTCAACGAGACCGGACTTCTACAAGTTTCAGAGTTGGATCGACAGCAAGTAATCCGACGCAGAATGTGAATAGTACAGTAAAAGGTATATTCATCATACAGCTGTTTATCAATACGAACATAAGTGTTGACAAGCTTCCTGTTAGTCCGTTAGAGACTGTACATTCATTATTGCATGGCTTCAGCAAGACATTGACCAAGGAGGAAAAGTTAGCAAAAGTTCTTGGAACATATCCAATGATTATCACGTTAGGGATGGATAATTACCACATACCATAGGTATCAGTGTAATCAGGAATGATCTACCGGAAGCGGTCTCACCAAACGGATCCAGGTATAGCTAATTGACCTTAAGGAACCCTTAAGGAACTCGCGAGAGCCCCAAAATGCAAACTACTATCTACAGCAGTATTTCAAGTTAACAAAATCAGAATTAAACAAGTGTAGATCCATAACAGCTAAAGCAGTGACATCCAACCTTCCCCCAATAGACGCCAGGGAGAATTGTGCTATAGAATTAGTTCATCAAAAACTTTAAGCCAAATTCGTACAAATACTTTAACATTCTTTGGGCACTCTTATCTAGAATCATATGCTTATAGCCAACATCTGGATGTTCATTACAAACGAATTGAGGACAATCAGCCATCTACAAAAGAAAGATGACGAACATATTGCTCAAAGGCATCGAACTTCTACAAATTTCAAGTAGATGCTCGATCGACAGCAAGAAGTATCTACTGCTGTCAACTCAGAGTATAGGAATCACACTAAGGGGTACATTTATACAACCAGTTATCAAGTTGGATATCAGTTTTGTATACTCATCAATGCATTGCTTCAACGAGAAATTAACCAGTGAAAAGGAATACGTGAATAACCAAAACAATGAGAACTGACACAGAATTTCACGACATAACAAACTGGGAACATATTCTATGATCATCATGGCAGGCGTAGTTACCATCCTAGGTATCAGCATAAGACTTAACTTACTCAAGCGTTCTTACAAGAAAATTTGTTGAAGCCAATTCAATAAGTTAACAGAACAGGTTATACAAACTTTGAAACACTTTTAGCAATTATTATTATCCGCATCATGATTATTTACAAAAACAACAATATAAGTTTTAACACTCCAGCACTTTACATCACTTCTAATCAATATCGAATTCTTTAGACGCTAAAAATAACTGTCATAGTTTAAAAGCGTTGAATAATCCAGCGCGAACGTTCGTTAATACTTAATGTTTCTGCAGCGTCGAAAAGCATTTCCTGGAAGTAAATTAAGACTGAAAACTATTCGAAATTTCGCACGTTTTCGGCATCGATCGCGCCGACGGAAAGTTCATCGCCGGGATTCAAAGGAGTTAATCCGAGTCTGGGATGAGGCCGTTTTTTAAGGTCCCTCGAGAAACTGCGAAACAGTGCCAATTCAGCAGCACTAAGTGTGCATAATCGCCCTTATCGCCGCACTAGCCACTTTGATCCCGCATAATAGGGCTTTAGTCCATCAATTATGCATCCTTAACGGCTATCCGTTTCTAAAACGTGAACACCAATGACATTAACATACACGCATCTGTTACTATTAAATTAATTAAATGTATACTTTAAATAACCATTAAAAAATAGTTATAATAGAGTTTCTTTATTATATAACGTGAAAAGGTTGATTCCATCCGAGCTTTTATTATCCTCGGGCAGTAAACGTGTTCATGTTTCGTTCTGCAGACATCACATCCACCTACATAATAACCCTTTATGGCGGCATTATCGCAATTCCGCACCTTCACTGAAATAATACAATGTGGGATAGATAAACGTTTTACGGTTTACAATAAAGTGAAAAGCTTTTATTCGCTTGCACATGCATGTACGCCGCGATTGATTCTCGAAATGATGAAAATTCTACTCCTGGAGAGCCTCCAAGACGTCCACATGAATTATAATAGTATTTTTTTTAAGTTTGTTTTAACTGTGAAACGGGTCGGGGTCAGAAGCATTGTTTTGGATTTATTAACATGAAAATGGCATTTATCTGGCGGGCAATCGGCGCCTTTTTTAAAACTCTCCTAGTCGGCATTGTTGTGGAAATCGCGGGGCCATCGATCACATGCATACACATAAGAAAAAAAAAAGGGGGACCGTTTGAGCGTGCGGCTTTATTAAATATTGAACGGTGGTAATTGGGTTCCAGTCGGACGCTCAATTTTCCACCGGGGGCTTCAATTATGTTAACAAACTAGCGAAACGATTCCGAGTTTTATTGGTCCCGGTCGGTCGGTCACGAGGGGTTGATTATGTCCGTTTTAGTGGATTTCAACGGATTTGTCACTGTTGAACTTTAATTAGTTATGTTGTACATAGTGGATTGTCCTCTCTTCATTTAGAAGAATGGGAATAATGGTCCTCCAGCATTAATTTATCCTTTCCTTTCTATATAAATTATTGTTTCGTACCCTGAATAATTGAAAACTATGATTAGTTTGGATTATATTAATTATATTCAATTTGAATAAGAAAGAAAAAATACTTCTAACAGTTTTAAAAAATATAACAAAATAATCAGACAAGAAATTGGTGTAGAGCTTATCAAAGTACTGATTTTCTCTTGATGAAATAAAAATTAAATTAATGACTTCGTTAGAAACAAAATAATATCGATGTAACTTGAATTGAACAAAATTTCAATGGTGAAGATGTAAGGGTATTCAAGTCGTTTAATGTTATTAAGATGTTTAAGGTAGTTTACTAGCCTCTTCGAAGTTTGGTCCTTGATGGTAGCTTTCTAGCTGACCCGGTCTTTCAAAGCAGCTTACATCTAGCGGATGTGGTAGTTGGATGACATTAGCTATTTCTAGTGACGACATATTCCTTAGATGAAGTTTTGAGCAACAGCTTTGTACCATATCTTAGAGTAAGGCTTAATGACCTGATCAAATAATGAGATACTGGTTTGAGCTGCTTACCATGTTACTAAAGGTGTTCGTTGAGGTGGTTTTAAAACATGGCGATTGTGCTATTGACCTATCCTCGTCAATAGCACAATCGCCATGTTTTAAAACCGAGAAGCGGCCTGGAATTTTTTAATTTCTATTTGTGTCCGACACTGATGAATCAAGATGAAGCACGAAGCGTAACCATGGACACGTGAAAGCAGTTCGCTGCATCAGCTGTGTCAAATGCCTAAGTTATTCTGTTAGTTTTCTTGTTTAACAGTTTGGATTTTCTGTTGGTTTCTTTCGTGATTTTCTTGGTGGAATACGTTGAACCTATACCAGATCCTTCAAATTAACTGAGATTTCAGGAATATAGATATCATTCCCTATAATTTCCCTGGAATGATGTTAAACATCACTGGAGGTTCTTAATTCTCTTCCAAAGGTCAGGTAGGCAAGTGAATCTTCAGTAGAATTACATAGATTGTTGGAACAAGCTTTGTGGCCTTCGTTTTGCTAGCTGAATTAGTATGTGTGACGTGACCCATACTAAGAATCTTTAGGTCGCTATGTTTCTACTAGTTTTGTTTATTTATCAGCTTATAAAGAAAACATCATCTCTGTTTTCAGAAGTCTATGTACAACGAAATGTGAAACTAAAGATAATTGTCTTATAAGATCAAAAATAATAATTGTCTACTGTTGTATATAAGTCATGGCCGCCCATGTTATGAGCTTGAATTTTTTGTTCATTGGGTTTTCTTCAAGATTGTCTTGGACCTATATCAGATCCTTTAGCAGTTAAGATAACGAAGGGTCATCTAGTTTATAAAAGTTTATTTTGCGGTCTTCTCTTTGTTATCTTGGTTTGTTGCATGTGACCATTTGTTCATAACATCATGTTCAACGTCACTAGACATTCTGATTGCTTTTGCAAAGATCAGTAAAACAAGTGTAACTTCAATTAAAAAGCAAATTGTTGAGTTCATTGCGAATTTCATCACAGGCTTTATTGGACTGCTATGCTTTGAAAACTCTGTTTTGTTTTTCAATGGATTTGTGGGTAAGGTAACTGGTGTGAAATTGTAGTCAATTTAGAATAAGTTTATTTCTGTTACGTTGTTATGTTAATGAATTGTTAATTGTTAATCCATTATCCGTGATTGTAAGAATTTCAGAAACACTTTATTTGTTATGATTTGTTAGCTTCTCTTAATGATGTTATCATTGGTCCCAAATTTTTTCATGATTTGCTTAGATCTTGTGTAATGCATATACAAGATTCTTCATCTTTAATGTAATTTTAGGAATTCGGATTTCAGCAAGTAAGTTGGAATTTCCCTAATATCATGACAAACATAAATAGAAGTTTTCAGTTCTCTTTTGAAAGTCATGTAGGTAAGCAATTTAAGTGGAATTGCAAAGAAGCAGGGAGCCAGAATAACGTTTGGTTCTTCTTATTTTTGCAATGAAATTTATGGTCCTCTTTTTGTTAGCTTAGCTTAGTGTGTAACAAGACAAATAGAAAGTATCCGAGTGGGCAGGTTTTTGTTAGTTTTATTTCTTTTTATCAGCTTGGACTTTTTGGTAATTCTAATTTTCCACACAATTTTTTTTGGACATTGCGTAATGCGTACAACAAATTCTTCAGCTTGAGTGTAATTTCAATCCTTATAATTTACCTGAGATTATGTTCAACAATATTGAGCGTTCTCAATTCTCTTCGAAATGTCAGGTGGGCAAGTTTATTGTGAACTTTATCCCAGACTTTCTAAATCCCTGTTTGGTCTTTTAGCTGTTGCACCTAAGTGATATATTGGTGTGAACTTGTAGTTTATCTGGAACCAGTAGGTTTCTATTGCATTATTGCGCTAACTAATTATGTTCCACTATCATTGATTATTCTATGTGATTGTCCGAATTTCGGTAACACCTTATTGATTAGGATTTGTAAGTTGGTTTTTAGTGTCAATAACGTGACCAATTCTCAGACTTTTGGTTGAAATGCTAATGTTTGTATTCTGTTTTTTTTATTAGCTTGGATTTTCAATTGGTCCTGGTTTCTATATTGAATTTCTTGGATTTTCTGAAATGCACATATCAGATCCTTCAGCTTGGATATGATTTCAGGAATGTAGATACCAGTCTTTATAATTTCTTTGAGATCATGATAAATAAATACTACTGGACGTTCTAAATTCTCTTCTAAAGGTTACATGAGCATGGAAAACTCCAGTGCCGTTATCCTGATAAATCTATGCATAGATATATAGAGGCATAGACCTGCCAGGATAACCCACACCAAGCCTCTGGGTCGATCCTGTTACTTCTCTTTTTATAAGCATTTTTCAGTTGGATCTACTGTTTTTTAATGAATTATTATTTGTTCCTTCTGATTGACTATGATTTAAGACTTCATAACTTTCCTGAAATCATATGGAACACCACTGGGCGCTATCATGTTATCAATTTTCTTTTGAGGATAGATATATAGATATGCAATTGAAACATACGTGTTATTGCACATTGTTGAGTTCATTGCAAACTAAAGCAGCTATATTTGAAACCTTTAGGTACGTTTGATGAGTGAGACTCATCATCTGCTTACTTGGGCGAAGTTACGGTGGACGAGTCTGACTCATCATCTGAATTTAAGAGGCAGGCGTTGATCGCAAACAATTGCCTGAACTCAACTGTTGCAAATAAGGTAAATTCCAATTATCTTTATTATTACCCCTGTTTTTTGTGGTTTAGTAACTCATGATGAAATGAAAGAATATGTTGCATTATGTATTATTATGTCTCAAGTAAAAAATCTAAATTTAGTTCATATTGGTCAAAAACAAGTATTAGGGGTAGGTTTTTTGATATATCAAGATTCCTTCACTTTACACACAACGAAAAGTTAAATAAAAATGATTAGGAAGATCAGAAATCTAGTAGTTTCTCTGAATAATACATTCAAAAATCTATACTTCAGAGAGCACGGTATCACTAATTAATGATGGGAAAGATGGCCGAAGATATCTTAAGAAAAAGTATGGTTTCGCTGGCATCTGCTTCTTTGTGGTGCAGTACAAACAAGTTGAAACTAAACGAAACGAAAACAAATAGCTTAATCTTTAATACTCCATCTTTGTCTTCAGAAGATACGGTATGTTTTATGGGTGTACATTTAGACTCAACTATGACATGGAATAACCACGGAGACGTCTGGTAACTAATATCTAAAAACGTATACTGCCTTCGTACTCTTGCCCATCGGGTATCAAGCTGTGCATTCTGCGCTGCATGTTTCTCATTAATTGAAAGGTATTCTAGTATGGGGGATTTCGACGTCTAGGCACCGAACTTTCGGTTTAAAAAGAAGTGCCTTGCGAATAGTAGCAGGAGCAGGATATACTACAGATTGCAAGCCACTGTTTGAGCAATTAAATATTCTCCGTTTTCCATGTTTGTACACACTGGAGTGCTTATGTTATGCTAAGAAACATCAAGAATAATATTCAGTACATGATCATCATAATTATTTCACAAGATTTAAAAATGATCTATATCTGAATCGACGTGCAAATTATATATGCATTTAATTCTTTACTAAATTAACTTTGAAAACTAGGTGTCTTTCACATAAAGAGTTCAGGGAGAAAATAAAAACTTACCCGATTACTAAATTATTTTATTCAATAGAGGATTTTTTTGAACTCTAATGAGATAACCATTTAAACTTAAACTTAAATATATTTCTTTTTCCAATTAGTAACCATCCGTATTTGCTTAAAATCTTAGTTGGCGCATATAAAATACCGGGAATTGGTATACCGGCATCTGTTAATGTTGTCCTAGAAGAAGAAGAGAAGGCTACCCACAATATGTGGACAATTGGTATTAGTCTACAATTATATTTAAAATTACTAAAACAACATACAAATGTAGTTGGAACTGCGCGAAAGAAAAGAAAACAAATGTCAAAACATTTCACATAAATTGCTCTTTTGATGATCTTTTCGAGATTTCCGAGGTTTTTTAGCTGAGTATTCCTCAGCAATTAACTTAAATTAAGTATCCTTTTGCGGTGGTCTGGAAATCGGCTATAAGATTGACTTTGTGAGGTTGTATAATTGTAGTTAAAGCACTCATTGGTTAAATAAACATAATCATCTACTGGTCTGGATACAGCGGTTTGTCGGCGAGAGTTAGTTGGGCTATCCTACATGTAGCCTTGAATTTTACCGTCAATTATTTTTTTATGGTTGATGGGCCGTTCAACAATTTTCTTCCCGTATATTTAAGCCTCATTAAGAGTATCTGATCAGATTATCTCAGAATTGAGGTTGTTCAATGCCTCGAAATTTCCTACTGCATCGGCCCATTATAAGTTCCAACCATCTTTCTTAACTGGGTAAATATTTTTTTATGGAATGAATTTGTTAAACCAACTGCAGATCTGCAGGAATCTCATCAAATGGCTGATAGTTTTTGGAAAGGGCTGTTGGACTATTACCATGACTTTGGACAGTAGTCCTGTGATGGGGGGAGTAATTTTGCATCTCTTGTAGGTTTGCAAGGAGGGCTAATGTCTGTTCATTCCGTTAGTCGCGTATTTGTCTAAGCCTAGTCACTTCTGTTTGTCCTGTGATACGGCTGGCGACCCTGTTGCACCGCGAAAAAGCTCAATATTTTTAGCTTTACAGACCCTCCCTGCTTAGAAAGATGGAAAGAATGAGTTACTAGCATACGAGCTTAATAAGCTGTGGGGTATTAGTTGATTAGATGAGTGCGACTTCCACTCTTAGGTGGTGATTCCGTTATTCGCGTATTTGTCTAGGCTTAGTCATTTCTGTCCGTCCTGTGATATGGCTGGCACCTTGTCACACAGCGAAGAAGCTCAATTTTTTGACTTTACAGATCCTCCCTGCTTAGAAAGATGGGAAGAATGAGTTACTAGCATACGAGCTCAATGGGCTGCGAAGTATTAGCTGATTATTCCTCTAAAATGGAGCGATGTTTAGGTTCTCTTATAAGGTCGTGACAATGGAGGATGGACATAAAATGACAAGCTTTAGGCCAAATAGGCAGGTAAAGGTAGTTACACAAATGTATTCACTTCTAGTGGTTTTATCTGGCGCTCCTTAAGAAAGTGTATATTACTTTTCCTAAATAGAATATGTTTAAGTTTATTAGTCTATAAAAAAATACATATGAATATACACAAATATATAACGAAACGTAAAAAAATTTTGATAGATAAAGCTGGGCGGAGTTCATGCAGCTGCGATGTTCTTCCACTTTGACCCTTGTTTTTGTCCATGATGCTGAGGGTGCAAATATCCTCTTGGACATCTGTATTCTTCTTTAAATACTTTTATTTACTATGATAACCACATCAGCAATTTAAATTAATTTAATTTTTTGTTTTTAGGAATTTCTCTTTCAGTTTGCGAGATTTTTCATCAAAGGTTCTAAAACTTTTCAGCAATTTAACTTTGAGATTTTCAAAATTTTCTAATTTTAATGTTTCAATTTTTGCTTGAAATTTTTTCTCATATAAGTGAAATATATTTTTTTTTTTCAGAAATTTATCTTTAATTTGCGAACACTTTCTTCGATTGATCTTAATGTTTTCCAGCAAACAGTCCAGTTTTTTCTTACTCTTCTGGAGATTTTTCAAAGAAGTTAAGAGGTTATTCTTCAGTAACAATTAGAAAAAATCCGAAAATATTTCGTAAATCTACAACAAATCTAAATTTTTATTCTTCAATAGTTCAATGTTTGAAAACATTTTACCATTTTTGTTAGTTTTATAATTTTCTAGCACTCTCTAATTTTTTTTTACTTTTTAAGAAATCTCTTTTATAGTTTATTATCTTTTACAAATTTTCCAGTAATTTTTTTCCATATTCAGATTTTTCTTAAAAGAGTTTCTCCCTTAGTTTGTTTAAAAGCTTTTAAAACTCTTCCGCAATTTAGCTTTCAGATATTTTAAATTTTGTACTAATTTGAGAGTTTTATAGAAGTTCCCAGAAATTTTATTTGGGGAATTGACCAAAACTTTTTATTTTACAGAAATTTCTCTTGAAATTTTCTTCTAGGGGTTTTAATAATTAACAGTCTTTAAAAAAAATTCATTCTGACTAAATGAATTTCTCTTTAGGGAAATGTTTTCTTCAAGGGTTCTAGAATTTTTCAAAAAAATTGCTTTCTGATTTATAAAATCCATTAATTCAAGAATTTTAGCATTTTTTAGCAATTATTTAAAAATATTCCAATTATTCTTACTTTATATTTGAGAAATTTTTCAAATACTTTCTTCTTTGCGAATCTCTCTTCCAATTTAAGAAAATTTCTGTTTCGGTCGCTTTTCTAACTCTTTTTATTAAATATTGCAATATATTTTAGACATTCTCTAATGATTCAAAATAAATAAAACAAAGTTAATTGTTTTATTTATTTTGAATTATCAAAATGTATCACGAAGTGAAAGCCTCCACAATTACTTATTCTCTAATAAAATTCTCTTCCAAGTTGAGAGTTCTTTCAATTTCTAAATTTTTCGGCAAATATTTTTTTTTTCTGCAAATTTAAACGTTTTTGGAATTTTCTAGAATTTCTTCGAAAAATTATATACCAATTATTGCTTTATACAAGCCGATTTTTAGGTCTAAAAATTTGTTAAAATTTTGTTCAATTCTTCTTTAAATTTATTTACTTTCAGGCTGCGATTTTTTTTTCGCAGTTGCCAGATTTTTTAAAACTTTGTCCACAATTTATTGCATTCAATTAGCTTTTCTACCACCTCAACAACCCCTCCCAATCCCAAAACACTCCTAACCCCTAATCCCGTAAATCTTGTCCAAAATAGCTGTAAAATTTGATGATTTCGGGTTGTGTTACTATTTGTAACGACTGGAATCTTGTGTTGTTGTCGAATAAAATATAAAGTCTTACTAACTTGTATATTAATAATATAATCTAACGCTTACAGATCTAAATTTTTACTGACTAGAAAATTGTGAAACTTATTTACAGCAAAACAATAAAATAGTGGGGCTTCAGAAGAGGGGCGAAATTTCATATTTCCCTTCGGAGGATGCAGATGACATCTTCGACAGCGTCAGGTACTAGAATCGGATGGGGTCCCGTTAGTCTCAAGGACAAATCGTTCCTTTTTCTCAGTAATTCGGGCAAATGCAACGTGTAGGCGTATAAATTAAGAAATATAAGGATTGGGGGTGTTTGGAAATCCTTCATTCGGTCTGGAGAATTTTTATGGAGAAAAAATTCCGTGTCTAATCCGAACAATAGCTTTGATCGAACCAGAATCTTTGCCCTTTAGCTCCCCCGGGTTATACCGTCAAAAAATATGGTAAAAATACAGTTATGAATAGCGGCGACCTCTTCAGGTAGGGGGAATTAGCGCGCACGCCCCCTATGCCAGACAGAAAACACAGCATCGGCAGTAAAATCGCACTGGACAACTTCATTACTTCAGCGCGGGAAACAGGGATTCTACGACTAGCCTACCGGCGACTTGCATGGTATCGAGCACCATCACAGCTAATTTCGACAGGCAAGTCTTATGGGTCGGCACTACGGATGCCGAGGAGTCGGTCCGGAAGAGAAGTAGAGAGGAGTGTGAGCTTGTTCTTGATGACAGGACCACCCAAGCGATAGTGGCGGTACTCACAACTCACAACTGTGACGAAAAACCTTCAGGGGCTTGACAGGGAACATCTACATACACAAAGGTTAATTAAGGAGCAGGTAACTGCGGTGGCGGTGCAATTACCTGCTCCTTAATTAACCTTTGTATATTTGGATGTTCCCTGTCAAGCCCCTGAAGGTTTTTCGTCACAGTGAAGGACAAACTCTACATGGCCAACGTATCAGCTTTTCTGGAAGAAGGGGGACGCAAGAAACAACCAGCATCAATCATCACACATGCGCACAAAAAGACCACGGAGACCGCAGTGCAGGGACGCTAAGCGACACCACCTCGTGAGGACAAAAAAAAAAAATCATCACACATACGTCTGGTGCCGGGGAAGGGAGAAACGCAAAGCCCGCTATAATGGAGAATAATCAATAGGCCGATGAAGAGCTGTGAGAAGAGGTTTACAGTCTTTCAGAGAAAGTTGAGGAAATCATACATCTACTAGGATAGGGCGCTTTCAAGCGAGGTCGCGAAAGGAAAAAAGCAGTGAGTAGAACACCAGCAGGAAGCAAGAGCGCGGACAATGCTTCCCATAGAGAAGTCGTATGGATCGGTGCTGGCGAAAGTTAAAAAGAGGCTAGGTCCTGACACGGAGGGAGCGTTGTCGGCCAGAAGGAAGAGGAGGAGGAGGAGGAAGGGGAGGGCAACGTTGTCCTTGAGGTTAAAAAGAGCAGGCACCTAAGAGGACTTCCTCGAGAAATAACCAAGAAAAACTTCTCGGAGGAGGACACCATGCCCAACAACATCATTGAGACAATTGAAGGGGAAGTTGTCAGCTAATTGACTCAATTTATCAACAAGTATACCCATTATTTGTTCTTGTGAAGAAGTAGCTTCTTGGAGCTTCATATCTAGTTCATCACTAGTGCTTCTAAGCTGCTCAATTGCTATCTTAAGTGCATCTTGATCTACCATAGAATCCAATGATCGCTCCAATAATACCAGCAACTCGTTCCTCTTATTTTCGCGAAAAAGGGTTGTTCAATGTAGTATGGATACGTCAATACAGTGGCTACCTGAGAATACCCTTGGTGGAAGTACCAAGTAACAGCATCCTTAAGAGAAGAGAACGTTAAAAATAGGATGGACAAGTAGTAAGGTCCAGGCCAGGCCATGTAATCCGGGCTTTGGGCAGGGTGCCGAATAATGCAGAAGGTGCAGCATTTTCTGTAGCATGTTCTTTTGCGAAGAATGAAGTAGCCATCATATATCTTCTTTTTCAAAGGAATAAACCTTTACTGACTTTATTCTTCACTTCATTTAACTTGTCATTACTTGTCAGTAATTCGTGAAAATTATCTGTGTTAGATTAATTACACTTTTTTATCGTTACGAATTTTCTTTGATAATTTTCAGCTGTTTTCTCATAACACATTTTAGAAAAAGAAAAGAAATAATCCATTTATCAAAACAACTGTATAAATTGCGTATATAAATAAAACATCATAGTAGATATTTGCCGTCCGAACCACGACAATCTGATAATTAAGAATGATGAATGCGTGGCATGGGCTAGACGCCATATCATCCATAAATAAAAGAAACAGACCATTGTAAAATTTCGTCGTAAATCATTTCCTCGGTATGTCGACGCGTCTGCTGCCTCCGACCAAGTTAATTATGTATTTCAGCGAATCACCTTTTCGACGTACGAGTTATTTTCGGCGGCGAATGTTTCCCTTTGTTTTAACTCGTATTTTAGAATCGGTCCATTTCTTTTTTTTTTGATTTCGATCGATAGTGTTGTTCATGTTTTGTTATGATCGCCGGATGTACAATTGGAACAAACATCGAAATCGCGTACCGTTAATCCGACGTCCTTTCGGCCAAAGCGGCTTATCGATATTTCAATATTTCACTTCGACATATTGCGCATTCCGCGGCAGATTGATCACGAGTTTAATGGTAATTGCTAGTTTACGATTGTAAACGTGAAAATAGTCGTTCTTGTAAATAACTCTAGAAATTGAGTGGCGCATATAAAACCGGCCCACAATTCAATTATTAGAATGCAACCAATGTAAACAATTCTAATTGTGTGATCACTATAAAATATTGTAATAAGTTAATAAAGTAATTTAGAAAATTAAAATATTGTAATCATTAATAAAGCTTATAGTAATAGGTAAAGAATTAATTGATTGATTATTTCATACTGTTTCGCCAAAAGTGAGAAAATTATTAAAGAAATCTTATAGATTTTATTTATTGATATACTTTTCGAAGAATTTACTGCATTTTATTAATTAAAAACCTCCATTAAACCATAATTAAACTTTACGTGATTGTAAACAAATAAATTTCAATAGATTTTTTATTTAATGAGTAATCTACATATATTTCTTGAAAACATTGTTATAAACTGCATTTACATTACATCACATTAAGAAATTCAAATAGCAATTACCTTAATTATAGCCAATTACGTTCATCTCGAAATATACTAGTTTATTTATTATAGTGTTGTAAATTACAGTCGAAATAATCGCCGGCTGTTATTTAACGAATTAATAGTGGGCCGGCAACGTTACAAAAGCCCTCGCGAGATCCATTATTAACCCCTCCAAAAACAATTCGCCTAATTTCCCGCTAAACGGTCGATGTATAATTCAGTAGTTTCGGCCGCAATAAACACACAAACAAAATGTTGCATAAACTGGTCCCCGAACAGTTGCGTTTAATAAGTGAAAAGGCTTAAATAAGCCGCAGACGTTGCACACGAGTTGCCAACAAATTTTCAATTAGAAAGATGGGTGTGATGATTTTATAAAATTAACAAATTACTGAAAATACTGGTGATTGATGATAAAATGATAAAATAAATTGTTTATGAAATTTAAGTCATAATTTGGCGAGGTGATGACCAACACAAGTTGCAATAGAAAGCAAAGTTATTATAACTGAAAGATAAATTATAAATGAAACTTTAAATTTAAGCTTTTGTTGAGATTTTTATGACATAACCCGAAATTGAGTATGTATTCAAGATTTATATTAAATCAGTATAATAATTATTTCAGAGGAGGATCAAATTAACACAGTTTTAAACTGTATATTGACAAAGTTTTAGTTTTGAGTTAAATATATGTTTTTGTTTTCTTTTCTGCATTAATCTTACTTCTTTCGAAACTGGTCTATTATGCTTTTTTTTCTTAAAATTTACAACTATTTTTCTTAACATATCACAATTGTTTCAACAGATTTCAATTCACAACAAATTGAAATATGTTTAATAATAATAAAATTAATCACAATTTTAAGCACTTTTGTAGAGTTTTCAGTTAGTTTTTCTTAGCAAATCTCAATTAGTTTTTATAAAATCTCATCTGTTTTAATAGACCTTTAAAATTACTATTAGAAAAATTTAAATTCAATTTTAATTTCAGTAATATTTTAGCTAATTTCTTAAAATGCTTTTAATTTTTTTTCCTGATAAATTTGATTGTTAATTTTTAAGAAATTTTCCGATAGAATTTACTGAATTGAAATGTTTATTTTTTCTTTGCTTAATGTTTTCTTAGGAAAGTTCAAATGTTTTTTTTTTTGAAAAAAATGTAACCGTATTTTTTTACAGCGGGTTAACTCTATTAAAAAAATTAAGCAAGGTTTAATCTGTTTTTTTTTTTTATAATAAACTTTATCTGCTTTTTTCTTAATTAATTATAATTGCTATTTTGTTATATTTAAAAAGTTTATTTTAAAGTTCTGCATTTGATTTTAGATAAAATCTTTACTTTTTTGCAATTTTTCTTAGCAAATCTAAATCAGTTTTTTGTAAAATCCTTCTAAATTGTATTTAAAAAATATTAAATTCAATTTTAATTTTGGTAATATTTTAACTATTTCCTTAGAATGGTTTTAATTTTTTTCCTGACATATTTTTCTTAACTTAATAAATTGTTAATTCTTTAAGAAATATTCTGAAAGAATTTACTGTATTTAACAGTTTTTCTTTTTCTTTGCTTAATATTTTTAAATGATTTTCTTAGGAAAGTTCAATTGATTTTTCGGAAAAATTTTAAATGTATTTTTTACAACGTTTGAACTTTATTAATAAAATGAAGCAAGGTTTAATCTGTTTTTTTTCCGTAAACTTTACTTGATTTTTTCTTAATTATAATTTCTTTTTTCTTATATTTCAAAATTTTATTTTAAAGTTTTTCATTTGATTTTAGATAAAAATCTTTACTTTTTTGCAATTTTTTAGAGAAAAGTTTGAAAAAATAAATTTTTATTTTATATTTTTTAATGACGTAATAATAAACACATTTTATTAACACTTTTTGAGTTTTTTTAACAAATCCCAGTGATATTTTTTCTGAAATTATAAAAAAAATAAGAGAATTAGAATAAAATTTTAGACAGTTTTTAATTTTTTAATAGTTTTTCAAATGTTCTTGGCAAAATTTTAGCTACTTTTAATTTTTAAGAATACTTTTAAGTTTGTAATTGTTTTGTTTCAAAAATTTCTACTTCATTTTTTTATTAAATTGTTTTAATTTTTGAGAAATGTTCCACTGTTTTCTTTTTTTAAGAAAAAATGTTCGATATTTTTTTCTTAATTCAAACTTTTTCTAAGCAAACTTTAACTATGTTTTCAAGTTTATTTTTTTTTTAATTAGGAAACAAACTGTTTTTTAACTACAGCTATTTTTAAAGTTAGATAGAAAGTAATTTTTACAAAGTTCCGTAATATTTTTATATAAAATTAATTTAGTTCATTTAAAAGCTTTTAATCTTTAATAACGAAAGTTTTGTCATAAGTTTTTCTCTCTTTAGTAAGTTAAATTGTTTCCAAGGATTTTTAATAGTTTTTTTAGGATTTTTAATTGTTTTACTTCAGTTAATTTTTTTCTGTCATTTCTTAATCAATTACTTTTTCTTTGAGAAGTTTATCGGAGTTCTTTTTCTAAGAAATGGTTAATAATTTTATGTTGCCTCTCACCTGTCATCTGATGTAGACATTTTGAATCTTTAAGGTTTTTCACTTCTGCTAATTCTTTTTAAACTTAAAATTGGGCTAATATCTCTCATCTGCTATGTTTTATCTTCTGCTTGTAATTTGCTATCTGTCATCTACTATCTGTTATATGCCATATGTTATCTATTATCTGAAGCTTGTCACTTATCATCGACACCTATAGTCCGTCTTACGTCTTGTATTTTGTATCTTCTATCATCTGTATTCAGTTATCTATTCGTCTTCCTTCATCTGTTATCTCTTTTATCTGTTTTCAAACACTTTTCAATTTCTAAGGGTTTTTGTATTTATTTTAGAAATTCCATTATTTTAGAAACCTTCTATCATTTGCAATCTACTATCTATTATTTAAGATCTATCATATGCCATATGTTGTCTGTTGTTTTTAACTTGTTATCTATTATCTGTCATTTAGCTTAGGTCTAATATCAGCCGTCATCTGTCTTCTATCATTTGTAACCTATTATCTTTAATCGTTTATCTATCATCAGCCCTCACTCATTTCTAGTCAGTGTTTAGGCATCGTTGAAACACTAAAGTTTTTCGTATCTGTTTTATTGATTTCACTAACATCTGTCAAAGGTTATCTAATATATGTCATCTGTTTTCTATCTATCATATTCCATATATCATCTATCAACTGTCGCCTAAAGCCTGTAATCTGACATTTGCCATGGCTTCTGTCACCTGTCGTCTGTATTAATTGCAAACATCTATGAATTTCTAATGATAAAAATACAGCATATTTTATCAATCTATTGTACAATAAGCAAACCTAAAAGAATATGCAGTAATATTTAGAAAAATGATGATGATGGGAAGACAACTTCAATTTCATAACAACCCTTAAATATATAAATAGGTAATTGTAGAAGCTTTCACTACGCGATACATTTTGAATTAAATTACTGCTTTTGGTATCACTTCTTTTAAGTTTGGTGAAGAAAAGCGTTTGTTATGTTTATTTACAGTTTCCTGACACGTGTTTACTTACTAACTTATATATCCAGTTCCATCAAGAATGTAGCATAACAAGCATTACCTTTATTAAAACCACTTCTTTTAGTTTCAATAGCTCATTAACTGTTTGATACTAACAAGTCGAAGTTGACGAAACTATTGTTATTACAAGTGTTAAAGAGGAAGTGATATCAAAAAGGTTATTTATTTGAGTTTAAGTTCGAGAGATAGGAGGCTACCTACCTACCTACCCCTGTCAGTAGGTTTGGGTTTAATGTTTAGTAACCATATGCCCTGACATATCGGACTTGTCGCTGTCAATGGTCTTGTCTCGTGGATGACAAGTCTAAAGGATCTTGTCTCGGGGGTGAAAAGTCTACAGGATGTTGATTTTACCGCAAAAAACAAATACATCGATCCAAGGTAGATCAGTATTAGGCTGATGGATGTATGGCTAAGGAGAAGCCTAGTCTCATCTATGCGGACTTTAGGTGCCAGGTGACTCCCAGTTTCAATAGACTTACTATGGCATCAATGTGGATAGGAAACTACAAAAAACAAATCTTAACCAGCACAAGGCTGATGTATGCATGGCTAATGGGAAGCTTAGTTTGATCTATGCGGATTCTGGGTACCAGGCGTTCCCAGTTTCAAAGGCCTTATTATGGCATGGACCAAAATTTTACTCTCTAATTGGATAGAAGGTAAACTCTAAAGGATAAAATCCCTGAATTACTCTAAAGTTTCATCAAATTCCGTTTATTGGAGATTTAAAAAAAGCCAAATATGAAATAGGATTCCTGCAGGAGTCTTGGATCAATAAGGAACAGATAAGGGACCTACTTCAAGACAATTGTAGTCTGGTGTATAAAACAGACTGCATTACTTCAAAGACAGTTCCAATGCTGAGGAGAGACACTAATTATACATTCATTCTAGAATTCCACAGGGGAACCCTAGTATAATGTCCCCACAAAGAAAATCAAGAGACAGATTGCCATGACCTTTGCTTACTTTCAGAGAGATCAGTAGAGCAAAGTACCACCAGAGGAGATAAGTAGACTCGTGGAGTTGTTGTTTTATTCTTTATACATATTTCTTAAAAAATACATTTAAAAATAGATACATTACAAAAAGCATACATAAAATTTTGGATGAAAGAAATATGAGCGGGGTTTATATTATAAATACGTTCTTCTGCTCAAACCCGTTCTCGTACCATCATATTAAGAAGCTTGCATCATCTTCTACATCTGGAATCGATTATATTTCACTTTATAGTAGTTAATGTCAGCATGACAGAAGATACTATAATAGGAGGCGATCTCTTATAAGAGAAAAAGGATTTAGGTCGCCTCAAGATGCAAGCCAGGAAAACTTTCAACAGTGTAAAGAAAACAGGCAACTGAAATATCTATTGGCAGACACTATGGGAATATAATGAGTTGAGAAATTCAAAAAGGAAAACATAAATAACGTTCTGTAAGGGAATTACTGATAAAACCCCAACGGCCAAGTTCAACAAAGTAATGTCCAAAGACCATTCCAACCGAATTGGGCTAATGAAGAAAGACGAGTTATGTAGAGGGGCTCAAGAAAAGTATCGATGTACTGTTAAAGACGCACTTCTCAGCTTCAACATCTGTAAGCTCCCAAGAAAACACTGCCCAATCTAGAGAATGAAGCTTATTCTTACCTACTAGAGAAAGCAAAAGCAAGGCTGTCAAATTTCATTACCAAAGAAAAAAATGAAGGGGTAGTTGCTAGCTTTAAACCCTTCAAACCAGATCCAGAAAGCATTTCCCTGCATTACTGCAACAGAGGCTAGATACAATAGCCACCTAGCTGCAGACAGTTTACCAAGTTAGCTTTATGTCTCAGAACAAAAGGAGCCCAAAGCCCAACTTTGTATATTTTGTATATTTCAGTTTATTTGTATTTTATATAATCATGACCGATAAAGCTTAAATGAATGAATGAATTTCAACAGCAGCCCTAGAAGCCATCTTGAACGTACCACAATTAAATATCATTATTCAAGGAGAAGCCAGGTCCGTATGATATAAACTGATGCAAGGACAGGCGCCCATAATCCGATCACACGGAAAAACACACCAACGGCTAGAAGACGAGCTGACGGCTAACGCAATCCCAAGTGATGCCATGGTGAAAAAATACAATTTCGAAAGGAAATACAAGGAACTGATCCCGCAAAGAGAAGACTGGGTCTAAGGCCAATCTACCAAAGAACAATCATACTGGTTCACGGACGGCGCAAAGGCCGACAAAGGGGTAGGAGCAGGTATATACTGTACAAAACCCGAGACAAAGATTTTTGTCAGTCTCACCAAGGACACTACGGTGTTCCAAGCAGAGGCGATAGCTCTTCACCACTGCACAAGAGAAATAGCAAGACAAGACACCAAAAGTAGGTAAATTCCTATATTCTCCGACAGTCTGGCTCTGCTAAGAGCACTAAGATCCACACAAGTCGAATCTAAGCTAGTGTGGGACCGTATACGTGCTCTTAATGAACTTGGCTGTCACAAAAAGTAACAATCACATGGGTCCCAGGACACGGAGAACATCCGGGGAATGACAAAGACGAACTGGCCAAATAAGGCTTTTATTGAATGTTTACAGTGTTTCAGAGAGGTTTGTAAATGAGAAACAGTAACTTTGTTTTACCACTTTATTTTATACAATTTCAGTGACTATAGTTTCGAATATAAGCTATTCATTATCAAACTTAAAGTTTGATAATGAATAGCTTATATTCGAAACTATAGTCACTGAAATTGTATAAAATAAAGTGGTAAAACAAAGTTACTGTGTCTCATTTACAAATCATTCAAGATGTACCACAAAGTAAACGCCTCTACCATCAAATGTTTCAGAGAGGTTTGTGCAAAGTCGGCCCTTTTAATTTTTAATCTTATTACAATTTTCAACTTTGTTTTGTGATTGTGTGGTAATTTCTTTAATTGTTTTCCATAAATTTGCACTATTTTTGTATACATGTTTTTTGTAATAGTCAGCTTTAGTTAATTTAATTAATTGCGTTAATTTGTTTTCGACTTTGATATAAGTTTCACTTAGATCTGTGTTATGTAATCACTCTTTGTAATTGGATATAAGTTTTGTTTTTATTATAAATTGATTTTTTAAACCTTGTGTTATCCATTCACTTCTTAACCTTATCTTATTCCTCCTAAAAGTCATGGAGAAAATTATAGACAGCGATTGAAAGAGGAATGTCCTAAAGACAAATCCAGTCCATAGACAGCAGTGTGTCTATTAACCTGGCAAATTTATTGTAGATGTACTTCATAACGGGCATAGAAGCTTCGCCATAACACAAGGAGATTGCATTAGGTATTATAGTGGATATTGAAGGTGCGTTTGACAATACAACCTTCAAACCAGGCAAAAGGGCCACCAAGAAGGGTATCGACATACCCACAATAAGACGGATCAAGGTCGAACTCGAAAATCGTAAAATCACTGCAGGTATAGTGAATCAGAAACGGTAACCATAGCGAAAGGGTGCCCGCAAGGCGGGGTTCTATCGCCCCTGCTATAAATATCATAGTAAAATGGTGTCTGAGGGAAGGCTTCAATGTCAAACCTGACAAAACTGTGGTGGTCCCAAAGTAATAGGAGAAGAAATTGCGCTGTACTAGTATAGTGGGTCACGACTAAATAAGCAACGGTGCAAAAGAAGTTTTAAACCCTTCAGAGAATGGCTTTTCTTGGCAATGAAAGCTTTACTAGACCCATACACGAGTAAATTAGGATAGAGGGTGTAATGAGTGCGATGACACTGGACTAGCATGGTACAGGACAGATGCGAAGCCCATCAGTCTTACAATGTGAAAGAATAGCCTTGGAAAGATGTGCTCAAGAAGATGTACCTTTAAAAACCTCAAAGCCTACAGCTTCAATTCCAAAACTACTTTGAACTGTAAAGAAGCTCTGAACCAATTGGCCAAAGGCAAAACTAGCAACGAACATACCAAGGTACTTTCCACGGAAGAAGCAGCAACTACCATGATCGTATAAAAGCACATAGGAACGGCATCGTCCAAGAGTGGGAAAAAAACAGAGCACTGGATAAACACATCAGGTCAAAGGCAATGCAAAATGTTTATTGACCTCTCACTAAGCAGAGCTAAACAGCTCTTGCGTCTCCCTAAAAGCGAGTTAAGAGTGGTAACGGGTCTCCTTACAGTACATTGCCCAGTGAAGCACCATTTTCACAAGATAGGTAAGGTGGGCAACACCACTTGTAGACTATGTGGATTAAGTAGCACGGGTTAACACCAGGTTAGCCCTAACCGGAGAAATAGCGATAACGCCAGAAGGGATCAGGGCATGGCCTCCTAGGAAGTTAATTGACTTTACAAAGGAAATTGATTTCCTGAGAACATACTAGTAGTAGGGTATTAGTACAAAAGATCTAATCAGATCACAGTGCTGTAAGGCTGTCTATAGCTAAACTCTCTTGATTGAGTCTAATTTAACGATTACAGCAAATATAGTCAATCAAAATATTCTAAAATTTTAAAATAAAATTCAGTCTATGGAATTAATTTTGTTGATATTGATTAATTTTCGTTAACAACTTTAACAATGAATCTATGAAAATATTAATTTGAAATTTAGGGGTTTAGAGGTTGCCCTCGTTAGTAGCAACATTATGTATTAAAATAATGGTGGACGGTTGTTCGGTTAGATTTTAGCTAGAAGAGATTCTTACGTAGAATTATTTGGTCGATGTCCAACTCATAAGAAGACTCGTTGGATTCTTTGAAGGTGCGGAGATGTTGTCCTTTATTTTTACGTTCTCTTCTGTAGTGTGATTTGTCCTACGATAGAATGTTCATCTCGATGAAATTTCTCTACATGGTAGATATTTCAATATTTTATCCTTAAGACTTTCTTTCTCGGACTAAGTTCATCAATTTTTCGATTGAGCTAATCGATGGGCGTGGAAGTTATTCTTTTATTTTAAGTTTCAGCACAACGTACAACTTTTCCTTTTTGTAAAAGTTGTTACCGGCATTCTATCGTGAATGTCGGATAACATACTTATTTTATCAAAACCATTTTATTTTCATTTTGCTTCATAAGTTTATTTTTAAAATGAGTAATGTTCGTAATGCATACATTAATATAACATGATTTAGACATGTATAGTTAGGGTGCATGTTAATCATAATATTAGGGTAGGTCATCACATATCCTCATACGTAACTTACGTTGGTTATTTTTGCCCGCATTGGGATTTCTAAAACAATGTACCGTGTGTAAACGACCGTTTTGTGTACGTGACAATTACAAAATCCTTAAGATTAGAAACGGAAAACTAAAGGCATTGCTGCAATAAAATTAAGGGCATTATAACCATAAATATTTCAAATTCGCCAAATCACTTTATTGCACATCATAAATACATTTGCAAATAATCTCTTTTCCGTTTCCAAGAATTTAATAATCTCGGCAATAAACGAAGCGGCGCGTACCGTCATGACCATGGATGGGCTAATCCGGGGTAAACCAGGATTACCGTTTACTTATTCGCGAATCTTGTGGATATGTGTAGTCGTATCATTAAACCACATTCGCGATGGCCTTCCATGTGTCATGACAAATAAAACGATACCAAACACGAGGTACGCACCGTTCAAGACAACAATGTTATCACCCACCGTTACACATGGTACTTGTTATCATATACACATCCACGTACGTTACGTATGAGTAAAGTTCACATACTAATTAGTTATAGATAGTGTAAATATAATGTTAGGTCTAAATAGAGTTAGGTAATGTACATATTAATTCATCAGTGTAAAACTTGGACACTCGCAAATACAATAAGGGTAGGGGTGTATATATATCACGTCGTCGCCTACCCAAGATCAGTCACGAGTTATCAGTCACGAGTTAGAAGTTATCAGTCAGCAGTTGTATCCGAACGGTTACAAGTTATCAGTTATCATTTACCAGTCACGAATCCAATTTAACATTTGCATTAGTATATCGTAAGTTAATGTACATAGTCACTTTGTATTTTCATATATTCTTATATTTTCATCATTGTTCTGTTGCTTTTGTTGTTGTTTAAATATATTTACCATTATATTTATTTCACATCTGAGTACTATTATTCTTAATAACACCATACAACAACAAATAGTGCAAAAGGCGAAGCGAGAGCGGTTCCTGAAGTTGCTGTCCTCCAGGTAAGCGAGTTACAATTTCTTTTATCTCTTTATTTTGTGTGATATTCCTTCTCTACCTACGAGCTAGAGGTAATCACGGGGATCCGATTTTGAACAACAGGCCTACAATCAATTCTTAATCGGGGCAGTTGATTCCAAGTAGTCAACTCCTTAATTTTCCCCGTTGATAAAGTGGTTCAAAGTTTTATAATGCGATTTAAAATTACCTCGTTTCTTTCTGCGGGTTGTTAAAAAGGTTTGCACCTTCTTAAATGATATCGTTCCAAGCTTCTTTGCACTGCCACCTATAGTACCTTGTCCTTGTATAATTAGGGCAAAATCTTTTCTTGTTTCTTCCACCCTGATGTATTCTATTTGTTATCTTTTAAATTTTCAATCTTACCAGGAACATTACAAATTTTGAACAAGCAAAATAATAAAATTTCTAATGATGGAGGCGTTTATTTTTTGGTACATCTTGAATATAATAAATGAGGCACCGATTACTTTGTTTTACCACTTTATTTAAAAGTGGTAAACCAAAATAATCTTGTTTGTTGCAATATTTTATTAACTAAATGATTTTGGCGTTTAAATTAATTGGTCTAACAATATGTTTGTGCTCTTACGAAAACATTGAGTATTTGTCTTAGATATATTTATTTTCGAAGAATATAATAAGAAAGAAAAAAAATTACTATTTTTCTTCAAATACAATTAAGCGAAAAATTGTCGTGACTGAATGTTTAACATCTAAGTCGAAAAAATACTTAAGGTACGAACTCAAATTAATTAAAAATGGAAACGAAATTTCTAGCAATCCTTCAAACGTAGAAAATCGCGAAGTTTTAGCAAATATAATAGAAAAATCTTAATTTGCAAAAAATATTTATTAGTGTACTGTAATACTCAAATAATTGAAGAGCTACATAGAGAACGGATTTAAAAAAAATAATTTCGTGAAAAGTAATATTTTGCAAAACAATATACGCAAACACTGTACTTATATACGAGATACCATTAAATCTCATTCCAAACAAAACATTGGAATCTTTCCAGGAAAACGTAAGAAATACAAAGACCACCCATACATTTAGAATTACTCGTCTTCTATAACGAAACATAAAGTAGTAAAACTATTCGTAAAATTTAACTACATATAAAACAACCTCTTAAAATTATAATTGTTGAAAATTCATCTTTACTTTTTAAATGCACAGTTGAAACACTTCTATAATTCGTGAGTCTAATCAATAAAGTTTTTTTTTTAAATTAGAAAAGTATTTCTTGAATTAGTTTCTCATGGTGAAATATTTTATAATATAGAAATAACACAAGTGGAAATTGTGTTAGTTCTATATTACAAAAGTATTTTTACCATATTCAATTTATCTCAACGATTTTGTTATTTGGACAAGTATTAAAAATCATATTGGGATTAAAAACTGTAAATAAATTTAAAAACAAAACAATTAATTGTACTTGAGAATAATGAATTGTAGAAAACAAAGAATAATTGCAATGCGGATGCAGAAAAAACTGTAATACGGTAAAGTAAGTCCTCTCATGAAGAAACTGTGTGAATTTTAATTCGAACGTTTGTATTCCAGCTGGCGTTTTTAGTCTGCTAGTTGATTATACCCTTTGAGTGTGTACACCACTACATCCTCATTAATTCTAAATTCTTCCCTTCGTTATCCGTAAGTCCTTTTGCAATTACCGTGCCACGCCGTATCCTCATGTATCAATGGTTTTTATTTTTTATGGAAAGAATAATTGTGAATAATTAACAAAAATATTGCTGTAATCAATATATTTAATAAATATTCTGAAGCTGATAAAACTCTGTACTCACATTTATTCAATCGACTTTTATATTTTTAATTGCTTATAGACTAGAAAATAACGTAAATACAGTTTTTGTTAAATCTAAATATTTACCTTGGGTATTTTGGCGTATCGCCCCGTACGTGTGTCCCTTATGGTGGCGATGTCGAGGAGGTCGTTCTCTTTGTTCTGGTCCACCCAGTTCAGGTAGAAGCCGTGTTGGTCCACCCTCAGTGTGATCGGGGTGCCCACCCCCGAGTCCTGCAACAAAAGCGTCAAAGGATATAGGTGCATTAATTTACTCCCGAACTTAATTTTTACTTTCCCTATATAGTATATATAGGGGAAGTATTGTTTTCGTGCATGAAAATGTCTGTGGGCGCTGTATCTCAAAAACGAATGTTCCGTTTGAGATGAAACTTTAAACTTAAGGTTTAATTGTTTAAAACTAAAACTGAAAAGCTTTTGGAGTACATTCAAAAAACGGAAGTGGATGTTTACTAGAGGTCGTTTTTGTTTTTTTCCGAAATTTTTTATAATATGGAAAATATTACAAAATTTCTCAAACAAAAGTTAAAGGGAATGAGAAAATGAACAAATTTTATTAAAACAAATTTTTCATAAAATTCTTAACTTTCGAGAAAGAAAAATACAAATTGAGAATTTTGAAATTTTTTGCCAATTTCTAATAAACTATTAGATTTACATGAAATTTATATTACAAATAATAATAGAGAATTCAAAAGTGAACAAATTATAAAGAATAGCCTTTTTGCGCAAACCTCATCGTTTTCGAGAAAAATGTAAGGAAATTACTATGATGGCCACATCATTTTTTTTTTCTTGTTTGTTTACATTTTACAACTTCTACCTACTTCTAACCCTCGATTATGTTTTACTGATTGAAGGGTGAGATAGAGGCCACCCACCCTACATATACATGATAACTTTAATTGCTAATCGTTGATGATTTTACTACTAAAAACAATCAAACCCTTTATGCAATAAGAATGAAACGAAATCAAAATAAGTTTAAATATAAATGGTTTTCTATAGCTAATCTCATCATGTATAAACATTTTAATAATTTACTCACTCAAAAATTTTACTTTACGAAATTGTTTTTGATTCAAAAAATTTTGTAATTAATTTTACTCCAAACGCTCGAGACTATCAGTAAATATGTATATGTAGGGTGGGTGGGTGGCCTCTATCCTACCCTCCAATCAGTAAAACATCATCAAAAATTAGTGAAAAATTTGTACCATTAAATCTCTAAAAATTGCAATTATATAGATATTTTACATCTTTTAATGAAAACCCTCACTTATGTTTTACTCATTGGAAGGTGGGATAGAGTTCACCCACCCACCCTAGATATACACGATAACTTTAAATACAATTATTGATGATTTAGCTGTTTATAAAACGATAAAACCTTGCATATAATAAAAAATAAAGCAGAATCCAAATTTAAGTTTAAATATAAATGACTAATCTCATTCAAGCTGGATGTAAAGCCTTTACACTTATCAAAAATTTTACTATCTCAATTTTCTATTTCTATAATATTTTCTTTCAGTTTTCGACAAAATAACAATTCTTGCTTTGAATATAGTTTTAACAATGTATTTTATATATTGTGATAATACTAATATGACTTTCATTTTTCGAGAATTTTCTGCCATTTTGTAAGATATCAATTTTTATGTCAGATTTCAAGTATTTTAACACATTTTGCTTTATATTATCTAAATCTCAGGAATGTATTTCTTAAATTGCAAGATTTTCTTTCCAGAGTTTCTCAAATGCTTTACTACAAATTCAGTTAGGATTTCTAGAATTTTCCAGAAATTTATCTTTCTGATTTTTAGAACTTTCTTCTATTTTTTTATTTATCACCATTTCTTCAATTTTTCTAGTTTCAGGATTTTTTTGGTAATTTGTAAATATATACATTTTTTGCTTTATATCATCTAAATATTTTAACAAAAATTTTTCTTTAATTTAATGAGAATTTATCACAAGTATTCTAATTATTTTCTGTTATTTGTCTTTAATTGCTCAATAATTTTATATATTTCTGGCTGTATGCATTTTTCAAGAATGTATTTTTTTCGTTAATTTTGGAATTTTGCATATTAATATTTCTTTACCTTTATAAGAATTCTCTACTTTTAGAATTATTTATGTTATTAATATTTTAAATATTTTTGCTTTTATTAATTTGAAATTTTGAATTATTTCTTTACTAAATTTTACTTTTATTTTGAGAATTTTTTTCAGACTTTCAACAATCCTGCAATAATTTTGCTTCTAGATCTCTATAGCTTCTCAGCAAGTTTCCTATCATTTTTTAATAATTTTTAGAATTTTGTTTATTAACTTATAAGAATTTTTCTTTTAAATTGCAAGAATTTTGTTAAATTGTTCGAATTTGTTTTATCAATTTTGCTGTAATACAAGAAATAAAGAATTTTAGCTTTGTATTTTCTAAATTTTCCAGATTATCTCTTCTAAATTTTTCCAATTCCTAGAATATATCCTTAACTTTTCTTTAGGATTTATAGAATTTTCGAGAAAATTTTCTTTCAATTGTAACAGAAATTATCACTATTTTTAAAATTATCTTTTCAAAATTTTTTCTTAAATACTTTTTTATTAGGGATCTAAAATATTTTCCTTTAATTTTTGGTATTTTTCCTGCATTTAGTTACCGATTTTGTAAGATTTTTTTGTTAGTTTGTAAGAACTCTTCTCTCATTTTTCTAGAATTCTAAAAAACATGTACACATCATTCTCTTCAGTGCTGCTTTTATTTTCTTCCAAATTGTCATTTTTACATCTTACTCTTAATATCTGAAGCCCACGGCACGTTTTTCCGTGTATAATTATTTTGATGGTTTTGATTTCAGTGGCTTGTTTTTATTTGTAGAATCCGAGTATTTCTTTCAAATTCTAGTTTCTAGTTTTTCTATTGAATTCTACATAATCTTTAAGGAATATCGCTTCTAAATTTTACGAGATTTTTTGTTTTTCTTTTTGAATACCCAAAATATTGTAGAATTGTTTTTTGAAATTTTTTTAGAGGTTCAAACTTCTACGATTGTTTTGAGGATTTCTAGAATTTTTAGGCCATTTTTCTTTCCTTGTTAGATAATTTATCACCATGTTTTGAATTGATATTATGGGAATTTTGTAACAATTTCCAAAAATTTTTATTAGTAATCATTTAATTCTAGAAATTAAATTGAATTTTTATTTTCTGAATATTCCCAAAAACCTTTTCTAAATTGTGAGATTTTCCTTTCAAACAACTTTTTCTTCTGGACTTCAAGATTTTTCGAAAACTATTTTTCTATTTTACGAAAAATGATTACCATTTCCGAATTATCTTATCAGAATTTTTTAGGAACATTTTTTGGGAATTTCACTTTTAAGGATTCTTGAACTTTTTTCCATAACTTTTTGATATTTTTCTTCCATACAAATAAACCATAAACCTATGAGTTAAATGAAATTCATATAACAAGTAATTGTAAAATATAGGGAATGTACTATCACATCATCATTTAGAAACTTGAACTGAAGAGCTTTTGGTAAACATTCAAAAACCCGAAGTAGCTGTTTACTCGAGGCCGTTTTTTGTTTTTTACGATATTTCTTAAACTAAACAAGTTTTATTAAAACATATTTTTCATAAAAGTCTTAACTTTCAAGAAAAAAGAAAAAAAAATGAAAATTTTGAATTTGTTTTGCCAATTACCAATAAACTATTGGCGTTATATGAAATTTATATAACAAATAAATGTAGACAATATAAAAGTGAACATATTATTAAGAATAGCCTTTTTGCGTAAACCTCATAGTTTTCGAGAAATATATAGGGAAAGTACTATGATGGCCACATCACCATTTTATACATACGAGATAAGTTACTGAAAAATCTATTCAAATTTATTTAAAACTGTCGACAAACATGTTATATTTCACTTAAAACAGTTGAAAAATAATTAAAAAGGAGATCATAAAGGAGGTCATAACTGCTTTTAAGTAGAATTGTTATGTCACCTGTGTATCCTATGACAGACATATTTAAAAGCTATGCAGGCTCTAATCAGAGTCACTAGGTGTTAAGGAATAGGTTCCAGCCTTCAAATAAGTATGGCTGGTTAAAGTCCATCCATTCTTGAAGCTTGAATCTTTGAATGGCTCAGGTTATCTTTATTCTCGTAATTTTGTTGGAGGCTATGCTACAATCTTATTTTGAAAAAGTATGATTATCCTGCTGGTCTTTATTTGTGCCGTCAGGAAAATGAGGTTTTAAGAATGGTTACAATTGGATCTTCGAATTCTCTTTGTTTTGTTTGTATTGAGTTGATCCTTACACCTGCAAGAAAACCCTTCTCACTTTAGCGTTAGTTAAGTTGGTTTTTGGATTGGCTCAGAAGATGAGTGAAAACTAGACATGACCTTGTAAATATACTGGCGATGAGGGCTGTTTGAAGTTCCAACTTAATTCACTCGGGGCTTTTTAAATATTCTTTTGGAACATCAATTTATTCAGAATTCATTCGAAAATTGTTTCCAATTTTTTTCTGTAATAAATTACGGACGAAATTTCTAGAACATGTCAATGAATATTACACTGTGTTCAAAATTTTTTATCAAAGAGGTGAGGAAATGCATGTTTTCTATTCAACACCGTTTTTGCCGCTTAAAACTTAAACCCCCCCATCATAATGCGTATTTGTCGGCCGGCGACAAAGGCATTCTAACAACTACTTAAAGCGTTGACATAGACATCGGTGGCGGTTATAAAGTCCACCCTCGTCGCAACCCCCCTCGGGGCGATCAGGAAATTCCTAGTCGCCGCGCTGGTGACGGTGGTTGGGGCGGAGGGGATTATCCCTGGGCGGATCTTGGGCGCCGAACGCTAAATATTTAGGGACTCGCGCCAAAATATTTGCATAACCGTGGAAATCAAATTGCCAAGTAACGAGAACTTTGTGCAAGTCTGTGCACCAACAGCGATACACACACACATGCATACATATATCTACATGTACACATATTTATGCAAATACGTAAACAGTTTGCGTTTCGTAAACGAGTTTTGCAGCGGCGGTTTTCTTTGCTGTGTGCGAAATGGATTATAATTAAACTCTAGCCGTAATTTCTGGAAATATATGAAACGTGAACGTGTCTGGCATTATAATGTATAGTGAAGTAAACAATACACACGTATGTTTATATAATGTATGTTGTTGTTTTACGTTTTTTTTTTTAGAAATGGATATTAATTTAGAGATAAGTTGGGTTCAGCTCTTACTACCCCTCTGTTGTAATTAAATTTCATTATATTTATAATAATATGAAACATTTCTTCGAGGTTTGAAAAAACACAGATCCTAATAAGTTTCAAAGATAAAACAGTTGGGATTTTTAAGAAAAATTAGCAGGTTTCGAAAAAGGGAAAAGAAATTTATTGCAAAAAAAAAACAATTTCAAACTTAACTTATAAAAATTATTATATCATCTATTAAAACAATTAAAATTTTATAAGAAAAGTAGTTGAAATAAGATAAAATGTGGTTGAAATTAATAGTTGTTAAAAGTAAGGATTGTTTATAAAATGTTTCACCACGTGATAAACGAGAACCAAATTCAACAAAAGTTGTTAAAAGTTTGAAAATAATAAATGAATAAAAAAGTTTCCTCAAAAATGTTAAAAGCTTTAGATTTGGAATTTGGAGAAATCATGATAACAATATGTTTTGATTCTTGGCAGAGATAAAATAGGTATATAGTTTTTATGTTAAGAAAAGTTAAGTAATTATTTGCTGAACTATGCAAAGACAAAAACATGTTTCTTCACGTGAAGTCCTTGATAGCTTTCGCAGAAAAAAAACATAATTGCCGAAGTTCGACGATAGCATTCTGGCGACGGGGAAAGTCAGAAAAGCATTTAGCGTCGATCACCTGCAATTAAATTGAAGGGCGAAGTTTCCTCCCTTCGGAAATTGCTGAAAACACATTCACACATACATACACACATACCATCGTCGAGGCGGAGGCGTGCTGGCGAACTTTATTTATAGAAGGAGACCTCATGTCGGGTCGGGTAAATATTAAATTACTTTAATGGTGCCAATGCCAATAATCGCGTGCTCGCAAATTGAGACAAACAAAGGGCCGGACCGCTCACACCGCCCTGCCGCCTACAAATCGCGCCCTCTGAACGCCGGTGAGTGCGCGCGGGGGCGGGAAAACTATTGGATCATGCGAATCCCTGAAACCGGGCTATTTTTGGGGACAGGTGCACGTAACGGAGGCTGCTGCCTTCGCCCGCCTCCCTCCCCGAGCCCCCCGTCCACCCCGACACGTCTAAACGAGGTAACGAGGTGTAAGCCGAGCCTTTGGGGGGTTGTAAAGTAGGGCCCTTATTGAAATCCTCAATTACGGGCCTACAAATAAAATTATTCCGGGTTTATTTCTGATATCCATCAAGTCTTGGATTCGTCAGTTCAGCTTATAAAAAATGTAAATAAGTACAATAACCACCAACTTAATTGCCTTGCATGAAGAGAACTGATATTCTAGCAATGCTCTAGTAATTATAAAAATTTCATCCAGACACGAAAGGCATTTCTCCCATGTGGCAACAAACAAAACAAGCACAAGTCATTTCAGTTAGGTCATCACTTGATTAGCTGTAGATACTTCATAAGCATTTTATCACTTTAAATAGAAGGTAATGTTCCGATTAGGGAAGAATTTTAGTTTTAGTTTTTTTTCCCAATTAAAAGATCAGTTTGGACAAGGTGATTTTTTTTTAAATAAACAGTTTATTTGGTTCTTTCAAATCAAAGGATTTGAGGTATATTTTGTAAATATTTTCTTACCTTCTTTGAGTATTTCTCGGCAACTTTTTCTCTATTTTATTCAGATATTTTAGGAATATTTTACTATTAAAAAACACATTCTACTGAAGCTACACAACTACATTATAAAAATCAAAATGGAACAGACTTTTACCTAGAAATAAAAAAATGTTTCGCCGTTTATCAACAACTGCAGTGAATATTAAATTGTAAATTAATTTTGTAAGTAAACCATTATACAAACTAGCACACTCCTAACCTTACTATATATTGACCTAGCGTACTCTTAACCTAGTAAAAGGTATTGCATATGGAGTCTGCGTAACCTTGACCTGTTGCATGAAACTATTGCTTCGAGTGGTATAACCTTGAGTGATGTTACATAATTTATTAAGATAGGTTAAGAGCACGCTGGGTTAATATATAATTTGTTATGGTAGGAAAGGAGTACACTAATTTGATTAACACAATATAATTATTTATGGCCTGCAAGAAACACACGACACCCAGGCTGGGCAGTTTCAAAGTGATCTGCATGAAGTGAAAGAGATTCTCTCGATTCTTCAGATAAACCAAGAGGTAATAAAACCAATTAGATTGGGAAAATATGATCCTACCAGTAATAATAACAAACGCCCTCTACGCTTAAAACTCGCCCAGGAATCAAGTATAACTGTGGCATTCCGTAACATAAGAAATCTAAAGAAAAACGAAAAATTCAAACATTTGAATTTATCTAAAGATCAAACTCCTATGCAGTCCGAGTTATACAGGGAGACAAAACGTGAACTTGTGCGACGTACATCTACAGGCGAGTCCAATCTTCGGATCAAGCATGTTCGTGGAATTCCAACAATTATTTCTGATAGTTCGGAAAACTAATTTCGTCAGGAAGAAACCATTTATCTAGCTTCTATTATCAAAACACCCGTGGACTATGTTCAAAAACTCATTTATTCTATACTAGCATCTGCAGTTGTTCGTTTGACATTATATTTCTAACCGAAACCTGGCTGCATGATTCTGTCGTAACCTCTGAGCTGTTTAGTTCAGTATATAGTGTAGTACGCAGAGACTTTTCTACTGTTAACAGAGCTACTGGCGGAGGTGTTTTAATAGCATTTAATAGTAACGTTACATTTGAATATATTGATGTGTCGCATATAAATAATTTGGTACCATTAATTGATATTATTTTGTGCAAATGTCAAATTAATTCATTCTGTTTTTATGCAATAGTTATTTACATACCACCTGATATTTCTTCGAAGGCGCTGGATATTTTTTTTGAAACCTTAGAAATTGTTATTCTTGATAAACCAATATTATTAGTTGGGGATTTTAATATACCATTATTTAGCCATGATTTGTTATCTAAACCTAGAAATCCAAAAGCGACGGCCTTATCCAACTTTGTTAATATTTTAAAATTAAAGCAACACAACAATGTAAAAAATTCCAATGATAGGTTACTTGACTTGGTTTTTTGTAACTTTGATATTGATGTTAACATTGAAAGAGATAGCTCTCCACTTGTACCTGAAGACGCTCATCACCCCGCACTCTCTATGTCTTTAAGCCTCGGTTTAGATCTGAATAAACCTAGCCCTTTTCCTGTCAACAATAATGTGCGGTATAATTTCAGGAAAGCCAACTACCTTAATCTATATGATGATTTAATTCAAACAGATTGGTCATTTCTTGAAACACTTGCCGACATTAATTCGGTTTGTCATGCATTTTATGATAAACTATATAATATTTTTAATAAATCCGTGCCATTAGCAAAACACTCTAATAGCTCACAGTATCCTCCTTGGTTCTCCGTTGAAATCAAACGTAACATTAAGTTAAAAAATCACTTTCATCATAAATGGAAGCGTACAGGTTCAATTTTTTTTCATAACGAATTTAAACGACTTAGACGATTAACAAAAATTCAAATTGCTGATGCGTACAAACTTTACATTCAAGGGCTCGAAACTAACCTCAAAACGAATCCTAGAGACTTGTGGAAGTACATCCATCAGAGGAATGGTACATCTAGAATCCCTGGACAGCTGCATGATGAAAATGCTTCTTATTCATCACCCCAAGATAACGTTAATACGTTTGCTAATGTTTTTTCTCGTGTATATACTCAAAAGGATTTTTTGAAACCTCATGAGATTTTCTCGAATCGGGAATCCCTAGTTATGCCAACCATTCAGGAGTCGGATGTCATCAAAAGCATCAATCGCATAAAATCCTCAAACACATGTGGAGATGATCGAATCCCGATGTTTGTTATAAAAGACTGTAGATTCGTACTCGCGAAACCGTTATCGATTATATATAATCTGTCTGTAAACACAATGACTTTTCCTGATGTTTGGAAGCTGGCCGTAATTAGTCCAATTTTTAAACGAGGGGACCCTAGTAACATTGAAAATTATAGACCCATTGATATCCTCTCCAATTTCGCAAAAATTTTTGAACATCTTATTTATCAAATAATATATAATCACACTAAAAATTATATTGCACAGCAGCAACATGGATTCTTTGCAGGCCGGTCAACGACAACGAACCTGGCAATAATAACTCAGGATATTAGTGAAGCTCTTGACAATCGCAGTCAAGTAGACGTTATATACACTGACTTCTCCCGTGCCTTTGATACTATTGACCATAGAATATTGCTAGCTAAACTTTCTGCATTTGGACTGACAGAGAATTTTGTAACATTTTTAGCATCGTATCTGGACAATCGGACCAATTATGTGTACTTTAACGGATTTAAATCCCACAAGTTTGTATCATCTTCAGGTGTACCACAGGGATCCAATTTGGGTCCCTTGTTGTTTAATTTATTTATAGATGACCTAATTACATCCATATCATGCCCGGTATTAGCATACGCTGATGACCTTAAATTATATAAAAACATAAATAGTTCATTAGACTGCATCGATTTGCAACAAAATTGAACTAAAATTGTAACCTGGTGCAGCACTAATAAGCTCTCTTTAAATATTAATAAATGTGTTGCTGTCACCTATACACGCAAGCTGCACCCAGCTACTTATGATTATATGATCGTTAGCGTAGTGCTTCGACGTGACATACGGATGAAAGATCTGGGAGTTTTGTTTGACTCGCGCCTCACATTCTTAGATCACATTAATAACATAAGTTCTTCTGCTTTAAGGATGCTTGGCTTTTTAATGCGTACCTCTAAGTATTTCAATGATACTAACCTGATAAGGGTTTTATATTTTGCATTGGTTCGCAGTCGTTTAGAGTATGCTTCACTTATATGGTATCCGTTTTATGCCAGCAATTCCTGGGCCGTCGAACGAGTACAAAAGCGGTTTCTTAAATTTCTAAGCTTTAAAATGAACGGTGTCTACCCTGATCAGACTGTGAACTATAATAGTTTATTGTTAACACACAATTGTACCTCCTTGTCAGAGAGAAGAGATAGGAGTAGCAGACTATTTATATTTAAATTAATAACCAATGTTATAGATTCACCCCAGTTATTGTCTTTGATTAATTTTAATGTTCCCCGTATAGCATCACGTCAACCCCTTACTTTTTTTATACCAACTGCATCTACTAACATTTTGCTGAAGGCCCCTATTGTGCACATGAGTCGTAACGCCAATTCATATTATAAAGATATATTTATAGGCGCTTAATTGTATACTTATGTAGTGTTTTTTTAATTGTTTTTCTCCTTATGTTTAAATTACTACTTAGTTCAAGAATGAAATAATTTATAATTTATTAGTTTCTTACTGTTTTAATTGTAAGTATTAACCATGTTAATTTAATTTAAGTTAATCTATTTAAGTTTACTGTATTTGATGATGTCCCATTTAGGTTCTTCCTGTCGGACAATAAAGTTTATTATTATTTATTATTATTATTATTAATAAAGCACTAATAACCTTTCTTCACACTTTTATTTGAATTGCCAAATGTATATTTCGGACATGGTCATTTTGTGTCCGAAATGTAGATTTGGTAATTCAAATAAAAGTGTATAGAAAGGTTATTAATGCTTTATTCGTCAAATTAATTTAATCTTTACGTAACTTAATCAACCAATTTAAGAGTACACTACTTTAAACAATGATTTTCTGAGGTAGGTCAAGAACACACTAGAACGATGTATAGTTTCCTATGATAGGTCGAATAAATACATAATTTATTATATTTATTCTATTAGGTCAGAATTACGATCAGTTAAAGTATTATTTTTTGCGGTAGGTCAACAGTTCGTTCCTGTGAATTCGAGAACCTGCTGAATGACTTGGCGGAGAATGTAAGGTGTCGACACCTCCAGACCATCGCAAGCGACTTCAACTTGTGGGCGACAGATTGGAGTAGCAAAAAAATCAATTGAAAAGGAGACGCCTTCCTAGACTTTGCAGCGTTTTTAAGAATGACAACGTCGATGTTTGCCCAAAACGGCAATTCCTTCATCGTAGACTTGTCTTTTGCAAGCGTGAACTTTTCTCCTCGAGTCCCCTCGTGACATATTCACTATACCCAGAGTGGCCCCCACGCCATAGTCTCAATATTGCTTCAGAAAGTAGTTTAAGGCAGTTTCGAGTTCTTACAAGGTGGAACGCGAGGTCGTTTGAAGGCGATACATTTCGGATTCTAATGTAATAGGACGTTCAGATAGTAAGATCCGCTGAGCAAATTTTTTCGCCGCTCATCTCACCTGTAACCATGGCGACGAACACTGGAAGGAACCGCAGTGCACCGGTCTACTGGTCGAACGAAGGATTTTCAGAACTCCGCAAAGGGTTTGATACCATAAGGCGCGAGGAGCTCTCAGGTGAGCAATCAAGTTCAGTAAGCAGTGCACCTAAAGAGAGCTGTTCTTGGAAGGGATCGTGACAATGCTGCTTTTAAACCAGCCGGAACTTGCCTATACCGAGAATCTGCAACCTAAGCACCGCTCAGACGCACTGGCGGCCACGAAGGCGTAACTGATTCATGCCTGCAGCAAGATTGGGGACTCGAAAGATTCAGAACGGCACCCCAAACATTGCTCTGAAGGCCGCCATCAGGTACCAACCAGACGTTTTCCTCTGAATGTATAATACATGCTTAGTGGAAGGATACTTCCCCAGCAAAAGTTGGTCAAGCCACTGGACGATCCATCATCATATCGCCCAATTTCCCTGCTAGACCAGCAACCATTTAAAGGAATGGAAAGCTTAACGCTTGTAACTGAACCAACACAGGATTCGAACGCAATAAGCATGATAAATATTGACGGTCTTAACAAGCGCGACTTAAGCTCTCCAACGCCGTCACATCAGTGCTATTGTACGCAGTCCCGATCTAGTCGGCAGCCACGACAGTTCCACTCCACGTGCGACAGATGACTTCGGTCTACCGACGGAGTGCGTTGCTGGTAATCCGTAGGGTGTACAAGGCCGTGTGCATTTTTGCCGACATGATGGCTGTCCGCCTTATGGGATAAAGACCACAAGGACGACGATGAGAGTATAGTACAAGACGATGGAGCAAGCAGTGAAAGACAAGAGAGAAGAATGAATCGGAGCAACAAATGTTAGAGCTGCAGGGCATTAAAAAGGGCAGTGACGGAAGCTATGGGAAGGAGAGGAATATCGTAAGTGGCGTAAGTGGCTCTCAAAGCCATCACAAGGCATAAACATCGCAACATATTTCGATATGTTTCAAAAAATGTCATATTTGGCAAATTAAATGATGAAAATCATTAAGCAGTGGCAACATCCTTAACGGAATTAAATTGGGAGAGAGTGGAAGATCTACGTGTGAACTCAATCCTTTCCATATGCGTTCAAAATTCTCATGAATACTTATAGAATTATGTTTTATTTAGAAAGAATTGTGTAAGCATGTTGGATAAATAAATAAATACAAATACAAGAAATATTTACGAAAATATATTGAAGGCGCAGGAGGAAGGGAAGGAGGTAAAACTGTGGTGTAATATGTATATGTTATTGAGTTATGTTAAGATTATTTGAAATCAGAAATGAGTTCCCTTCACATAAAACACAATTCACTACAATTTCTCGCATACGACCTTCATTTGAAACTCCCAAAAAACTGCACTACGAGGAAGTGGGATGAAGCTCTACAGAACATGTTTAATGTCATCAGAACAAAAATAAATAAAAAAGTCAGAAATCATTAACAAGAAATTAAAGAAACTCTCCCGAGCAACAATATTCATGAAAATCCTCAAACACTTCACACAAAATCGACCGCGATCAATAAAACAAACGAAACGATTTCGACGGAAGAATTGAAACTATTATAAAAATGATTGAAGCACTCATTAAACCACCGCACATCCCGATAGAAGACATCGTTAATGACTTGGAATTCGTCGCAATGAAAATGGAAAGAGGAACAGGCCTCGGCGTTTCGGCTCTCATATGTATCTATCATGTTGACATTAATTAACTGCTAAAAGTTCCTCCTAAAAAGTGAATATAAAACCAAATTAAGAACAAAATAAAAGCTTCCAGATGTCGACCTTCAAACACCATGGTGCCAATGGGGTTTGTGTGGAAGAACATAATCTATTATTAACTCCGCCCCTGTTTCTTTCGATCAAAATTTTTCGTATGTTTTTGTAATTTGTTTTTTCTTTTGTATTTTATGTATTTTTTTAAAGAAAGAAGGCCAAATGAATAAATAAATAAATAAAAGAATGCATTCAAAAAGCCCTAAAGAAAACCAATTAACAGAAATGTATTTTTCCTAAAGTCTGACAAAGGTAATGCCACAGTCGTAGTCAATAAGACCAATTATTCGAAAACTGTTCATGAAACGTTAGAGGAAGTTTCATATACATAACAAACAAAAAATCCATTAACAGCGTACATCAATCAAATTAACGATACACTTTAAAATTCTCCACTCCTAATTGAGTGCAAATTCGCTAAAATTAAAAAAACCCAAAATCACCTAAATTATATTGCCATCCGAAAATACATAAACCGGGAAATAAATAAAGACCGATAGTTTCACCATTGTGCAATTTAGCTAAATGTCTAGTTTAAAAATTTAGTAAAATAAAATGAAATAATAATGTTTCTGTCAATAACTCTTTTGAATTCACAAAAATGTTGAAGAGTGTAGATTTAGCACCAGAAGAACAGTTAGTTTCGTTTGATGTTGAATCTCTCTTCCCCAGAATTTCAATAGATATAACATTAAAAATACTGGAAAATATTTTAAAAGAAAATGATATTTCAAAAAAATTAGCAGCAGTAAATTATGTCCCTGAAAAGCTCCAGGCCCAGATGGTATTCCTGCCGGGGCCATTATAATAGCGGCGAGAACGGTGCCAGAGATATTCCAGGCTGCATCATCAGGATGGCTTGGGTCGGAAATCGAGGGAACCGGTGGATTAGCCGAGAACCATTTCGGTTCCACGGTATATTTCTTAAGTGAGATTCGGTGAGCAGTAGAGGCAGCCAGGAAGGTGACTAGAAGAACTAGGAAATGGTGTGCCCTCATCTACTCTACATCCGGACACTGGTTAGGAGTTATGTCAGTAATAGATGGATCAGGGTTAGTACTCGTGACGGGGTGGAGAGGATAAAAATAACAGGAGTACTACCCTAAGTGTATGGCGGAGTTCTCAGACTTAATCTTCCTTGAGGGAACTAAACTGCTGGGGTTTGCTGACGACCTGGACGAAGTCAGACCTCAAAGGCAACGCCGACTGTACCCTTCGCGCAATTGACCAACTGAAGATGGTGGTCCTCCTTCGAGGTGACCACGATCTTCAGTTGGCTCCACAAAAGGCTGATACGGTAATTGGTTGGTGGTTTCAGGTGGAGGAACAAAAAATCACCCCATTGAAGGAAATGAGGTATCTGAGTGTCACCCTTACGGCAAAACATATTGAGGTAATGACGGAAAGGGCGACGACAAAAAAAGGAGACTACTTTGGTCCGCGGCGAGCTCCTGTCCCTTCTATGGAGCAGAGGTGTGGGCTGGTGAGATCAACATGAAAAGAAATAGGAAACAGCTACTGGCATTTCAGAGGAAGACAGCACTCAGGATAGCCAGGCTATATAGGACGACCTCTACCGAAGCTGCCCTACTTATTGCAGAGGTAATTCAAATCGATATTTTGGCAAAGGATAGAGCCCAGGTTTACCGGGACATCAGCAGCCACCCACTAACCCCAAGAGACCCATAAAGAGGATGGTACGGGATGATACGTTGATGGAGTGGCAGCAAAGGTGGGTGCTTCAAAGACTATCTATACAGAATTAAAAGAGCAACTGACAGCAGATGCTCCTACTGCGGCTCCGTCGATACAGTACAGTACACAGTGTTTAGGTGTGTTCGATGGGGATGCATAAGAAGGGAGGCGGAACCGGAAATAGACTGCAAGTTAAAGAGAAGCTCATCGAATCCCTGGACAGCTGGAGGGTCTTAGATCAATACATTATTGTAAATACCTTTTTATATATCACATACTTTTTATCATTATTTGTGACTATAGTTTCGAAAGATTTTCTGATCTTAGATCAGTTTGTCACCAGACTAATCCGTAAAAAGGAAAAGGATGAACAAGAGAGGGAGAACGAGGAGCGTGAGAGGGACACGTAGGCAGAGAGAGAGAGCAGTAGACGACGGGCGAGCTATTCCGCAAGGTGTTCCACCATTAAATAACTATTGAGGAGATGGATCCCAACTGAAATCTAGAGGAATTGCGAGAAAACGTAGAGAAAGGAGATAGATGCAACAATGGCAACAGTAGTGGGAAATCAGCAAGAACGGTAGGCTTCTGTACTCGATAGTCGACACCGTTAAAATCGGTGAAAAGAGAAGAAGTGCAGATGCTTACTGGATACGACAAACTTCAGGCTAACTCTCACAGATTTCGGACGGTCTATGCGAATCCGGACAAGACATGGAAACAGCAGAGCACTATGGTGGAGATGCGAAGCGCAGGAGAGGAGACGGGTTAGGGAATATCTAAAGAAAAAGGCGCTGGAGTACGGAGCTGGGTGACCAATGAAAGTAACAACAGAAGTAGACAGTAGAATATGGAAGGAAATTAACAAATTCGCAGAAAAAGTATTGGTAGACGGGGAAGTAGATCAGCAAAGGGTAGAAATAGAGTAACGAGGAAGTAACAAGTAACAGGAAAGAACAGTAAAGGGTCTTTGGGCATAGTGAGAATGATTAATGAATATTCTTGTTATATGTTAAATTGTTATATGTTGTAAATATTATCTTTGGCCTCCGCTAATTTTTGGAGTGTGATTAGGCAGATTGGGTTCCCTTTACAGGCCCAGTCGCGAAAGTAATGGTCAGAACTAGCAAAGAGCTTGAGGCCGAAAGGCAGGTAAGCGTAGAAACACTAATGTCCGCCTTATGGCAGAGGAACAAGCGGAGATCCATCGACGCAGGTGCCAAGATCAGGCGAATGACCGACGCATCATCACCACAGTGATCCAGACGAACATGCGAGAGCGTTGGCAGCTCCTCGAACAAGGGTCGCAGGACCAGTAGAGTAGTTATTGAGTAAGCACGGTGAGCTGGACCACATCCTCACATAGTTACTAACAGCAAATGGCGCTCAGACAAAAGATATATGGTAAGTATTGAAGATTAATGACGGATACAAAAACAAATTAGAAGCAAAAGGTTAACTATAAAACCCATAAAAAGTATGTATTTATTGATAAAAACACAAGAAAAATCCGAAAAATTAAAGGTAACAGACGGTGGTGCAAACTAATTAATCAGGAAGAAATAAAAGAAAGGTAAAAACGTGGTTTTGAGAGTTACTTGAAGAAAGATTTAATCATTACACAGGAAATAATGGTAACACTTTCTTTCACAAAATATTTTTTATTCGCTATATGTATAAAGCACTCATTATCAACAGCTTACTGTAAGCTATTGATAATGAGTGCTTTGCACTTCAAATGTATACATATTTCAATCTATTTTGAATCTCATCAGCGTAGCTCAGTTGAAGACAGGGAATCGAGATTTACTTTGGAGTATTTAACTCTCCGGGTTAATACTTGATTACGATATTACTATGAAGATGCCATCTATTGTTTAAACGTTGCACTATATCCCAAATGGGTGGATAACCACCGACAAACAGAAAATTCCCTCAAGTATTATATGGATGTGTATTCTACAGTTTTAATGCTACATTGTAGCTAAACTATAAATGTTTAGAAAACTTACATATAATTTATTAAAATAAGTAAGAAGTACGTCAACTAATTCTATATATTCGTGTTCATTATATATGGGAGATATAGGAGTAGGTCAACAATAGGCTAAGTTAATTTTAAACTTTAAAACATTGATCAGAAACAGTAACTTATGTGTACAATTAATATTCTGTGATAATTTAGATAATAATAATTGAGATAGGTCAGTAATACGCAACCTAATTCTTACAACTGTTCAGCACCATGTAAACAAAATTTCTTCGTTGAGATAAAACTAATCGGTTTAAATAAACAATACACTACGCTAATTTATTTAGAGCTAAGAACAATTCAGCGCCAGTAACTTCATGAACAAATATCGGCCTTTTAAACAATAATAATTAAGATAGGCCTGAAACACTAATTCTTTTTTTAAATCTGCCTTTGTTTAAAACTTTTGATCTTAATCAAATTTTGGTAATGATTAAGGTAGAAATAATTATGCGATTCTTTTTTTAAATAGACACCTTAATCCTAGTAAAATAACTGCTAAGACAAAATCACATTCTTATAGAATATGTACGAGTATCTGAAAGAAGATTACAAAAAATTTCTTAAGATTCTATATTATTTTGAGAATATAAATTTGGTGCAAATTTTAAATACTGCAATTCCTAAAGAACATTAAAGTACATTCATTTCTGAAAAAAGTAGTCATTGTTTTCCTAATTTTTGAAGGCTTAAAATCTACGAATTACGTTATTACTAATGAGTCATTGTTAAAGTTTAGATTTAAACATATTTTCAACAAGATTTTACCAAAGTGTCCTTTATTGTTTATAGTGTTATATTAAGAGTGGGTAACTACTGAGAATTAAAAGAAACTGCCAATTATAACAATAATAACGTGAACACATTAAATTACTGTTTCTCTGTCAACAACACAACAGTTTTGGACCGGTTTTGATCTATCCTGTCGCATTTTAAGAAAAGACGTTTAACCTCTTCTTAAACTGGAACATCCTTTCTTAAACAAAACAAAAACAATAAGTGTTTAATTGTGGATGCGTTTACTTTGTGGTACATCTTGAATATAGTGGAGAAAGAAAACAGGATCACTTTCTGTTACTACTTTTTATTTAACAAATTACACGTGCTATAGTTTCGACTTTATGTTTGATAATGACTAGTTGATAGATGAAACTATAGTGGTGTAATTTGTTAAATAAAAAGTAGTAAAACAAAGTGATCTTGTTTTCTTTCTCCAGTAAAAACAATAAGAATAAAAAAATTATTATTTTCAATTTCGGTAAATTATTAACACTTTAATTGTAATGAATCCACTTATGGTTACATAAATCGCCCCTCACGGCATTACAAATGTTTAGTCGCCGCGATCCGAAAGAGATACTCCAACAAACAACAAATAACATATACAAGGGCAGACGACATGCATAGATAGGGTGAAACCGGGTCGAAGTGGCACTTTAGTCGTGGGGGCGAAATGTCAGCGGGTGGGGGGACAAGCGTTTCGGCTTTGGCTACTTGTTGAACGCCAGACCTCTATATTTGCGACACGGGGGTATAACCGGGGGGGACCGCCAGCCGAGTTACGCTTTATATAAACTCGGGGGGATTTAAAAATAATTTCGAGTTTTCGTGCAGATTATGTCCCCACCGTGCGGTTTCTTTCTATTGCGATCCAAATGTTCGAATCGCTGGGGACGTGTTCTATATATATTTTATATATAAACGGGGGATGATGTTTCAATTTCGCTTTCGGGGTCGTTTTCTTAAAAAAAAATGAAAAAGAAAATAATATCGTAGCCGCCATGTTGAACGGTAATGATTAAATGATACAAGCAATTGTTTTTTAAAAATGCATGCCACAATATCGTTTAAAAATGGCAACGGTTTATTTATGTATTGTTTGGTTGGTTTCTCTTCTTAAATAAAATCTCAAATACATACTACTATGAAAACTATTACTAGAATTTCAATTGAAGAGTTACGTAAATATAATTCCAGTAGAAGAAATGTACATTTAGTAAATAAAAATTAAAATTCTAAAGTGATTAATTTAATCAATACATACGTGACTTTTTCCTCTGAAGATGTTACTGGCTAATTTCTTATTTTTTAAGCTGGAAAATCCTGAACTTTTGCAACTTAATGTTAATGCGTATTCGAAAGAGATTGATTTATTATTACACACAATCCGGGTTTCTGGTTCTACATCTTATCGTGTTGGCGTTTGTCGGAGAAGTTAAATATTAGTTTTATCAGTATCAACATTCCAAAGAGTTTTTCTTTCTAAATATATACATTTATCTATGTGGATTCTAACTTACTTATAATGGCTAATTGTTTATGCTATTTTCCCAAAAAAAAATATGATATGCGTAGAAATTTTTGACTACAGAAAGTGTTTTGGAAAATTCTAAAGTATTCCCATGTATTACTACTAAATTGTAAACATTTTAATTTATTAATTATACGATTGAGTCCTTAACCCTTTCCATCTTCTATAATTTTATTTAGTAGAAGAAACAGTTTACCTTTGTTTGGCTTGTATTAACTTTAATAAATACATTTTTTTCATTATTTTTACGCAATACTACATATTTACAAGAGCTGTCTTTTATAATTCGGGAATAGAGAGCAAAAAAGGAAAATAATCATCGTACATGGATTTATTGGTTTAGAAAATATTCTCCATGAAGATCAACATAATTTTGCATACATTTGAACCAATTTTTTACCAAAACATGAATTTTGAACAAACGTACGAGGTCGTCAATTTTCGACGCATGAAGAAGCGGTCGATGTGTTCAAAATATTAAGACTATCACGGTTAATAGATGATGCGGCAGTTGACAACTAACAGAAAACATCACAGTTAATAGATGATGGCACTTAATAGTTGACAGAAGACATATTACAGTTAATAGATAGCAGTTGACAGCTGTTTTGGTAAAAAAAATTGGTTCAAGCGCATGCAAAATTTATTTTTAATTTGCAAGAGTGAAAATAAGTCATTGGGTGCCAAAATAGGGCTGTACGACGGATTCGACCAATTCGACTTTTTCAGTTCTCAAAAAATGTCTAATTTGAGCCGATGTCTAAAAGTTCGCATTGCCCTGTTGGATAATAATGCGTCTTGAGTAGTTTTTTCTAAAGACTTGTGACAAACAAAGGTTGGATACCATTCAGAATTAACCCTCCCATTAATGGTAAAGTTGGCACATGTTTTTCGAAGTGCTTCATGCTTGAACAACTTTTGTTGGATTTGGATCATCTCGAAAAAGAGGCTTTTGAATAACTAACTAAATATGGATATAGCTATTTTAATCTTTAAAAGTTATTTTTGTTTCTTACGTATTTTTTTGACCTAATTAATATATCTATACACTGTCAATAATAATATTTACGAACGTATGTATTTATTCACACGATTGCGGTGAAGAGAGGAAGTTGTAGGCGAATAGGGGCGGACGTTTCCACCTGCGGCCGACCGCAGCCTGTTTATCAATTATTAATCATTATCAGGTTTGTGTCTTACCATGGTCGTACATAACATCCATAATGTGCGCCGCGTACAATTTAATCATCGTCCATAATGGACCCGCAGGGAAAATTCTATTACACTTGTTGCATTCAGCGCCACCAGCACATTTACCTGCATATCTCCACTCTTTATCAGCATGCACTTTAGATACACTTGTTTTGTTGAACCCGCTCCCATTAAGATAACGTAATTACAATTTAACATCATCCGTAAACAAATAAATAAACATTACATATTTATTCGAAACGAGTTTACGAATAACGTTAAAATATGGGATCCAATTTACCCTTCCCCCCCCCCCCAGAAAAAAAAACGAAATTCCATTTTCGGTCCTAATGGACAACCGCGACATTCCGGTCGGAATTTAGTGCCGAAAAACAATCCCACCCTCTTCCACCCATCAACGATTCCTGCTGGCATATTGTAACGGCCGAATCGGGACGAGCGAGAGAAGGAGGAGAACGAGGGACGCGGCGATAATTTAAGGGCGGCAATCGAAAATCAATGGGGAATTCGAAGAGTTCGCGACGATAAAGTTGGAGTTTTTGGCGACGCACTTTCGCGAATTGGGCCAACTTTAAGGAATTGATATGGTAATTGGTGGAAAAGTTTCGGATGTAGACATTCGCTAATGGATTAGATTAGGGAGGGTCCTGATCGATTTTTCGGTAGATTAAATAAACAACAACTGTTCTATGCATAGAATGAATAAACAATAACGGTTTTTACATTATTAAATCATATAAGGGTAGTAAGGTTCTATTTTTTGTATGCTACAAATTATAACGAAAACAGTTGTAATACATATATTTCATATGTAGAATAAATAAATAAATAAATCCAAGCCGAAACAAGATTCCCTGACCAACTTTTTAAAGAAAATTTTAACTTTAAAGGAACCAGAAATTAAACTGTAATAGAAATATTAATAGTGCATACTTTAATAACAAGTATTCTATATTTATCTATTTATTAAAAAAGAATCACAAATTAACGTCTTTGAGCATCCAATCATATTAATTTAACTGTAAATAAAATTTTTGTTTGAACATTTATTTTCATGGAATAGCGTTGTATGTAAGGATTTGAGCATTCGATTTTAAAAATTAGGTTTATCTGTGTTAGGTATTATTTATATTTTATCTAACAAAAAGATTATAATTATACTATAAATTATAATTTTCTACAAAAAGTTTTGTTCTATATGTCTTATTCTCACCCTCTATTTTTTAGTGACCGTTATCCCATGAGGACACTTTTGGTGATGATTCCTCAAATTAATTACCAAATTTTGGGGTCGACTGTTCCCAGCGGCACAAACGTTAAACCAAATGTTGTTGTTTAGTTTGGCAAATTTACGAAAGAAGTCTGAATAAATTTGCCAAATTATTTACCAAATATGGCTTGTTTACGACTTCTTCTTTTTTATGTTCTCTAAATTTTTAACCATAAAAAATATTATCGTTGATTCTCGAGGCTTCTACTTTGTTATACATTTCGAATATAAATGAAAACACTTTTTCATTGAATTGTCTTTTGTCAAAAACTGGGTGCAAGAAAAAAAAAAAAAAAAGAAAGTTCAGTTCATTTTGAAGTCTTTTACAAATGGTTTCATTTGAGTTTTGATATTTTGTTTTCCTTTCCAAAGCCAGAAATCGATTGAAAGTCAAAGTTTTGCTTAGTCTTAGAGTTTGAGACGACATATCTTCCCGAAGAATCTCGACTATAAGTATCAACAAAATGATTTTCCTCACAGACTTCATCATGGTTTCTGTAAAATTGAGGAACCGCCGGCTAACTCCGTTCGAATCAAGGAAGAAATCTGTGTGGAAGATCATTTTGTTGATACTCATAGTCGAGATTCTTCGGGAAGATATGTCGTCGAATTACCTTTCTTGCTCTCTGCGATGCTACACAATATTGTCTCAAAAACAAAAAAATCAACAACTCACGAGTTTGTGTGTGAGCAGAGGTTTTTCGTTTTTGAGACAATATTGTGTAGCATCGCCATCCGCGCCACGCAGAGAGCAAGAAAGGTAATTCGACGACATATCTTCCCGAAGAATCTCGACTTGGTAATCCCGATTGAATCACTCCAACCATCCCCAAATGGCTTCTACTGCATCAGGTGTGCCTGGAGGGCCACATTTAATTCCTCCCTTGAGAACCTTCGAGTACCACTGAGCTCCTAACAACATATCAACTCCCTGGGGAATAAAGAATTAAGGATCTGCTAGTTTTAAACCTTGAAGATGTCGCCAGTTATTCGAATTAAATTCAATTTGTTTCGAGGGGCATGTGCTAAAGGAATCAAGAACGAAACAGTCAATATTGAAACGTGGCGGTCCACCATTACCAGCAGCAAGGCAACATTTTATTCTTCCACCAGTATGACTGATGTCGGTATTCCTCAAACCATGAATAGAAATGTTGGCCTTCTCGACATCTAATCCCAGCGATTAGCACAGGCTTGGGAAACAAAGTTGGATTCACTTCCTCCATAAAGTACTACTCTGACCTGTTGGTATCGACGCCAACCATCAAGCACCAATGCTTGGACAGTACAAAGAAGTACTATTGTGCGATGAGAACTGGTTTCTTTATTCAATGAAAACATGCAGGAAGTGGATGTGTTTTTAGTAGTATTTAATATAAGATAAGATTTATTTAATAAATATATAAATAAAAATATCGTACAGCTCTTTTCGAGAGTAGATCGACTTGAAAGAGGTACGCACATAGCATCTTGATGCCTTCAAAAAAATTCCTCAAGGGCACATGTTTATTATCACCTCCTCCATTCCCCCCTCTAACACCCAGAGGCAGCAACAAAATATTCTTTTCCGCCAACTGGAGGATGTTTATGCACTTCATGTCCTTATCATCGCGAATCATATTCGGATCTTCTTTATAAATCTGTATTGTTGCTCTTCTGGCGGCTTCGTAATTAGTCGAGGCCGAGTCTTCGAGCCAAGGTCTAGTTTCAAAATTGGATTCGATCTCAACAGCGTTTTCTATTCCCAATTTCTTCGGCAGAGAGTTGACGTGGTACTCAACGTTAGCAATACACTCTTCGGCGTTTTGCCTCGGAACGATTTTGGCGATAAAGTGCCTCTTCACTTTCGAAAGGTCTTTTTTTATCACAGATGCACTCCTGTATATCATCCACGTAAAATGTCGGCTTTTCTCCATGTCGAAAACAATCTCATCAATCAGTTGCTCTTCATCTGGTGTTATAGAAGTCACGTGCTTATCAAAATGCGGTACTAAAATCTGATCGCCCTGCGCGATTTTCTCAAATAATTCCTTTCTTCTTTGGTGAAGTAGGATCTCTATGTAGTAAATCATGATGTTTACTTTTACAAGTTCGACACAAACAATCCTTGACGAAGTAACTGGGAAGTAAACATTTCAAACACAAATGCTTAAATGTAGCCAACTCCCATCTCTTTATCGTAATCATCCTCTTGAAATCAGAGCATCGAAAGACCAAATGTCTACCCTTGCATTTCACGCAGACTAGAGAAGGGTTTAGTTTTGAGTGAGAAGGGTTATCGTCTTTATTTGTGTGCAAATTGGTGATGCGACTAGCTATGCCCCGGCAATTTACCATTGGCAATGAAGACCCTCGATCATTGATGCTTCATTATTAAGGAAGGTAGTGAATTCGGAGATTTCAGGTGAAGGATCGCCTAATGTCTCTTTCTCCCAGTATTCCCTTAAACCCAATCCATCTTCTGTCGCACGAGATGAATGATAACGAACCCACATTCATCAATTGGGTGATCTAAAGCCCAAAGTGCTCAAATATTTTCTGTGATCGTTGCAGCCAAGTTACGAATTGAAGCTGATTGCTTCGATGTTGCAGGAGTGCAGTTAAGCATCATATCGAAGTGAGCACGAGTTAATAGTTTTAAGTTCTTATATCGAGATTATATTGTTTGCCATGCTAGGTGATAATAGCTATCAGTTAGTGGAAGTGAGCTTACTAATGACAAAAAACCTTTTAATACTGAAACTAAATAAGTGAATCGCTGAACATCAGACAGTTGTTGGTTATTGTTAACAGCCGTATTAAATAAGTCCAAGAAACTTCTCCACTCCTCAATTCTCGCTGCAAATTCTGGAATATGTAATTTGGGTAACGACAAACCCCCAACAGGAGCCCCTGTGACCAACGGTTTCTTGGAGGGTGACCCACCACCCTCTGGAGGAGACAGGGATGATTCTACTGCTTTTGCATTATATAAATTAGTTTCAAAGGTAGTCCGAATGTTGACAAAGTCCCTAGCAATCTCGGAAGAAACTTTATTACATTGTGATAGTAATTGCTTAAATGTATCATCAAATTCCGAGTGAAGAGTGTCCACGTCGAGAATTCTTACTCTAAACAGTTGTTTCTTCTTCTGAATTTGTTCAGTGGTTAAGTTTTCTGATGGTGATTCAACTTCATCTGCGATATCACTCTGTTTTGCAGCACACTAATCCTAGCATCGATCTCATCGATTAGAGGCATTTTTTTACAAAATTAAACAAAATAAATTCAATTTAATTTATCCAACAAATGAACGAACGAAGTGTTGAGGTTGTGGTAGAGGACGAGAATAAATGGTTAACAACTTACAATACCCAAGCAAGAAACAATATATTGTTTTGCAATACCTAACACTTTATTTATTCAAATCGGATGAAAAATAAGCGAGATACAGCAACAAAGGGTTTTGGTCAGTCACCCTGTATGTCGTTTGAAAGGAATTTTGGAAACCGTTTCTGTTAAGTATAGAGGACGTTCATTGATAAGAATAATAAAAGTATAATCATATAGGAGTTGAAAGAATCACCAATCAACTCCCTTCAGAAGAATTAAATATAAAACACATTCCGATCCCAAACCATATTAGTTTATCTGATCCGAAATTCTATATATCATCAGAAGTGGATTTATTAATTGGTGTTGAAGTTTATAATCAACTTATAAAAACAGAAAGAATGTCAATTAATGGTGCAAAATACAAAATTAGGATGGCTAGTCAGTGGGTGTCAAAATCAGAGCCAAAGTTAAGTTGTCATTCAGTCATATTGAATCAATTAAATAAAAACATTAGACGTTTTTAGGGAAATTGAACATGTTGAATCAAAAGAAAAGGTCAAATCTGTCGAAGAAATTCAATGCGAAAAACATTTTAATTCCACATTTACTAAAAACACAAATGGTCGGTTTATTGTTGCATTATCGAGAAAATCAATGCATCTAAGGCAGGAAATTCTTACGGCAGTACCAAAAAACGACTTTTAACATTGGAAAATAAATTTAGGCGTGATTTCAATTTAAAAACAGAAATAATTTCATGTATGCGGGAATATATTTCGAAATGTAATGTTATATCATTTTTTAGAACTAAAACCAAGATAGATTTTGAGTATTTATTGGACTCGGTTCGACAAGAATAGATACTATTAAAGATTTGGGTGTTTTTTTTATTGTTACATTCAGAAATCATATAATTTCAATTTGCGATAAAGCTAAAAAAATGTGGGGTTTTATATGGCATCTGTCTAGGGAGTTAAATCCTGAATGTCTTAAGGTGTTATACTGCTTACTTGTAAGATGTCACCTTGAGTACGCGTCTCCTGTCTGGCCACCTTATCTACTAGTGGATATTGAAAGAATTTAGAAGAAGTTTTTGCGATCTATTGATTTTAAATACAATATTAAACATGTTCAAGGTTCCCACGATTTCGTAATGACTCTTTTGAAGATGCATACCCTGGAAGTCCGTAGGTCAATTTCTGACCTAAGCACATTACATAAAATACTAAATTCTTCTATAAATTCTACACTTTTATTGTCACACATTAAATTAATTGCTTCAAGTTTCTCGAGTGTTTTAAGAAGCAAGAATATATTTTTTATCTACGATCGTACAGAAAGTAGACGCTTTTTGCATCATTTTTCATTGTAAAAGTGGCTTTTTAAAGCACTAGTGCTTTTTTACGTTTTTATTGCACGGTAATGTCAAACTCTTTTTATTGCACAGAAATGTCTAATTTGACAGATGAATTTATTATAGCACAAATTTTCGACGAAAAACTTAATTTTTTATTAATTTATACAAACAACTAATAAACTATAAATAAAATATATATTACAAACCAAATGGCAGATTTAAGAACTCTGAAGCTTTCATTAAATGCAAGTCGAAGCGATTACAATAAAGCGAACATTTTTTCCATAAATAATAATGGCGGCCGACATTTGTGCAACTTGTTTACTGGTTGCTAAGTAACGCTTTCATTAGTGCACTGCGGGTAAAATATGTTTTCATTAATTGAATTATTGAAATGACATTAAAATATTACTCATAAGAATATATTCTTTGAAATCCTTTACGATCGAAGATAAAATTTTGTAAGACACACGTGTAAAAAGTTTCTTTATTGCACTCCTGGCTTTAAAAAAACTCGCTCGTTTCTCGCTCGTGTTTTTAAACGCCAGTTCGTGCAATAAAGCATCACTTTTTACACTTGTACCTTAAATAACTATTAATTAATCTAAAAATATTGAAAAATAGTAAAGTTTCAGAATATAGAGATGTGCTTTTTAAATTCTTAAGATATTGAACATTATTCGCTTTTCTTTAAACATTCTCTTTCAAATATTCAATTTTTAAAATTTTCTTTAACATAAAATGCTCTCTTATAAGTATTTTAAATTTTATTTTTTTAATCTATAAACGTATTTAATAATAACAATCTCTGGAATTTTTTTCTTAATGCCTCTTCTTTTGATTTTCAATATTTAAAAAAAAAATTATTTTGCAATAATATATGAAAATTTCGTAAGAAATGTTTGTTTTTCTAAATCTCTTATTCTAAGAATATTGAATGTTTTTAGTTTTTAAAATATTTACATTTCAAAATTATCTTTCGATGCTTGTAACGATTTTTCTGCTTATTATAATTTGCACAATTTAAAAACAAAATCTAAACACACAATTTTTTATAGATTTATGAAATTTTTTAAACATAAATATGTTTTTCGGACAATCTTTTAAGAGTTTTCAGTATGTTTTGTTCAGTTAGACTGAAAATATCTCTTGACTATTTTATAGAAACGTTTTTTAAAGTCAAAAAGTATAGAATAGTGTTGGCTTTTTTCAAAATTTCTGATAATTTATAATTCAATTTTTAAACTTTTCCTTAAAACCAGCTCTTCGGCAATTTTTGGGAATTGTTTAAAAAAAATTAGGATAATTAAAAAAAATCGGATTACATTTTATTTCCTTTATACTTTTAAAATTCTATATATTTAAAGAAATTTCTTGTTTTATTTATTTAATCTTCAAAATCTCAAAATGTTAAAAACTCAATTTTCCGAGATAATTACCGCGATGGCATAATTTTTAATCAAGTTCGCGTAAATCTCTCAAACTATTAGCTGCCAACAAAATAATTAACTTAAGCTCCTTCATTTAATGTAGAAGGAAACACGATAACTTTGTTTTACCACTTAATTTATAAAACAAAGCCCCCTTTTTCATTTTGTCCCCTTCTTCATTATATTCAAGATGAACCAAAAAGTAAACGTCTTCACAATTAAACATTCATTCATTTAAGACTTTTAAAGCAATTAAGTTGTTTGAATTTCTATAGAAATTGCTGTAGCAATAGGTATTCTGTCATTATTAGAATTAGAAAATTTTAAAAATCTTTACTTCATTAGGATTTAATTTGAATTGACAATTGAAACAAAGTTATATATTTTCTATGTTTACCAAAAGTATTACTTTCTTACGACTCAATTGAATTTTTGCGTTCTTCAATTGATATCTTGCTAAGATAATAATTTTACGATTGGACTTCAACTTCATTATACATTTTGATAATAATGTGAATGAAAACTGTTTGTATAACTTATAATTTTGATAATGAAAAGTTAATGTGCCGAAGCAATAGTCTGAAAAAATAAAAAATAACAATGAAAACAAGTAATTCATTTTAACCAATTTTAGATTGATTAACAATAAAACATAGGAATTCTCTATTCCATTCTCTATAGTTTTTTGCAGGTCAGCAAAATATTGAAACAGGTATATTGGTCAATGATATTTTTAATGAAATAAATGTAAAGATGATTCTTTATAGCTATGCTCCCAAAAAGTATTTTAAAGAAAAATCTTAAAATATAACTAAAAATATTTATTAAGTATTATCAAAAATAGATGACAATATTCGCTACTAATGTTAGATAGCTTAAACACTTATTTTTAACCTCTCCAAGTTTATCAGTAAAATAATATACTTAAAAACTCTTTAACGATTGCTTCGAAAAAAAATATTTCTTTAATTGGTTTTCAATTAAATCTACAAAAATTGTGTTTTAGAAGATTTGTTTTTTTATATTGTGAAAATTGTAATAAACAGAAAAATCATCAGAGACTGAAAGAAGATTTCAAAATGAAAGAGCACTTTTTAAAGAGAAGTTTAAAAACTGGATTGTAATTTCTGGGAAATTTTAGAAAAACGAAAAATAACGGTTTATCTACAAAAATTGTGTGTTTAGAAGGTTTTTTTTATATTGTGAAAAATGCAATAAAAAGAAATACCGCAAAAATCATTGACAGATATTTTAAAATGGTAAAAAAGTTTTATACTTTGAAAACTAAAAACATTCAGATTTAAAAAATTAAAGAGATTTTGTTTCAAAACAAAAATTGTCTAAAATTTTGATTTTGAAAATTAAAACCAAAAATATCTTCCTTTTAAAGAAAAATGTTAATATTATTTTTTAGAATTTTTGAAGAAAAACAAAGAATTTTCAATATGTTAAAGGACATTTCTATAAAAAAAAAACTCAACTCAAGAAGTAAAAATATATTTAATATTTACACAATATACAATGTTAAAGGAAGATAGTTTAGAACAAATATGTACAAAAAATAATTTGTAAAATATAAACATTATAACCTAAAAGAAATTAAAATTTGTAAATTGGGACAGAATGTAAACAAATACAATATTAACGATTAACTTAATTGTTGTACTGACATAAAGATGTGTTTTTGAAAATTATTGTATTTTTAACAAACAAAAATGTTTTAAGAATTTTTATATGAGAAAAATTAAAATAAATTAGTAACACAAAAATCTACAAAACCTTTTTAAGATTTCTTCCTTAGCAAATATTCAATATTTTTAAATTTTAATTTAAATGAAAAAAGTATGTATGTCCCTAATATAAGTTTATATCTACTCAGAAAGTTTCGATGTTTTGCGCCATTTTCGATGTTTAATACAAATTGGCTCTCCTTTGAATCCTTCATAAAAAAAATATTTATTTTTACGGTTACTGGCCAGGTATCTGGCTTTTTCAAGTCATCTAGTTGTTCCAGTTAAAAGAAGCGCATTCTTCGGTATATTTCGATTTCAATTCAGTCTTGAAAATGTAGTCTATCAAGTACATTGTTATTTCCTCAGGCGATGTTTTCAGGGCTAGATTGTACACGTGCAGAAAACCATAGCGCTTCATCCCTCTAGCAGAGTTATTTTGCCTTTTCGATATAACCAAAATTGTATTTCGTTCTCTGCGTTTAGTTTTACGTGTTATATCAGTCGAGTTTCCCAGCAGTTGATGTGTTATTTCTGTCAACCTCTGGTTTCGGGTTCGTTTCTTCGGTATTTTGAGAAGAATGTTTGGGGGAATCTGTAAGCTGTTCATACTCGTAGATGGTTCGAACATCTCTTCTTCAATTTCAGTATTAATTAATATATGCTGGTGTGAGACTGGGGTATTGTCGATAACGTTTAATTTAACTGAATTTGGATCTTCTAACATCTGTGTATTATTTGGGGAACCTATAGTTATTATTTGGTTCGAGTCCTGTTTAATTTTAGAACTCTTATCTTTTTCATAATAAATCGCTGTTAAATTCCTTTCTTCACTGTTTCTATTTAAGCACTAGATGTACATTTCGAACACTACGTGTCATGTCTTTTTGAGAAACTAATTTTTAATTAGTTCACACTTATCGTTCTTCTCCTGTATGATCTGCTTAAGAATGATACCTCTGCCCTTATCAAATCCATGTTTAGGTCTATTTTGGTGATGGTTGTTAGAATTTTGTCGTTTTCGTCCCGTCGTTTTAAACCATGAGATTTGTTGGTTAGGTCCTCACAACAGTAAACAAACTACTACTTTACTAATTTGGTGGTTACAGCATTTCAATCGGTATTTATTTTGTTCATCAACTTTTTAGTCACCCATATTGAACGGATATATGTTAGAAAGAGATAGTTTATTAAATACTATACGCTACAAAAACGACTTGACTATAGCTATGATTTGTTGGAGTTGATTTTGATCCGCCGCTCTGCAGAGTGTTAATCAATTATTGCAGTGTTGTCATTGAATTTTTGAATAGTTGCACTTTGTGTAATAAGCGCCGTGTCTTCTGAACACAGTAGGGTATACGCTGAGGGATTCAGTAATGACATTGAGCTTATAAATGTCTGAACAGTAGAGATTATATAGCAGAGGCGATAGAGCGACCAATGGAGAAGACCGTGTTTTCAGATGTCCCTGGCTCCAATTGCGCTACGCTGATGCGGTCCAATAGATCCAATAGATCAAAACTGATCCGTGCCTGTTGTTGGGAGGAAACAATAATTAGATTGATGAGGCTGTTACTTGTTGAAAACAATTATAGGATTTTAGAATATATAAGCAATAACTGTAAATTGTAAAACCATATTTTTCATCTATCTGATGAAGCCACTGTGTGGCGAAACAATTTTTGCCGAACTATAAAAACAATTCTTTGAAATCCGAGTTTTACTGAGTGAAACAATAATTAATAGGAATATAACTGGATTCGAGCTTTGAAAAGAATAAATCAATAATATTTATGTGGTAGGAAGGAATATTGAGCAGGTGGCTTTTTTACAACAGGCCTTGATGCCACACTGAGTCAAAAGCCTTCTGTATATGGAGAAATGCAATTGAGAACTTGTTTCTTTCAAGGTGAGTTGTATGGCAATTTGATGTTAGGACAGAAAACACGTAGGGATGTGGATCTATTGGAAATGAAGCCAAATTAATAATCAGGAATGCAAGAGCAGGCAATAATTAAAAGGTTTTTCTTTATAAGTGACTTAAAATAGATTTACAATTAAAAAAAGAACGGTAAGAGCTTAATAATTGGCTTAATATTATGTGTCAGCTCCGGATTTGAGAGTACATATATTTATGCCTTGTTTACACTCATGTGGTTAAAAAACTTAAATGTATTTGTCGATTTTTTTAAAGATTTATGGACTTGGTATCTTGTCCTGTCCTGGAACAGTATTGCTCCCAGATGTGGAGTGGTGAAATAATCGTCTTCTTCTATTTGAACATTCGGATAAGGTCTTGTAAGAATTTTAGAGCGTATTTTGTACCACTTATCTGTAAAATTTATTGTTAAAGTTAATGTTCAAAACAGGCTGCAAATATATCAGCTATATTGATATCATCCGTCAAGATTTTGTTATTTGAAGGATCCGTCATTTTATTAATAGTTTTTTTTATTCTTCTTCCAAAAACTGTTTCCCTTCACTTAATTAACGTTTTGACAGACATTTAATCATGTGTCCTTTTTATATTATGAAATCGTACAATGAATGTGTTTGTATAATTTGTTGAATTGTCGTTTAAGGTTCGAATTGTTGTCAAGTTGTTTGTATTTGTAGAGACGGGGGATACATTTCGGAAAAGGATGGTTCTATGGTTATTTACTACATTTGGGACTATATTTGTTGAAATTTGAAGGGTTGAAATAAATTGGACTTGATGGACTCATATCTGATGCAGTTTTATATTAGGGTATCAAGGGGATAATTGAAGAGGTAAAACTTGGAGATTTATATAAAATTGTATGAATAGATAGATGATCTAAACAAATATTAGCAATCAATGTTTAAGGCCTAATAAATGTTAAAATTTGTATGTATAAAGGTGGACAACTGTAATGAAAGATAAATGTACGATAATTACAAATACGTTTGACACGAATAAGAATGAATTTAGATGTTTTAGCTTATTTTTTAATGTTATTATTATTAAATAAATATTTATTTATTTGTATACGGGAAACCCCTTTTTACAACAAATAGAAAAAATAAACTATAATACATAACGGATTATAACACATTCGTCATAAAATAATAAATATTAATATAAAACAAATGAAATACAGTTATTAACAATTACTAATTGTACAATAATTATCGTGCATAGTAATAATAATATAATACTATAATATACCAATTTTTAACAATACTTTTTTAATGATAATTTATAATTTTCAAATTTAGAATCGAATAAATCGAACCAAAGTTGGCTAGTGAAAGAATCATCCGAGTGGCAAGCTTGTTGTTGCCTAAATTTGAAGAGAAGGTCTGTAAACGGAATATTGGCACTGTCCTTAGTCGACGATCATTATTGGAAGAAAGAAAATCAAGATGAAGTAGAAGTTCTGCACATTCCATATCTCCATTAATTAATTTATGCAAAGTACATAAATCATTAATTTGACGGCGATCTACTAAATATTTCAATTTTAGTTCTTCCATTATTCTTGAGTAGAGGCATTGTGTATGGTTTCTTCCTAATTTGTATTCGATCGACCTCAAAAACTTACGCTGTATACTCTCCAATCGATCAATTTGATTTAAATAGTAGGTTGACCTAATTACAGTACCATACTCTAAAACAGAACGAACAAAAGCACAAAACAGAACTTTTAAACAGTCACAACTCAAAAAAAGCCCCGCATTTTCAACGCCTTACCACAGACATTTAAAATATGAGAATTGAAGGTTAATTGCCCATCAAACCTAACGCCCAAGTCCTTAATTTCGCTTATTTTCGGAAGTATATTATCTCCAATTTTATACTGGAAACCAAGATATGCACGCTTACGAGTGAATTACACCAAATTGCATTTATCTATATTAAAAAATAATTTATTGGCATGGCACCAATCACTTATAGTCACTCTGTAGTAAGGCACAGTCTTTTAATGATTGAACAGCTCTAAAAATCATCAGCATACAACAACAATTCACTGTTATGAATGACATTTTGAAGGTCATTAACAAATAATAGAAATAATATAGGGCCACAATGTGTTCCTTGTGGAACACCTGAACTAACGTGTATAGGGTCGGAAATGAAATTATTTATTTTTACTGACTGGGACCTATTCTGTAGAAATGCCGAAATCCAACATACTGTTGACTCATTGAAGCCCATTGATCGCAGTTTACTGATTAAAATGGTATGATTAACTCGATCGAAAGCCTTGGAAAAGTCTAAATATATGGAATCAATTTGATTTTTCTTTTCTATGGCATTAGATAAACCCAAAAGTTTGGAGACTATTGAATGTTTTGGCACAAATCCATGTTGATAAAATTGATTTTGATATCCAATTAATCTGTTTAGCGACTATACTATCTAATATCTTGGGTATTATAGACTGTAGGCATACACCTCTCTAATTTTGAACCAGATGACGTTTACCTGACTTGTATGAAACTTAGTTTTCAGACTTCTGGGAAAACACGACACTTTTATGAAATGGAGAATATATCATATAAAGGACCGCATATAGAATAAATGCAATTAATAGTCTGCATGAAGGATCAACCGAAGAATTTCAAATGCAGCATTGGGCTGGAGTGGAAGAACATTCTGCCGAGTAAACTCCCCCACGAATCTCTTACGTCAAAATTATAAGACCTTACATATTTTTATTTATCCATTTGTACAAATTTATTTATTGTAAGAGAAACAAAGAATTAATTTTTTAACTGGCATTCGACAACCACTATATAATTATTGTATAGATTGCTAGATAATATTTTGCATTGGTTGCGCAGGGATTTAAATAATAAGTAGTTGTCATATTGAGCAGTCTGTTTATAACGAACATGTGCTAATTTCTTCCTCTTTAGCAGTTGTTTAAGGTCATATGACATCCATTTAGGATATGAATTGCTGTTGTTTTTATACAGTTTATGATCAATATTCTTTTCTACCAATATTGCTTTCCACTCATTGGAATTAAAATAATTATTATAAAATGTATTCAAACCGTTAAAGTTGGCTAAATGATATAAATAAACCATTTTACTAGATTGTATCTCCTCGGATTGCAATATCGATATTGAAATATCATACGCTGAGTGATGTTCCCCTACATTTGATAATAAATTACTAGAAAGAGTTACGTTAGTGCCTATTATGTTTGAAAAACATAAATCAAGAAATACATTTCTAACATTTGGGATGATATTGACTTGCTCCATGTTCAAAAAGTTAAATGTATCCAAAATGACCTGAGCTTTAATATCATTAGGTCTAAGAGAATCGACTATGGGGCTTGAAGAAATCCATTTTATATTAGATATATTATAATCTCCACAAATTAAATATTTACTTGATTTATACTGCTCAAATATGTTTTCCAGGGCTGCACAGTGTTCCAAATAATCTCCAATAGATGAGCTAGGTGATATATAAACGCCTCCAATAACATAATTCATTTTATTAATTGATATAGTGAGACAAACAAATGTTCAACTGAATTACTACCTAATATTAACGCAGACTTGAAACACTTTTTGACAGCAATTAAAATACCACCGCCCATGACTTCACCATAGATGCTACGCTCAACCCTATATAAATTATAATTGTTAAATTATAATTCACTATTAGATATGCCCTCGAAAAGCCATGTTTCAGTTAAAATTATGGTGTCATAGTCATTGCAATTAACTGACAACATTAATTTCCGTAGTTTCGTTCTCAAACCCCCCACAATTTTGTTAATACGTAGTTAGTTTTTTGACTTTTGACTCACTGTGACTCACCCTTAGCTATTCTATCTGCGAGTTCATTTTGAATTGTTTTGAAATAGTCACGTTGTTTTTTTATCTTGTCTGCACGAAAATGTTGTTTCTTATTATTGTCATGGGCATTACTTTTTAAAACATCCCGCGCCACAATCTCATTTTCAAAAATAATTTTTAGAGGTCGGGGCTTACCATTAGAATTAACTTTTCACAGTCTTAACAATTTAATAGGTTTGTGACCTAAACCACGTGGTTGTAAAACTTTTTCAACCTAATACTATGATCATTTATTCTAGATTCGGCTGTACTTGCCGCAGACTCAGGTAAATTAGATAATAAAACATTGTTCACTCTTTTGTGCCTTTCTTCCATTTCAGCTACTATTTCTTCAAAGCAATGACTGCTATTCAATAGGCGTTGATCGTTATGTATTGAACTGCACTTAGTTTCAAGTTCAATTATACGCGCTTCTAATTATTTAAACGTAAAGCAATAACATTTTTTATTTCCTCTTTAAACACATTAAATTGTTCTGTTAGTAAACTAAGAAGTGTATCGTACGTAAGTGATTTAGTTGTAGTATGCAAAGAACTAGAGTTATTTCACAAAATTCCATTTTGTTTTTCCACTTATAATCGCGGATGTCTCCACATTTGACAGCCCGGTACATTTAATAACATAAACAGATTTATTGCATTTTCCAGCACATATTATGGATTATAATGCTACTTTGCAAATTAGTGTTGATGGAAGTCAATTACTTAAGGGATTGTAGAGCTTTAAGTGTTGTGGGTGCTTGGGAAATTAAAAACCTGCCATCTGCAAATTGTAGGAGATATTTGGAGGGATTAAAGTGAAGAGGATCAGGTTTGTAAATGTCGAAGTAGAAATTGATGTAGAGTAGTGGATATGGAGGTGGTGATCCTTGAGATAGACCTTGTTCAGAAACATTTTGCAGGGTGTCAATCAACTGCTGTAGGATTGTCATTGCTTTTTTAAGTACTGCACTATGTGTAAAGAGCGAGGTTCCTTCTAAAATCAGTGGGGTATTAATATCCAAGTTCTGTGCCGTTCTTGATGGTCTTAGTCAACTCATTTTTGGTTTTTTATTGTTCTCTTCAAACTTCACCCATTTTCAATTGAGATGAATGCTTGGCGACTCATTTACCGATTGATATGCCCCCTGCGTCCCTCGATTCGTTGCGTTTACGCAATAAGCTAAATAAATGATGACTTTCCTTCAATGTGTGTTGTTTAGATGTTTTAGGTGAGGGTGATAAATGAGAGTCTTTTATCACGTTACTTAATCCATTTTTTATTTGGCCCATTTCCCTTTAATTAGTAAATAAATTTCGATTAAAAAATAAATTCCACCCATTGTTTACAAGATTATTATTGGGAACGACAAAGATCCCTCTTTTTTTATTTTCGTTTCTTTCTAAGCTGTATCGGGAATTAATGGCCCTTCCGACATTAATCAATAACAAAAGTTACGTAATAAATCAAGCATTTTCTTTATCGTCTCGAATTCGATATAGCCGGCCCACGTTCGGAGTTTTACCGAGTTCAAATATTTATTATGCCGAGATAATAATGTGAATACTGTATATATATATCTGAGGCATTAAATATACACGACACAATTCGAAGAGTATAACTTAATCTGACCATTATTCGGAAACTGTGTTTTGAGCGCGAATATCGCGAGCCACTCCAATCAGGGCCTTGCATTACTTATAAACTCCTAACCGAACGAAAGTTTTTCGGGAACGAAGTACTGAAAAAAAAAATCGATTCCTCACCCTCAATACCTTAATAATTCACACACTAATTGCTAAACAAATTTACCCCCCCCCCGCTCCGCCTCCTCATTCCGTCGATTTATCGATCGCGGCGACACTTTAGATGTTTGAATATTTAACGCGAATTGCACTTAAGTGTTGGTTTTTTATTACGAAAAGGTTATAATTAAGGAAACTTAGCATTAACCCATATTGTATATTCATATTACATTGTGTACTTATTTTGACTTATAACTTTTCTTTACATTTTTCTTTATGTGAAGAAAAGTTATTGGGTCAACTACTGCTTTTATTAAATTAGATATCGATGGCTTCATGATATGAAATGCTCATTCCATAGCCATGAGGTGAAAGCTGTGGTCTAGGAGATACTGGTCAAATTAATTTTATCTTCACGTAACTCGAGCAACCAAATTGTGTACTTATGTTTATCTAAATAAAATTTGTATTCCTTCTCTTAAAGAAAATACTGTGATATAAATTTTTGTTCAAACGTATTTAATTATTTAATAAGTTAAACAAAAGCGTTTACTTTGTTAATTTCACACTTTATTTAATAAGTATATTTATTTAAAATGTAAACATAATGGCAATTAACATAATTCCCCATTATGTTTATTATCAGGGCGGGTGCATCCTCATTAGCTCATCCCCTGTCTGTTTATAAAGCCAACTAATTATTTCCATTAATTAGTCGATTAGTGCGACTGTGTTTATTAAAATCTGCGAAATTTTATAATTAATTTTTATCTGAAGGGTGCGAACTCTCGTTTTTTTTTTCTGAAACGCCTAATAAATTCCGCATTTTTGCGATAATTAAATGCTACTGGCGGGGATCGGTTTAATGGGGATGGAGTTCCTCTCAGTTGATTTTTTTAATTATAATTTATTTCCTCCTGTCCGTACTTTTTTTTTCCATCCAAGGGGTGTAAACGTCACGAACCGAAATCCTGGAGGGATGGCCGTATTATTTACGGCCGTCGCGCATTATTCATTACCAGGAATGAATCTACCATTGACGTTATTATAAATTTAAACAATAAAAATAATACATTAATTAATGTGGAAAAATATTGTAAATGTGGAAACGTTTTTAATTATAGCGTTAATTATTTATCAGGAAACGCCAGTAAGACTCTTATCACTGATTGCAGTAAACATAAATGTTTATCGCATTTTGCCATTCTCAAGGAAACACGAATGAATATTTTGCATAAGAATTTTTGCGGTAAATTTTTTTGACATTGCAGAAATGCGGTAATTTACAAGATTTATTTTCGCAATTTTACGAAATCTGTTAGTTATCTACTAATCATTGTTATTAACTGTATGTAATCGGTAATATTTATTTTTTACTTTTCCCCAAACGAAGATTCTTTAAAAATTCTAAATCGAAAGAGTTATTTAATTAAAAATGAAAATTTTCTGCAAAATAAATGTTTAAAATTTTGAAGGTTTAAACCTACATCTAACGTGAAATGTACATCTAACAATTAATAAACCAGTGAAGTAAAGAATAAACTGTAGAGTTATTTTTATTTTCATTAAACGTAGAAGCAAAAAAAAACGTTTGGATTTTTTTCAAATTGGTGTTTTGAAAAGATTTTAACGCTAAAAATATTTACTATTTCAAGAATTTTTCAAATTAAAAAAATTCAGAAATAACTACTAATTTAAATTTTCAAAATTTTAAGATCTAAAACTTAAGAATTTACTAAACGTTCCTAAAAAAATCAGCATTGATTTATTTTTGAGATTTTTCAACTAATAATGTTAGGAATTTAAATAATTTAAAGCAGGCAGGAAATCCATTAAACATGTTTTCAATTTTTTCAAGCAATGTTTAAATTTTTAAAATTTCGAAATATTGAATAAAAAAAGATTTAAACGTAAAATTCTTTTAAAAAAAAATGGTGTTGATAGGTTTTTTTTTAACAAAGAACTATAATATTTAAAAGAAATACAAAAACAATAATAAATACACATGTAATCATTTTCTCCACAGTTTATTTTTATTCGCTAAATGTACATTTCGTTTACGAAGTAAACTTTATCATTTTAACTATACAAGAAATTTCTTAAATTACAAGTGTTTTTATTATTACTGTTCATCTTCACGTAACTCAACAATCGATATTATTAAATAAAACAACCATGAAAATTGTTTCTAAATTTGAAAAAAAGAGGTAATAGTAAATTTTGAATTAAAAAAATATATATTTTATATTAAGACTTTTTGAATTATTTAATTATTGATTTTCACAATTGAAAAATAGAGTTTTTCTTAAAAGAAAAAGATCTAATATTTTGAGATTTTACTAAACGTTCCTTAAAATTGACACATTGGTTTATTTTTAAGTTTTTTTTGACAAATAATGTTTTTAAGATAAGAAAAAATAAACAGACAGGAAATTAATTTTGCAAAATTTTAAATTAAAATATTTAAAAAAACAAATTTTATTATTATTTTTAGAAATTTAAGGTTTCTAAATTAAAAAATTCCTAAAAATAATCTTATTAAAAGGATATTTTACATATTTAATGTATGGTTGAGCTGAAATTTACTTTGAAATTTCTAGAATGAAGTTTTACTACCCATAATTAAAAAAATAATCTTTGAAAACATCTATGTTTTAAGGTTTTTAAGGTGTTTCAAGTAAATAAAGGCTGAAATCTCTGAAATCTCATAATATTAAATATTTTAAAGTTTTAAATAAAAAAAAAATATTTAAAAAACGTTCAGGCTGGTTTTTTTTTCAAACCAAACGATTGAATTTAAAAAAAAATACAAAGACCATAAAAAAATGGTTTCTAAATCAAAAGAAATATTAATTTTGAAATTAAAAAACTATAATTTAATGATTTTTTTGAAACACTAAATATTAAATAGTTTGGGATTTAGTATTAAAAATTATGTAACAATTGTAAAAACAATTTCTAATGTTTTTATAAATGTTCATACTTTTAAGGGTTTAAAAATTAAACTGGGAAATCTCTTTTTAATTGGAGTCTTAAAAGAATGTTCACGAAAAGAATGTTTACTAAATAAAGAAAACACTTAACTTTTTTATACCACTTATATTTTATTTCTCGTGACTAGTTTCAATTACAAGGTAATCATTATCAAACTGCTAAACTGTCAATATAAGTGGTATAAAAAAGTTAAGTGTTTTATTTATTTAAAAATCGAAAATGTACCACGAAGTAAACGCCTCCAAAATTCAAGAATGTTTACTATTTTGATATTTTTAATATTAAAAAAAAATCTAACTATCCAGAGATTGTTTTAACCCTTAGCTGCACCCCCTCAATTTTGTAACATAACTGCATTCTATAAAAAAACAGTCTATCCTCTATAGAGGACTACAGAACTGTACAAAAGTGTTAATTGGTACATTATGGACTAGAAAAATCAGACATACTAGAGAGTTAACTCTTTTTCCTCGAGGATTGAGAAAAATAAGTTAAGAAAATTCTTAAAATGCATTTTTTCTTTAAAATTCGTAAAACTTTGATTTAGTTATATGAAGACTTGAAATTGTATTGAAAGTTATACTATATATTAAGAAAATAAATACACTACAAGGGCTTCTTTCAAAAAATATTCTTGAAAAAAACTACAGTCAAATATATAAAAAGTTTATTCTATGTAAAAAAATGCATATTTTTCAATTAAAAAAAAATAAATTCCACAGCAATGAAGACATAGACACAAATAATTAAAAAGTACTTTTAAGAAAGGATGGGATCCCTCAGGAGCCCCAGGTGCAGCTAGGGGTTAAAATAAACATATTTAACATTTTTAGGTTATAAAAATAATGAAAAAGAAACATTTTTTTAAAACAACATTGTTAAATTCCTATAATATATTGTATGTCTGTAATTTAAAAAAAAACATTAATAATTTTTGGTTATCAAAATTAAAACGAAACAAAACGTAAAAACATCGATTTTGATTTTCTTTCTCAAAAGAAAAATATATTTTAGGGTGTTACCTACTGCAAGTTCCTAAAAAAATGAACATTGACTTAATTTTGAGATATTTTTAATAAACAATGATAAGGGTTTTAAAAATTTAAAGCGGACAATTTTTTTTTTAATTTTATTAAAATAAAAATATACAAATATCTTTTAGAAAGATTAAAACGAAATTTCTGTAAATAATCTATGAAAAACGACTCTTTTTTTAATTTTCAAGCAAAAAATTTTATACCTTTAAAATCTCAAAATATAAATGATTTTAAAAATTTAAACCAAAAATTCCTAAAAAAAATTTGACACAGATATTTTTTTAAACTAAAAATGTTCAATGTTTTCAGAATTTCAATACAGAAACTACTAAAATAACTGTTTCTAAATTGAGAAAATAAAATGTTTTTTGAAATTTAAAAAAAAATCATAGTTTAAAGATTTTTTGACCCATTAAATATTTAATATTTTGAGATTTAACATTATTTATATTTAATCATAAAAATGACTAAAAAAGGCTCAATATTTAGAGATTTTTAAAATTAAAAAAGGCGAAAATTTAAGAGTCAATTTTACTTTGAAGCAGAAGATATTTTGAGATTTTTGATATTGAAACTACAAATATCGCTTCTGTAGATTACATATTAAATATTTTTCAAATTATTCAAAATCATTACTGCAACATAAGCAACAGTCGACAGAATCTTGAAAATTTTCCGAAAGAATTTGTAAAAAATCGGAAAATAAAACAGTTAAAATAAAAAAAATAACTAAAAAAATAAAGAAAATAAATAGAATATATAGAAAAAACGCTTAAAAGCAGTTAAAACCCATCTAAAAAACAATTGAAAATCTGGTGATATAAAAACAGATTTAATATTAAAAAAAAATAATGGTATTTAAAATTGTGCTAAAAAACAATGGAAAAAAACACTTTTAAACGTTCTAATTCTTAAAAATAGGAAAATAAAGCTTACAAATTTGTTTTAAACAAAGAGAAAATATTTAGAATTTGTTAAGTAAGAATTGGTTGTCAAAAGATGAAAAATAGAACAACTGTAGAAAAATTTCTTAAAAATAAATAACATTTGATTAAAATCAGTAGATAAATGAAACAACTGGAAACATTCCCATGTCAATAATATAATCTCCAGATAAATAGTTTCTATTTGCTAAAAAAATCAATTGAAAACCAATGAACCTCAATTATTAATTAAGTACATTTTTTGAAATGTTTAATCAATACTCAAACAAGGTATTACTTTTAAAAAAAGTCAACTTTTCAGAACTAACACAACACAAATTTACTATTGATAATAGTCACTTTGTGACCGAAATGTACATCTAGCGATGAATAAACCATATGAAAAAACAGCCAAACTAGTGTTTTATTTAATTGACAACACAATTTCGAAACGGGACACTTCTTTTCATTAAATAATATGACTTTTTTTAAAAATCAAACAAACCCAAATTATAATATTAGGTAAGTTCAAATTAAAACACTTGTTTAGTTTCATATTGTAATATTCGGTTTCCTGACACGTGTTTCGATCAATGACGACCATTCTCAAAGGAATTACAAAATAACTAATTATTTTGATATGAAATATTACAATATGAAACTAAACAAGTGTTTTAATTTGAAATTACCTAATATTATAATTTCGTTTCATCAAAAGTGCAGTGAAGAAAGTATATACCGTACCAAATTAAATATGTTGGAAGCAATGTAAATGCATAAGCACAGGTATAAGCTTTTAAACTCAAATTTTACCCCCTTAGATAACCCGCTGTTAAGCTTGTTACAAAAGTAATTCCGAAAATTTTGGATTTATCCATAATCTGTACTTGTATTTATACCTGCGTTTCTAGTTATAAGTGATCATAAACCATTGATAACGAGTACATGCAGTTAGTACTCGAAAGGTACATCTGGTTATTAATAAAATAATAAGTGAAGTAAGGATTTTTATTTCGCTGAGTATAACTTATCAGAACATTTACTTTAAAATTTGGTTAAAAATTTTTACATAACCTACCACGATAAACTTTATATTAACCTAAATAAACCTTATAAACCCTACTAAGTAAAAATGTAACCCCTAATATCTTCGAGAGAGACAAACAAAAGTACATTTAGAGCAAAGAAACATGATTTAATATGTATTAGGTGAAGATTAACACTTGTTTTGTTCCTTAATGTTTTTTTTTTATTTTCAGTTGCCTGACACGTGTTTCGATTTTCTCAGACCCTTTTCAAAGTTAAAAAACAGTTTTAAGAAAAAAAAGATGTAAGTAAATAAAGACTCGTAAACTAAAGAAATATTTTAAAATGTCCCTAAATACAATTGCGATTTTATAAAAAAAAGTTATTTCAAAAATATTATAGGAAAAAACTTTCTGAAACTTTTGATTGAAATTTTTCAATTTTAAAATTTTTAAAATCTTTGAAACCTTTGAAATCTTTTTAAAATATTGAAATAGTTAATCACAAGTAATACCATAAGTGATGGCAATTTACTCGAATAAATTTTGTTTTTGCATGAAAGTTTGTTGCTTAGCGATTTTAATGAGAGCAACTGTAACGAATTTTTTTTTCTATCAGTTGCTCGAATAAAAATCGCGAATAAGCAACAAACTTGAATGCGCTAAAAACAAAATTTATTCCGATTTAATTGTCATCACGAATGGCATTTGGAAAGACTATACCACGACTTGAAACGAATATCGATGAATGGTTCAATATTTATATTAAAATTTTTATGATATATCTCCTGCAGTATTTTGGTCGAAAAATTCGACATTGATTAAATAACACCTCCCTTATAATCATTTGCATTTACCTTCTTTATATTATATGCCCAGTCATTATAATCGCGGCAAGAGTTTCCATTGAAGTTTTGCTAACAACTGGTAGTTTTTATCGGCGCAGAATTCTTCAAATCGTTTCCAAACACACGATACAGCAACTTGCTGTTTATTCACTTATAAATTGACGTGATTGGCTAAAAAATATCACATGCCTCATTTTCATTGGCTACATACAATAGGAGTGGAATAGTTATTGAAATTTTTTAATCTGTAGAACATACAAAATCTTTGAAACCCCTCAATTTTTCGAAATCTTTGAAATATTTGAATTCATTGAAATCTTTGAAAATTCTGGAAAATAGTGATGTCTGTAAAGGATTTCCTTGAAACCTTTGATATTTTCGATGTCTTTGAAATTTATAAAAGTACTGCAATCTTTGAAGTCTCATTCAAACTTTTGGAATATGTAAAATCTGTAAATTATTTTAAATCTTTAAAACATTTAAAATCTTTGAAACCTTTTAAAATCTGAAAAATGTAATAAATTTTCGAAATCGTTTAAGTCATCGAAATCTTTGAAATATTTGAGGTCATTAAAATTTTTAAAATACTTGATTTATTGTTTTATTTTATACAAACTGCATCTCTTTATTCTTAATAAGTTACTAATTGTTTTTTTCTGAAAATGTGTAAATGTAACTCATATAAACATTTATATTAAATAAAATGATCCTTTTTAAATATATTTGCAAATCTCTACTTTTTTAAAGTTACAAAAAAAAATTATTTTCAAAATTTTGGAAATATTTTAATTGTTTTTTTGTGGACACATATTTCAACAATCTCTATTTTTATCAGTTGTTTTTTATATTGTAAAAGTGTTTATAATTATTTGCAATTGTTTCTTTTATATTTCAGATATTTTTTGTTGTTAATGGAGGAATTTTAAAGCTCTATGTTGTTAACAATTAACAATTGTTTTTTTATATCAAATGTTTTTACTCTTTTAAGAAACTATTAAGGTAACTTTTTTTAAATCTTTATTTTTTTAAAGTTAAATATTGCATCACATCAATAAACTGTATATTAACCTAGTTGAAACAGTTTTCACTTGAACTAGCGTACTCTTGACCTACCTCAATGCATAATTTATTGGGGCGGGTTAGGAGTACGATAGGTCATTGCACTGTTAATTGAGGTAGGTCGAACGAGTAATTATAAGTTTATAAGGTTACCTCAAGTTAACATTCGGTTTATTATAGTTTAAAATTATTATTTTATACAGGGTGAGTTTTTTTAAATGTTCTCTATGGGGATCTCGGCAACTATAAGAGATGGAGAAGCGGTTAAATGGGGAAAGAAGTGTAGATTTACGAGACGAATAAAATTCCACTTTCAAAGTTTTCATAAAAGTCAAGGGTAACTAGATATTTCGAAAAAAAATAAAAAGTGTCAATTTTTCAAATCAATATAGCTCGGTTATTATAACAGATAGAAAAAAAACTGTAAAAGACAAAGTTTTAGATAAAAAAATAATTGTCATTATTTTCCGAGATATAACGCAAACTTATATTTTTTTAATGGAAACCATAGTTGGCTATGGCCTCATTCAAAAGATATTTTTTTCTCTTTAATCCTATATGACATATGACATAGTTATTCCTAAAAATAAAAATGGGTAGCCATGAAAAAGATGAAAGTTACTTTAAAATAGCTGAAACCTAGCTGACAACTTTAAATGATGAAAAAATATTTTAAAGTTCCGAGTTGACATTAAAATTTTGATTTGTTTATAAAAGGAAAAATTAAAAATTGACTATGAAAAAACGGTTACAAATTGAAAATTACACTGTTGAAAAATTACTAAGAAAGACTTTTAATCTATGAAAAAATAGTTTATTCTAATTTGAGGAAAAAAATGTTAAAAATTTGATAAAATACTAAAAATTCTAAAAAAAAATTGCAGGAATGTATAAGAAAGTCAATTATAGTTTTTTTATAGTTTCATGATCGAAATGTACATCTAGCTGAAAGTAAAAAAAAGTTTAGAAAGTGTTTTTATTCAAGTTTATTAATTATAATTTATGCTACGAAGACTTTTAAAAACATAAAAACAATATATTTTAAAAATTATTTGGAAACAGTTACAATATTATTATATTTTTGTAATTTTGTAAGCAGGAGAAGCAAAGATAATAAAGAATAAAGAATTCCACAATAAATAATTTAAAAAAAAAATTCAAGGATTTTTTTATTTAGCAAATCTTATATTTCGAAGATTTGCTAAAAAAAAACAGTTAAGAACTCAAAAATAAAAGCTTTACTGAACCAGTTAAATTTGACAATAAATTAAAATTTTTATTAAAAATAAATAGTTAAGAAAAAGTTCTTTTGGAAATTGTGATCAGAAAAAGTAATTTTTTTTAATTGTAAAAACAGGTTAAATTAAACACAATTAAAAATCACCATGACATCTAAAACGAAAAAAATAAATTTTTTGTAAAAACGGAGATAAATAAATTCTTAATAATTTTATTATTTCCTCTTGAATAAAAATAGCTGAAAAAACCAATTGATAAGAAAAAATGCTTAAAATCAGTTTATATTTACCAAAATCAAAACGAGAAAATCTACTAAGAAACAGTTTCTTTTCAATACGATTAAAATTTTTCGAAAACCCAATTATCAACTATCTAAATGAATTAAATAAAAAAGCTATTTGAGCAAAATTTGATTTGATTTGCTTCCAAAAAAGTTTCAATTGTTAAAAATTTCCTTGAGAAAACTCAATACTTAATATAAAGAAATAAAAATTTTGATTTCAATGGTTTGTTCATTTTTTGGCGATAAATAATGTTGAGATTTGAGAAATTCCTACTTCAATAGATTGCTGTGATAGAATCGGTTTAGAATTCATTTGTTTTTTTTTTCTTTTCGGCGATAACTTTTGAACTAAATCCCGATTTAAAAAATTCTTAAATTGATGGACTGCTGAAATCAAATATATTTAGATTATATAATAAACAAATTTTGAATTTCAATTGTTTCTCATTTTTTGATGATAACTTTTAAACTAGTATTGCGATTTAATAAATTCTTTCGTACTTCAATTTTTTTCTGTTTTTCGGCGATAACTTTTGAACTGATTTTCCGATTTGTGAAATTCTTTCATTGATGGATTGCTGCAATCAAATATATTTCGATTCTGTAAAAAAAACAAAATTCGAGTTTCAATTGTTTTTTAATTTTTTTGCAATAACTTCTAAACTAATGTTCTAATTTGAGAAATTTCTACTCCGATAGGTTGTTGCAATCGAATAAGTTTAGAATGTGTAAAACTAAAATTCGTACTTCAATTGTTTTTTTTTTGTTTTTTGGTGATAACTTTTGAACTTATGTTCCGATTTGAAAAATTCTTTCATTGATGGATTGAACGATCGAATTTATTTATATTATGTAAAATATAAAAATTCGAATTTCAATTGTTTGTTGGTTTTTTTGAGATAATGTTTAAACTGATTTAACAATTTAGGAATTTTCTACTCCGATGGATTGTTGCAATCGAATAGGTTTGGAATATGAGTAAAACTAAAATTCGTACTTCAATTGTTTTTTTTTGTTTTTTGGTGATAACTTTTGAACTTATGTTCCGATTTGAGAAATTCTTTCATTGATGGATTGCTACGATGAAATATATTATAATTGTGTAAAATTCGAATTTCAATTGTTTTTTGATTCTTTGGCAATAACTTTAAAACTAATGTTCCAATTTGAGAAATTTCTATAGCAGTGCGTTTCTGTGATCGAGTACGTTTAGGATATGCGTAAAATTAAAATTAGTACTTCAATTGTTTTTTGTTTTTCGACGATAACTTTTGAACTGATGTTCCGATTTGAAAAATTCTTTCATTGATGGATTGCTACGATCGCATTTATTTAGATTATGTAAAAAACAAAGTTTGAATTTCAATTGTTTTTCATTTTTTTTTGATGATAACTTTTAAACTAATGTTCCGATTAATAGATTCTTTCGTTGGTGGGTTGATACGATTGAATACATTTGGAATATGCGTAAAGTTAAAATTCATACTTCAATTGTTTTTTGTTTTTCGGCGATAACTTTTGAACTGAAGTTCCGATTTGAAAAATTCTTTCATTGATGGATTGCTACGATCGCATTTATTTAGATTATGAAAAAACAAAGTTCGAATTTCAATTGATTTTAATTTTTTTTGATGATAACTTTTAAACTAATGTTCCGATTAATAGATTCTTTTGTTGGTGGGTTGTTACGATTGAATACATTTGGAATATGCGTAAAATTAAAATTCATACTTCAATTGTTTTTTGTTTTTTGGCGATAACTTTTGAAATGATGTCCTGATTTGTGAAATTCTTTCATTGATGGATTGCTACGATCAAATATATTTCAGTTGTGTAAAAACAAAATTCGAATGTCAATTGTTTTTTGATTTTTTGGCAATAACTTATAAACTAATGTTCCAAAATGAAAAATTTCTACAGTAGTGCCTTGTTGCGATTGAATACGTTTAGGATATGCGTAAAATTAAAATTCGCACTTCAATTGTTTTTTGTTTTTCGGCGATAACTTTTGAACTAATGTTCCAAATTGAAAAATTCTTTCATTGATGGAATGCTACAATTGAATTTATTTAGATTATGTAAAAAAAAAGTTCGAATTTCAATTGTTTTTAATTTTTTGATGACAACTTTTAAACTAATGCTCCGATTAACAGATTCTTTCGTTGGTGGGTTGTTACGATTGAATACATTTGGAATATGCGTAAAATTAAAATTCATACTTCAATTGTTTTTTGTTTTTCTGAGATAACTTTTGAACTGATGTTCCGATTTGTTAAATTCTTTAATTGATGGATTGCTACGATCAAATATATTTCAATTGTGTAAAAAACAAAATTCGAATGTCAATTGTTTTTTGATTTTTTGGCAATAACTTATAAACTAATGTTCCAAAATGAGAAATTTCTACAGTAGTGCCTTGTTGCGATTGAATACGTTTAGGATATGCGTAAAATTAAAATTCGCACTTCAATTTTTTTTTTGTTTTTCGGCGATAACTTTTGAACTGATGTTCCAATTTGAAAAATTCTTTCATTGATGGATTGTTACGATCGAATTTATTTATATTATGTAAAAAACAAAATTCGAATTTAAATTGTCTGTTGATTTTTTTGCGATATCGTTTAAACCAATATTATATTTTAAGAAATTTCTACCTCTATAGATTATTGCAATCAAATAAGTTTTAAATATGTATAAAACTAAAATTCGTACTTCAATTGTTTTTATTTTTTGGTTTTTCGGGGATAACTTTTGAACTAATGTTAAAATGTGAAAAAAACAAAGTTCGAATTTCAATTGTTTTTCATTTTTTGATGATAACTTTTACACTAATATTCCGATTAATAAATTCTTTCGTTGGTGATGTGTGAAAGTAAAATTCGTACTTCAAATGTTTTTATTTTTTATTTTTCAGCGATTACTTTTGAACTCATGTTCCGATTTGAGAAATTCTTTCATTGATGGATTGTTACGATCAAATGTGTATTTTTGGCAATAACTTTTAAATGAATCTACAGCAGTGCGTTGCTGCGATCGAATACGTTTAGAATATGCGTAAAAGCAAAATTCGTACTTAATTGTTTTGTTTTTTGTTTTTCGGCGATAACTTTTGAACTGATCTTCCGATTTGAAAACTTCTTTAATTGTCCGATTGCTACCATCGAATTTATTTAGATTATGTAAAAAAAACAAAATTCGAACTTCAATTGTTTTTCCATTTTTAAGCTATAACTTTTTGTAAGTAATGTTCTAATTTGAAAAATTCCTACACCTACGACATATAGTTTTAAGTAGATGTGATGCCCTCAGCATGCAAAATATTTCAAGAATAGTTAGTGCCTAACTAAATATAACAGATTTTGTTTATTTGCGGCCATTTTGGTGCTCTATTACTTTAATCATTATAAACGTATGGACATTTAACACCTGGAAAAAAAAAAAAAGTCTACTCAAAGATAAAGGCGTCCAATAATTTAGAAATTTTTGAGTTTTTTATTACAAATTTGAGAAGGTCAATTACTAATCAGGTAAAATATTCTAAAAATCAGAATTAATCTATTGCAGTATTCTATAACAAAGCTACACAAAAAATGAAGATAATATCATTTTTCGTTTACATAAACCTTTCGTTTTAAAATATAAGGGTTGGGATACACCCACACACCCTACCTATTCATTTTACCTAAGGTTACAAAAAAAAAAAAACAATTTTTATGATTATTTCTCGTTCGGTTCGCGAAAGTTCGACGGGAAAACACACAAACAAATGATACCATCCCTGCGGAACGCATAAAAACTATCGAAGCGCGAAGTCTCGCGGGAGGCGGCGATTTAAAAATAACAGGCGGGGAAAAAAAAGGTCAAGGTGTTCCATTATCTCGCATCCTAATTAATTATATCCGGATTTTCGTTTCCTGCGACTAAAACGCGATTTAAATTCGAGAGATTAATTATTATTGAACGGGGCAGCGCCGAGATTAATTGCAAACGAATTTAATGGATTATTTACGTTTCGCATTTAAATCCGCTGGGGAAATTCGGATAATTACTACAATTTCCCATCGACATTTTTGTAAAATTGTTTCGGTATTCATTTTTTTCCATAAGTATAAGTGATGTACATTTAATTTTCAATTATGTTCCCATTTCCGCGTATAAACTTTTCGAGCTCCTATCAGAAAGTAAAAGTAAATTTATATCACGAACTTCATCCGGTCTCGTGTCTCCGTGTATCACATAATTACTTGAGGGGAAAAAATAGAATAAAATAAAGTTGGGTAGATCGATGTTACAGAAGAAAAAGGGGGGAAAAATTGGTGCCGCACGCACGCCAGTAATTCAATTTCGGGGCGCTCGAGGTGCTGCCGCTGCCGCTACCCGGGGACGGCGAGCCACCCGCCTAGGGGATGAGGAGGAGGTGGAGGAGGCAGGGACGTTATTTTTGCGATATGTTGTGCGCGCTAGTGAGGGGTTTTAATCAATTCCACACTTCGCCGATGCGGCTTCCTTAATTTAGCGGCGGTTAATTGGTTCCATGTTTAGAAAGATGTTTTTAGTTGATAGACGTGTTCTTGATTACCAATCTGGTCCTTGGAGGCGGCGTGCGGGAACGCGAGGGTTGTATTATGTACAAGGAAAGCGTGATTGGATCTACCGATAATTCCAATACTAACGGTGTGTAATTGATAAGGGAAGTGTAGATATCGCCGCCCTCGATCGTATTGTTGGAAGGGTTCAACCTTCACCTTTACATCTTAAAGATCGATATCTTTATTGAAATTTTGTTATGTTTTATTGCACCATTTATAATTAATTATTAAGTTAAAAATCTTTAATTAAAATTCCGTTTCCTCGTCTTCAACCGTGCAATACTGATGAGATCCAAAATTGATTGAAGCCTGTGGCTTTTTATTAACAGTAAAACAAACAATTTAATGTTTTCAAATATTAATTTAAAAATATAAGATATTAACTGATCAGAAATAATACTCCTTTACACGTGTAATGTAAAATTTCTTTAGATGACATAATGACATAATTGTCATCACAAATTTTAGAGGGACATCTATAAAAATAATCAAGTTTTTTTTATAATAATATTTTACATTTCACGTATAAGGGAGTTTTATTTCTGATCAGGTAATATCTAGTAATATATAAGAATTTAAGTCATTAAGTTTCTGAAGAAATAAATAGAAATTTTACAAGGCGTACTAAAATTTAGGTCCTAAAAACCATTATTACATCCGTTAATAATTTAAATAAGCAAAATGTGACCCCTCGCCTCCATAAAATTTATACGAATGTAAACACAGAAGTTTCCTCCGTCCCCTCAAGGTGAAATTGATATTACCCGAAATTTACGTGCGACGCCCCCCCCCCCCACAGCGGGAATTCCATGAATAATATCTGTTCCCCGCAACGTCCTCCTAAAGCACTACCCCAACTTTTATCACTGGGCGACAGTCGCCCCTCTGCCCGGCAACATAAACACATATCGCGGGAATTTTAACCGTTTCCGTGACAGATATCCTCTTCCGCTCTTAGCGCCACAATAGAAGACGTATTGGGTGCGGGGCCTCGACGTTTTTATCTCGTACTCCTAAATGGACGCGCCGAGATTATTTTCGGTGATAAAAATAAAATGCCTTTGTTAGTGGATACTAGGTGAAATATACGGGTCGTTGTAATGCTTCTCCATTATTTGATTCTATGTGACGAAGCTGTTGGTTTTAAGAGTTAAAGGATTGAAAAAATCTGTTCATTTAGATTTAAATATTGAGTTCTAAGAGTTGTAAGTTAAGAAGATCCTTCCAAACAGATCTAGATTCGACACAGAAAAATTTACTCAGGAAGCTGAGTAAAGTGACCAAACGGTAATCATATGGCAGAAATAGAGGATTTTCCGTACCTTAAAGATGTTGTTGGTTACTGTTGCTAAAGAAAAGCCTTCTAATCATATTAAAGCATCCACAAAATTAAGAAGAGCATTTCTACCCTTGCAAACTCGTGTTTTGTTTACCAGTCGTATTCTTAATACAAATTTTGATATAAATATTAAGGATTAAAAATTGATTGGATAAAATAGAGGAGTGAGAACTGAAGAAGATTCGATCCGGCAGAATTTTCTCAACTAGTTTGCTCAGAATGCTGAGCAAAATGGCGAAAAAGTAATTCTATAGTAGAAGTAGAGATTTCCTTAACTTAATTATGTTGGATAGAAATAAAAAGAGTTGCAGAGCATGGGAATCATGTATGGGAATTGCCTGGGTCGCTATTGAGGACATGGCAATAGTGGCCTGATACGCGTCGCCTAATAAGTCTATAGAGGTGTTCGGAGATTGACTATTAGTACTAGAAGGCTGCTTCAGCCGCATCAGGGGCAGGATTTGGGTAAGAGGCAACTTATCGGCAACGCCCACCTTTGGGGCGATATTAGAGCTGACCGCAGGGGGTTATAATTGCTGACAGCATGGCGATAAATAATAGACCTGGCTACTTCCATTATCGACTTCCCCTGGTATGCTCGCGAGGGTAGCTAACTGGATGGTCGAGACTGATTTTGAGAACCATAGCAACCACAGGCTAAATATGTTTGAAGTAACCACCTTACCGGCGAGAGCCAGGGACATAGTGATTCTCAAGATGTAGAAATTCTATTCAATTTAAGCCCATGTAGGTAAATAAAACTCTTCGGTTTTGATTAATCATCTGCCTGATGAAGCCACTGTGTGGCGAAACAATTGTCGCAGTGCATCGACATTAAACTGTGTAAATTCTCAAAACCGAAGAGTTTTAGTCATCACCTTTATAATGGAATTTCGCCAAGTAAAAGCCTCATCAATCCAATATTTAAGCCAATGTGATGGTTGATGAAGGAGGTGGTCATGGCCAGAGCTGCTGCAATTTCGACCAGAATAGACTTGTCCATATTCAGACAAACGGAAGAGGATCTACACATTCTGAAGCCACGACAGTGCTGCGCGCTCAATGTGACACATCAAGGAGGCCCTGTAGAAGGGGCTTTTGAAAAAGGGAGAGCAGAGCTTTTTGTTAAAACTTGAAAGAAAAATTCCTAAAATATTTCAAAACTAGAAATTTTTTAAAGTCTAGAATAGACGTTACTAGAAAATTCTAAAAAAAAGTTGTAACAATTTGAATGAAAATCCTGAACAATTCTAGAATTCTAAACAAATGGAAACTGTTAATGAATTAATGAAAAAATATTTTAGTATAAATTTAAAAACTGAAATTAAAATTGTTGAAAAAATTTAGAAAACTAAATGAGGTGAATAATTGGTGTAAAAAATGCTTCCAAAATTTGAGTTTTGAACGTCACCATTGTATTTCCACTAACTCTACCTTAATCATTTTCTTAAAATATCAAATCTTAATTAACTAAGAATGAATTTTAAAATTCTGAAACTAATCCCAGTAAAAATAGAGTTTTCACAATTGTTTTAAACCACCGAATGCAATTTTACTTCTCACAATTTGAGTATTAAGTGTCATTTTGTTTACATCACTTCTACCTCAATTATTTCACTACGATAATAAAACTACATTCATTAGGGATAAATTTTGAAATTCTGAAAGAAATCCCAATAAAAATGGACTGTTTATAATTTCTTTAAACCACCGAATGCAATTTAATTTCGCACAGTTTGACTTTTGAGTGTCACCGTTGTGTTTACATCAACCCTACCTCAATTATTTTACAACGATATTAAAGCTTGATGCATTAAGGATACATTTTGAAATTCTAAAACTAATCCCAGTGAAAATGGAGTCTTCGCAATTGTTTTAAACTATCGAATGCAATTCTATTTTCCACAGTTTCAGTTTTGAGTGCGACCATTTTTTATACATCCTCTCTACCTCAATTATTTTACAACGATTTTAAAACTACATTCATTGATGATAAGTTATGAAGTTCTGAAGCTAATACCAGTGAAGATGGAGTTTTTACAATTGTTTTAAACCACCAAATGCAATTGAATTTTCCACAGTTTGAGTTTTGAGTATCGCCATTTTGTCTATATCATTTCTACCTCAATTATTTTACTACGATATTAAAACTACATTAATTGAGCATACATTTTGAAATTCTAATCCCAGAAAAAAAGGAGTTTTCACAATTGTTTTAAACCACCGAGCGCAATTTTATTTTCCACAGTTTGAATTTTGTGTGTGACCATTTTGTTTCCATCGACGCTACCTCAACTATTTTACTACGATATTAAAAATACATGCATTGAGGTTAAATTTTGAAATTCTGAAACAAATTCCAGTAAAAATGGGGATTAAAAAATTGTTTTAAACCACCAAATGCAATTTTATTTTCCACAGCTTGAGTTTTAAGTGTCGCCATTTTTAATACATTAGCTCTACCTCAATTATTTAATTGCGGTATTAAAACTACATTCATTGAGGATAAATTTTGAAATTCTGAAACAAATCCCAGTAAAAATGGAGTTTTTACAATTGTTTTAAACAACCGAATGCAATTTTATTTGTCACTGTTTGAGTTTTGAGTATCGCCATTGTGTTTACATCAGCTTTACCTCAATTATTTTATTACGATATTAAAACTATGTTTATTAAGGATACATTTTTAAATTCTGAAACAAATCTCAGAAAAAAATGGAGTTTTTACAATTGTTTCAAACTACCGAATGTAATTTTATGTTCCCCAATTCGAGTTTTGAGTATCCCCATTTTGTTGACATCAGCCCTACCACAATTATTCAATTACGATATTAAAACTATAATCTTTGAGGATAAATTTTGAAATTCTGAAGCAAATCCCAGTAAAAAATAAGTTTTTACAATTGTTTTAAACCACCGAACGCAATTTTATTTTCCACAGTTTGAGTTTTGAGTATCGCCATTGTGTTTATATCAGCTTTACCTCAATTATTTTACTAGAATGTTAAAACTACAATAATTGAGAATAAGTTTGGAAATTCTGAAACTAATTTCAGTAAAAAATGGAGATTATACAATTGTTTTAAACCACCGAATGCAATTTTATTTTCCACAGTTTTAGTTTTGAGTGTCGCCATTGTGTTTACATCAGTTTTACCTCAATTATTTCACTACGATATTGAAACTACATTCATTTATAGCATACATTTTAAAATTCTGAAACTAATCCGAGTGAAAATGCAGTTTTACTTCTCACAATTTGAGTTTAGAGTGATGTCATTTTGTTTACATCACTTTTACCCCAATTATTTTATTATGATATTAAAACTACATTAATTAAGGATAAATTTTGAAATTCTGAAACAAATCCCACTATGCATGGAGTTTTTACAATTGTTTTAAACCACCGAATGCAATTTTATTTTCCACAGTTTGAGTTTTGAGTTTCGCCATTGTGTTTACATCAGTTTTACCTCAATTATTTCACTACGATATTGAAACTACATTCATTTATAGCATACATTTTAAAATTATGAAACCAATCCGAGTGAAAATGTAATTTTTACAATTGTTTTAAGTCACCGAACGCAATCCACAGTATGAGTTTTGAGTGCCACTATTTTTTATACATCAGCTCTACCTCAATTATGCTACTAAAATATTAAAACTACATTTATTGAGGATAAGTTGTGAAGTTCGGAAATAAATCCCACTAAACATGGAGTTTTCACAATTGTTTTAAACCATCGTATGCAATTTTACTTCTCATAATATGAGTTTAGAAGTTTGTCATTTTGTTTACATCGCTTTTACCTCAATTATTTTAATATGATAATAAAACTACATTCATTAAGAATGAATTTTGAAATTCTGAAATAAATCCCAGTAAAAATTTAGCTTTTACAATTGTTTTAAACAACAGAATGCAATTTTATTTTCCTCAGTTTAAGTTTTGAGTGTCGCCATTTTTTATATTATACATTAGCTCTACCTCAATTATTTTATTATGAAATTAAAACTATGTTTATTCGGGATAAATTTTTAAATTCTGAAACAAATCCCAGTAATAATTAAGCTTTCACAATTGTTTTAAACCACCAAATGCAATTTTACTTCTCATAATTTGAGTTTAGAGTGTTTAAAATTTCTAGTGCAGTGTTGATGATAATAATTAATATTGAGAGTAATAAAACTCTATGAGCATTACTGCACTAATGTTTTACATAATAATGTAAAAACTCCAGCTAACAGTTAAAACAACTACTCCCCGTACTAAAGCACCGCCAGGCATTGAATGTTATAACTGTTAGCTGGAGTTTTTACATTATTATGTAAAACATTAGTGCAGTAATGCTCATAGAGTTTTATTACTCTCAATATTAATTATTATCATCAACACTGCACTAGAAATTTTAATATTTCATTTGTATATTTAAAAGCCGAGAGCGGGGCTTTTTTTGTCCGTGGTGATATCGTTTTTTAAACGCGCCTCGAAAATCGAAGATCGGCAATGTTTCAATTCCAACTGGAATTGATTCATTCTCGTGGCGGCCTTCCAACAGGAAGGACGCACGTAATTACGACATAGCTGCACTGATGAGCTGTGATACAGCGAAACACGTGTCTGCAGATTGTCTTACATAACACTTTTCGAGACGCGGTTAAGAAACGATAACACCACAAAATTGTTACATAGTGCTAAATATTATTTTAGACATGTAACGACAGCTAACAGTTATAACATTCAATGCCTGGCGGTGCTTTAGTACGGGGAGTAGTTGTTTTAACTGTTAGCTGGAGTTTTTACATTATTATGTAAAACATTAGTGCAGTAATGCTCATAGAGTTTTATTACTCTCAATATTAATTATTGTTATCATTTTGTTTACATCACTTGTACCTCAATTATTTTATTATGATATGAAAACTACATTCACTGAGGATACATTTTGAAATTCTGAAACAAATCCCAGTAAACATAGCGTTTTTATAATTGTTTTAAACCACCGAATGCAATTTTATTTTCCACTGTTTTAGTTTTGAGTGTCGCCATTATGTCTACATTAACTCTACCTCAATTATTTCACTACGATATTGAAACTACATTTATTGAGCATACATTTTGATATTCTGAAACTAATCCCAATGAAAATGTAGTTTTCACAATTGTTTTGAACCACCGATTGCACTTTTATTTTCCACAGCTTGAGTTTTGAGTGTCGCCATTTTTTTATACATTAGCTCTACCTCAATTATTTTATTACGATGTTAAAAAAACATGTATTGAGGATAAGTTATGAAGTTCGGGAACTACTCTTAGTGAAAATGGAGTTTTTACATTTGTTTTAAACCACCGAATGTAATTTTATTTCTCATAATTTGAGTTTAGTGTGTTGGCATTTAATTTACATCGCTTTTACCTCAATTATTTTAATATGATAATAAAACTATATTCATTACGGATAAATTTTGAAATTCTGAAATAAATCCCAGTAAAAATGTAGTTTTTACAATTATTTTAAACAACCGAATACAATTTTATTTTTCTCAGTTTGAGTTTTGAGTGTCGCCATTGTGTCTACAGCAGTTGTACCTCAATTATTACAACACTACGTTCACTGAGGATAAATTTTGAAATTCTGAAACTAAACCTAGGGAAAATGTAGTTTTTACTATTGTTTAAAATCACCGAATGCAATTCTATTATGCACAGTTTGAGTTTGTATAAATCAGTTGTTCCTCAATTATATTACTACAATATTAAAACTACATTTATAAAAAAGACATTTTGAAATTGTGAAACTAATCCCAGTGAAAATGGAGCCGTCGCAATTATTTTAAACTATCGAATGCAATTATATTTTCCACACTTTGAGTTTTGAGTGTCTCCATTGTGTTTACATCAATTCTAATTCAATTATTTTATTACTATATTAAAACTACATTTATCGAGAATAAATTTTGAAATTCTGAAGGTAATCCCAGTAAAAATGGAAGTTTTACAATTGTTTTAATCCACTGAATGCAATTTAATTTCCCAAAATTTGAGTTTTGAACGTCGCCATTTTATTTCCACTTACTTACTCTACCTCAATTATTTTCTTACGACATTAAATCTTAGTTAATTAAGAATAGATTTTAAAATTTTGAAACGAATCCGTGTGAAGACGAAGTTTTTATTATTGTTTTAAACCGTTGAATACAATTTTAATTCCCAAAATTTGAGTTTTGAACATTTTATTTCCAATGACTCTACCTCAATTATTTTCTTGTGATATTAAATTTTAATTAATTAGGAATAGGTTTTAAAATTTTGAAACGAATCCGTGTGATGACGAATTTTTTATTATTGTTTTAAAGCGTGGAATACAATTTTACTTCCCATAATTTTAGTTTTAAGTGTCGCCATTTTGTTTATATCACCTCTACCTTAATTATTTTACTACGATAATTAAACTAAGTACATCGAGGATGAATTTTAAAAATTTGAAACTAATCCCAGTAAAAATGGAGTTTTTAAAATTGTTTTAAACCTCCGAGTGCAATTTTATTTTCCATAGTTTGAGTTTTGAGTGTTTACATTTAATTTACCTCAATTATTTTACTACGATACTAAAACTACATTTACCGAGAATTAATTTTGAAATTCTGAAAGTAATCCGAGTGAAAATTGACGTTTTACAATTGTTTTAATTGAATGCACTTTAATTTGCAAAAAATTGAGTTTTGAACGACGCCATTTTATTTTCACTTACTCTACCTTAATTATTTTTTTATGATATTAAATCTTAGTTAATTAAGTATAGGTTTTAAAAATTTTGAAACGAACCCGTGCTAAGACGAATGTTTTAAACAGTGGAATACAATTTTACTTCCCATAATTTGAGTTTTGAGTGTCGCCATTTTGTTTATATCACGTGTATCTTAATTATTTCACTACGATATTGAAACTACATTCATTAAGCATACATTTTGAAATTCTGAAACTAATTCTAGTGAAAATGTAGCTTTTCAATTGTTTTAAATCACAGAATGCAATTCTGGTTTCCACCGTTTGAGTTTTGAGTGTCGCCATTTTTTATACATCAGCTCTACCTCAATTATTTTACTACGATGTTAAAACTACTTTTATTGAGAATAAGTTATGAAGTTCGGAAAATAATTGAGGTAGAGCTGATGTATAAAAAATGGCGACACTCAAAACTCAAACGGTGGAAACCAGAATTGCATTCTGTGATTTAAAACAATTGAAAAGCTACATTTTCACATTTTCCCAAAATTTGAGGTTTGAGTGTCGCCATTTTGTGTATATCATCTCTATCTTAATTATTTTGTTACGATAAAAGAAACTACATTCATTGAGAATACAACTTGAAATTTTGAAAGTATTCATAGTGAAAATGTAGCTTTTACAATTGTTTTAAATCACCGAATGCAATTCTGTTTTCCACAGTTTGAGTTTTGAGTGTCGCCATTTTTTATACATTAGCTCTAACTCAATTATATTACTACGATGTTAAAACTGCATTCATTAAGGATAAGTTATGAAGTTCGGAAACTAATCTTAGTGAAAATTGAGTTTTTACATTTGTTTTAAACCACCGAATGCAATTCTATTTTCTACAATTTGAGTTTTGAGTGTCGCCATTGTGTTTACATCAGCTCCAATTCAATTATTTTACTACTATTTTTAAACTACATACATTGATTATACATTTTGAAATTCTTAAACCAATCCTAATGAAAATGAACCTTTTACAATTGTTATAAACCACCGAGTGCAATCTTAATTTCCACAGTTTGAGTGTTTACATTAGATTTACCTCAATTATTTTACTACGATACTAAAATTATTTATCGAGAATAAATTTTGAAATTCTGAAAATAATCCGAGTGAAAATTGAGGTTTTACAATTGTTTTAATCCATTGAATGCAATTTAATTTTCCAAAATTTGAGTTTTGAACGTCGCCATTTTATTTCCACTTACTCTACGTCAATTATTTTCTTATCGTATTAAATCTTAGTTGATTAATACTAGGTTTTGAAATTTTGGAACGAATCTGTGTGAAGACGAATTTTTTACTATTGCTTTAAACCGTGGAAAATAATTTTACTTCCCAAAATTTGAGTATTGAGTGTCGCCATTTTGTGTATATCATCTCTATCTTAATTATTTCATTACGATAAAAAAACTACGTTCATTGAGAATACATTTTAAAATTCTGAAACTAATCTTAGTGAAAAGGTAGCTTTTACAATTGTTTTAAATCACCGAATTCAATTCTGTTTTCCAAGTAAAAAGACTTGTAGACGAAGCCAACAGGAGACTTAGAGACTGCCTAGCAATGCACGTGCACAATGTGTTCAACTCAATTCCATGGCATGTAATAATTAAGGCACTCCTAATGAAGCGATCTCCAACCTATCTTGTAGAAATTATTCGGAGCTATTTAGATGGCAGACGGCTCTATGAGGAAGAGGGCGAACAAGAAAAAAGTTGCTCTGTCGGGAGAAGTTCCACAGGGGTCCGTACTGTGACCGCTCAGAAGCAAGGACATCCAGGACACAAAGCATAGCTTTCCAGGAGGTTGATAGGCAGGACGAAAGAAGAAAAAATATCTCTCTTAGGATACGAAATCCTAATACAGCTTAAGATGAAGTCAGTTACGTATTTTAATTACAATCAAAAAACTTTTTTTGAATTATCAAACAGCATTAGTGCTTTTATCCACATTCTACTGCTAGGGTATGAACGCATACATTATAACAAATAGTGAAGGTAGCCCAAACATCAAGCAAGCAAATAACGTTAGGAAGGAATGGGAGATAAATTCAAATCAGTGTTTGCGTTGGATTTATTTTCCCTGGAGCAACTTTAGCTAATTGAGTCATCCAACCCTGTGTTCCCACAGTCATAAATTTCGCCGGGGAGCAGTGCACTCTGACATCCTGGCCCATGCGGCATATTATAAAGATCGGCGGGGCGCTGTGTTAGTATCAACAAACCATTAAACATGACAGGCCCTAATATTTATGACAGAGAGTGAGCCGAGAGTTAGTGGTGTTAAATTACAGCTTCTTGAAATAGATACGTACGGTCTGCCATATACCCAAAAATTGGGATATTATTTCAAGGGAAATGTTAGATAAATTTTATCAAAAAATAATCATATAATATTTATATTATATTATTTTTTCGGGCATTTGCTTAAAAATAATTTCCGATATCGATTTTCTGCAAATTAAATAAGATATTGCAGTATTATTACCACCGAAACCGGGGCGGAAAGAATCAACTTATTTAAATTATATTACAAATACTTATTATCTGGTTATTGTATGCATGACAAAATCTGCAGAAAAAATTAAAAATATTAAAATTATATTTCTTTTTGTTTTATTTAATTTGAACAAATAAGTATAAAACATTATTACAGTTACATATTTTAGATGTTGATCTTTAATTAAGATATTTCATACAATATATTGAATTGATAGGTGGATTATAATAATAACAACAATAATAGTAATGTATCTTTATTTAAACGTTTTAACCGAATACATTTTTATATGATTGATGGTAACAGCTATTACTTTTGTATACGTCTTGGAATTAGGAACGGTTATCTGAAAACGAATCGTGTGACTGTCAATATTAATTAACTGGGTTTTCTCCAGTAATAAAACACAATATGTAAAAATTGATAACCATATATCGAATGTAATTATTGTTTCGTCGGGTGTACAGCAGGGTTCCCACAGTGGGCCGTTATTGTTTTTATTATATATTAATGACGGTTCATCTCATTTACTTTCATGTAATTTTCTTATTTACGCTTCAATATTTCAAAATTACATTTTCAGCAAAATGAACTGTATTGTTTTCGACTATATAAATAATTTAATAAATAGTAAAAATAAATTTGTAAGCTGTACATTTGCATAGATCGTGTAATTTAATTAGATTGCGTTTTAATTCTCCATCTCACAAATTAGATTTTTTATCTAGCAATAATGTATACATTATACGATTAGATAGTATACTTATTTTGTTTCATATATGTATTTATCATGTTCTTGAACCCAGTTATAATTTAGCATTTTTCATTATAGTACTACTTATTATTTTCTGCATTATGTAAAAAGTTGATTACGTTAATAAATATTATTATTATTATAAATTATTATTATTATCTTGCATTAAAATAATTGAAATGTACTATGAATAGGTGATTTTTCTCTTTTTTATCACGGCTAATTAAATTTGTTTGTCGGGAAATAGTTACTTCGGTTTTTCTCTTATGTAAAGTAAGAAAGCATCTTTCAAATTTTGTAGAAAATAAATAAGAAATAGTAAAATGAGTCTTATTCTGCTTATCAATTGTACCTTTAAGTTAATTCTTTTCAACAAGAATAATGAATATGTGCCTTGAACTCTGTTATTTTCGAACGCGTGTACTTTCCAAAACACTGAACTTTTTCTTTTATGGTGTAAGCTTGTAAAACACAAATGGTATATAATAAAAACCCTGACTCGGTAAAGAATTTATATTATCTATATAACAGATGTGTACGGCAAAAAAATCTATGCCCATCAATTTGTTCCGCTCGAAAATTCAAAAATATACCAGTCATATTTTCTCATTTTACATTTCACTATAGTTGCACCCTTTACTATTATATTTTATATATAATTGGAATAATTTAAAGTTATCAGTTTCTTTTTAGAAAATATAAATTAAATAATGTAACACATAAAAATTTATAAAATGGCTATCGACTATAGGTTTTTCATCTTTTTAAATTGTAACATACCTTTCCCTTCTAAGAGAACCAAAAACATTTCATCCTTTTAAAATACCAATTTACAATTAACTTTTAGAACTATTTAAAAATAATCAATAATTTTTATTTATTATTTACAAAACGTACAATTGTTTTTAGCAACTTTATTTTGTAAGTAAAATTGTATAAATTTGTTAAGAATACTGTTTTATTTGTATTTATACATTCTTCGTTATTGTTCATGATTTTATTTTATAATATCATATTATATATTTTTTAATGAAAATAGAAAGAATTAATTTCTACCCATATAATAGTAAATGCGATTTTAAATTTCTCATTGTAAAACTTAATGGCATATAAAAATAACAATTACATTGTATATAATACTCGGCACTTAAACTGTCCCTTTCTTGTCGCGGTACTAGAATGTCGAGTGGGCCCGATACCAGATGTGTACGGCAAAAAATGCCGAGGCCCAAATCCATCCCGACCGAACAAAATTTATGACTTGTTTACACTTGTTGAAACCACTAATTACATGTAACGAAACATGAGACGAAAAATCCATGGGACGGGATGTCTATATCGCGGGAGCAGCAGTCTCTCCCCGGCTCTTCGCTTCCCTTTTTTTTTTACATAAACAGTGGCGAAATCGATGCGGAACGGAGTAGAGATGGCCCCCCATACCGATTGAAGTGGGCTCTAGGAACGAGAATGGAAATCGCTGCTAAAGGTCAACAAAGTATTTAAATGCGCACTACAGGAACGGAACGGAGCGAACAAAACGGGAATACATAATTCATCGCGATGGATGGCCACGGACTGCGGTGTTGGTGGTGGTATACGTGGAGCTACTTCGAGATAGGCGGCCACGAAAATAATTTGTCGTCCTCCGGTGATCGATCACTCAGCAAGGTACATTAAGATATCGATCTCGGCACTCTTTTTTTTTATGTTAGTTATTGGGATACTTCGGATACACTTTATTTTACGAACGCCGCTTCAGATAAACCCGTCAAATTTAATTGAGGGAGTTCGATACGGTTAAATTTATACATCTTCTTCTTAAAAACAAACTCGTAAATCCTCAAAAGTTTTCAACACCGACTTGCTTGGATTTGGATAGTTTTTTTTTTGAGAAACTCTGAAATCTCGTAAGAACACTTCAGTCATTTGTAAAGATGATTACCAAAATCTTTATATTGAAAATTAAAAAAAACTTATGTTCTTCAAATAAAGTTCTATGAAGTATCAATATCAAGTAATGAAACCAATATTTACTCATTAATATTCTTCTCTATTGCTTTTTTAAAATAATAATTAGTATTAATTGCTTTAATGTTATGTAAAGAAGGAGTTAACAATGATTTAGCAATTATTTAATGTTGCGACCATATACATCAAATAACTCCTAAATCATTGTAAACTCCTTCATCAAATAACTCTAACACAATTCTTCTCCTACATCTTCTAAAATAATTATCATCATCTTTGCCTTACTAAATGTAGTTGTTTCAACTGATATAATATGAAATTGATTAATGGTTGAGGCGTTAACTTCGTGATACATCTTTAAAATTTAAGCAGAATCAACAAAGTAAACGTTTTTGCTTAAATGATAAAAATAAAAACTCTATAATTATAAAAGTACGTTATGCATAATTATGTCAGCAGCTCATTATTGATCCTACTAATGACGTTAACCATTTATTATACATCCCTAATTAAATATAAAATAATCCACACACTAGATTATTTGCATCTACGTCATCATTTATTAACCGGATCGATGGAGCTGCCTACGTGAAACACCGCAGGAATTAATTATTTCGCTGCAGTTTTTTTTCCTGCCAACATTAAATTACATACACACTTCTTTAACTTCTCACTCATTTAAAGAGGTTACTGGTGAGAGCGTTTCGCGAACGCGACGATATCATCTCCTCCCTTATTTTCCGCAGGAACAGCGATAACTATATAAGACGGAAACTTTTCAAATCTCGCCAACATAAATATTATAACAGAGAGTCCGTGACATTTTCGGAGTCGGGAGTTCTCTCATATCGGACGATTGCATCTTCAAAGGGCCGTAATTAAAACGCTGACTGCGGACTACAAAGATATTGCTCTCGTGTGGATCGTAATTAAAATAAGACTCTGACTTGTATTGCGCTGTCGTTTCGGTACATTGTTTCTCTTTTATCTTAGCTATCGCGGGGCAATATTTTAATGAACTCTACTTTAAAGACTGCCGGCTATCGACGCTTGTTGTGCGTTCGGTCGAGTGAAAATATCGTAGAAAATTAAATCTCACCTATAAACACGGGCCGATGTTTTATAGGCCATTAAACGACCATGCAACATCAACAAAAAAGCAATTTATCGTAAATTTTACGCAGCGTGCGCCGGCCACCAGAAATAGAACGCGTCCGCGCATTCCCATTTGCCGAGGTGACAAACCGTGAAATTGTGGAATAATAAGAATCAAACTGGCGAGGCATTTCAATTAACATCAATAACCAAGATAACAACACTTACAATAATAATTACACACGGGGAAACATGTTACTATAAATACTAAACAAAGCAAACATTAAAAGACTTCGTTCATCAACGTACAGATTTTGAATCAAAATTTTATTTTCTAAATCTGGTTCACAAAATTTATATCTGGAGTGTTTACTTTTAGTTTTAGAATGAGAATCAATTGTTTGTAAATTAGGATTGTTTCAATTTCAATTCAATGGCTCTTCAGCCTCGATTCGTGCCCTGGGCTCCCTTAATTTATTCCTCCATTCTGAAAGGTCCATCGAAACTCTTCGCCAACCCCTTAATTTTAGGACTATAAATTAACTATACGTAAATGTCCTTTTGTAAAACTTTGAAATACACGGATTTAAAGGAAACCAGGAAATCTTTCACTTTCTTCCCAAAAAATTGGTCAAAAAGGATGAACCTTTTCCAAAAGAAGTAAGAAATATCATACCTCCTAATAACAAAGGAATATCAACTTACGATAACCATCTACTGGACAAATGACATTCTTGTAACGAGGATTTCAAAATTATTCATTAAGAAGTAAAAGGATAGAAATTAAACTTTCTCAAAAATCACGAATTTAACAAAATGAATAACGACTTCTTACTGAATGACCAATCTGACATAAATCTTTCACCACTACCAAATATGTTTATTTAAATCACTCACAAATTTGCTGCCATTTCCTGTTATTTATGTGCTTTTCTGTCATATCTCCTGTTTCATTTGTCGTCTGTCATTTATGAGCTCGTGTTTCATTTGTCGACAATCATCTGTCATCATTTTTCTCCTGTAATTTATCATCTCTCAACTTTTATGTTCAACTGGTTTCTGTCATTTATCCTATTTTGTCCGTCATTTATCAAACTTGGTTTATTATTGTGTCATATTTATCTTCTGTCATATATCACATAACATTTGTCAACTGCTATTTATTAACTGTAGAGTTTCATTTATCATCTGTCATCTACTATCTGTCAGCTGGCATTTGTCAACTGTTGCAGTCGTCTGACATATGTCACATAATAACATTTGTCAACTGCTATGTATTAATTATCGTACTTCATTTATCATCTATCATCTGCTATCCGTTGCCTGTAATTTATCATCTGTGAGCTGTTATTTAAAATGTGTTTTCCGTCAGCTGTCCTATATGATCTGTCAATTGTTAACTGCTATTTATCAATTTTCGTGTTTCATTTGTCATCTATCATCTGCTATCTGTCTGTAATTTATCATCTGTCGGCTGTCATTTGTCAACTATTTTCAATCATCTGTCATATATAACATGGCATTTTTCAACTCCGGTTTATCAACATTCTTCATTCATTTATCATCTATCATCTGCAATCTGTCGCCTGTATTTTATCATCTGACATCAATCGTTATTTGCCATCTGTCCTATATTATTTGTCAATTATTAAATGCTGTTTATCAACTTTAATTTTTCGTTTGTCATCTATCATCTGCTGCTATCTATCGGTTCTAATTTACTATGGGTCAACTGTCATTTGTCAATTGTTTTCAGTTATCTGTCATATATCACATGACATTTGTCAGTTGCTATTTATCAGCTTTCTTCATTCATTTGTCATCTATCATCTGCTATCTGTCGCCTGTTATTTATCATCTGTCAGGTGTCATTTGTTTAACTGTTTAACTGTTTTCAGTTATATATCACATGACATTTTGTCAAATACTACTGTCGTGTATCATTATGTTAGCTGTCATTTGTCAACCGTTTTAAGTCACATGTCACATGGCATTTGCCAACCGTCATTTATTAACTGTTGTGTTTAATTTATCGTCTATTATCTGCTACTATTGCCTGCAATTTATCATCTGTCAACTGTCATTTGTCAATTGTTTTCTGTCATCTGTCCTAAATTATCTGTCAATTGTTAACTAATATTTATCAATAAAATAAAAAAATATTTCATTTGTCATCTATTATCTTCTATCTGTCACCTGTAATGTATAATCGGTCAGCTGTCATTTGTCAATTATTTTCAGTCATATATCATATGACATTTTGTCAAATACTACTGTCGTATATCATTATGCTAGTTGTCATTTGTCAACTGTTTTGAGTCATATATCACATGACATTTGTCAATTACTCTTTATTAATTATCGTGTTTCATTTATCATCTATTATCTGTTGTCTATTGTCTGTTATTTATCATCTGTCAACTGTCATTCGTCCATTATTTTCTATAATCTGTCCTCTATTAACTGTCAATGGTTAACTGATCGTATTTCACTTGTCATCTATCTGTCACCTGTAATTTATCATCGGTCAGCTGCCATTTTTCAATTGTTTTCAGTCATATATCACATGACATTTTGTCAAATACTACCGTCGTATATCATTATGTTAGTTGTCATTTGTCAACTATTTTAAGTCATATATTACATGACACTTGTCAACCGCCATTTATTAACTGTCGTATTTAATTTATCGTCTATTATCTGCTATCTATTGTAATTTATCATTTGTCAACAGTCATTTGTCAATTGTTTTAAGTCACATATCACATGACATTTGTCAACCACTATCAATGTCACTAACGTGTTTTATTTATCATCTATCATCTACCATCTGTTGTCAGTAATTTAATATCTGTCAGCTGTCATCTGTTAATTGTTTTCTGTCATCTGTTCTAGAACATCTGTCAATTGCCATCTGTTATTTATCAAGTAAAGTGACAAATGTCATGTGATATATGACTGAAACTAATTGACGTATGATAGCTGACAGATCATAAATTTTAGGTGATACATAGCAGATATTAGATGTCAAATGAAAACGACATCAATTGTTTTCTGTTATCTGTCCTATATAATCTGTCAATTAATTGTCAACTGCTATTTATCAACTGTTTTATTTCAATTGTCATCTAATATTTGCTATCTGTTGCATATAATTTACCACCTGTCAGTTGTCATTTGTCAATTGTTTTAAGTCATATATCACATGACATTCGTTAACTACTGTCACTGCCACTGACGTGTTTCATTTATCAACTATTATCTGCCATCTGTTGTTTGTAATTTATCATCTGTCATTTTTTAATTGTTTTATGTCATCTGTCCTAGATCATCTGTCAATTGTCATCTGTCCTAGATCATCTGTCAATTGTCAACTATTATTTATCAAGTAAAGTGACAAATGTCATGTGATATATGACTGAAACCTATTGACAAATGTTAGCTGACAGATGATAAATTACAGGTGACACATAGCAGATATTAGATGACAAATGAACCCGACATCATTTTTTTTCTGATATCTCTCCTATATTATCTGTCAATTAATTGTCAACTGCTATTTATCAACTGTTGTATTTCAATTGTCATCTAATATCTGCTATCTGTTGCCTGCAATTTATCAACTGTCAATTGTCATTTGTCAATTCCTTTATGTCATATATCACTTGACTATTATCAACTACTGTCACTGTCAATGTCGTGTTTCTTTTATCATCTATCATCGGCCACCTGCTGTTTGTAATTTACCATCTGTCAGTTGCCATTTGTTAATTGTTCTTCTGTCATCGGTCATAGATTATCTGTCAACTGTTATTTATCAAGTAAAGTGACAAATGTCATGTGCTATATGACTGAAACTAATTGACAAATGATAGCTGACAATAGGACAATTGACAGACAACAGTTGATAAATTACAGCTGACAGATGATAAATGACAAATGAAACACGACAGTTGAAAAATAGCAGTTGACAATTAACATATGATATAGGACAATTGGCAGAAAACATTTGATGATGATAAATTACAGGCAACAGATGACAATTGGTAGATGACAAATAAAACACGACAGTTGAAACACGGCAGTTGACAATTGGAATATTTTACAGAAAACAGTTGATACATGATAGCTGACAGATCATAAATTACCAACTGCTGATAGTAGATGATAGATGACATGACAAATGAAACACGGCAGTTTATAATAAGCAGTAAGAATTGACATATTATATGCCATATCACAGAAAACATTTGATGGTGATACATTACAGGCGACAGATGACAGATGGTAGATGACAAATGAAACACGACTGTTGAAAAACAGCTATTGACAATTGACATATGATATAGGGCAGTTGACAGTTTGATAAATGCGAGCTGACAGATAATAAATTACAAACGACTAATAGCAAATGATAGAAGACAAGTGAAATACGACGGTTGAAAAATAGCAGCTGACAAAACAAACGACTGATAACATATAATAAATGACAAATGAAACACAACAGTTGATAATAATTATTGACAATTGACATATTATATATAGGTCAATTGACAGAAAACATTTGATAATGAAAAATTATAAGAGATAGATGATGACAGATGGTAGATGACAAATGAAACATGGCACTTGAAAAATAACAGTTATCAATTGATTGACATATGTTATAGGACAGTTGACAGAAAACAGTTGATAAATGACAGCTGACAGATGATAAATTACAACTGATAACAGATGATAGATGTCAATTGAAACACGACATTTGTAAAATAGCAGTCGGCAATTAACATATTATATATGACAGATGACAGAAAACATTTAATGACAGAAGGTAGATGACAAATGACGCACGGAATTTGAAAAATAGCAGTTGATAATTGACATATGCTATAGGACAGTTGTCAGAAAACAGTTGATAAATGACATCTGACAGATAATAAATTAGAAACGACTGATAGCAAATGATAGATGAGAAATGAAACACGAAAGTTGTAAAACAGCAGTTGACAATTGACATATTACATAGGTTAAATGACAGAAAACATTTTATGATGATACATTTCAGGCCACAGATGACAGATGGTAGATAATACATAAAACACCCTCAATTGAAAAATAGCAAATGACAATTGACACATGATATAGCACAGTTGATAAATGACAAATGACTGATAGCATATGATAGGTGACAAATGAAACACGACAGTTGAAAAATAGCTGTTGACATTTGACACATGATATAGCACAGTTGACAGAAAACAATTGATAATTGACAGCTGACAGATGATAAATTACAAACGACTGATAGCAGATAAAAGATATCAAATGAAACATGACAGTTATAAAATAGCAGTTGACAATTGGCATATTATATAGGTCAGATGACAGAAACCATTGATGATGAAAAATTACAGGCGATAGATGACAGATGGTAGTTGAGAAATGAAATACGATAGTTGAAAAATAGCAGTACACAATTGACATATTATATTGGTCAAATGACAGAAAACATTTTACAACTAATATGATTAAAACAACAGGCGACAGATGATGAATGAAACACGACAGTTGAAAAATAGCAGTTGACAAGAAAACAATTGAGATAAATGACAATGACGGATGATAAAATACAAACGACTGATAGAAGATGATAGATGACAAATGAAACACCACAGTTGACTTATTGTATAGGTCAAATGACATAACATATTTTATGTTGATAAATTACAGGCCACAGATTACAGATAATGAATGAAACATGGCAATTGAAAAATAGCAGTTGACAATTGATAGATGATATAGAACAGTTAACAGGAGAGATAAGTTTCAGCTGACAGATGATAAATTACTGACTAATAGTAAATGATAAACGACAAATAAAACATGACAGTTGATATGAAGCAATTGACAATTGACATATTATATATGCTTAATAACAGAAAACATTTGATGATGATAAATTACTGGCGACAGATTACAGATACTAGTTGACAAATGAAACATGACATTTCAAAAATAGCAGTTGACAATTGACATTTTATGTAGGTCAAATGACAGAAAACATTTGATGACCACAAATTACAGGCGACAGATGAAAGGTGAGAGATGAATAACGAAACATGACAGTTGTAAAAAGAACAATTGACAGTTGACATATGATATAGGACAGTTAAGAGAAAACAGTTGATAATTGACAGCTGACAGATGATAAATTACAAACGATTGATATATGACAAATGAAACACGACAATTGTAAAATAGTAGTTGACAATTGACATACTATACAGGTTTTCTGTCATAGGTCCTATATTATTTGTCAATTATCAACTAGGAACACAACAACAAAAAACTTAAATGACAAAAGAAAATAGAAGAATCAAAAATTCCTCAATACCGAGATGAAATTCCGTGTCCGCAAATCCAAATGCGAGGACAGAGGGAAGATAAACAAAAGGTGTCTTTTTGCAATATGCATTGTATACATATGTGTGTGCGTGTGTAAATTTATTAAAGGTTGTGTTCTGTTTGTCATCTGTCATCTGCCATGTATCGTCTGTAATTTATCATTAGAGTTATTCATCGTCAACTGTTATTTATTATAATTCATTTGTCTTTCTTCATCTGCCACTTGTCGTCTGTAAATTATCTTCTGTCAACCCTAATTTCTCAAGAGTTTTCTATTATCTGTCCCACATTATCCGTCTATTGTCAATTATTATTTACAAATTGTCGTGTTTTTTTTTTGGCATCTGTCATCCGCCATTTGTCCGTTATGACTTGTTATCTATCAACTGTTTTATGTCTTCTGTCTTATATTATGTCTCATTTTCAACTATTATTTAACAACTGTCTTGTTTCATTTGTAATTAATAATAATAATTTAAAAATTCTAAACAACAATGAGTCTTACTAAGACTACAAAACAAATCACTTACTGAAACAACAACTTCTCTGGCTAAGACCTCAACAGATATTGAATTATACAAAAGTAATTTTCATTACTATGTAATTTATATTTAAAATTATCTAAAGGTCATTCAAACCTATCCAATGGCCATTTAAGATATTTAATGACAATTGAACTTTGTAAATACCTTTAGATTGTATCAAAATTAAAATTTTAAAAACGATGTGTTTTGAAACTATGACATTTGCCAAAATAAAAACTTATGTTTCGATAATGGCAAGTGGAGTTGCCGAAACTAGTCAACAATATAAAAAATACACTGTTATACAAACAAAGTTGAAGTGTTTTATTAATCAAAATAAAAACATTATTTTTCCCTATTTGCCTCCATTACTATGTAAGGTTATGAAAAGATCATTCAAGGTTATCGAATGATAATATCGTTTAATGATATTTCAAGACTAACTAATTTTCTAACATTCATTTTAGGTCGTTTAAGTCATAATTAAAGGCCATCTATGAATCGTTATAGGTCATACAATTAACGTTGTTTGAATTACATTTAGACTTTATAAAAGAAAACGTAACATTAAACTTCTAACACCAAAGAAATTACTTTTCTATATCACCCACGGTTATAAAAATTAGGCCCTTGATTTGAGTTAATTTAAGGTTATCCGCCGAATATACAAGAACCAGCTATTATCAAGGTCATTCAAGGTCGTTTGAGGTTAATTGTGTATCATTTAAGGTAACACAACGGAAGTCGCATCATTCTCCTCTAGTACAATGCGAGCTCTCAAACACCAACTTAAACAAGAGGCAAATCAAAGACGTTTTTCGAAATGGTAGAGGCGTTCAAAATGCATATTTTTGAAGTACCTTATTTGGAGTGGAAAAAGTGCTTCGAAAATTGGGCCAAGCGCATGCAAAAGTGTATTGATAACCATGTACGATCAATTTCTCCTTTTTATTATCTATTCCCGAAATATAAAAGGCAACCCTCGTATTTAAATTTGCTTTCTTTTAACATCTGTAACTTCTGAGTTTTTTTATTGATTCTTGCAGCTTTATGCAGATGTACAAGTTAAACATGAAGGGTAAAGGATTAGTGCATAATTTTTCAGAAGAATCTTAAATTGAATAATTTAGTTTTTAATATCATTGACCATCCGGACAAGTTATAATGATGGTACAACACATTACTAAACACGATTTTCAATATTTTCATTTGGACTTAATGTAATTCTTTCCTGTTAATTTGTTTCGAAGCTTTTCTTTATTTCCTGTATCAACTGACGTTAGGAAAAAGAAAATAGGTCCTCCATAATTAAACCATTTAAATGGACCGATGCGCTCCTGCTTCTTTACCGTTGCATAAAGCCGAGAAGGGATAATGGAAGAGTGTGCAGGGAGCACGCCGGGTCTCAATCGATTTGAGAATATCGGGAGCCCGGTCCTGTTTCGGGCACCGATTACACGACGTTTCCGCGCAATCACTCCGTAATTCCCACCTAAACGCGAATTGAAAATCCATCCGGATATTACGAGGGGCAACAAAAGGGCCGACCCTCTATTCCATCCGAATGTTTAGACTTTTCTAGCCGGTCTCACTTTCTAATCACAATAAATTACCGCAGTAAGCCCACCGGCAGTGAACACCTGTTATCCAATCGTGTGACCCCGACCATCAATTTTCGGGGCCCGGATACCGGGGATTCCCCGGTAATACTAGCGCGTCGCCCCTGGGTGCGTGTAAAAAAAAATGAAAAACTGTTAATTGAACTCGCCGCGTTGGCTTAAAACGTCCAACAGAAGCCAATATTGTAATCCTATAACGTTTATTCCAATTAAAACAGTGCAAATTAATTAGTTTCGAATAATAATTTATATACTATATACTAATACAAAATGTAAATTAATAATATAAAGGTAACGAAATTCCCCAATTCAATAAAATATAAATATGAATAATCAAATTAATACAATAGCATTTTTGCAAATCAATCCCATTGTGTGAATTATTAAAAATTAAATCCTTTACCCATACATAAAACTTTCGAATCCTATGTTCTCGCCAGCAGAATTTAATTTAAAAGTAATAAAAAGTTTAAATGATCCGCGTTAATATTTAAACATTCAAAATGAAAAACCATTCACTACATCCCATTGTTATCCGCTTAACTGTTCGGAAAGTGGGACGGGCGATCGATATTCATTACATCCGCGTGACGCAAATTAAAAACGAAAAACAAAAATAATTTATACGTATATGTATATTAAAAGTGCAGGACTGCAAAAATCACGGTCTGCAGCAGTCGTTAGAATTATTCCACGTCAAAATTTGAAAATGCGCCGAAACAGGTGACGCCACCCCCCTCCTCCCCCCTTCTAAAGGGGGAAAGGGCGGATCGATGGAGAGAACACGTACATTTGCCACACATATTTCAGCGTGCTAAAAATAATAACTGGCATTGTGTTCGCTATTTGCGTTAACGCTTATAATCAACTGAAAAGGCGATTCACTTTAGTGTGAATGCTGGTGTGCGTCGAGTTGAAACGAAACGTTTAAGCTGATGGAAAGTAAATAGTCTCGGAAAATTCGAATACATTAAGAAAATGGTTATTGGTAAACATAGTTTCCTTGATGTTATTTAAAGCGTTTGGAACTGACTCAGCGTATCAACAAAATTGATTTGTAAAACATGACAGACAAATTGTTGGAACTAAAAACGATAAAGATTAATAAAAGATTTATCACTAGTGCTCTTCAATTTTATCAGCATAGAATAAACAGATATATGGAGAGAATGATGCTTTGAAAACTTAGAGTAGCAACATTAATTACAAAATGAATCTTTCAAATATTTATTAATCTTCGGTTAAAACGACATATTATCACCTATTATATGTAATCTGCATCATATGTCAATTGTCATATAAGTCGTTTGTCATGTCTGTTATAAGTCACCTCTTTCTGTAATATCTGGCGTATTTCAAATATCTAATTTGTAATTTCTATTGTCTGTCATACCTGTTAAATCAATCATCCATATTTGTCATCTGTCCTGTCATTTATCACATAAGTTACCTTAACCTTAGGGCAAAGTCGTGTGAAGATTATAGACAGAAAGTAGAAAATATCTGTTCATCAGTCATTGTTTGTTAAATCTATCATCTATTATGAATCAGATCTTATATCAGTCATTTGTTATATCTGTTACGAGTCACAGCTGCTATATTTCATATCAATAATTTGTCATGCATATTGTAAGTCATATGTGTTATATCAATCATATATAATATCTGTCATATCTGTATAGCTTCCTACATGAAGGCAACGAATCCGAGAGATGCGAGCGGTATGTCAATAGATAGTCTGGCTCTTTGGGAATTTAATCGCTATGGAGCGTTCTTCAGGAGCGAAACGCGCGTTGTGCGTGCCATAGTTTTACAAAATGTATGATCCAAGCGCCTCTAATTCGAAAATGGGCGAAGAAATTTGAAGAAACCAGTACACCATTGGAAAAACCAAAAACTGGTCGATCAAGATTATCAAGAATGGCAGACAAGTGAATAGTGTTAACCAGTCTGTTCGTGATGATCCGAATCTTTCAAGATGCAAGCATTATGCACAAAGACCTAAAGCTGTACCCTTATAAAATTCAATTGATATAAGAATGAAAGCCTCAGGATGTCGCTGAAAATAACGATTATCATAGTTGTATATAAGAGCAACGAACTCCTACAAGGTTTGTATGTTTTGTTTCTAAAATTAAAAGAGTTTGAGTTATGTCATTTGTCATCACCTGTTATATTTATCATTAATGGCATCTGTCAACACGATACATGTTATTAATCATGTTAATTATCAGCTATATTTGCCATATGTCAAATTTGCCTGTGATATAAGTCATTAGATATCTTAGTCATAAGTCATCTGTCATATTTCAAATTCGTCTTTTGTCGTATTACGTACCTGTAATATATGATATTTGTCATGTAGAATATATCTAATTTTCCATGTGCCATAAAAGTCATATATCATGTCTGTTATCTCTCATATTCATCATCTATTATATCAATTATCTATTACTTTTCATTTGTCATAATAGAGAGTCTATATATTTATCTGTGATCTATCATATATCTCACTAGTCATGCGAGGGTGGATTTTTAACTTCGCGGAATGGAATAGAAGAAAATGAAATAATAATAAAAGTAATAATATGGAAAATTATTTTCACTAAGCATTTCTGCACTATTTTTTTACATTATAAATATGTAGAAGGTTATCAGCTAACAGTTAAAACAACTACTCCTCGTACTAGCCACCAGGCATTGAATTATATAACTGTTAGCTGTTGTTACATGTCTGAAATCATATTCAGCACATTGAATCCTCAGTTATGTACAGCGAAACACGTGTCTGTAGATAGTCATTACATAAGACTTTTCGAGACGCAGTTAGAAAAACGATAAGAATATTTTTCAATATATTCACTTGCAACCTTAACACATTTCTCAGATCTATGAATTAACTTATCAATACCTTCATACAAAATTTATTTATCCTTTTCTGAAAATTTCTTTTCTCAAACATCAAATTAAACCATTTTTAAAAGACTTTAATAGGATCTGAACTGTTATTTTTTCTCGCACCCAGTTTTTGACAAAATACGATCAACATTTTTTTTTTAAATTGCACTGTATATATATTTTTATTGATTCGCAAGGAGATTTTTTTTCTGAATATAAAATTGTAGACAAATTTATCCATACATCAAACTTAAGTCGAGAAATTGAGGATTAAGAAAATAAATAAAAAGTCAAGTATCCACTGTAAACAATATACAGACCCTATTTTAAATGTCAAAAGTGACAGTGACAGCCATTGGTACAATACTGCAACGATTTTTTTATTATTTCTTAATTAAAATGTTGCAATTTTGTGCTTCTACAGAAATCGTTTTTCAGTTTTTGAAATCTTGCAACATTTTTATTATGAAATTATTAAAAATCATTGCAGTATTGTACCAATGACTGACACTGTCACTTTTGACATTTGGAATAGGCTCTGTATATTGATTACTATGGGTATTTGATTTTTAATTTTTTTTAATCCTCAATTTCTCGACTTTGGTTTGATGAATGGATAAAATCGTTTATAAATTTAGATTCAGAAAAAAATCTCCTTGCGGATCAGTACAAAATATATATACAGTGCAATTTGAAAAAAAAAGTTGATCGTCTTTTGTCAAAAACTGGATGCAAGAAAAAATATCAGTACAGTTCACCAAAGGTTTTTCGTCAATCACCCTGTATAAGGTCAATGATATCGCAGCCCACCTTATGCAAAGCAGCCTACGCAACTCGACTCTTGTGAACAAGAGCATTGTCGTGCAAGAGCAACCTATGGTTAAATATCGTCTTTTCTTTCTAATAACCTTTTTTTAACTTGTCTAAAATTAAGGTGTAGTATTCTCCAGTTATAGAAACACCATTATCCTTCTAATAAATCAACAAAATTCCTTCTGTGTCCCAGAAATCTGTCGCCATGAACATTCCCACCGACTGCGCAATCTTAAATTTCTTACCCTTTTTTAAGCCATTTCATGGAATCTTGCCTATACTCAGCATCATAGTGATGAACCCAAGTTTCATTCCCAGTAACAATTTGCTCCAAAAAACCATCCTTGTCTTTATTACACTGGTACACTCGACGCGCTGCTGTTTTTGTGGCGATGTGATCAGTCTAGGCATCCATCTTGCACTGACGATAATGGAGGACCTTAAAAATGGTGGTTTCAGATACTTCAACCATTTCTGCGAGTTGTTTCTTCTTCAAACGTGCATCCTCCAAGTTTTTTCGATTTTTTCGATGAGATCTGAAGTGGTGACCTGAACAGACCACCCAAGACGGTAATCGTCTTCAATTTATTCCCTGCCTTGCTTGAAGAGGTTGTGCTATTTGTATACGAATTATGTTTTTATTCGTAAACAGATGATATCTCTTTCAATATGGTTTGAAAACTTTTTCTTTGCTTAGTAAGGAACTTTATATGGGCGCAGAACTCTATTTTCTCCATACTTCACACTTTCTTCCGGATTAAGTTGCTTGATCGACGATAGTTCAAAGACTACGTACCTCGTTATGATAATACTTGGTATATATACTAATGATAAGTCACTGAATACCTTAGAACCTACACGAGCGCCACCACCACCCTCCAACCCCCGATTCAGCGAACTTAAAAACGCACACTCCTATATGTCACCTGTCAAGTTTGCTACAACTGTTATAAGTTAGATATTTCAAAACACCTGTAGGTCTTAAATAATTATACATGTCATATCATATCCATCATCTATGATATCTGCTTTGGTATTATCTATCACATCTCATATCTGCTATATCTGTGATTTACCATAGCTGTCATCTGCTAGATATGAGAATTTTAAACAGACAATTGAAAATGAATAAAACGTCTATTGGCAGATATAAGAGTATGCACCAATTGTTTAGAAGATATACTGCTGTAAAATTTACAACTGTTAAATTTATAATTCTGATGTAATCTACCAATATCCCTGCCCAAATGAAAGAGATTCAGTGTATATCATTTATTAAATCCGTTACTTGCCATAAATATGTAAATCACACTTGTCATATTATGACCTATCGTCTATAATATCTGACATCCGCCACGTGCAATATGTCTACAGTAATATATCATTTGTCATGCTAGTAATCCGTCGTTTTTGACATCTACCATGTGCGTCTCATTATTGAAATATCATTTGTCTTGTTACTCTTTCGTTATATCTGACAGCTGCCATGTGCAATATGTCAATTTTATATATCACATGATCTTTTATTTATGACATGTTATCTACCTTAAGTATCATTTGTTATATTTTATCTGTTATCTGTTATGCATGTCATTTATCTTATGGAATAGATTTAATATTTAGCTCCACTCTTTTCTTTATAGTCTATCATATGTTTCATTACCACCATATTTGTTATATCTGTCATGTGTCATATATCATATCTGTCATCTATATTATATGTCACTTATCATATTATTCTTCCATCATATCATGTGTAATATCTTTCATATTTGATATACGTCATTTATCATGTCAATCGTCCATCAAATCTGACATATCATGTGCAACATGTCAAATTTGTCATTTGACATATCTGTCATCCATGTTATTTTATCTGTTATACGTACCATTTATCAAATTATATTTGAGTAATGGTTGAGGTATCCACTTTGTGATACATCTTGTCTATTTAAATAAAGTAAAAAACTCACTTTGTTGATAACACACTATTTATTTTTCACTTTTTGAAGAAATCGTGTGACTTTTTTACTTTATTTAAACATATTATATTTGTCATCTATTATCCATATCATTTATCTTATGCAATAGTTTAAATATACAGCTCTCGTATGTTCTTCTATCATTTGGCTCATTTCATCAACTGCCATATTTTTCATATCTGTCGTGTGTCGTATGACAAATTTGGTATGTATCATATGTCATTTTTCATATTAGTCTTTCGTCATATTTGACATATACCATATTTTCAGTCATCTTTGATATGTATCCATTTGTTACGTTAGTCATCTGTCATATCATGTGCAATATATCAAATTTATCATGTGACACATCCATCATACATGTCATGTTATTTGTTATATAACAATGGTAATAATACATTTATTAACGGAAGCCATTTACATTGCAAAAGTACAAAAGCTTATTAAATACTAAACAGAAAATAAATAATTTAAAATTACTAATAATAACAAAAACATTACACATTAAAAAAAAAAACTAGAACAATATGTATCATTTATCATATTATTTCTGTTATCTGTTATCTATGTCATTTATGCTATAAACTTATTAAAATTAATTTAATAAAGTAATTGAGCAAATAAAGATATTTATTATTATTATTATTATTAATTATCATTTGTTCTTTATAATCAATTATATGTTTCATTACGTCAACTGTCATATTTTACATATCTGTCTTGAGCTGTTTGTCAAATTAGTCATTTGTTATCTGTGATGTATATCATTTGTCATTTTAATCGTCCGTCAAATTTTAAGATCTGTCATGTGTACCATAATAGGTCAAATTTGTCATGTGACATTTCTGTCTTACATTTCATGTTATCTCTCATAAGTATCATTTATCATATTATATCTGTTATTTGTTAAGCATATCTATTATCCTATGTAATATTTTAAATATTTAGCTTTATTATTTATAATTTATCATAAATGTCATTTGTCCTATACGTTAACTGCTATTTTTCAAAGCTGCCATAAGTCGTATATTTCAAATCTCTTGTGTCAAATGTGTTATTCATGGTATGTAAAATATGACAGTCACAGAAACTGGTAAGTTCATATTTTTTCAATCATTGGTTTCAATAATCTGGGATGAATTATTAAATATAAGTGACCCCTATAAATGAAAGATTGAGTTTCCTTTTATTGATCGCAAATGTACATTTGCGATCAATAAATTTTGTGAAGAAAGGAGACTCAATCTTTCATTTATAGTACAGTACATCTCCACGTAACTCAACAATCATTAAAGTAAATAAGTGACCCCAATAAAAAATATGCATTGTTTCATAATTTGTTTGTAGAGGTCTTTAATAACACTTTTCCAGAGAAGCTCTTAGAATGTAAAAATTTTGTTATAAATAAAACCCACTGGCATGATAACATTCTAGTAGTCATGACAGAGCAAATACTATTTTTACGTGATGCTGCTCAGAATTATTCTGAGCTAAAAATTAAAAGATATATACCTCAGAGAGAGACGTAAATACAGATTATCAATAAAAGCCGTTAAAATAATGTCTAATGACAGTTTTATTGAAACTCGAACAAGAAATGTAAAGCCAAGCAAGTTATCAAGTCAAATGCAAAAAACTTTCAGGGTGAGCCATGTCCAATCTCTCCAAATGAGTCCAATAAATCTTTCCAGAACTTAATAAAGATTATCGTTGACTCTATAGTAACTAGTATTACTAATGCTATGGAGTTCATGCCACCCAAATTTAGTTTCGAGCAGGTGCTCATGTAAGAAATGTAATATGTGGTCTAAAAACGAGTAAGACAAAAGATTTTTATAGATGGTCTGTTGACCTAATTTAAAGCTTTACTGATACCTCTGACAAATATTTTAAATGTTTGTGGTACAGTATAATTTCTGACTTAATGAAGACATCATTAATGAACCCTGTTTTTAAGAAGGGTGACAAATGTGACGCTCCTAACTACAGACCAATCTCGATAATTCCCGTTTTTTCAAATATCCTAGATAAAATAATGTATATTTAAATAGTATCTTATTTGGAAAATAATCAGTTGCTATATGCGTGGATTTAGAAAAAGGTTCTTTACCAGTGATGCTATTTTACAATTCTCTGAAAATATTTTAGAGACGTTCGACAGTAGGGGGTATCAATTCTTAGACTTAACAAAAGCTTCTGATTGCGTTAACCACTGCCTAATAATAAAAATCTCGCATTCTACGGTTTCTGTGAGTGTAGTTGTGCACTGATTAGATCGTACTTGTTCGAGAGATCACAAGTAGTCAAGGCGGATGGAATTACTTCTGACACTCTTAGGGTAGAACATGGTGCACCACAGGAATCAACACTAGGGCCACTATTATTCTTGGTGTACATCAACGACTTTTCGCACGCTGTGTATAATATACAAACCATCATTTATGTTGATGATACCACCTTGATAAGCACAAGTGATATAAATTTACAGCTCAGTTGCAGTGCTCTGTTAAGGTCCAAGAGGTGATTTGACGCTAACCAACTGCAACTCAATCAAACAAAAACTGTTAATATGCTCTGTAGTCTTCGCAATTGGGATTATGATGCTAGTCTGTTCTTGAGTGAATCCAATTTCTTGGGATTGGTCATGGACTCTTTCTTAACGTGGGTGCAAAACTCAGACATGCTAGCCAAAAGATTGTGTAGCAAAATATTTTTACTAAGATACCTGTCTATATCACTGAACTTGTCATTGTTTACTGAGCTATGGACTGCTTATTTGGGGTCATTCTTCGTGGCGACACCGAATATTGGCTTTACAAAGGCGCGCAATTCGAACCATAGCAGGAGCAGGCTACGAAAGGAATGCAAGCCTCTCTTTCAATTCTTAAGTATAATGACCTTACCCTCTTTATACATTGATACCTGTCTGAAATGGCCTCAGATTCTGGGGAATTAAATATTACAATGCCTCAGAGAATGATAATCCTATCATTTGAGAAATTTAAGCTAACTCTGAAAAAACTTCTTATCAGTAAGGCTTATTTCAGATGGGATAAGTATTTAGCCGACCCGAACGTAAATTATTTTAAGGGACTCCAACTATTGCTCTTTTATTCGATCGATCTTAAATTAATTACACTTAACATACCATACTCTTACGCCTTCACCACATTTTAAAGTGTAATCGTTTCTTCAATGTGTATATATAAACGTCAGTTTTAACTACTTCCACTATACTTTCTATAGACAATTATTTATTTTTATTTATATCGTAGATGTTATGCTCTAGCTATTTCTAAGTGTATCCTCATTTGTGTATTAGATTTAAGTTATAATTAATTAAATAACATTACATATATTATGACTAAAACCATATGACGTGTATAAAACTTGTAGTTACTAGCACTAATATACCTTATTATTATTATCATTATTGTCTATCATCTATGATATATGCCACCTGCAATATCTATCATTCATCAGATCTATCAATTGTCATATTTGTCATTTGCAATATTTATTATATCATTTGTCAAATATGTTCTACTATAATCTGCAATATCAATCTTTGTTAATTGTCAATATGCCATTTGTCACAAGTGTCCTATTATGATCTGTAATATTTGTCTTTGCTTGTCATATGTCATTAAGTCACACATGCAAAATCTATTATGCACCATTTTTCTCATGCGTGCCATGTGTTATATCCTATCACCTGTCGTATTTGTCATAAGCCACAGACAGACAGTTACGATGAATGATATGTGTTATATGATAGATAATAAATATTAGGAGTGGCAGAAATAACAATTAGACGTATGACAGATATGGCACAAATATAAAAACAAAAAGATTGATATGACAACTCTGATACCAAAATTTTTCATCTGTCAAAATTATTATGTGTCATATATGTCTGTCACATGTATTATCTATGATATTTACATTATATGTCATCTGATATATCTATTACCCTATGCAATATAGGTAACTTATGACAAGTTTATCACCTAGCATATCCACTATAAGAGTCATCTGATATATCTGTCATACCTGTTATATGTCATATTTCTCATATAGCCTAGAACAAAATATGAAATTTAATGATTACAAACAATAGAAAATTATATAAAATTAAATATATTAAATTTTAATATTAATCATTAATATATTTGTTGTCTGTGTATTGTCATTTGTCATATCTATCACTTGTCACATTTGCCACTTGTCATAAGTTCAATCATATGCCACCTGTCATTTTTAGTCACGTTTATCTATTATATTTGTCAAATTTGAAACTTATCTTATCTACTACCTATCATAATTTAAGCCCTAAAGAAAAATATTACGTCATAGGTTAATAATAGATACACCAACTTTTATAACCCACAAGTCACAATTGTAAAATGTATCACGTGTCATTTATGTCATATCTGTCACCTGCTATATCAGCTAATTGTCATATTTATCATATATTATTTAATATCACTCATACCTGACATAACAGTATGCTATCATGATTATCTTATCTAAAACCTAGGGAAATATATAAAAAATCAAAGTTTACTGACAGAAAATAATAATAAATAACTTTAGTATAAAGGTTCAAAAGTATACATCTATGCTTCTAAGATAATTAATTTGTTAATCAATTTTTGCTGAAAAATTTTGTGTCTAAATATTGAAATACCACCTGCTACCTCTCAGCTGTCACATACCATTAATGATAACTGTAACCTACCACATATAGTCGTTATTTGTCACATATTTCATGAGTCATATCTGTCATCGTTTATGATATCACTCAAATGTTACATCGTTTATTTAGGATATTTGTCACCTGACACATTTTAATATATTACGAGGGTGGGTTTTTAAGTTCGCGGAATGGTGGGGGCGCTTGCTCAAATACTAACATGTTCAGTGACTAATCAGTTTTATATATACCGAGTATTATCATAATGAGGTCAGTTGCCTTTGAACTATCGCCTTACCAAGCAAGGAAAATGTGTTCAAACCATACTGGAAGAGATGTCATCTGGACTCATATTTAGTAAAAAAACATGGTATACAAGTGGCACAACCTCTTTAAGCAAGGCAGGGAAGTCAATTGAAGACGATTTCCGACGTGCAACGCTCTGTTGAGGTCACCACTTCAGATCTCATCGAAAAGAATCGAAAAATGAATATTGGAGGATGTAAGTTTAAAGAAGAAACAACTCGCATAAATGGTTGGAGTATCTGAACAACAAATTTTTAAGGTCCTCCATAATCACGTCAAAATTCAGTGCAAGGTGGGTGCCTAGATTACTCACACCGCCACAAAAACCGCAACGCGTCGAGTGTTTTTTGGAGCGAATTGTGACTGGGGATGAAACTTGGGCTCATCACTATCAACCTGTGTGAAATCAAGATTCCATGCAGTGGTATAAAAGGGAAACAGCACCGCCTAAGAAATTCAAGGTATCGCAGTCGGCGGGAAAGTTCATGGCGACCGTTTTCTGGGACCTAGAATTAATTTTTTTGATTGATTATAAGAAAACGGTGTTTCTATAAATTGAGAAAACTACGTTTCAATTTTAGAGCAGACTTTCAGAGAGAAAAGAAGAGGAAAATTAATCAATGGTATCCTGGTCTTTGGCAGAAGCGTTGGGACGCCAACCGGGAGAAAGGCCTCATCCCAGCGTTAGAGCCTTGGACGACCAGAAGTCACGGCGAACTGTCGTACCACCTGACCAAGATCTTGTCAGGGCACGGGTGCTTCAGCAAGTACCTTTACAAGATGTAAATAGATAGATGTGAAAAGCCTTCAGCGAAGAGTGCCCTTCGTGTAAGGACGTGGTGGACACTTTCTTCTCATGCCCATGGTCGGAATGGGAACGGGAAGAGTTGAGTAAAGAGCTCTGCGGGCCGAACCAGGATAATTCGTCCTATACATGTTGGAGAGCGAAGTGAAATGGGCCGCAGCAGACCGGACGGCCTGGAGGAAAAGGAAGCTTTTCTTTCAGAGTTAGCTGGTGAGTTGGGGCAGCCGGGCCAGCAGGACTCGTAAGCGAGGATGAGGAGGAAGACACCGAGGGCGAAGATGGATGAAGGGGCGGAGGCGAAGAAGAGGTGAAGTGTGTAATGATACCACTGGTCCCTGCCTTATCGACCTGAATATCGGTCGAACAGTATGGATAAATATCAGAGCTCCCCGCGCAAATATATAAGGGGGGGGGGGGGGGGGTGAGTAGATCACAGTGGCAGCACTGGAGGTCTTGCGTCCTTAACCCATTTGCATCACACGGAAAAGTTGAAAATTCGTCATTATCTGCAAATTTTGTTTTGATTGATTAATTGAAAATATGAAAAATAAAAACAATATTGCACAAACAAAGAATTTTAAAGATTTTTTATTTCATTATAGATCAATAATAATAAAAGAAATTTTTATCTAATTATTTAACTTCTTGAAATTGCCATGAACCTAATTCGGGACAACACTGTTTTGAAGAACGGCGTTTCAATGGTCTTATCCGTACTCCAATAACTTTGAAGTGAAGGTTTTTCCATCATAGACATAATAAACTTGCAATTGCTCTGCAGATATTCCTTTGAAACTCCGATTATTTTTACCAAATCGATTAGTTTCAGGTTTTAATAAGTTTAAGAATTTCCTTTGTCAAAAACAATTAAAATAAAAAAAAAAACTTCTGCGTTTTGTAGGGATAATTATCTCTTCACTGCTTCAGAAATACAATCGCTCATTTCTTCAATTTGTTTGTGTTATTTTATCCTGAAACTATTTCCGATCACTACTCTTCATTGAATGCGAGCAGGTATAATAAGTGCCCACATGAAATGGGTGCACATATGCGCTCTGGTGATAGTGACCAGGCAAAATTCGCGCATATATGCGGTTATGATGCAAATGGGTTAAGTGGAATTAAGTACATTAAAAAAAATCCTGCTCTTGCACGGCAATGCTCTTGTTCACAAAAGTCGAGTTGTATTGGCTGCTTTGAATAAGGTGAGCTTCGATATCATTGATAACCCACTTTATAGCCCACATTTGGCTCACAGCGACTATTATCTCTTTCCAAAACTGAAAAAAGAGCTTCGAGGACAGAATTTTTTACCGATGAAGAAGTGAAGGATACAGTTTCAGCGTATTTTTCAGAGAAAGGATAAATCATTTTTTGATGAAGGTATTGACAAGTTAATAGTTGCAGCTAAATATATTGAAAAAGAAAGAATAGTTATGTAATACTATTTCATCCCCTTCTATTCTATTCCGCGAACTTAAAAGTGCACCTCGTATATTAGTCACATTTCTCATTTCTATTATCTGTCACACCTGTAATTTATCATTACTGACATGACTGCCATCTATCACATCTGAATATTTGTATATCAACCATTTTGACTTAAAATTAAAACTATTTTCCAAAATTTAATGACATTCTAATGATGTCAAGAAATATTTAGGGGTTTTCAAAACTTCCTTACTTTCTTGAAATGTTAGAAATATTTTTCTTAAAGTTTCGTTGATGTTGAAGATAGCCAATTGTATCAAAATCTAATTATATTCTCCTTAACTTTTGTCAATTTGAAACTCTTTAATTGCGTAAAACATATTTCACTCACCAAAACTGTTACTGGCTAAGTAGTACGAAACTCACCTGAAACAACAAAAACATATTTAGACAATTATTTACTTATTTTTCGTAATAAAAGACTTGCGCTTGGCATGTTTACGCGTATCGTAGGAAATAAATATATTTAGTTAATGGTTCTTGGAATTTAGTTGAATAGATTTGCGGTATCTAACTCCTTTCTTTATATTTTTTGCATTGAAGATAAGTAAGAAATTTATTATCATTCAGGATATTATCAGAAAATCTTTTCTACAAAAAAATCATTATTTAAACAATTTTGTAATTTGAAAGTATTTCTGGCACCATAAGCAAAAAAAAACAACATTAAATACAGTTTGGGCCCCAGCTTAAAACAATTTCTAAAACTTCGTGACCATAATTTAGAGAAAAATGTACAGATTTTTAAAACCTTTTAGCATTGTTGAAGACTAATTAAAGCTGTTTAATAATGTATTAATGTATTGCAAGTGTCAAAACTATATTCCAAAATTTTGTAGATGTTGAAGATGGACTATTCATTAGCAGATCAATTATATCAAGATCTAATTATATTTTCCTCAGATAAAAAACCTTGTCAAACAAATTTGCTACTTGTAAGACAAATTATCTCTTCTAAGTATATTTTTTGCATGGAAGAAAAACAAGTTCAAGAATGAAGACTTCTTCAAACATTATTTTTCGAAAGAAAAAAGGCAATAGGAATTATGGTTTCTTCAGTATTTAATAATATACTATAAATTTCCTTTTTGAGCATTCGGCTTTACAGTTAATATCCCCTTTCATTACTTCTCTGTGAAGATTATTCAATCAACCTTCACAGAAAAGTGATGAATCTGTCATGAAATTCGTTAGTAGGTATCTTTACTATTTTTTTGTTAGAGATAATGATTTAATCTAGAAAAATATACTACATCTATTGTTAAAAGTCTTTATTTTTTCAGTCCGATTGAACCATGATAAAATTGTAATTACCTTTGTTCTTTTGGTGATGTTCCTATGCTGATATAACTAAATATGTTTTGACCACCAATTTTTTTTTCTTATTTACTAGTAGTACTAGTATCGCTATCGACCACGTGCTTCTTCCCCTGTGTTATTTGTGTATTTATGTTTGTTAATGAGCTTAAATAATCACCCCTGTCACTCTAGAGAGCTATTAATTACATCCCCATACTAAAAAGTACTAGTTTTTAAATTTATTTAACAAAACAAATTAAAACTTTATACGTTTGTAAATAACAATTAAACGACCACACACTATTCCAGTGACATTTACAATTAAAACAGTTACCCAAATAATCGATTGGTTTTGCAACCTTAATATCAAAGGCCCATTTGTATTATAAGTGTTCTCCAAACGTAACCTTAGGTTGTTACGTTATACATTGCGTGTGACAGCATGTAATATTTAGCCAGGAGCACGTGATGTGTGGAAACCCCATTGACATTTAACCAATTTACCTTGCCGTAGAGCGAGAAATGAAGTCATTACGAACCCGTCCCGATTTTCGTCGTATAAATCAAGCGCAATAAAACTGCGCCCAGATGAATAAAAAAAAGAGAAGTCAAGAAAACAGGTCCGCCGTTTTCCAACCCGACCATCGACCTGGCACAACACTAGGCAGGTGCGGTGTGACTCACGGGATCAACAAGTGAAATTGATATTTTATTAATTCTGGCAGCAACAAGTACAATTAAGGAGGTGAATTCGCGAATTATTAATTCCGCAGCGCAAAAATTCCGCTCGCGCCGCTCGCTAGCTAGGCCAGAGCTAGCCGGAATGCCTAATTTATTTCCACCTGTAATGCAGATAAAAGGAATAATCTAAATATTTACTGCCTCCATTTGCATACCTTAATACGCTCGCTGGCGCGATTAGCCGTAAATTTTTCACTCTGTTATGGACGTGAATAATTCACATGGAGATGTATTCATGGAAATGTACGCCAGTGTGTTGATGATGATTTCGCCAGTTTGTGATCTCTACAGGTGTTGAAATGTTTTATCTTATATTTTACTTTAAATATTTACAAAAAACGTATCACCTCTTCACTTACTCCAATAAATAATGCACTGCCCTAGCGTACTATTAACCTATCTCAAAATATCATTTTTTGTCCTTGCGTACTCTTGATCTAGGCTATACATTATTCATTACCCGAACTTAAAGAATGTACAAAAGTTCATAAAAATAATTTCTAATTGATTGATAGATGATGATAAGAAAAGGGGGAAGAACACTATCCAGTTGAATGCCTTAGCTTATTTTAAAGTTATTCGAGTTCACAACTAATCCTCAGCAATCATATACATCGAATATTGTTCCCTACCACCAAAAAAATATGCAGCACCTCTTAATTCGCATTGATATAATTTTTCAACCAAGATTGAGTGGTGATTACAATAAAACGCGTGAGATAAATCGAAAAAGATACCACATGCATCTTCACGATCCTGTAGAACTGATAAGATCCAATTGGTGAAACCAAAAAGCACTGCTTCTATACCCCTTTATTGTAACAACCCGCTTTGAGTGCCTGAGAAGAGTTTGTAATTAATGAAGAAGTTCATTATTTTGCTATCTTCGAAAACACAGTTAAAAGGCTGATCAAATGAAAATTTTCAAATATATCTGGGTCGCCCTTTTTGTAAATAGGGACACTTCAAGCACACTTGATGAGATTTCTAAGATGGTATTAATAATTTCACATAAAACGTCAATGATATGGATCGATCTAAATTGCTATTTTATCATATCCAGATTTTTTTAAATCAGGTATAGATTGAACAATCGTTACAATTTCATTGTTAGTTACTGGATATTAAAAAATGTCGTTCTTTTCAAAAGGAATGCTCATTTGACCTAGGTCAGTGACATACAATGATGATGTTAATTTTACAGCCATCTCATTAACATGTTTATTAAAATCATTTGCAAGTTTATGCAAATCGGCGTTTTATGGAATTTGTTTTGTTTTTCAATTATGTCTGGCATTATTCGGCATTATGTTTTTTTTTTTAATTTATTTTGTGAGTTTATAACTTTAAATTTAAGTTGCTTATCCATTTCGGATGCCAACAAAATATTATAATGTTTTTGTTGGCTTTTATAAATGAAAATATATTCTGGTATATGTGTAGAAAGTGTTTGGCAGAGTAATAGGGTCTTGTTTGCGGAATTAAGGGCACCAGAGAAGAATCATCTTTAATAGAAGTGCAGGGAAAGTCACATAATAATTATTTTTTAATTAGTTTTAAGTTTAAAAAAAAGTTAAAATGCCATTGTTTAAGAGGTCTGAGGACTGCTAATAGACTTTGTGGAGTCCTCGTCTTAAATTAGTTCGCAATTGAAGAAGCATCGTTGAGATAAAATTAATTCATTGTGTGTTATGAAAGGAAATTTTCTTTTAGGGGTAATGTTTTTTTTTGCTGTAAATGCACAGGGATTAGAAGTGGGAATTTTTTGACAAGATAGGATAGTCTTTCTTTAATGGGAATTACCTTTGTGAATTCGTATAGGAAGGAATATGATGAATTATGGAGAGAGTTTTGGGGATGTATATTTTTGGTTAGTACCCTAAAGGCATATCTTTTTCCGACTTAAAGGTTTACGTTAAGGGTTGTAGAAGAGGATAGAGGAATCAAATTAAGAACTACAGATCATTTTATAAATGTATAATGCACTTATTTGTAAATACCTTGATTTTTTGTAGATTAGGCTTCTACACTATTTATGTATTGAGAATGGAAATAACAAATAAAAAATCAAGAACATTTAGATTGTTTTTGGAAATAATCGCCTTCAAGCGCCGAAAGGTCAGCCCTACGTACCCTTACCAAATTAAGACACTCCGTTAACCCACTTCATAATCCTTCTCCTTTACAAAACCACCCAAGTCACCCCCATATCCCAACGAATAATAAGCCTTAGTATAAAATTTGCAAACAGTCCTTTCAATGTAACCCTTCTCGACAAATTTTGCACTTCTCAGTAACGTACGGACGGATTCGTGAGAAAATCGGTACCCAGCTCGACCCTTATGGCTGGTAAAGGCAAACGTATGGAGTCGACGGGTAAGGAGAAGCTCACGGAGACTGGATCGTCCAAAGGCCCTGGAAGGCTTAGTCTGAATGTCGCCGCGACAACTCCGGTCGACTCTAACATTAGCTATGAACACATGGTCTACGGTAAGTGCCATGTTCATTCGAAACGCAGAAGAAATGACTCCGTCACCCCTCTGAGGGAAGTCGAAAGGTTGCCAGAGAGTTTGTCTCATTGATCAAGGCTAATAAAAACACAAAGGTGAAGATACAAAACAATATTCTACGAGGTCGGTGCCAAACAAACCAACGCGAATCTTAATTAAAAGCGGCGGACTTTCCTACGTGGAGATCCTCACGAAATTTTATGGGCAGTATGCTGCCTATCTGTGGGGCGAGTTGGAGCTCCAGCAACGACCTGCTGCGGAAGTCAATAGAATCCTAGGAGCTGAGGCGGCCAAGCTTACGGCAGGTAGTCTGGCCTGCGTGGAGGTCAAAGGCCTTGAAGAAAACTGTATAGAAGGGGACATAACAGCCGGTATCGACACGGCCCTGTGACGGGATTGAGCCATCAGAATTATCTGAAGACGGACAGGAAAGCGAGTGCCAGGCAACAATTCCCGCCCCGACTACCAAAGCCTAGGGAGAGATAGAGAGACAAACAGGGACATCCTGGTGAGAATGATGAAAGGACGAAGGTTACCTCAGGGGGCCGAAGCTGCAGCAGAAGCCTACTCGAGGAGACTCAGGGCCGCATGTAAGGCGGTTATACCGAGGAAACGCGAACCAGGCACCTTTAGGCAGGTCTACTGGTAGTGCTTTGAAGTAACCGAGGCTAGCATGGCAGCACATGCAGCCAGGAGGCGGCTTAGCAGAGACAGAAGTGCCGGCAGAGCCACCGAAGCCTTAGGGAGACGTGCGGGGTCTGCAAAAGAGAGCTAACTTTGTGAAGAGGTAAGAAAGAACAAATGGGGCCGCCCATACAAAATCGTGGAAAAAAAACCCAACGTGGGCTCGTTAGTCCGCGGAGGGGTTAGAATGGTGGTGGAAACCCTTTTTCTCCCAATACCATGGGAGGAGCAGCAGGCGGTGCTAGTAGACGAGCCGAGCGACGAGCAGATGTTCATGATGGAAGAGGTGACGGCGGCAGTGACAGCTCTACAAAATCGTAAGGCGACAGGGTCTGGGGCTAGCGGGGCTCTACAATAGATGCCTGGCAGAAAGCGTTTTCCTAAAAAGATATAAGCGCGCCTGGCTGGTGTTACTGCCAAAAAAGGACAAGCCAAAAACCACGCCAGGAGCATACAGGCCTTATGTTTTCTGGATGGCGAGGGAAAGACACTGGAGAGGCTGTTGGTAGCTAGAAACAGCGCGGCACGCGCGAGGAACAAAGGGTTTTCTAAGAACCAATACGGCTTCAGACGCAGCAGGTCCAACACGGACGCTATCCTCAGAGTGAGTAGCATAGTGGGACTGACAAACACTAGGCCAATTAAGATGGGGATACCGCTTGATATCAAGAATTCCTTTAACACCCTCCCAAGACACACAATTATAAAGGCATTGCACGGGAAAAGACTGCCAGGGTACCTCATAAATATATTCTTAAGCTACTTGAGTAATATGAGACAGAAGAAAGTATCATGACGACCGGTGTAGTACCACAAGGTTCGGTGCTCGGCCCCTTTATGTGGAACGCCGCGTACGATGGGGTGTTCCATCTGCCACTCCCGGAAGGGGTAAGACGATTGGTTTCGCCGATGATCTATTATCAGCAGAAGAGACATTAGGGCTTACGTGTAGCGGCGCAAAAGGCGGTCGAAACAGTCGCCGAGTGGCTGGCGGAGCCGGTCTCGTCGTGGCAGCGGAGGAGACTAATACCCAAAATAGAACCATGTATAGAGAGGAAACATGACGAGTTGAAATACCATCTAACCCACATTTTGACTGGACATGGCTGCTTTCGGGCGTACCTCTTGCGGATCGGAAGCCTAAAGTGGGAGGTGCGTCTGGTATGTGGACACTACCGATGACGCCAGCCTCATGCTGCTCGAGTGCGGGCGGTGGAACACCGAGAGAACACAGTTATGAGATAGGGCTAGGGGTGCTGCTGACGGTCGAAATCCTTGTGCCGTAAGGAGGCCCTTGTGGCAGATCTGGAGATGACGGCAAGGCCTGGTGATACCACCGGTTCTCCCAGAACACCGAGAGGAGGTTTAGTGGGTAGGGCCTACTCAGAAGGAGCAGGACGAGTCCCAAACACCTCTGTGGAAGAGACGGTGCATAAAGCATTCCTCCTCTCGCACAAAAAAGGCTTGTACGCAGCTCTTGATTTTCTTGAGATGACGCTGAGGGATGTGGGCGTTCACATCGTTCTGATCAGTGAAAGCAACGTAGCCATCCTGATTAGGGGGAGACAAACATCGAGCCATGGCTTCGGGCTACCAAAGGAAGGGCGGGGTGGGTGAAGGTAGCCAAGGCCTCGTTTTACTTCTACTACCAACCGAATGAGGTACTCGCAGACTTCGAGGACTAACTAGGGGATCTGGCCGCCACAGTTAAGTCGGTGTGTGGTTTATCATTAATAGGAGGTAACATTGACGCTAAGGCTCCGCTCTGGAGCGAGACCAGGCACGAAGAAAGGGGTCTGCGTCTACAGGGCACTATGACAACGACGGACCTCGACGTCGTCAATGTTGGTAACACCCCTACCTTCCAGAGAAGCTACGCTGCCTCTATAATCGATATCACGCTGGCCACCTCCCGACTTGAATCGTAGAATCGTACAATCTCCGGCTGAAGAGTTGAGGATGAACGGGACCACAAGTACATTAGTTTTACGCTGTTGGAGCGCAACAAGGGACCAAACAGTCCCCCGCCCGTAGGGTAAGAAGGACACTCGATAGAATACAAGCCCAAAAACTCGAGTTCAACCGTGGTGCCACCATGTTTCAGTGTGTTTATACAGTCGATAAATATATCAATATAATTGCATCAACTAAATAATGGATTTTCCTTTAGGGGTTATTAAGTATACTATAAAAAATTTCATGTAGGGACTTGTAATAGCAGACAGAAATTCAAAAATTGTCGATTGTTTATAAAGGTTATGAAGGTCTTGGATATTAAACAGTTTTCAATAGAAATGATTGAAATTTCTGAAATACTATTCCATACAACAAATTCAATCATCATTTAAATTATATACAGGGTTCATTATAAAAGCAATACGCATTTTCTGGGAAAACATATTTATTGATAGTACAAACTCAAAATGGACGATTCCTCGTATCGCATCGTTTTGACGCGAGACTTGCTCATTTGCGTTTCTTGGGGCGGGGTGATGTTTTTACGTGACACTCGCCGTTTTGCCTTTTCGAACAGAACATCCAAGATTTGTTTCCGGTTACGACAGAGTTAAGAAAATCAGGCTCATTTTGAATCAAATCCAACAATTTTTGACAGCGCGAAACTAAAAGGTTTTTCTTCAGTACTTTCAGCAGACCTTGTGTATTTGGAAATCCTCGGTCACTATCACATTTACCGCAAATGTGAACTCGTTTTGGATGTTTGAATTAAAAATCAACGAAAGTAAAACAAAATTAATGCGCTAAAGTAAAATCATAGAAGAGTTTTTGGAAACTATAGCTTCGAGAGGGTTAGGCATTTCAGCTCCAACATACCGTAAATACCCAAAATGATGAAACCATTGAAGTAAAAAAAAACGATTAGCGAGCGGCCACGGAGCTCTTCTCACATCTACCTGCTCTAAAGACTAGAAACATCCATAGAGACATAAAAACCTGCATATACAGAACCCTTATCCGAAGAGTAGTATGCTACGGAAGTCCATGGAATTATTACACCCCTTTAAGAGAAAAGTACTAAGAAGAATATATGGAGCGATAAGTGAAGAGTAAAGAATACATCAAGAATTGATTGATTGTTGAGGCACTTAAGTGTTGAAAATCCATATTATAATAAACTAAAAATATACATTGCAATCGAATAATGCTGCGCACAATTTTGGCGCGCTTTAACTGAAATTTAAATTCAAACATTACACACTGTTTAGATAACAAAACTGTTAGATTTTCAAATTTATTTTATTGTAAACAATACGCCACAGTGTGGCGAAACATATGTAGTGTTTACAATCAAACCAATTTGAAAATCTACCAGTTTTGTTATCTAAACATCAAGAATTGTTACAACTGTACATAGACCCACCATCAATACACAAAGGTACTCTCAAGACAACCAGGAAGAAATCAACTAGCTAGTAGACCAGGAACAAGATGGGCGCACAATAATTGCTAAAAATAAGAAACTGGTAAATTTCAACTAATGATCGTAAACGTTGGAGTCAAAGCATCTAGGAGACCAAGGCCCGAGTTGAGCTGTAGTGCCATCAAAGAAGAAGAATAATATTTTATTACTATAAATTACATGTTAAATAATCTTAATCTACAAGAACTGTTGAAAATGACTACCTGCAGCTAGGGGGTGCAATTATCTAATCTTTTCCTCATTGACTTATTGTGTTATATCCAACAATTATCCGATTATTTTGCAAGTCTAATTACTTTAGACAACCCAATAGTTTAGTTTAGTTTAGTTTATTCACATTGCATTTCTAGTAGCCAATGGTGCATACTCCAGGAACTGAGGAAGCGTTTGTTAGATCTCACCAATAATTCTTTCCGCTTAAAAATAATTCTCGCTTATAGAATAAAATTGGAGGCTAAAACAGTGACATTTCTTTGTTTTTAACTAGTTTCAGCTTAGTGCCATTATTAAAACGAAATCATCGTTTGGTACATCGAAGTTTTTAGAAGATATTGGATTGGAGAAACTTCAAAAAGCACATAAACTTCGAAGACACATATGTTTAAGTAGAGACACTGCTTATTACTTAGACCTGATAAAGTGATAATGTATAGTCAAAAAATTGCAACAGAGTTTCTATACAATAAAGCAACTATCTTAAAAATCCGCGATTTTTCTTAATTTAGTGTTTGTGGAGGAAATTCTACTTTCACAGAAGATAAATTAAATAAGCTATTTATGGAAGAATCTTAAGCTTATCAATAACCTAATAGCTGTGTTATTTTTTAAAGTAGACTCAACTGAGAGTTGATGTTATATATCTGTCATCCTGACACAAACAGCCGAAAAATTTTCTCCGAAAATGAGATAAAAGAACTGAACTAAAGTAAATCTAATGGACTTTAGATGTCGATGAGGATACTTGCTGTCCCAGCATCATAGTATTGGAAGGGTTTCTATGGAAGAATTAAAAATATGCAATTCAAGAATAAAATTGTATGTACGTTTAGTTTTCTTTCATATTTCATTTAAGAAAGGAGAGACTTGCTCATTCGCGTTTCTTGGGGCGGGGTGATGTTTTTATGTGACACTCGCCGTTTTGCCTTTTCGAACAGAACATCCAAGATTCGTTTCCGGTTACGACAGAGTTAAGAAAGTCAGGCTCATTTTGAATCAAATCCAACAATTTTTGACAGCGCGAACCTAGAAGGTTTCTCTTCAGTACTTTCAGCAGACCTTGTGTATTTGCAAATCCTCGGTCAGTATCGCATTTACCGCAAATGTAAACTCGTTTTGGATGTCAGCGATTTGCTGGATGTCCAATCGACGGTCGGTCGGAACGCCTTGTGCCATCTCCCGGACTGTGACCTTGAAGTGCATCATCCTTGAAGGTCTCTTGAAACATCAGGAATGTTTCGGTTGCATTCTTTCTAAACAGCACACGAAACTTGATTCCTTAATCGAACTTTTCCATTGCTTCGAAAAACACATTTTACGCGGAGGCTCATCTTTCTGCTCAGACTGCTCGGAGCAAACTGCATTGGAAGGGCAGACCGTTCACTACATTTCCCGACACGTTTCACTCCGCTGCGATGGATAATTGCATCACAATAAAATCATGCGGATTACTTTCATAATAAACCCTGTATGTAGACTTTCAAATGGGTATTAAAGAATATGTTAGATCGCATAAATCAATATTAACGTCCATTATATGTATGAATGTAAGAATAAATTGAAACCCTTTGATTCTTCTACTATAAATATTTTTCTCAAGTTATACAGAATCTAATTTAAAATATATATTCAGGGTAGATAAGTGATCACAGATATAACTTTTTTTGTAAGCAACGAGTTCTTAAAACGTCTGTTTACACTAACACAAAGAAAATAATAACGTAATAAATAAATTATTTAATAGCACTTTGGAATTCTTAAAAAAACTATTCTACACAAAAAGCGGTGCTGTTTGACGTAGTTTAAAATAATTAAACCAAAAACTAATTTGATCCGGCTTTATGTATGCCATCTGATTTGCATTATATAATTTACTATTAATAATAATTATACAATTGTGTATTCATTGGTAAATTTTGTTATAAACATATATTATTTATCTAAAAAATTAATTCTGGTATATTTTTAATTTTAAAGTATTAAAAATGTTTCTTATTAAAAAATAATCATTATATCAATGCATTTTCTTTCAGCCGAAATTGATTTGCACTTATTCTTCCATCATCTTGGTAACCTTTACGGTGGAATTTTGGTGATGATCCTCAAGTTGCAACTGAAATATTTCACGTTTATTATCAATTCCTGAAATTAATTCGTGCTCGCGGTAAAAATGTGAGCGCGTACGGACAGAACGAGCGCGAACTGAAAATATTTGTACATTTATGGACGATTAACGTGCGGCGGATCACTTAAAATTATTTATTGAACATTTGGCCTCCGAGTGAGCGTAAACATTTCGGAAATCTTTACGACGGCATAAAATTGCGCAGTAAATCGCGCGAACAGCGAAACGGATGACCGCTTTCGCAATATTCGGAACGACGGTGTGGACATGATGCGCGACTTAAAAATACCGCGCAATCAATTAAGAAAAGAAGAAGAAGAAGAAATAATAATAGAGAAACAGTAAGAAAAAATCTGCAGCGAATAAAAATTCATGGGTACGTTATAAAATTGTTAATGTAAAATAAGACAAAATCAGCAAATAACCAAACACAACAACTGATAAAATTGTTAGAAATAAGTCATTACCACTTGATTCATATGAATGAAAAAGTAATTAATTACTAACTTTAATTTGTTAAAAGTTTATGGCAAGTTTTAAAAAAAAATCCTACCCTTTCTTACAATTTACATGTTACTGAATATAGTTGAAATTGAAATCAATAAGACAGAAGTCTGTAGATATTAAAAGAAATGTTACATTTTCATATAATTGATACTTGTTGAGCTGCACTTTTGATGGAACCAGATAAAAAGTAAAATAATATCATGAAATATAACACCAAGTTTACATTTTTATTATTCTAATTCTAAGAAGTGTATTTTTGATATTACAAACAGATAAAAATATTTCTTTTAATTTAAATCTTCAAAATTCTCCTCGTAGAAAAATCTCTATAATCTAGGTAGTAGTATTACATCTGATAATAGGACCATTACTATGCTTCTTCTCTTCTTGTTTTTCCATTGCTTATCGACGGGTAGTAATTCAGGTATTTTATTAATTTCTACAGTTTTTTTTTTTCATCTTCATCGGAAAGAGCTTATGCTGGCGGCGCCACCGATATAACATCTACGTGTTTTAATTAAATTACTGCCAATCTCAAAATAACTCAATCAATATTCTCGTCAGCAGCTTCCCACTGCCATTAAACAGTTAATGGATTGCGTTATGTGTTTTTTAGGTGGCCGAGATGATTTCCTTGGCGTGTTATTGTAGGCCGCCCACGTAATGTCTCTTGTTACAAAAGTTTTTAAAACTGGATCATTTTCATTGCGCACGAACTCGTAAATCACCGGCACGATATTTCAGTTATAAAATTACGCCGAATAAATCACGTGGCACACAAACAGGATGCTGATTAATCAATACACACGGACTTCTTCACGTGGGCACGATTTTATATTTTGTCGACAAATTTTATGCCCAACAAATTTATTAAATCAGTTAAATCAGTTTTGGAATGATAAAATTTTGCGGAAATCAAATTTACCTTCCTTAAGTTGCAAACCTATAGATTCTAAATGTGTGCAATTGTAGCAATTCAAAATTAAGCTTATTAGCATAATGTTTTCTATAATTTAATAAATTCCAAACTGAATAAATACGTTAACCACTTAATGCAAGAAGACGATGTAGAGGGTCGGGTCCATCGATTTCCGAAATATCGCGCGCGCGTGTTTATATTTAGCGGCTCCTGCGAATATTTATAGCCACCACATACGACGACGATGAGGGCTAGAGGGAGGGATGGGTGTAGGGTTGAAGATCCCGCGCGGACACAGAAGGCGTGAAATTGGACGAACCGTCGGATTTCACACAGAAATTCCACACACTAATATTCCTCCAGGTCAATATATTGATCGCCATTCAGCCGGTGGAGAAAAGAGAGGTAGGCAGATGTTCGTGTGCATGTCGACTACCCCGTACGACGCCGGAGGGATGATGTTATGCCACCTTAATATATTCAACGTTACAATGGAATAGCGGACGTTTCGGGAATACAAGAAGAATTCGTTCGATCGACGGAGGCGAGCGGCGTCAACAAGTGATGTTTAATAAAGCTCCGCTTCAAGGGTCCCGACTTGAAAGAGGAATGTCTTCCTTGCTAATTTCATTAAAAAAAGAACAGTGTGCTTCACGAACACTCGTAAAAGAATTGGATGGTTAAAACTTAGAAATTTGCTGTAGTGGCGTATTTTCTTTCATCACTTCAACATCTTCTGAGTTGTCTTCTATATCGTATCTTATATACGAGAGTTGGCTTTTATATTTCGGAAATGATCGATCCAGGTGCTGCCATCTCATAACAAACATCCCTAAAGTTAACTTTTAGTCAGTAGAGTAAATTAATTTCAGCCAAAAAATGAAATTAAGCAGTGAATATATATAGTGATTTTTGATGGTGCTTCATCGTCAAAAGTTCAACAATAACCTATTATAGTTATCACTAGAATTCAATCATGGCCGTAGTTCGCTTATTGAAGAATTTCATAATGGTCGTTCGTATAATCGATTGTTGTTCACGGAAATATTAATGCTGTGCGTGAACTGCTATTACAAGATCGTCATGTGACATCGAAATATTGAAGCATCCTTTGGAATTACTAAGACCAGCATGCATTCAATATTGTCTGAATATTTTGCTGTCAAAAAATGTTTACATTGGATCTTACATAATTTAACAATCACTCAAAAAAGGCTGGTGTCAATTTGTCGAAAGGAAAATACGATTGTAGTTTTTGAAAATAAGTCTATGGTATCGTAACAGAAAACGAATCATGGATACATGCGTATGAGCCTGAAAGTAAACAGCAGTCGACTGTCCAAATCCAAAAATTCGAATCAAATAATTAAAACAAGAGACTTTTTGAGAACCGAAAACATCGAATTAATGGGTTCTGATTTGGCACCCAATGACTTCTGTTTTTTTTCTGATAAACGTTAGCAAATCCTTATGAATGGCAAGAGTAGATCAAAGACAGTTTATCTCATATATCGTGCAATGTCAATAATTCGTCACAGATTTTTTTATGATTTTAACTTTATCTTGACCTTTTTCCATTTTTGAATGTTATTCTTTTCCATCAAAAATATATAATTTTTAAACAATTTTATGTAAAGAATTCAATCAAATTTTTTCCAGATCCTACGTAGATTTCTCTTCGTTCAATTCCCCTTCCTTCACTGGTTTCGTATTTCGAATTTAAAAAAAGCTTAGCTTAAAGGCTATGGGTTTTGGGTTCGTAATTTAGAGCATAAGCTTGAATCAGTCAAATTTAGGACACTATTCTGCAGAAAATTTCTTAATTAATAAAAAAGGTATACTTAATTTTCTTACTGAAATATCCTATCAAAAATATTTTTTTAAATTCTCGCTTATAGCATATCTTCAACTACTTGGAATGGAAAGAAAAATATATGTGTAGGTCGTAGATTAAAGATTCCATATTATAGATTACAGTTTACAGATTATAGATTTCAGAGTACAGATTACAGATTCGATTACAGATAACAGATTACAGAACCTAAACTCCAAATTCCGGAGTCCAAATTTTAGACTCTAGCTTCTAGATTCCTGGTTATAGATTGCAATTTACAGATTCCATATTAAAGATTAAAGATTAAATATTCCATATTATAGGTTACAGTTTATAGATTTTAGATTCTAGAATACAGATGACAGATTCCAGGTTACATATTCCAGATTCCAAAGTCCTAAGTCCAGAGCCCAGATTTCAGATTCCATATTATAGACTAGAGTTTACAGCCTACAGATTACACATTCCAGAGTACAGTTTCCAGATTCCAGGTTCGATTACAGATTACAGAATCCAAACTCCAGATTCTAGATTCCAGATTCCAAATTTCAGATTCCAGACTCCAGATTTCTGATTACAGATTACAGTTTACAGATTCCAGATTCCAGATTGAAAATTCCAGATTCCACTTTTTAAGTTTCAATATCAAAACCCAGATTACAGAGTTCAGATTCCAGAGCCCAAAGTCCAGATTTCAGATTCCATATTATAGATTACAGACTACAGATTACAGAGTACAGTTTTCAGATTCCAGGTTCGATTACAGATTACAGAATCCAAACTCCAGATTCCAGATTCCAGATTTCAGATTCCAGATTTCTGATTATAGATTACAGTTTACAGATTCTAGATTCTAGATTCCAGATTGAAGATCCAGATTCCACTTTTCAAATTTGAATTTCAAAACCCAGATTACAGACTGCAGATTTCAGAGTTCAGAGTCCAGAGCCCAAAGACCAGATTTCAGATTCCATATTATAGATTACAGTTTACAGATTATAGATTCTAGAGTCCAGAGGTGGTTACACACTCACCAATCAATAAAACATACGACACTATGCTACTAAAATATTAACTTAATAAAAAAAGTATACAAAATTTTATTTTGTAATTATTATCTTTCAAAAACACTAGCTTATGGTATGGTATATAAATGAAAAGAAGATGCAAATAAAGTTCGTAATAGATGCAAACAGATAATTATACTACACTACTATTATTTGGAACATATTCAATATTACATTTTAAATGTCGTTTTTAGACTGAATAATCTTACTAGTATATACATCACTATATCATATCCATCAGAGAATACATGTCTTTATACAGGCATTTTATTAAGAACATGTTTAATCAAGATTCTCTTTTCAAAGTTTTTAGAGGATATTGGATTTATGACGCTGTTACTTGGAGAAACTTCATTAATCACTTAAATTATTAAAACAGGGATTTATTTTGCAGAGACACTGCTGCAATTGTTTTATTGCTCATCTGCCCGATGAAGCCACTGTGCGGTCAAATATTTGTGGCAGCGTCTCTGTAAAATACAGCAACACTCTTAACATCCATATTTTTAGGGAAATTTTGGCTTCAAACGATCAAATAAATAAGCTATTTATCGAAGAACTTTTACAGCCTAGCAATAACCTAACAGCCAAAAAATTCTCTCAGAAAATGAGATAAAAGAACTGAACTAAAGTAAATCTAACAGATAAGGATTCTTGCTGCCCCAAAATCATGGTGGAAGAAATACTTAATTGCCCACTCAACGCGAACATACAATTTTGTACATTTTTTAAATTAATTTTCTTTCTTACGTATTATTTAAAAAAGAAGATAAAAGGCAATCAAAATAAAATAGATAAGTTTACAATTGCACAAAATATAGATTACTTCTAAAGTAAATTTAATTCCAAATGTTCTTCCGCGAAGAGCGCTTCAAATGAGAAATTTGTATAGACTGTATAGCCTCATCTTTCTTCCTTTCTATATAAGTACTATCAAATATTTTTGTATAGAAACCCTTGGTTTTATTTCGCTTTGTTTCAAAAGTCAAAAAACGAAGCGTTCTAATTAATAATCCAACTTCCATAAAAAGTTGGATATTTTTAATTTGCTTTTATATAAAACACCCTGTATATTGTAGAAATAAAAGTGTTAGTGTTTTCAATTCATTTTACCCTGTATATTATCAACATTAAAAAATATTGTATTTTCTTTAGAAACGAAAAATGATTGCTTTATAGGAGAATCTAATAAATTATTGAAATTTCAAAAATGTGACCTTATGTGAAACACCCTGTATGTTATAGGAATTTGAAATTCAAACAGCTTATTTCATTCATAAGAATCTATATTAAAAATCGTAATTAAAAATTAATTAAACTCTATTGAAAAATCCAATAAATTAAAAAACTGTCTACAATTTGTTTATTATTCAAACCAAATCAAATCAATTGTTCTTTATTTCAAGGTGTCGGGTAATTATGTAACCCCCCTGTATATATTATCAAAATTTAAATTCCAAACAGTGAATTCCAGGTTGGATTTCTAGTTTATCGTTCTTAATCAGCCATTACATCAAACTGTCTGACAGTACACCTCGCTAATCAAAAATCTGCTTCAGTCTTTTAAGTTATTTACAAAGCTTTTGATTAGTATAACATCTATGTTATTGTATTTATTTAAAAGTCCAACTACATCTTGACCTTATTGATAATTTGCTCCCATCTACACTCCCCTTCAGGTGGAAATTGAAAACACCTATTCCCAAGAATTTGGTTCTCAATCAGGTTCTCCCCAAGAATCCTCTGTATTTCCGCCCCTTTATAATATTTTTGTCCACGCTATTTATAAATCCATTCCCAAATCTAGTACCTATCTATTGCTATATAGAGATGACAGCCCACCAATATTAATGCATTAATTATAAAAGAGTCCTTGTCATGCTGAAGAGCCTGATCGATGCAATAGATATATGAGTGAAGAACATTTATAAATCCAAAAACAAATCCAGAGTTTCTATTTCATTGCACAATACTCACATTTCTCAAAAAATAACAAAGTAAAAAAACAATATTTTCTTCAAAATCACACAGTAATATTTTTATCCTAAATTGACATTTAAAATGTACACCCAAAACCTTACGACAAACGGTACTTTATCAAAAATCAATTTCCAAATTTCCATAAAAATCCACAAATTTGTCTCCTTTGCAGGTATCTGAACAAAAATCCCTCCGTATTCGTACAAATATAAGACATTCTCTTAATCCATCCCAATTAACCAATATAATCAAAATTAAAGAACGCTTGAAACATCTATCCTTAAAATTTGCCAAAAACCCACATAACTATGAAAGCCTCATCCAGATATCTATGTCTCGTAACCCTTTGATAATTCTCAAGCCAAAATATCTTCAAATTACCATATATTTCAGATAACACATATCATCAAATAAAAATTATAATTAAAAAAAAGAATCATTATATATTTAAAAAAATTTAAATAAACAATATCGACATTTATAAACAACTTATAAAGATAGACTAATTAAAAATATCATCATCACATAAAAACCGTTAAAAGATTTAAAATAAAACGTAATAATTGATTAAAAGTGATAAGTGAGACAGTTGTTTAAGAGACTTTACAAGTGCAAGTAATTCTTTCCTTGTCAAAGACTAATTCCTCTTCGATATTAACAAGCTTCTAGTAAAATAACTTTTTACCTTCTCTTTTCTATCTTAGATTTATCTTGAGACAATTTTAATTCCCGCATTGCTTGTACTAATTTCCCATTCGTTAACGGTTAATTTAATATTGGCTTTTTGATATCTTATGGCATGTTCAAAGTGGTTTTGGCAATATCTCTTTTTCCGATGTAAATATTGTAGTTATCTAAGAAAATTGGTCCAGATCGTTTGACAATGATGCTGATTAAATTTTCAAAAACGTTTTTGAAACCATATACTGTGTCAGTATTTTATAAAGTGATATGGAGTTTCAATAAGTAACAGTCTCATCAATCCAGATATTGGATTTTGGACCTTAGCCAAATTTTCAATTTTTTTACCACTAATAAAATGTTGTAGGGATCGGATAAATGGAAATCCGAGGGTGCGATATCGGAAGAGTATGATGGATGAGTCAGTACCTCCCATACCAATGAATTAAGCTTTTTTCAATGGCCGTCTTGAACATTGCGCTTTTGCAGAATGACGGCTTTTCTGTTTCTGACTATCGCCGGATATTTTTCGATTAAAGATTGATTTACTCGATCCAATAAAGGTCTGCATTGACAGTTTGTCCATAGCAATTCAAAATGAACTATTCCGCGAATTCTTCACTAAACACACAGAAGCGCCTTTTTGGAATATAAGCCAGGCTTCGCAGTACATCGTGGTGATTCATTTAGAGAGAGCCACTGTCTTTTGCGTTTTGAATTATATAATTATAATTATATAGGATTCATTTTTCGTCTCCAGTAATCAAACGATCAAAAAACGGTTCTGTATGTTACGTTGCAGGTGATGTATCGGTTGCTTTGGTTCTCTTCGAACAGATCATGGGGGACTTGCCAAACTGCTTTAAATGTTATTGGATGGTCGATCAAGGTTGGTTAAGAGTTCTGTCCCTACCATATCGGTGTCTAATGTTTTTGGTCTTTCTGATCGATAGGCGCCAGAGAGATCAAACTTACCGGATTTGAACTTGGAAAACCATCTTTGGCACTTATGAACGTCTATTGCACATGGATAAACATCGCAACTGTTGCGTTACTACCCTTGCAAAACTCAAAAGCATACAATGCCCGATATACTCTTCTGGTATTTGCCTGGCCATTTACCCCAAATTCCAAAAAAACAATATTGGATTATTTAGAAGTGAATAAGACACAATAACCTTAAAATGACTCTGGCACGCCTTTAAGATACACAATAAGCTGACAAATGACATTCGCAGAAACGACATTACTTTCCGGCCTCCCTATTATGTAAGTATTTTTCAACAGTTTCTCATACAGTTTTCGCAAATTTTCACTATCATATGTTTTACTTTGTTAGAATTTTGAAAATAGCATTTAATGTTAATAGTTTCTCGTAATTTCTATAGTTTTCTGATATATCTTTTCTTAGTAGTAGTAGTGTTTCGCTCTCGCTTGTTACTTTAAAGGATAATCACCGTTCTTGTTGTAACCCTTTAAAAACAAATAGGGAAGAAGTAATGTGTTCCTGTGCTAGAAATAATAAAAGTGGTCACTGACAGTGTTATATAGAACAGATCGGGAAACGTGATGAAAACTTTTTCAGTTGAAATATGTGATGAACATTTTTTAATTATAGATATTTGCTCTTCAACCAATAAATATGCACTTTTGCATATTTTCTCACATTAAAAATGACATTCAAGAGTTAAAAATAAACTTTTGTTGTACAGACCCAGGATTATTTTTCCTCCTGAGCAATATCTAGCAATATCATTCATCTATTTTAAACATAGAAACCAGAGTTACTTCTAGGATTGATTTTTACATTGGAGAAACATTTTTGAATTATCTTAATTAATTGAAACATTTAGTTTTCTGTTTTAAATTAATCAAAACAATACCGCGCAAATCTTTCTATATAGAGCACTTGTACACTCATACACTCTTGTTCCCCATACTTGCACTACATATTTACATTAAAATTGACTTCCCATAATTTACATCCCACTCGAAAATTATCCATCATCCATTTTCCCCACTTCTCTCTCATAACACTCCCTGCCTTTCCTTGCAAAGTCAATAAACTAAAACTAAACTAAACTGATTACATGTTTCACGTATCCGCCTGTACTTTTAAAAATAAATCTTAAATACTTGAACGCTTTAACACGTTTAATTACCTCACCCTTCCATTCTACTTCTTTCACTCTTCTCTCTCTTCCTTTAATCCCAAACTTCATTCACTTTGTCTTCCCCACGTTCACACTTAGTTTTTTATTATCCATATATGCTTCCACTCTTTTTAACGTGTCTTTCTTTCCTTCCCAATCTCTCGCTATTAATCATAATCAATCAATCAATTAATTTACTTTCTTCGTTCACTATCCCACCCACTTGCTCTTTCCTAAGTACTTCTTCTAATCTACCATTTCATCAGACACTCTTTTCCTTCTCAGACATTCTAGCAAACTCTCCATGTATTGTATCATACGCTACTTTTAAGTCTAAGAACACTGCATACACAAATCCTCTCTCTTCCATCACTCTATCTACTATCCTTGCCAGAGTAAAGATCTGGTCTCTTGCCCCTCTTCCTCTTCTAAAACCCTCTTAAGTTTCTGGTAACAAACTACTATTTTCAACGTCCTTCTCTAGCTGTTTTTTCACCACGGCAATCTTACACCAGTACTCATTACCGTTATTCCTCTTCTGTAGTTGTCAACATCAGCAGGATATATTGCTTTTGTATAGCGGGCACATAATTCCCACTCTCCTTGATGCTGGCATTTTAGTTTCTCCTCTCCACACATGATTTAGCAGCTCTCTAAATCTTTTCTTCCCTCTAATTCTTATCTCCTTCCACATCTCAGCTTTATTCCGTCCGTGCCTGCTGCTTTTCCTTCGCCGAAATCTTTTTCTATCTCTTCCTCACTGAAATCTTCTCCTCTACATTTTTTGCCCGTTCTTGTGTAATGATGGTGTTCAGAATGGTCTACATGGGAGAAATAATAACTTATTTTTCATAATCTTTGACTGCTCGGTCTCGTGGTTTATTGATGACTACTCTTTTTATACATTTTATTAGTACATACATTAATCTTTTAGGTGCGCAATTGTTGTTGCTAGATGAGTACTTATTATTTAGCAGTATGAGTTTGCAATTTGTTCTCTGTTGTTGTAATAGTTCATCAATGTATTAATTGCAAACCCATCGATAATAATTACTCGCGTCACTTGTAATGACACTCCTATTCATCTCTTTCTTTCACCCATTTTTAGAAAACCGCGGGTTAAGTGAGAAGTTAATTAATCGTATAGAAAAATCTATATTTCTGCTTCACTTCAGCACATTCTTAATTTTTTACTCGTTCTTTGCAGAGCCTGTATCTTTTTTCTTTAACGTATACTATACTACTACAGTCACGTAATTTTCCACCAATCCGCTCCGTATTCCCTCATTGCCTTTCTCAGTTTTTTTTTCCTGCATGTCGACATTCCTCATCAAACCAAGTACACATTCTCCCATGTTTCCCTTCACGTTTCTTCCGCATCCTACTATGATATCCTCCAACTCTTCTATTGATCTAACTTCATCCCACTAAACCTTGCCTGTTCTTCTTATCGCTAATGACTTTGACACCCTCCTCCAATTTCTTACATACTTTTTTTGCTTATCTTTGCGCATCTGCATCACTACTTTCAGTGGTAAATGGTCGGATATCATTACTTCTTCCACTTCCATTTTTCTTACTTATTTCCTTGAAAACCCTGTGTAATAAATCACTGTTGATACCTCTAGCCCATGTACGTTTTCTTACCTTTCTCATCCCCTTCTGTGCGCATACATTTAATAGCTCTCAACCCTCTTCCATCACCTTCTTACCCTTGTTGTTTATTCACTTATCCCGAGATAATTCAAACCTACGATTCCTCCAATCTTGCATTAAAATCATCCCCACCACGCACCTTCCCACTTCTCTGGATCAATAATCGATTTCCTTTCTTAGTTTATCCCTGTTTCTATTAATATATCGGGAGTATGCATTAATTCATACGGTTTTCTACGAAAGGGCGCTACTAGTATTATTTCGCGTCGTGTTCATCCGTGACTATATTCATTTGAAATCTACTGTCATTGCGCGTCTTTTTCAATATATGTAATTTTATTGAAGCGTAAACAACATTTTTTTCATTTGAACATGTGGAACTTTGTGCCAGAAAAAGTGTTTTTGCGGGGAGTTCTTCTTCATTACTTTAACATGAAGAAAAGTGCTAGCGAAGGTTATCGTATTTTAGTAGAGGTTTATGGTGACCGTGTCGACAAGGTAATGCTCTGTATTTGGTAGGATCAGAAGGGTGTGTTGTATTATGAGCTGTGGAAATCGAGTCAGACGATCAAAGGGGACCTCTGCCGAATACAATTAATTCGTTTGAAGAGAGCGATTGCGGAAAAACGACCAGAATATGCAACCAGACACGAATCCATAATTTTCCATCATGACAACGCTCTGCCATACGTTTCAAGACAGGTTCAAAACTATTTGGAAAAAACAGTGGGTGGTAAGTTCTACCTCACCCGCCTTATAGCCCAGACATAGCCCCTTCTGATTACTACTTGTTCAGATCAATGCAGAATGCCCTCAACGGAATACGCTTCACTTCAGAACAGGGTATCAAAAATTGGCTCGATTCATTCTTCACCACCAAGCCAGAGAAGTTTTGGGATGGAATCCACAAACTGCCAGAAAGATGGGCAAATGCTGTAGCCTTCGATGGACAATACTTTGATCATTGAATGTATAACCATTTTTCCACAATAAAGCCTTAATTTTCGAAAAACAAACGCATGAATTAATGCATACTCCTCAGTTCACTCCCTGCTGATATTTAACCCATGCAAGATCTTCTTCATCCTCCTCTTCACCTTGTCCTCTTTCATACTATCTCTCTCTCTCATCCCCACAATTGTTCCACCTCTATTGACCACCTAAAGCCCATTGATAGCCTCCTACTCTTCCTTTATTATCCACGTTTCCACTAATCCTATAATGTCCTTTCCACTTACCCAATTCTCAAAATCCTGTTGCCACACATCACCCTTGTATTTAGACTTAATCCTAGCTTTATTCCAAAACCCATTTCGTTATAAATCCTTAATTATCCAAACTGCTATCATGCTTTTATTACTTTTTTTGTTATATCTGCTATTTACCTTCTCTACATCAACCCACCCTTATCTCTCCGTTTGTTTGATTTGTCTGTATCTCATTTTTACTCTGTTTCCTTTCTATTTTTTGTCCCTACCTATGGATCTTATTTCCTTTTATACATGTCTTTCCTTTAATGTTAAGTCATTTTTAACATAATTTGTTGCTTCATTTACCAAGATTCAATTTCAACATGTATAACTCGGTTTTCTTTATTCAGCAAGTTTGGTTTCTATATTTTTGTTTGCATTTTAAAGTTGTACTTCAATGATAAGCTTAAGATAACAAATTTCATTAAAATCTCTATTCTTTAATCTATATATTTTATCAATACAAGAAAGAATTAACAGAATATATCTTAAGTTAATCACCTGATTAACTTAAGATATATGCCTGGTATTTTAATCAAAGCATTTTAAAGACTAGTTTATAATGGTTAAAACTATTTTCAGCGCTTAAATTCATCAAATTCTCCAATCTATCTATTTTAGTGGTGGAATTAATGCACCCACTCACTGACGCAATCACCGTTAGCGAAACTCTCCATAATTCAACCACTCTAATTATTCCTGCCCGTGTGCTGCTCGGGCCGTGTTCAACAGGAACCGTATTGTGGCTGAATTATTCGACCTTTAGGAAGAGAACACGCCACCTAATAATATTCTCTCGATAGGCATCTGCAATTTGATTGCAATTACAGTGTCGTTAGATCTAATTTTACGCTTAATAACTCCAAACGACGATAATACAATTATAACTGTTTGTAATTGCATATAGTTTGTATCGATCTTAAATTACGTATAATTCGACTTACCTGTTTATATTTGTTTCATAAGTTAATTCATGGTTATTCGAGTTTCAAAAACAAAAAAATCGTATTTAGGTTAAAATTAATACTCCACACGCTACATTTTTTTATGAAACCTAATATTTAGGCTATTTTGCTAGTCAAGATAAGATCTTTTCAAAGTTTTCTTAAACTAGAACTCATTAACAGAGGAGATGCGAGGTTACTCGGGGATAATCCAATACCTGTATTATCAACACCTAATTTAATGATATATCATTAAATCGTAGTCAAAAATCAAGAGAGTAAAGATCAAGATGTAAATATTAGATCTCCCAAATGCAGGAAATATGGAGTAGTATCAATAAAGGTAGCCCTTATTGATACTACTCCATTAATACAGCCATTAATATAGCCAAAAAATTGTTCACAATTCTTCAAGCATCAACGTAAGAAGTTTAACCAGAAGAACAAGTAGAAGGAAGAGAAAGAATTTAAGGCAACAAACCATTAAGGGGGAAATAAAATCTAACAAACTTCCTGATTCTTTAGGTAGAGAAGAAAAATCTTCTTTTCTGCAGATAAAGCATAATAGAATTGAGTCGTATTATTTCGATATAAAGAATGACCTTGATAATATGTAAAAATTACAAGCATATTACGTTGTATCGTTGCAAATTTTATCATAAGCAAAGTTTTAGGACCTAGAGAGATCTTACATAGAGAAACAAGATGATGAAAGGACAATAGTATCGACAAAACATAAAAAAATAAATAAAAATCAATCTTCTTTCCAAAGTAAGGAAGATCTTCAAAAGACAAATGATGCAGTTGAGAGGCACTTACTTCGTGATATATTTTAATTAAATTAAAAAAATATATTTTATGTATCTTCAAAAGATTCATCAATGTTTTATCATTCATAACTTTGTTGATTACTGTATGAGTTTTAAAATCTGATGCTTAAACGTTAAATGAAGCCATTACGTCTTCATCAAAAGTGTCGTTATTACGTTACCAACGACCATAAATCTAGGTTAGGAAGTGTTAAGGTCAATTCACAACGTGTTTGTTAATCAGATTATAATTAAAAGCAATCCCGTTGCCGTGCGAGGAAATTCATTTGCGGTATTGGCGTTGCGTGCGGCCGTTTTATTTATAAGTTGCACGGGGGTATCGAGGGGATGGCAGGGAGGACGGGTATTAATAGACAACACAGTGAGTGTAATAAAAGCTTCCAACATTTATTAGGGAAGGGAAGAACAGGCAGGCAGGCAGGCAGGCAGGCAGGGGGGGATTACACACAGAGTCGACGTCTATTCGGTGATTATGTACACTTCAGGCTGACGGCGCTTTGTCTTTGGCATCGGAGGCGGGGGGCTGGGGATTCACAATGGAAAATCCCCGCTAAATGGGGCACCTGAGTGCTGCTTGCTGGCCGGAATGAGCGTCGTCTCGGGGGGTTGGTCGGGTGGACTCCTCGCGAAAGCCGTCATTATTTCTTTTCGGACACGGTGAAGTAGACTAATTACGCGGATTTCAGACTGTAATTGTAATTTTCTTTTAGATTTTTTTTTGCGTGGAATGGATTTAAATTCGTTCATCATTGTGTTTTCTTAAACAACCGGAAATATCCTTGTGGTTCTACAGATTTTAGATAAAATTTTTAAAATCTAATTTAATTCTCCATACAATTTCATCTACCTGATGAAGCTACTGTATGGTGAAACATTAAAAATATTCAGAAACCATATACTGCGTAGTATTTCTTTAAGAATTAATATCATCCTCACTAAATTCCTCATCTTAGTTATCGTTCTTGAGAAGATTTTGTTAAATGAGAATGTTTAGATCAGATAATAAAGTCTTTCTGTGTAAAGACTTTGATTAAACTCTAATTTTAAGTAAACATATCATTCTCACTAAAAACATTTAATTACTGATTGTGACAGTTTTTTAGTTTTTAGTCCTCACTAAATTCATTGATTGTGACAGTTAAACAAAAAATCTTTACAGAGAAAGACGTGAATTAATTGTTTATACGTAACAATGATATCAGTTGGAAAATGTAACATCGTTCCCTCGGCGTGAAAGAGTCCTTTGTCTAGGTGTTGGGATGAATAAGTAGTCTGCAGAAGGAATCCTTGGAAACAGTGGGAAAAATCTCCATTAAGGCCCGACGCCGGGCGCCATTTATAACGGTTTCGCTTGACACGGCCGAAACGCTTGAATATTTGCCGTGGAACGTATTGTGGCTGGCTTTGTATGTCCTGCTTATCATGCTTATCACGTCGCCGACTCTGCGCCGGCAATACATACCAAATAAACACTTGCTGGTGCGAGGACTCCCCCCAAAGGTTGCTGGCAAGGATTGTCCCGCCCAGTCACTATCCAATTTATTGATTTCGAACATATTGATATTGTTTTCAAATCAAGATCTATACAGTACTGTACGATAACTTCGTTAATTTCCGAAGGAGGCGAAGGTTTAAGGTAATAAATTTCCTGGCAATGAATATACTATTAAAAAATTACAAATAAAATTCTTAAAAAAGTTTTTCGTATATAAAAAATGAGTGTTATGTTTGATAAATTCTTAATTGTTAATTAAAATTCTTATGTTTGATAAATTCTTAATTGTTAGAATTAATTTCCGTTTGCAGGAAATTAATTTTGTGTTTGTATAATTTGTAATACTTGTAAGAGAAAATGCCACTGTTGTTTTTAGATCAAATGAGGTAGCAAGTATGCTTTTTCTGAATAATGGTTACATAACATCCAATCATTAAGAGGGCTTGTGTTAGGTCTACACAAAAACTAAAACTAATACATCACAAAGAATATATAATCTGAATTTATTCATTATTGCTATAAATTTGAATTAAATTCTGGTATTAATCAGTTTTCATTTGTTTTTATAAAAAAAAAAAAAAAAATAGGTTTTCATATTCTTTTATTCGAAGATGCAAATCTTAATAACAAAATCAATCAAAAGAAACAGTACACACTAACCAAAACACTTCACACGCACTTAAAATCAACTTTCTCTCACACCTTATCTGGTTTTCTATTTCGCTCTTTTCCACACTTACAGCTTATCGTCTTCTTCATCATCATCATTGCTATTTTTATTTTCATCCTCAGCAGCTGCTTCCCTTTCTACCGTATCTTGTTCCTCTTTCATTTTCCTTTCGCCCTATTGTATAATTTTGAAATTCGAGAGCCCTCTTTGCTTGTTCAACATCATCTGTGATGAAGATGTTATCAAAAATGGTACCAGACTTCACTACCCAAATATCGAAACCAATTGTACAAATCTCATCAGGCTTATTTAATTCTGAGCCGGATGTATATTTAGGATTAGGAATTTCAGGATGAATCCGTTGTCCTTTGTAAGCAGGATTATCGATTTGTTTTGGGTGCCATTCACTCTTATAATCGGCATTGTCAATCTGTAATGGTTCACCTTCCATTTCATCATCCCAGTCATTAGGCTTAGTGGCATCTAGGCCTGGAATACGTTTGTCCCAACCCTCAGATTTTGTATAATATGGATCTAGAATGATGATACGGTCATTAAAATCCTCAGGTTTCTTGACTTCTGGATCTTTAATCATTTTGGGTGGAAGGAGATCCCAGTCAGATTCCAAGTCACCACTCTAAACTTTCTCTTCAGCAATTTGTACTTCATAGGTATCAGGTCTGATCACCAAAGTGTAGCCGTGTGTATATATGTCATTATTATTAATACTCTCTAGTATAGGCAAACACAATGTATTCTATAGAACTATTAAGAAGTTGAAGAACGCTATTGTAAAATGTGTTTTCCATAATTACATACTGATGATGACTTACAATACAATTTTGAACATTGGCTGTTTTTTCATACATATCGAACATGTAACAATGCACCCTACTTTAACTAATCTTTTCGAATGTTGTGCATCTTATAATAACCAAGCAGATCTGTTAAATCTGTTAGAGACATTAAAATATATTCTATATGTAGAAAAATACAGAACTTTAATTAGCATGACTTCATTCTACGTAAACTTCGAATAAAACACTAACACTTTCTTCACAAATAATTTTTATTAGAGCTAGATGTACATTTCGGTCGCAAAGTGGCCGTTAGCAATAGCAAACTAAACATGTTGTGATCGAAATGTACATCTAGCTTTATTAATTAAATCTTCACTTAACTCAAGAACAAATTACATTCTACATATTTAAATATTGGAAGATCAATAAAAAACATATTACAAGCTTCGAACAGATTAGCTAAAACTGCTATTGTATCCAAATGGTAAACCTTTGACTTATAATACTGTTTTTAAATAATAATTGTCATTATGAATATTATATAATAATATATATTATAAATACAGTAACAACTAAAAAATAGATAACGCTAGATTAACGGTGACAGATCACAGATTATAGATAACAGACTGATAATAATCAAATGTTTTTCATCTCATATTCATCTAATCTCTCATATCTGTTTTTCTGATATTTGTGCGTGCTTTACAATCTGTTAACTCTTTTATTTGCCAGTCCTCATTAGCCACCTGCTATTTTTCATTTTTCATCTGTCATCTATTGTCTAGCATCTATCATCTATCATCTGTTATCTACTATATATCATCTGCATCTACCAACTATGGTATATGTAATCTTCAATCTATCATCCTGTCATCTGCAATGACAATAAACATATTTTTTTCTGAATGCTGGAAATTGGAAGAAACACACATAACGGAAATGATGTTCATAGATGATATGGCGATAGTGGCAGAGACGGAGAAAGACCTACAGCATAACGTAAAAATATTAGACAAAGAACTAACAAATATAAACATGGAGATAGTCAAGACCAAAACAATGATAATATCTAGAGAAAATAAATTACATACAATAGAATTACACGGAAAGCAGATTGAACAGGCAGAAAGTTACAAGTATTTAGGAATAATAATAAAAAATAATGATGAAGATAGACAAAGAGATAAATTATAAACAGGAAAAATATTTAATATTTTCTTTGGTAGGAAAGAAATAACTAAAAACATAAAAGCAGAAAAAGTGAAAAAAGCTGTAAGACCGACAATAAGATATAGTGAAGAAACCATGACGGAAAAATACAAAACGAGAATAAATGCAATCGATATAAGATTCTTAATGAAAATTGAAAACAAGACCAGAAGAGATAGAATATGGAATGAACGTACAGACAAAAACGAAAATAAATGCAATCGATACAATATTCTTAAGGAAAATTCAAAATAAGACGAGAAGAGATAGAATAAGGAATAATACGTACAGATAAAAACTGCAGGTAGAACCTTTTTAGGATATCATTGTAAAAGGACAACTTAGATGGTTCGGGCATATGTGCTGCATAAAAGAGGATAGAACCACAAGAAGAATATATCAAACAAGAGCACAAGGAAGAATATTCCGGGAAAGACCGAGAAAAAGATGGAATGACAGAATTAGAGAAGAAGCGAAAAAAAAGTTTATATACTAGAGAGATTAAAAAATTCTGAAAACAGAAAAACATAGAGATAAAATACAGAAACAGGTACTAAACAAAAACTCCTTATACCTAACGATAGAAAGGAATACGATTAAAAAAATTATCTGTTTCTCTGGTAATCCCGTATCCGTTTATCACTATGTGTTTCCCAAATCCTCAAATCGTGTGTTCATCTATTAATATGTATGTTATATATCAATAAGCTTGCATTTATTTTTTTACATTATTATTTTATTTGCTTTATTTCTCTTAATCTGTTCGCTTGATCAAGTATTTGTTTTTCTGTTATCTGTCAACTACAATCTATTAAGTATGTCATTGATCAACTGGTATCTTTCATACAATCATCCATCATCTGTCATCTATCATATATCACCTGGCAATAAGGGTGTTTGTTTTCTTTATTTTATATATATAGTAAATCTCGTATATGTTTATCGGTCGCGTGTTTATTTGTTCCTCTGATCATGTGTTCATCGGATCATCTCCTTTCTGTTCTTCTGTTATCTATCATTTCTTAAACTGTTAAGTATATAATTTATCATATCTTATCATACCTTACTTGTCATTTATTATCTGCCATCTCTCATCCATCATTCCTGTTACATTGTAATTGGTAATTTGTTATCCGTCAGCAGTTATCATCCGTTATTTATCATATATCACATCATCTGTCATCCATTATACAGGGTCTAATATGAAAGTAATGCGCGTGATTTTATTACGACGCAGCTGTAATGAAAGGTCTACCTTTCCCATGCAACCAGTCGCCAGTTTGCTCCAAGTAGTTTGAGTAGAAAGACGTACCCACGAGGGAAATGTGTTTTTCGACTTTATAACACTGCATTTCAAGGCCACAGTACGGGAGAACTCATCAGGCGTTCAATTAGAACCGGAAGAATAAAACCCGTTCTGAACGCCCAATAATGACTAAAAACGACGAAAACGTGAATCGTTTGCGCGAAGTTTTGCATTCCGACCGTCGATTGAGCATCCAGCAAAACGCTGACTTCCTGAACATGTCCACATTCGCGGTACATGAGATAGTGACCGAGACTCTGCAAATGCGCAAGGTCTGCGCGAGGCTTGTGCCGAAAGTGTTAACGGAAGCCCAGAAAGAACTTCGAGTTTCGCGGTGTCAAGAATTGCTGGATTTGATTCAAAATTAACTGAACTATCTGTTATTACCGAAAATGAATCCTGAATGTTCGAGTACGACCCAGAATTGAAAAGGCAGAGCAGCGAGTGGCACACAAAATCATCCCCCCCTCCTAAGAAAGTCATTTACCTGCAAGTGATTCAGAGATTTTAGCGCCGATTTTAGCAAATTGGTAACGATGAAAGCTGTGCGACTGTTTGCTGGCCCGGAACAACACCCCGGTGGTCCCTCAGCCCCCTTATAGCCCCGACTTGGCAACTCTGAAGACTGAACTGAAAAGAGAACTGAAAAGCCTTGGGAGTCCGTGCAAAACATCCAAAAGTATGTTACAACATTCCTGAGAGACATTCCCGTCGTGGAGTTCCAGGGTGCCTTTTAGGCGTATCAGACGTTTCCGCAAGTGTATTGATGCTGAGGGTAAGTATTTTGAAAAATTTTAAACATTTGCGCCGGTACGATCAATAAACATATTTTTCATAGAAAATAGGCATTACTTTTATAATGGACCCTGTATGTCATATGTCAATAAAGATGTGTTTATTTATTACTTTTTTTGTTATTACTTCAATTGTTTCTCTTTTAATCTGGCATCAGTTCATCTGACGTGTTTATATCGCATCCATTTTTTTGTTCTCTATATCATTTACAATATGTTAAGTATGTAATTCATCATGTGTGGTTTAACATATGTTATTTGTCATGTGTCATTTATTATGTGTCATCCATCACTCCTCATTTGTCATTAGTCATCTGCTATCTGTTATCCGTCATTAATCAACTGTTATTTATCATATATTATCGCAATCGTAAAAGACATGTGTAATCTTCAATCTATCATCCTGAAATCTATAATATGTTAATAAGCATTTGCTTATTTTTGTATTTTATATTATTTTGTTTCTTTATTAAATCTCGTATTCTTTTATCTGTCGTGTGTTTATCTGTTCCTCTGGTCATGTTTCTATTGAATCATATCCTTTCTGTTATATGTCATTTGCAATCTGTTAAGTATGTCATTTGTCAAATTTTATTTGTCTTCTGTTATTTCTCATTTAGCACATGTCATCCATAATTTATCCTAGGTCACTTGTCATCGGCCATCTGTTATCATCTTTTACCCGTGATGTGTCATAGGTCATCTGCAAACTATCATTTGACATCTGTAATATGTCAATAAACTTGTTTTTTTATTTTTTTACATTTATTACTTCATCTGTTTTTCTGTCATATATTTATCTGTTTATCCAATCATACGTTCATCGGTTTATCTCACATGAGGAGCATAATGCAGCTAAATTTAAGTCCGTAGATAAATAGACGTGATGACAAAACATCAGCATCATAACAAGATCCCAAAATTTTGTTTCAATAATTTTGATGCCAATTAAAGTTGTTTATTGTTCATGTTATCTACAGGGTCCATTATAAAAGTAATACGCATCTTCTGGGAAAAATACTAGGGTTGGGGCATTGCAACTATTTTTTTTGTAGATATGTGAACGAATCACAAACGTATATGTGTCGAGCGGAAGTTCTGCAGGAACTGTATGCAGAACAACAGATGACTCTGTGATAGCTGGTAGTAGCTCAGCGAGGGCTCTGAAATCAGTCAGTTGGTGAGTGTCATGCGAGATGGAAGTAACCCGTGTTGAGCAGCGTGCTTACATCAAAATAGCCGTTCTCCGAGGGAGAAATGCAATGGAATGTCACAATGAATTAGTAGAAGGCCTTGGGAATAATGCCCTACCATATCGTACAGTAGCACGGTGGGTAGGAAAGTTTCAGCAAGGGCGTGTGTCAACCAGTGATGAGCAACTTGGCACGTGTCGTCATCGAGCAGCTCATGGATGAAGACAGACGGTGGACGTTACTGGAGTTAGAGAGGGCAAGTGACATGACATCGAGAAACGCACCGTCCACAGGATATTGCGTAATGAGCTACAGCTACGCAAAATCGCTTCGCGGTGGGTACCGCATGCACTGATGGAAGTTCAAAGGTGGGTGCGCTATGCAATATGGTCCGACCACTTTACTTTGTACGCTGGCAACAGGACGGCCATCAATTCTTGTCACGAATAATCGCCATCGATGAATTTTGGGCCAGGGCATACGAACCAGAACTGAAACGTCAGCTCGCGGAGTGGCCACATCCTAGATCACCAAGGCACCAGAAGTTTCATCAGAATCCTTCCCCAGTCAAATTGATGGTGATCGTCGCGTATGACGTCAGGGGTTCATTGTTTGCCACTTCGTTCCTCATGGCAGAACAATGACCGCACAGTACTACACCACAATGCAAGACCACATGAAGCAGGGTGTGTACGGCAGCTACTCCGACGTTGGGGATGGGAAGAATTGGAGCGCCTACCGTACTCTCCTGACCTTTCGCCCTGTGACTTTGATCTCATTCCCAAGATTGAGGAACCAATACGTGGTAGGCGGTTTGCAACACGAGAGGACATTGCTAATGTTGTGCGCCAACAGATGACCCGATTCACATATGGTGCGGAAAATGCTGAGGCTGATGGTATTCGGCGCCCACATCGTTGACAGCGTGTGGTGACACTAGCAGGGGACTGCATTGAGGGTCCTTAGGCCCAGGTTTGTCATGTCAACTTTATGTGTACAAAAAATTCACTTGGTTTGTTTCACTAAATTGTTTATTTTATATTCGACTAGTTTCGGCACTGGGCCATTATCAAGAATTCTTGATAATGGCCCAGTGCCGAAACTAGTCGAATATAAAATAAAAAATTTAGTGAAACAAACCAAGTGAATTTTTTCAACAACCTATTATTAACATAATGTTTCACCAAGTGAAAAATGAGAATCAAATACAAGATATATTTATATGTACTGTGTTATCATTCTTTTGCACGGTGAAGGCCATATTGCCCTGTACACTACCGTAATAAATTAGTGTGTTACGATATTTCAGTGCTATTCATTGTCCACACATGTAATTAAGACCTTGTCCTTTCGTCTGTATATGTCACATTTTCCAACCGGACTGGTATCTTCAAGAAAAAAAATAGTTGCCATGACTTTTGCCCCAACCCTCGTATATTTATTAATAGTACGTGTAAAAATGCTTGAAATTCTTAAAAAAATACACTTGCGGAAACGTGATAGATAACAGAAAACCGATGTGATATGAACAAGACAGATAAACAGATGCAACATTTAAAGAGAAACAGATAAGGTAATAATAAAAGAGTAAATAAACACACTATTGCCATATTGAATAATACATGATCATAAATTAAAGATTACATATAATATACAGGGTCAATTATAAAAATAATGCGCATTTTCTGGGACAATATATTTATTGATCGTAGTTTGATTTTTGTAAGTTACGTGAAAAAAAACTAGATTAATTAATAAAGCATTAAAAACCTTTCTTCACAATTTTATTTATAAAACATTGATAATGGTCACTTTGTGTTCGAAATATATTTCTGTGAATTTAAATAAAGTTGTAAAGAAAGGTTTTTAGCGCTTTATTAATTATTAATCGTAACCTACATTAATACACATGCGGAAACGTGTATGCCATGCCTGGAAGGCACAACGAAACTCATCGACGGGCATGCCTCTTAGGAATGTTGTAACATGGTTTTAGATCGTTTCCACTGACTCCCAATGCTGTCTATTTAGCTCTCTTTTCAGTCGTGGAAATACGGACTGTAAGAAGGCTGGGGGACCACCAGGGCATATTGGTAACGATGAAAGCCGTGTGGCTGGGGGCATTGTTATGGTGGAGTCTGACCGTACTTTTGATATCAAATATAACGGGCGCGATCCTCCGTTCAATCTCTTGAAAACCTATCGGTAAAAGACTTGCTAATAAGCAATAGGCGCTTTCTTTGCCGGGAAGATAATTTTGTGTCAAGAACAGGATTCGTTGACGATCTCCCCCGCCCCTCCTAAAACGCCTTGTGCCATCTCCCGGACAGTGACCTTGAAATACAGTAATGGATAGTAGCGAAACAAAAATACATTCGCATTACTTGCACAATAGACCATGTATTAATAGAATTTTAGTGTCAAAACAGTTTTCCAATATTTCGTTACTCAAATAAAGGTAATGAATATTATTAATGTTTCTCAATAGCTGTAGTCAATTTCAAACTCTAAAGTGAAAAAGTTTACAATTTCACTTACCAACATTGCAATTTGCCCGAAAACTTACCTGAAACATAAAAAAAAAACAATTTTAGATAACATAATCGTTTTTTTTTTCAATATTTAATTTGCATAATCGTTTTAGTTTCATATGCATTTCTTTTTTAGAATATTCAGAAAAGTTAAATATAAATTATAAAGAGTTTTTTTGCCCTATTCTTCTTAACAGCCAAAAGCATTTTTCTAAAATTTATTATTTTTAATAAATAAGAATGTAAATTGTTTTGGTTTATTGAGAAATATATAATGCCGCGTATTCATTTATTAGCTATATTTATAGAGAAATGGATAAAGGAAAACACGTGATTTATCTCAGACTTTTGACAGCCTAAATTTACTTTGAACAGATAATACTGTGCTGGTTTTTTTGCGGATTCTTCCTAAACCTGAATTGAATCTTTTCTAAAAGATAAAACTTTTTATGTCAATATTAATGGATCTAACTCATCGGTCTGCAATACTAATGAAGTCGTACCACAAGGCTCTATATTGGGACCTTTATTATTTTTAATCCGACCTATCCTCTCACATTGATTCGGAAAATATCACTCTTTAAGCTGATGATACATCTGTTTTGACTCAGCAAGAAATCTGGATGAACTCACTTTTAAAATGGATGTGATAGCTTTTGATTTCCAAAACAGGTGTCACATGAATAGGTTTATGTTAAATCAATCAAAAACGGTATGTTTATATCTTCGAAATTAAATCATTAATGTAAAATTGACAATTTGGTATTAATCTCACAAGAACAGGCGAAATTCTTGGGTTTATTAATTGACGATAAATTGAGATGGGATTATCATATTGATTGCTGGCCAACTGAATTCAGGATATTTTGCTATTTCCAGACTTAAATAATCTTCTAAGTATGCATTAGGTTTTTGCATGCAGCCACGTGCAAATAATATTATATTATTATGACTTGTATATCCATTCTTGTAATGGCACATTATCAATAAACATTTATTATTATTATTATTATACATCGTTCAAAAAACAATATTTTGTTTTTTAAATTAAAATTATATATTGCTTTGTCTTGAATAATCAAATAGAAATAAAGCAAAAAAAAATTAACATTCTTTAATGTGAAAAACTTTTTTCTCTCTTTTCATTTGGAAGAGCAGCAAATAGATTTGACTATTATTGTCTTGTTATTCTTCTTTGTAATAAAATTAATTCTTAAAGCACGTTTTTAATTTATTGTGAACAAATTGCAGATTGTTTAATGTTTTCTTTTTTATAAAATTTTAAATTAATACATTATATTTATAAACAATATACTTTATTAAATTTTTATTTCAACTGTACTTTACCTAAACATTTTTTTTCATATCGAAACAAGTGAATTTTTAAGAAGTCATCGTAACGTGCGGTTTGCGATATTTTTTTTGGAAATCGCCGCGCGAATTATCGCCCTAAATTGCCTAATTTGCGATAAAACTCTCAACCGCAAACGTTCCAGTCCTTGGGCCATATTAAAGATAAAGAGGAAGATTAAGCACCGCATGGGAAATTATTGTATTCAGTCATATTTGTATTTTATTTATGATTAAAACCTGACACGATGACGTTGTTTTATAGATTGCTGCTATCAGGTGAGTAAATAAATTGTACAGTTTTTTTTTATCTTATACATAGTGTCATGGATTATAAATAGTTCAAATATAGATTTAAATTAAGGGATTTTCGTTAATTTTTTCTCATTTTAAATTTTTGTGATTCTTCGTCTTCTTCTTTTTCTTCATTGCTATCGAACGTATGTCTTTCAGTCTTAATGCATTTATTTTCATCAATATTGTACCTGTAAATCAATATTTAATTTACACAAAAAATAAGTATTTGACATGATTAGATTGATGCATTAGCTGTATAATTCGAAAAATTAAATATTAACCCTGACATATTTGATTGAAACACAAATATATAAAGTTACAACCGGCCGATCCTCAACTGTTTCAAAACGTTATGATGATAAAGGCGAAATACTCCATGTAATCCATCATCCTTGTACGCGACCACCAACAAAAGATTCATACACATGAAAAATTTCCACACGTCGCAGCAACGTCACCCTGTTGCTGCTTTCATTGCGGGGTACCGCGGCGCGCGATAACGCGTCCATTAATAAATCCACCCCTTTTCGCCTGGAAGTTATCAGCGGGCGCGTCGCCCGTATTTTAAAGGTTCCGCCGGGCGGTAATTGATGGGGGCGATGATTTTATCAATCTCCTTTGCTCGCGCACACACACACACACACAGACACACACACCGGGACCGGCTGCAGAAAAAGCCGGTGGCGGCGGCGGCGTGATGAGCTCCGGATCTGTCGGCTTTGTGGAAATCCGCCACCCGGGACAGGAGGGCCCCCAGGAGGGAGGCGGGCCGTGTCCTATCTCCTGATCGCAGCCGGAGATTACATTTACGGCTTGTTACTTCAATTTCTTTCGTCGTACGTACAATCCGTCCGTCTTGTTTGTCTTAGGCGTGATTCATTTGTTTAAATTTTTAACTAGGTCCATTTCAACTCCTAACCTCAAAACTATTGTATAAGAGAAACAAAAACTTTTTTTCTTGTTCCATTCTGATAAGTAAAGTTGCTAACTTTTTCATTGATCAATCGCGATCCAAATTATCGAATCTTTACGTAACTTGCGCATAAAAACATCTCTGCTGCCATTCACATCAGTGTATGTGGAGTAAATGGATGGCCACTATCCAACCATCTAATCTGTGAGAGTTTGAACCCTTGTAAAATAATAATTAATAGTGGGATTGGTTTGAAAATTTCAAAATATATACAAAATTGACATATCTTAAATATTTCACTAAGATAATTGATGTATCGTAGTCAAAAACAAAATGGCGGTCGTTAAAATTGAAATTAAGGAATTAAAAAATGCATTCGAGGCTTTTAATCCTTCTAAAATAATAATAACCAGTGGGATTGGTTTAAAAATTTCAAATTACATTTAGAATTGACATATCTTTAAGATCCCACTAAAACAATTGATGTATCGCAGTTAGAAACAAAATGGCGACGGATAAAACTTAAATGAAGGAATTAAAAAATGCATTCGAGGGTTTTAAAACCTTCTAAAATAATAATTACCAGTGGGATTGATTTAAAAATTTTAAAATATTTACAACCTATTGACCTATCTTTAACACCTTTTAAAAACATTGATGTGTCATGCTTAGAAACAATATGGCAACGGTTTAAATTGAAACGAAGAAATTAGAAATTGCATTCGAGGTTTGAATCCTTCTAAAATAATAAGTATTAGTGGGATTGGTTTAAAAATTTTAAATTACATACAAAATTGACCTAGCTTTAACACCTCACTAAAATAATTGATGTATCTTAGTTTGAAATAAATTGGCGAATTTTGTAAAAAATGCATTGGAGGAGGGTTTAAATCCTTCTAAAATAATAATTACCAGTGGGATTGGTTTGATCATTTCAAAATACTTGCAAAATTTAACATCCCACTAAAATAATTTTTGTATCCTAGTTAAAAACAAAATGGCGGCAGTTAAAATTTAAATGAAGGAATTAAAAAATTCATTAGAATCCTTCTAAAATAATAATTACTAATGGGATTGGTTTGAAAATTTCAAAATACATACAGAATTAACGTATCTTTAACACTACGTTAAAACAATTGATATATCGCGGTTAGAAATAAAATGGCGACCGTTTAAATTTAAATAATGTAATTGAAAAATACATTCGAGGATGTGAATCCCTCTAAAATAATAATTACCAATGGGATTGGTTTGAAATTTTCAAAATGCATACAGAATTAACGTATCTTCAACAATCCACTCAAACAATTGAAGTGTCATAGTTAGAAACAAAATGGCAGCGGTTAAAATGAAATGAAGGAAATAAAAAATGCATTAGAGAATTTCACTCCTAAAATACTAATTACAAGTGGGATTGTGGTTTGAAAATATTAAAATACATACTGAATTGACGTATCTTTAAACGCTCACTAAAACAATTGATGTATCGCAGTTAGAAACAAAATGGCGACGGTTAGAATTGAAATAAATGATTTAAAGGGTATTAATCCTCCTAAAATAATAATTACTAATTGAATTGCTCTGAAAACTTTTAAAATACGTACAGAAATGACGTATCTTTAACACCTCAATAAAACAGTTGACGTAAGGTGGGTGGGTGATCACTATCTCACCCTCTAACTATTATAACATTCGCGTAAATCTTGAAAAATCAACTTATAATCGTATAAATAATAATATTTTAATTATTACAAAAATATTATATTTATTTATCACAAAACTGAAGATTATCTTATTAAAAATGAAGGATGTGATTGTGGACACCTACCTACCCTAATTAAACAAGGAAATTCAAACTAAAAACATACGTTAAAATTAATAAACATCAACACTAATATTAGTTAGTTATTTCCTAGAAACGAAACGCTTGATAGTGATTATATTAAAATTGTATATGTAGGGTGGGTGGGTGGCCACTATCCCACCCTCCAATCATTATAATATTCGCGTAAGTTTTAATTAATAAATATTTTGATTATACAAAATATTGTACGTTATTTATTACAAAAATATTCATCAGATGAACTTAATTAAATAGTAAATATAGAAAAACATATTTTTATGAAACTAATTTATCTTCTTAATGGTTAGAAATATACGGGAATTTTATTGTAATTAAGTAATATTTGTTTAAAAGAAAATTTTCAGTAAATATTTATATACAATATTTCTTGTACTATTAAGAAGCATTCGGCAATGTCCGTAAAAGAAATAATTATAAAGTGTGCTTGTGAGCTTCTGATGCACCTTATAATTTTCAAAATTATTATCGAATGTTTTGCCAAATACGACAGGCGAAATTAGGGAGTGACCACCATGTTCTAAGAATGGACATAGCGTGGAAAGGTAGACAAAAACTGGACATAAAGTTAAAGTGAAGATAAACGAAAGAAAGCACAAATCCAAGAAAAATACCAAGAATCACTTTAAAGGAAATTTTGAGAACAGAAATAGCGAAGGAGTGCTGCGGTAACAACAAATATAGGAAATAAACTGCTTAAGAAAACATAATGATGGACAAAAGATAAAGTTAATAGAAGACAAAAATATTAAACTGAAAAAAACCTACAAACTAAAGGAATGACGGACTACGAAGAATACAAAGAAATACCTTCACATGTTTAATAGATTTAGAAAAAACAATTGACAGAATAAAAAGAGAAGATAAATAGAAAAAACAGTAAGGTAGAGATATAAAAAAACAATCATAAACCTACTAAAAATCATGTATAATAAGAACAAAAGTCTAGAATGGACAATGAAAAATTAAAAACATTTTAAACAAAGAAAGGGATTGAAACAAGGATGCATGCTAAGCCCACTGCTATTTACAATTGCAGCCGACAAGGGAATGAAAGAAGCAAAGCAAAATATGAAAGCAGTAAAAATTGGATACTGGAAAACTCCCCCAAGGCTCTCTTCTCGCGTCTCTTATATAAAATATGTTTTGTATTGATGTGTATAACCCTGATCATCATTCCAAATATCTCCTGCAATTCGAAGATGATACTGCTCCTACATTATCAAAAGCCCTCAAATTCCTTCAAGAGCTTATTAACTTCATTCAGCGTTGGTTCGCAAAATGGCGCATTAAAATCAATCCCCACAAATCACAGCTCCTAATTCCTTGTCATCGCACCAATAATTCACCTTACGAAGTCTTTATTTCCCAAACGTTCATCCCTCCCCCAGTTTACGTTAAGTATTTGGGCATAAACATTGATAAAAAAAACACGGCTATTATTAAAAGTAAAATAACTTCTAGGGTAAAATACTTAAGGAGCCTAACGTATAAAAATAATAGTATTACTACTAGAACAAATGTAAGAATTTACAAAATGATTTGCCGCTCATTACTTGGCTATGATAGTGCCCTCTATCCCAAAGTTAGCGAGCGAGTTACGTATCCTAACAAACTCCGACATCCTCTAAATCCTTTACATAGTCCTTCCAACCAACTCCTCTATGATACTGCCTTAGTTATCCCTATCCAAGAAAGCCTTCGATACTTATCTGAAAAATTCTCCATCCTTCATCTTCCTAGAAATCCCAATATTAGCCCCAAGAATAAAAATAAAAATTCATTTCATTTTTCGATATCAATATCCTGCAGCGATAGTTCTGGATTAACATTAAACCCTCAAACCAAGGTAAGAAATGAGATCCTTTATTTTATTATAAATACTGCCTTATTTTCATTTCCAATTTTTGCCAAAACTTTCTATTTTCTAGTAATTTGGCGGACTTTGATTTGGAACATAAAAAAATTCAGAATTGTAATCACTTTTTGTTTTAATATTTAACTGTTTTAAAAGCTAATTTGATTATAATAATAACTGTCTATGAAACGAAAAAAAAACTATGAAGGATTCGAGAATGGAACTAATTCAGCTGCCACCTTCATGGATCTTATTAAGGCGTTTGATTGTGTCTCACATGACCTACTGTTAAAGAAACTATATTTTTATAGCTTCCAACCAAAGTGTATACGCGTTATCAGTTCATATTTAAGTAATCGGTCGCAAAGGGTGTATTTTAATAAAATAAAGTCATCTGAGGCTAAAAATAAACATGGTATTCCCCAAGGATCTATACTTGGACCACTATTATTCCTGCTATACATCAACGAAGTTCCATGTTAAGAAAACAATTCATCCGTAACGCTATTTGCAGATGATACAACAATAATGGACGCTTGTAATTTACCTGACCAAGCTTATAAAAGAAATGCTGCATCTATCAACACAACATCAAATTGGTTTTCAGCAAACAAATTATGTGTAAATGCAGAAAAATAAACTAGCATTATGTTTACCTTAAAACCGAACAACTTAGAGAGTCATGCTAAATCCTTAGGTGTTACTGTAGACATTGAGCTAACATGGCGAAAACATGGAGATGATATTTCGAAAAAATTTAATAGCAGTGCATACCTGTTACGGGCTATTAAATAATTTCTGCCTCATAATACCATACGAACTATTTATTTTAGTCTATGTCAGAATCATCTTACCTACGCATTACAAAATTGGGGACAGACGAGTGTTATATCCAGATTATCTTGTCTGCAGAGAAGAGCAATCAGAATTCTAGCGTCTATAAACTATGGTTTAAACAACTTCGCATTTTGACTTTACCTTGCTTATACATTTTGAAATGTTTATTGTAATTCTACAAAAATATGCATCTGTATAAGACACCCAAAGAGGGCCATGAATATAATTTCGATAAGATTAAATTATTTTCGACTCACCAAGTCGCAAAATGGAGTCAATTACTATGACCCTAAATTATTGAATGCATTACCTTCAGAAATAAAACCACTCAGGAAAAATTTATTTAGAAATGCAAACAAAAACTATCTCCATCCGTAGAGCCTTTTATGGTATTCAAGAATGTTTGTCCAGTGAGTTTTCTGGCATTACCAAGTAACCTCATCATATATCAATAGGACTTCTTTTAAAATGTTTGTTATGTTACTTTATACATACTCTTTTATACGTGTTTTATGTCATGTGTTTTGCAGTTTAGATTTAAATAAATATATATCACAAAATTAAAGAAATCGTATTAAAAAGTAGTGAGGAAAATGGTTCTCAGGCAACTTTAAATTGGCGTGCCAGCTGTGGGATGCGTGTGTGAAGCCTATTTTGCTGTATGGGGTAGAAACTTGGGGAATAAGGAAGTATGAATGCATTGAGAGAAAGAGAGAGCAGTTGTTGTTCCTGAAGCAGAAAGATCAACTCATGGGTATATTCTGCTTCAGGAAACAAATAGAACGAGTGTGCATGGAGATTCAATGGAGAGAGTGGTAATTTGGTTGGATTGGATAATGAGAGATTGGTGAAAGAGGTATGGAGAACGTGAATGGGAATAAAGTGGGGTGAGTGGAGGATAGAGCGCAGAAAGATGTATGAAAGGGCAGGAGTATCCAAGAATATTGTTAATAAATGGTTGGAGAATGGGGTAAATGTGTAGCCATGGATGAAAGAGAAGTGGAAGGAGGTTGAGATACAGGAGAGAGATATATGAAGATACGATATGCTATGTATGCAAAAATAACGAACAGGAGATGTTTAAAAGTGATATATGTCGAAAACAGGGAACTCTTCAATGGCGTACTGGATGAGGCAATTAAGAGATGCAAAAAAAACTTAAAAAATACCATGTAAGAATGTGGAACATGGAAGAGATAAAAGTAACAGTACTAAGTTACGTAGAAAACTCCCGGAAAAAGAAGAGGAACTACAACATAATCTATGCACAATAAACGAAAAGCTATAAAAGCTAACATAAACATTAACTTACAGAATACAAAATGCATGGTAATCGGATCAACCTAAGAAAATAGAACATCAGAATAAATGGGGTACAATTAGAACAAGTATAAAAAAAAATATATACAGAGTGGACCAAAAGTTCGTTTACATTTCAAATGATAATTTAAAAAAAAACTAGTTATGTGAGATAAAAACTTTCTATTTATTATTAAAGTACACAAATAGGAATTTTATTTTTTTTTAAATTACTACATCCATATGTGATCCTTGACTATTTTGACACTGCTGCAACCTGGAGCGGAAATTATCAATGACGGCCTCACAAGTGTTTCGTGAAATGTTTTGCATTTCTTCTCCTTTAATTTTAAGGTATCCCCAAAGAAGGAAGTTCAGTGGTGATAAGTCCGGGCTACGAGGTGGCCAGTTAATGGCACCTCTTTTGGATATCACTTTTTGTCCAAAAATTTCGCGAACAGCACTTAATGAGACGTTGGAAGTGTGGCATGTTGCCCCATTTTGCTGAAACCACGATCGTTGATTAAAACCATCGAAACCCTGTAGCGCTGATGAAAAAAAAGTTCTGTAGCATGGCAATATACCGCTCTGTATTCACTGTAACAGCATTACTTCGGCGATCTTCAAAAAAGTATATACCAATAATGTCTCTTGCTGACAAAACTGCCCATACCGTAACCTTGGGTGAATTCAGAGTTTTTTGATGCTTCAATTTAGTATTAGTATCACTCCAATACCTGCAATTTTGTCTATTCACATGCCCATTTAGATGGAAGTGTGCCTCGTCTAAGGAAAAAATGTTGGTAAAGCTGGTGAACCTCTCTAACAATTCGTTTGCAAATTGGAGCCTGTGAGTGTGATCTTGAGGCTTTAATTCCTGTACCATTTGGATTTTGTACGGATGTAAATGTAAATCTTTGTGAAGAATACGAATCAAAGATGTTCTGGGTACACATAAGGCGTTAGACCGCTTCCGAGTAGAGAGTCCATGACTTTCACGAATAGACGCTCTTGCACGCTCGACGTTTTCGGGATCTCTTGATGTTGTAGATCGTGGTTGATTCATTGTTGAACCTGTCTCTTCGAACTTCTGTACGCATTTTCGAATCAATTGAATCGATGGAGCTTCATATTTACGCCGTATGTTGTAATGAGTGCAAAATTTTTGTTGCGCTAGAGTAAAAGAATTGTTAACCCTCGACACAATCCTTTCAACACATTACTGTATCAAAAAACACAAGTCATTCCCATTAAAAACCGCCTTGAACATTCTGCTACAAAATTTGCCACTAACCCTAATATCCAAGACATCCTCAAGCACCTATGTTTACCCCGCAAAAACAAACAAAAAATCAAACATCCTTCCACAACCATTTTCGAATTCATAACATCTTTTCACGATTCATCTACATCTTCATCAACATAATCATCAACGGACAACTAACAATAATATCTAACAAAGACTGGCAGAAAGACCATGGGTCGATAGCCGTTAAGAAAATCAAATACAATCGCTATTAATAATACTATGTAACATATAATAAATAAAAATGTTTTTTTCTCTCGCGAATTATATTTATGTATTAAAAGATTTAAATGATTTTAAGTAATTAAAGGATTTTAGGAATTTTAAGCATTTTAAAACATTGAAATTTTAAAGAATTTTCTAAATTGTTAGACATTGTCGAGTTGGACCGTTGTGTGAGCACAGTTTAGATTGCCTAAGAGCTATAGATTGCATAATAACATTTTAGAACCATTTAAATAAGGCTGGATACAAAAAAGCTAGATGTATGGATGATGCATCGAATTTTCATCTGCGAATCGCTACAGTATCGTAACAAATCGACCTATTTCTGAAGCGGTCGATGACTGATGGTGAAAAGTGGATTACTTACGACAATGTCAAAGGAAAACGGTCATGGTCGAATAGCGGTGAGCGGATGGAAACGGTGACCAAGACAGGATTGGCTGCTAGGAAGGTTTTGCTGTGTGTTTAGTGGAATTGGCAGATAATTATCTACTATGAGCTGCTCCCCTTCGGCAAAACTCTTAAATAGGAACTGTACTGTTAACAATTGGACCATCTGAAGGAAACAATTGCCCAGAAGCGGACAGCTTTGGCGAATAGGAGAGGAAATGTGTTCCACATGCACAACGTCAGGCCATACACATTGATAGTGACTCGCCAGAAGTTCAGGGAGCTTGGTTGGGAGGTTCTTATGCATCCACCTTATAGTCCATCTGTTCCTGTCCATGGCGAACAATTTTGCTGGGGAAAAACTTGCTTCAAGAGAGGCTTGTGAAAATCAATAACAATTTTTTTCCAATAGTAACGAGGGCTCCTGTGGGAGAGGCATAATAAAATTACATTCAAAAAGGCAACAAGTTATCGAACAAAACGGTTCATATTTGACCTAAATCGCATCATTATAACTATGGTAAAAATGACCTCCTGATCGTCATCGAAAACAGGAAACAATGGTTTGAGTGGAAGAACACTGCCCTGTGAACTCCGCCTTCAAGTCCTGCGATCTAAATTCAAGTTATTGTATATGTATCTTATTATCTTATTTTGTATATTTTTTTTGTAGGACTTGTAAAGTAAATAAACTAAACTAAACTAAACTATTTATTGTAAACGGCAAGTGTGCGTTCATTGGATTGGTACAACAACGTTGAGTAACGAGCCATGCTGTTTTTTTTTTTTAGTTTGCAAGTTTTGGACAGTTCCCACAAAACCCGAGACAAAGATTTCTGTCAGTCAAATTCACGACCGAACTTCTGAACCAAGACAGGAAAATAGTCAAAACAATAGTAGGTCTGATGAGAGGACACTTCAAGATCAACAAACATATGAGCAAAATAGGCCTGGTGGAAGAAGCACCATGCAGATTCTGCTTAGAGGAAGAAGAAGACTCGTACCACATCCTATGCCATTGCGAGGGCCTAGCAAGGTTAGATATCAAAAGCTGGGCACTACAAACCCAAGCGCGGAGACCTATACCCAAGCCCCTCTGAAAGAGCTAGCAGGACTAATCAAAGAGGCAAAGCTAGAGCTGGTGATCTGAGATAAATAGGGATCCACAATAGATCTAAAAAGGTCGCGGTGGAGCAGGCGCTGCTACCACCCATATAAAATCTACATCTACATCTAAATACGGAAAGCCACTTACCACATATTTTGCGTGTATATCAGAAGACAATAAAAACTTCATGCCAAATTTTATGGGGTTTATTTCGCATATACTGGGTAAATCTGCATCTGGCCTTTGTTGGAAAGAGTTGTTCATCCACGGTAAGCAATTTCGACTGTTTTCAATAAATTTGTCCCGAACTGCTGAGAGTAAAGCAAGAATTTGTTTGTTTGCAAACGTTAACTCCTCTGATTTCGTTTCTCGAAACGAATGTATTGCAGAGTCTCAGTAAAATCACGTCTACTCATAGTGCTGGAGAAAAATTATGTTTTCCACTTGTTCTTCCACAAATATTGAAGCCTCTAAGAATTGTCTTCGTACATCCCACGTGCATACAATATTGCAACAAACGCCTTCAATTTTGTTTGCGGGATTGCCTAGTTTTTCCCCAAAATTGGAGAGGCTTCTATCGCTGTACAAATTCGTACATGTTCCAAAATATGGTTGTCAATCAGTAATACGCACTACTTAGATTCCCCCTCATAATGTCCTGTTGGTCCATGTACTTACTTAACAACACTGGTAATCTACCAGCAACACCTCCTTCTTCAATTATTTTCCAATTAGTTCCGTCTGAAGTAATTTCAGTCTCCTGATTTGGTACGTTACTTCCACCTTCGTCTTCAGAACTGGAAGAGAATCGCATGCATCATCTCGTGTGTTTGTTTGGAATATTTTCGGAATCACGGTCGCTTGACTGATCTATATTGCCTCTATCAGAAATTTCCCCATCACTACTCTCGATAATAACACCGTTATCGTCACTACCTTGTGGATCAGTTTGTCTCTCTCTTTCTCTCAATAATTCACCGTCGCTATCATATAATTCATCACTGAATTACATCTGAACATTTCAGAGGAACACTGGTTGCATTTTTCAAATATGTAAAAACTTTTATTCGTTTTGCTATTTTCAGGGCCTCAAAATCATATTTCTGCACCGATAAAACGTTGCTTTAAGGATTCAATTCAATTATATAATTCTAGATCTAGAAATCTAGATTTAAATTTTTTTTTGGTTCTTTAAATTTTTAATATAGTTTTAAAAAAAATCAGATTTTTATGTTTTATTGTTTCATTTTATTATTATTTTTTTGAATTCAAATAGTATTTTTTTCGATTTTATCACTATTTTTATTTTTCAGTTTCTTATAATGATTTCAAAATTTTCAGCATTCTTCTTTTAGTTCTTGTTTCCAAGATTTTAGAAATTTCTTCGAGAATTTTTTATCACTTTTTCTTTCAAGGTTTTATCTTCGAAATTGCAAGAACTGCCTTTTTCCGCAATTCTCCGTATTTAAAACAAAATAAGAATTTATCTCCTAAATTTGGAAAATTGGCTTAAATTTTCTACAATTTCAGATATTTTCTAAAACGAGATTTAATTACTTTATGATTTGTAACAATTTATTTGAAACAAATTAAATTCTTCTCGATCATCGAGCTTGAATCGATTGTCAATTTTTAATTTAAATAATTTCAATTGTTTTCTGTTAAGCCATTCAATTGTTTCGACACTTTCAATTTCAACTGTTTACGCATTACTTTAGAGAATGTAATCATCACTTTAAACTACAATGGAAAGGAATATTAATTTAATATAGTTTTATATGAACTTACTTTTGGTAATCCTGATCATTATTTATTCTAGCGTACTCTTGACCTACTACAATGATAAATACATGACCTATCGTACTCCTGACCTATCCCAATAAACTACGCATTAATCTAGGTCAAGAGTGCGCTAATTTAAGCAAACAATTTATTGTATGCTTAAATTAGCGAAAATTTAATGTTAGTCAAATAGAAACTTTTTAGTTCTTGAAGAACAAAATAAAGCAAATAAAACTTATAATATTTAATCATCCTTCAATTGACTTTATCTCTTCTTTTGATAATTTTGTAAAATATCTCATAATTCATAAAATTATAAGAACCTAATACCATGAAGAAAAAGAAAAAGGCTTTGTAATTCTTCGCCTTTTTCTTTTGTTTATTGTTATAATTATATGTAACTACTATCTATAATAACTATATTTTTCTCTTTATAACAACCAAATTGACATTTTAAGTTTTATTTTATTATTTTTTTAATTAAAATTCTATATTTAACAATTCTGTAGAAAAAACAGTGTTTACAGACAAATTAAACTGTGCATATCTATCCAATCTGAACTGAATAATTCGCTTAATTACTACAAAGTATTAAATGCAGACACGGCCGTAAAAATTGAACTCAACGAGCGTGAAACAATTGACGTTCATGTCCGACCGCTAACTCGATTACGCGACGACGACCAGCAATTGAGAAAGAGAGAGACGGAAAGAGGACGACAGAAAAAAAATGCCAACGATTCAATAACGCACGCACGCACCATAAAGTACTATTCATGCCGGTGTGGACGGATAATAAACCGGTGGGGGTGGGCTTAATCTAATAACTACACTCTTCGTGTCGTGTCCGTTACACGTGTTTGTCCGAGTTAAATGTGTCAATCGTGGACGATACAGTAATTGCCGTAATTACCGTTCGGACGACAAAAATAATAAAAAATAAGGGATACGGAAATGCGCGATAATTGCGTTGAAAAAAAGGGGGAGAAAGATGACGGACAGAAACTTCTCTTATTGAATTTTTGGGGGGCGGCACGTAATTAACTCGCCGACAGACGAGTATAGTTATTTCATTGTGTCTTTCCACCTCTTATCAGAAGAGAGGAAATAAATTTAGTGTCAATTACAACACCTTTTTTTCCATCGTTTAACATTATTTAGTGATACTGGCGTGCAAGGGCAATGTGATTAACGACACACGTTTATAACGTTTTTTTTCACACCACAATGGGAAATAATGTGACGAGATACACTGGAAAAAAAATTGCGATAAATAGCGAAACCAACATGTTACAAACACATGATATCTGTTGGAAAAACAGCGACTAATCGTTTACACTTATCATCAAATGTTTTATTAGTTGGCGAAACGGTTGCTGAACGTACGTAAGCGAAATTCTGTTCGAAAGTGTATTTTTATAAATATTAACTTTTAAAATAAAATGAAGAACCTCTTTTAAAATTTTTGCTAAAGTTAAATTTTAAAAAACAAATAATATCACTTTAATTTTGTAAGGATAATTATGTATATAAGGTATTTTATAAATATTTGAATTGAAATTATAAATGTCGGAATTTTGATATATAGAAATTTATAAATGCTGACATTTCAATACACAAAAGTTTCTAAATCCTGGAATTTCTATATATTGAGGAAAAAAAGCGTCGAAATTACTATATAAAGAATTTTTCTATATTATGAAATTTCCACACACGAAAAAAAGCGTCGAAATTTCTATATAAAGAATTTTTCTATATTATGATATTTCCATACACGTAAATTTATAAATGCTGAAATTTCTATATACTGAAATTCAAAGAAATTTATGAATATTGGAATACAAAGAAGCTTTTTGTATAATAAAATTTTTAAATGTTAAAATTTATTTACATCTGTAAATAATTATGAGTCTAGTATTATTTGTTAATTGTCAACTGTCATCTGTCAACTATTAACTGTCAAGTATCATTTGTCCAATGACATCCTTCAATTATCATTTGATTTATATTTTACATTTATCATCGGTTGACTGTAATCTGCTTTAGACTGTCAACTATCATCCATCAATTGTTATTTCATGTATATCATCAGTTGTCATGTATCAATTGTCATTTGTTAATTATCATTTGGTACAAACCATCTATGATATGACTGACATATATTAACTTTTGATTATTATCTGACATTTATAAACTCTCATCTGTCAACTATTATGTGTCTAGTATCATTTGTTAATTGTCAACTGTCATCTATTAACTGCCATCTGTCGTTTGTCCACTCTTATCTGTCAACTGTCAACTATTAACTGTCAACTATTTTTTTAATAACATCTTTCAACTATAATTTGTTATCTACTTGACGTTATGTCATCAGTATTCGCTTACTTTGGCATCTATCGTTTGTAATCTATTATCTGTCAACGGTCATCTGTGAACTGTTATCTGTCAACTGTCAGCTGTTAACTGTCATCTGTCAACTGTTATCTATGAACTATCATTTGTTGTCTACTTAATGTTATCTGTCATCAATTTTCGCTTACATATGTCATCTATCTTTTCCCATCTATCTCTCAGCTATAATTTTACAACTATCATGTATCATCTATCATTTGGCAACTATCAGCTGTCGCCTGTTATTAATTAAATGTTATTTGACATATATTATTTATAATCAGTCAATTAACATCTGTCATCGGTGATCTGTGAACTATCATCTGTCAATTGTCACCTGTGAACTATTATTTGTCAACTGTCATCTGTAAGTTGTCATTTATCAACTGTTATCTGTCAACTATCAACTTTTAACTATCACGTATCATTTGTCTAATGGCATCATTCAACTATCATTTGTTATCTACTTAATTGTATCTTTTATCAGTTAATTATAATCTGTTTTCGCTTACATATAATCAGCAAGATGTCATCTGCTGTTTCTTATCTATCTGTCAACTAACGGGTGTCCAACAATTATTGCAGTCCCGGGTGGCGTTGAAATAAAAAACGTAGGTCGATTCTCACATGTTGCAAATAAATGAACTGACATTTTTAATGCACATTTAGGTTATGTTTGACAATTAACATGTCAGTTCATTTATTTGGCACATAAAAGAATTGACCTACGTTCCTGATTCCAACGCCACCCGGGACTGCAATAATTGTTGGACACCCGTTGTTTGGGGGGGTTTGTGCCCTACGAAAATAGCGTAACTCGCAGCGTGAGCTGCCGTGAATTCCGTAGCGGTTTTTTGTGGCGGCCGACAACAAAGTCGGAGAGAATTGTAAGGGAACGGTAGCGAAGGGAAACTGACCTTTTGTGTGTCGGTATCCGGGTCCTTACAGCATCTCCTGAGGGCGAATAGTTCCGGGGTGATCGTAACTATTTCACAAACTAGCTAATTGCCGGGGTGGCGCGAGATCGACCGTCGCGTGTCGCTGTACATATCTTCGACTCTCCTCACTCGATCAGCGGACCGAACAAGGATGGGGGAAGTGTTGTGCATAGCAAAAAAAGGGTGAAATATGAAAAGGCGAGTATGTTGCCAACCGATTAGAAAAACCGCTTGTTTGTACCGAACATACCCCCCATCCAAAATAGGAAATATTTTGCAAGCACAATCAAAAGGGTGTAACTAAAGTAATCATTAATTCGATACTCAAATTAACTACAATGAGAATTTACTGTGGGTAAATTAACAAAAAATAAAAATGTAATTCGAAAAATTAAAAAAAAGAAAATAATCATTCTTCTGATTATGCTAAAGGTAAAGGTACTACTTTGTTAGTAGCCCTCAAAACGTCTCCTGTGGTTGTTCTGACGCGTACGACGCGGGTAATTCCGTCCGGACCGGGTAATAGTTCGCTAACCCTGCCTTTTGGCCACTGTGTAGGAAGTGTTCCAGGGCTGTACCAAAAGACTGGATCACCTACTGCAATTTCACGGGCCGGTGCGAACCACTTTGGGCGAAACAGTTGCGTATGTAGGTACTCTTTGCTCCATTTTTTCCAGAAGGATTGCACCAAGTGCTGTGTTAACCGCCAACGCGTGAGACGATTAACCGATACGTCATGTAAGGGCGCCTCCGGTCTGGCTAAAATGGGGCCTCCGGTAAGAAAATGCCCGGGCGTTAGATAGTCAAACCCGTCGTTAGGAGAATTGGGTAGTGCGCATAAGGGGCGCGAATTTAGGATGCCTTCAATACGGGTGAGTACGGTTACGAATTCTTCGAAAGTGAGTATTTGCGCGCCGATTATCCGTTTAAAATGGTGCTTCACCGATTTCACGCCGCTTTCCCAGAGCCCTCCAAAGTGAGGCGCATAGGGTGGGTTGAAATGCCACTCAACATTTCTCGCAGCTAAATATTGAGCGATCGTTTCATTCGATTTGGCGAGAAATTGAGAAATTTCGGATATTTCTCGGGCAGCGCCCTTGAAGTTACGACCTTGATCAGTATAAATGTGCGAGGGAAGACCACGGCGCGAAATAAATCGATCTAAGGCAGCAAGACAGGAGTCTGTGGTTAGGTCGGAGGTGGCTTCCAAGTGTATGGCTTTCGTAACCATACACACGAACAGTGCAAAATAACATTTAACTGATTTCGTCGTCCGCAAAAGGGAAGCTTTCACAAAAAAAGGTCCTGCAAAATCTATACCTGTATGTGAAAAGCATCGCGAAGGTTGCAATCTGTATGCGGGGATGTCTGACATCGGGGGTTGTATAGGCGTAGCTTTAAAACGATAGCAGGTCAGACATCTAAAAATGCGTTTCCTAATCAGATCTCGCGCGGAAGGGATCCAGTATTGTCTATGGAGGAGAGACTGCACCAATCGAGGGCCTCCATGACCAGAGTAAATGTGGAAATAATCCACCAAGAGATTCGCGAGGTGACTATTTCTTGGAATTAAAAAGGGGTGTCGTGACCTTTCTGGCAATTGTGAATGTTTTAAGCGGCCCCCCACCATGACGAATCCATGGGGAGAGACAAATGGAGTAAGTGAGCGATAACGTTTTGAGCACAATTTTCCTTTAGCTATCAAAGCAATCTCAGTATGCAGGTGTTGCAGCTGAGTAATCTTGATTATTAATTCTAAAGCCTGTCTGTATTCTATAGCTGAGACAAACTTTGTGGATTTTAAGTCAGGCTTTTTCTGTATTTTAGCTCGGCAATTGTGCGGAAAGCGTCTTACATAAGCGATGATGCGCTGTAACTTTAGTAATGAAGAGGTGCGGTCGAATAAATTAGTGAATTCAGAAAGGTCGAGAGAAGAAAGAAGTGATTGTACCACTGGGGCCTTGAGATCAGGCAACGAAATAGGGGGTTGTGCAACAATGAGTGGCCAATCTTTTTCATCTTCATAAAGAAAAGGGGGACCATTCCACCACAAGGGATGGTCTAACAATTGTGAAGGGAGCAAACCGCGGCTAGCCGCATCAGCCGGGTTCTCCTTACCTGGAACGTGTCTCCAAAAAGCGTTAGGTAGGTGCTCGTGTATTTGTGCAACGCGATTCGCAACAAATGTCTTGAGCCGATAAGGGGGAGTTGAGATCCAAGCAAGGGCCGTAGAAGAGTCCGAAAAACAAATGGGGTTGTCGAGGGACAACAACGATAGCGATTGTTGCGTACAAAGAGTGAGCTTGGACAATAAGCAAGCCGCTCCTAGTTCTAGGCGAGGAATTGTCCACGCTTTAAGGGGTGCAACGCGAGTTTTTGAAGCGATTAAATTAATCGAGATTTTGTTAGCCCATCGTAGTCTCAAGTAAACTACTGCTGCCATGCCTGCCTCACTAGCGTCCGCAAAGCCAACGAGGCGTCCATGAATCCATCCCTCTGATTGAATGCAACGAGGGATAGAGATTTTTTCTAAGAGATGCAATTCCGAGAGAATTTGAGTCCATTGATTCTCGATAGCGAAGGGTAAGGGCTCGTCCCATCCGATTTTCAACAGCCAGAGTCGCTGCATGAGGGTTTTGAGAATGAATATGAAAGGGCTAAGGTATCCATTTACATCATAAGTACGTGCAATGCGAGAGAGAATACCTCTTTTTGTAGCAGTTTCTTTGTCGATGTGAATTTGATAACAAAATGAATCAAGTTTTGGATTCCATGCCAATCCCAACACTTTGATTGGCAGAGTTTCTTCAGAGAAATCGTGCAAAGTTGATTTATCATTAGAAATTAATTGAGAATTTGAAGAGGCCCACTTGCCTAATTCGAAGCCTCCTTTTCGGAAAAGCTCAATAAGCTGTTCTCGTAAAGTTAAAATTTGCTCTTTGGAATCCGCACCCGTCAAAATGTCATCCACATAGATAGAATGTTTCAGAGCTGAAACGGCTAAGGGATACGGAGTACCTTCATCAAGTACTAATTGTTGAATAGTGCGTTGGGCAAGAAAGGGACTGCACGTAGCACCAAAAATTACTCGAGTGTGTTCATATTCTACGAGGGGTTGGTCGGATGAAAAACGCCAGAAAATGTGCTGATATTTTCTATCAGCGGGATGAAGTGAAATTTCACGAAACATTTGTTTAATATCGCACGTGAGTGCGATCTGAGGCAATCTGAATCTAGTAATAATTTCTCCAATGTCTGATTGAAGTTTAGGACCACTAAATAAAGTATCATTTAAACTAGTACCCTTGGGATCCCTTTCTGCGGGATTAAAGACGACACGAACTTGTGCGCCTTTCGAAGTGAACTTCTTCACACCGTGATGTGTGAGAATATAAGGGGAAATATTCTGGGAAGGGACTAAGTGCCCTTGAGTAAGGTAATCTTGAATGTTATCTGCGTACAGTTTTTTAAATTCTGGATCTCGGGTGAATCTAGTTTCCAAGTTGAGAAATCTGTTTATTGCAATATCTCGATTACACCCTAAATTCGGAAGAGAGTTTTCACGAAAAGGCAATCGAGTAATGTAACGGCCAGAGGTTTCTCGAGAAGTGGTACAGGTATAGAAATTTTCACAAAATTCATCTTCGGGAGAAGAAAAGGGTTTATTCTGTAATTCCTCCGATTCCCAAAAGGATTGAAGTAAATTATCAAGTGAATTTGGGGAGTCGATTTGCGCATGCATGGAAATAATTGAACCAAGGTTAGTTTCGGGTATTGTACCCATGATGACCCAACCGAGAGAAGTGAGGATAGCAGAAGGACTTCCTTTAATAAGAGCTGGAGTAGCGGGAGTGATATCGAGAAAAGTGCTTACTCCAAGTAATAGATCGATAGGTGATCTTTTGTGAAAATCTGGATCTGCCAACTGAAGGGTAGAAAATCGATCACGAAGTTCATTAGGCAAAGGGGTCGATGGCAAATCGACAGTAATTCGAGGTAATACCACAGCGTTAAAATTTAAGATAGCGTTGGAAGCTGTCAAAGGGGCGATACTACAACTTACAAGTCCCTGGGCATGACCTAGAGGGGTTTGTCCTACTCCCTTCAAGTCATAAGGACATTTGCGGCGCGATAAACCAAGTCGTTCGGCCAAGGAATTTGTTATAAAGTTAACTTGGCTTCCCGGGTCAATAATTAAACGGCAAACTTGCCAGTGACCAGTGACGCTCAAAATGTTTACCTGTGCTGTGCCCAACAAAGTGTTAGAAAGTGAATTGGGAGAACATGAATTAGTTAAAGAAACCGAAGCACTACCGGGGTTACCTTCGCTTAAATTAGGAGGCAACGGGGAGGATTGCGGTTCTGTCTCAAGATGTAGGAGTGTATTGTGGCTTTTGTGTCCACAAATACGACAAGAATATTTTGAAGTACATTTTGAAACGTTATGCAAACCTAAACAAGCATAGCAGCGCTTAAATTTCCCAACCAATTCACGTCTAGTCTGCTGAGTCGCAGCCAGAAATTTCGGACACAACAATAAACGATGAGAGCCTGAGCAATGGGGACAAGTTGGGAATTTATTATCTGCCTGTAATCCCATTGAGATGCGTTTGCTATTATGTGATTTATCATTAAAGGTGAAATTTGACTTATTATTGCTGGACGATTGCGAAGCGGCTGTGGATAAATCTGAAACTGCGCATTCGTTTCTAATAAATTCTATTAAATCATCGAAAGTCGGAAAATCTACGTTCAAATGACGGGATTCAAATCGCGATCTAGTATTAGTATCCAACAGACGGAGAGAGATTTCCAACAATAAATAGTCGTGCAAATTTTCTATATTCATCGCCTTTAATGACGCCACATTCGAGTGTAAAATATCTACTAGCGTGCGTATACATTCGGTAGAATTGTTCTTAAGTGGTTTGAGATTAAGAATTGCAGCAAAATGATGATTTGCAATTAATCTTTTATTAGTGTAACGCTTTACTAATAAATCGTACGCAATGGGGTAATTATCTGGGGAAAAAGTTACAGTTTGTAGTAATTTCAAAGCACTATTTTCAACATAACCCAAAAGGTAAGAAAACTTTTTAATGTTGGGTAAACTTGTGTTATGTATCAAATTATCATAAAGTGCTTTAAACGCGTGAAATGATTCATAGGATCCGTTGAATTTAGTTAACTCAATCGTGGGTAAACTAGTAACGCTAGCATTCGATTCAGATGCATTGGGTAAAGTAATTTTTGCGGATTGAGCGATTATTTGATAATAAAGTGCATCAAATGATTTAGTTAATTCTAATACGTTAATTTTAAAATCCGTGTGAATTTTATTCATAAGCAAAAAATCGTCCATTAAACCTGAAAATTCTTCGCGAGTTTTTTCAATGTCCGATGCGCGCACTTTAAAAACATCCCTATTTTCCGGAAGTAAAGGAATCATATCGAAACATGATTGTAATCTAAGCCACAATCTTTCCTTTCTAGAAGTTAATAAATTAAATTTATCTACGTTTTTTGCGCTCGGAGGATCCATCGTAAATTAAATAAAAATACGGTGTTAATTTAATCAAATGTATTAAGCGAAGAAATAATCAAACAAAAGAACGCGAAACAGCTGTGCGAATTCTGCGGAGATAAACGTGCGAATGTATGTGTGAGCGCGCTGCCGCGCGGGCCGCGTCCGTGTGTGTGTATCGCTGAGTAGAACACGGCGCGAGGGAAAAGACGATACGCGCGAGGAGCCGATCGGAATACGTACGCACCAATAAGTAAAGTGAATCGCGCAGGCGCCGAGCCTTGTGATTCGGGTAGTTTCGTATTAGAACAACCAAAGGGGACAGAAAAATGAGATTATTAAAAATGGCTAACACAAAAAAAAATATGCAAAATTAATTTAAGGAAAATTAATGATTACTGGAATATCCGGGTGATTCTCCGGATCCGGTTCGAAGGACCAGTTGTTTGGGGGGGTTTGTGCCCTACGAAAATAGCGTAACTCGCAGCGTGAGCTGCCGTGAATTCCGTAGCGGTTTTTTGTGGCGGCCGACAACAAAGTCGGAGAGAATTGTAAGGGAACGGTAGCGAAGGGAAACTGACCTTTTGTGTGTCGGTATCCGGGTCCTTACAGCATCTCCTGAGGGCGAATAGTTCCGGGGTGATCGTAACTATTTCACAAACTAGCTAATTGCCGGGGTGGCGCGAGATCGACCGTCGCGTGTCGCTGTACATATCTTCGACTCTCCTCACTCGATCAGCGGACCGAACAAGGATGGGGGAAGTGTTGTGCATAGCAAAAAAAGGGTGAAATATGAAAAGGCGAGTATGTTGCCAACCGATTAGAAAAACCGCTTGTTTGTACCGAACACCCGTTATAATTTGACCACTATCAACTATCATCCTGTCGCCTGTCATTAATCAAATGTTATTTGACATATAATATTTGTTATCCGTCAATTATCATCAGTCATCTGTTATCTGTGAACTATTACCTGTCAACTGACTTCTGTCAATTGTCATCTGTCAACTGCATTCTTTTAACTGTCGACTATTAACTGGCATGTATTTGTCTAATGGAATTTTTCAACTATCATTTATTATATATTTAATGTCATCTGTCATCAGTTGACTATTATTTCTTTTCGCTTACTTATAATCAATAATATGTCATCTGTCGTTTCCCATATATCTGTCAACTATAATTTGACAACTGTCAACAATCATCTTTCAATTGGTACCTGTTTGCAATCGTCTGTTATTACTCAAATGTTATTTGACATATATTGTGTCACCTGACAACTGTCATTTATCATCTGTCAAAAATATCAACTGCATATTTTTATGCGTTGTGACACCTGTTGGCTGTAATTTATTATATTATAACTTATAATCCGTGATCTGTTATTTATAAAGTAAAGTAAAGTTACTGTTCAAAGAAATTTATAAATGCTAAAATTTCTATATACTTTATAAACGTTGAAATTTCTATAAATGGTAAATTTTATGTATAATAAAATTGATGAACGTCGAAATTACTGTACGAAGTTCATTTATAAATGCTGGAATTTCTATACATTAAAATTTATCAAATCGAAATTTCCATACCAAGATATTTAAGACAGCTAAAATTTATATATAATGAAATTTATAAGCGTCGAAATTTCTATACAGAGGAATTTATAAATGTTGGAATCTCTAAATAAGCGTCAACATGCAGAAATACTAGAAATTATATACAAATAATTTCTATATAATGAAATTTATAAACGTCAAAATTTCTATACAAAGAAATTTTCTATATAATGAAAGTTACAAACGTCAAAATTTTTATTCAAAGGAATTTTCTATTCTATTCATTAGAATTTTATAAACGTCAAAATTTCTATTGAATGTATTTTCTAAATAGTGAAATTTATAATCGTGGAAATTTCTAAATGATGAAATTTCTATATAATACATTTTATAAACGCCGTTATTTAAATAAATAAATTTATAAATGTTAAAATTTAAATATAATACGATTTATAGACGTCGAAAAGTTCTCTACAAAAAATGTATAAATGGTGAAATTCTATACAATGAAATTTATAAATTTTGAAATTTTTATATAAGGAAATTTATAAACGTCAAAATTTCTATTTATAAATAATGCAATTTCTATAATATGCAATTTATAAACGTTGAAATTTCTACAAGGAAAAAACTTATCAAAGTTTATATATAAAGAAATTTATAAATGGTGCATTTTCCAAATAGTGAAATTTATAATCGTCGAAATTTCTATGCAGAGAAACTTATAAACACTGAAATTTCTATATAATGAAATGTATAAAAGTCGAAATTTGAAAACGCTGGAATTTCTATTGAATGAAATTTATAAACGTCGAAAATTCTATTGAATACAATTTATAAATGCTGAAATTTCTATATAAAGAAATTTATAAATGTTAACATTTCTATATAATACAATTTATAGACGTCGAAAATTCTCTACAAGGAAATTTATAAATAGTTAAATATCTATATAATGCACTTTATAAGCGCTAAAATTCTATTTCCAGAAATTTATAAATGTTAAAGTTTCTATATAATGAAATTTCTACACACTGAAATTTATAAATTTTGAACTTGAAAGAAATATATAAACGTCACAATTTCTATAAAGAGAAATTTATAAATGCCTGACCTTCTACATAATAAAATTTATAGACGTCGAAAATTCTGTAGAAAGAAATTTATAAATGCTAGAATTTCAAACCAGTGAAATTTGTAGACGTCGAAAATTTTCTACAAAGAAATTTATAAATGCTGAAATTTCTGTATAATGAAATTTCTATCCAAAGAAATTTATACACGCTGAAATTAATATTCAATAAAATTTATAAACTAAAATTTCTATATAATGTAATTTACAGACGTCGAAAATTTTCTAGAAAGAAATTTATAATTGCTGGAATTTCTATATAGTGGAATTTCTATACAAATAAATTCGTAAATGTAAAAATTTGCTTGTCTCATATAAAGGAACTTGCTTTAAAGTTATTGTTAGTTTCACAGTTTTTGATTCATTTAGTTTTAATCGGTTGCTGTTAAACCACTCGCTTGCATTTTGCATGTCCAGATTGACTTTAGCCTGCGCTCCATCTAATGATTTATCCGTTGCTAAGAGTGTGGTGTCATCCGCATATAGAAATGGTGAGCTTGACTGGATGCTATACGAAAGGTCGTTAATATAGATCAGGAACAATAAATGGCCGAGGATTGATCCTTGGGGTACCCCAATTGTGATATTTAAGTATTCCGATAGATGGTTTTTATAAACACATTGGGTTCTATCGCATAGATAGGAGAGTGTAAGCCTAGAGGCACTTGGATTGAAGTTGTAGTAGTAGAGCTTTTGATAGAGAATACTGTGAGTTAAACAATCAAAAGCTCTGGTTAGATCTAAAAAGTTACATATCGCGATTTCTCCATTTTCAAATGCATATATGCATCTATCAACAAATCCGAGCATAGCTCCAGTAGTAGACAGATCACGCGTAAAGCCAAATTGGGATCTATTGAATAGTCCTTGATTTTCAAAATAGTTTGATATTTGTTCATTGAGTATACTTTCAAATATCTTCCATAGTACCGGTAGTACACAATTGGCCAGTATCTTTTCCTGAGGATCACTTTTTTTACTGGTATACATTTCGCAATCGTTTTGTATTGTAATTCATTTATGATAATTTTCAGTATAAATAACATGTTGAATTGTAAACATAATGAAAAATATAAAATCAAAATATTCAAATTGCTAAAAATGTCAATTTATAAAAACAGTTGAAAACCTTGACGGACTCAATAAAACAATGAAATATTAATATTCCAAAAAAAGCTAAAATTGTTATAAATTTATGAACAAACAATAAAACCAGTTGAAAATTTAATAATTAAACATTGAAATTGTCAAAAGAGCTATAACAATTCAAATAGTTAAAATTGTTATATATTTCTAAAAAATAATATATATAGTAATTAAAAAACACGATATAAATTGAACCAATCTTTAAGATAGTCAATAATCTTAAAAAATTATTACAAAATTAATCGACAATTAAAACGTGTTTAGTTAATATAAAAAGTTATCGTTAAAAAAAATCAGGTGAAATTTACAGTGAAAAGCTCGACAAACTCGATTAAACAATGAAATTTTATTACTCCAAAAACAGTTAAAATTGTTCTAAATTTCTAAAGAAACAATAAAACCAGTTGAATATTAAATAATTAAACATTATTACGAACAATTAGAATTGTTTAAAGCGCTAAAACATGATTATCAGAAAGCAATTGCAATTATTGATTGAAAATTAAAACAATTAAAATTGTAAGATTAAAAACTTTTAAAATTATTGAAATAAAAAAAACCGAATCAAATTGTCAAAAAAACAACACCATAAAAAATGAATACCAATCTAGAAGACAGTTGAAATTTTTAACAATTTTTATCGCTTTACTGTTTTTTACAATTTTCTCTTAACTTCAATTTTTAATTGTTCTGACAATTTCAACAATTTTTTAAACTATTTTAGTTTCTTTTTAGAATGTCATTAATGATTTTTAAAGATGTTTTTATTGGTTTTATTGTTTTGATAGTCTTTTTTTTAAATAAATTTATAATAACTGTTTTATCCAAGATTTTTAATTGTTTTTTATAAATTTCTAGCAATTTCAATTATACTCAATTGTCTCGCTTTGTAAATTACAGCTTTTTTAATGTTTGATTAACTTTTCACTTAACCCGTGATGAAACATTTCTATATTCAATACATTAAATCTGTGAAATATCAATTGTAAATTTTAAAATAAGTTTGTAATAATTTTAATTGTTTTCTAGATTAGTATTCAATTGTTTGGCGTTTTTTATAATTCCAACCGATACTATCGATTTTTTTTACATTTATGTAGCAATTTCAATTGTTTTAATCGTTTTTAAGATGTTAACTGTTTTTGGATGCCATTTAATTAAAAAATAGCAGTTTCAACAATTTTAATTGTTTTTATTTTCGTTCATCAAGTTTTTTTTTTATACATTTTTCACTAGTTTTGTTTGTTTTCTTTATAATAATTTCAACTGTTTTTAACTGCTTTTGTAGTAGTAGCATTTAATTATTTTATTGAGTTCTTCAAGGTTTGCAATTATTTTTCTGCCTGTAGTAAATTCTAAAAAAATAACTGTTGCTTCTTTAAACATTTCTCGCCTACTCACAAGAAGAAAAAGCCTTGCTAAGATGGTGGGTTGTCAAAAGAAGCATTTCTGACTGGCGACGGTTGCTTATTTGAGAAATTTTCCAACAAACATGAGATTACATCAGTAAAACAAATCTTACAGTTGTCAACTAATACTGTCACAAGAAGAATACACACCTTTTCAAAGAACATCAAAATTCAATTAAATAGTGATTTGGAAATATGTAACTGAAATTTAATGAGTCTACAGATATATCAGTCACAGTACAGTTTGCAGTTATGGTGGGAATGGTATTTAGTAATTTTATTGTAAAAGAAGATCTACTGAACATTATATCGATGAAAGGACGTACAGCTGAGGATATCTATAACACATGTAGAACATTTGCGATAGATATGCCTCTGCGCAAGGTGTCTGTGAAAACTACTGATGGAGCCCCAGCAATGGTTAATAATATTAATGAATTTGTTGCCCTCTGAAAGAAAGATAAATAATTTTCATTGATTTTGGGAAGTTTTGTGTGGTAAAAGGCCTTATTAGAAATTTCTGATTCTGATCTTATTCTACATAATGTCGTGCGTTGGCTTAGTAAAGGCAAAGTTCTTACAAGATTTGTAAATTTAATTGAAAAAATAGAACATGATTTTTTGTTGAACTAATGGACCATTGCTAGCTGGTGGATTTTGGGCTTCATCACAGACATAATGGAAAACATTGAATTATCTAAACTTGGAGATGGAGGAAACAGGCAAATATGTAGTTAAAATGATAGGGTCTGTAAACTTGTTTAAAGCTACTCTGATTTTATGGACATCACACCTGGAGAAGAAGTCACTAGTACATTTCCCATATATCGAATTAAATATTAATTAATAATATTGTCACTGACTTGTTACTTGTTATCAACCTTCAATTACTTTAAGACCAGTTTGAATACCGATTCAACAGTTTAATATCATCAAGCCAATGAACACTTTTTATAAATACTTTTACTTGCCACGTAAAAGTAACCGAAATAGCTGCATACATTGCAGAGCTTATTCAAGCAAGGACAAAAGAATTGGAGCTAGAAATTTTGGACCATTCAAAGAGACATTTTCCTAAAATCCAATGCATCAGATGAGAACTTTTGGGAAATAGTTTACAGAAACATATTTCCATCCTTGGAAATAGCACCATACAAAATAAAATATTTTTCGATGTGCGAATCATTGTTTTTGACTTACAAATGAACATCTTGACAATGGTTTACGTGTAGGAATATTATCATACTCTCCTAATTACAAAGCAATTTTCAATTAAATGCAAATGTGTGATCACATTGACTTTAAGATTTATATTTTTTATAGTATCATTTATTTTGAATAAAAATATAAACAATTTTTTTTATATTTTATAATAATATTTTTGGAATGAAATATTTTTTTGTGCATTATTTGCATTATTATCCTATTGTAAATTTACCTTGTCTTCTTGGTTTTCTTGGGTTCAAAAAGATTCGGTACTCCTAACCTATCCCGATAAATTATTTGTTGCTCTAGCGTTCTCTTGACCTAGACTAATTGTCCGAAGCGTATTCTTGATCTAAATTCATAAATTGTACATTGACCTGGCCCATTCCTGAGCTTTCTCAATTAATTTTGTATTACCTGTGCGTGTGAGCAAAAATTTTGTTTTTTTTTTAATATTAAAACTTGAAAAAGTTGCATAACATGAAATTTTATTATGAAAACGAATTAATTTGCTAATTGATATGACTAAAATTTTTTAAATTGTTCAAACAAGTTAACACTATAAAAAAAATATATAATTGCCTCAAAACTTGGTTGTAAGTTTCAGAAAATATTTAAATCTACGAAAATACAGTTAAAAATTATAAGAAAATTAAAACATTTAAACTGTCAAATATATCATTTGAAAACCTTTGAAGGAAACTATCTAAAATTAACAGAATGTACTAATGGATATTGTTTAATCTATGGTGGATTAAACCCAAATTTGTAGGTTTCTCTGTGAAACTTCTCGTGAATTCTCTTGAGTTTATCTATGTTCATTGTGGCGATTAAAAATACCATAATTAGTAAATCGCGATTCATCTGTTCATAATATTTTTATAAGAAACGTATTATCTTCTTGCCAAATGTGTTTATACCACATACAGAAGGCCTTTTGATAATTACAAAATTATTATTCTTTATGCTGGTTTTTCGTTTTTGTTTAACTTTGTAAAACTAATAATTACAATATTGCTATTAATATAAACAACTGCAATTGTTTTATTTTCATGGCTATATAATGACTATAACTCACTTACTTTTAGAAATAACTATGTCATATGTGATATTGGATTAAAGAGAAAGAAATTATCTTTTGAATGAGGCAATAGCCAACTATGGTTTCCATTTAAAAAATGTAAGTATGACGCAAACTTACATTTTTCTCGGAAAATAATGGCGATAAAAATTTTCTGATTATTTTTTATTAATCTGCATAAAATTATCTAAAACTTTGTATTTTACAGTTTTATTTCTATCTGTTATAATAGCCGAGATATATTAATTCGAAATTGACACTTTTTACTTTTTTCAAAATATCTAGTTACTCTTGATTTTTTTGAAAACTTTGAAAGTGGAATTTAATTCGTCTCGTAAATCTACACTTCTTTACCCATTTAACCGTTTCTCTGCCTCTTATAGTTTCCGAAACCCCTCTAGAGAACATCTAAATAACTCACCCTGTTTACTATATAGGGAAAGTAAAAACAGTTGAGATAGTTAAAGAATTATTTAGGAACAAATTGTTCAAATTATCACTAAATAATTAAGTTACTCTAGAAAGTAGTTAAAATTGTTAGAAATTAACAGTTGTCAGTCGATAAAAATGTTGAACATTAAGGGAAAAAAATAATAAAATCATAAAATACAAAATATTTAAAAAGAAACATTTGATTTTGCCAAAATCGTTAAAATAATTTAAACATTTGTAAAAAATGCAATTTAATATAGGCAAATTGAAACCCTCCTTTATATTTTTATAACTATTTTAAAAGAATAGACATTATTTAGATTAATTATGAATAATATTTACGAAAATATTTCGTAAAATCTACAACAAATGAGTCTACAAGTAACAAATCACTTTTGATTTGTTTCTTGTAGTCTTAATAAGACTCATTTGTTGTAGATTTTACGAAATATTTTCCTGTTTTTTTCTAATTATTAGTGAATTTTCTACAACGTAAGGACTTATATATATTTTTAATGTTTTCAATGTTCTATTCAGACAGTTGACTGTTTTTCTTTTAAATTCAGACAGTTGACTGTTTTTCTTTTAAATTAAATTAATTTATGGAGTTTGTTTTTCATATGTGAGAAAGAAGGATTAAATTAGTACAGAATAAATAGAAAATCAAAGACTGAATAATTAAATACGAAAGTTTTTTCTTTGTGATACATATTGTTAATTGAAATTATTTTTCTTAAATTTTGATTATCAAAAAAATAATTTGTTTTAATTCAAATTAGTGACACTGATTACGAGATTATTTATTGGTGTTTTTTTGTTTATTTATGTATGTAAGAGAAGGTTAATTTAAAAATTTTTAAAATAAGAAAACGTTAACGCCGAGAAGATTCAAGGAGTTAATTCAAGTTATCCTACAAATTCTAAAAATACGTTTTCGCTTATAATGAATTATCACACTATTATCTTAGTATTTTTAATCTTATATAAATGTAATTTTCACCTGATAAGCATTCTCTGTGTTTTGCTACACTAACTGACGTTAAACATTTTTTTAACACGATTATTTTCCATAATTTTAAAGTATGCAAATATATATGTAACTATAGTTTCGTAAATTCCACTTATTATTATCAAAAATAAGGTAACAATACTTTTATGTTATAAATAAAATAGTTAATTCATAAAGTGTCTTATTTATAATTTTTTAAATTAATTGTTTATGTGTTTATTGTATATTTCGTCATTGTTTTGTTTCGATAAATATAAATAATATTACACAATAATCGTTTTTTTAAGGTTATAAAAGAATGCGGGAAGTAAAAAAAAAAAAGACAATAGGCAAACAGTTGCCAAAAGTTTTGGCAAGTGTTTTGACGTTTTCGAGCAACCCCTGGAAAATAAGAGGAGCAACGAGGAATTATATAATGTACGTTTTAAGGCGAAAATTGGCTTATCAGGCCGGGCCGTGCAATAGGTTAAACGCTTCTAATGTTTACACCGAATCGATAGGATGATGGGATGATTGATGGTGATGGGTTTACCTCGTCCCATTTGATGAACTTCTCGCCGTCCTGCAGGACCTGGGGCACCTCGATCGGCTTGAGGGAGACCGCGTTCTGGACGGGGGCCCCAGCTGTGGCGGCTGCGCTGGTTCGACCCGACGAAGACGACATGGCGCGAGCGAGCACCTAACAAACACCTAGCACAACCCCGGCTGGAAGCACCACGATAACTAACTCTTGTGAGCCTCTGCCGTCGGCGGCAACACTTGCATATCGCACTGCACCTATGCACCGCGCACCTGTATGAACGCACCCCCCTTGTGTAGAGCGTCCTGTTTGCTGTCCGTGGTGGTCGCACGCGATTGCAGCCCCTTTCGCCGCCGCCGACCGTCAACAAGGGCCCGGGGCGCTATCAGTGCTATCAGGCCGCCCAGACGATACCATTTTGTTCCGTCCGTGCAAACGTTTACACCTCTCTGCCGGCCGAGAGGAGAGGACCGTCGACACTGCCGACTTTTACCGAGGTTAGCTGATTCGCTATCAGGCCGGGCCTTCGCTCGCTCGCTCCTGCTCCTGCTGGGCATGTAGTCGGGACGCGAACCGCGCGCCCGCCTCAGCACTGCCTTAATTATTCACGGGCTGTCGTTACCGGCGCAGAGATGGCACTGCCCATTTATTATTCACCGCTGTAAATGCAGGCCCCTTTCACCCGCTCGCCATTTACCGCCCTCATTTAATCATTACGATCGCCTCAATTATGCAGCCGCCTTTCATATTTCATACGCGATTATCGATTCCTGATAATTTTAATGAATATCACCATGACTGACATATCGGCCCTTATAAATTGTTTATGCCGCGCTCGGCTTCAATATTAAAGGGACTTTTACGTTACGGAAATACCAATAATTATTACCGCACACTAACGTAACCGACGGAATATTAAATCAACACTATAAATTATATTCATGTAACATATCCGGCACGGATAATTGAAATTTTACATATTAAATCTTATTTATGCAATTTCCTGCTGTCACAAAAAATAAAACAATTAAAAATTTTATCAGATTTGACCACTGTCCACTTTCGATTACGAGAAAAATTCTTAATACAGATGTTGCGACTTTATAACCATTGCCATGCATTGATTAAATTGATTGATTGAATTACGTGAAGATCAAATTAATTTAACGAATAAAGCACTAATAACCTTTCTTCACATTGATTAAGTCAGATTTAGATTCTGAAACAATAGATGCGGAATTAATTGTTGGGATCAGTAAAATTCCCTAATGGAGAATATGAAGCATTTTGAGGTGCTTCTTAGTTTTATTTTACAAGGTCATGAAATAATTCAAATGCAGTGAAATTATTCAAGCCACCTATATTTATTTAATGATGATTACCGAAAGGGGTTTTCAAGCAAAGAGGCATTTAATTTTGAAAAACTCCAATAACTTAAAACTTCACTCATAGGACAAGCAGCAGAAAAAAAATTAGTCGTTGGAGTTAAGATAAGAAAATTATTTAAATGTATTATAATTATTATGCATTAAAATTAACAATGAAATAAGTAGATATCAAAGAAAACTTATATTTCAGATGATTATAGATTAAAAGAACCTCAATTTTATTTTATCTTTTAATTGAAATGGAATAGTACAACAATTTATTAAAATCCGATTATATTGTAATAAATAGAGGACATTTAAGATTGCAAAAATACACAACTAGGAAAGGTTATTAGTGGTCGGATCGCTAGTGGCGTTTTTTTTTGGGGGTGGGGGGGTAATTGGATAATTACCCCCCCTAAGAATTATTCGTTCGCTTATTTTTTTATTCTTAAAAATTACTAAAATTTCAAACAAACAAGTTAAGTGTTGGTGAATCTAGTAAGCGATCTATGACGGTGCATTTTTCCAAAACAGACAGGTTATGTACACAAATTAAAGTTATGTACGCAAGCACCATTAGAGAAGTGATGACTTCCTTCCTTTGCACGGGGGTTCCCTTTTCTAATTATACTCGACATATATTGTTGTTAAATATTACTTGCCTGAAAAACATTTTAGACAATTTAATTGGTTAATGTTTTTAAACGGAATCTTTTGCAAATATTACTTCTTTTTTTACAAAATTTGGTGGGTGCACCAATAAGTAGCATTGCAAGAATTAGTATCTCAGCCGGTATCTCAATATTCTAAATTATTATATTAAAATTGTTTCGATAAGTCATAAAAATACAATTGTTTAAGCGGAAAATTCTATAAAATCATTGAATACCCCATCACGAGATATGAGAAATAAATTAAATATGGGAAGACTTCGACAAATTGAAGAAAATAGACATAGATTAAAACCAATAATCAAAAGTATAATTTTTTGGGAGAAACAAAATATTCCCTTTCGCGTTCATCTAACTAACGCTGGTTCTCTCTTAAATACAAAATCTATTACAAACGAGTGCAATTTTCGTGAAATTCTACGTTTCGAATTTAAGCTGGTGACATCACTTTAGAAAATCATTTATGTTTATGTTTATTAGTCTTTAGCTTCCTTTAAAAATATATATATGAATATACACAAATATATAACAAAACGTATAAATATTTGGATGGATGAAGCTGGGCGGAGTTCATGCAGCTGCGATGTTCTTCCACTCTAACCCTTGTTTTTGTTCATGATGCTGAGCGTGCAAATATCCTCTCAGACATCCGTATTCTTCTTTAAATACTTGTATTTACTTTTTTGGCCCCTTTTAAGGGGGCTGTTTATGTCAGCATGACAGATATATATGACATTTGGAAAACAGTTAAACATATTTCACAAATGTCTCTTAAAATATGATAATTATAATGATGTTAGTCATAAGCCTATACTTGAATTGAAACAGATCAATGTTCCGTTATGATGGAAGAATTAAAGGGTGCTGTATCTATATTGCAGTCAACCTTGTCCAACGTTTTAAGAACACAATGTTTCAACCATGCTTTAAATTTGTCCACATCAAAATGTATGTAAGTACAGGCTGCCCGCTATGCCATTGCTACCATTAAAGAAGTCGTTTAATTTTTTAATGCCTCGTCCAAAAGATACCATGTAATAAACATGCTTTTTAAACATTGTGGAGTTATTGGAATTAATCTCACAATGGGAAGATAATCTAATAAAGCCAAATTGCTAAAGAATTCAATTTGTACTTCAATTTTCACAGTTACGCTACGATCTTTGTCCGATAATTTTAGAAATACGGTAACTTTGAGTAAATGGATAAATCTTACCCTAATAACTTGATAAATCAATAGTGTTTGATGTTTTATCCAATAAGAGGAAAAATACTGCCACATCGTTTAAACAAATTATTATGATTGGTCTTCCTGATTCATTTTGGCCTTGTGTTTTTACCTCGTGTATTCTTTTCGTTAATCTATTATCTTCTAATCTGTAAATATGACCCCATTATCCTAATTCTCTCTCTTCTATTATTTTATTGGTTTAATATTGAGCTGTTTTCTTACTTCTATATTTCGTACTCTGTCTCTTCTTGTAATTCCCTCTATCTTTCTTAGGTATCTCATCTCCGTTGCATTGGTTTTGCTGTTATTACATTTTGCGGTTACTTATGATTCACTACTATATAGCAGTGAATATCTTACAATTCTTTTATATACTTCTGTTTTTATTGTTTTTGTAATCTCTTTTTTCTCTGAGAATTTTTTCTTTATTGTGTTGTAGATCATTCCTGCCTTGACTTGTATATTATATTTTTTCCGTATTTTTCATTTCTTCTATTAATCCATTTTCTTTTCCTTGAATACTTCTTTCATTCCATATTCCCATTTTTATTATATTTAACTTTTTTCTTGCACTATTTTCTCGCTTCTCGGTCTTCTTATATATTTGCTTTTCTATTAGTTGATTTAATATTCGTACTCCTCTCCGTTAATTGTTATCTTTCAGTATCCTATTCTTACTCTCTTTCCTTTTGCTTTTTCTTTCTTGCTATTTCTCTAGTTTTTGTACGCATCTTTCTTCATGTGCTAGGTCATTATTTATGTATATCTTGGACCCTCTTAGATTTCCTTTAGCTCTCATTACTTGTTGTTTTGTTTCCCATGTCCCAACTTCGACTTATATTTTTTGTTTTTCTCTATTTAATGTGAAATTCTCGACTTCCTTCTGTTCTTGGATTGCCGCTGCTGCTAAGCCTGTTATTTTGAAATTATTTTTTATTAATTTGCTGTTCTTTCTTTTCCACTGTGTTTCCAGGTTGTCGATTCTTTTTAACATCTCTTGCTTTTCTAGCTCCCACTTCTCTTCTTTATTATTAATTTCTTTCTTTAGTTTTTTAATCTATTCTTTTAGTTCTTCTGAGTTGTTTTGCCATTTCTCTCATCAAGTCTTTAAACATACTCTTTAGTTCCTCAATTTCCACATCGTTCTATATTTAGAATTTGGCTTCTCCGTGAGTTTTGTCTTTGTTTTCATCTTCATTTGTTTTAATTTTTTGTCCTGTTGTTGTTACAACGTTTTGTTTCGTTGCTTCGGTTCTTCTATCTTTTTCTATTCTCTATTGCTCATTTGGAAACCTTGAAATCCATATTCAGGGCTGTCGATATTCTCTTTTTGTACTTATTTGTTTCTTTATTTTCCATTTCCTTTTAATTTTATATATTTTAACACTACTTATTTACTTTTTTTATGGACGATGTCTCAAGAAAGGCCATTAATATTGACAATTTTATTAACAAGCAAAGAAAAATTTCAAAATTAAATTCAAGTTGCTATGCATTGAGAGTCCTAGGGCAGGTAATGAACACTTCAACAGTAATCACAGTTTACAAAGCAAATTTTGAAAGTTTGCTAAGGTACGGAATCATTCATTATGGAAGCTCTTCACATGCAAAATACTTATTCATTCTACAAAAACGCGCTATGAGAATAATTTTTAATCTAAAATTTAAAGAAAGCTGCAGAGGAATTTTTAAAAAGGCTGGTATACTAACATTTTATAGCTTGTATATCTATGAAATACTACTATTTAATTTTAAATACAAAGAAAAATTTAATTCCCACAGATCAAATCATGTATACGATACACGTTATTTATGTTACGTGTATCGTATACATGATTTGATCTGTGGGAATTAAATTTTTCTTTGTATTTAAAATTAAATACATATACATATTCCCGCCACATAGACTAGCCCTACTTGAAGGAACACCTATGTATGCCGCAAAACACTTCCAAACAGTTATGTATGTAACTTAATTGTAATGTACCTTATTATGATTATGCTATGTACGACTATTTTGAATAAATATGTTTATTATTATTATTATTATTAAAAGTAGATTTAATTATGTATTTAAGAAATAAATCGTTTTTTTAATAAATTTAGTTACAAAAATCTGTTTCAAATTTTACAGAATATTTTATTATTATACAGGGTTATTCACGCTATACGGCACGGAATATTGTGGCTAAAATACGTGACTTTCAAAAAGTTTCACTTTGGGGATATATGGGGGTCTATTAGGGCTACTTTTTAAAATTATTTTCATAATATACAGGGTGTCCCAAAAACCCTAAAAGTATCAAAGTTGTTTTTTTTAATGAAACACCCTGTATTTTATTGCATTTTTGGATCCGTCTATAAAAATAAGTATGTGTTTTAATAAGGTTTCTATTACATAAACCTTAAGGTTTTTGAAATAATTTGAATTTTGTAAAAATGTAACCTAATTTTCATGTTTGAAATACTTAAAAAATAATTAAGTTATGCAGACCAAATTTACACTGAAATGTAACAATAGATCATATTTTATTTTCCAAGTATAATAAACTTGACATCTTATGCCGGGTATAAAAAAAATTGGAATTAAACAAATGAGAACTTTAAATGGCTATAACTTCATTTATTTAAATGGAACGCTATATTTATTAATTTATCAGCAAATGCACGTTTTAATTACCTTTCGAATGGTATTTAAATCTTAAGTGTTAAGTCTTCTCGTTTTTGCAGAAAACGCCAAAATATTGTTTATTGCACCGTTTTAGTACTTTTTAAGTAAAAATTTGTATGTATCTAGTTTTTTATGGTATTTAAAAACGTCAGATTATTAATAATAATTAATTTAGTCTGTCATTTTAGTTTAAAAAGGATGTCTTTTGTTATAGTTGTGTTATTTTGCGTTTTTGTGTTAGATCGTTAGTAATCGTTATTGTTTGAACATGGTTTTGTATGTCATTGTAAAAAATGAAAATTTACACAGATTTTCTTATACTGAGGTTTTTATAACTGACACTCTCAATTTCTTTAAACTGGTTTAATAGTCTCTCAAAAATAGCTGGCTTAGGGTGATTTCTTTCGGGAAACCTTTAAGTATAAACTCGACAAGCCAATAAACAATTTTGATGACATTCTCCAAGCATACAAATAATGCCAATAACCCCTTATTTTGAGTAAATCTTCATTTTTTACCAAAAAATACAACAGCGATGTTCAAACAATAACGATTACTAACGATCTAACACAAAAATGCAAAATAAGACAACTATAACAAAAGACAGGCTTTTTAAACTAAAATGACAGACTAAATTAATTATCTGACGTTTTTAAATACCATAGAAAACTAGATACATACAATTTTTTACTTAAAAAGTACTAAAACGGTGCAATAAACAATATTTTGAGTTTTCTGCAAAAAACGAGAAGACTTAACACTTAAGATTTAAATACCATTCGAAAGGTAATTAAAACGTGCATTTGCTGATAAATTAATAAATATAGCGTTCCATTTAAATAAATGAAGTTATAGCCATTTAAAGTTCTCATTTGTTTAATTCCAATTTATTTACACGCGGCATAAGATGTCAAGTTTATTATACTTGGAAAATAAAAAATGATCTATTGTTACATTTCAGTGTAAATTTGGTATGCATAACTTAGTTATTTTTTAAGTATTTGAAACATGAAAATTAGGTTACATTTTTACAAAATTCAAATTATTTCAAAAACCTTAAGGTTTATGTAATAAAAACCTTATTAAAACACACACTTATTTTGATCGAAGGATCCAAAAATGTAATAAAATACAGGGTGTTTCATTAAAAAAACACAACATTGATACTTTTATGGTTTTTGGGACACCCTGTATATTATGAAAGTAATTTTAAAAAGTAGCCCTAATAGACCCCCATATATCCCCAAAGTGAAACTTTTTGAAAGTCACGTATTTTGGCCACAATATTCCGTGCCGTATAGCGTGAATAACCCTGTATAATAGTCTTTTTTATATAAATTATATTTTTTGATGTAGTTTGATTTGTATTTATGGACTAAAACAATTTTTTTTTTTAAATTAAGTTGCTGCGGTGAATTATGTTGCAATCCCTCTTTGATGGTAACTTTTAGTTCTGCAACCGGTATGGATGTAAATAGACTTTTTACGTCGAACGAAACTAATATCACTTTTTTGTTTAATATGATGTGCTGACTTTTAAGGAAATAGTCCAAAATTATGTTATCCAGTCGTTTTGTTGAATACTATTTTCTGTTTTGTAATTCTAACCAGTAAGTTGTTGCTTTTTCTACAGATCTTTTGACTTCAATTCATTTGTTGTTGCACTTAATATTCATGTATTTTGGGGTTAAACTTAACTTTAAACACTCCGCGTTGAAAAATATATGGTTTGTACACTTTCTCATCCTTAACATAGTCTTTCTACATAATGTAGCTAATTTCACTTCACTTGTGTTTTTAATAAAGTTAATGCTTGTTGCGCTACATTCTTGGTGGAAACAGATATTACTATTAGGTGGAGAATAACACTTCGAGACGAAGGAAAAACAAGCGATCAGGCGTGTATAAGATAGAATGTTTTAATTGCAAGGGAATCTACATAGTTCAAACAGGCAGAATTTTTGAGGTCCGTTATAAAGAACACCAAAAATCAATTAGGAATGGAAAAACAACAACAGGATTATCCGAACACTGCATTAACACCGGACATGGGAGAAATGTCGGCCATTAAATTTGGCAAAAAGGGAGGGATTAGAGATCAAGAGGACAATCGACAAGGGGATTACCGTCCTTAACAACCATCAGGAGCTAATCCATGGTCGACAGCATTTTAATCGCGGGGTTTTCCGTCAATTAATTACTTGCTTCACTATATATGGTTGTACATTTTTAATTTGTAATTAGTTTTAACTTTGATAATGGTCTGCGAAGACCGAAACACGTGTCAGGCAACTGAAAATAAAAACATTATGGAACAAAACAAGTGTTATTCTCCACCTAATAAGAATTATATGTATGTATATCCTACCCTCCAATCAGCAAAATATAAGCGAGGGTTTTAATTAAAAGTCGTAAAATATAAATAAGCACAAAATAATTGCAATTTTTAGAGATTTATTCATACAAATTTTCCAAATAATTTTTGATGATGTTCTACTGGTTGAAGGGTGGGATAGAGGCCACCCACCCACCCTACATATTCACCTAAATTTAAATTACTGGTCGTTTCGCGGTTTAAAGTAAAATTCATTACAAAACTTTTTAAATAAAAATGAAATTAAAATGGTAAAATTTTTGAGTAAGTAAATTAGTTAAATTTTTATGCATGAAGGGTGGGCAGACTTTAAATCTTAATTAGACAATATTAGTTATAAAAGCCAGTTATATTTAAACTTATATTTTGATTTTGTTTTATTTTTTATTACATAAAGGGTTGGACTGTTTTTAGAAGCAAAATCATCAACGATTAGTATTTAAAGGTATCATGTATATGTATGTATGTGGGTGGGTGGCCTCTATCCCACCCTCCAACCAGTAAAACATAAGCGAGGGTTTTAATTAAAAGTCGTAAAATATAAATAAACACAAAATAATTGCAATTTTTAGAGATTTATTAATACAAATTTTCCAAATAATTTTTGATGATGTTTTACTGGTTGGAGGGTGGGATAGGGGCCACCCACCCACCCTACATATACATATAAATTAATTACTGATGGTCTCGCGGTTTGATGTAAAATTAATTACAAAACTTTTTGAATAAAAAAGGAATTGAAAAGGTAAAATTTATGAATAAATTAATAAAATTTTTATGCATGTGTGAGCAGACTTTAAATCTAAATTATATAAGATAAGCTATAAAAAGTAAATTATATTAAACGTAAATTTGAACTATGCTTTATTTTTTATTATATACAAGGTTTATTGTTTTTAAGCAGCAAAATCATCAACGATTAGTATTGAAAGTTGTTATGTATATGTAGCGTGGGTGGGTGTCCTCAATGAAGACAAGTTACTCCCAAAAAAGCTGGAAAGTAGGCCGTGTGCAGATAATTCACGCAGAAAAAGATGGTGTAGTGCTTATTATCAAATTAGTTGGGTTTATTTTACATTGTTTAAAAATATTTGGTGTTTAATCAATTACTCGTATATTGATTAAAATATAATAAGTATGTAATAATAAGTATGTATTTATAATTTCTTTTATATATTATTTAAATATAATTGGTCATCTTTAATTGATTAATTTGAATTGAATCATATCAGAAGAGTATATGACAAGTAAAAAATCTCATTACTCATTGATTTAATTGATGATTCAATTTGCTATCAGTTTTAACATATCGAATCATCTTTACGTAGGGGTTTTAAACTTAACTTCACCGCTTTATTTTCTATAATTAACACCAAACCCAAAAACTTATCAGAAGAAAAGTTAGAGACGCCAAGGAATCATGGATGAAAGAAAGATGCCAAGATGTAGAATGTCTATACAAAAAACACGACCTCTTCAACCTACATAAGAAAGTCAAGGAAATTACAGGTAGCCGAAAATAGCCAGTCTCTACCCAAGACAACAAACAAATCACAGACGATGGCGAACTTAGGGAGGTATTGGCAAATTTTGTAGCTAATACATTTGAAAGCAATAGCCCACCTTTCCGCAGACAAGATCCGACGGAGTCGACACCGGGAATACTCCACTCTGAGGTTCAAAAAGCACTAAGAGAGATAAAGACGAGAAAAGCAGCTGGTCCGGATGACATCTGCCCAGATATTCTAAGGAGGAAAACATACACATTTTGGTACAATTATTTAATGATATCTATATCCCTCGCGATTGGCCGAAATCAACCTTCATACCCATACCTAAAAAGCCCGGAGCACGAAAGTGCGCAGATTTTCGATTGATCAGACTAATGAGTCAGGTGTTAAAGGTGTTCTTGAAAATCATTCATAGGTACATACGTAGAAAATGCGAACAAGATGAAAGCGAAGTACAAATGGGTTTCCGGGAAGGAATGGGTACCAAGGAGGCCTTATTCGCATTGCCTGTCCTGCTGCAAAAATGCAGAGATCAACGGAAGGAAATATATTTTTATTTCATAGTTTATACAACAGCTTTTGACTATATCAATCACACCACACTATTAGAACTGCTGGAAAGAAAAGGTGTCGATGCACAAGATCTAAAAATCGTACAGAATCTTTATAAACAGCAAGTGGCATCTGTCAAACTGGAAAACACCATACCTATAAGATGTGGAGTCAGACAAGGGTGTGTACTTAGTCCCATGCTCTTCAATATGTTTTCAGAAGTTATCTTCCAAAACGCTTTGGACGAGGCAGAAGACTGTCTGAAAGTCAATGGGAAACTCATAAACAACTTAAGATATGCCGATAATACAGTGATAATCGCAAATAGGCTTGAAGGGCTGCAGCGCCTAATCGACAGCATATCGACTTCCGGTGACGAAATGGGACTGAGGATTAATATCTCAAAAACAAAGATGATGCAAATAAATCGCAATCCGAACAACTACTTCAACATAAATATATACGGCTTACCAATAAAGCGAGTCACAAAATTTAAATATCTTGAAAGTTGGATCAGCGAGGATCTGAATCCGGAGATAGAAATTAAATCTTGCATGGGGCAAGCTAGAGCCAATTTCATTAAAATGCGAAACCTGTTAACCGACAGAACACTCAACTTAAACATAAGATTTAGCTTCGTTAGGTGTTATGTGTATTCCGCGTTACTGTATGGAGTCGAGGCCTGGACGATTACTGGTGATCATTTGAGATGTGGGTATATCGCAGAATGCTGCGCATTCCATGGACCGATCATATCACCAACCAAGAGGTCCTACATAGAATGAACAAGGACTGAACAATTCTTGAGACCCTAAGAAAGCGAAAGACTGCTTACCTTGGCCATGTCATGAGACAGGACAAATACAGTTTCCTGCAACTGATTATGGAGGGCAAGATTGACGGAAAACGTGGCCCTGGACGTAGGCAGTGCTCTTGGCTGAAAAACATAAGGGATTGGACAGGCTTAGATTCAAACTCTCTGCTAAGAAGAGCCCAAGACAGAGACGAATTTGTCAGAATTGTTGCCTATCTTCATTGAATGGAGAAGGCACTTCAAGAAAAAGAACACCAAATCATCAACCTTATATACTGAATCATCACATTTACAAATATTTGCATTTTTCTGTTGGTAATCAGGTTGCTGCCAGTTTTTTTCTTTTCAAAGATAAAATCTTAGAATGTTATTTTTGTCACAATTCTCTTCCAAAAAGCAGACGTGCAGAGGTGAATTCAGTTGATCACGATTTTATCAAAAAGGAAGACCAATAAATATATGAAAAATTCTATTAAGTTTCATTAAGTCAATAAAAATGAAATCGAAAAAAGCCAATTAATTAATCACTTGGGAAACACTGGAAATGCGTTATAACAGCCAACGTTTACTCTTGGCTCATCTAATAGATAAATTAGTGGATGCAAACCGAATGCACCCTTGCAACTGAAAAATTGCACGATATAAGCAAAGAATGTCGGCAATTCCTATCAAACCTCGGTTACAGCCGAACAACCTCCTGGAATCCGATAGTAGGAAGACTTATTATGTGCAAAGAGACCAGCAGAATCTCCGACCAATTCGTAGAAACGCTGTATGATGTACCAAAGTTGAAGAAAGTCCATCTCGCAAGCAGAATTACCCAAAACTATGCGCCGTGTGATTAGAGTTTCTACCCCACGCTCGCCTCTAATTAAGACTTCACACGAAAGAAATCGAATCGAGAAAAAACAGGGAATATGCAACAATTGTGTCACACCCCAATTCTAAACAATGTGTCGTTGTAAGATCTGCAACGGTTTAAAATAATTAACAGCTCACTTAACTGGTAGTAAAATGTTTGTGAACTAACTTAGTTACTATATTATCAGTTTAAATTCTTATATATTTATATCCATGAAATCAATGTCATTAATATGTCAAACTGAAGGAGACAAAAAAGTTCGTGCATGAATCAAATTATAAGTGAGCTTTAAATTACAACCATGTCTTTGCCTGAGGGTAAGTAATTAAGAAGAGTGTTTACGTAAAAACCATCAAAGTTGGCACCGTTGTTTAGTTGCGAAGATATGTATCTACGCAGTCATCATACTGACCTGCATCAAAATCATCAGAGGCGAGGACTTTTATGGCATCGAAGAGATCATTCCGACGGTGGAGAATAACGCCTACATCGCCATATTACAGGGAGAGTCTGTTTTCAACGCAATAGTCGCTTTTATAAATAAGGTAATGTATTAAATTATATTCAAAATATTATCACTTTCTTTACAAAATTGTTTTTATTAACTAGATGTACATTTCGGACATAAGTGTTCCTTATGTAATGTATGTCAATGTCATCAATAACAAATCGAGTATTATTAATAAATTAATCAATATTAAGAAATACTGGTAAATATTATTATGTTGGGTATATTTAAAAATGTTAAACACAATTGTTTCCTTTATTAATTATAATTTTTTCAGATGTACGAATTTGTTACCGCAGCGTTTGAACCCATGTATGAAATCACCATCTGAACTCGTCCGTAAGAATTTTCGTGGAGGTAAAATAAATAAAATAAATGTATTAATATAAAAATATATTGAACAATTGAAACAACAAAATACCTAAAATATAACAACAGCGCGTAAAAAGGGGAACGTGATGGGGCAGAGGTTGCGTTTTTTTTATTTTAATTAAAAAAAAGATTATCAATTACATTTAAAAAGTTATATACAAGTTCAAAAATATATGTTCCACAGCCGATTCGCTGAAAACCTCTCGGTCGCCATCCATCGGGAAGAAAATGAAATGGAGATTTTGTTTACGGACTACTAGCAATATTAAAAAAAATCGCTTATTCGAGGGTGATGACGAGATCCTCGGCCTCCAGCTTCATTCCCATTTTCACGTCGATCGACTTGACGACGCCCGCAACAGGGGACTGCACCACGGTCTCCATCTTCATGGCGGAGAGGATCACGACCGGCGTGCCCTTCTCGATCTTCTCGCCCACCTTGACCCGGACGTCGATGATTTCGCCGGGCATCGGGGCGCCCACCTGTTTCACGTTGGTCTTGTCCGCCTTGGGGTGGATGTGCATCTCCTTCCTAGCCTCCTTGTCCTTGATGAAGACGGAACGGGTGGTGCCGTTGAGTTCGAAGAAGACCTCCTTTTCGCCAAGTTCGGTCAGATCGTCGGCGACGGCCAATGTCTTGATGCCTAGCGTCTTTCCTTTTTCGATCGTCGCCTCGAATTCTTCGCCGACTTTCGGGCCGACGAGGAAGATACGGGTGTCCAGTTTCGAAACTGGGCCGTACTGGTCCTTGAAGGCCAGGTACTCTTTGGTTACTTGTGGGTAGAGGGCGGCCGACATTACGTCTTGATCGGTGGCATGGGGGAATGTGCTCTGTAAAATATTAAAAATTAATTGAGGAATTTAATCAAATTTCATTTCTACATTAGAATACCATTTAAAGAAAATGATGATGATCTACTTGTTTAATCTTTACCTCACTTAACGCATTACAGTATTAAATTAATTGGTCTTATGTAGTCAGATTATAATTATATTTTATGATATAGAAGAATTTGACTCTAGGCATTGGACCTGTGTAAAACTCTGTTATGTGCTCCAATAAACATTATTATTATTAAAAAAAAAACATTGCTCAACTTCTCCACAGTACTCGTGCACAGCTTTTGAAAATGTTTACATCGTAAACGAAATGTACATTTAGCAAAATAAATATAAGCTGTGGAGAATGTGATTACAAGTTATTTTATATTGCTCAAATTCGTTGAAAACAGTCTTAAAAGTTCTTATTGTTATCGATTAATGTCTTACTTCAATTAATTCACATAATCAAAGAATAGATTATAACTGAAAACCATCGAAATAGTTAAAACTTCCCATATTTAAAATTAGTGTATATAAATTTGCATACTCTTATAATTAACTGATTTATATTTTTATCGTAATTGATTTACCTACTTAAATCAATTTTACAGATAGTTAAAATAATAATAGATTAAGATTTAAATAATAGACTATCACTGAACAATATTTAAATACATTTTAAAACGAATAATGTATATAATGATGCATACTTTTAAAATTTAATTATTATTTTATACTTACTGTAAGTTCAGCCTTCAATTTATCGAAATCGAAAGGTTCCATTGTGGCTCCTGGTCGTCCCTCGATCCTAGGCATGTTCTTCAACACCTTGGACCTCAACGGTTCGGGGAATCCTCCGTAGGGTTGTCCAATGTGTCCTTGTAAATACTCCACGACGGATTTAGGGAAAGAGAGCTCTTCCGCTTTCTCCATGATGTCGCTCGCCTTGAGCTTGTTCTGCACCATAAACTGGGCCAAATCGCCGACGACCTTGGACGATGGTGTTACCTTAATAATGTCTCCGAGTAGGATGTTGGCTTCTGCGTACGCCTTCTTGACATCTTCGAAGAAATCTCCAAGACCTAATAATGAATTATTAGTAGTTATTTTTCATTAACGTTTTGTGTTGATAAAATTGAATACCTAATGAATAAGCCTGGAATTGTAGATTAGTGTACTGTCCTCCGGGAATTTCATTATTGTATACATCAGCGTTACCACTCTTCATAGTGGTGGTACATTCGAATGGAGCGTATAATGTACGGGTTTGTTCCCAATACGCCGAGTAATCGGTGATGTTGGGAAGATTAAGGTTGGTATCGTAAGGTGTACCCTGGAGGGCGGCAACAATAGCCCCCATACTCGGTTGAGAGGTCATTCCGGACATGGAGTCAACAGCGACATCTACTACATCAGCACCGGCTTCAGCGCATGCTAACATTGAAGCCACACCGTTACCACTGGTGTCGTGGGTGTGGATGTGAATCGGAAGATCTGGGTATTTTTCACGGAGGGCGCCAACCAACATTCTAAAATATTGATTCTGTAGATCAAATTCTCGCTTAGGTTTAAAGATTTTACCTAGCTGCAGTTGGTCTAAGTAAACCAGCCATATCCTTAATAGCCAGGACATGAGTACCGGCCTTAACCAATTCATCGGCGATGTTAAGATAGTATTTCAGGTCGTATTTTGTTTTCTTGGGGTTGGCAACATCTCCAGAATAGGAAATAGCTGCTTCGACGATTCCTCCGGCTTTACCAGCGGCCTCCATACCTACAATCAGGTTGGGTAGGTAGTTGAGGGAGTCGAAAACTCTGAAGATATCCATGCCAGCTTGAACCTTAAAATGATTAACGCAATGTTATTATCAAAAATATATTGATATGTTATTTTATTATTTATAACTTACAGCTAAATCGCAGAACTTGAAGACAACATTATCTGGATAATTCGTGTATCCAACAGCATTAGCACCTCTGAGCAACATTTGGAACGGAATGTTAGGTATCAAACGCCTCATATCCTCGAGCCTTTCCCACGGGCACTCGTGCAAGAACCTGAGCGCCACGTCGAAAGTGGCGCCACCCCAATTCTCCAGAGAGTACAACTGCGAGAAGTTTTGCGAGACGAATGGCGACACCTTCAGCAGATCGTGCGTGCGCACCCTGGTCGCCAACAGCGACTGATGGGCGTCTCTGAACGTGGTGTCCATCAACAACAACCCCTTATGATTCCTCACGGCTTTAGCGAAAGCCTCGGGACCTTTTTCCTTGTAAATCTGTCTGAATCCGGCGGGCGGTTGTAAATCTGCGACAGCACAAGGCAACAATAAACGACGCGTTCAACAAAAATGGAGCTTGCGGATTCTTTTTTTTGATAAAAGTAAAAAAAACAAAATCCGCAACATCCATTTCGTCACATTAATGTTTCTCATGCATGAACGCAATAAAAACTGAAATGTATTTATGTATTAGTCTCACAACATTTAGAAAATAATAAAAACGCAAGCGAAAGCAAAAGACATGCACAAATAAAAGAAAAATTTGTATATATTACTTGGTGCTTCTTCGGCCGTCACTGATATATAAGCTGAAAAATTACAAAAAAAAGCATGCTAATTAGGATTTCTAAATTGCGTAAATAAAATATGTGGGAAAAAAATAGTGCGAAAACGACACCAACCCAAAAAAAGAATAAATAAATAAATAAATAAAAAAATACAAGAAGGGTATATTATTAAATTTTTTGAATGATGAAATAGTATATTTTTGCTAATTTTAATCAATAAGGATAATTTCTTATAATGATAATGTGCGATCAATAATTATTTGGATAATACAGCTGTAATTTAAATTTTAACATTAGTTTTGCTTTATTTTGTAGATATTGCTGCAATTCATTTTCTATATTAAACATTATTTTAAAATGGATTCAAAGTTATTTTTAACCGCTTTTATGATTTGTTAAATTTTTATAACTTCTATTTGATACTTCTTCGCCATAATTTCATCGGGGAGATGAATAGATTGTATATTATTAACCACATATTACTTAACAAATGAATTTAAAATGTGTACGTGCTAATGAAATTGAAAATCACTGTAAGAAATGATGTCAAAGTTATTTTTAGACTATTTAGAATAGATGGAAGTATATATGGTTGCATACACATTTTTCATATCAAGAATGTTAAAATTTTCTCACACAGCCCGATATATTTTATATTAATTGTTAATTGGTGAAAATATGATTTAATGTTTATACTGTGAAGTAAAAAATTTATTTATTCTACTATAAATATAAAAGTTTCTGATTTTTTAAATATATAATAATAGTCTCGTCGCTATTATCTACAAAATTTGATTATGTTTCTTAAAATTTATACATTTAGGCTTTAAAAGATACAAACACTATTTGACGTTACTACAGATTTCTTTATATTAGGCATAAGATGATGAATGATTTTATTCAGTCCTTTTTAACTTAAATAATTATTGATAGTTAAATACAAGAGATGCTTATTGGTTATTCTTTTAACCAAAATGCGAACCGACCCTTAAAAATACCTAGAAACCAATATTTATCTATTGCTTTGCATAAATAGCATCTTTTCTATATATTGACTTTTTGTTTTCTTATCAAAAAAACACCCTAGAAGTGATTTTGATTTATTTTGGATCTCATCGACGAAGCAGAGTTCAATAGAGAAAACAGGATTTTACTACAGAGTTTCAACATTCGTAATGTCTGTAAAGATAAATATCAATTTCACAGATACTGATTAAACCATTTCATCAATCAAACAATTCTACTAAACATTATACAGGCAGCGAGGGCATATACTAAAAAAAACCTTGGAGGGGGAATCAACACCACATAAATTCCGGGTGTAAACAATCTGTATTACTCACTGCTCGCTTTATTTCCGACGTACGCTGCAATTGCAAAATCGATTTACTATTTCACAAAAATGGTAGTAAGAAAATCATTGGTTATTGAACGGTGCTCAATGATTGTCTCTCGGCGGAGTGCAAACTTACCTTCGGAAACGGCGGGGATGTGCGGATTCACCTCCGCCGGTTTGAGGGGTGTGGCTAGGGGGGTGGAGGCGCCGTTGACCAGCACCTGGCCGATGTAGTTGAGGAGCTTTTGCGCCCTGTTTTTCGTCGGCTGGAAGTGGAAGAGCTGCGGATTCTCGTCGATAAAATAGGTGTCGACGGAGCCGGTGAGGAATTTCTGGTTTTGGAGGACGTTAAGGAGGAAGGGAATGTTGGTCTTGACGCCGCGCACTCTGAACTCTTTGAGGCAACGGGTCATCTTGGCGCAGGAGCTCTGGAGGTCGCGGGAGTGCGCGATGACCTTGCAGAGAAGCGAGTCGTAGTACGGGGAGATGACGGCGCCGGCGAACGCTGAAGCGCCATCGAGACGGATGCCCATACCCTCACCGCTTCTGAACACTTCGATACGACCGGTGTCCGGTTGGAAATTCTTCGCCGGGTCTTCTGTCGTCACACGACATTGAATAGCGAAACCCTACAATTGATAATAATTTTAAAAATGATAAAATTTATTTCTCCTCTTAATTCCTTTTCCCCAAAAACAAAAACCAATTTAAAAGCTTTGCATTATTTGTAGAGATACTGTATAACCGGACAATGGCTTCATCAGGTAGATGTATTGTAGCAATAAAGCAAGACACTTTTAGTAAATTAAATATTTCAAATAAACTGTGTGAAGAAAGGTTTTTAGTGCTTTATTTTATAAGACACTTTTATATAATGTAATTTCGCAAATTAATCCAACATACTATAATAATTGCCTTTATGTATTATTGTATAAGGATAGTTACGAATGTTACAACGTTATAATTTATGATAAACACTAAACTAAAACGCATTAAGTATTTTAGTTTAGTGTTGTATTGAGTGTTGCCTACGCTTTACTTACTTAATATATGTTTTAATAACTTAGAGCTAAGTACAATTACAATTAACAGTAACTTACATTAACGTGAACACTCTCTTGTTTCAGGCCTAGTTCAGGTAATGTCATGCCTTCGGCAATGCGGATTTGCGACTGTACCAAATCAACTCCGGTAATTTCTTCAGTGACTGTGTGCTCTACTTGTAACCTATAATAATAAAGATTAATTGATTTTCATCGAATATTTATTATTATTTAATAAGTAATTGAATATTAGTTAAGAATGTTGTCATTAGGAATTGAATTGTAACATCCCTTTTGATAAGATAAAACTAAATTAAAATTTATAGGGTAGATAATTTACCTAGCATTAACTTCGATGAAATAAAAGTTTCCTTTCTCATCGCATAAGAATTCGACGGTGCCGGCGTTTTCATAGCCGACATGCTTGGCCAGCCTTACGGCGCATTCGGTCATCTTGTTCCTGACGGCGGGATCCAGGTCAGGAGCCGGAGCCATCTCCACGACCTTCTGATGTCTCCTCTGCACCGAACAGTCTCTTTCGTATAAATGAATCACATTTCCGGCCTTGTCGCCCAATAATTGCACTTCGATATGTCTCGGCCTTTCGATGAACTTCTCGATGAACATGGCGCCGTTTCCGAACGCCGACAGGGCCTCCGAGGACGCCCTCTGGAAGTTCTCTTCCACCTCTTCCATCTTACGCACCACGCGCATACCCCTTCCACCACCACCGAACGCAGCCTATGAAAATAATTAACGTAAAAATGTAAATATTTATTTAAACTTGACATAGGCAACAATATATACATATGTGTATTATGATATACCAAAGAAAGTTTGTGATAATTTTATGACAGGAATATATGCACGTGAGTATCGTGATATATCATTAGGTTGATGTACAATCATTAGCGCTTTTTTCTTTGAAGACAAATTAGCGTTTTTAAAATATAATTTTCTCTATTTGTTGCAGTTATGAAAATACTCGCAATACTTATGTATCAACCCAATATTAACCATTAAAGAGATATCTCGGGTAGAAGTACATTACTTTTAAAGATAATTATGCGGGAAGGGGTTATACAACCATATATACATACATGATAAAGTTTTAATAAAATTGCGAGCATAGATAACCATATAAACACATATGGTTTTATAAGTCCTTTACCTTAAATATAACTGGTAAACCATGTTTATTACAAAAATCCAAAGCTTCTTCTTTCGTAGTGATGGGTCCATCAGTACCGGGAACAATTGGCACGTCTGAAATGATTAGAATTAAGTATAGTGATATAAGCAACAACGAAATAACTTACTAGCAGCAATAGCAGCCTCCCTAGCGGCCACCTTATCACCCATCTGCTGCACGACCCTCGGCGCCGGCCCGATGAACCTCATCCCGGCGTCGACGATGGCCTGCGCAAAGTCTGATCTCTCCGAAAGGAACCCGTAACCCGGATGCACGGCATCCACACCATTGTTGACGCAGATCTTGACGATCTCGTCAATGTTTAAGTAGGCTTGTACCGGAGTCAAACCCTCTCCGATTAAGTAGGACTCGTCCGCCTTCAGTCTGTGATTCTGGACCCTGTCTTCCTTCGAGTATATGGCGACCGACTTGATGCCGAGCTCGTTGCAAGCCCTGAAGACACGAACGGCGATCTCACCCCTGTTCGCCACCAGCACCGAACGGATAGGTTTGTACTCGACTTTGGTGCTGTAGTTCTTCTTGTTGCACTTGAACAGGGACGAGTTGCGCAGGCACGAGCCCCGCGTCTTCGCCAGCCTGATCAGCATGATTCTGATATGCTTTATGTATGTGTGTGTTTTTTTTTAGTAGACCCCTGTGGGTGGCTTTATAGAGGTTAGTATTTGGTTAAATCTGAAACAAACAATATAATTAATTTTTATATATATTTTATACTTGATTTATAATTTAATAAAATATTAACATTGGGTAAATAATTACATCAGTTGTCTTACAAAACAGAAGAAAAATTGCATGTGTTCATTAAAATAATGTTAAATTCAGGGCAGAAAGACCTCAGGTCTATAGCCCAGATGGACTAACACCATCTATTTGTTGTTTGTATATATTTTGTCCAAACAAAGATTATTGTATGAAACAGTGTTAAATTTAATGCTATACAATAGTAAAGATTCATTTTGGAATTTAAGACTTTAACTTTACTTACCGATTTACGGTATAAATTTTAATTCTAAAATTATTCGAAATCGTTTTCAGTATCGAATCACTGTCGGAATATCAATTATTTCAAACGAGCAAATGAAAAAAAAAACTGGATTACAACTCTGAGAGAGCGGTTTGTTTACCAACAAAAACGAGTTCATGGTCCTTTCGGATTCAAGGATGTGCAGGTGGGGGGAGATCGTGTGACGAGATTACGCTTATTCAGATATCGATACGATGTATGTATTTCGTTATTTCGTTAAGTTTCCATTTTCTCGATTTTGGAAAATACCGACACGCCGTTATTTCAGTCGGTACACAATTAGATCAGATTATTTATAAACTGGAGGAGGAGTGCCACGTGGATCGCGTATAAATAGAGTGTCAAATGAGGCGTTTTGTTTTCAAAAAAGTTAAGTACTTTCAAAATAGATTCCTACACTCATGTAACTTCAAAATTAAAGGAACAAAAATGTTATTGATTATGCAACTTAATATGCAATTATCCATATATTACAAATTAACTTATAATTTAAAAATACGAAAACATTTCTTGTAGATTTACGAAATGTTATATTTTTAAATTATTAATTAATTTTCTACAATGAACTAAAGGACATTTATAATTACATAACATATAATTAATCGTACTGTATACTAGAGTTATAAAAATAAAATAAAGCAAAAACAATCAATAATAAAATATAAATGTAATTACTTAACAAAGTAATAATAATATAAATCTTATCTTTCTATATTTTAAAATATTCTAGACTAAAAATAATTTAACATTTATTGTTAAATAAATAAAAAAATAACAGTAATCTGTTAATTATGACAGGAATTAAGTGTTTATTTATTACCATCCGTAATTAAGTAAAATCATGGAATCATCATAAACCGGTCCCAATTATAAAATTTCTTAATTGCCCTTGCAGCACCGGATTTCGGCTTCAACTGTCGTACACGCAAACAAACGCACAAACAAATACGTATTCTTAGAATTTATTAGTCGTTAATAAACCTACCGACGCGTTTAATTACCCGCAAGAGTTAATTGCTCGATTCGATACTCTTCTGCTCGGCGCCAGGCGTGAAAAATCCGTAGAACCTTGTCCTAGAACTGTCAAGGTCGACCGGGTCTGAGCACCGCGTGGCCTTGATCGATTTCTCTCTCGTTCCGAAACACAATTTGCATTTCAGTAGAGTTCAAGGGATTTTATACATTTAATTCTAATTCATTACACTTCGTCATCCAAATCTATATTAGTAATTTCGATTATTGAAAAAGCGTAGAAATGATTTTCATATTTTATTACTTTTTGTTTGTTTCGTTATTCATTTTTTTCAGATTAAGAAATTTATGATGCATTGTTTTAAACGATTAAATGAATTTTCACGAATTTTATGTGTATGCATGCAAGTTATTATTGTTCGTTTGTGTTTAAATAAATTTCCAATTGACAACTCAAAAACATCAGAAACTCGTTTGAACAGATGAGAATTAGAAAATGTAAGAGAATTTTAGACTAATTTTATCGATTATATAAAAGGTCAAGAAAATGACTTATATAAAAATATAAACTTAGAAATGGTCTAAATAAAATTTTCTCAAAAACACTAATTTAATAAAGTTTAATACTATAAATTTAAAGGTTTTGCAAAGTTCTAGGCATTATTTTATTTTTGTGATTTTTTTATAGTTTAATATTTTATCTTATACTGTCGAAAGTAAGATAGAATATCAAACTATAGAAAAATCACAAAAATAAAATAATGCCTAAAACTTTGCAAATCCTCTAAATTCATAGTTTAATAAATTTTGAGAGTATAAGACTAAATATGTGTGCAGACAGACAAACACCGGAAATTCAAATTTCCGAAGATCAAAGGTTAAGATCTTGAAGGGCTCAAAAGGAAAAAAGGGAATGAAAACGAAGCAAAGGGCTTAGAATTGACCAAAACGTCAAAATCTAAAATCTATGTGGGCTTTTGGGAATATAAAATAAAATATGAAAGAATAGATTACAACAAAAAATACTTTCAAACATCGAAAACGTATATTCCTAAAGATCAAGCTCAGGTTTTGTCCTTGAAGACATTAAAGGTTACGTCCTTTTGATTAACAGCCAACAACAAGGGCTAATATTAAATAAAATTAAGGTTTAAGCCCTAAGACGCAGAGAAAAGAGAATAAAATAATCATTTTTTCTGATTATTTTATTCTCTTTTCTCTACGTCTTAGGGCTTAAACCTTAATTTTAGAATAGCTAAAAATTCTTAAAATTTTAAGGGTTCATGAGAGTATACCATAAAATATCGGAGAGTACAGTTCAAAAAAAATAAATAAAAGTGAAAATAAAGAAATGGAACATAACAAGAGTTTTACTTTTCCCAATTTGAAGATTAGCATTCTTCAAAAAGGCTAAATTTAAATGGATATGTCAAAAATATTTCACCACGGGTTAAGTGAGCAATTAATTAAATATATTGTTAAAAGACGTTGTTTAAAGGTGAAGCTCTAGAAGAATTTAACTTCCAATAAGAACTTGATTATAACACCTATGTTAGTGTTTTAATCAAATTTTAATCATATCTTTACGTAACTCGACAACAAATTTCTATATTCCAATAAGAAGACTAAAACAAAAAAACCTAAAAGTTTAATAGTTTTTCTCAGTATAAAATGAAATATACAAATTTTGTACTTTGAAAAATGACTAGTAATGATCGAAACACGTGTCAAGATAAATTTGTATGTTCCGTACAAATGTTTTCCTTCATTAAATTTTAAATTAAAATATCTTTTGGAAAACTAAAATATTATGTCAACATCAAAATTTTTTAGAAAATTTGGAATCGCGTATTTTCCTAATTTTAAAAGCTTACAAAGAAAAAGCTAATAAAGCCAATAATAAGATTCATATACCCTTGAACAGTTCAATATAGCCGACTAAGCAAAAGACTAATACTGAAAAAAAAAGTCTCGTAAATTGCTCAAAATAATTAAATCTGATCGGTGTCTAAAATGTAATATTAGAGAAAAAAAAAATGAAATAAGAAAATTCTATATTAACCAAAAGGCTTGAAACTAAATTGAAGAGCTTTTTAAAATCTAGAATGAAATATCGAAGACCCAAATTTCACTCCTATTTCTTTAATACTTATTTGTAGAGTTTCAAAATCTTTAAAAAAAAATAATTTCAATAAATATTGAAAATAAGGTTCTTACGCCCTTGAATAGTTTAATATGACCGACTATCCAAAGAGCAGATATCGGAAAAAAATCTCATAAGTTGTACAAATTGCTTAATTCTAGAGTTGAAGGATTTATGAGAAACACATATGTAGAAACTGGAATTAAAATAAAAACACAAGTTATCAAAACGTGCAATAAAAGATGAAGAGCTTTTTGAAATCTAGGAAGAAGTATCAAGTAGCAAAAAGTAAGAAACTTTGGAAACGCATATTTTAGACTTCAAAAATCTTAAAACACAAAAGGTCAATAAATCGTGGAAATAAGGTTTCCGAATGCAGTTGAAGATTTCAATATAGCCAACAAACGAAAGGGTTGATATTAAAGAAAACTACTCATAAATAACCCAAAATGGCTAAATCCTATAAAGTTTTAGGGCGAAGAGAGTCTAAAATTTAATATCAGAGAATAAAATGGAGCATTAAAATTTATTATTTATTTATCTATATAAAAATTAGAATAAAATTAAAAGGCTTAATACAAAAGTTAAGAACTTTTTGAAATCTTAAATAGAATATCAACAGTCAAAACGCTTAGAAACTTAGGAAACGCATATTTTCAGACTTTAAAAATCCTTTTAAAAAGAGCACCTCTTATGCCAATAAATAGTGTACATAAGGTTCCTATGTCCCTGAAGAGTTCAATATAGCCAACTAATCAAAGGGATAATAACGAAAATAAATCTCATAAATTGCCCAAAATGTCTAGATCTAAAATTGAAGGATTTATGGAATTCTGTGATTTAAATAAGAGAAAGAAAATTAATAAATTAAAAGAATTCAGAATAGACAAAAACGGTTCAAACCTAATACCAAGCAGCTAACTTTCCCAAAAAGTCTTGAAAAGAAAAGGTCAACTAAGTAAGGTCAAGAGTAGATAAAGTTTCTGTGTCCTTGAAGAGTTCGCCAACCAACTAAAGGGCTCACTTAATTACCCAAAATACACAAATATAAAGTTTCAAAACGCTTAAATTAAAATTGAAGAGCTTTTTTTGAACGTAGGATAGGGGGGGGGCTTCAGGTGGTCAATAAAAGAGGCAGCAAAGTACGCAGCGAAGGGAAGGGCGAAGGGTAAAATAATGGGAATGAGAGAGAATATAAAGGAGGATGAGATGAGGAACACGGAGGATGGAGAAAGTTTGACATGGGTTAAATATCAGCAGGGAGTATTCTGGATAAATGTGGGTGTATTGTTGAACAATAAGAACTGGGATGATATAAGAAAGGAAATAGATCATAGATCCGGCGAAGAGAAACGTGGGTGGGTGGTTTATTGGTTAATGCAAGATTGAGAGAATCGGTGAGAGGGATTAGCGTTGAAGGTACAATGATTGAAAGAAAATCTCAGGATAAGTGTATAAACAACGAGGATAGGAAGGTGAACGAGTGGATGATGGAAGATGGATGGGGATATTAAATTGATGGGCAGCAAAGGGTTGAGAAGGTAAAAAACATACATTGGGCGACAGGGATCGACAGTGATTGATTACATAGGCATCAGGGGCTTTTCAAGGAAAGAAGTGGAAGAAATAATGGGATCGGATAATTTGCCAGTGAAGGTAGAGATACAGATGGGCAAAAATAAGGAAGCGGGGCTATAAAAAGTATGTGAGAAATTGGAAAGTGAGTGCAAATGCTATTAGGGTTATGAAGAACTGGTTAGAAAAGGTACAGTGGGATGAATTTGGCGCAATGGAAAAGTTAAAGAATAAAAGTGAAGGAAAAACATAAAAAAATGTGTACTTGATTCGATGAAACATGTCAACATACAAAGAAAGAAGTGAGAAAGGTAATGAAGGAATACACACGGAGCGAATGGGCGTAGAAATAAATATAATAGTATATGTGAAAGAAAAAAGATACAGGCTGTGGATACAACGAGTGAAAAATTAAGAATGTGTAGAAGTGAAGTAGAAATGTGGAATATTCTAAAAGAGGTGAAATAAAGTGACGGATGGAAGTTTTATTACAAAAATGGACGAAAAATGTGGGATAGGACACGAAATTGTAAGGGAAGTGATTGAAGATTTCACCGAGGAAGAGGTGAATAAATAATTTGGTGAAGTAAAAAAAGGAAAAGCTGTAGGTATGGACGGATTAAAAGCTGAGATGTGGAAGGAGATAGAAAATATAGGCAAGAGAATATTTGGGGAGCTGCTAAATCAGATGTGGAGAGGGGAAACTAAAATACCGACCGATCATTGAGAGTGAGGATTATGAGCCCTGTACACAAATGAGGAGATATTGCTGATGTAGACAACTACAGAGTAATAAGGTAATAATTATCGGGCATAAGATTGCGACAACGGTGATATAAAACGACTAAAGGAGGAATAGTGGTTTTTTACTAGAAACTAGATGGGGTTCTAGAAGAGGATGTGTATATGTAGTATTATTTGGACGTACAAGCAGCATATGATACAAGCTCTTTGAAAGGGTCATCGGCTGGTCAAGCGGTTGGAAGAGACAGGCGGGCTATCTAATAATAATAATAATACATTTATTCACGGAAGCCATTTACAGAGTACAAGTACAAACGATCCTTAAATACTAAACAAAGAATAAATAATTAAAAATTACTGATTTACATATTACAAATTATTGAGTAACCGACGCAAACTACTTAATGAGTCAACAAAAAAATCAAAATTGGCGACTGCGTTGGCGTTTCTTAAAATTCGCGTTGCGGCTGAGTGCCGGGCATAATCTGTCCTTTGAAAGGGAATATAAAATGTGGTGTTATCACGTAAGCGGCGAGGAGGTACATAAATGCCCATTAAATTGAGTAGGTCAGGACAGTCGATGTTGTTTTGAACGATTTTGTGTACAAGCATTACATCTGAATTAAACCTTCTTGTTTCAAGACTAGTAAGTTTGAAGGCCGAGAGTCCATATTGATAGCTGTAAGGTACATTACACTTAAATGATAAAAATCGTACAAACTTCTTCTGGACCTGCTCAATTTTTCCTATATCTACACTAGTATATGGAGACCAGACACTGGAACAATACTCCAGCTGTGGGCGAACAAGAGAGTTATAAAGCAGGACTAGTGTGCGATAGTCACGAAAATCTATCCCGTTTCGTTTAATAAACCCCAAAAGCTGGTAGGATTTGGCCACGATATTAGATATATGATTAGAAAAGTTTAAGGTGGTATTAAAGGTAACGCCAAGGTCTTTAATGTAGTTGACTCGTGATAGAGGTTCACCGAGAAGAGAGTAATCATATAGCAATGTGGATTGACGCCTAGAAAAGGTTATCACATTGCATTTTTTGAGGTTAAGTGCCAGCTTATTTTCATTACACCACTGCCCAAATGTCTGTAAGTCAGAATGGAGTAATGACGCATCTTCCATTGATCGAACTTTCATAAAAATTTTCATGTCGTCCGCAAATAGTAAGCACTTTGCATTTGAAAAACAGTTCACTACATCATTAATAAAAATATTAAAGAGCAGGGGCCCTAGATGGGAACCTTGCGGAACACCAGATGTTACATTAATAGGACGAGAAACACAGTTCCCAATACGAACATATTGAGTCCTGTCGGTCAGATATGATTTTAGCCAGTCCAATAGGATACCGTCAATACCGAAACAACGCAATTTATCAAGCAAGATCATCTGATCAACAGTATCGAACGCTTTCGAGAAGTCTGTGTAGATAGAATCTACCTGACAACTGTCTGCGAAAGCATCGACAATAAATGATTCATAAACCAAAAGATTGGTCGAAGTCGATTTTCCTGTTCTAAAGCCGTGTTGGTGCATGGAGATTGAAGATTGACAAATTGCAGTTAAGTGGGAAGTAAGTAACTTTTCAAATATCTTAGGTACCACAGATAGAATAGATATAGGCCTATAATTACCAACATCTTTTATTTCGCCAGATTTGTGGATCGGTGTAATAAATGCGCTCTTCCAACATTTGGGAAATGTTCCCGTGGAAAGAGATAGGTTATATAATAACCATAAAGGACGGCTAAGTGCAAAAGCACAGTTATAAAGAAAAATTGCGGGCAGCCCATCAGGACCAAGGCAGTTATTAGCCTTCAAGGAAAGAAGCTCATTCAGAACATCTGATATTTTTAGAACAGGAGGAATGCACTCATTAATATTAGTGTTCATGTTCGGACTATTATGTGCTTGATTAGTGATAGTTGGAGGTCGATAAATACTTCCAAAATATTGTGAAAATTGGTCAACTATTCCCTCTTCAGTGGAAATAATTGTGTCACCATCTACAATGATCGAAGGAATATGATTGAAATTGCGTTTATGATTAACGTAACCCCAAAAGGCTTTTGGGTTACTTTTAATAGAATTTTCGACCTTATGAATATGGTTAGAATAGCATTCCTGTGTTAACCTCTTGCACTGGTCACGAATAATAGAAAATTTAGAGTAATCTGAAGGGCACCGAGATAATTTGTATAATTTATGTAATCGTTTCTTTAAAAGTACAAGACTTTTTAAATCAGTACTGAACCAATTAGGGAAACGCGAGGTCTTCTTGCGGACCGGACTAATTTTAGGTACATGTTGATCTACTATCCCAAAAGTAATGGAATAGAATAAATCGCAGGCGACATCGATGCCGCAACCCTCGAATATAGCATCCCACCGCACATTAAGAAGGGCATTGTTGATTGATGTATAATCCGCGCGCTTAAAATCGTAAACAAGAACATCCTTATTACCTAGCCAAACATTGTCAAGTGAAGTTTCTAATTTAATATTAATATCTAATGGTGGGTGGTGGGCATCACAGGGTAAAATAGAGAACGTCGACTCGGAGAGATTTAAATTGGATGCTAATTCAGATGGCGCAAAAATAAGATCTAACATAACTGAATTCGAATTATAAACACAATTTAGTTGGTGAGAGTTAATATAACCAAAAGTGTTGGATACTAAGGAGGTTTTAGTACAGGTGGAATCAGTTCTAACACCGTATTCATCGTTAATCCAAGATGCGGATGGCAAGTTGTAATCGCCGAACATGTACAGCTTATTAGAGTTAGAAATTGATTCCACAGACTCACAGTGACTTTGATAAACTGCTAAATCAGAGTTAGGTGGTATATATACAGCTCCGAGTATAATTTTGCAGCTACCGATGTGAATGCAAACATACAAATCTTCATGGAGATTGCTGTGACTATGAACTTCATAAGATGCGTATCTATTAGATACTGCAACTAAAACTCCACCGCCACGAGATTTAGACGTTGCAACACAATTGCGATCACATCGGTAAACTTTACAGTTAATGAATCCTAATTCAGAATTAGATATTGAACCCGTCAGCCACGTTTCCGTAAGTATAAAAACGTCATGCTCAAATAAAGGTAAAGCAGTATTTAGTGCGAACAATTTAGAGCGCATTCCGCGAACGTTTTGATAATATACACTCAACGAAGGGTATGTAGGTTGATTGACTGATATATGGACTAACGAGGGTGATGGAGATGAAGATGGCTGGGCTAGATTGGAGTTTGAACTGGGTGAACTGACGGGCTTTGTAAAAAAGAAGATTTATTGACGTCGCTTGGTGCATTAGATGGGTTGAGTTTACGCCTTCGATTTATAAAAACACGTATGGAAACACCCTTTGGCCATTTATCAGCTAATAATATGCCGTCAGTAGCGCTAGTAACTATACCAACTTTAAAAGAAGTATAGACTTCGTTTTTGGTAAGCGGTAAACAAGTAACATCGTTGATACCAAGATTATTCCGGAAAAAATTCCGGATGTCGTCGACTGTAGTACAAGGCGCACAATTGTTAACATGATAAAATGTACGTCGTTGAGCTGCTTGAATACCTAAATTTTCAGCAGTCCCTCTGATAACCGATTTGGAGTTGGGATTTTTATTAGATGAAACAGATTCCGGTAATTTATCAGATAATACTTCAGCTGCTGGAGACTTGGTAGCTGGACGGATGGTTGATGGAATGTCAATAACGATCGATGGACGATTTGTAGTGGTTTTCCTAATATTACCATTACTATTGACAGAAGTAGAGGGAACGGAAATTAAGTTATCATCCACCGGCTTAGGAGATTGGTTGATAATTCCCGAACGCAATACTTCATTCTCGTTCATTGATAAACGTTCACACAACGATGAGAATAGTGATTTTAAATCAATAATTTCGCGCTTAAGATCCTGCAACTCATGTCTCACTGCGCGTAATTCCAATTCGAGTGCGGGGCATTCCGGAGTTAAGATTGATTGATTTGTGCACTCAGTTCCGCGAATTTGTATTTCTGGAGAGGGGATGGCGGGATCAGTAACCGATGAGCTCTCGTTTGGATCGGACCCAATGCAAGACGGACATGCGGGGACATTAACAACATCGGACTTTAAATTTATTAATCCCTTGTAACGTTTTATACAACTACGATGCATTAAGCCATTACATGTTAAACATTTAATGCCGGTTGTTACCTGAGTTTTGCATCTGTAGCAAATCATGATTGTAAGTAAAATATAAAATAAAATCAGCTGTTGTAAATAGCGGATGAAAGAGAGGTTAAACAAGTAAAATAAAATAGGAAATAAAATAGGAAAAGACAATGGACACTCGCTTCACAACACTGGGCCCTTAGTGTTGGCTTAAAAAATACGTCACAGGTTAAAATAGGCCACGGAGAGATGGAATATGGGTAGCAGTAAGAAAACACAGCGAGTGAATTCTTGTTGCTTGAATTTAGAGGTTAGGTGTGAGTGAACACATTAAAAGCAAAACGTAAGTACTTACACGATGGAAATTAAATGGCTTAATTACACATGGTATAACTGTAGAACACAACACGTTCAATTTATAATAAAACACTAGGATAAAATAATCAAAATATAAAATTTTGTGCGAATCAACTATCAGCTGTTGACAGATATTGGTCACCATTCTATCCAGCCGTCAATTTGGCTTCCAAAATTGGACGTCAAACGTAGACGCCCTGAAGAAGGCTCGGAGGCTCGTCAACAAGGCCAACACTAGAAATTACCTTTGACGTAAAGAACGACTTCAATTCATATTGGGAGAAGTAATACACTTGTTATGTTCCATTTGCTTATTATCAGGTAACTGACACGTGTTTCGGTCCTTACGGATCATTCTCAAAGTTAAGACTGTATTCGTTGTGGGTTTATATATGAACTGATTTTGTATGTCGGTGCCTAGCAATATGACACCACTGGTCGAATTGGTATTTTATCTTTGTGAATCTTTAGCATTTCGTATAGGGTTGGTGCTCTTGGGTTCATCTCCTTCAGTTTCAATGTTTTTTTCCGGTATATTTGTAGAGTATTTTATTATATCTCTGATTTTTTTTTGGAATTTCGTTGTCGGATCTTTTTGTTGTTCTTTGGAAACTATTCTCTGATATGAATACTTCTACTTTTCCACATATTCGTCCTTGTGGAGTATTATTATTATATTTCCTTTGTCGGCTTTACATATTATCAGATCATGATTCATGCACTTTTGTTTTATTTGTTTAATGGTATTCTCTTCGTTATTACTGCTTTGCTTGTGTTTCGATGATTTTCTGGCGTCTTTAATAATCGTGTTTGAGAGGGGTATTATGACCATCTTATCCGTTAAACTTGCTCTCCTTATTGCAATTTCTGTTTCTAATGCTAGTTCTTCATAATTCTTCTTAAGGGTCGTTAGTGCCGGTGAGTATTTTAGTCCTTTCTCCATAAGTTTGATTTCATCCTCGCTAAAGATTTAGTGAAGTTTTTTTAGCCTAGAGTAAAATATATGGGTGCAATTCTTTTAATAGTAAGGGTTATTTAGAACCAAATTCAGCAATTCTTTTAACTTATCCAACTTTTTCTTCTAGTTTATATACTGTCGGTGTGATACTCTATTAACATATTCTATAGATTCGGCCAGAAAACAGTCTAGAAGAGATGTTGTCTAGTCGTTTTGTGAGTTCCATGTGGATCACTTTAAGGTAAAACCATTTTCTATTTTCCAGTTCGATCAAATACGTGGTTGCTTTTGTCACCGCGCGTTTAGCTTCTATTGTATTGTAGCTGCATTTGATTTTCATAAACTTTGGTATTATTTTGGATTTGAGGCACTGTCGGTTGAAGTATATATGATTTGAACACCGTTGCATTTTCAACTTAGTTTTCTTATACATTCATATACAGTCTTAACTTTGGGAATGATCCGTAAGGACCGAAACACGAACATAACAAGTGCATTACTTCTCCCAATATGAAATTTGGTTACATCAAGAATGTAACAGAACAAGTATCGAATTGACTTCAATTCAATTCCCTAGTTCATCATAATGGAGGAACTAGAGAGGAGCAGGGCCCCAGATTACCTAGAGGCCATCATTGCGGACTACGAGCGTTCGATCCTCTTCAAAAGGAACAACGGCGTTTCGAAGATCTGGAAGGTAAAGTTAGGGGTCCCGCACAGTTACGTCCTCGGTCCTACACTGTGGAACCTAGATGAAGACGGCGTCTTCAGGAGCAGAGAGATCGAGGAGGTCGCGAGTCTGGCCAGAGGGGCGACCAGGAGGATCTCAGAGTGAATAGCGGAAGCAGGACTGGATATAGAGGCTGAGAAAACGACGATCCTTCGGGTTTCGAGACGCCGCGTGAGAAGAGGAAGATTAAATGGTAACATCGAGATCTTGGACAACGATTTGGTCCAATATTTGGGGGTCATAATAGAAACAAATCCCTTATCCAGCAGGCAGGCCTATTGGCGAACCTCGGCGATCCGTCGGAAGGCAAAAGAAAACTGCTGCTGAGAGCCGCGCGAGCTAAGGAGCTGTACGCCCCACAAGCATTGGCGAAAAGTGTAGAGGCGCAGAGAAACAGGGACAGGCTACACGGAGCCCTAAGAGCAGACGCCATTCAAGTGGCCAATGCACCATAGTAAAAATTTGTTAGTCAACTATTAATAATGGACACATAGTGTCTGAAATGTACATCTAGTGCTTAATTAAAAACAGTAAAGAAAGCAATTTAACCGCGTTTTTTATTATCAGTGAAAGGAGCATTGGGACGCCAACAATGAGAAAGGCGTCTGGACGAAGAAGCTCATCCCAGCGTTGAAGCCTTGGACGACCAGGAGGCATAGCCTAACCTAACTTAAATCCTGTCAGGACATGGGTGCTTCCGCCAGTACCTATATAAAATCGGGAAATCTCCCAGGAGGAGTGCCATTAGTGCAACGGCATGGTGGACGACGCGCGACAGTTGTTCTTTAAGTGTCCACGGTGGGAACGGGAGCAGGAAGAAATAAGATGGGCACTGGACCAGAGAAACTCGTTGTGTTTGTTCGGCCAGAGACTTTCTAGAAGGGAAAGAAGCCCTCCTCTGTGAAGCAGCTGGAGCAGGTGAGTCAGGTTGGTCTGGTGAGACAGCCGTGGTGGAGGTCGCAAGCGAGGAGCAGGAGAAGGAAGATGCTGAGGTCGAAAAAATATTAAAGGGTCAAGGTGAAGAGAAGAAAAAGGAGGGTACCAGATGAAGTGTGTAACGATGCAACTAGTGTCTGAGTGTGATCCTTGTCTGGCTGTGCAGAACTTAATTAAACATCTCTGCGGTGATGATGAATAGACAAGAGTGGCAACATTGTGCGCTCCTTAATCCCATTTTTATGGTAGATTGGATAAGAAGAGTGTATTAAGAAACATAGATTAACGTCGAAAGTGGAAATTAATGTATCAGACAAATTTAGATTGCCCGTTACGCGCTTTGCTGTTGAATTTATATATTAGTGAATTAGAAGAAGTGCTTAAGAAATGGTAAGCGGGTAGGGTAGTGATCGAAAAGATCATGGATGCCGACATATGCAGATGATATGATATTAATGGTGAGATATTTGGAAGGGATAAACGACTTGTTTAAGAGAGTGAAAACATGGATAAGAGTAAACGTAGGAAAGACGAAGTGGATGAGCTTTCGGAATCAAGGAAAAAAGAGAAGAGTGGAAGAATAAAAATGGAAGGATGAGGAAAATATGTAAAATGTATACAAGGAAAGGCAAGGAAAGTGTGAAGTGTTGTGAGAGAGAAGTGGAGAAGACAATTGGTTAACAAGTTTCGAGTGGCAAGTAAATTATGGAATGCGTGGGTAAAATCATTTGTAATGTATGGAGTGGAAGTATGGGGAACAAGAGTGTATGAGTGCATAGGAAAGAGTAACCGTGGTCTCTGAAGCATATACTGGGGGTTGAAAAATCGACTCTAGGATACGTAGTTTTTCTGGAAAAAAAATAGAGAAAGTCTGCAGTGAGGAAATAAGAATAGCGACTTATGAAATGAAGTTATGTGGATTAGGGGAGGAGAGACTGGTGAAAGAGGTATGGAAAGCGTGCGCGATTGAAAGGGGAAAATAAAGCGAAAGTAAATTTATGAAAATGCGGGGTTTTCGAAGAATATAGTCAATGGATGGTTAGACCATGGTGTAAATATAGCGGCTTGGATGAAAGAGAAAAGAGAAGAAATGGAAATTATGAAAGACAGGGATGTATTGAAAGGTGTAAATACAATAAAAATGTTTAAAAGGAGGCAACATGTCAAGGTAATTTAATAACAGTCAGTTTGGTATAGAGGAAAAGGTCACCTTGGCAGGAGATATATGCCAGTAGAGAGAAGAAGAGAAAGCTGGATTTGGAGAAAGTTATGGAAAATGTGTATTATTTGTATATGTGTAAATAAGAAGGATACTTGAAGACATTTGGTAAAAGAGTGTGTGTGGAATGAGTGAAAAAAAAACAAGTGACTGAATGGATGAGAGAAGATGGTGCCGAAGTAAAGATTAATCAAATTGGGATTGGAAAAAGAAAATATAAAAGAAGAATATGATAGTGTTGTTATTGTATTATTATATATGGTCTCTCAAAATGGACTGACATTTTAATTTATTAATAAAACATATTATATTATTGGAAAAGTACGAATGTTTTTATTTTAATATAAGGTACAAACATGGAGGTTATGTGTGGGACACAATATCCGATAAATGGGCGCCTCGGCCTTGTTTGCAAATGGTCATTCTTTTGACAATATTTTCAATTACATTTTGGCATAATTGCGGACTAATTTCATTAATGATGCGTCTAATTTTTTCGCACCATCTTGGTGGCCAATTCACAACGCCGCAGCGCGAATTAACACGACCATGGAACTTTGTCTGGTGTGCTGCATTGATTCGTTCGCAGTCTGGCAGGTTGCACCATCTTGTTGAAAGAATATGTCAGAATATGTCTTCCAAGTCCATGCCCTTTAATTCATTCCATAAAAAGTTGGTTATCATGTCACGATAACGAACACCATTGACAGTAACCGCATTATCCGCAGCATTCTCGAAAAAGTACGGCCCAATCACTCCTCCAACCCAAAATCCGCATCAAACAGTGACTCGTGGTGGATGAATGGGAAGCTTATGGATCACTTGAGGATTTTCAGTCAGTTTTGTTTATTCACGTAGCCAGTAAGTTGAAAATGCGCATCATCGCTGAAGATGATTTTCTTCGAAAAATCACCATCACCATTTCCCTGCTTGTGTCAATTGGATCTTGTAGGCATGCAATTGCAGATCTTTAGTCAAAATTCGCTGCACAGAGCTTCTTGATACGTCCAATTGCTGAGCAAGATGGCGAATCAAGGTGGAAGGACATTCGTCAACATTCGCACTCACTGCGGCTATGTTTTCAATCGACCGACCAGTACGAGAACGACCATTACTTTTCGAGGTTAGAATTGAACCTCTAACCTCTTTTTTTTAATTAAATGCACCACAGTGTTGCGAGATGTGCGTTATGATGCGAACGTCTCTGCAAAATTTTCACCATTTCTGTAATGAATTTTCACAATTTCTAGGCGTTGCTCGATCGTGCAATTATTCATGACTAAACTTCAATACTTCCTGAGATCAGTTGTCAAAGATTAGTACTCTATGTTCGCTACAAAAAAAAAAGGCGCACAATTTAAAATGTCAGATTCATTTGAGACACTTTCTATGTCAATAAATGTCTATATGTCAATTATTTTTTATTGAGACATACAATTGTTTCGGCGCTTTGTCAAATTCAATTGCTTTTCCGTTACTCTAGATTTTGTACTAATTGTTACTTTAAACTATAATAAACAGAAGATTAATTAAATATAGCCTTGATCATTTATTATTCTAGCGTACTCTTGACCTAGCACAATAATCAATACAATGACCTCTCGTACTCCCGACCTACCTTAACAAACTGCGCATTAACCTAGGTCAAGAGTACGCTAGTTCAAGCGTACAATTTATTAAGGTCGGAAAATGCTGAAGTGAGTTTAAACTTTATTATAAATAATTTCCAATTCTTTCAATTTGACAAGTTTTTCATCCGCTTTTATCTATTTTTTAATTGTGTCTTACAAATATCCAACGTTATCAATTGATTTATGAAGTGGCATTCATTTGATTAAGCTTTTGTATTGTCTGTTGAGACAATTAATTAATGAACTTCTTGTTTGATAATTGTGCGTGTAATTAGCTTAAGTCACCAAAATAAATATAGCGTTATACAAAAGAAAGTTTAAAGTGTTTTTTTTTTATTAATATCCTGCAAGTATAACGAAGTAGATGCCTTCAAAATAAATAAGGCAATTAATTTTTTCGGCGCTTTTTTCAATTTCAGCTAGTTTTCCGTTACTTTAGATATTGTATTAAACTACAATTAATCGAATATGTATTTAATATAGCCGTGTAAACTTAGTATACTCTTGATCGTTATTTATTCTAGCGTACTCTTGACCTACCCCAATAATCAATACAATGACCTCTCTTACCCTCGACCTACCTTAACAAACTGCGGATTAACCTAGGTCAAGAGTACGCTAGTTTAATCGTACAATTTATTAAGGTTGTAAAATGTTCAAGCCTTCTTTATCTTTAGTAATACTTTTCTACTTTCCTAATAATATTTATTATTATTCATGTTATATTAACACAGAAAAATATGGGAAAAAGGATAGAATGGTCACATAACCAATTTTAAAAATTAAAATCTAATTTTAATAGTGGAGTTTACTTTGTGGTACATCTTCAATAAAATTTACTTTATTTAATAGAGGTTAAACAAAGTCATCGTGTCTCCTTCTTCATAAAATTAAATTGACAGTTTTGAGGTTAGAATCGATACTTTCTCAACCTTGTGGTGCATTGTATTTTTACTTATACTTATAAAAATAATGAATTTCATCTCGGAATAACAATTTGAATTAGATATAACCTTAACTGTTTCTTTTTAATGTATTTAAAACTAAACACAATTAAATAATGATGACGGTTGCGACCGTTACTACGTGGTAATCCATAGTATAGTTACTGAATAAAATACTTATTACAATTTTTACCAAAATTGTTTATTGTAATGAAAATCAAAACTCGAAACTTAAATAGTGCCTCTGCAGTTACGATTTAATTTAATTACAATAAACAATTCTGGTTAAAAAACCGTTTTATTCAATAATTATAAAACAAATTAAATGAAACAAATATGCAAACAATAAATTTTTCTTTCTAATTAAATATTGTAATAAATGTAACGACAATTAACAGTTATGTAATTCAATACCTGAAGATGCTTTAGTATGAGAAGTAGTTGTTTTAACTGTTAATTGGTTTTTGTAGTTTTTACATTTTAATAATGTAAAAACTACGGAATTTCAGAAGAATTAGCTCTAATTATTATTTTAATAAATTATTTGTTACACATAGTTGAAGAAATATTACACTAATTATTTTACTTTTAATTATGCGTACGATGTATTTAGCAAAATTTAAATTGTTGAAATATTAATATTAAGGGCTTAAATATTTACAAACACGAAATGTATTAAATTATAATTTAATATTCGGTGCATGAGGTCGTCGTGATAATAAATTATGACAACATTTTTATTTCGTTTTCAGACGTTAAGTAAATCCGGTCTGTCTGGTAAAAATTGGACTTTGGAACAGTTTTATATTAAAAAAATAGCATAATGTATCTGTGTGCGTGTATTCGTCACACTCGAGATGATACGCTTATAAATTGCAAAATAATCATAATCCATGAGGATAATAATTATTACCTATTAATGATGCTTTACGATATCGAACCGAAAAGTCAACGACTTATTTATGTGTGTGTGTGTGATGCAATAATGATGAAAGTAAATTTCGAATTAAATATTTCTATTTTAGATAAGTTATCTAGAAAAAATGAGTGGTGGTATTCTGTTTGTGAGGCATTACAGATCAATTTTTCAAATTTATGTATCATAATTATGATAATATTATATCAATTACGAAAATATCCCTTTTAATAATGTAAACAAATAATCAGGATTGCGTTCTCGTTACGGAAAATTTTATATTTAAAATAGATTACTTTTAAATGTTACCATAATTTACTTCTAATTATGCAAAGAGAAAGTGATCTTACTTCTCTTGTATTTTATGTTCGATTGGTGTTAATTTTGAACTACTAAAGCAATGTTCTTATAGGTGTAAACAATTACCTTTAACAATTTTTAAAATCAATTTTTTTACACCCTTAAACAACTAACGGTTGTAATCGTTAATATTAAAAATTTTCTTAAGAGAGAAAGCTTAGGTTTTTAATTACATCTTAAGATTTGTTTTGTTCTCACCTAAAACACGTTATTTCTTAAAATAAGGAATGACTTTAAAGTAAAGTAGTGACTTTATTGTCAAGAAATTACAATTTCAGTGGATATTCTTGTCAATTCTCTAAATATACTTTAACAATTAGTTGAATTTGATTCTCGTTTATCACGTGGTGAAACATTTTTAATATAAAGGGTTGACAATTACTTTTTCTTTATTGATTTATGTGTGATATTTCAGACTAGAACGTAAAACTGGAGATAATTTTGGTTTAAACCTAAACACATTCATTCCGAAAAATAAACACTTCAACATCTTTTTTTTTAAGTTATACTCATTTATAAATCTAATATGCGCCAGTATCAATCAAATAATAATAAACATCTACGTAATAAAATAACCCAAACATCCTTAACGCATGTGTCATACACAATGTACTTAAAACAAGGAAACTAATTTCAGATTTTACTCCAAAGAAAATATTTTTATTGTTCAATTTTGATTTAAGCTAGGGAAAAATCTTCATTTATTTAAAACAATTTTTATTTACTCTGTACTACATGTAACGGTCGCCAACATCATTTTCACAATTTTTTATGACTTAATCATTGAGGATTTTGTAGGTGAGTATTGACAGCCTTGTTTATTTTCCCTAAATTTAGTCATAATTCGATAAAATTTTACAAATATCAAAAATCATCTTTTTAATACACTATTTAAATAAAAATCTATAGACTCACCAAAAAAAAAACTGTTTCTTCTCTATTTTCGTTATCACAATGCCCAGTTAATAAAACCATACACTCTCACGTACGTCTTCCATCTATCTGACACAATTCATCAACTCGAAATGTCGCAACGTATTTTCGTTTCGTTATCAGTCGACTCCTTCTCTTTTTATCAGCTCGAGATTGGAGTAAACATGCACTTTTCGTATCGCTTCACGAAAATCGACACCGATCGAATTGAAGCCAACAAGCAAGTGACAAATAACGTTCACTTTCTCCCACTCGCATTAATTTATAATTGAGGAGGAATTGTGGAAACGTTTGGAACTAATCTAATTTAAATACGAAAAAAATTCCGAGAACGGAAAGCTAATTATTTGTGGTAGTATATATTTAACGACATTATCTTCAATAGAATTTTTGCGTAGCTCTGGATTAAGCAAACATTTGGATTATCTTCTGTTTACATTGTTGTCTGAATATTTTGTTAATGATATTTTGACTTATAATAATAAGAAAATATGTTAATGATAGGATTAAATAATTACGAAGCAGATGATTGTGGTACGTAATATATGTGGTCAATTAGTAACACATAATTTGATAATGATTACCGTGTAATCAAAACAAATTATTGCAGCAAACAAGTTTCGATTGTATACTTTATTTTAATAATTGAGAATATAAAATGAAGTGAACGCACTTCTAAGATTCAAAAATTTCTTCGTTTAAAAAAAAATCTTGTCACAATTTATTTCATTCTACCCTTGAATTTGCTTGAGTGTCAAATCTCACAATTTACATGTAAATTAAATACAGTGAAAATTTTAATTATTTTTAAAAAGTATGTTTTTTTTTCAATAAATGAGAAGATTCTATAATAAATAAAATAATATAAATTACTATAATGAGTTTAAGAAGCTTAGCAAAATAAAATTAGTTGTTGTTGCTAAGGAGACTCAATATTTTCTCTCCTCGTCATTAAATAATAACGTAAAAAAAGCAACAACAGCATACAATAATAAATATATGTCTTTTACACAAGTATGTTAAAGTGATATAATATAACTTCGTATTACATCCTCATCCATATAAAAAACCTTGTCACAATTTTCTTCATTCTCCCCTTTGAAAGGAAGAGTTTTATGAAGACGATTTTTTAGTTCGAATTTCTAGCAAAAAAACAATGGAAAATATGTACTTGCAAACTTAAAAAAAACACCACAAAAAAGTTTAAACTTTAAGAAGTAAAATCCAATAACATACAGGGTCAGTTTTTTTAGATGTTCTCTACGGGGATCTCGAAAACTATAATAGATAGAAAACTGTTAAATGGGAAAAAAAGTGTAATTTTAAGAGAGCAAAATTATCAAAAAAGATAAGGATAACTACATATTTTGACAAAAGTAAAAAGTGTCAATTTAAAAAAAATCAATATATCTGGGTTATTATGACAGATAGAAAAAAGCTGTAAAAGACAAATTCGTAGATAATTTTTTGCAGATTAATAAAATTATAAATAACTGCAATTATTTTAATTTTATCTTTTTCATGGCTAACTATTTTTTTATTTATACTAAAATTTAAAATGACTATAACTCATTTATTTTTATGAATAACTAAGTCATTTTGGATTAAAGAGAAAAAATAATCTATCGAATGAGTCGATGGCCAACTATGGTTTCCATTTAAAAAATTGAAGTTTCTGTCATATCTCTGAAAATAATGGCGATAAAAAATTTCTGGATATATTTAATTAATGTGTATAAAATTATTTACAACTTTGTTTTTTACAGATTTTTTCCCATCTGTCCTAATAACCGAGTTATACTGTTTTGAAGAAATTGACACTTTTTACTTTTTTCAAAATATCTAGTTACCCTTGACTTTTTGAAAACTTTGAAAGTGGAATTTTGTTCGCCTCATAAATCTAAACCTCTTTTCCCATTTAACCGCTTTTCTATCTCTTATAGTTTCCGAGATCCCCATAGAACATCTAAAAATAACTCACCTTGTATAATAATAATAGAAAACTACAATAAAATAAATTTTGCAAAAAATGTTAATAAATTATTTTAAAACAAACAGTTAGTAATTAGCAAATAAAAACAATTAAAATTTTGTAAGAAAAAAATAGTTAAATAAACAAATTTACTAAAAAAAATTTTTGTTCTGTTGTTTATGAAAAAATTAAAGCATGGTGTATTTTAGAAAAGATTTGAAAATTCTGCTAAAACAGTAAAAATTTTATTAAAAAAAAACTATTAACAAGGTTAAAATTTGGTTGAAAATAGTTCGAATTTTACCATAAAAACAAATGAAAATTTATTATAACATAATTATAACCAATTAAAAACAGTAGAAAATAATATAGACAATTAAAACAAAATAGTTAGAAACTTAAACAAAACAGTTTTCAATTGGTCGATAAATACAAGAAATGTTTCTAAAAACAATTAAACTTTACTTGAGAAAACGCACTTAAAAACTTTTAAAAAACAGTTTAGAAAACGAGAAAACAATTGAAACATTGTAAAAAATAGTTAAAACAATTTAAAATTTGGCTGTGAACGGCTGCAGAAAGTAATTGAAATTTGGTAAGAAAAAAAAACAGTGAAAATTAAAAATAAAAATCATTTAAAATTTTTCTTAAAAATAGTTGAATCAAAAAAAGATAGAAATTTGCACCAATAATGAAAGTTAAAAATTTAGAGAAAACAAAAACTATTAAAACCTATTAAGAAAAAGAAAAATTTATAAAAATAGTTTCCTTTAATTCTGTCGTTTATCAAAAAATTAAAATCTGGAAGAAAAAGTTTGTTTTTTTTCGAGATATTAATTTGATGAAAACAGAAATTTGTTTGAAAATAGTTAACATTTTTTTTCAAAAAAAAGACGATTAAAAATGTATAATAAAACTTTATTTATGTTTTTGTTTGAAACTTAAACAAGACAGTTTATAATTTTCTGAAAAGTAAACGCAATTTTGCCAAAATAACAATTAATCTTACAAAAAATAAAACAATAGAAACGTGATAAAAAAGAAAACAATTAAATAAATAAATTTGCTAAAAATATTTGTTTATTCTGTTGTTTATCAAAAAAGTAAAATCTGTAAAAGAAAAAGTATTTGTTTTCTTAGAAAAATAGGGGCTAAACGATTCCTTGAGGAATATCACACTATGAAAAAATTAAAGCTTCGTAATTTTTTAGAAAAGATTTTAAAATTCTGCTAAAACAGTAAAAATTTTATTTAAGAAAACCTATTAAGGCAACAGGTTAAAATTTGCTTGAAAATAATTCGAATTTTACCAGAAAAACCAATAAAAATTCATTATAACATACTTGTAAACAATTAAAAACAGTAGAAAATAATATAAACAATTTAAACAAAATAGGTAGAAACATAAACAAAACAATTTGGTTGATTGAGTTACTTGAAGATAATAATAACTTTGATTTAAATCAAAAATAAACAAAACAGTTTACTAATAAAAATATATTAAAATCCTTTACGTTGTAGAAAATTAAACAATTTTTTTTCTTGTTTTTTCTATTTAAAATATTGTGTCGAAAAATACAAGAAATATTGCTAAAAACAATTTAACTTTGCAATTGTAACATTGCAAAAAAATAGTTAAAACAATTTGCTTATGAACGACTGCAGAAACTAATGAAGTAATTTGGTAAGAAAAAATCATTGAAAACTCTATCTAAGATAAGAAATCATTTTAAATTTTGCTTAAAAGCAGTTGAATCATACAAAAAAAGTTTTTAAAAAAGATGGAAAATCTCACAAGTTAAAAATTCGGAGAAAAAAACAATTAAAACCTGCCAAGAAAAAAGAAACCGTTAAGTAACCACATTTGCTAAAGAAAGAGTTTTTTTTTTAATTTTGTTGTTATCAAAAAATTTAAATATACAAGAAAAAGTTTGTTTTTCTTAAAAAAAAAAACTAAATCAGTTGATAATAATAATAATAATAACTTTATTTACGGGATTCACCCTATGTACATTAGAAAAAGAAAAATACAAAATAAATCAACATTGAGAGAAATAAATATATAAAAATAAAATAACAAAATCATCTAAACTACTTAACAACAATTGAAAATAAATAGTAATAAACAAAAGTAAATAAATAACATTATTTTATACAAAGGCGCAGAAGAATCGACTTAAAATCAAAAAGGCTTCCAGAAAATAAATTAATAAATAAATTTTGATATTTTATTTTAAAAAAACTGTTGAGATTTACTTTGATGATAATACAATTTGTTTGAAAATAGTTCAAATTTTGTTGAAAATTTATTATCTTATAATAAAGCGTGTCAACTTAAAAAAAAAAACATTTTAAATTGCTTGAAAATAAAAGAAACAATTGATTGTCTCTTAAACAAACAGTTAAAGAAACTTATATAAACTAGTTTAAAATTTGCTGAAAAGTAATCGGAATTTTGCCAAAAAAGCAACTAAAAACAAATAGCAAAATTGTCGTGACTGAATTAACACTTAAAAAAACAATTAATCTTACAAAAAAACAAAACAATAAAAACATGTTAAAAAACAAAACAATGAAATAAATAATTTATTATTATTATTTAAACAAATGAGAAAAGTTAAAAATTCGGAGAAAAAACAATTAAAACCTGCTAAGAAAAAAAAACTTTTAAATAAATAAATTTGCTAAAGAAATAGTTTTCTTTAATTCTATTGTTATCAAAAAATTTAGTAAGAAAAAGTTTGTCTTTTTTAGAGAAGAAAAACTAAGTCGACTAAATCAGTTGATATTTTATTTAAAAGATTTACTTTGGTGAAAATAGATTAAAATTTGTTTGAAAATAGTTCAAATTTTCCCATAATAACAATTGAAAATGTATTATCTTATAATAAAACTTGTAAACTTTAAAAAAAAACATACAAAAATGAAAATAAATAAAATAAACAATTTATGTTTTTAAACTAGTTTAAAATTTGCTGAAAAATAATAGGAATCGGAATAAACAATTAATCTTACAAAAAACAAAACAATGAATTTTTTATTATGTTGATTATCAAAAAATTAAAATCTGCAAAAAAAATATTGTTTTTTTAGAATATAGGAGGTAAAACGGTTCCTTGAGGAACACCATACTAAATATCTCCTCCTTACTAAGAATATAAATCAAGGTTGCACTTATCGGCTCAATAACGTAGAAAAATTATACAGTAATTACCAAATAAATTTTAATCCTTATTGTTTTTACTTCTGCTTGCAAAATTAATAAAATACATGATATACATATATTTTAAATGATTTCACTGATTTTCAATGGCCGTCTACTTAAACCCACCTCCATCCACAAACAGATGATATGCCTTAGCCAATTTTGGAGTTTTCTTGGATGTTTCCCCAGAAACATTTGGTAAGTGTTATAGAACCATAGCGATTTACAAAAAATATATTTACAATAACTTTAGCCAAAATTAGCAATTAAGTATTAAAAGAAATGTGGGCAACCAAATATACTTATAACATTAAATTAAATTTAAGCCAGTATTCGAAAACATTGTTTAAATATTTAGTAAAATTCTAGCTGCTGCTTAATCTAAATAGTTTGCATACATTTTATACACACGTAGAATATTGAAATGATCATTGTAAATTTTAATAATAACTTATTTAAAACTATATTACCTATTAAAACAAAGGCAGCATTTAATTGATCAGATTGTGATTATTATCAAAACCAAAGTTTTTTATAGCAAAATAATAACATCAATCATGTTTGAATCAAACAATCCAATTCAAAAAATTGGACCTACAAATTAAATGATTAATTATGGAGGCGTTTACTTTGTGGTAAAACAAGTATTCGTGTCTTCTTCGTTTAAATAATTATTCATCATATTCAAATTGTGTATACATGTACAACAAAATAATCCTCACTAATGGCAGTGATAATCTTAATAGATACAGCCTGATTATATACACATTTCTATCTCAAATTTTAGTCATACAAACAACAGTTTATCACTAAATATAACGGTAAACTATCATTAAATGACAATCGATAACGATACACGCGGCAATTGAGTAAATGACCCGCCGATGATAAGGTATTAGGTAAATATTTTCCTAGGTCGCGTGTTTGCACTACTTTTCGCGCATCAACTTAAATTAACATTGATTGTGTTTGCCAGCACTTGAAGCACAAACTAATGCGCGAATACCACTTAATTAGATCATAAATAACGTGTGTGCTCTCTCAATTATCGTTTATTACGGATATTGGACTCGCTAATAATATAATAGAGGTTATTTTATTTATAACTTTGATACTAATAATAATATAAGTACGACGAGCAATAGTTCGTTTCGTAACGTTGGTGTTAAATATTGAATAATGTTTAACGTCACTATATTAGTGCAATAAAAATAGATCAGGAATAATAAAAACATATTTACGAGAGTTGTAATAAATTTCATTCTAAAAAATATTATCGGATATAAATGGAATGTAATTGCATAGAAAATGCAAATTTTATGGAATAATTTATTTTTATGAATTAATTATGATTTTGTAAATCTCGTCCTGGAGTACTAATTTAAAAAAGTGTTTTAATAGGAACATTAATTTAAAAAAAAAACAATTCAAATCAATTGAGTTCTTTACTTAATTTAAAAATATTCGATCGGCGCAAGAATTTCTTAAATCGGAAAATTAGTTCAAAAGTTATCGGCAGAAATTAAAATGCGAATTTCATTTTTTTTTTACATAATCAAATATAATCGATCGCGGAAATTTAGCAGTGCAAAAAGAATTGAATTCAAATTGGCACATTAATTCGAAAGTTATCGCAAATAATAATAAAAACAATTGAAGTGCGAATTTCGGTTTTTAATATAATCTAAACATTATCAATCCTAATAATCAATCGGTGTAAGAATTTCTTAAATCGTAACATTAGTTTAAAAGTTATCGCAAAAACTAAAAAAAAACAATTGAAATGCGAATTTCAGTTTTTCGCATAATCTAAATATATTTGATCGTAGCAATCTATTGGCGCAAGAATTTCTCAAATCGGAATATCTGTTCAAAAATTATCGCCAAAAGATTAAAAACAATTGAAGTGTTAATTTCTGTTTTTTTTTTTGCATAATCTAAACATATTAGATTCTAGCAATCCACTGCGACCAGAATTTCTCAAATTGAATGATTAGTTCAGAAGTTATAGCCGAAAAATCAATAAAACAATTGAAATTCGAATTTAGTTTGAAGGTTATGAAATCAAATATAATAATTATGTGAAAAACTAAAACTCACACTTCAATTGTATTATTTTTGTGGTAGAATTCTAGTTGAAAAAAAACTTTAATTGATGGATTACTACAATATTTACAAAATATATAAAAAAATCAAAATTCTAATTCAATTGTTTTTTGATTTATTGGAGATAACTTCTAAAGTAACATTCAGATTTGAGAATTTCCTAAACCGATGGGTTGCTACAATCGAATACATTTAAAATATGTGTAAACAAATAGGTTGAGAATATGCGTAAAACTAAAATTCGTACTTCAATTGTTTTTTGATTTTTGGCGATAATTTTTAAAGTAATGTTCCAATTTGAGAAATTTCTTCACCAATAGATTTCTACAAGTGAATACATTTAGACTAAAATTCATGCTTCAATTGTTTTTTTTTTTCGGCGATATATTTTTAACTAAATTTCCGCTTTGAAAAATGTATTCACCGATGCGCTGCTATGATTGATTACATTAAGAATATGCGTAAAACAACATTTCGTAATTCAATTGTTTTATTTTATTTTGGGATAATTTTTTAACTAATAATGCCACGATTTGAAAAATTCTTTCATTGATGGATTGCTATGCCGTTTCTACAATTGAATACATTAAGAACATGCGTAAAACAAAAATTCGTACATCAATTGTTTTTTTTTGGTATTCAGTGATAACTTGAACTAATGTTCCTGTTTCGAAAATTCTTTCATTAATGAATTGTTTACAATCGAACATATTTAGATTACGTAATAACCAAATTCGTACTTCAATTGTTTTATTTTTTGGTGATAACTTTTAAACTAATGCTCCAATTCAAAAAATTCTTTCATTGGTGGATTTTTATGATAGAATATATTTAGATTATTTAAAAAAATTGAATTTCAATTGTTTTTTGATTTTTGACCATAACTTTAAAACTAATGTTCCGATTTGAAAATTTTCTTTACCGATTCTTTGCTACGATTCGGTACTTAAGAATATGCGTCAACAAAAATTCGTACATCAAATGTCTTTTCGTTATTCCGCGATAACTTTTGAACTATCGTTCCGATTTCAAAAATTATTTCATTGATGAATTGCTCCGATCTAATATATATTTAGATTACGCAAAAAAAACAAAATTTGAAGTTCAATTGTTTTTTTGATTTTTAGCGATAATTTTAAACTAATGTTCCGATTTGGGAAATACTTACACCAATGGACTGCTACGATTAAATACGTTTAGAATATGCGTAAAACTGTAATTCATACCTCAATTGTTTTCGTGTTTTTTCGACGTTAACTTTTAAACTAATCTTCCGATTGTAGAAATTCCTACACAGATGGGTTGCTACGATCGAATACATTTAGAATATGAGTAAAAGTAAAATTCGTACTTCAATTGTTTTTTGTTTTACTGTCATAACTCTGGAAATAATATTCCGATTCGAAAATGTCTTTCATTAATAGATTGTTACGATCTATTATATTTAGATTATGTAAAAAACAAAATTCAAATTTCAATTGCTTTTTTTCATTTTTGGGGATAACTTTTAAACTAATGTTCCAATTTGAGAAATTCCTAAACTAATGGGTTGCTACTATCGAATACGTTTAGTATATGCGTTAAGCTAAAATTCGTACTTCAGTTGTTTTTGTATTTTTCGACGATAACTTTTACACTATTGTTCTGATTTAAAAATTCTTTCTTTGGTGTATTGCTACTATCAAATATATTTAGATTATGCAAGAAAACAAAATTCTAATTTCAATTGTTTTTTGGCGATAAAATTCGCACTTTAGTTGTTTTTTTTTAAATTATTTGGCGATAACGTTTAAAACTAGTGTTTTTAAAAAAATCATTCATTGGTGTATTGCTACTATCGAATATATTTAGATTATGCAAAAAAACAAAATTCGAATTTCAATTGTTTTATTTTTATTTTTGGTGAAAACTTTTAAACTAATGTTCCGATTTGGGAAATACCTACACCAATGGGTTGCTACGATCGAATACATTTAGAATATGTGTTAAACTAAAATTTGTGCTTCAATTGTTTTTTTGTTTTTCGGCGATAATTTTTATACTAATTTTACGATTTGAGAAATTTCTTCACCGATGTGTTGCTATGATTTATTAAATTAAGAATATCTGTAAACAAAAATTGGTACTGCAATTGTTTTTTTGTTATTCGGCGATAATTTTTGAACTAATTCTCCGATTTGAACAATTCATTCATTGGTAGATTGCTACGGTCGAATATATTTAGATTATATAAAAAGCGCAGCTCGAATTTCATTTGTTTTTTCATTGTTCAGATTTGAGAAATACCTACAACCATGGGTACCTACGATCGCATACATTGAGAATGTACGTTAAACTAAAATTCGCGCATCAATTGTTTTTTTTTTTTGTTTTCCGGCGATAACTTTTATACTGATTTTTCGATTTGAGAAATTTCTTCACCGATGCGTTGCTACGATTTATTACATTAAGAATATCTGTAAAACAAAAATTCGTACTTCAATTGTTTTGTTGGTTATTCGGCGATAATTTTTGAAGTAACGCTCCGATTTGAAAAATTATTTCATTGGTGGATTGGTTACGGTCGAATATATTTAAATTATATATAAAACCACAATTCGAATTTCATTTGTTTTTTAATTTTTTTGCGATAACTTTTGAACTAATGTTCCGATTTGAGAAATACCTACATCGATGGATTTCTACGGTCAAATACGTTTAGAATAGGCGTTAAGCTAAAATTCGCACTTCAGTTGTTTTTTAATTTTTTTGAAAATAACTTTTAAACTAATGTTCCGATTTAAAAAATGTCTGTACCGATGGGTTGCTGCGATTTAATACATTTAGAATATGTGTAAAAGTAAAATTCGTACTTCAATTGTTTTTTTGTTTATCTGTCATAACTATTGAAATAATGTTTCGATTTGAAAATTTCTTTCATTGATGGATTGCTTCGATCGAATATATTTAGATTATGTAAAAAAAAACAAAGTTCGAATTTCAATTCTTCTTTTTTTTTTAGTTTTATAATATAATATGCGTTAAACTGAAATTCGCACTTAAATTGATTCTTTATTTTTTTGGGGATAACTTAAATTCTTTAATTGAGGTTAGCTACTATCATGTATATTTAGATTATACAAAAAACAAAATTCGAATTTCAATTATTTTATTTTTTATTTTTGGCGATAACTTTTAAACTAATGTTTCGAATTGAGAAATTTCTACACTGATAGATTTCTACAAGCGAATACGTTTAGAATATGTACAAAACTAAAATTCGTACTTCAACTGTTTTTTTTTTGTTTTTCGGCGATAACTTTTTAACTAAATTTCCGTTTGAAAAAATTCTTCACCGAAACGCCTGCTATGATTGATTACATTCAGAATATGCGTAAAACAAAATTTCGTAATTCAATTGTTTTATTTTATTTTGGGATAATTTCTGAACTAATAATGGCACGATTTGAAAAATTCTTTCATTGATAGACTGCTATGGTCAAATATTATTATTGATTATGTAAAAAAAAACAAAATTCGAATTTCAATTGTTTTTTTAATTTTTTGGCGATAACTTTTAAAGTAATGTTCCGATTTAAAAAATTTCTATACCGATGGGTTGCTGCGATTTAATACATTTAGAAAATGCGTAAAAGTAAAATTAGTACTTCAATTGTTTTTCTTTTATAACTATTGAAATAATGTTCCGATTTGAAAATTTCTTTCATTGGTAGATTACTACGATCGAATATATTTAAATTATGTAAAAAACGAAGTTCGAATTTCAATTGTTCTTTTTTTAAAGTTTTATAATATAATATGCGTTAAATTAAAATTCGTACTTCAATTGATTTTTTAATTTTTTGGGGATAACTTAAATTCTTTAATTGGTGGATAGCTACTATCATATTTATTTAGATTATACAAAAAACGAAATTAAATTGTTTTATTTTTTATTTTTGGCGATAACTTTTAAACTAACGATCCTATTTTAAAAAAATCTGTCATTGTTGTATTGATACTATCGTATTTATTTAGATTATGCAACAAACAATTTAATACAGAGATATTTAATACATTTAAAATATGCGTAGAAGTAAAATTCGTACCTCAATTGTTTTTTTTTTATTTTTCGGTCATTCTTGTTAATTCAATTGTTTTTATTTTTATTTTTGGAGATAACTTTTAAACTAACGTTCCTATTTAAAAAATTATTTCATTTTTGTATTGATACTATCGTATTTATTTAGATTATGCAACAAACAATTTAATACAGAGATTTAATACATTTAAAATATGCGTAGAAGTAAAATTCGTACCTCAATTGTTTATTTTTTTTATTTTTCGATCATACTTGTTGAAATAATGTTCCGATCTGAAAAATTCTTTCATTGATGGATTGCTAATATCGATTATTGATTGATTGATTAAGGTCGATTATGTAAAAAACCAAATTTCAATTACAATTGTTTTTTTTTTAAATTTTTGTCCATAACTTTTAAAATAATTTTGCTATTTGAGAAATTTTTATACACATGGATTTCTACAAACGAATACGTTTAGAATATGTGTAAAACTGATATTTGTCCTTCAATTGTTTTTGTTTTGTTTTTCGGCGATAACTTTAAAACTAATTTTCCAATTTGAGAAATTCTTTCATGGATGGATGGCTACCATCGAATATATTTGGATTATGTAAAAAACAAAATTTGAATTTCAATTGTTTTTTGATTTTTGGCGATAACTTTTAAACGAATGTTCCGATTTGAGAAATTCCTACACCGATGAGTTGTTACGATCAAATAGGTTTAGAATATGCGTAAAACTAAAATTCGTACCTCAATTGTTTTTGTTTTTTTCGGCGATAATTTTTAAAGTAATGTTCCTATTTTTTTTTTAAATATTTCATTAGTGTATTGCTACTATCGTATTTATTTATATTGTGTAAAAAACACAATTCGAATTTCAATTGTTATATGTAAATTACATATTGATTTTCTAGCGCAGTATTTTCTTCAATTGTTTTTATTTTGATTTTTAGCTTTTTTGACTTATAAACTAATGTTCCCAATTGAAATTTTTTTATAGCGATGGTTTGCTGCCATTTATACATTTAGAATATGCGTAAAAGTCAAATTCATACTTCAATTTTTTTTTCGGTCTTATTTGTTGAAGCAACTTTTAAACTAATGTTCCGATTTCATAAATTATTTCCTTGGTGTATTCCTACTATCGTATATATTTAGATTATGATAAAAAACAAAATTCGAATTTCAATTGTTTGTTGATTTTTGGCGATAACTTTTAAACTTATGTTCCGAATTAAAAAATGTCTATACCGATGGGTTGTCGCGATTTAATACATTTAGAATTAGAATATGCGTAAAAACGAAATTGATACTTCAATTTTTTGTTTTTTTTTGTTTTTCGGATTTATTTGTTGAAATAACTTTTAAACTAATATTCTGATTTAAAAAAAAAAATTTAATTGATGTATTGCTACCATTGAATATATTTAGATTATATAAAAAAACAAAACTTGAATTTCAATTGTATTTTGATTTTTGGCGATAACTTTTAAACTAATGTTACGATAACTTTTAAACTAATTTTCCGATTTGAGAATATTTTTCATAGATGGATTGCTACGATCAAATATATTTAGATTATGTAAAAAAATCAAAATTTGATTTCAACTGTTTGATTTTTTTTATTTTTGGCGATAACTTTTAAAGTAATGTTCCGATTTGAAAAATTCCTACACCGGTGAGTTGCAACGATCAAATACGCTTAGAATATGCGTAAAACTACAATTCGTGCTTCAATTGTATTTTTTGTATATCAGCGATAACTTTTAAACTAATGTTTCGATTTGAGAAATTTCTTCACAGATGCGTTATTACGATGAATTCATTAAGAACATGTGTAAAATAAACATTCGTACTTCAATTGTTTTTTTGTTATTCGGCGATAAAATTTCAACTAATGCTCCGATTTAAAAAAATCTTTCACTGACAAATTGCTACGATCGAATATATTTAAACTATAAAAAAACAAAATTCGAATTTCATTTGTTTTATTTTTATTTTTTGGCAATAACTTTTAAAGTATTGTTACGATTTGAGACATTTTTGGACCTAAATATTGCTACGATGTATATATTATGTGAAAAACTGAAAATTATAAAAACCATTTAATTAAAAAACTTAATACACGAATGAAACTCAAAAATAGGGTTGTTTCAAAAAATCAATGTTTAAAGTATATTATTAATGAATTACCAATTTAAACAGACAGAATATTTCCAACTAAGGTAGGTTTAAACTATTTACTTTTTACGTTAGTGTTAAATTTGAAAATTTAAAGAAGAAAAGGTTAAAATTGTTGAGAAACAAAATAATAATTAGTTTCAATACTAAAAAATTGTAATTAAAAATACAATGAAAAAATTGAATAAGTTTATAATAGGCAGAGAATTGATAAACACTTGGTCTATCTCTACCTATTATTTCATAATGTTTCACCAAGAGAAAAGTGAGAAAATTATTCAAGAAAAATAAGTTTATGTTTTGATGATATAATTTAATATTTTCAAAAAAATTTATGTTAAAAATATATTGGTAATTTATTTATTTATTTAATCCTGTATATTCTTTCCTTCACATATAGTCCATCCGTTGGATCTTCCGTCCTACATCACAAACTATCGCTTCAAAAATCGAAGAAAGTTTTACAGTGCGTTCTTTTTCTAACGCATTTGGTTTACTTTATCAGACTGAATGTTTTTGTGTCGTTTCTCGAAGCGATATTTTTTGACGTAGGACGGAAGATCCAACGGATGGACTATATACTATTACACTTAATTCTATCTAACTCTTCAATTGTTTTAACTTCATCTGACTGATTGTATTCCTCATAATACTAATAGCATGTAAACCACTCTCCAATTTCTTAAATCTTGTCTTTGCTCCTATTCTCTATCTTAAGTTTTTCTACTACTACAAAAATCATTTCTGGCTTTCATAAGATGCCTTTCCATTGAATTTAAAAGATTATTTTTATTTTGTGTTATTACAATTAGTAGTCGTGCTTAGTTTTCCACTACGTGGTCTTTTCACCTTGTTTTTTTTATGTATGTTATTTGCTGTTAGGTATTATGAACGAAAAAAAAAAAATGAATAAAATCAAATAAAATTCAAGATGTAAGTAAACGTCTCCACAATTAAACAAATAAAAAATCGATTTTCAAGATTTTGTTTTATTACTAACAGTATTGATCAAATCACAAACTTTTAGAAAATGATCCAAAATAGATCAAAACCATTCTGTAGCTATTGTTGACAGAGAAACAATAATTTAATGTTTCCCAAGCACATCGATGTCTTATTAAAGTAACTCTAGTTGTAGATATATCCTTTTTTCCATGGGATTTTTTATAGTAGATGAAATAAACATTAGTGTACATTATAATTAAATAATTTTTTCCACATTTTTATCATGTCCTTGCAGAAGAAGGTTATGCATAATTATTTATAGATAAAGTAGTTTAATGGTTATTTCAAAATTTGTTTCCTCTAAATATATATCCCTACTATTCACACTTACATCATAGTAGGCTATTATCGATATTCATGAAATCGATGTGTAATTATGTCTCTTTATTCGAGTGGTTTTAAAACGATTACGTACAGGAAATTATAGACTTAGTCATATATTACCAGTGTTTCAATTTCCATATGGTAGCAATAAAATAACATCAAAATAACAAAAATTAAAGTCTCAATTTAACAATCGTCAACTACTTTTTTTAATGCGATTATTAGCAGATTTTACATGTTTTAACAATACCATGAAGTAAGTAGAACATTTTTAATCTATGCTAATGTGTTGAATTAAAAGTACAAACATCTAAAAATCATTATATTACGCAGTCTAATTCCATCGCTTCTGTTAATCGATCAAGACAAGCCGCCTTGATGTGTCGTTAATTAAATGTAAGTATGTTAAATACATACCTTAAACATATATAGCCCAGACACCATTCAAATTCTAATGAATTCAATGCACGACGACGAACGCAGGTTGCACAAATGTTGAACTTTGTAACCGGTCAGAGCATTATCGAGTGGTGCGTGTTTGTGTGTGTTAGCTGCTGAAATTGTCTCCGTAGAAATCGAAATCGAATAATGTTAAATAAAAAAACGCACTTAATCAGAAATTCTAAAGTGCACGAAATTATTTATAGAAGGTCAATTCGTTCCGTAACAAACAACACGTCGCAATCGACTACTTGTGTGTCAGTTGCAAAAACGCTCTCTCCCACCAGCCGACCAACATCATTCATCTATTGATCGATCAATTCTATCTAATTCAAATTGTACTCGATCGTTTGTAGATTGCCATTAATTAACAGCGCCAGTTGTACGATATTACTGTAATGAGTACAATTATAATTGCGAGTTTTTAATTAAAAGAAAGCTACAATTAAATAAAACAAATCATATCGTATTGGAAAAAGTAAAAGCATACATAAAAGAATTCCAGATGATCAACAGAATATTTGCTCCCTCGGCATCATAGAAGAGGAAGGGTTTGAGTGGAAGAACACGATTTGCAATTGTGAATTCTGCCCATGCTTCTTTCGCCCAAAATTTTACGTATGTTTTTTTAATGTTTTGTAATATTTGTAATTTTTAAGAAAGGAGACCAAAGATTAATACATAAATAAATAAAAACTCTTGTCATGTGTCATTTCTTTAATTTCAGGTAACTGACACGTCATTATCAAAGTTATAACTTTGATAATGACAGGTGTCAGTTACCTGAAACTAAAGAAATGAAACATAAATAGAGTTATACTTCTTCCAATTAGAAAATTTGGTTCAATCAAGAGAGAAGCAGAATAAGTATCGATTATAAATCATACCAATTTTTAATATTAACACAGACACTTGTATAATTTGTTTTTTACAAAATGTATCATAAAGTTAAAACCATTACAAACATAAAAATGTTTTACTCTCAACTTCTACAGTACTAAAACCGTATTGTAGAAATTACGAGTGAAAGAATTTTTATTTCACTTCGTACATGAAATGACTAACAGCGAAATTATTAAAGAATCATAACGAGGCCCAAATTTTTGAAACCGGTCTATAAGTTGCCATACGATACACACAATAACGTGTAAATATTACTGGGGCCTGAGTGTTTGTGAATTGTTTACCGTTGTAGAAGTATATTTTTTTTATTTTGCGAAAAGAAATGTAAAGTGTTCGGATGTCAACGGACGAACAACTGTTAAATTCGAAAATAATAGCTCGCCTTGGTGAAATATAAGCGGCGACTACGCGCGGTCAATGCCAGCCAAAAAATATATTGCTCAATTCCCATTCACATTTCTAAAAATAGAGCACACCACGTGAAAATTCGAAAGTTTAAGCTTGGAAAATTAAAGCTATTTACCTACCCAACAATGTAGTTATTTCGAAACAAAACAAAAATAAGTTTAATTCGTTTTATTAATAAGCTTTCCCTTTCCAAAACGAATTACTGAAATAGAAGAAGTAGTATATTTAGTAATTTTTGGGGCATTACTATGATGTAAATGATGAGATTTTGTTTCCCTAAATTTACTCTGAAGAGGAAGAGAAACCGTTTTGTATAAGCTAGTTTGTTTGTGAAATTAAATTAATATAATCATCTTTCTGAAGTTCACTCAGTGTCCAAAACTAGTTTAAGACGCTAGCTGCTTTCTTGTAATTTTTAATAAGCCCATAACCAACAGAATTAACATTGTTTTATATACTATGTTCTTCCTGTGTTATAGGCGTTTGCCGTAAATAAATATTATTATTATTATTAGAATTATCTCTTAACCCTATGATGAATTACATTTTTGTATTAATTCAACAATCAAAAAAATCTCTTAACCCTTCGGAATCTAATTTATGTCCTGATAATTTTAACTAATAATTATCCATGTGTTAGTTAAATGTGAAAACCTTTATAATAAAAAGTGCATTTCATGAACGTAGGGACAGCAATTATATCGCTAAGGGCCTGGACGTATGTGACCCATTAGGCACTACAAGTGGGACAAATTAAACCCCATAGACGTTCCTTTTATTTTTTCGCGAATGTATAGAATAACCAACTCTACTGCAAATGGTACAAAGTTAAACGTGTTTTGCATAATGATATATTGCACATTTGACAAATCTTCTTCTCTCTTTCTGTATCTGTGCGCATATGAAGTAGTATCACCTCGATGAGCCTTCAAGATGACCACCAACATTATAGAGCTTGTTTTTCTTTGGACGCGATCGCCCTAATGATTTTGCTGATTTTCTCTTTACACTTGCTCCACTTCTTACCAACGGAATAAAATCTTCTGCTACAGTATGAAGATTTTATGCGCCTGTCATCATAATGCAAAATATGTGCATTTCAAACAGCTATCACGAGTATTTTGTAAAAAAAAAAACTTTTTTCCACCACTTATTGGATCTTCTATCAAAGTCATATAATCCAATTATTTGATCTGTTAGATCCACTATATTTATTGCATAACTTGAGTATTTCCGAACTCTTACTGCCATCTTTCATGGTTCATACTGATTTAATCCTCCCTTCGGCCAAAATTTTAACTATATTTTGTAACATAATTTTTGAGATTTTTGTTAGAACGGAGTACAAGGATGTAATAAATAAATAAATAAATGATCAGAGAAGCAGTTACTGATCGCCAGCACATCTTTTGTATTCTGCTATCTGCAATCTACTATACCGTTTTCATGGAATTATAACTGGCTTGCGCTTCTTTCCAAGTTCCCTGAAAAAATGTTAACATTCTTGCGATTCCTCATCAATGTTCCAACCGCAGGAAACTTGATAGGGTTAAGTAACTGAACAGATGAGAAGAATTTTCAATGCAACATTCGGGCACTTAATAGTGTTGGATAATTTGGTAACTATTCTTTCGACAGGAGTACTTTCAGTGGCATCCATTTCCTTGCCTGCATATATAACTAGATCGTAAACATATCCAGTTTTTGAATCTGAGCGAACCCAAATCTTTATATCTCTTTTGATGGTCTTCAGTGGTAAACACTGCTTCAGCGACGATCTCCCTTTGAATTTCGTCATCGATTTGTCTGGAATGATGAGTCTGCTTAAAGTTTGTTTGACACAATTGACAACTTCTTCGAAGTAAAATATTTTCTACGCATTAGCAGATTTATCTGGGAAATTGAAATTATAATTTTGATAATAATCATTTACATCGATCTCTGGATATAGCATTCTTTATTGAGATGTTGCCCAATGAATCATTGTTTGACCAGTAATCGTTGAATTCATGGTTGTATCTCATTAGAAGAGATACTCCCAATGCAATCATTACTTCATGATAATCTGTTTCAAGTCTCTCTTTCTTATGTATGTATTCTTGAGATATGTGAAGATTAGTTAAAAACTGCGTTTTTATTATCTCTTTTTCTTGGTAACTATCTCGAATATTTTCAATCTGGCATTTGTGCATTCAGCAATTCGCATCAGTAGACTTCAGGGCAAATTCTTCAGGAAACATTCGACTTCCTTTCTCTGATTAGGTAGTTACGAATTAGCAGGAACATCGTCAAGTAGCCTCAATCTTGGAGTAAATTGTTGACTATTCCTACTCCAAGAGATCACATCTGAAGATGGCTCTAAGGTCTCCTTCTCAATTGTCTCATCATCCTCTTGTCTGATTTCAACCTCATTACTCATTCACTCGGCTATAATTTCAATTTAATTGATGAATTACTGAATTCGTGGCGAAGAGTCGAATCAGAATCTGTGCTGCTCACTGATGGGGGACAATATTCATCTGAAGAACCATCACAACGGAATTGGCCATCCTCATCAATTCTTTTAGCTTCATATTCAAGCTCACGTGGTGTGAGTGCTCTCTTACTAATGTTTATCAGACCCACCCAAGAGGCTAGAAAATCACATTTTCATTTTTAGCAAGGGCTACAACACGTTTTTTGGAAGAATTGCCGTTTTCACATGGCCTGCTCGATCGTCTGATTTGTTGCTCATTGAACATGTGTAGGACGCGATCGATAGGCGACTGGGTAATTTACCACACCCTCCAGATAACTTACACGATCTCCAGCTACGAATTCAAGAAACTTGGGTCGATATACCACACACAGTTAAAGACCACCTGATTGATAACATAGCACAATTGCCACAATTTGTAATGCAACTCATTACTGAAAACATGTGTACCTTTTTTATTATTTTCAAATTTTAATCATTAGTTTGTTCAATACAATTCAATAAAATCGTTTAAGAAATACTATGTATGTATAAAAATAAAAAATTAAAGGAGTCAATAAGCTCTTAAAGGAATTGGATGGAAATGTGGAAACGTGTAATTAGGGCAGTATCATCTGCAAATTGCAGGAGGCCATATTTTCAACTATGTTGAGAATTGTTTTTTTTAAATTTTCAACTGCGTTTTCAGAAAGGAAGAACAAAATTAAGTTGTTTATGGTAGACTTTACCATAAACAACTTAGTTTTGTTACAAAATTTTGTGTTGGAAGCTTTTGAGAATTGCAATCAACATCTACTTTGATTTAAACTGATTTCTCAAAAACTTTTGACTGGGTTAACCACAAGATATTAATTAATAAACTTAATGTTCTTGGTTTCAACCCTAGAATTGTCAATTGGATCAGTTGCTTTATTTCGGGTAGGAATAAATGTGTTAGAATCAACGGGCTAGTATCCAAAGATTTCAAGGCCAAGTCAGAAGTACCACTTAGATCCCGTTTTGTTTTTATTAATAATATAATTTCACAAGTACGTTTTTCTCAAATTTTACTTTATGCAGATGGCATAAAATTCCAAACAAGAATTGAATAACAATAATCTTGAATGATTTGTAAATGAGACACAATCACTTTGTTTTACCACTATATTTTAAACAATTACAGTGACTATAGTTTCGAATATAAGCTATTCATTATCAAACTAAAAGTATAGTGGTAAAACAAAGTTATTGTGTCTCATTTACAAATTTAAATGCTTTATGTAAATAGTGCAATAACAACTTACAATTAAATATAGATAAATAATTTTAAAGAACAAGTTGACTTCAATTAGTCAATAAATAATAAACATCAACACACAATTTAGTTTTTAAAATCAAATTAATAAAATAACAAATACAGTAATGAGAATGTTATGGTTTCTAATTATTAGAATTGGTAAGGACGTTTGGAAGAAATAAACTAAATGAAGCTACATCATTTCCAATTTTCTCAGTTAAATATATGAATTTAAAAAATTATTAATATTAATGATTTGTTGGTTAATTAGTATATCGCTTATGTTAAAATTAGGTAACCACTGTATTGAATTTTTATTTATTTATTTTCATTTATTCTTTTGAATTTATAATATTTTTTGTCGCTGTTTACATTATTTAGAATATTTTTTAAAATTTATTTAGCCATTGTATAAAAAGGATAGCCTGTTAAAAAATGAAGTATTATTTTATTTCAGATACATTTTCAATCCTTTTTTGAATAATATTGGTAAAATTTAAACTAATTACAAATGTTTGCCTGTTTTAAAGAAAAGTTCTTTTCAATGTCAAATTTAATTTTCTTCCTCTGAAAAATATCTTTATTTAATAATTTTGAAAAATTGACTTTAACTGTTTTTACACAATATATATATTTAAAAAAATACTTTTCAGCTGCTTTTTTTACTTTTAAAAGAAGTTTGAAAATGTTTTTATTATCTTTTCATAAATTTTTAATATATTTTTTATTAGTTTTTGTTAAACGTCTAAATATTTTCCGTGCTTTTAGATTTTTTTTAAAGTAATTAATTATTTTTATAAATTTTCGATGGTTTCTTAAACAATTTTGTTGAAATTTCAGCTATTTATAAGCATATTTTTATCTGCTCTTTTAGATAGTTGACAACTATTTTCGATGGGAAATTTCAAATTAAAAGTATGTAATTTAATCAATGTTTTTGGGTGCTCATTTGGAAAATTGTCAACGTCAACTGTTTTCTATACCAATTTTCATTTTATTTTTAAGTAAAAATTATCCTTTTTATACAAATTTGAGAAGTAACTTCATGAATTATTTTTTAATACGCAAATTTTAATTATTCTTAGAGTACTTATTTTAAATTTCAACTGCTTTTTTGCTACAATTTTATTTATTTAAAGGAAATATTTAATTCTTTTGATAACTTTTCGATTATTTTTATACAATTTAGTTGAAATTTCAACTATTTATTACCAAATTTTTATCTGCTCTTTTATAAAGTTGTCATCTGTTTTCAATGGGAAATTATATTTAATCAATCGGTGCTCATTTTGAAAGTTGTCAACTGTTTTCTGTACCAATTTTCATTTTTTTAGTAATACTTTAAAATCAATGGTTTTTATTACCCAATTTTTGATTATTTTTAGATTACTTATTTTAAATTTAAACTACTTTTTTGTTCAAAATTTTAATTATTCAAAACAAATTTTGAATTATTCAATTTTCAAGGTATATAATTTCAAATTAAAATTTGCCACCGAAAATTTTCAATTAGTCATTTAGTCAATGTTTTTGGGTGCTCATTTTGAAAGTCAACTGTTTTCTGCACTAATTTTCATTTTTTAGTAAAAATATATCTTTTTTTATACAAATTTGAAGAAGCAACTTCATCAATGGTTTTTCTTGTTTGATTTTTATTTATTTTTATTTATTAGTATTTATTTTAAATTTCAACTGCTTTTTTGCTAAAATTTTAAACTCTGGTATGGCACGAAATAAAGTATTATTATTATTTAAAGCCATTTTTGAAATATTTAATTTTAAAGTTTTTTAATTGCCTTTTGATTAAGTTTCAATATTTTTTTGAATGAACAAAACGTTTGCTTGTTCTTTTAGAAAGACAAATTTTTAATTATTTTTTTTATCAATCTTGTTCAAATTATAACTAATTATAAGTATCTGGTTTGACAAAATATCAACTGTTTAGGATAGCAAATCTCAATTATATTTCTTGTGCGAATTTATCTCTTTAAGCAAATTTAACTGTTTTTATCCATGTTTTTTTTTTATTTCTAAGAGTTTATTTATTTTACTTTTCAACTTTTGTTTTATTCATTTATTCATTTTTACTTTACAATGTTCTGTTAAAATATAGTAAACAAATTGAGATACGTACTTTTTTAAAGTAATTCTGAAAATGTTTTTTTTAAAGTCTTGACAAATTTTCAATTATTTTTTGTTTAATTGTGTTTTTACATGTTTTTTATAAAAAGTTTTTAACTCTATCCAATGATAAATTTCCCAATTGATTTTTTTACTTGTCTGTTTTAACTTTAAGTGTTATTTTACCAAACGTTTAGTTATTTTTTGCTTTTTTAAAAGTTTTAAACTGCTTTGTTCTGCTAAAAATTTAATGTTTTTTTTGTCTTAAACCAATAATAATAATAATAATAAATTATTGATTTTGTTAAAATTGCAATTTTTGAAAATGTTTTTTTTAAATGTCAACTAATTATAAATGTTAACCAGTTTTTTAGAAAGCAATTTTCAAATGTTTTTAGTTTAAGTAAATTTGAAACTTTTGACTGTTTTTACCAATTTTTTACTTTTTTAAAGTTGTTTTTCTTCATTTTTATTATTAAGGATGCTCGAAAACGTATATATATATACAATAATCTTTATTTGGACACAACAAAATACATAATAACAATAAATATGAATACAATACAAATAGATGGTGTTAGTCGGTCTAGGCTATAGACCTGAGGTCTTTCAGCCCTGTCTTTGAATTTAAGGTGAGAGAAAAAAAAATTCTTTGCTAGCTAGCTTAACTGTCCTGATGATTCGCACAAATGAATTCATGAATTGTGAGGGGAGGATGTTGATATTTCGAATGGATATTTGGGTTTCGGGGGATGCAGAATTTGGTTAACAAAGGTTGGTTGTGGGGATTATTGGCAAATTTAACGCTAAGGCTTAATATACGTTCGGAAATGGGTGGGATTTGGGTGGTTTCGTACAGAAGATCATTTGAGGGATTGTGGAGTGGGTTGGCAGGGTGTCGGAGTTTCGTTAAGGTTCTTAGGGCGGATCTTTCGGCAACTTGGAAGTGGTATAGGATAATCTAACAAGGGCCGGCATATCGATTTATAAATGTGTTTTGCAGTTTGTATTGATATTCCTTGTTGTTTATATGTTCAAGATCTGAAATGCCGAGCCCTGGTTTTGATTTTGTTTTTTATTGATAATGCATGGGATTTAAAGGAGAATTTTGAATCGAATAGGATGCCAAGGTATTTGCAGGTGTAGGTGGGATAGATAATAGTATTGTTGATTAGGATCGTAGGAGATTGTGGTGTGATTTTGTGGTATGGGATAAATAGTTGGGATTTGGAAGGATTAATTTTAATTCGCCATTTGGAGCACCAAGCTCGGATGGAGTCGAAGGAACGTTGAAGGGATTGTTGGGCGATTTGAAGGGAGGGTGAATGGGCAACGATGTCATCAGCGAAAAGCAAGGAATATTGTGAAGGGTTGAAATATGTGGGATCAGGGTTACTAATATCGTGACAGAAAATATTGTATAGGAGTGGGGATAAGGGAGAACCTTGGGGGACGCCTTGTAAGATTGGAAAGGAGTGGGAAAGCGTTTGTTTAATTCTTACTTGGCAGGATCTGTTTAAATTTTTAGATGCTTTTTACTAGGAAAAATTTATTTCAAATGTAACCAACTTTTTACCGACTTTCCAATTATTATTTAAGTTGCTGTTTTTTCCTATTCTCAATTGCTTTTTGCTAAAATTTAAATGATTCAAAGCATATTTAATTCTTTTAATGGTTTTTAATGAAATTTCAATTATTTTTTGAATGATTTTGTTGAAATTTCAACTATATTTAAGCAAATGAAAATTTTTACAGAAATTTAGCCGTTTCGAGTAATTTTAAAGAAACTTCAACTGTTTATACCCAATTATCAATTATACTCAGAAGTGTTGTTTCTTAATTTTCAATCGCTTCTTTTGCTAAGATTTTTAAGTTCTTAATTTTCTTTTAATTACTTTTTGAACAACTTTTTAACAAGTTTTACTGAATTCTAAATAATTTGGAAATTATTTACTGGAAAAAGTATCTTTTATACAATATATCCTTAAGAAATCCTCTTTTGGCTTATAATAAATATAAAGTAGTATAGTGGACACAAACCCACCCTACATAGTACTTTTTATTTAATAAATTAAAACTCTATGTTTTGTAATATATAATCATTAGCGAAAACAGTGCTGATCAGTGTGAAATCAAACAAGCAGCAGTAGCTTATGTTAAAATATATATCTGTATGTGGGTGGCATCTAACCCAACCTACAATCATCAAAACATACGCACTAGTTCTAGGAAGAAATATACAGGGTGATTCATTAAGGGTGGCCACCGGCCTTATCTCGGAAACCGTATATCCTAGAATTTGGGGGAAAAAATTCTTATCACATAATCGGCCAAAAGAAAATGCGTAAAAACATTTTTAAATGCTTAGCTTTCCGCTGGGTGGCGCATTTTATCATTTACATAATTAATTTGCGTTTTTTACAAAATATTACCGCATTAAGGCTATTGAAAATTATCAAAATTAGAAACTACTGTACTTGGTTTACAATTTTTGCTTAAGTCATTTTTTAAGTGGTAGGGGAAGTATACTTTTGTTTACAGAAAATGGTCTGTAACTTCCGTATACCTTAACCGATTTTCACAAGCTTAAGCCCAATGGAAAGAATATTAGAAGTTGATTACAAAAATAAATAACATTAACACATTTAATCTATGCGCTGGCAACTAGAGGGCGTTATGTAACACTTAACCCTGTTTATGTATTTTTCTCAGAAATATCAAATGGAATGATATAACTCGAAGCAGCTTACAAAAAAGAAAATGAAATTACATATTGTTTCGTCAAAACCGCTAACTGATATCTCTTGTCATTCCAAAGATATTTAGATTTTTTTAATTTTCGTTGTTGTTTAATTTTCAGTGTTGGTTCACCCTGTAAGGTGTAAATGAAAATATATGGCTAAAGTTACTTTTAGAAAAAATGTCATGTAAAAACAAATGACAACAATATTTATTAGCATAATTAATGAAAAATAATAAAACTTATTACCCATAACAGAAATTTACAAAACGCTGAAATTTTTAAAAGCACCCATTATCTAGTTATTTTAGAAACTCAAAATGTTTCCCCTTATTTGCTTTACCTACACAAATTCAGTCCTTCTAGAGTGAAATTTTATCCTAGATTCCTTAACATTTCTTCAATGGTTTTATATGGATAAGCTGTAACATTACGAGTATGTCAAACTATTTTCCTGGGCGATGTTGTAAAAGTAATCAAGTCACCTTTAGGAAAGACATTTCTGTTTTGTGATTGTTAATTTATAATTTGTTGTTGCTGTCAAAGTTAATTTGAACGTTTGAAAAATCACATTATAATGCTTTATTTTTCAAATGAAGAAGCATATGATATGCTAGCAGTGTATTTTGAAAGTCTACAAAATGCAGTCATTGCTGAAAGAGAATATGGGTTACGATTTCCTGAAAGACGGCGTCATTCAAGAAAAGTTTTTAAAAGACTGACAGAACGATTACGAAAAACTGGCAATGTTCAACCTGTTTCGGTAAGAAATAGGGTACGTAGAAGACAAAATGAAGAAAATGTTATTAACGTCTTGGCATACGTTAACGCTGAACCACGTGCAAATATTAGGGAAATTGCAAGAGATCTAGAATTAAATTATTCTTTGGTGAATAGAATACTAAAAGAACATAAAATGCATCCTTACCATGTTGTTTTACATCAAGAGTTAAAAGACATAGATTTTGATCGACGACTAGATTATTGCAACTGGTTAAAAGGAATGTTAAATGATAATCAACAATTTCTATCTGCAATATTATGGACGGATGAGGCTACATTTTCAAGCTCTGGTAAAATTAACTTGCACAACAGTCACTACTGGTCAGAAACAAATCCACACTGGCAGAGGGAACTCAATTACCAAAATCGCTGGAGCAAAAATGTGTGGCGTGGTATTTTAAATAGGAAGATAATAGGACCTTTTTTCTTTGAAGAAAAATTAACGGGCCAAAGGTACTTAGATTTTTTAACTAACGATTTGCCCATCCTCCTAGAAGACGTTCCAATTCGTAACAGATTAGACATGTGGTATCAACAAGATGGTTGCCCAGCACATTTTGGCGCAGGTGTCCGAAATTATAGATATTGTATTTTCAAATAAATGTATTGGAAGGGGAAGTATTTTTCCATGGCCAGCAAGGTCACCAGATCTTACGGTTCTAGATTTCTTTTTATAGGGTAGAATTAAAGATTTGGTTTTTAAAACACGTCCAACTACACGTGAGGATATGAAAGAAAGGATTCGGCAAGCAGTAAGAGGTATTTCTGGTGCTGAAATTGAGGCCAGTGTCAATCCCACTATAGAAAGACTGAATTTGTGCGTAGCAAATGATGGGAAACATTTTGAGTACCTAAAATAACTAAGTAATAGGTGCAGTTATCAATTTTAGTTTTTTGTATTTTTTTCATTAATTATGTTAATAAATATTGTGCCATTCGATTTAACTTGATATTTTTTTGAAATGTAACTGTAGCAGTATGTTTTCACTTACAACTTACAGGGTGAACCAACACTTCGAAAACAACGAAAAACAACAACGAACATTTAAAAAATCTAAATATCTTTGGAATGACAAGAGATATCAGTTTGCGGTTTTGACGAAATAATATGTAATTTCATTTTCTTTTTTGCTTCGAGTTATATCATTCCATTTGATATTTCTGAGAAAAATACATAATTAGGGTTAAGTGTTATAACGCCCTCTAGTTGCCAGCGCATAGATTAAATATGTTAATGTTATTTATTTTTGTAATCAACTTCTAATACTCTTTCCATTGAGCCTAAGCTTGTGAAAATCGGTTAAGGTATACGGAAGTTACAGACCACTTTCTGTAAACAAAAGTATACTTCCCCCAACACTAAAATGTAGGTGATAGAAAAAAATGACTTAAGCAAAAATTGTAAACCAAGTACAGTAGTTTCTAATTTTGATAATTTTCAATAGCCTTAATACGGTAATATTTTGTAAAAAAAACGCAAATTAATTATGCAAATGATAAAATGCGCCACCTAGCGGAAAGCTACGCATTTAAAAATATTTTAACGCATCTTCTTTTGGCCGATTATATCATTAGAATTTTTTCCCCAAATTCTAGAATATACGGTTTCCGAGATACGGACAGTGGCCACCCTTAATGAATCACCCTGTATAATTATAAAAATATAGTTCTTCATTTATTATTATTTTTATTAGATATTCTCTTTGCGCAATTTTTTGAGAAGTTAATCATAACAATTGTATTGTAGGATAGTAGACACCCACCCACCCCACATATTTATATATTTAAATTTAAGCTAAAAGTCTACGTTTTATTATAAACAAAAACAACAACACTATGTTAGAAATATTTCTTAAGGAAACTAAACTAGCAGTAGCTAAAGTTAAAATGTATATGTAGGGTGGGCGGGTGGCCTCTAACCCACCCTCTAATCATTAAAACATACTCACGAGTTTTTCGAAATTGAATATATAGTCATAAAAATATAGTATTTAATTTATTATCATTTGTGCGGTTAATTCTTGAAAACAAGAATTTAAAAAAAACTGTACTTTATTGACTTCTAATCCTGCTTGTGATCAACAAAGTGTAGTTTCTTTTAATGTTCCTGATCATAAAGTAATGGCTTCTACCATCAATCATAATTTTTAAAATCATACATTACAATTTCTTAAAAATCTCAACAAAATATATCAAACATTTAACAAGTTGTGGAGAAAATAATTACAAGTTTTTTTTTATATTTTATATTTTACATTTAACAACTCAAATTATTCTAAGACAATATCAAGGAATGTAGTTTCTATATTCTACTAAACATTAAAAAAATAAATATATACAAAACTAATTTATAGACAAATTGTCGTGACTGAATGGTTAACACCTAAGTCCATAAAAAAAAGACAAAACTAATAATCGTAGGAATTGTGTTTTTTTTTCTATAAATAAACGTTAGCTTCTACAAAATAATAAAACGAATAATAAAGTTTATTACATAGGTTATTAAAATAGTGTTTAATGTAAATTTCCAAAGCAGTTACATAGTATGTATTTTTCTTATTACTGACATATTAAGTAATAAGAAAAATACATGCTTACTAACAACAAGAAAATAAAAATGTTTAAATTTAGCAAAGTACCATCCCGTAGGCAACCCTCTGCATGAGGCGCGGTAGTTCAAAATTAGCCCGTTAATTTTATTTTATATACACACGAATTTCTCGAATTCATCAACCAATATAACACACGCGCGGCCTAATCACCGTACAATTGCGCAAAAACGAAAGTCAAAAGTACAAGGTCCAAAGCCTCGCCAACTAACTCCTTCAACTGTATAAACAAACCGCAGACAGGCGCTAAAGAATCCGCGACAATTCGTAAAATTTCGATAAAATTTATATATTAAAAAAAAACAATGTTTATGCAACTCATCGCGTTAAATTTTTCCAATTAATCTCCAAGTACGAAAATTGGCACATACAACCCTGTTTCGTTACATAATCAATACTGTACGTATTTACCAAACGTACCGGTGGAAAACAGTCTTTAATTGATGATAATTTTCGTAATTATTATCTTTACGTGTTAAGGCCGGCTTTTTTATTATTATATAATTACGAAATTGTTTTTTTTTTCTGTTTTGTTGTTATAATAATTATATTGGGTTTTAATTTACCTGTGGTGTCTTCCTCGGTCCGGTGTGTTTTATTTTCGGTGCTTTTTTGCGGGGAGGAAACGGTGAGGAATTTAAAAAAAATGTAAGTCTATAATTGAAACACAGAACACGACCGAGTTCGGCACCAGACTGTTGGACTGAGGCAAAAACGGACAAGAAAATCAGAGGCGAGGTGAACGGTATTGTTGTATGCGCAGGCGTTACTCCGTCTCCCTCCGTCACCCAACTCAACTCCGATACATTTTTTTTTTGTTTTTTTTATTAAAATTCAAATACGACAGTCGCGTGCATAGAATACAATTGCTAAAGCCTTAAACAAATAGTGAATAAGTGTGTGATTACGTAGTGGCGGCGTGACGTGTTGTTTTTTTTTAAACAATAATACAATTTCAGGTCTTATTGATAAGTGTGCTTTTGTTGTAGAGTTAGGATTATTATTTATTAAGAAAACAAAATACATTTCATTTTAAATTTACGTTATATTTATTTGTATTTATACAAAAAATAATAATTGCTTGTTAAATATACTCAGGGTCAATATGGCCGTACGTATGCAATTATTTCATTAAAATTATTTTATATTAACAATTCAAAAATAATGACGTACGGCTTAACGTAAATATTGATGAATAATCAGCAATTCAGGCATTGTAACATTGTGAATGGATTAATGAGGAAGAAACAAAAAAATGATGATGTGGCCATCATAATACTTTCCCTATATTTTTCTCGAAAGCTATGCGATTTACGCAAAAATGCTATTCTTGGTAATTTGTTCGATTTTTAATTCTCTTCAATTACCTTTTATATTAATTTTATGTAACTCCTATAGTTTATTAGCAATTGGCAAAAAATATCAAAAATTTCAATTTTTATTTTTTTTTCTCAAAACTTAAGAATTTTACAAAAAAACATGTTTTTACAAAACTTGTTCGTTTTCTTATTCCCTTTAACTTTTGTTTGAAAAGTTTTGTAAAATTTTTCATATTAAAAAAAATATCCGAAAAAAACAAAAAAAAATATTACCATTAAGAACAAGGGATTCGAAGCAAAGGAAATAACTCTCATTCGAGAAATCCACCTAGGCCGCGACATTAAATGAATAAAATATTATAATTACAAAAAAAAACATACAACACATTACATTGTATTACTATATCTTTAAAAATTTACATTTGGTGTTTTCTACATCAATGTATTTATTGATTAGGCAATTTATACAAATGGTATGGAATAGTATATTTTAAATTATTAATTATATAAAATAGTATATAAACTATTATTTCATACAAATGTAAAAACGATTAACATCAATATATTTATTATTTGCATAAAAACAGTAAATACGAGGGTGAATCAAATATAAACCGGAATTTAATAAAAAACAGTATATATGTGTTATTGTAAAAGAAAATTAATATATTTTATTTATCTACAAAGTCTCCGCTTTTATGTATGTATGTAGCCAGTCGTATCTTCAACAAATTGCTTACATATTGGTCACTATGAAATCGGCGTCCACCCAATTTGTCTTTGGTTGGACCAAACACATTACCAAATGGGAACAAGTCTATAGGGTGGGCGTTCCAATATTTCCAAATGATTTGTCTCTAATTTTTTCAGGTCAAAGCAACTGTGTATTCATACATTAGTAATCAAAATATTCTTCTAAACTATATAATTATTTCTCACATAAGAGAGCGTGTCATGAAGGTGAATCAGACTCGGATGGGCGTACCTCGTTTTTTTTTTGTCGATAAGCCAGTTTTGGCTTACAATAATATTCAGCATTGATTGTACGTTGCTCATGAAGGCAATCAAGAAGCAGTATGCATTTTCCATCCCAAAAATTGGTTTCAAGTACATTTTCCGCAGACAGACGGATTTTAGTTTTTCGAGGTGGAGCTTCTCCAAGTTGTCTTCACTCCATGTTGTAGATTTACGAAGTGTTTTCGTGTTTTTCTAATTATTAGTTAATTTTCTACAATGTAAAGAACTTTAATACATTTTACCATGTTTCTGGGATATAAAGATGCACAAGTGACAACGTGACTCAAAAAATCATTAACCCCCTGCTCAGTATCACACCAAAAGCCTTCCACAGATAGTAAGACGGTTCGCTTTGTGATCTTCCGTCAGTGGGCGAGGAACCCATCTTTCCCATAATTTTAGGTAACCCAACCTATTGGAATTGTCTGATTGAGCACTCCCGTACGTGATTCCTACCTCTGCAGCAATTTCACCAGTCAGTTTAAATGACCTCACGTATAGCAGGTCAGTAATACTGAATGACTCAAGTTTTTTTTTACCGCTATACGTCTACTTAAAATGTTTTATTCCATTCATATACTTACCGAACTGTGCCGACAGTCGACGAAAAATTTCGGTAGATTTTACACCTTCCCGCGCCAAAAATTTAATGATGATGCGGTGCTCAACAGACATACATACCTCGTGCTACTAGCGACAATAATCATTAATAAACCAAGTTGGCGTACTCTCGTTCTCTTGACAATCACCTCAAATACATTTAGCGATCCCGCGCATTAAAAACAATCCGGTTTACATTTGATCCATCCTCGTAATTTTTTATTTAAATGAATTATAAATAATGCAACATCTGAATTAAACAACTCGTATCACTGAATCTGTAGACTTAGATACTATATCTACAATATCTTCAAGAATTGTAAAATAAGAATCAAAGGTAAATCCTATGCTCTTGACACTACGATACTACTATACCTATACTAAGTAACTCTACGATAAACTAAATTCTCTCTTAACCCGTGGTAAAATATTTTTATGCTAATTAGAAGGTTAATTAAAATAAACAAACAAATAATTTTTGATGATGTTTTACTGATTGTAGGGTGGGTTACAGGCCACCCACCCACCCTACATATACATATAAACTTTAATTCTTTATCGTCTCGCGGTTTTCAATCAAATTATTACAAAACATTTTGAAAAAAAGAAATTAAAAAGTTAAATTTTTGAATGAGTATATCAGTAAAAAAATTGATGTATGATGGGTGGGAAGTGTCTAAATCTAAATTAGATAAGATTAGCTAAGGAAAGCCATTTATATTTTAACTTAAATTTTGATTTTGTATTATTTTTTATTAAATAAAGGGTTTGATTGTTTTTAGCAGCAAAATCATGAACGAATAACAATTAAAGGTATATGTAAGGTGGGTGGGTGGTCTATCCCACCCTCAAATCAGTAAAACATAATCGAGGGTTTTAGTTAAAAGAAGTAAAATGTAAACAAACAGAAAATAATTGCAATTTTAAGAGATTTATTTCTACAAATTTTTTAAATAATCTTGTTTCAGGAGGGTGGTATAGAGGCCACCCACCCATCTAAACTTATTCCTAAGAATTTTGATGAATCCGCAAAATGTTCATACTGTTTTCTTAGGGTAAAAACCATTTCTACCAACATGGTGTTATTCATAAGTAACTTATTGCTGGCAAACCAATCTGATACAGCAGTTCTTGCTTCATTATGGAAGACTAATAAAGCCACCAACTATTTCGATGTATTAATAAGTGTTGTATCATCCGAAAATAAAATGCTTTGACTTTTGACCTTTTCTAGGAATCTGGAATTAAATTACTATAAAATTAAGAAAATCGTGGTTAATCCTGATAAGATTATTTTGTAGGATCTAGCAATTTTTCCTAAAAGGAAAGCCCATGACCAAATTTCTATAACTTTGGAAATTAGAAATTTCTACTACTGAAATCCTAAGGATCCTTGTATAAATCCTAGAGAATTTCGATAGGATAAAGCAAGTAAGGCAGAAAAACTGTTGAAGAATAATTACAATTTACAGCGAAAATTCTTATACGAAAAATTTCTAAAAAGTTCTAGATACTTAGCAAAAAATGTTTGAAATTATTTGACTGGACGAAAAATTACCATAAATATTTAAAAAATTGAAAGTAAAACCATTAACAAAAAATTGTTAACAGATTCTAAAAATGCTTGACAATTTCGTGTCAAAATTATTTGAAAATTTATTTTTTATTTCTTTATCGATTCTTTTACTCTTGAAAAATTACAATGAGTTAGGAAAATGCTGACAATTTTAAACGTCTCAAAGAAGTAGTTTTGGAAATTTGCAAAACTTGTAATCTGGAAAAAAATTGTAAATAAAGAAAGAGAAAATGCAGAAAATTCTAAAACTCTTGACAAAATTTCTAGGAGTTAAAACATACATTCTGGAACCCATTTAGAATTTTCCCAATTTCCAGAATTTTTACTTACAGACCCTTAAAATTTTTCTTGCTTTATTTTATCAAAATTTTCCAGAATTTGTAATAAAAGAAATGCTGGAAAACTTTAAGGGCCTGTAAGTAGAAATCTGGGTATTTGTAACATTTTTTAACGAATTAAAATCTAAAAAAGGCTTGATATTTCGAAAAGTTTCGACAAAATTTGTAAAAATGGGGACGCAAAATTACTTGGAACTTTCTAGAAGTTTTAACCAAATTTGAATAAGATACTATTAGAAATGATGGAAGTTTATAAAAATTAAATAAAATACAGGGAATTTCTGAGCTCTCGAAGAAAACTCTTCAATTGGGGTGAGAAGAAAAATTTCTGAAAAACTTTAAAGAATAAAACACTTGAAAATGGTTGAACACTAGATAATTTCTAAAAAACTTTCAAAAAAATATCAAAATTTTAATTTTTAAATTTTTAGAACTTTATGAAAATTTTTTTTTTAATAAAACTGGTGTCTCATTTTCTTTAACTTTTGTTTAAATGGCTTTGTAATATTTTTCAAATTTAGAAATGTATCGACGAAAACAAAAAATCTCCTCCAGTAAACACTCACTTCCGGTTTATTAATGTTCATCAAAAGCTTTTCAGTTACAGTTTTTAATGATAAAACCTTAAGTTAAAAGTTTCATCTTAATAGGATCATTCGTTTTTGAGATACAGCACCCACAGAAATTTTCACGCACGAAAACAATACTTTCCCTATATGTACTATATAGGGAAAGTAAAAAAAAACACAGCATTTGTTCAAGTTCCTCAGTTTAAATATTTAATATTGGCTTGAGTCTTAAGTCATTTCGGTTTTTTACTATAATAATCAAAGGCGATGATCTATAAAAAGAAATAATTTTATTCAGTTATATTTTGACCTTGTTTTTTCAATGATCTCTTTCCATCAATCGGGTAACATCATGATGCCAAGTACAAAGAACTTCTGGCCTTTCTCAGCAAAAAAATAAACAAGTGCTGTTTGATACCATTGTCTGAATTGAATTCAAAGAGTTTTACAAAGATCAAAACAAATAGTAGTCAGCCGGTTCAAGTTCTGCAAGCTTCAGCAACTTCTGGTGGGTCACTAAACTTATGTGTGGTCTCGCGTTGTCATGGTTGAACACAACACCCTTACAATTTATTGCCAATATTTTCCGAGATATAGTGCAAACTTACAGTTTTTGTAATGGAAACAATAGTTAGCTATGACCTCATTCGATAAATTACTTTTTTCTCTTTGATGCGATAACACATATGACATAGATATTTCTAAAAATAAGTGAGTTACGGTCATTAATCGAATGAGGCCATTGCCAACTATAGTTTCTATTTAAAAAAATGCAAGTTTGCGTCCTTTCTTATTTTCAAACGCTCTACGCTACTGAGATCCAAAGTAGATCGAAACCGGTCCGTAGCTGCTGTTAAGAGAAAAGTAATAATTCAAATATTATAATTATTTCAGGGATTCTACTTTATTAGATGGCCTTAATAAATTAATTCTTATAATATTTTGTACCAGGTCTTAAGATTTGGAGTAGGACAAACAGTAAGGCTTCTAAATTCGATTCACAATCAACAAAGCTTTTTAACGAGAATAAATTTTATTTCACATTCCATTCCATTAAAAGTTATAGGAAGATAATTTTAATTAAACAACAAAAAAAAATGATTGCAATATTCTTAACCAAGTGTATTCACTCTTAATTCATTCCAAGTAAAACTTATACACCACTGAATGTTTGTAGGTCTCGCCTGGGTACAGAACACTCTTCGGGAAATTTTTGTGGTTGACAGCGTCTGGATAATTCTGCGTCTCCAGACATAACGCTCCATGTTTGTAATAGGGAGCACCATTTTTACCCTTTATCGATTGCAACTTACTCTTATCGCCCTTATAAATCTTAGGATCTTCAGGGATTGAATTAGAGGTGTAAAATTGAACCCCTGGTTGATTGCAGTAGATTTCCATAATCCTCCCCGACGGTGGATGTTGCACCCTCGAAATAAACTCGCTCTTACCGTTCGCCGGGTCCTTGTTAACGCAGTAGTTATGATCGAAGCCTCCCACCTCTGGAATGTTATTAATAACGCCACCGAGTTGCTTAATATTCTGAAAGTCGAATATGGTATTGGCCACAGGGATGAATTTACCATTTGGTATGAAATCGTCGTCCACGTCAGTAATCTTATTCGCATTAATTAAAACGCAATGCTTGTACGATTCTTCGGCGCCCTTATCGTGACCGGCCAAATTGAAGTACGAATGGTTCGTTAAATTCACGAACGTGGGTTTGGTTGTGGTGGCCATGAAATCAACCAAGAACTCATTATCAGGAGTTAACTCATACGTCAAATTCACCACTAGATCACCAGGGTAACCCTCATCACCATCCGGCGAGTAATGGCTTAAAATAACCTTATTGTTATCAACATGGTAATTCCAAATCACTTTATCAAAACCCTTGAAGCCTCCATGAAGTTGATGTTGACGTAGATTAGCGGATACCTTATATTCAACACCATCTATTTTAAACTTGGCGTTTCCGATCCGATTAGCAACTCTACCTACAGTGGCGCCGAAGTATGGATTGAGTGGTTCCAAATAACCTTGCATGTTATCATAACCCATAACGACATCATCAACGTGACCATTTTTATCGGGTACCCTAATAGAGGTTATGGTTGCCCCATAAGTGATGACTTCGACGGTCGTCATATGTTTCTTGTTTTCCCATACAAATTTACGGACTGGTGATGATTTTAACGTCACCTTGTCCACCAAATCGCCATAGTGTTCGTTCCTCAGGGTCACCCCTTCCGTGGGGTTGTGAAAAACTGATGTTATTTCTATAGGCTTCGCCATGGTGATAAGGATCGTACTCAACTGTCGAACGTAACATAAGCGATGCCTACTTATAATGAAAGTGCCTGAAAGATAAGCAACCGCACATCCTTTGTTTTCACCACATATTGGGTTCAAGGCCGGAACGTCTTATAACAACGGAATAACAGGAAGATTAATAATATTAAAATGTGTAGTACCTAATAAAAGTAATAACAATAAATATTTGTTATAGTAACCTTATTACAGATCGCTATAAAATTAAATTTATAAAATTCTAATAGATGGCGTCTAAAAGTGAAACAGAACAGTAACAAATTCAAATGTTTTATTAACAAAAGTAACAAACGTGTTTTAATGTTTAACATCACTTTTATTAAATAAGGTATAGTGTGATAATAAAATTAACCCATACCTGTAACTACGTTTTATGAGCCTGATCGATTTGAAGAAATTAACGGAACAGTGCGCGCAAAGTTTAAACATTGACGTAAGAATAAAATAATAAATACATATCTCAGACATGACTTCAGCCACCGTCGCCTATATATACGATGAGAATTTGCGTAAACAGTGCGATAAAACACCGAAAATGCGATACAGGGTGAGTGTTGAAGATATAAAATCACAATAGTTTAGGTTATGTTTAAATGTAACCTCATTTTTTACGCATGTGATAGTTTTATAATTTTTTTATAGATGTCACTATTGAACAAACAAAATAAAAATTAATTCACAATTTAAATAATTTTTCTTAAAACTGATTATTTTAAATACAATTTAATAGTTATAAAAGTATAATTTTCCATAAAATATATTTTATCTGTTATTAATCCATAGAAGAAATTGAGAAGCAGTGAACTCCGCCAGTGATTACTGCGGCCAAAATTATTGTATGATTTTATTTTATGTATATATTTATTTAATTGTTAGCAGAAAAAGCGAAGTTAATAAAGAATAAAGAATAAACGCTTTAAAATGATACAATCATTATATTAAAAGTATTTTTTTTTTTATATTCATTAGATATTAAATATATCGTTATTTAACAGGACTTATAAAGCAAATAAACTGAACTACAATCTAAAAAATTAGAAATTTTATTCATTAACTTTGAGAGAAAAGTTAAACTAAAGTAATTTTATAATTAAAAATTATTAAAGTAATTACAGAATAACAACTTCTGTTTCCCAAGAACAATTTAATTGAAACATTATTTGTTTTCAGAAATAATTAAATATATTTGTAATCAAAATTTTAATGAAGAAGGAGACACGATGACTTTGTTTTACCATGGTAAAATGATGAGTTAGATAATCTTAATTTATAAAAAAGGCACTAAAAACTTTTTTTCACACTTTTATTTAAATCTGGATTTGAAGTGTATTATTATTAATTTTATATGAGTATTTAAAATATTTCTGTAAATCAATTATATAATTTAAAATAATCGTGGTGTAATTTATTATCGATTATAATTATTTTACAGGCAACATTAGTGCAAGACTTGATCAACTCCACACAATTATTAACCTGCAACTCGGTGAAAATCTATAGGAGCAGACCGGCAACGGACGAGGAATTGAAATCTTTCCACGGTAGTGATTACATAGACTATGTGAAGAGCATCAACGATACAGTGGATTTTGATAAGGAGCACCTACAAGAACAGGAGTTGTATGGGCTGTCGTATGACTGCCCCGTTCTTCCCCAGATGTACGACTACATGAGCACATTAGCAGGAGGTTCTTTAACAGCGGCTCAGGTGCTTCTACACACTGACATCAGGGTGGTGATTAATTGGTTCGGGGGGATGCATCACGCTCAAAGGTATAATGTATTTTCTTTACAATTTTCTCACACCCTACACTAAAAACATAATGACAAATGTTTAAATATTTATTTAAACATAAATATAATTTCTCGTTAAGAACAATGAAGAGTCTCACCAATTTTTAAACATAAAATAATTTAATAAATAAATAATTGTAGAGGCTTTCACTTCATGATACATTTTAATAATTAAAAGTCAATAAAACAATTAACTAACAATGTTCTATCCAGATAATAATATTTTATGTATATATACAATAGTCATAAATATAAATAAAAGGTGTCAGTCTGTCTGTTTAAAAAGCATGTTACAAGACTTGTAATGCAGAGGAAGGCTTTCATTTATCTGGATTGCTTTTTATTATAATTTTTCGATTATAATCAAATAATTGAGGGTTGGGTTAATGTGAAATAACACCTTATATGTACATTTCTTCTAAAGCTACAAATTGTTTACTATTTTTTATCACCAGAACATTTATTACTCTACAATAAGAAGAGGGTTTGAAATTCACAACAAAAATTAAATCTATTTCTTTTCAGAAATGAAGCTGAAGGTTTCTGTTATGTTAATGATATAGTCATTGCGATCGAAAAGTTGAAAGCTAAATTCACTTCTATTTTGTACGTGGATTTAGATGTACATCATGGTAAGTCTTGTAATAAATAATATCTCTGCTATTATTAATTTATTCCTTAATTACCTGTCAATTAATACAATTTGAGACTTTTCATTTTGAAATGACGTAAAAGTCGTTCTTTTCATTTTTTGAATTGCTCTAAAAGAAATTCAATATTTTTAATTGAATTAACTTATGTTTCACTGATTTTATTAGTAAAATAACTGATTGTGGAAGCTCTTACTTTGTGAAACATATATCAAGTCTTAAATATTTATTGATTAATTTAAATATGTTTAATAATGTTTCATTAGATACATTTAAAATTGTTAGCATTTAATTTTAGGCGATGGAGTCCAGAATGCCTTTGAATTAAGCAACAAAGTCTTCACTTTATCATTCCATCAATTATCACCAGGCTTTTTTCCCGGCACAGGACTTCAAGAAGAGATTGGTGTCGGTAATGGTAAACATTTTTGCATTAACGTTCCTTACAAAGAGGGAATCGGTGATGACATGTTTGAAAAGTTATTCACAAACATATTTCCTAGGTAATTAAATTTAAGTGTTCTTTTTCTGTTTTAATGTACTACATGTTTGAACAGTAAAACATTTATGTGAAAAGTTTTTCACAAACTTTTTCTCATTAATTGATTTATTTTTATATTAATCTATACATATTTGTTTTAATTTAATTTTCTTTAGTAATCGTGAAACAACATTACATTGTTACTATTAATATTTTAGTGTTTTTAAATCATTCAAACCAAAAGCAATGGTGATACAGTGTGGTGGTGATATCTTATCAGGAGATCCTGTGGGAGTCAGCAATGTTACTTTAAAAGCAATGGGACGATGTGTAAAGATGATTTTAGACTGTGATATTCCAACTATATTTTTAGGAGGAGGTAAAAATACGTTAAAAAGTAGATCGTTTAAATTTAGTTTAGTGCGAGTGCTACAAAAGAAAACTCTTATTAAAGAAGTAATTCAATGTCTCCAAAAGTCGATAATAAATGTAAACTTCAAATTTGCAGTTTTTATATGCTGCCAGCTGAGGTAAAATTAATACAAAAAAATAATAATGGATTATGGATGGTTGGATTTTGAAATGAATTCTCACTAAAAATTAAATTGTTAATATTTAATTTACAATATGTTTTTAATGTAATACAATTAATCAATCCATCCAATTATTTCATTCATCACTTATATTTTAAGGTGGATATAATTTTCCAAATACAGCAAGGTATTGGACATATCTAACATCAGTGATATTAGGAAAAGATTTAAATGAAGACGTTCCTGATGACAGCCTGGTGAGTTTTTTATTTTGAAATATTAGATAAAAAAATGTATAAATTCCTGTTTATAATCAAAAATGACACTTTGAGTGATGTGGATTTTTTATAAAAGTAACAATTTCATTTACATACACAAATTAGATGGAGGAGTACCATGTGGTCGATAGCCAATCATTATTACTACTAATCATTTATTAATTCATATAAAAAGAACTAATTTATTTGGATGAATTATATCGGTTTGTTGGGATTGTTTCTGCAATCAGGTTTCCCAGGTGGCAACGGACCTCCCTATATAAAGATATAATCAATAAATAAATCTTAGTTATTAACAATTTAAATATTTATCTTTAGTGCTTTATTTATTTAAAAACAAACATTATTATTATTGTAGTTTTTTACTGAATACGGCCCAACATACGAATTACAAATATACCCAAGCAACATGAAGGATGGAAATTCTGAGGAATACATCAACTCACTAATTGCCTCTACAAAAAAACACTGTGATAATATTAGAGTATAAAAAAAATTAGTTATAAGTTATTTATTTCTCCAAATAATTTTAAAAATTACTTTCAATACGTTCCTAATTCACTTGATTTAATCTTTTATATTATTATAATAAAAATGCGAAAAATTCATTAATTGATGTTATTTATTAAGTAAATAAATATTCCAACATTAAGTTAATTTGTAAGTTTCTATCACAGACGATCCTCTTCCCATATTGAACTTCCTCTCGGCCACGCAGGTGTCGTTAATCGATCTACTCCTTTGTACGCAATTTCCCGGCGTAACACAGACTTTCATGACCTCGTTAAACTCGAAGAATAAGTTATTATCCCCACCGTTGGGCCCGGCTAGGAACTCGCAATCATATTTGTGCTGCTTAACATCGTGCATGCAACATCTAAGGAACTCTGGGTGTACAGTAAAATATTTATTTAGGTTAAAGTGCCAAGCTTTTAGTAGTTGTGCTACAATTCCGGTTATAAAAGCATCGTCGATCCAGAAGTAGTTGCAGTGTTGCGATAAGGCAACTAACTTTTTTGCAGTGCTCGGATTAGTAATGTAGAACCATCCACTTAAGAACGGAGGGTAGTGATCATAAGGATATTCTTCTAAAGTAACAAACCATTTATTCGCCTTTTCACGTATCGGGATCATTTCACGAAGCACATAACCGGCTAAAAGGTTACCTTTTGGGAGTTTAGTTTCCTGTAAAAACGTAACGACTTTATGTACATCAATAACAATATCATCATCCATTTTAATAACATATTTGGCACTAGCACAATTTTCAGACGCCCATTTTAATCCCATCAAGTGTTTGTATGTTAAATTTCTGTACGCTTCTTGAAAGTTACCCTGTATAATATCACCGTATCTCTGTGCCTCATTCTCAACAGCTTCTTGTTTAACGAAAGCATCATTACTCTTTTGACCCAACAAAAAAATCCTTCTGAGACCCAATTTTTTCAACTCTTCATTGTTAAAAGCCCTTCTCATTGCACTCCTGGCCTCAACGTTTCCGAAATAACTGGTCACTATAATCACAGCCAACTCTTCACCCTCACATTTCCTACTTTTAATCGAATACCACAGGTGCAAGTCCACAAGTCTCTCGACGGTCTCATTTAAAAATAATTTAATATCCTCAGTGATTTCAATGCTCTTCAGTTCCGCTTCTTCTTCGACGGTGATTAGGATGATTACCAGGACGACCAAAATTGAGATCAGGAGGAAGCCGACTTTCTTATTAATTTTGTACATGTTTGTTCTTGACTTTCTTCATTGTTCACACTTTGTTACATATGTTTTGGTGAAATGTTTCTTGGTGGCATTGTGTTCTGGTTACCTGAAGAAGTGAAAGTGCAATGCACCTTGGACTGGCTTCTAAGGTTGCATACAATACTATTTTAATTTTTTTTTACCACAGACAGAACCAAACCACTATTTGTTAAAATAGTAAATTACTCTTCAAGGTTAATAAATTTTTCTGTTTATAAATATCTTTATTTATCTTCATATTCTCATAAAACAATGTTATATTGTGAAATACTAATATAAATAATAATTATATGACATGTATAATCTATAGAAATGTGAGTAACTTAAACAAATAGTGCTTTTATTTTAAGTAAATTTTACATGAATGTGCATATTTTTATATCTAAAATTGGGTGTATTATTTATATTAAGGATTTAATATAATAAAAGAAATAATGCGTTAGGGTATAAAATAAACAATTATTTTTATTTAATTTTGTCAAAATAATAACTATTTAAACTTAAAACATAATAACACATTTGGCAATAAAATAAAACTAATGTCATTTAATTTATTCGAATTAAATTATACGTCGAGAATTAAACACATATACAAAATTGTTCTAAATTAAAAATGTCTTAAACGTTCAGAATCTAGCTGGCCCCAGTCCATTTTGGAGTATTTATAAGCGCCGTGTGTATGCTTAACGATCCAGAAGGAGTCCACAATGGCTCCCTTCTTATTATCAGAAACCTGCTCAATGTATAAGTGGGTTTTATTGAAGGCCTTTAGTCTGGTATACCCGTAATCGCTGTTCGAAAACGCCGACCAAATGGGTTTAGTTTTGTTGAATTTATCTGTACCTTCTTTGCATCCGGCGGAGCCCGTCACGATATGTACGGGCGCACCTGGATTAACGTAAGGTTCCTCGTAACTGCCGTTATATACTTTGTAATCGTACACAGGCCATAATCTTTCATAAGAGTGTTCATGAGCCCAAATTTCCAAATCTACTCCATAATCATACAGCAGTTTTTCTAATCCGAAAAAGTGGAGGAAAGGCAAGCCGACCCTAGTGAGAGTCTCGTGATGTGTGCAATCATCCGTATCATCATTACTACAGTACATCGGCCTGTGTCCCATGACAATAATCCAAGGTCGCCTTTCCCTATTCTCAGGTAAATTTGCTTTAATTAAATCATTATGTAACCATTCGTATTGATTGATCAGTGCCTTAATTCCATAATTCATGAAATAATACACTTCCGTGGATAAACTGATTACGTGCAAGGGACCTATATCAAAGCTGTACATGATGTTTTCATTTCCTAGCGGCATCGAGAATCTGTGTTTGTAATTGCTGAAATTGCTGCAATATCAAAACAAGGTTTTAGCTTATCAGCCACATGCGTCATTCCTAATAACAACTCACTATTTTTCTTCGTGGTTTCCAGGACAGGTCATGTAGGGCAAGTATCCGGCAACAGATTCGATTTGTCGCATGAACTCATCACCCACTCTTGCATTGTCCTAAAATAACAAATTTTTAGATTGATAAAAAATGATAATTGATAAATGAAAAATTACTTATCTGTAAATTCCTACTATTTATTGATTTTAAATCATTTCATGAATTATTTTCTAAATGTGTTAAATTCAATCTTACAATCCAAAATGTCTAACAACTTAAAGTTTTTTATAATAATATACTTACAGTATTCATGTCGTATGCAAAATCCCCAACGTGTAAAATTGCATCGTATTCTCCTCTTTGTGTTTCCTCCTGCAGCCTCACCAAAGACTGAGCATTTTCATTTCCCATGTCTCCATAAATGGCCAGCCTAGGTTGCCAGTCCTCACCTTGAGGAACCGTATTGAACCAAAATTGTGGTGACCATCCCAGGTCACTCCCACAATGATATACTTCAATAATAAAACATTTTTTCATCAATTTTATACCCGTTTTGTACTAACAAACATCTTTTATTAAATCAAATAATTGATTGATTTCAATAATTAAATGCCTTTTGTGTTTGTTTTGTATTGATATGCTGCCCATAGTAAATGTAAATATTTGATTAGTAAATGAAAAAAAATAAAATGTAAAATTTCATTTACTAATCGAATATTAATACCATGGGCAACATATCAATAAAAAACAAACAATTATATCTGTGTTATTAAAATAATTATCACAAGCCAGATAAGTCAACCTTATTAGCGTATTAATATCATTCTAATGATAGGGGTTGTTTACATTCTAATTAATTATACAGAATATACACATTAACGAGATATGAAAGAATAAAATTTGAACAATTATTTTCATAAGAGGCTTACTTTTATTTTACTTATAAGTGAATAGTTTTGATTACAATTTAATCATTATTCTTTGATATTTAAGATGTACCATAAACATAAAATAAATGCATGCAAGAATTTAAAAACTAGTATTCTTTTTTGCAATAATTATGGGTAAAATTTGTACAATTTTTATAGTTCATATATTTAAACTTTGGTTGTTGTAATAGAAAAATGTAATATAATACTAATACAGATGTATATTTCATTATCAATAGCAAATAATTATTGTTAATGTTTTATTGCAAATTTATTATCATTATTTGTTTGTCATGTGACTCTACAAATATTTTCCTTTGATTGTTGTAATAAAAGAATAATAACCAATTTTATATATGAAAAGTAAATATTTTTAAATAGGTAACATAACAGGCATGTAATATTATTAATAATTACAAACCACTTGTTTTTTTTATTGTACCTTTATAATATCAAAATAATAAATGATATATTAAAAATTTTGTACTAACATAAATAATAAAAATGTAATATCACATGTGAAACCTTATCATGTCTATTAATACACTTATTAAATTACCATATTTACTTACCGTATTTCTGACTGGGTAACAAATTCTTCAGCAGTACCTTGTGAATGTACTGTGTGTGTTTGGCAGGGCCACCGTCCACAAATTTGGTGACGGTGCCCCTGGCCTGCAGCACCATCCCCCCGATGCCATATTCCACCACCGACTGGTTGGTGTTATCGAACGTCGTCCACGTCACAACAATTTCACTGACACTGCCCCCAAATGCCAAGTGTATCTGTTCCGGCTGATAGTGGAATACCTGTGCTGACGATTGGTGCACAAAGTAAAGGGCGATTACTGACAGGGGTAGCAGTAACATATTGGTTCCTTGTCGCTCGACGCGGTTTCGCTGTCACTGGTGAATCATCTAATGAGCTTTGTTTCGATTAACGCTCGTCCTTTACCCGGCGACCCAATCGTCAATTGCGGATCAAAACATTGCTTTCAAGGCTTGTGTTGTTATAAATGTCATAATAATGTCAATTAGGTTGCCTGTATTTAGCGCGTGTGTATAAATCAGGTGTTTAAATTTAATATAGGCCACCTTATTTTCACCATTGTCTATTAAAACGTTATCAGTAGAAAATTATACAATGAGATTTATTTTAAACAACGTTGGTCTTTTTTGCGTTAAGTCAATCGTTTAGGATGGATGGAAATATTGTCCGTAAGTCACGGGTAAAGAATAAACATTACAATGTTTGTACATAAAAAATAAATGCGGTTTTTAAACTTACCGTTTAATAGCATTGTCTACAAAGATATTAACGATTTTATAGGCTTTGTACTAAATAAACGGTTTGTTTTAATTAATCCAGTGACCCAATGAATGAATAGCGGATGCAAACATGTTAAAAAAGTTTGTAAGTTACAAACACACTGTTAGTAGTAGTAGTGTTAGGCTATCGACCACGTAGTCCTTCCGCCATGTGTCATTTGTGTATTTGTGTGTGTGTAAATGAGCTTGTTACTTTAAAGGATCGCCCCCGTCACTCTAAAGCACCATTAATTGTATCCCAATGGTGAATGGTACCGGTCACCCATCCGACTACTGACCCGAATCAACGTTGTTGCATGTCAGTTCGGGGCCATAACCGATGCGCCACCACCGGCGTGTACACACTGTTATTAATTGGGTATTTGATTAAGGAATTTTCTATTACGTTATATTCAATTTACTATCTCCAATTTCAAAATGTAGTGTGAGAAACAGCCACATTGTTAATTGGGTTGCCTATACATAATGCGTAATTTTAAAATAGGTGTTTTAACTTAATAGGTCTGGAGCATAAAAAGGCAGGCATTATTATTTATTGGCTTTGTAACTAGAAAAATCATTGGATTAGGTTTGTTTTACTCGAGACCTCCGAAAATACGTATTAAGACCTTTGTTTAGAATTAATAACCTAATTGCTTTGTCACCAGAAATTAATCACATGAGCTGCATTTTAATTAACCCCGACCTTGATTATGAATAATAGTAGTGTGAATCAAACAAACGTCATATTGCTGTTAATTGGGTGGCCTATATATAACTCGTGCATATAAAACATATGATAGGCAGCCTAATTTACAGTATTATAACTTGAATTAAAAATTAATAGTGATACCACTTTGTTACAAGAAATGCATCTAATAGTTGGTGTATAATTAACGTCAACAAAATCTTTGATTGCTAATTGTGTTTAAAGCTTGTGTGATTAGAACTGTTATAGTGTTAATTATGTTGATATTTAACGCATATACGTAAAACAGGTGTTTATTTAAATATAGATTGCCAACACCATTAATTTTTTTAAACTAATGCGTAAAATAAATAGTGAATACCTTATTGCTTTGTCACTGAAAAATAATCGCATGAGCTTTATTTTTAATGAAGTCCTGTTGTTAATTGTGGATGAAAATATTATGGAAGAAACAAGCGCCATAATACTGCAAATTCGGTTGCGTGAATTTGGCGCGTGGTCATAAACGTTTAAATTTTTACACCATCCAATTCACATTGTTTTTAAAGAAATCTCGTTTATGCCATATTAATTGTAGGCTAGAGAACACCAATCCACCCTTCATACACATACTATTGTTGTTATTAATAGAGTAACAGCAATTTAAACAAAATATGTATGTAGGGTGGCTTGTAACCTCCAGCTAAAGGACATACGCAAAGTTTTAGTGAATAAGTACTCACCTAAAACATGTATTTTTTTAATTTAACGCATAGGCATTCTTTTTTAAATTTAATGTCTATAGATAAGATTGGTTAAAATTAACCAAAATGATTTAACAACATCCACACTAACATTGCTATTATTAGTGTGAGTGAATAAGTAATTAAACATGTAGGGTGATAATTAGGTGTAAAAATAATGAAATATTTTTGTAAGGTTGATATGAAACATACAACTTTAACACAATATAGTATCATTGATTGAAATATTTCAATCAACGATAGAATGCAGAGTTATATTGATGCGTCGTCGAGACGTAATTTTTTTTAACAGCTCTGTAATCTTTAGAGTAAATAGTATATTAAGGTATAATATTAACTTCAAAACCAAAAATATACAAAAGTCTATGATGCGTTGTGTTTACTTGTTGGTATAAAATAAATTAAAGCAAAAGCGTAATTTGAGGTAGAACTTACCGCCATCAGATGACTGGATGTAAGGATTTTGAAAGATTTTAGTTCACAATAATAATTCAAATTTACAGAAACACTCACTCACATTTTGACACTTTTGGCATGTAAATGATAACTGAATTGCAATCATTATTGATACCAAACTTGTCTAAATCGCAATTATTTGACTAATCCATAGTGTCGTATTTTTTGTAATAACATTAAAATTGCGGCTTGTTTACAGATAGAAAATTGATTTTCTGATTTGGTCGCAAATATATTTTAAGTCACACTTTTATCAAAGATGTGGTATTATATTACTATTAGGGGTTGAATTATTTGAGTTGTAGTATTAGTGTTTAGCTATCGACCACGTGGTCGTTCCGCCATGTGTCATTTGTATGTGTGTAAATGAGTTTGTTACTTAAAAAAAAAATGCCTCTATCATTCAAAAACCCCATTAAATGTGTTCCAATGGCAATTGGACCGGCCACCCATCTAATTGCTGACCTGGAATAATGATACTGCACTCTCGTCATGGCTAAGTCGGTTGCAAGTTTCAAGGTAATGCCACATGATTACTGCTTTCTGTTTCTATGATGACTTTTAGTTTTTTTTTCTGAGATATTTTAAGAATTAGAAGTATTATATTTTCACTAGTGACATTTTTAGTAATTCTTGAATAAACAATATGTTTTCAGTCGATTGATAATTTTTAATATTCCATAATTTTCGACTATTAGTTCCTACTTTTCATAATAATTTCATTTTGTTATTAAATTCTTCTTTTCCATTCAATTTTAATTGATTAATTTGTGTAGTGTATTTTTGATCTACCTCAATACCTTTTGTGATAACCTAGCCCAATAAGTTCCATATAAACCCTGATATAGATTAATAAATAATACACTGACTACGTACTCCTGGTCAATCTTAATGAACCGAACATTAATTTAGGACAGTTTTACGGCAGTTTAATATAAAGTATTGTTATATTGTATTCTTCATTGGGAACGCTTTTAAGTAATTGAATTAATTATACTTACTTAAGGTTGCAATTGTTTGTCTCACCTCCTAAGAATTGTCAAAAATTTACTAGGACAATTGATAGTTTTATGGTGACACGGATTATAAAACATTACATATATTTCCTCTTAATAATCTTATCCAAAAAAATTACAGACTATAAATACTCGAACTGAAACTCAATATGAAATCGTGCTCGGGTTAATGATAAGAGCAGCAATCGTGTACAAATTTATGTTTGCGTTTCCCTTAAAGATTACATTTTCGCCGTGGCCTGTACGGGCACTTGGACACCGGCCAGGCACTTGTCGAGGAAGGCGTTCAACTCGTTGAGGTACTCCTCCTTGTGCTTGGTGAAGTGGCCGACGTGCGGCGACTTGTCCCAGCACTTCCAGTACACCTGCATGCCCATGCTCTCCCAGCTCTCGCGCACCCGCTGATTCGAACGCTCCGCGCCTATGGGATCCGTCTTGCTGAGGAAGAACAGCGCCGGCGATTTTATCAAATTGGTGTGAAACATTTGGCTCGATCTCAGGTAATGGCACGTCGCCACTTTGTCAAAGGTTTTCATATGGTAACTGTAATTCAAAGAAGAAATTACTTAATATTTAAATCCGCTGAGAATATAAAATAGAAAATAATAAATATAATACTCTCGATGTCATATTTTTACAATTTGTTTTTTTCTAGGTTTCTAAAAAAATATACTTACACAATGTATTGTCTGAGGGTTGCTTGCATCACAGAGTTGTTTGGAAACACAGCCTTGGGGAATCCGACGGGGATTTCTGTAATATCGGCGGCACTGTCCCACACTTGCCCTACCACCTTGTCGATCAGCGGCTGGTACTTGGAGAGCTCGGCGGCCATCATCACCATCACCTCGCCCCACAAGTAAGCGCCCACGGAGAAACCGTGCAGGAAGAGCGGAGAGTAGAGGAAATTCGTCTCGATGAACTTTAACGTGTCCCTTGCCACCAACTGAAATTAGAATTATAAGCATTCATGCCTTGCACATCTACAAGCCAATATTACTGAAGAGATTTAAGCAGTAATATATTAACATAAAGAAAATTAAACTTAGAAAATTAAAGAATAATGTAATAGGTATTAATTTTATGTGTGAATCCTTTGAATAATAGCGAATTATAAACTACAATGTACAAAAATTAACACTCATATGTATATGAGAATAATCATGACCTAGCGATAACGATTATAAGACGGGCGTCAAAGTGCACGAAGGAACTCGATTCATTAATGAATCATGTAATACTTAATAGACGTATATATTAATATGTAAGTTTATGGCAGACGTAAGACAGGCAATTAAATTTTAATTAGAACTATTAAATCAATCGAAAAACATAATTAAAATAAAGAAAATAACTAACTTTTTATTCCACTTTTTATTTAACTGTGAACTAGTTTCTAAGGCTTACAGTGAATACATTTTCTCCCTTTTATGGCGAATTGAATTACTGAAAGTACATCTGCGTCGAAATTATTTTTTGATTCTAACAAATTATTTACAAAATTTTATTTTCCTTGTGTTTAAAATTGTACGATGTTCATTTAATCTATTTTGAAAAATACGCATAGAAAACAAACATATTTGAATATTACGACCTGAGTGTTACACATGGAGTTTTTCGAAAATATTTCACTGTGTGGATTAAATAACAAAAAAATCTATCCTATATTTATTTTTGATAACTTTTTTACAAATAAACATCGTTCTATTAAAGTATTAAAGGTTACTTCTAAAAGAAAAACAGTTTGCAAATTCCTAATGAAAGAAACAAATCTATTACAAAAACTAAATGACAAGAAATCTGTTAGATGATCAAGACGGCGTCCACTGACTTAGAGGTCGTCCGCTCCTATCAAGTACTTCCAACATGACCATTAAAAAATAAATAAAACGCACTTTATAACGACGAGCATCAAGAAAACAGTTGTCTGATTTTTAGGAAAACTTAATGTCGAAAAAACAACTACTGTTTATTACTACTATTTACTTCTTTTAGATATTTAATATATCACCTTGGCAGCCACATAAAAAAAAGATCAGAGTGATTCCTGTAATAGGTTTTTAAATCAAACAAAAGTCCAAAAGGCTAAATTATATGGTGAGTATACTCTTCATATTAACCTAGACCTGACGTCAAGTCAAGGAATGTTTTTTTCTTATTTGTCAGCTGTACTTTTTCGATTTACACAAAAAGTGCATGTCTCCTTCTCTAAATTGCTAAATAGTTTGTATATTTCTATAAATTATTAAACATTTTAGGAATTAATTGTAAATTTCACACTATCTATTGCAATACATATTTAAATTACATCAAAACTGCAGAATGAACAATATTTACTAGAAAATTTTGCTGAACTATGAAAGCAATCTGCATAAAGCATTGTTTATTAGATCACAAACAAAACGCATAAGCATGTACATGCATTCGTTATGTATTAATCATACCTGAGCTCCTCTCGACAGCTACTTTAAACAAAAGCATAATACGGTTTTTTAAAACCAAAATAATCAATTAACACATAAATTTAAAAAAACACACCAATTGTAATGTTAATAACTGAACAACTTTTGTCAAACAATGGGTTAGTGAAACGCCATTTAGTAGTCTCCATTATTATTGTATGAAAAACCAACACAATAATATACAGGGTGAGCCACGAATAACGACCATTAAAAGTTTACGGGGTTCCTGCAAGAGGAAAAATCTGAAAAAATTCAACATTGTACGGTTGATTGCGATCTCCTCATGGAAAATATTTTTGACTTTCTATCACTTCCGGTTGTACCGGAAATGGCTACCAACTTTGTTATTTTAAATGGAACATACTGTATATTATTTTATTTTTAAATTCCTTGTTCTATTGCCTACCTCTCCATATGGGTTTATGTCCACTTAACTTTTATAGTTTTTGATTTAAAAATTTATTTGTCAAATATTGACCTCAATTAGGCGTTTAGAAAAATGCCTATTACTTCTAATAGGTACAAGATAGACACACGTGCAGCATCTTTTTTTGTACCTAATCGATTCCTCTACAACGGAAAAAAATTGACATGTGTCAATTTTGACAGTTGGTATTTCAAAAATATCAATATTTCAGCACCCACTTAAAAACATCATATTTCATTTTTTTCAAATGGAATGACCAATATTTTATCTTATAGGGTGATTCGCAAGACAATTTGCTACAAAATAGTATTATACATTACTATATCTAGAGCCAGTAGTTTTTAAGTTATTTCGAAATTTATTTCCTCTCACATTTCAATAATTCCTCTTATATTCACACATGCACTATAGTAGGCTTCTGTCAATATTTATTGCACTGAATTAGGAAAAATTCATCCGAATATTATTAAAATGATTAGTTATCCCCAGTTACAACTTACAAATAAAACTGAAGCAAGAAGACTGGAATAAAATAATTTTTAAATAAGTAATTAAATGCAGGAACTGAAAAAAGTTGTCAGAAAAAAAATTATAACAATTGTTCAAAATGATAACCATTAACATGTAAACTCTGTGCAGCACGTGTTGCGTCACCCTCTTATGTTGCTCGCCTAATTTTTTCTGAATTAAGATTCCGCGAATGCAGCTCGCACCATTTCTTCCAATTCTTCTCGGGTATTGTCGGCATTTGCATTAACTTCATTTTTTATACGACCTCAAAGATATATGTGGATTTTCAATTGACACACATGTGATTGGTTTTTCTATTGAAAATACCTTCATGAGAGAAACTTGATTCGTTCGTCCAAATTATATTAATTTTAAGCAACAACAACTCACAAAAATCAATCCTGTTCTCTGCATCTTGAGAAAATAATTTATATTTATAATTATGCATCCGATACATTTTCCAAATTCTTTGAAGTGTTCTGCTTACTCTCAAATCCTCCTAGCAACCTGATGCGCGTTGATTTGCTTGAAAATAAGTCAAAAAATTTACTTGAATTTCCTCATTCTCGGTTATTAGCTTTGGTTGATTTTTTTCTGCGTTTTGTTTTCCAAATAGTAGAAATATTGACTCCAGTCTTCGAAACTTTTTTCTATCCATCGGCGGTAAGTGTGGATAAGTTTCGTTGAAAGTTTTGCAAGTTCTCTCAACAATTCTGTTGCACTGGCCAAATATGACAAATAAATTCATAATTTCTTTATTGGTATAGGTATTCATTTTATTATTACCCGAAAGAAGCGTACACAAATATTAATACGTTGGATTCAACAAATATTGACAGAAGCCTACTATAGTGGCCGTGTAAATAGAACAGAATTCAAATAAAAATTCTGAGAGGAAACTAATTTCGAAATAACTCAAAAACTACTGGCTCTAGATATAGGGATGTATAATACTTTTTTGTAGCAAAAGGTTTTGCGAATAACACTATGAGATAAAATATTGATCATTCCATTTGAAAAAATTGAAATATGATGTTTTTAAGTAGGCGCTGAAATATTGATATTTTTGAAATACCAACTGTCAAAATTGACACATGTCAATTTTTTTCCTTTGTAGAGGAATCCATTAGGTACAAAACAAGATGCCGCTCGTGTGTCTATCTTGTACCTATTAGAAGTTATAGGGATTTTTCTAAACGCCTATTTGAGGTCAATATTTGACAAATAAATTTTTAAATCAAAAACTGTAAAAGTTAAGTGGACATAAACCCATATGGGGAGGTAGGCAATCGAACAAGGAATTTAAAAATAAAATAATATACAGTATGTTCCATTTAAAATAACAAAGTTTGTAGCCATTTCCGGTACAACCGGAAGTGATAGAAAGTCAAAAATATTTTCCATGAGGAGATCGCAATCAACCGTACAATGTTGAATTTTTTCAGATTTTTCCTCTTGCAGGAACCCCGTAAACTTTTAATGGTCGTTATTCGTGGCCCACCCTGTATATAATAATACAGACTGCAGCATTTTAATTAACTCATTTATATGAAAAATTGTATTTTTTAATGTTTGTTGTGGGAAGATAAATTTTATTACTGCTCTCCACTTAAAATATGATGATAAAACCAGCAACTAAATGTACATATCAGGGTGTATTAGTTTGACAAACTTTCAGGAAAAATACAGGGTCTGTTATGAAAGTAATGCGCTTGATTTTATTGTGACGTGACTATCCATCGGAGTAAAACTAATCTGGAAATATGTTGAGAGATCTATCCTTCCAATCCAGCTTGTCACCAATTTGCTCCGAGCAATCTGAGTGGAATGACAAAGAGCCTCCGCGCGAAGTGTGTTTTTCGACTTTGTAACGTGGCACGATGAAGCGAACAGCGAGAAGTTTTGTGTGCAGTATGGAAAAAATGCAATCGAAACATTCAAGGGGCCTTCAAGGATGACTGCATTTCAAGGTCACAATCCAGGTGATGGCGCTGGGTGTTCAATGAAAGCCAGGATGAGATCGTCGACGAATCCTATTGTGGACGCCATAACGGACGAAAACGTGAATCGTGTTCGCGAAGTTTTACGTTCCGACCACCGATTGAACATTCAGCATAACATGTCTACATTTGCGCTACATAGTGACCGAGGATCTCCAAATGCCCAAGGTCTGCGCGAAGCTTATGACGAAAGTGGTGAAAGAACTTCGCTGTCAAGAATTGTTGGATTTGATTCAAATGAGCCGGACTTTCTTAACTCTATCGTAACCGGAGACGAATCCTTGATGTTCAAAAATACGACCCAGAATCAATCAGGTAAATCGCGAATGAGCAAGTCTCGCATCAAAACGATGCTCATTGTCTTTTTTGGTGTCCGAGGAATCGTCCATTTTAAGATTGTAACGCAACGAGAAACTGTCAACTCAAAAGGAGAAATTCCGGGTCGTGCATCTTAGGGTTGACGTCAAAGACACGGTCTAACTCCACCATGACAATGGCACCAGTCGATAGGACAATTTGCTAGCCCACCAACTCTGGCACCGTGTGACTGCTTTTTGTTTCCCCTACTGAAAAGAGAGCTGAAATGAAAGCATTAGGAGGAGTTCGTAAAAAACATTCAGGGTACTTTTCAGGCATGACCGGCATGTTTCCGTGTATTTATGCTGGGGGAGAGTATTTTGAAGAATTTTTAGATAGATTTTTCCCAGATATTGCACATTACTTTTATAATGGACACTGTAGAGTACATCTCTTGACAATGTACGATGTACGCGTTAGATAGATAGCTACGTAAACTAAAGCAATAGATTTTTCATAATCCTTTGTTTTCACCTATGTTCGTATTGTGTTTTATGTCGACACTACAGAGCTGGAACTATGCATAATAATCTACCATCGTTTAGTCTTACTTTATCTCTTCAAAACATATATTCTGAGCTGATACATCTTGTACTGACGACGAAGTTAGCGTTGGATTTCGTGAGTCATGCCTACACTAAGATAACACGAGTGAATCGTCAATTGCGGCTAAACGTTGACATCTGACTGCCAACATGACAACCAGCATATGCGCAGACACGGACTTAGAACGTCCAACGCTAACTACCTCGTAGAATTTCTTGAATGTTCTTTATAAAGAAACACTGTCAATAATTGATTAATACCTGAGTTCCTTTCGTCGGCCACAACAGCTGCCACGGTGTGACGCTGACGTTCAGAACATCGAAACCTCTGTCCACGTACAGTTCGGCGTATTTCTTGACGTGCTTGTCTTTCGAAAGCAACCAAGAGAGCATCACGACCAGCGGTCTTTCGTGCGGCGGCGTCACCCTCAACTGTTTCACGCTGCCGCTCTTCAACTTTTCTTTAGTGATCAAGGTTATGTTCTTGGTGACGTCCATTGTGGCGAGGGCCCTGGTCGCCATGATGCCAAATAATTGACTCTGGAAAAAATTACATATTGATAGACTTTTCATAAAACGAAACATATTTGATAAAATTCTACTAGCACACAGAGCATTTCTTCAGGAATGGTCAATCATGTGCTTATTTATTGAAGTAAAAATATTTTCATTTTCAAATCTTCACAACCCAACTTCCAATTTTTAAATCCTAGAGGTGAGTTTTTTATAAAAACGTAATTTTCATAGTTTCCCTTAACTTTTGTTATGCTGAGACGAAGGGGCGCGAGCAAGCGCTAACATCGATGAACAACTAATTTTATTGTCTATTGTGTTGTCTTTAGAAATTTCTAATAAATTTGAATTATGCTCTGGTGTGATGCTTGTTTTCAACTACTGCTTTAACATTTTGTCAATTTTAACTGTCTTGTTTATTAATTTTAATTGTTTTTATTATCTATTTTTATATTTTCTTTTTGAGAAACATTCAACTACAAACTGCATTATTACTTTTGTTAGTTTTAGTTTCAATTATTTTCTAGATTGACATTCGCTTGTTTTGACGCATTTTCAGATATTTTGTGAAGTGAGATTCGATTATTTTAGCGTTTTAACAATTTGATTAATAATTTCTTTTTTTTTTCATTCGTCTGACTTGTCAATGTTTAATTCAGTTGTTTTCATTATATTCTATTGAGATATTCGATTGGACACTTTTGGTCAATTTCATCTGTTTTCACGTTACTTTATGTATTGTATTAATCGTCAATTTAAACTAACGAATATTAGTTTATTACAGCTTTATAAATTTGATCGTTATTCATTCTAGCGTACTCTTGACCTACCACAATACCCAATACAATGACCTTTCGTACTCCCGACCTACCTTAATAATCTACGCATTGACCTAGGTCAAGAGTACGCTAGTACAAGCGTGCAATGTATTAAGGTTGAAAAATGCTGAATTTTTTATTAAATTTTAATAATATTTATCTGTTTTCTTAACAATATTTCTTATTACCCATTATATACTATTGAAATTTTGGGAGAGTATTATTATAGTCACATGACAATATAATCAGTCACACAAAATTCTTATTATCTTTTGTGCGTGTAGTAATTAACATTTTTGTTTTGTTTTCACCACCAAAGTTATAAACAACACTATAAAGTATTTCAAATTAATACTTATTATAAAATACTGCAATAATAACATTATTCTTGGTAAAACTATATATTTAATAATAAAATGAAACGAAAACCTTTAGTTTGTTGTAGAAAATTAATTAATAATTTAAGTCTTAGTAAGACTCATTGTTGTAATGTTTCGTATTTTTAAATTATTAACTTTATATTTATCACAAAAGATGAAGTAAACTTCATAAATATGTACGTCGAAAACGTGGTAATCCATTGTTTTGCATACAGTAGTTTACATTAATAATAATAATAAGCTTTTGTTGAATATTGATGATCTGACAAAATTATAAAATCAAATGAGATTCGAAATTTAAAGTAGGTGAATAAATTTGGTCGCAGGGACAATTGTACACGATACTAAAAATTTTGAATGTCAGTATTAGAATTTAAATTGATGTTGTTCAGTTTTTGCACAGATTTAATTTAGCGGAAAATTCTTAAAAATTTATCAATAAAATTTTTCTCTGAAACGTATATTTTGAACATTTTAAAAATATATGAAATAACCAATAATAACTTTTTGAGTTAGAATTCACTGTTAGGTGATTTGCGTTAGAATCTTAATTCAATATATTTGCAATACATATTGTTTAAAAAACATCCCTAGATAAAATTAGTTGAGTAACAGTAAATACTTGTCGGACCAAAACAATTAAAAATTAAACAGTTATGATTAAAAATAAAATAATTGTTTCGAAATAAAACCAATAGCTTTTTTGTCATCACTCCATAATTACTTATTAGAATAATTGTTTATTTAGATAACCGAAAACAATTGAAATTTTTAAAAGCATAAAAATAATCTAATAACAATTTAGCATTTTAAAAATGACATCGACAAAAAACTCTGAAAGAAAAAATATTAAAATTGCATAAAGCAATAAACAAAAACAGTTAAAATTGTAGGATAGTAGTTATTGACAATTGATAAAAGCAATTGAAAAACGTAACAACCAATTAAAAATATTAAAAAAATTAACGAAACTGTAATAAAACTAAGGGTTTTAATCGAATTAATTTAAAATGTTTCATCAATGGTCAATTAAATGTCACTTAAAAAAACAGTTGAAATTTGCAAAAAAATGCAATCGATAAAAGCATTTGAATATTAACGAATACTCTGAAAATTATTAAAAATAATAGTTCAAATTAATACCGCTAAAAATTGAATGTTACTTCAGAAAACAATTGAAATTATCATGTACAAAAAAAGACAAAATTTATATGAAAATACAATATACAGTTTGAAAATCTTTTTGTTCCAATCAAAATTCGGAAAAATTGCCTCTCTCTATTTTGTTGTTTTTTCTTAATTGAAAGAAAAAACAATTGAAAGTGAATATAAAACCATTGAAAATCAAAATAAAGCAATAATCAATTTTATCAAAAATGTTGACGACGATCGCAATACTTTTCCGTGTTTCGTATAAATTAATTACTTTATATTTGACTTACCTGTACACGCTTATTAAGTAATGGTTTTGTAAGGCACCTGGAGGCCAGGGTTAGGCCCATTGGTATCACCGTCATCCTACAATAAAAAGAACAAAAATTAGCTAAAGAAACATTAGATTTATATATTTTTTTTCGGTATTTCATTTTTTTTGTATAAAGAAGACTTAAATTAAACGTTATGAATGAGATAAAATCATATGAATGTTCCTAAAAATCGTAAACACGTTGTCTAATATGCAAAAATTATTTAAGAATGCTGTTTTTGTAATTGACCAAAATTTGACAAAGAGTGGTAGTTTTTTGTTTCCGAATTTTTGAGGATTTTGAAATCAATTTTAAAATATTGCAGATAATAACTTTTATCAGCACAGTGTGGTCTTCGTGACACTAGATGTGTTGGTATGAATAAAGTTATTAGTTTGGTATCAAAACGTGCTATAAATAATAGACGAGATATCTAAAATTGTAAAACAAGGATTTGTATTTGTTCCCTTGTAGTTCAACTTATGATCAAGACCTCTAGTTTAAATTATTATCATAAAAGAGATATATTATACAGATCAAAATCGTCGGGATTTGCATTTTTTGTCATCAAAATATTCTTCAAAATTAGTTGGATGTTTTTGCATTTAACGATTCTTTTCTTAAGTAAACTTCACTCAGGTGCAATCACATAATCATTTTCACATTTTACGGATTTCCTTTAATCTCGAAATATATTCTTTCTTATGATTAAGTGCTTTATAATTCTTCATCTAATTCTGTTCTTAACTTCATATCCATATGTATATCTCGTTTTAACGAATAAATTACATTTATCTATCTCTAATAAATAAAATATGTTTTACAGTTTTCGATTCCAATTATACAAAAATAGCAAAAAATGAGTTAATAATGAAATCTTTCATGTAAGTAATAAAAATAACAAAATGGATACAAAGTTTAAGTTCTAAAATAAATGTTCATAAACGTAACAAACGCCAAGTTCTGATGGGAAAAAAAAGATCACGTTGTTTTGGCACAGAGCCCAGTTATGTCTTAGCAATGATTAATTCAGTTGATGCTTGTAGCGTTATAATCTTGATGGAAACAGATATTAATATAAAGTAAAGAGTTTAAATTTTGATAATGGTAAGCGAACATTGAAACACGTGTCAGGCAACTGAAAATAAAAACACTATGGAACAAAACAACTTCTAAATGATTAATTCCTTCATTTAAGTTACTTTAATAATAATTGTGATTATAATTACGACCGTTGCTACGAGGTAATTCAAGATATAAGGATTAAAATAAAGTACTTATTAGATTTAGAGCGCTAAATTTTATTGAAAAAATTGCATTAATACTTAGTGATAAAAACGTGATAACATACATTTTAGAAGTACAAACAAAAGAACCGCTTTAATTGAGTGTTAATATTTTTAAATATTAATAAAAATATGCATATTTCATATATCGCAGAAAAATAAATCATCCCGAAACAATATTTGCAATTAAATACGTATGCGCATATATTTATTTTATGAGAAAATAATTACTATCACGTAGACTTATCTGCAACTAATCTACTTGCGTATTATCTTATTTAAACTCAGACTGGCAGGAATTCACGGACAGTCCGAAGTCCAAATTAAAAATAAGCACATGTTTAATAAAAATATTCGATGATTAATTGATACTTTAAACCGCTAAACGCGCGGCGATAAAACGATTTCTTGAATGGAAATTTTTATTACTTCATTAAGTTTTTTTGTCTGTTTAAAACAGCATTAGCAATATTTTTCGCACATTACTTGATTTTTAATTATTTTTCCTGAACATGAAAAAATGAGAAGTAAAGCAAAATATTAACGACTAATCCTCTGCAATTATATATGCACTAATATTTATGTGTACTTGAGTTATGTGAAGATTATATTAATAATAAAAACGTGGTTAAATTCCTTTCTTCGCTGTTTAAACAAATAAAAACAGCGAAGAAAGGAATTTAACCACGTTTTTATTATTAATATAATCTTCACATAACTCAAGTACACATACATATTAGTGCATATATAATTGCAGAGGATTGGTCGTTAATATATTGCTTTTCGCGTTTTTATTATTTATATATTCACTAAATTAAATGATTTTCATATTTCCAATGTGGAATATAAATTTCAGGATCTAAGCACAACCAAAGGCAAATATATTTTAAAGACAAGCACACGAGTTGACTTGCCCTATAATTTAATACTACCAGTATAAGTAAAATTACGAATTTTCAATAGCTCCAAGTTTTATTACATTCTTCAACGGCAGCAAGAACAGCATAATTTCTTGTACTGTGTTTTGGCTCTGTGGAAATACAATAAAATTCAATATTTGGCGCTGGATGTTTAAATTAAAACACTGTGGCTTTAGAGAACTTTAAAAATAATTCAATGTCAGTTAATAATTCGCTGGCTTCTGTACACACATATTCAGCATATTCCAATAACATACATTAAATGCAACTAGTAATAATTGTTTATACATACACAGCAGTTATAAACACTTTACACCACATAAAATAACATAAATTATAAATATAAATATTCATTAATATACTAGACACAAACAATTTATTTAAAAAAAAAAGCACACTACGACTTTATATTATGGAAATAAATTAAAATTCACAAGCAAAATGACACCAAAGACGTATTAGCGCGTTAACAAATAATTTTCTGAAACAACTCAATACTTTAAAAAAATTTATTTCCTATTTTTGGTTATGTTATGGTGCTAATTTCAGGTTTTAAAATGATAAAGTAAATTTGATATAGACTTTTTGACCTTACTTTTCAAACAAAAAATCTTACGATGAATAATAGATCAAGGTTAGGTTGATTAATTTAGTTGATAACGTGCGATTTTCAATTGTTAATAAATTGATAATTCTACACGCATGAGATTTGCGCTCATAAATTAAGTTAGTCCAGACGTCGAATTAGTGAATGGAAACTATTTGCCTTTATGATACAATTAGTAGCGTTTTGGAGTAACAAAGCAAAGACTTTAAAATATCAGGGTTATTTTATAAATACATAACATAACATTTTGAATTCATTACGGTTATCACTATTATAATAATTAAAATTTCTTCTGTATTTCTATTTATAAAAGAAATAAAAATATTGTTTTGAAGAAATGATACGGTGGGCTGTCTCCCACTCTCCAATTTCTGCACATTCGCGAAAGTTTGGATAAAATCCATGTGTACAATAAAAATAAATTCATAATTTATATTATCTATTCGATGAGACAATTCAAAAATTCAGTAAATCCTCGCTTATGTTTTACGGGTTGGAGGGTGGGATAGTGGCCACCCACCCACCCTACATATACAATTGATTTTAAGCTACAAACTCTAGTTTTTGTTTCCAGAAAAATTAACAAAGAAATTAGGCGATAATTTAAAATTTGTAGCCAGAGAAGAGAGAAGAAGAGGAAAGTTTGTGAAAGTCGGATATGGTAAATTGGATATTAATAACAAATGTCTATTATGGAATGAGGTGAAAGAACAATATAAAGAAATTATTGAAAAAAACTAAGAAGAAAAATGTATGGGGAAGACGTGGGGTTCTTAAAACTCGGGTTCTGGAACGTGGCGGGGATAAAATCAAAATGTAGGGGGGAGAAGTGGCAGAAAGATTTTGAAGAGTGGGTAACAGGAAAGGATATAGTAGGGATAGTGGAAACGTGGCTGGTAGAAGAAGAGTGGGAGGGAGTGAGGGAAAAGTTACCTGCGGGGTTTAAATGGGTAATGAGAGGGGCAACTAAGGAGGCAATTAGAGGAAGAGCAAAGGGGGGTATTATCGTGGGAACAAGAGAGGGGCTACAAAGCGGAGATATGGAATATAAAAAGGAGGTGGAAGGGGTGGTGTGGATAAAGTGTCAGCAGGGAAGAACACATCTGAGAATCGGGACAGTATACGTAAATAACAACTGGGAGGAAGTGAGACAAGAAATAGAGGATGAGGCGAGCAAGGGAAATAGATGTATAGTGGGAGGGGATTTTAATGCAAGGATCGGAGAAAGATGTGGGGGGGTAAATAATGAAGGCGAATTGATACGGAGGAGATCACAAGACAAGCATATTAATAAAGAAGGAAGAAACTTGGGAGACTGGATTTTGGAGGAAGGGTGGGATGTATTAAATGGATGCACCGAGGGTGATTGGGAGGGGAAAAAGACGTACTTGGGGCAACAAGGATCATCAGTTATCGACTATGTATTAGTAAAGGGGATAGAAAGAGAAGAAATTAAAAAAATGGAGGTAGAAGAGGTGCTAGGATCGGACCATTGGCCGATGTCTACAGAAATATGGATAGATGAGTGTGAGAGTAAGGGACAGAAACGAGATAGCTGGAAGATAGCAGATGGAAGAAGAGAATTGGAGATAATGAGGCTTCAACTGGCAAAGATTAAATGGGGAAATATTGAAACCATGGAAGAGATGGAAGAGGCCATAGCCAGATGTGGGTATAGAGTGAAAAGAGGAAGTAGAGGTCATCACCCATGGTTCGATGGAGAGTGTGCTGAGGCGAAGAGAGAAGTAAGAAAAGCAGTCAGACTGGAGAGTGGGAGGGGGTGAAGAAAGATTGGTAGTGCAGAAGAGAATAAGATATAGTAAGATGTGTGAGGAGAAGAAGCTACAATCAATCAAACAAATAGAAACAGAGATAAGGAGGTGCCGCAATGAAAAGGAATTGTGGTCGATATTAAGGAGAGGAGGCGAAACAATAAAGCAGGAGATCTCATTAGCAGAGTGGGTGGGACACTGTGAGAGTATGTGTGGGGAGCCGGCAGGGGTGGGAGAGTATCAACACATAGAGGAAGTGGAGGTGTTTACAGAGGGAGAAGTAGAAAGGGCTTTCGAGGAAATTAAAAGAGGCAGGGCTGCGGGACTGGATGGGCTGAAGGCCGAAATGTGGAAGATAGTGGGAGAAGAAGGGAAGAGGCAGTTCGGAGTTCTGTTGAACAGGATGTGGAGAGGCGAGTCAGAACTGCCGGAGTCTTGGCGAGTAGGCGTAATGTGCCCGGTACACAAGGGGGGCAACAAAAAAGAGATTGGAAACTACAGAGGAATTTCAATCATGTGTACCGGGTACAAGATTGCCATGACGGTGGTAAAGAACCGGCTAGAAGAAGAGGTGGAGGAAAAAGAAATATTGCCGGAAACGCAAGGCGGATTTAGAAAGGGCAGGGGAACGCGAGATCAAATCTTTACGCTTGCAAGGGTGGTTGAGAGGATGTTAGAGCAAAAAAAGAGTGTATACGCGGTATTTGTAGACTTGAAAGCGGCGTATGATTCTGTACCTAGGGAGAAATTGATGGAATGTCTGAAGAGGAGAGGTGTGAGTACGGTGATGGTGGAATGGGTGAGAAGGGTGTATGGAGAGACATGGATGAGAGCGAAAGTGGGGGAGAATATGTCAGACAAGGTTAGGATGTGGAAGGGGGTAAGACAGGGATGCCCGCTTAGCCCTTTGTTATTTAATATATATATGAGTGAGCTTGAGGAGGTGCTGAGAAAAGGGCAGGCGGGCGGAGTAGTGATTGGGAGAATGAAAGTATGGATGTTGGCGTACGCGGATGATATAGTGCTACTGGCGAGAGACTTGGGAGAGATGAAAGATATGTTAGGAAGAGTTGAGAGATATATGGATAAAAGGGGTTTATGCGTGAATGTAAAGAAAACAAAATGGATGAAGTTTAGGAATAGAGGAAGAGAAGGGAGAGTGGAGGAATTGAAATGGAAAGGAGAAGTGATTGAGAGAGTAAAAGAATTTAAATATCTGGGGTTTGTGTTTACGAGTGGTGGGGGATACAGGGAGCACGTCAAATACTTGCAACAGAAAGCCAGGAAGGCATGGTGCATCGCAAGAGAGAAGTGGGGAAAGCTGATAGAGGGAAACTTCCTGATGACGTGTAAACTGTGGGATGCGTGCGTGAAACCAATATTGATGTATGGTGTGGAAACGTGGGGAATGAAAGAGTATGATTGCATCGAGAGAGAGCAGACGACGTTCCTGAAGCAGCTTCTAGGAGTGGAGAGATCAACTCCTAGGTATATTCTGCTTCAGGAATCAAATCGGTATAGTATGCACGTAGAGGCAATGGAAAGAGTGTCTAGGTATGAGATGAATGTGAGTACGTGGAATAGTGAGAGATTAGTGAAAGAGGTATGGAAAACTTGTGTGGGGGTAGGAGAGTGTAAATGGAGATTGGAAAGAAAAAAAATGTATGAAAGAGCGGGAATGGCGGAAACTGTAGTGAACGATTGGCTGGAGCAGGGAGTGAATGTATCTGCTTGGATGAGAGAAAAATGGATGGAAGTGGAAGCGCAAGAACGGCAAGAGAGTATTGTAAGGAGTGGGTACAACCCAATGTATAGAAGATGGCAAGTGTATGGAAGGGTGCCAGAGTATCTTTTGAAGACAGAGTGGACAAGGTCCAAGAAAGTGACTCTGGCAAGAGCTAGATGTGGATCGGACGAAAGAGGAAGGAAGGTATGGATGGGGGAACGGTATGGTAGGTGTGCATTGTGCGAGAATGGAAGGGACACATGGAGCCATCTAGGGCAAGAGTGCAAGGAGGTGCGTGATGAATGGATAGGGGGAATAAAAAGGATAGGGGAATGGATGAGGGGGTTTGGGCGGGCGTAGAGATTGTGATAAGAGTGGGTTGGGAAAAAGAAATCCGAAGAAAGGGAGACTGAGATGGGAGGAAGAGAATTACAGTGATTTATTTGATGTATATATGTATATAGGTGTGTAAAGGATGCCAATAAAGGTTTTTTTTTTTTTTTTTTTTTTTTTTTTTAATTTAAAATTTTGATTTAAGTAGAGTTTTATAACAATAAAAATACGTTGGGTGGGTAGTTGATCTCTAATCCACCCTACAATTAGTGAAATAAGAGTAAATTTTTGAAAACCATAAACATTTATTTTACTTATGTTTGTATATGAAACCAAAAAGTAACAGTGATTGTAATATTTTTATATATGTAGGGTGGGTGAGTGGCCACTATCCCACCCTCCAATTACTTAACATCAGCAAAAGTTTGGATAAAATTCATTTGCACGATAACAATAATCTCGTAATTTATATTATCGATTAAAATTTTAATTCAGTAAACCCTTGCTTATGCTTTTCGGATTGGAGGGTGAGATAGTGAACACCCGCCCACCCTGGAGAACCATAAGGAGCTTTCTGTAATTAAATTTTGAAGGGAATCAATTGTTGAGGTTAGGGTAGTTGAGTGGGAATTTAGTGCGGTATCGTCGGCAAATTGTAGAGGGTATCTAGTAAGGTTGATAAAATTAGGATTAGGATTGTAAAGGTCATAACAAAATAAATTGTATACAAGTGGAGATGGAGGAGAACCTTGGGGAACACCTTGTTCTGGGTGAAAAATAGATGATGGGGTTTTTCGGATACAAATTTGTAGAGAGTGGCTTAACAAGAAGTTTTAGATGAATTTAATGAGGTGGAGGGGAATGTTAAGGATACTGCACTTATATAGTAGACCACGATGCCATACACTATCGAAGGCTGTTGAGACTCGAATAGCTTGAAACTGTTGCTGATAGGGAACCAATAATTCAATATTTACTTTATTATTGTTAATTCTTACTGTTAACAGTTCTCTAATTATTATTGGTTTACTTACTCAATTCGGGAAATCAGTGGAAGGTCTAACCAATAGATAACCCTATCATAACATAGAAGTTTTAATTCTTACATTTGTTCTATAAAAACAGTTGATACATGTCTAATGTACTAATTATTAAAATTGGAGAAAATAGTTTTCTGAAAAAAATATTTTAGTTACAATACAATCGAATCTTCTCAATTAAATGAATATTACAATATATGAACATTAACAATTTAGCCTAAAAATACTTTAATAACTCCAAGAGATCGCTGTAAATTTCTACAGCAAACTGGAAGAATAAGATCCAAAATAGATCGAAACAATAATTAATATTGAAAAAATGCTTCATCCAGTTGAAACAAAACTTTTTACAGTTGACTACTTAAAAGTAAAAAAAATACTTTAAATATTTCTTTTATTAAAGAATATGTTTAAAAAAACAGTTGAATATGAAACAATCGATTTTTAAACGGTTAAATTAAAAAAAAAAACAATTAAAAAAATTTAATTATACATGATGTGTTTTTTTAGATGTTCTATACGGGAATCTCGAAAACTATAAGAGATAGAAAAAAAGCCAACTATGTTTCCATTAAAAAAAATGTAAGTTTGCGTCATATATCAGAAAATAATTACGATCAAAATTTTCTGTATATTTTATTATTAATCTGCATAAAATTATCTAAAACTTTGTGTCTTACAGTTTTCTTCTATCTGTTATAATAACCGAGATATATTGATTTGAAAAAAATAATACTTTTTACTTTCTTCAAAATATCTAGTTACTTTTTTTACCTTGACTTTTTTGAAAACTTTGAAAGTGTATTTTTATTCGTTTGGTAAATCTCTTATAGTTTCCGAGATCCCCATAGAGAATATAAAAAAAACTCACCCTGTAGATGCGTTTATATTGTGGTACTTCTTGAATATAATAATGAAGGACCCACTGTGACTTTGTTTGTCATTTTATTAATAAATAAAATAAGTAAAAAAATTAAAAGCATTTTAAAACTTGCTTAAAACAATTAATTTATTTTAGCAAACACAATATTTAAATGTTAATAAAAACAGTTAAAAACGTTTTAAATCATTTTCGTTAGAAATATAGCAAAAAATAAAAATATATGTATTACAATAAAAAAAACAACAGATTACGAAATTAAAAACTGGCTATTTAAAATTTGTAGAAAGATTTATCAGGATAAAAGAGAAAATGTGCTAAAAGAGTCGAAAAAAGTCAAATAGTTGAAGAGATAATTTTAAATTTGTCTTTATTAACTTTTTCCTTTAAAAATTAAAAAAAAAACGGTTGAAAACTTTCTAATAAGTCATTTGAAACGCACTTAATGTTCAAAAAACAATTGAAAATTTGTCAGTTAATAATTTAAAATCATCACTCTTCACGAACTCATAAATTCATTAATGTAAATACATAACAACCATAATTCATTTCATAATAACACCATTGCAAATATATATACAAAGGGCCGAAAGACTGTTGTCGATAGCCCTTTCACAGCTGCTACCAGCAATAATCTCAATGTAACATAAATTTAATACTGTATTTTTTTTTACTGTGAATAAAGATGTCTATATATATATATATATATAATTTAAAATTTAAACGCTTTAAATATTTTATTTCTTAGAAAACTGTTTAAATTTTCCAAACACCAATTAAAAATTTGCAAAAAATTGAAAACTTAAAAATGGCATTTTAAAATTTGCTTAGAACATTTTTTTTATACAAACAAAAAACAGTGGAACTTTTGGTAAAAACAAATAATAAATAAATAAAATCGTTGGAAATACAAAACAAAAAATATCGAAAACAGTTAAAGATTTCTTCTAAAACATAGGAACCAAAATCTAAAAAAACGGAAAATTTATTTAACTATCAATAAATACAAAAATTTATTAAAAAAAAGAGTAAAAAACGTTTTAAAAAAGGGCACCACAAATGAATAGTTGAAAAAACGATTCTAATTTTACCTGAAAATGTTACTTTTTGAAAACTTTAAGAAAACAGTTGAAAAATAAAAAAATAGATATTTTTTTTTAATTAATTGAAATTATAACAAATAATATTTTTAAAAAAACTCAAATTTGAAACTGTTGAAAACTAATTTTCTTAAAAAATTGCTTAACAAAAAATAATAATTTATAACTTAAACATTTAATTTTGATTAAAGTTGTATTATTAAAAAAAACAATTGAAAATGTATAGTGGAAAATTTCGCAAAAGAGAAACATTGATTTTAAAGTTTATATTTGTTTAAAATATTCTAAATAATTTTAAATTTGCTTGAAACAGTTATTTTAATTTATCAATAACCATTGTAATTACGGTAAAATAGGTTCTAAACTTAAAAAAAAAAATGTGGACAATTGTTGGAAATTAGCAACATTATTTGCTGATTAAAAATTTTTAAGAAACAAACGAAAATTTACTAAAATGGTCGAAAACATTCAATAAAAGGCGTTTATTATTTCTCCAATAGCAACTTTATTTGTTTTTTTGTTTCGTATTTATGTCTTCAATATCCACTCTTTCGATATTTTCAACATTTTTAAAAACGTATTACCTCAACCTTAAGTTTTTTTGGTAATTTTCAATGTTCATCAATAAAAAGATAACAGTTAGAAATTTATTTAAAAAATCATTAATTGGAATTATAACAAAATTAAAAAAAAAAAAATTGCTTGAACAGTTGAAAACTAATTTTCTATAAAAAGTGGTTAAGTATAACCACAGTTTTATTAACAAAAAAATGACTGTAAAATTTAAATTTGATTCATTGAAAAAATGACAAATGAAAATGTATAGTGGAAAATTTCCCTAAAAATAAAAGATTGATTTTCAAAAAAAACTAAAATTTTGAATAAAAAGACAATTTAAAAAATTCTATATTATTTTAAATTTGCTTGAAACAGTTATTTTAATTTATTCAATAACTATTGTAATTCATATAAAATGGGTTCAAAACTTAAAACAAAAATGACAAAAACGTTGGAAATTAGTAACACTTTTTAAAAAATTTAAAAAAAAAACGAAAATTTACAAAAAGGATTGAAAATGTCCAATAAAAGACGCTCACAGTATAAATTGTGAAGAAAGTGAAGTTCAACTTGTTTTATTTAAAAGGCGCTTACGTCTATGTATCTTCACTCTTTGATTATATGCAACTATTTTTAAAAATGTATTTCCTCAACCTTATAATTTTTTGGATTTGTTATATCATTTAAAAAATTGTAACTAAAAAATTAAATTTTATTTATAAAGTTCAATTATTGCAAACAAACAATTGAAAATTTATTGAAAAAGAAATAATTATTTCCCAAAATATTTTTTAAAAAAGCAGTTGAAAACTTTCATAACAAGGAAGGCAATTTAAAATTTGTTCAAAAAAAGTTATTTTAATTTATCAGCAACCATTGTACTTTTGGTAAAAAAGCTAGAAAACTTGAAAGATAATGTTTTGAGATCATTGGAAATTGGCAAGATGTTTTATTGATTAAAATAAAAACCGTTAAAAGTTTATTTAAAAAAGTAATAAAAAACCAAGTGAAAATATACTAATAGGCTTGAAAAACGCATTTTTTCTCTTCTTTAATAACAATTTCAATTTTTTGTTGGTTTTTATACAATATTCAACTATTTTTCAAAATTTATTACCATAATTATTTTTCCCTGGAATTTTTGACTATTTTTTAATTTATTTGTTTTTCCTCGATAACGACTGTTCTATTTATTTTTATTTCCACAATTTCCACTCTATCTTTGTAATATTCAACTTTTTGTTTTTCAAATTTATTAAACCGAATTGATGAGTATAGTCTTTATTGATCAATTTTCGTTACACACAGTAATTCACACTGGACAAAAACAACACTCCGCAGCCATACACACTTAAAAAAATATTATATTAACCATTTAAATGTGTCTCGCCGTTTTGAAAGTTCGAATTTCTGTGCGTCATGAAAGCGATCCATGACAAGTATACTCGTCAAACTGAGTTAAATGATTAATAATGAGCCGTTTTATTTCTGTCTTTTCAATTGTTTTTTTTATAATAATAAAATGAGCATCACCATTATTATTTTCTATTGCCCCAAACATGAATAATTCAAGTAGAAAAAAATACAACCAAGTAATTTTTTGACTTACATTTATAATAACTAACACCTTATATTTGTATTATTGTAAAGGATGTTATACACTATTTACAAATTAAACATTTAAAAAAACGTAGAACATAGAAGAAGTTCAAGACAGTGATTTAATTTATCTTCAATGTAAACGTATTTATTCTGAATGAATTTGTACTAATAATACTTTAACATTAACCAATTATATTCACTGAGAAAGTATAAAGATTTCATAGGCGATGAGTGCCTAACAAATGTTGTTATCAGGTTGTTTGGAATGTAATTTTATAATGATAATTGGGATATGCATCCATAGAAGGTTGCAACGACAACTACACACAAATTACTTTATGATGCCTTCACCTTCACACCTAACTGAAAAACTGTCCATATTATAAGACATACATATCACAGTAAGTTTTTATCTAATTCATTAATTATAGTCGTTATATTAAAATTATTATTATCATTATAATTATTCAATTAAAATGTTCATATTTTTTTAGAGAAGTACTTAATCTTTCTTTTAAACAGAAGATATTACGATGACAAATCGTTATTTGCTTTGGAATTGTTCGAGTAAACAATTACTGGAAACAGAGTTTACTGCACTATATAAGCATAAAGAATTTCCTTAGCGTAGTTAATTGATTTAGTTATATTAACATGAAACTACAATGTGTTAAGATTTTGAATTAGTAATTCTTATTGTTTTTCTAACCTACAATATTTAACGATAAATTCATACCTGTTTCTGGATGCATCGAATATACTATTTCCTTCGGTGTAGAACCCACATCACCAATTTCAATTTTGTAATTCATAATATTAGCAACAACAATAATTTATTTGCATTCACAACAAATCATCTGAATAAAAACATTTTGTTTTGTTTTTTTATCATTTTCATGGCACTCTTTTTATTGTTTTCATGGCACTCTTTTTTATCAATTCAACAATTCACAACTGTCAATGAGTTTGTTTTAAGTACAACGAAATGTTATTTAAATTAAATATTCTATCATATTAACTCACTTGGCATATATGTGCGTTCAGCTTCGGAGTATAAAAATGAATTAGTTAAAATTACTCTAGTAGCCAAGACCATTAAGAACTGTTGGTGCCAGAAAAATTACTTGATGTGTAGATTTTAAAAACTTTACAGGTGTTGAATTTTGTCTTTCAATTATATGATTAGAAAAAATTTAATTATTCAATTAAATAAATAGGTTATCACAAAATTATAAGAATAATTATACGTTTCATACAATGTGATGGGATGAAGGTCATTTATAAGTTTTATGAACTGTAATTTTTTTAATCATTCGACCAATACACATCAATTAAAATTTGATTAATACTATGCTACAATGGAGATATTCAGCATACAATATTCAACGCTTAAATTGATTTGATTATTGTTTCAATTCACGCACAGCAGCGGCGATCGTGTGTGTGGTATCCTTTGTTTGTTTTGGAAAGGAAACGTGCATGGATTGAGTACTAACCTGATTCGATTTTTGTCTTCGCGAAACTGTGGTCAGTTAAAAACTCATCGGCAGTGCACTGCGTGTACCTATATCACTTTTCGCCGGATCTAATACTGTGGCTACTCGGACACGTGCCACCGACTACAAATGTAACAATTACTGGTCACTGACTGGCGCAGTAGAGGAGTTGAAGAGTTGACAGTACCAGCTGTGAACCGTGGATGCCACTGTCGGCACACGTGCACCTCCGCGTCCGCCAATCAACTGGCGAGAATCCAGCAGGAAGTTGTTCGGTAGCCAGCAGGATTCGGTGCGGGAAGGGGCGACGTTGCCACGTTTACAGGAAATTCCCTTTTAATCCTTTAGAGATTAACCTAGATTTACGCTTTGTTGGACAAATTGCTTTTAAAATACAGCTATTGGTATTTTAGAGTGCTTTTAAAATAATAATTTTAGTAAAAATACCCAACATATAATATTTATTTGATAATAGTGTGAAAATGAAAGTCAATTACCATAAGCGTTCGCATAATTTTTTTGCAAGAAGTTAGTGGCGACAAACGTGTTTGCCAACAATTACACGACTATAATTTGGTTCGTTTAAATTAACTCGATCATATTATGCTTTAATTAATATTATTTTTGAATAATTAATTAATTATATTCAAGGTCTACCACAAAGTAAACACCTCCACAATTAAACATCTAATTTATTTATTTATTTATGTTGCTAACTAAAATATCAGAAATCTTACATTTAAACGGAACTGATAGATGAAGGTGTAGGGTGTGCGATAGAAACTAGCGATAGGTATATGTTGTAACAGCTAGAATAAAAGTTTAAGCAATAGAAAAATATATTGTAAGGATCATCAAAATCTCCGTATGAATAATTAAGGGAGATAGTTTGGTCTATTTTAAAATGGAGGAATGAGGAAGAGTTGTGGGCCAGTTTAATTCCTACTATCAACGTGATTAAACTTCTTCCAAGAGTTTTCGAATTTAAAAAAAACAAGAGCATAATCTAAAGTGACAACGTGGATCAAGACGACTGCCATTTTAAGCGTATACTGTCTTTTTGGACATTAAAATAGTCTTAATTTGAAGAATTATGTTTAGAGAGGGTTAGATGTTGGGCAGAGTCAGCAATATTATTTCTTTCGATACTCATGTGGTTTGGAATCCAACATAAATTAGTGAAAAAATTAGAAATTGTTTTGATAATAAATTGTTCGGATTTCTGTTGAAATAATTGATTGGTATTAATTCAGTAGTTGCAATGAACTGTAGTGAAGCTTTAGAGTCCGAGTAGATTACAATATTCTTATTAAGTTGACTAATTAATACTAAGCACTTCTTGATGGCTGTCAGTTTAGCCGTAACTCCACCCAAGAATTTTAAAGAAAGATGATAGGATTTCTTCAATATATATTGTAATTTGATTTGCAAGCAATGTATATAGTTTGGCCACTTTTCAGAGTTTAGGGTAAGAAATAATATGGGGTAGAAGTGGCTGTAATAAGAGAACGAATAACAAAGCAGAGATGGGGACTTGATAATCTTAAAAGCAGAAGTAATGGTAAAAGATTTAACTTGTGGGAAAAGAGGTTTGCCTTTAGCTATGAGTACGGATTGTAATGTTTTAGGGACTCAATGATCGAAGAGTTATTATGGGCTAGTTGTTTGAAAAAATATTTCCTAGAAAGAAAGAAGGCTATAAGATATTGCGGTTTGTAGGTTTCTGCCTCGTGTACTCTAGAAGGAGAAGATTTCATAACTCCTAGTATTACATGTGGGCATGGCGTTGGAAATCGATCAAGTTTTAATAAAAGTTATTTATAAATGGGAGAAATAACTATCAAACCATAATCAATCTCTGATCTAATGAGATCTTCATAAAGCATGAGATAAGTCACAAGGTCTGCGCCTCACAACGAGTAGGATGCAGGTTTTGAACACTTTATCCTCAAGATACTTATGAGAAAGATTAAAGTAAAGGCATTCAATGACGAAATTTGGGGATAGGAGAGTTATGATATAACTGAAAATTAGGGAGGACTCTCTTTTTGCAAGTATGATATTTTGAGATTTTAAAGCAATTTGAAAGTTTAAAAAGTGCATTGTTAATCCTATTTTATAGTGATTGAAAGATAGAGCCCTGTGGAAGACAAATAAATAAACGTCCAACGGAGATTGCTAAAAGTGGTATCAAGTTTAATGTAAAGAACTTTATGTTTAACAAGTGAGCAATTAACTTTACTTAATTTAGTTGGGATACTAATTGAATATAGAGACTTTTTCCACGGAGTAGAATCGTTATTTTGAAAGGAGGTTTGTATATCAGAAGTTTTACAATATTATCCATAGTGCTTTTAACTTGTCTAAATCCAAATTGCGTAGACAGATATATAAGATTTTTTCAGCCTACCAATCAAGTCTATTCTTTATGAGGTACTCAAAGGTATATATGAAGAAGGAATAATGAGATGATGGCTAAGCGGAGAGGTTTATTATTGCTGCTATAATACCAGTTTAAAGACATGCATTAAAAATTCTTAGAAAAGTTTTCCTGAGAAGGGAAGGTGTTGGAATATATAAAATATGTTATTTCTTCTTCGGCGATGAATCTTTAAGATGAAGAAGAGATTCTCCTAAAGTAAAATTGGAGGAGAGAATGGATGATTTTGATTCTAGATAATCAAAAGAAGGGTAAGGTTAAACAAAAAGGGGGGTAAGATTACAGAAGAAACTATTTTGGGCTTCTGTGTAAGGTTGTTTAAATACAGGGGAAGAAAGGATATTATGTAAATTTGTAGTCTTCTACAATGTGGTTAATGGGGTAATATGAAAAAGGGATTCATAGAACACTTTGAAAGAGTGTTTATTCTTCTGGTTGAATTCTATTTTAGAGCGGGCAATTGTTCTCTAGACTTCAATAACATTCTCGACAGCCCCAAGTTAGGATTACTGCTCGCGGGCCTAATTTTATACTATATTTTTCTTCTTGCTTTCGATGCCACTACAATCTAACTCGAGCCCTGGCCTCCTGGATGCTTTGCCTCCAACGTTCACGGTCATTAGTTAACCTTTTCCAGTTCTTTATTTTTTAACAAGACGCTCGACTTTGGAAACGTTATCCGCCCATCTTGCTGTTGGTCTATCAGCTGGTCGTTTTCTTCCTGGCTGTCTTAAAAGTACCTTTTTTGCAGCCCGTGCCTCTGGCATGCGTTGTACATACCCAGCCCACCTGAACCGCAATAGTCTTGGGTGAGTCTCTGTATAATTGGTATAATTCGTGATTGTATTTTATTCTCCTCTCTATTATCGTTTATCGCTTCATATATTCTTCTTTGTACCTTTCTCTCAATACGGGCTATTAGTTCCATGGACTTCTCAGTCAACGCTTCGATTCCGTAACATACTATTGTTAGGGAGGGTTTTATAAATGCGGGTTTTTATGATTCTGTGGAAGTTTCTAGACTTTATAATTTGTAGCAGAGAGAAGAGGAAGAGGGCTCGGCTAATCCGTAATCTCGAGCACGTTAGCACATATAGTTACTGAAACTAGTTGTTCTCCGCCATATATCAGGTGTTCTCCTGGGACATCGTCGGCATCTGCGGTGCCTTATTATTCTTTACCTTTTCGAGTACTTTCGACATTTCTTCGTAGGTGGATGGCTGAGGAAGCTGACCCTCTTTAACAGTTGCCTCTAGGCGTGAGTCGCATTCTGACGGTGTCCTTTTGTCATTGAGAAGATCTTGAAAGTATTGTTTCCATCTGCCTTGACTTTGTTTTCTGATATTTTGATTTTCTGTAAAGTGATGTTATTGGCTGATACCCCATTTTAAAGAAGTTGATGTCCTTGTATGCTTCGCGGTCGTTACTGTTTTTAAAATGTTTGCCTTTTCATTTTTCATGATGGCGTTAAGAAACGTGAAAGAAATCAATAGACTAGGGTATACATGGATCGACGTATTGCTGCCGCCGCTAATTCAGTTGTTAATATCACCGTTCTGTCACTTACTGATATTTTTCTCCACGCTTATGTGTGTTCCTAATAATTATAGTGAAAACACTGTGAAAGATAAACGCTGATAAAAGATCAAGATTTATTGGCCAAAGCCGAGTTGCTCTTGATCATATCACCGTCGGAATTACGACTCGTAAAATCATGCAAAACCACCCAAGAAGTGTGTAATACTTTGAAAAACCAAAACAAAAGTATTATCCTAGTAAAAACAAAAGTAAACAGCCTGGTCGAAAGTGACTTTATATTGCAAAGAAAAACAAACATGCCTATCTGCAGAAATTAATAAAACTGACAAGTGGTGTATAGAGAGCGGTTGTACTTACACATGTGCAATGACAGAAGTTTATTCATATCTATGGAGCCAACTGATGAAACTCTAAAACTAGCCTCGGATTAAACTGAGAAAATTAACGGGAAAGGAGTCGCTCAAATAAAAATTAGAAGAGTAGTCATTGACCTACAAAATACACTACACCTACAAAACTTCTATGGCTCGAAAAAGATTATAGCATAATCTTCAAGAAGGAGACTGCAACAATAAAGAATTCACAAAGAATGGAAATTAATGCTATCAAAAGAGGTGGGCTATACTATGTGGATGTGGACACAACAGAAATTCAAAGAATACAAGAAGGAGACAGAAACATTTACTAACCTCAAAATAAAAATACTGCAATCAGAAAGGGGAAAGAGTATTGCAACAGAGAATTTGATGATTATCTAAAAGAAAATGACATATCAAGACGTCTGTCCGCAGTGTATACACCACAGCATAACGGGGTAGCCAAAAAAAAAATAGAACCTTATTAAAATGAGCCCGTAGTATGATGTTAGAATCAAATATATCAGAATCCTTTTGGGCAGAGGCTATTCATACTGCAAATTATGTTACAAATAGAGCGCCCTCAAAAGCAACGAGTAGGAGACCCCGTTTTGAGATGTGGGTTGGATACACACCCTCAATAAGACATTCTCAACGCTTTGGTACAAAAGTTTTTGTACTAAATAAAAGAAAGAAGAAAAAATTTTCACCAAGACCAACAAAAGGAATTTTTGTTGGGTATTCAGAATACCTTTGGTATACAGGATTTGGGCAAAAAGTCAAAATAAAATTAGTATTAGTAGTAGTATAGTCTTAATATTGTAGAGATGTGAAATTTTTGGAAAGAATGTTCTTTGACCAAAGAGAAAATAAAGATACTCAACCATTCATTCCACTGACTCTCGAACCTTCTCATGAACAATACTCTGATCAAAATGGAGAACTTCCTGAAAATGAAGAATCATCTGAAAGAGAACATGAAGAACGAGAAAATAACCATTATGAAGAATGCGGCCAATCTGATGACGAAGACACCCTAACATGACCTGAAAAGGAAGCAGAAAATAAAAATCTGGACATCCCTCAAAAAGTAAAGAGACCCGAAAGAGAAAAGAAAAAACCAATATGGACAGAAGATTACTATTTGTAAGAAAGTATGATATCCATAGATACAAATAATCCTGGTGAAGAAAATGAAAATGATAAAATTTGGCACACTGCAATAAAAGCTGAAATAAAAGCACATATCAAAAATTAAACTTGGAAAATAATAAAAAAAGAACAAAGATATAATTATCATATACTAGAAAATAGCACTAAAAAGAAAAATAGGATCAGACAACATTTAACAAAAAAGGCCAGACTAGTGGCACGAGGTTTTAACCAAAAAGCTGGAGTTGATTATAATGAAACATTTGAACCAGTAGCAAAATTAAGTTCTATCAGATCTCAAATAGCAAAGTCAGTAGAGAAAGGATTGAAGCTGGTACAAATGGATGTGACAACAACATATTTAAATGCTAGAAGAAACAATCCTAATAAAGGTGCCAACTTGTTTGGAAAAATATGTGGTAGAAGAAAGTTCCGAAGATGACCTAACCATCTTCAATAAAGCAAAAGCAATGTTGGAGGATTTGAGAAAATATAAAGGAAATGAAGTCTGCTTGTTTAAAAGAGCCATGTAGGCTTAAAACAATCTGAACGACAATGGTATACATGACTAGATTCTGAACTTAAAAACGTTGGTTTTGAACCATCCCAGGCAGATACATACTGAGGAAAAGAGGAGGTGAAATTATAATCACAATATATGTTTATGACCTAATAATATCCTACTCAAATGCAAAGAAATTAAATGAAGTAAAGAAAAGTCTGAAAACAAAATTCTGTTTGGGAATAGATTTTACATGTGAAAAATAATACATAATGATGGATCAGAACAGATACATTGATGAGATGCTTAAGAAATTCAAAATGGAACATTCAAAGCCTATCTTAACACCCATATAGATAAGGTTAAAACTAAAAAGAAAAGAAAAACCAAATATCAACTTACCTTACACAAACTTGATTGGACTACTGATGTATTTATCTGTGGCGACACGCCCCGACATTACGCATGCGGTGAGGTATCTCAGTCAATTCAATTCTTACTGCGGTGTATAACACTGGAGAGCTGCTAAAAGAGTACTCAGGTACCTAAAAGTGATAAGAGACCTGAAGTTAACATTCTTAAAGAATGAAGATGCTGAATTGAAAGGATATCCTGATGCAGACTGTGCATCCTGTTCTCTTGATAGAAGATCCTATACTGGTCATTGCTTCATAAAGAATGGTGGTGCTGTCAGCTGGGATTCAAGAAACCAGAAGACAGTGGCCCTAGCAACGTCTGAATCTGAATACATGGCTCTGACAGAATGTGCAAAAGAAGCAATACACCTGATTTAGGAAATAAGCAAAACATAACAATATACAATGATAATCAAGCTGTACAAAAATTGGTCATAAATCCTACAATCAGCACCAATTCAAAACATATAGATATCCGGTAACATTTTATAAAGGAAGTGATACAGAGTGGAAAGATAAATGTTGCATATAAAAGAACCGAAGAGATGATTGCTGACATACTAACAAAGGCACTGCCACGACCAAAATTTGAAGAGTGTCGCAGAAGTCTTGGGCTGTCTTTGGTTCCGGCCAATTTCTGAGCATGGCAGTGAGGTGTTCTTCTAGCGTCTTCTGGTATTGCATTTTTGTTTTTGGATCGATTCGTTTTTTTTACGTATAATGTTTGGGGCTTTTCGCTATTAGTGTTTTTGTTATTCCATATGCTGCTTTTGTAGTGTTATCTTACTAATTAGTGGCCGGACTCGCATTCTGCCCTATATGTACTGACGTTCATTATAAGTGATGCTCTTCTTGTTTCTATGAGCACATGATCTATATGATTGTGTTTTTTTTTATCCGGCGATGTCCACGTCCGTTTTTGTATGTTTCTTCTAGAAAATTAAGTGGATGCGATGACTTAGCCAAATTGACTACTCTTGCCTTACCTTTGCGTTTAAATCACCTATGTCTAGCTTGATGACATTCATTTGGATCCCTTTCCTCTCGTCTTTTTCTTCTGTCTCCACGTGGACATTTATGGTTGTTGCGTTGAGGAATTTCAATTTGAATTTCTATCATTTACCAGTATATTTTCTTTTATTGCTCTATCGACGATTAAAGCTAAGTTCTTTGTGTTATAGATAACGCTCCCTTTCCATACGGTCTTCTGCACCGTTAGCATCTTGATCTTATATTTTACCATCCCATTTTGAATGTTTCTTAAAGCACCTGTCCTATACAGGCTTCTCATGTTCCATGTTCCAAATCTTAGTTCCTTATTCTGTTTGCTGGGGGCGTCAACGTTATTTATGTCCGGTTTCCGAGGCTTGGCCTAAGGTTTCTTAATATTGTGTTTTCCGTGGGAAGCCTAAACCTCTTATCGGAGAACCATTGACTAAGATCTTAGGAATATCTTGAGACCAAGTTATGAGGGGAAGTGGAGAGTTATTAGCGGATAGGGTTAGAGGGATTAATTTCGGGTTATGTATGGGTGTCACTCGTAATGAAAATAGTAAACCACCTTCCTAAAACCATTAAACAAGTTCGAGGTGTGTCTCTTAGAAAGAGAAAACTGTTTAACTTTTTATGTAATGTGGAGCCATATTCAATGGCTGAATTTTATAGTTATGTACAAGTTTAGAATAAGTTGTATTTCTAGATTTTATGTTACCAGTCCATTGACTATTTTTCCGTGTATAGTACCATTTATTTGTAGTTTCACTGGAAAAATAAAGACTTTATTATACTTTATTAATCTAAAATCTAATTTTTCCTCCAGCAACGACCTCTAGTAGCCTAAAAAGATAACGTGTTAAGTATTACTATCTTAAAGTCGGGGTAAATATTTAAAATTGGATAATTAAGCTTAATAAGAGGTTTGTAAAAAAATAGAAGTGTCATAAAGTTAGACTCCCACCAGGTGGAAATCAGTTTTTATATTAGAATTCATGGTATAAGAAGAAGAATTTTATTATGTCTGTTTGTAATTTTACCTTTTCTAAATCCTATCTTTGTTGTGTCTATTTTTTTAAAGACCCCATTTGAAAGTATTTATTTTTTCTTTAGACAATCCTGGGATTGTGATAATCTGTGATAACAACGCAAGAGCAACCAACCACCTTTCTGGCCTTGCCAATATTGTCAATCTAACAAAGTCCAACCCACTCGTCCAACTTCTTGTTATTATCTATTTTGACCAGCGGGATTTCATGCTCCGAACATAAAGCAGTCACGAGTTTTTTGTACATAGGTTCATGTAGTTTTTTCTTTAAGGTTTCAATCCAAAAGAAAACACCATCGAAAGGAAGTGGTTTAAGATATGTTTTTTTTTACATTAAAACGTTAATATTTGTTAATATATAGAATTTTTTTTATATTCCCAAAAGGGTACTACTTTCCGGATGGACCTCGTAGATATATCCGTATAAATTAAGTAGGATACAAAGTCTGTGGCGTACTTTGCGTTTGATTTAATTTAAAATACAATCTAATTTATCTTGTAATTGTTCACCATGTCTATCATAGAAAAAAATAGGTAAAGAATTTACGAAACATTACGATGTTTCGGTGCGACTGGTTTTCAAGTGTGACCGAAGTAATTTCAAGGTTTTTACCGTCCTTGACCGTTACACCATGAAATTTTTTAGCGTTAACCAAACGTGCACGCACATTTATTTCAAATAAACGTATCCAAGTAAATTACTTCAAATATTATTAAGGATTGTGACAAAACAAAGGAATTTGTTATAAAATAATACTTCAAAGAATAATATTAAATAAAATAATAAAAATATTATAAAAGAATTAGTAGTATATTCGTGAAAAATAAAACAACAAAAAATATTATTTTGGTTAATAACAGTTTTTTACGTTAAAGTTTGAATTTATTTTTTGATTTTAAGCTTTCTATATAACATGGCATTGCATTCGAAGCTTTAGGTATTTTTTATAACACATAATTAAAGGACCTCTCGCTTACGGAAAAATTCATCTTGGAAACCACCGTATAATCTCCTGTTCTGGTGTTGTAGTTATTAGTGTATTTTATAAGATTCGATTGGGTAGTAGACTTCATTGTGAAGCATCCATTTCAACATCTTCTTTTGTATGATTTCGCTTCATATTGATGTCTCTAGCTGATTCAAATAGGTTACCTTGCACCAGAGAGTAGTACCTAAATTATTTTCATAAGATCGAGGTTGACGAACTCTTAAATAAACAAAAGGTATATCGCAATTGTTAAATTGTTTATCAGTAAGACGAATGGTTGTATCCCATCTCGGATCATCAGATTGGTCTGATTAATTTAATTAAATTAATGAATCAATTACTGGCACGTGTTTGGAATTGTTAAATAGTTTTTTTAAGCAAGTTATGAAAAACAATTAAAATACCAAGGTTAGATGTTATTACCATAATTTTTGTTTTCAATAAGCTTGTTATTAATATTAATCCAGAATTAAATAATACATGCGATGTATAATGGTGAATTAATAGTTATTTAAGGTACAAGTGTAAAAAGTGATGCTTTATTGCAAGAACTGGCGTTTAAAAATACGAGCGAGGAACGAACGAGTTTTTTAAAGCCACAGCCAATCACAGCTCGTCAGTGAAACTATGCCGTAATTGCGCGAGTAAAAATCGATTCACCTTACACTTGAAAATGTAAATATTATTATTATTTATTTATTTATTTATAAGTTCTTCATCATACTTGCTTTACAAATACAATTCATAAAAGATTAAACAAAAATATTCGGAAAATTTCGACAGCAAGCTGAAAGGCGGAGTTCACTCTTGAAGAATGTTCTTCCACTCTAACCTGTAGGTCCTTTTCTTCACTGTTTCATCATACACGAACTCAGCTTCGGATACATATTTTCAACTATATAATTTTTAATACTATCATTCTAATTAGCTTTTTTTATAAGACAATTACTAACGTTATCAAGTAATATGAGATAATCTACGACTAGGATACAAAGTAATCATCGGACGTGATAAGACGTTTTTTTTGCCAAGGCTGAACATGTCTGCATTTCATTTATCTTATCGAAAGTGTTGCAAAAATCGCTCGCGGACACAACTTAAAGCATATGATAAAATATTGTAATAATGTACAGCTTTCAAGGTTAAAAAAATTGCTTTACGCACTGTAGAAATTCGGTAATGCCAAGCATAATTCGGCAATGACGAATAATTTATTATCATTATTATCAGTTAATTAACTTTCATATGTTTTGGAATATTTTTATTAATGAAAAATTTTTCAATTCAGTGTAAGTATGGATTACCACGCAGTAACGGTCGCAACCATTATCTTTATTTGTATTAATGTATATTTATTGTATTATTAAATAAGCAACATAAAAGTAGGTCGTGTATTTTAACTAAAATCAAACATGCCGTGGAATTACACGCTTGCCAATCGTCATTTATTATTTAAACAAAACTATAGAATCACAATAGAAAATGTTAAATTTTTACTGTTCTAGTTGTAATAATGAATATTCGAGTAGATAAGCGTCCAGAAGAAAAAGTAAGTGTTATCATAATAGTCATTATTATTATCATTGTTGAATTCGCATAGTAATAGGTAATTAATTTTTTGTTCGGTCTGAAACGTTACGGTAATCAGAGTTTCAAGGTCGATACGTGTTTAATATTTGCGTATCGATCGCATGACAATATACTTTTTTTTTCAAATATAATCACTGGAAAAATATTAAAACATGTCAATCAGGATTTTTATTAAAAGGAAATGACATAACCTGACATAATGGAATTATTGTATAATGATTAATTAGGTGATTTATTATTCGATGATTTTTTTGTATCCTATTGGCGGATGGTAACAGATATACATTATATACCTGTATAAACCAGAACTATTAAATATTCAAACACCATTTACTTCTTGACAATAAGTAAATCAGTTTATAAATTCTTTTGCAAAATTGGCTATTACTTCAGGTGGGATTCCCTGAAACTCTTGGATTCAGATAATTTTTGCAAATTTTTGTCTGTTAGAATAAGTCCTGAACTTTAAATAACTTCACGGTTTTATGTGAATTGTGCGAAGTTAACACTATAGATTTAAACACTTTGTTTGTCAATGATAATGAGTACATGTTACTCGAAATGTACATCTGACAATTAAAAATAAAAGTGAAGTAAGGAAACAACAAAGTGTTTAATTCTATTTAAATAACTTAGCATAAAATAGTCGAGTGGATTAATGTCGGAACATTCATTTGGATATAGATAAGTTGCGTTAAATCATCATATTTTGATTCTATAGTTTTACTTTGTCAATTTTCTTCTCAAATTTAAATTTTGTAATCAAAGTTATTGCAAACTCACGACGAGATCATTAATTAAAGCTAATATGTATATGTAGGGTGCGGTGTGTGGCCTCTACCCACCCTTCAGTCAGTAAAACATCATCAAAAATTATTTAAAATATTTGTATGAATTAATCGATTAAAAAATGCAATTATTTTGTGTTTGTTTACATATTTCAACTTTTAACTAAAACCCTCACTTATGTTTTACTCATTGAAGAGTGGATAGAGGCCACCCACCCACCCTATATATATACATGATAACTTTAATTGTTAAACATTGATGATTTTGCTGCTAAAAACAATACAACCCTTTTTGTAATAAAAAATAAAACAAAATCAAAATTTATGTTTAAATATAAATAACTTTCTATAGCTAATCTTATCTAATTCAGATTTAAAGTCAACCCACCCATCATGAATCAAATTTTTACTATTTTACTCACTCAAAAATTGTATTTTTTTAAATTTCTTTTTTATCCAAAAACTTTTGTAATTAATTTTATTGGAAAACTCGAGACGATAAGTTTATATGTATATGTGGGGTGAGTGGGTGGCCTCTATCCCACCCTCCAATCAGTGAAACATCATCAAAAATTATTTGATTTTTTTTTGAATAAATCATTTTACAATAATTTTATGTTTATTTACGTTTTACAACTTTTAATTAAAACCCTCGCTTATGTTCTACCGTTGATGAAATATTTCAACCTTATAGTTTTCGAGAAAAAATGTAGGGAAAGTACTATGATGGTCACATCACCATTTTTTGACTTATGAAAGTTGACTATTAACATATTGCTATGTAATTATAATTATTAATTACAATGAACAAGTTTGGTAACATTGATATATTAATTATATTACTTAATAATATTAATCAATTATAATAAGAGGGACGTGAATGACTTCTATTTATTAACACGGGCGTCATGCTCTGTCATGCTAAAATTTGCATATTTGATAAATATGATTATTTTACAGTAATTAATATTTATTAAATAATTGACAAATAAATATGTTTACATCAATAACAATCTCAAACGCAAATACTTTAAAACGAGGTCAATTCATAAATAAGGAATAGAATAGAAAATACCTATTAAACATCAAAGTAAACCTAAACCAACATATCAAAAAAAATTGACCAGAATTCAGCAGAAATTTCGGCCAGTTGCGTTCCTAAGAAATTAGACTATCTAAATTTACAAGCAATATTGATTATGTAACGAAAATATAAATTTTTTAAATCAATATTTTAAATTCTTATAATCGTAATTTTGTATAATCACAGTATGCAGGCTCCTTAAATGCCTCTAGTAATGGGAGAACTAGCTCTCTAGCCACCCTACTCCTTTGATAAAGTTGATATGCTCCGCTAATTCCGCTTCCTCGTTGCACTCTCTGCAGTTGGAACCTTTAGCAACTCGTAATACTTAGAGGTGTTTTCTGACAGTGTTCAGTTAGGATATCAGTTAGTGATTTTAGGTTTGATCTGGATATATTAACACAATATTGGGCAACTTTAGTGTTGAGTGATCGTATTGTGTTTCTGGAATGATAAGATAGCAACACTAGATTTAATGTCTGTGGGGATACAGATGTTTTCTCTTTTTATCGCCAGTTCAGTTATTTTTTGGGCACTAACAAGTATCTCTATAAGTTTTGCCTGGATTATCGTGGAGTGTTTATTTTTTCGAAAAGATAGGTCTGAGTAGTATGGTCTGGAGACTTCCCTAGAAGAGCGTCCATCTGAGTCCTCCTTTGGACACCACAGTCCGTTGTCTCTTAGTGTTAGCGTTGCATTTAGGGTCATCTTTTGCATGTATAAATCCAGGGGAGGAAGAGACATCAAGGCCTCCATTGCTGACGTCAATGTTTAGGATCTAGGATAACTCCCAGATGCTTTACCTATAAAGCCAGGATTAGTGTAATGTTGAATATTCTGCCGGTTTCTTTTTATTGGTGATAACCATCAGCTCCTTTTCAGTTGAATTTACCGAGATGGCGTTGTTTATACATCTCTTCTCCTCAATATTGAGGGCTCTGTATTAGTACACTGAGTACACCTTTATAGCGGCCTTTAAGCAGAATTCTTATGTCATCTGTATACCGGGTGTCTCAGCGTGCGCGCCGAGTAGCTTTACGGCTAAACGGTTTATTTTTTTCAAAATCCGTTTTCGCAGGAGTATGTAGGTGTATTGGGACCACATTTTAAAATTAGTTTTAAATATACAGGGTGTCCCATAAAAGCATGGCGTATCATAGTTATGTTTTTTCTTATGGAACACCCCATATTTGATATTTTTTTCAGATTCTACATCAAAAATAAGGGTAACTTTCATTATAAGATCATATGCCTAAACCTAATAATTTCTGAAATATTTAAACAATTTTGGAAAAATTGACGTTTCGAAAAAAAATTATATCTTTCAAATAGGTGAATGAAAACAAATGAAATTTTGTGTCAGTATATTAGACTAATGGGTGAATATTTTAGGCCATTTATAGGAATTTTAAATATTAAGATGTTTTGATAATTTAATGTGTCTACAGAAACACATTCAAGGTCAAATTTCGTGCTTACTTTAAATGGAACACCCTATATCTAATAAACCTATCTTGTAGCAAATTTTATTATCTTTCAAAAAGTATAAAGGTATTCTATACCTGTTACTTATAGTTTTCAAGATATATCCATTTTTGTTAATTTTCGACATAATAATTATTAGTATCAATTATTGCAATAGTCAGTTAACACAACCAATGATTTTCGAGATATTTCCAAATTAATACACTAATTGAATAATTTATTTACACATATGTACATGATTACGTAATATCGTCTTAGAATTTCAAAAAACATAACGAAAAACAACAAATGAAATTAACAAAATAATAACAACATTATTTTTTTATAACAAATTTTCAAAAATACCACATCGCACTGAATGCATAATTCAATTCTTTTTTGAAACGATAGTTTAACATTTCTTAGCATATTGGGTGTTATTGATCTAAATGCATCCTTAATTCTGTCCTTCATGTCTTCAACAGTTGTGGTAGGAGTGGTGTATACTTGATTTTTAATATACCCCCATAAAAAGAAATCCATGGGGGTTAAATCAGGGGATCTAGGTGGCCAAGCTACGTGACCTCCTCTTCCAATCCATCGCCTATTAAATATTCTATTTAAATATTGACGAACCGCCAATGAAAAATGAGGTGGCGCACCATCGAGCTGTAACCACATGTTTTGGCGAATATTCAGTGGAATATTCTCTAATAATAATGGAAATTCTTCTTGGAGAAATTGTAAAAATATGGGACCATCCAAGTATCCATCGAAAAAATGAGGTCCAATGACGTAATTACCCAAAATGCCTCCGAATACATTAATACTCCAACGATGTTGTCGATCAGTAATTTGAAATTTGTGGCAATTTTCGGTGCTGTAATAATGGCAGTTACGTCGATTAAAAGATCCGTTATTATTAAAAGATGATTCATCCGTAAATAAAATATTATTCAAAAAATCTTCATCATCGCCACTTTTATTTAAAACACATAAACAAAAATCTAACCGCTTCTCGAAATCCGCATTATTCAGATGCTGGTGAATTTCATAGTGATATGGGTGGTATTCATGTTTTTTTAATATCCTTGATATGCTCGCCTTGCTTAACCCAGTCTCACGAGCTACTATACGTGTACTCGTGCTAGGATTATCTATTACAGAAGTAAGTACCTGTAATTGTGTCTCCTCGTCCTTAGTTACAGTGTTGAAGTTCGTTTTTTTCAGATACTTGACACTGCCTGTGGTTTTAAATATATTTAAAACTTCCTCCAATGTCTTCTTATTAGGATGTCTCCTATCAGGGTACCTTTCGCGATATACTCTTTCCGCTAAGAGACAATTTTCATAACATTCCCCTATTATTAGGATCATGTTAATTCTTTCGTTTAAGGAATATTTCATTTTTGCGGTCGTTACAAATGATTCGAATGTGTCAACTGACTTTGTTTATAAACAAAAGCTACACACTAGCTTATTGCAATAATTGATACTAATAATTATTATGTCGAAAATTAACAAAAATGGATATATCTTGAAAACTATTAGTATTAGGTGTAGAATACCTTTATACTTTTTGAAAGATAATAAAATTTGCTACAAGATAGGCCTATTAGATATAGGGTGTGCCATTTAAAGTAAGCAAGAAATTTGACCTTGAATGTGTTTCTGGAGATACATTAAATTACCAAAACATCTTAAAATTTTAAATTACTACAAATAGTCTAAAATATTCCCCCATTAGTCTAATGTACTGATACAAAATTTCATTTGTTTTCATTTACCTATTTGGGAGATATGATTTTTTTTCGAAACGTCAATTTTTCCAAAATTGTTTAAATATTTCAGAAATTATTAGGTTTAGGCATATGATCTTATAATGAAAGTTACCCTTATTTTTGATGTAGAATCTGAAAAAAATATCAAATATGGGGTGTTCCATAAGAAAAAACATAACTATGATACGCCATGCTTTTATGCGACACCCTGTATATTTAAAACTAATTTTAAAATGTGGTCCTAATACATCTACATACTCCTGCGAAAACGGATTTTGAAAAAAATAAACCGTTTAGCCGTAAAGCTACTCGGCGCGCACGCTGAGACACCCGGTATACTACGGCTAGGAAGCTACTTTCATTTAGTGTCCTTAATAAGTCGTCTATCATAATGTTCCTCAGGAGAAGAGATAGTACTCCACCCTGTAGATAGTCATGAACCATCCTTTCTTTGAAGACTTCGTTTCCTATTAATATTTTGACCGTCCTTTTGCTTAGCATTTGTTTTATTCATTCACTAAGTGCTGAGCCTTAAGAGAGCTTGTCCTATGCTGTTGAAATAGTCTTTATCAAAAGCTCTTCCTATGTTGATAAATAGGTCTAAAGCCGACACTTTATTTACTAACGCCTCTTCAATATGGGTAACCACACAGTGGAGTGCGTCCTGGTATATATGCGTGTTGATTTGGGTGAAGAGGATTCGTCTTTAGAATATGGTTTCTCATAAACGATGTGGCCTATCTAGATGTGCAGTTTTCATATCTTAACTACTTTTTGATTTTTGTGAGTTATGTGAAGATAAATTTGATTAAATTAATAAGCACTGAGAAACCTTTCTTCACAATTTTATTTAAATTCACAGATATATGGTATATATAAATAAAATTGTGAACAAAGGTTTTTTAGTGCTTATTAATTTAAAAGTAGTTACTTTGTTATTTTTCAAAACTATTTTGTCTAATATTAGCATACGTTTAGATAATAAAAATAATAATTTCTCTTTATTTCTTACAAATAGAAAATATAACAGTTTTTATAGTATCAAAAGTAGCGTCCAAATAATATATTAACTTATATGATACTTACTAACTAAACTAAAATATTCTTCTATTGTATAATGTTCAATATTTTTAATAAGTTCATAAACCTTATGTTTATAAACTTTAAAGTTTTGTTCTGTTTTGATGGACTTTGGTAAGTGATTATAGAGTCGTAAGTATGCATAACCAATGCATTTTTGAGTATGCGTTCTATGTAATAATAGATAGCGCACATTTGTTACAAGTTTTTTATTCGTGTTCTATTTTATAACAATTAAAGTTACTTTTGTTATTTGCAATAAAGAATAAGTACTCATATATATTTATGCCTATAACAGTGAGTACTTCTGCAGATGAAAATCGTGTTCTGCATAATTCGTTATTATGTATTTTAGTATTAACCGTAAAGCTCGTTTTTGCATTAGAAAGACTCTATTTATTTCCGAGGATCCTCTCCAATATATAATTCCAAACCGTAATACTGATTCGAAATTGGTATGATGACAGTTTTCATTCAAATTGCTTAAATGTTTGTAGCCTAGACTTACAGCACAAAACACACATTGCTGAGGCGTAAACAAAAATTATGTATGTGTTGTTGTTTCCATTTTAAATTATGGTCTATTGTGATACTAAGAACTTTACATGCGGGTACAATTTTGTAATTTGAAAATTTATTAATAACTTTAAATTAAATTAAATAAACTTTGTGTATATCACACACTTTATTATTTTTAGTGGCTATAGTTTCGATACAATTTACCTGGTAATTATCAAACTAGTACCTAAAATTACATTTGTTGCACAATTTATACTATTTTTTCTGCATTACAGAAAGAGGTATATATCCGGTCAGGCAAAGGTAATATGTAAATAATTTACTAGAATTAGTCAAGAGTACTTTAATACTATGAATAATTTATTGCCATGATATTGACAAATTTATTGAGATGTATCAAAAGTACGTGAATGAATAATTTATTGCAAGAGGCCAAGAATATGCTATGATCATTTATAATTTCTTATAAGACGTCAGAAGTATGTTTTTCTTTTTTAATAAATTTTCTTCTAAAAACAGTGATTATATTTTATTAATGGAAGGTATGAGAGGGAACCTCCTTCAATCCTACATTTACAATATACCTTAAGTTTTAATTCTTTTAAAATTATTTAATAATTTCGGCATTCTACCCCAGCTGTCCATTCAACACATGAGTTGTGTTGGTAAATATACTTCAAGCCAAGCTCAAATTACTCACTCACTGAGTTTTTTGAAATAATCTTGATTACAAAAAATGTAAACTTTATACATTCATTAAGTACCTTTTTCCTAAAAATTATCATATCTTCTCAGTTTTAATTAGGACTTATGACTTAAACAAAGTCATTATGGAAATGATCTTAACACAAAACGGTCGAATTCTTCGTAAAGCGATTCAAAGATCAGTTAATCCTCTCTATTACCAATTTCCCTAGCTGATGAAAAAGGATCCTGAATAGCTACAACCCAAAGAGCAAGATCTTCATAATCAGTTTTGCGTTATAATTAATTAACAGTTATATTGCTTACTTCACATATAGTGTTGGAAATGTACATTTAGTTATTAAATAAAATAGTAAAGTAAAAAATATAACTATATTTAATTAATTATATAGTAAACTTCACGTAACTCACAAATACATATTAATACAGTTATGCGTTTATGATATAAGAAACGTCATAATTTCTCATTAATTTCCGACTATCATCTCTAAAATAGGGACTGCATTCCATGCGAGCAGCATCACTAACTTCTAGTTCTTATTCTGTAATGTTCAAACTCGATTGGCTGATGGAAATTTGCATGTAGATACTTTTTTTAATATTGACAGGTTTATTTATTAAGCTTACAAATATGTTTTGCACTGATACTTAACTAATGTCAAATGGAAGGAAACAGTTTTTGTTTCAATGACGATGACAACTTTATCTAGAGTTTGCCTGTAACACATATAACGGGTGTTATATAATCTGTCATCTATGTATATCATTTAGAATCTGTTTTCTTTGACCTTGTACCTGTCATCTGTGATTTATCAATTGTCATCTGTCAACGTATTTCTGTCATATTTGAATTATCAAGTTAAAAAATATTTTTAGAAGAACTGTACGATGTATAATTTATGGTTGGGTAGTTCAAGAGTATGCTAGTACTACGGAGAATTCATTGTGATAGGTCAAAAGTACGCTAGAGCTATAAATAATTTCTTGGCCTAGGTTAAATTATATCTATAATAAATGGGGTAGGTCAAGAATACGATAGGACAATTAATTATTTGATTAAAACACTTTAACTTTGTATAACGCTGTATTTATTTTGTGACTATAGTTTCGGTAACTAAACGTACCATTATCAAACATAAAGCATTAATTATTTATTTAAAAAAATCAAATATATATTACAATATGGAATAATTTATTGTAATATGTCATGAATATGCTGTTATCATTTATATATTTCTTGCATTCACAATTTTTTAATTTATACATGATATAATATTTTTCATGTCATACACTATATTCTAAAAATAATTTGTTTCGAATAAGAAATCAGAAGAAGTTTCAGAAATTGAATTGATGAGGCTAATACTGGCTGAAATTCCATTGATAAATAAATAAAACACTATGTTTTTAAATTCACTAATTTAATGTCAAAACTGCGACATATGATTCGCCCCACATCTTCATCATTCATCATCATGAGGCAGATGTATAATGGAAGTTTTCCAAGAGTTCTTTTCTAAATTTTTAGAGTTTTATTTGAGTATCTGGAATTTATAAGTATCTCTTGTTCCTTTTTTTCGAGTGTTCTAAAATTGAATGCCGACGAAAGACAGGGTACCACGAAGAGTGCACAAGTGCAAGATGGAAAGGTCAATTTGAAGGCCAAGAAAGCGTTGAGAGGATGCTGTCGAAGAAGGCGCCAAAAAGGGGTTGGCGAAGAGTGGCGATGGACAGAATGGAGGAATAAATTAAGGGAGGCCGGGGCTGTAGAGATTAAATTGAATTGAAAGTTTGCTTTAAGACTTTTATCTTTAATGTATGATAAATTCGTAGAATATTTTTTCTTTCATTATTTTGTTGTTTGTAGCAATTTCTTTTCCAAATGTTCAGACTTTTCCAGTAAGTTTTTTTCAAAATCTTCAAGAATTTTCTAGCAACTTTCATTTTCAATTTTTTAAGGATTCTAAAATATCCAAACATGTCAGGAGTATGTTCTATTATACATATATATTTTAATAGTAAGGATTGTTTATAGAAAGGCACTTGGTTGGTTTCACAATTTTTACGATTTATTCCGACTAGTTTCGATTTTTACATCATTATCTAGGAATTCCTAGATAATGATTGACTAGTTTCGATTTTTACATCATTATCTAGGAATTCCTAGATAATGATGTAAAAAAACTAGTCGGAATAAATCGTAAAAATTGTGAAACCAACCAAGTGCCTTTCTATAAACAATCCTTACTATTAAAAAATGTTTCACCACGTGATAAACGAGAACCAAATTCAACAAATATATATATTTTATTAGTGGAGGGTATGATTCTCCCTATATTTACAATAGAGTTTAAGCTTTAACTCTTTGTCTAATTATTTAATAATATCGACATTCTATTCCAGCTGTTGTTTCAGAACAAATTAAATTATTTTTTATCAAATTAAATATTTTTGGAATTTTACTTTTCTAAACATTTTTGCTCTTGTCAATTAACAGTTTTTCAGTTGAACTTGTTCCAATATTTTTTTAATCATTTTATGATTTTCAGTATTTTACTGTATTTCATCAAAATTTATTTTTATATTCTATAAAAGCAAACTAGGCTTAAGTATTTATTAAATATTTTTCCGGTACAAAACAGTTTATATGTCTTTTAAAAAAGTTAAAAAAATGGTTTTCCATCTTAAATTTTTTACTTACACTTACACTTACAAATAGTGTTTATTTACGGAAAAGGCTTACATAAATAAAGTAAAATTTAAACATATATCAATAATACACAGTTATATCGTCGATTGAAATATTGTAAACAGCGGTACAAAAACACGAATACAAAACTATTGAAGTTGTTGCTAATTCAGGATGTTCCGAAGACACGCAATTTTGTAGGAGTGAGGTACCTTAAACCCTTTCAGCATCCAATATATTATACTTTTTTCTTCAAACTATATTTTTTTAAGTATTTTAAGTAATCTGTAATTACAAATGTTTGCCACGTTTAGGCAACCCTATTTACGCCACCTAAAGTTATATCGTTGATTGAAATATTTCAATCAACGGTTATATTTTGTTTATTAAAATTTTTTATTTTGCTAAACTTAACTGTGGATAAAGTGATTACAAGTTATTTTATATTGTATCATCTTCACGTAACTCATCAATCAACATTATCATTATAATACTTCTATAAAATAGACTGTTTCTGCAGGAATGTTGGTTCTGGTCAACAATTGGATAGATGACCGGTACAATTCGCCATTGGGGTACAATTAGTGGCGTTGAAAAGTAACGAGAGCCCTTTAAAGTGACAAACCCATTTACACCCACACACAAACACAAATATACAAATAACACGGCAGAATCACCACGTGGTCGATACTTAAACACTACCACTGCTACTAGATTATTTCGTGAACAATATAATAAATTCTTAAATTGAATATTAACATTATTACTTTATATTATAGCAACTAGGGATACTAGCTCCCTCAACATCATGGTAAAGAAAGGGTTTGAGTGGAAGACCATATTAAGTTGTGAACTCCGCCTGTGCTCCTTTTGCCCAAAATTTATTGTATGTTTTTATTTTTATCAATATGTTTATTTTGTATTATTTAAGAAAGGAGACCAAAGAAAAATAAATAAAATAATAAATAAATAATATGTGTAACCCAATTGTGTGGTACTTGTAAAGTATAAATCTTTAAAATTTATCTATTGTTATAAGTATCATCCGTATTTTGTATTTATTTTAATTTTACCAGTTATCAGCAAGATAAGCAGCCCAAATGTATATTTCGAAACTGCATGTAAATATGGTTGCATACGGTTTGTCTACATTATTAGTGTTAAACAAGAAAATACTTTATATTTCTGAGTTTTTTTTTAATATTTGAGGCATTATTATCATAATATATACTGCACGTAAAGCACTAAAAACCCCATCAATAATTATAGCACTTTTTTATCCAATGTGCTTACAAAATTCTTCCAAAACAAATCTTACTTACATCTTTCACTCTTGCCTGATTTAGCTTTATTTATGTTCTTGATTAAATATTTCAAGTATTTCTTCGCCTAATGTAAAAGTAATATTTTTCCGAGTAAAGAAAATAATTTTAATTTGTCTGTTAAGCATTAAACTTTTGTAATTATTAATGTATAATTTAAAATGTTTTTTAATCTAATGTGAACAGTATATTGTGAAGTAAAAAATAAATAAATACATAAATTAATCTGCATTTGAAAGCTTGAAATATTGATATTGATATTTATTTTCTTACTTTCCTTTCTAGATATTACATTTTTGAGATTTACATTGTAAATTTAATGTTAGTTATAATCATAAATATCTATAAGCAGGATTAAATAGATTTAAAAGGAAATAATCAAAACGGAAAGCACGAAACAAGTACTGGTACTTAAAATGTTGACCATTGGATGCAACAACTTGACAAGAAGAAGTCAAAAAAGTAAACAAAATTGTGATCATATGTAAATCTATTTGGGTTGAATAAATTTGAATTTATTTATCCAATATGTTAATAGAACTGTTTTGGAAAACTTACGAAGAAAGTATATAAAAACATCGACTTCATAAGGAAAGGCTCGAGTTCACATTCACATGATCTTCCACTCTCGCCCAAAGCTGCTTTGGTGGCTCTGCTGCTAGAAAAGGTCACTTTGATGATCTTCCACCAGTTTACTTATTTGTTTCCAGAATGAAAACTTTGTTATTAGTTAATCAAGAAAATAAACGTTAAAAGTTATGAAATCAGGAATTCATGATGAGTTTCACTAGAAAAATAATTTTATTTTTATAATGTCCATAGAAAATAGCTGTATGGACTTTTTTATATCTTTTCAAATTGAAATTAGTTTTTCATATCATCTTTTTTATTTAACAATCGGAACTTCCTTGTAGAACTGAAATTTGTTTAAATTAATTGACCATTAGTATTATGTTATTGTCAACATTCTCTTGATATAGCTTCTGAAACCAAAAAATAAAACTATATTTACTCTTAATATAATGGAAGTAACCTAAAAGCCCTGTAATATAATGTAAATATTTTAGTGTAATATTTTTAAGACAATTTTTCTTTTGGGAACGCTGGTTTTACACTATATTATCGATGATTGAAATAGTATTTCAATAAACGATATTATACATTTTTAGAAAAGTTTGATGATACCACAGTTTCTATTATCATAAAATAATATATCAATAAAGTTGCAATAGAGGGAGCTGAACGGCACATTTATTTGACATCCTAAAATATCGAAGTATCCATTGAAAACAACGCAAACACAGTTTATTTTCTTTTTACGTTCTGCGGGATGAGTTTAATCACCCTCAAGTTTCTGTTCATCTGCAAACAACAACAAATTGTGAGTAAGTTTAAAATATGTACCTTTCTATTCTGATATAAACTATATTTTAATTATACATTCACTGTAGAACAGAAATTTGCCTAAGTTAATTAAAATCAGTATGTATTTCTTAAATTATCATCGTAATTGCTTTTGGTGTAACTTTAAAAACAACAAGAGACATTTTAGTCAATTTAATTTTTAAATAACGTTTTTATTGCAATACACTGCATTTATTATAATCGCATGGTACGTATGTGTATAACATTAAATCACTAAATTTGCAATAGATGGTGCTAAAGGAGAAATAATTTAATTTCGTAAAACATCAATGCAACCATTAAAAACAAAATAAAAACTGTTTATTTTCTTCTTCCATTATGTCAATTAAATCAGTTCCCGTTTCTGTGCAAATACCAACAAATTATGAGTAAGTTTAAAATAAGTTCAATCGCTGTAGTAATTTATTTTATTTGATTCAAAAATGTTTACATTGATTGGTAATTGAGAGCTATTTTTTGTATGGAAAAAAAAAACTATTAACAAACAGATTATATTAAATTCTGCCTCTCGAGTACATGATGAATTATCCAGTAGATTAGACACGATTACGTGCGCACGTTACATTTAGCTATAATTAGCGCTTAATTGTCGTGTTTTATAATTAGCGCTGTGTTTCGGCGGGAAACGTTTGAATCGGGTGTGTGCCGAACGTGCGCGTTCCATTCGACGCGCGCACCGAATCAGTAAATCATGGACGCAGGTCAGAGTCGGGCGTGAAAATAAAAGGTTTTCATGAATATTTTCTGTGTGTGCTGCGTGTAAACAATATCCACCGGATTATCATCACATCGGACTGCAGGTGAGTGGCGTTTACCGACCATAATTCATTGATTATGTGCGAATTCGGGGCGGAAATCGTGACCTTTAAACATGGCTGATGGAAAATAGGTGTAACCCGCTTGATTAAAACGGCCGCGAATCGACTAGCACGGGCCGGACGAGACGGGGTAATCCCTTTTCCCTACGCGAAAATTATTTGGGGTAAGCCGCGGCGGCATCCTGTCAGGGTGTTTTTTTTCTCATAAGTTTAGGTTATTGGGGCTGCGAGTTCGCTGAACTCGGCATAAGGGAACAAGTGACAAACGCTATGCACCTCATCTGGAACCTGTGAGATTGGGCTGTAAAAAAAATAAACGGTGTTTTTTTTCATTTAAAATTATCGGGTCATCGTTAAAAATAGATTTTTAATTGTATACGGTGTAAGGGCCCCTGCATTATGTCAACACAGTCGTCGGTGTTGTACGTGTGCAAAACGTTTACCGTTCGCCGGTGTGTGGAATTATCAGCGGTGCAGTACATCCACTACGGCGGGCCCCCCGTTTCCCCAATTCCTCCCGCGATGATGTCACCGTGAATTGCGTAATGCTACGCGTGCACGTACATATAAATAAAAGCCTAATCGCATTTTTATCAACGTTCAATAACACACACACACATATATACACACACAGAAGAATGACTTACAAATATTGATTTTCGCCGCGCTGCAACTGTCAATCACGCGATTTTCTTGATTTTCAAGGGTTACGCTTTTATATCATTTCCCTTTAGTGGAATTCCAATTGGTATGTTGGCGTAAACAATTGCTGCGGTAGATAGTGTAACTACCCGTTGGCGCCTTACCATCGATTATTTTCGGGACGCGATTTTTACGATCTCTGCATGACCTGAATTATTGTCCGCTCGCCACTTTATTTATTTATTTATAAATAAATCGCCATCGATTGTACCTGTAAAGCTGTTATTTATTATTACATACGTAATCAAGTGTACGTGTATAATTGTACTTCAATTGTTCTTGTTTACGTCTGTACGAGCGTTGCGGTTTTTGACGCGTCACTTGACCTAAATTCATTACCAAACTCACACCCTTAATTAGTTTAAAGCGTATTTTCAGTGTGGAGGGTGTTAATTTTAATAATAATGGCTTATTACACTCTTGTGCATAAAATTTACATTTAATAAACTGCGGAAAAAATGGTAAAATGTTTGAAGAATAAGTGAAACAAACCCAATCGTTTTAATTAACAGTAATAGTAAGAATAAATATGATATTTTTAATATCTTAAACCACAATTAATAATGGTACGAAACAATTGAAGTGTATATATAACTCATTGAATTATTTTTGGTTACCATAAGTAGTCTATTTTTCATCTTATAAAATTGAACCTTGTGCTTTTTCAAGGTCACCTGATTTTATTTTTGATAGTTGTCAAAACAAGATGTATTAAAGTAAAATGTGAAGTAAAAAGATGAAAAAACAGGATTATAAAGAAAGAGGGAAAAAACAAAAATTACACATTCAAAATAAAAGTTAAAAGAAGATAATACACGAAATGACAATGATGATGACAATAAATTAATAAATAAAAAAATGCAATAAAAAATTCGATGGATTTGCAAGCAAAAGAAATAAAGAAAATATAAAGTCAAAATATGACTCAAGACAATTATAACAAATCCAATAAATGATAAGCAGAATATAGATAAAACGTAAGTTAATTAAAAACAAGACAGACAAAAGACAATTGAAATGATAAAATTTAGACAAAAAACCTATAAAATGCATGCACAGGGCACAAAAGTTGAACAGAAGATAAGCAAAGGTCAATCAAAAGACAGATAAATGTTAAAACAAGCCAAAAACCAAAAAGCTGTAAAAGGCAAATCAAATCCAGAGATAGAAAAAAACAAATGATTTACAAACAAACCACATAGACCAAAGACAAGTGAAATAACAAATAACAAAATTTAAACAAAAAAAATAAAATAATTCTAAATGACATGAAAGATTTAAAAAAGTCAATCAAAAGAAAAGGTACAAGAAAAAAGGACAGAATATAAAGGTAACAAGGTTTAGTAAGAATGAACTGAAATAATATATAAATATATAAGTCGAAGATAAACAATATGTAGACGAAAAAATAAGACGAGTGTTCAATAAAAGTCAAGCGTATTAGATAAAAAGAAGAAATTTCACACAGACAAGAGACAAAAAAATATAAAAAAGACAATTTTGAAGGTAATTCCATTTATTTGTTTAAAAATTATTTTCAAATCTCTGAAAGAACTTTTTTTACTAAAAACTAAAGGCATAATACAGAGAAATCGAAATATGGAAAACGCAAACAAAAAAAAACGTAGTACAAACCAGAAAGAAGATAGATAACAGAATTTGTCATTTATTATGTAAATGACACAAAAGATAAAAGATAAACAAAAGTCAGTACAAAAAATGCAAATAAGATAAATGACAAAAAGAGATAAAAGACAGCTCAAATCTAGAGTTAAATACAAATGATTTGCAAACAAGATGCAAGAGAGACAAATGAAATGACAAGAAAAAACAAAATACACGTAAATACAAGATTTCGATAAAAGACAAACAGAACTCAATAAAATAAAACAAATGAATACTAAAGCAAACAAAAAAGGGGTAATAATAAAACAAACAGTAAGAACGAACTAAAATAAACAATAGATAAACATATAAGACAAAAATAAACTTAAAATCAAAATAAATAACCATAACTTCACGAAATGTTTTATATTTATATATTTTTTGCTCTATTCATTACTATGTTTTATAAATATATATTTTATCTTTATGCAAGACAAATGAATAACAAAAGCCAACCATGTAAGATATAAAAACTAATTGTATATAATTAAAAGGTTCATTATTTAACACTTGGTTTTGTTTCACTATTTATAGTAAGTGTTTAATTACCTTACCCTCTGATTAACATAAAAATGTTAAGTGAGAATTTAATTCATCATAATTGTACTAATACACAATTATGATGAATTGAATAAAGTGTAGAAGATAACACAAACATTTAACAAACACATTTTTTACGCAAATCCAACGAGTGGTTATTTGTTTAAAAATTATTTTCAAATCTATGAAGGTATCATTACTTCCTTCAATTAAAATTTTGAGCGCTGTTGTTTTGTTTCTAGGTGTAATTTAGCAATTGTTTTTTTTTATTTACAAAAATGGATTTTAAGAATTTGAAGCCAATTTCAATTCAGATTTTAGGTGCTGCAGTTGTGTTTCCAGAAAAGTCATTTTCTGTTATTTCTGAACGTATTTTGAAAATTTTTGACCAATTCCGCAATTTTTTTTTGCCATTTTTCCAAACGTTGACTTTTTTAACAATGTTCCAGCTTAAACACTTTCATACTTTTTAAGAGAAAACGACAAATGTTTACTTTAAGACAAAAGTTAGGAAGAAATAAATAAAAAGGAAACATAATAAAAAATAATGGACAAAATGACCCAAGACAAAAAAAGAGACAAATAATTAATATTTTAGAATTTCGTATAAACGATATTTAGTATTTGGACAAAGTTCAAAAATTATCCAAGACGAAAGAAAAATTCGGGACAAATAATTAATATTTTAGAATTTCAAATAAACGAGAGACAGAATTTGACAAAAGGCAAATCAAACCAAAATGTAGAAAAATAAATATAAACAAACCCTTTACAAACTAGATACAAGATGAACAAAAGTCATATGGATGGCACAAAAAATAAACGAAATCAAGAAAAAAATGTAATGTGACAATATCTTAATTCCGGATGCATTCTGAGAATCTGAAGCAAATTAGCTTTTATTTCCCCCAATTCAAATTTTGACCCTAATTTGAAGTGTTTATTAGTTTATTAGCTTTTTGCGCAGATTCACAGCAGTTAATAATACATATTTCATCGTTTTGAGAAAAGAATTATGTGTTCTTTCAACAGAACGATTTTTAATTTTTTTAACAAAACGTTATTATCCTCATTTCACAAACGTTTCATTTGAAAGAAATTGTTTTAGCCAGCGTACTCTTGACCTACCACAATAAATTGTACCTTGATCTAGCGTACTCCTGACCTACGCTAATGCGCAACCTATTGAGGTAGGTCAAGAGTACGCTAGGTAAATTTCTAATTCTTTTCGACGTATCAAGAAAAGAAGTGATTTGTTTTGTAATTTTAATAAGACTCATTGTGGTAGATTTACGAATGTGTATTTATTTTTAATCAAAATGTATATACCACCATGTAAACGCCGACAACATTCAAGAATTTACGTTTTCGTATTTTTTATAATTGTAATTATTAGATACTAGAGGTTAATTTGTTATTTCTTGGGGTAGGTCAATATAAAGTTTATTACGTTAGGTTGTATAAAAGTTTCAACTGTTTTTAAGCAAGTTTTATAATATTATTAGAGTGTTCTGAATAGGTTAACTATTTAGCAACATTTGGTAATTTTGCAAAACAAAATATCTTTAGTTTAAATAAATTTGGTTAATATCTGTAATATAATTTATAATAACTTTATTTACGGGATTCACCCTATGTACATAATTGCTTTGAAATAGTTGAAATATCACGAAGAAAAACTTTGCACAGAAAAGGCAGTTAAAAAATTGAAAAAGAAACGCTTCAAATTTGTTTAAAACAGTTGAGTGTACAAAAACATTAAAAAATTGGAAAATTACTGAATTTATAAATAATTTAAAAAATACATTTAAAAATGTTTAATTCGAAAATTTAATAAAAAATACATACGCTTAGAAATTGTTGACTTTTTACAACAACAAAAAAACCAAACAAATGAAAATTTAAAAACAATAGTTTTATATTTTCTTAATCTAAATCATTTGAAAATGCATTTAAAACAATTAAAATTTTACAAAAAAAAGTAAAAACAATTGAAAAATAGAAAAATATAAAACAATCGCGAATTTTCGAAAATCAAACATTTACTTTAAAATAGTTGAAATTTTATAAAAAATAAAAATAATTCTTTTAAATTAAAAGAATTGAAACAATTAAAATAATAAATCAATAGATTTGTTTTTTGGATTAAAAAATTTGTTATATTTTAATAAGATCGATTATGATTAAGTTTTTAAGATATTTAAACTATCGAATTATACTAAATCATTGAATTTGTGCTCTATAATCATAAAATTTTGTAGCCAATTGAAAACTCTTAACCCACCCTAAGATCCGAAAAAGAAAACTTAAAAATATTCACTTAAAAAACAAATTAAAAGAAAACAAAAGGCAAATAGAGATCAATTAAAAACAAACCTACAAAATAATAACATGGTAGACTCTATAAGCAGGATAAACGTAAAAATAAGACAAATGACTAATAAAAAAAACAATAATGGGAAAAATAACACAAGACGAAGTTAAAAGTAGGAGACAAATAAATAATATTTTACAATTTTAATAAAGCAGAGGCAGAGTATAAACAAAATGAAAAACAAATTAACAAAAAGAAAAACAAACGCTTTGAATATCAGATAAATGATAGATAAAAGACAGGTGAATGACACAAAACAAGATTATGGTGAAACAAAAAGTAAACATATAAAACAAAAAAATGCACAATACGTAATCAATATATGACAAATGATCAACAAATGCCAAATTATGTACAGGCAAAAGATAAACAAACATCAAAATAGCCAATCTCACGAGTGTTCATTTGTTTAAAAATAATTAATTTTAAATCTCTGAAGGAACCTTTACTTCCTTCAATTCAAAATTTTAGTGTATCCATATTGTTTCCAAGTGTAATGTAACAATTGTTTTGAAGTGATGTTACAATACAATAAAATATATTCAAATCCTTTAGTTCGTTGTAGAAAATTAACTAATATTTTAAAATTACGAAAACATTTTGTGAAATAGTGATGTTCCAATAATCTTCATTCTGAATGCATTTTTAAGAATTAAAGCCAATTTCACTCATTCTTTTTTACAATTGATATAATAGTAGTAAAATAAAGTTATCGAGTTTTATATTTAAAAAATGTAGACAACCGGCTAAAAAACAACAAAAGTTTTACAAAACAAATTAGGATAGATAAAGTTTAGTCAAAACATATCCAAAAGTTAGGTAAATACACATGAGATAGACACGGATGATCAATGAAGAAACAAAAATGGACAAGATAACTAAATTATAAAAAAAACACAGAACCAAATAAGAAAGGCCTAAATAAAAATTATATAGACAAAGGGAAATAAATATCAAAATAAGTCAAAAAACTAGCCAAACGTCAAACAATTATATAATAAATAAAAATCAATATGAAAAAGAATGACGAAAAACCTTTGGTGCTGTATCTCGCTTATTTTCTGATTTTTAAAAGACTTTAATATGAACTGTACTGATATTTTTTCTTGCATCCAGTTTTTGACAAAAGACGATCAACTTTTTTTTTTTCAAATTGCACTGTATATATATTTTGTACTGATCCGCAAGGAGATTTTTTTCTGAATCTAAATTTGTAAACGATTTTATCCATTCATCAAACCAAAGTCGAGAAATTGAGGATTAAAAAAAAATTAAAAATCAAATACCCATAGTAAACAATATACAGAGCCTATTCCAAATGTCAAAAGTGACAGTGTCAGTCATTGGTACAATACTGCAATGATTTTTAATAATTTCATAATAAAAATGTTGCAAGATTTCAAAAACTGAAAAACGATTTCTGTAGAAGCACAAAATTCTAGTACAGTGTTTGAAATATTGCAACATTTTAATTATGAAATAATTAAAAATCGTTGCAGTATTGTATCAATGGCTGTCACTGTCACTTTTGACATTTAAAATAGGGTCTGTATATTGTTTACAATGGATACTTGACTTTTTATTTATTTTTTTAATCCTCAATTTCTCGACTTAAGTTTGATGTATGGATAAATTTGTCTACAATTTTATATTCAGAAAAAAAATCTCCTTGCGAATCAATAAAAATATATATACAGTGCAATTAAAAAAAAAAATGTTGATCGTATTTTGTCAAAAACTGGGTGCGAGAAAAAATAACGGTTCAGATCCTATTAAAGTCTTTTAAAAATGGTTTAATTTGATGTTTTATTTATTAAAATCGGATAAAAAATAAGCGAGATACAGCACCAAAGGTTTTTCGTCAGTCACCCTGTATAAGAGAAAAAAATTAAACAACATAGAAGCAAACATTCGTTAGACGAAAAGTAAAACGGAAGGAAATAACCAATATGGAAAAGAAGAGAGACAAACAAAGAAGATTTACTGTAAATACTACTTCAAAAATTTAAGAAAAATGCTCATTTTTATGGGCTAATTTGTGCATTAATTGAGGTACGAGGTAACCAACAAAAACAATAAAAAATATCTAGAAATAAAACATAGAGACTCGATTCAATCGGAGGAAATTAAAAACATCAATTCATAGTGTTTGATTCTTTGAATCAAATTTTGAGCGCAGCATTTATTTTTGCAACTTTTCAAAACGGGATGTGTATTTTGGTTTCTTTTGTTTCTTTTTCTTTGGAGCTTAAATTTAAATATGTACTTAGGGTGGGGGTCTTCAATTATCATAACATTATCGAGGGTTGTTCTAAAGAATACATAACGTGAAATTTAAGTGTTCCTATAATTAAGTATTTATTCAGTAGAAAACCTTATGTAGATTACAACCACTTCACCATCCTATACAAATTTTATTTTTTTAATAGACATAAGACAATTTTTAAGCCAATTCCTTTTGTTGTAATGACAACCAATGGGTTTAAAAAATATTTTCAATTCTCTAGAGGAACCTTTACTTTCTTCAGTTAAATGTTATTCATTCATATGATTTCAGGTGTAATTAGTAATTTTGCAGAATGAAAATGTGTGTTTTTCAATCTTTCAAAGTGGTGAATGTATTTCGGTTTATTTTTCTTTAGAACGTTGATTGCGCTTAAGTTCAAATGTACATGTATGTAAGGTAGGTGGGTGGCCTTTAACCCACCTCCCAATTATTCCACAAACGAAGGTTTATGCTTAAATTAGGTGTACAAATGAATAACCCATTTTTTTCACCTACATTCAATAATAATTAGTAATTATTACTTAATTTTCTACAACGCAAAGGACTTCAATACATTTTTATTATTAAATTAAGCTACATTCAAGGTTTATTTTAAAAGAAAGTAAATCAAATTGTTCAATCAAAGTATTCACCTTTGCTTTTTATAACTGTAAGCCATCTTTCAGGCATCCTCATAAATTCCATCGGAAAAATGTTATAATAAAGTCGTATCCAATCCACTGATTGGAAATGCATATCGGATGTGATGCAACGATCGGTGCTGCATCGATCAGTGCTTCAAGACATTCCAACCAAGACTCGTTATGATGTTTTTTGTGTTGGAAGCAGTGTGTGACCTGGGGTTGTCATGCAACAACTTCACTAGACATTATTTCGTTCCACTTCTTGACTCAAGCGGATTAATTGGCGTTGGTAACATACCGCAATAATTATTTCGTCCGCTTGCAACAACTTGTAAGAAAGGATGCAAAGAAGAACCTTCTTTGCGAAGCGATTGGGTTTTGCGACCGATTGTGATGATTCGCCGAGATTTATCCGTGCTTTCTGCTTTTCGTATTGTCATAGAACATCCATTTCTCATCACCCGTAACGATTTTCCATAAGAAAGACTTTCGACTCTCTTTATTGAACAGAGGAAGACACGCTGCCAGTTTTTGAGTATATGCTGTACCCCTTTTCATTACCTGGATCCTTTCCATCTCATGTAGGCGTTTGAAAATCAATGGCTGGATTCTTCTGCAAGCTCTTTCTGCGATTGTGTCGCATCTTTAGTCCTTTGTAATATCCTTTTGATTACAACGACTCTGTGGATCAGAGTTTTTTGTTAACATAATATTGCCTAAAATGAATTCATTTGATGGAGGAGCTTTCTAAAAAGATTCATAGCTACTATTTATTGAAACAATAAGGTAATTCTAAGTTACACCAATTAACAAGTGTATTCAGGTCAGAGGAAAATTCCTAAAGAGCACAACTTATCAAACTTGGATTAATCCAAGTTTATTTAATTAAATCTTCACCTATCAGAACAAATTGGTACTATTGTTTAAGGAAAGATTACTGTTGAAGTCTATAGAATCAATTTCTCATACAATTTTAGAAATGACTCATTTTTAAATCTACAAAATTAATGTCGCAAGTTCGCTTTAAAAAAATAATTACATAATCGCCAATGGGTGTATTTTTTTACGAGAAATATTTTCTTCGGCTGTGGCACAAAATGAAAATTATTTTTTTTCCACCAGCACCTTACGTAACTCGTATAAATTTCGTAACACATAAATGTGTGTGTGTATACTTTATACATATTATATAATTCAACCGGCGGCGTATACGGCCTTCGCCGTTATCTTTAATCGTAATTAGTTGCATACTTTTAAAACAATTTGCATGGCCGGAATTAATTATGAAAACGAAAATCCGCCACTTCCACAAATTCTCTCGGTTTGCTTTTTTGTCGGAATTCACGATTGTGATTATTCAAATGTTTCCCTGAACCCATATGTATTTTTAGATTTAAGATAAGTAAATAGTTATTTCTTATTAATTTATTGTATATTTATAAACATATTAAATTTAGGTTAATCAATTTTCAAAATAAAAACTGATGAAGTCTTGTATGAAACAAATAATTCAAGTATATTTTTTAATATCAGACTTTTACTCGTGGCTACAGTTTAGGCAAAATGTATGATAGTACAAATTCTGTCAAAATTGTCTATTTAAATAACTATAGTTATTGCACTAATAATAATGGCAAGCTAAATATGTGGAAACTTACACGAGTAAAAATAAGGTGTTATACTAATAAAGTTACTCATATTATTTGTTTAAAAAACAACTGCGCTGTGTTAATCATTTTTTAGTTTCATATTCTTGGTAATTGTTTATATATTTTAACTTTGTTAGTATGCAATTCTACATAATGTAGTTTTCTTTTATTTATATAATTGTTTACTTTGTAAATGGGAATAATTCCCCCCTAAACATTAAAGTAAATGACTGGTTGTAAAATGTATGATTTAGGTTTTATGAAATAATGAATTTTAAATGACCTCCCCTTTGTGATTACAAGAAATTTTCATCACCGGTTTTTTATATGCGAATTTAAAACGACCCATGGCCCAAATTTTCATCACACGAGCCTAATACAATGGGGTAGGTCAGCGTGCACAAAGGGAGTAAACGCGTATTGTGTGTACTTAGGGGTGCGCGCGAATATCGCAGCAGTCAGCCATCCTTTGTACAAATTCAGGGGGTCGCATAATACATCTGCTACTTTTTCGCAAAAAACCCATGTCGAAAGAACAAAAAGGGACACTGAAGAGTGATTCGGTCGAAATAGTGGATCCGAACAATTAGCCTCCCCTATAAAAAAAGAATGGATCAAAATGAGAATTAAATCCTAGGTATAAATCAATTTTGGTTACTCGGTAATGTGGAAATTATAGGATTATTATAAAGCCTGTAAGTCATGCAGATATGGGATTGATTTATAAAAGCCAGAAAATTCGGCTAATGTGATAAATGCAATAAGCTCTTTACGTTGTGTCCCTTAGGAAATGCTGGATTCTGAAAGAGCGCTGGGAATTGGAAACCTTTGGGGACAACTGTGGATAATTGAATTGTTTTAGACAGACGAGAAGTGAAGAGTGTTTTTTATCCCAGAGGTATTTGAAACTCAAGATTTGATTATTAAGTGAAGGTTGTAATTCAAGTAAATTTAACTGCCTTAAGGTACAGCAAAAATTTTATTTACGTTTGGAATATTATGTATATAAGAATATTAAAAGTATTAATACATGTAAATTATTTGTATAACCTAGAGAGAACAATTTTCTTTCATTACGCTACTATATATTTTTTGTTATTACACATGAAACTATAGTAAACAGAAGGATCTATTTTTGATTTATGACAGTGCGGCGGCTGCTAATGTTCTACTTCAACATTCCAAGATGAATAACCTCCGACGTTCGGGGCCAAACAATTTGGCGTGGTGCGAGCGCCAAAGAAATTGGAAACAGGAAGTGACCGTTTCGGCGAAAGTGTAAATATTTATAAACGTAAAAAAAAATCGCCGATCGTTGCAAGCCACCACCCACACACTTTATTGAAATGATATGGATGTGAAAAATCTGTTTTTAATATAATTCATATGGAGGTGGTATTGTTGAAAGAGAGAGAGAGAGAGGGAGAAGAAAAAAGAAAACATATCGAATGGATGGATGTGTGAAATTGACTGTGTAATGAATTCTGATGCAATTTGGAAAAAGTTTTTCAAGAAATCTTTACAAACAATAGTGAATAATAGATGTCACTTTAATAATTAATAGATGTCTAATCTTTGAAATTTTGAAATAAAGAAAGCAACAGTAAACATTTTGATGTAATTAAAGTAAGAATATATCTATTATTCTATCATATTCTTACTTTAATTACATCAAAATGTTTACTGTTGCTTTCTTTATTTCAAAATTTCAAAGATTAGACATCTATTCATTATTAAAGTGACATCTATTATCAAATACGTTATGGATACACTGCGCTGAGAAGACCCGAATAGGTTAAAACTGATCCAAAGCTGTTATTGACAGCGAAATAATAACTTAATGTTGTAAACTTTTAGCCAAGAAAGTGATTCAATAAAAAAACATATTCTAAAATTCTATTGTCACCTGTAGCTTTGTAAGAATTCATTTAAAACTATCGCCAAACTTATTCACAGTACAATTTTAGAAACGTTTCTAAAAATAAACGATTTTTAATCCGTGAAAACGGCGCGCCGGAGATAAACCGCTCCCGAGAACTACAAACACGTCTTATCTCTGTCTTATTTGGCGATAAGAAATAATTGCCTCCATTTTTTTTTTACGATCGGAGAATAATCGAATGACTGATAGCCGAACGGCGATAAGAAGAAGCCCGCGCCCGAAATAGAACCGAGCGGCATTAATAATAACACAAGTTTCTTGGATATGTCCGTATTGATTCGGTCTATTTGCGGAATCATTAAAACGGTGAATGCCTCGTGAAGGAGTCAGTCAGCGGTGTCAGTACGGTCGCTTGATCGTTCGAGTGAAAGTTCTGAGGTCGGCTGAAAGATGCTTACTCTAGAGTGGCTTCCCGGAATCGTCGCTATTTATGTTCCCGACTTGGTTTTCCGTATAACGATATAATTGCTCAATGTATCTATAAATTTTGCTTAGAAAAAAACAAGAAGGGTTTGAAGGTGGAAAGTGGAAAAGTCTTCTCATCTCATAATTCTTATAGTTTAAATATTTTATAACAGTAAGGGATATTACTTTATATTCTATGAGATGCCAACACTTCTATCATTAAACACCATCATTTCTTTCATTTCATAGGACAAATAGCATCTTTTCCCAATCATTTGTTTGAGTAAAATCCACTAAAGTAAGAAATCAAATCATGAAAAAAAATTTCCTTACTTGGGAAGTGCTTCGATTCAGTTAGCCTTGTCACTTTGGAATGAAAATGAAGATTTCTAAAAGTCCAAATATTTTATAACAGTAAGCGATGTTACCTTATAGCTTATGGGATGATGAAATGTCAACGCTTCTATCTTTAACCTCTCTAATCTCTTTATCTATAATTTAAAGGCACTAAACAGCAATGTTAGAACATGCCAGGCATCTTAAGATAAATAGTACTTTTCAAGATCAGCTAATAGTTGTTTGAGGGCGAAATAAGGAAGCAAATCATTCTAACAAAACTACATTTTCTCTCTTTTGGAAGTGCTTCGATTCAGTCAATAGTGTCAGCTCGGCCACTTGAAGTTGAGGACTTCTAAAGGACGCTTACTCTAGGGTGGCTAATAAGAATGGATACTGTATTCATTACGATTTCCAACGAGGAAAAAATGGTGAAAGACCTTGTGCATCGATTTGTTCTTCTCTCGGAGGTGTTGTATCGTAAGTTGTGTACGCATTTTGGTTTAAAAGCTTCTGATTAACACCATGGAGGCCCTAGAACACAACGATGAGTTGAAGAAGATGCTCGCTGAAAATTCGTCACAAACTCAGAAAGAGTTTGCAGAACAGCTGGGAGTAACCAATCAATTAGAACAATTGATCTGTTAGGTCGCAGTTCACAATAGGCAAACACACCTCACTAGGAACCTATTTAACTTATAACTTATAACCAATAAATTGATTTCCAAACCCCTACATCAGATGTTAAAGATCCAGAAAGAAGGAAAATGGGTTTCACATAAATTCACTGAATCCAACAAAACTTGACAAATGACAGCTCAATAAATCAGCGAATTAGGTCTTTCGCAATCTGTCGCCTGTCCAGTAATAACAGTATTTAATTTCCTTGTGGTTATTTACAACATAAAGTCTCTACTATGAATCCACAATCATCCCTTTGTATATTCAACACAATACGTACACCCCTCTTTAATAGTGTAATACTATTACTTGTTTCAACTCCATTACAACAACTAAAACCAATTATTGGATGCCTTCGCGTCGTTTAATTGCATCAGTTCTCAACTCCGAACCCAGCAGTAATTAATTGCCTTTGGGAGAGGTGCACGAATGCTCTATAAATATTCATCGTCGCCTGCAGGATTCGACACTGAGCAAGAATTTCACTGCAGATCAAACGCAATCGCGGATGATTATTAGTTTCTATTTTCGCAACCGCCCATACAGAAACTCTCCACTGCTGTAAATCATTTACGTTGGCAGTACCGTAAATCATGCGTAAACTCGTATTTTAAGTCGCGCGGAACACGGGACCTTTAAATATTTGCTTTGGACACATATTAGGCCTGGAAATTTTATTTACGATCGGAGGAGAGCTTACTTTTATCTTTATGAGGCGAGATATTGTTTAGTCAATAAAAAAGTTTTTTTTTCCTCAAATACAGACCTTAATAAATGATATTTCTAATATGATCAATAATTTACGGAAATTAGAAGAGTTATTCACAGTAGAGGAAGTCTTTACTGCACTGAAAACTAGCCAAAATTCGAAATGTCGTTTGTAAGAAAACAGAAGCTCTTAGCTTTCGAAAGACATCGATAATGAAAACTAGCCAAAATTCTAAATGTCGTTTGTAAGAAAACAGAAGCTCTTAGCTTTCGAAAGACATCGATAATGAGCACCTAGCACTCGAAATATATATCAAACTATAGAAATAAAGTGCGAAGAAAGGACACAATAGTAATTGTAAGGACTTTGGGAGAGAGAAAACATCTTTATTATTAGAAGTAAATATTTTTACAATTTTTGTGAAGTGAAGTGTACAGACTTGAAATTTCTTCTAGTCAGGGGCTAACGACCCGCGGTCTTTCAGCCTAAAGACTTTGATTTTTCTTGTTTGTTGTGTCGATATTTAATATAGAAGAAATAATTTATCATTATTTATTTCATTTTAAAGATCTATATCTATAAGCAATTAAAACCGAATGATTGCAACCCTTACTAATCCGTAAGGATTAGTAAGTAATTATACTGAATTGAAAAAATCACTATATTTTATTCAGTGTTATTATTGAGGCAGTCAACTAGATTCCACACTCCTGACTGACTTGAAAACAATAGACGACTCTCAATTTCGAAATGTGAATCGGATGGGAAAATTATTAAAAGCATAAAGCGTCTGCACACAATCGCGCAATCCATTAGCCGTAAATCCCTTGCAAGAAATAACGCTACATGAAAACAATGGACGCCATATTTCCCCACGAAGCCATTATATCACACACACATACACAAATAAACGTGCGGTGTGCAGTTAAAACCACCGCTATTTCATTATCCCACAGCACAATAAAACGTACGCTTATTTTTTTCTGCCTCTCGTTTCGTTTCGGTCTTATCGTGTGCTAAAATAAAAATAAAACAGTAATGTGCCGATCTGTGCGAAACGGTGAAATATGAGTCACCTTATCAGCGGTTGTGCAATCGAGTTGTTGCACCGAAATGCAGCGTTCGTCTATATTTAAGCCATTGTGATGCGAAAGTGAAATGCTCTTCTGGTGTACCGAAATAGAGTTACGCGATTTTGTTGTGGTTAAAAACAGACTGTGTCGTTTAATGCCGTAGAGTAATCATAGTACCTTTTGGTTTCAATCTTCAAAACCATCGTAGATATGAACACAGTAAAGTTTTTTTGTGATTTAATTTTTGTCTGTAAATTTCTCAAAAATTGCCAAGGCACATGATAAAAATAGTGGTTATCTAAATGTATCAACATTCTTCTTCTTCTTCTAAACAGATTCTTAAAAATAGAAAGATTCTTTTCATTACTTTGCGATTCTAGCAAGGTTAATTTATTCGTTCTGTCCAAATTTGTTTTTAAAATTTGTTCTTGTTTGGTCAAACATCAACGTCAACATCACATCGTCGATTTAAGCTAGGAAACCTCTCATATACAATTGGATAACCGAAACATTAATTTCTGCATTCCTTTACTTTTTACATACATACATAAGGAGAAAAAAGTTGAATAATACCATTCATAAATTTTTTTGATCGCCTAAGGCTTCAGATTATTTTCCTTATCTCAAAAGAATTACAACAATCAACTGGACATTGGAAGAATACTTCAATTGAATGTCCTGGGACCGAGAATGGGATAAACTCAGATGGCAAACTATTAAAGTTAATTGAAGTACTTAAAATATCACATGAAACGTTAAAGGATGGTAAACGGATCAAATGAAATTCAGGAATAAAAGAATAGTTTAGTTGAATGTGGTGGAGCCTTTTATAGCCTTCAGTTAACTTGCTTAGGATAATTCGTAGAAGTATGAAGAAATGAGTTGAAACATAAACAAAAACTGGATTAAAGAAGGAGTAGTAATGGAAAAACAGGGAAAATTCTATGAGGATGAAAATACTGGAACTGAAACGAAGGGTTCATCCATTACAAAAATTGTTTGAAATAGCTTAGTAGTAAGCTGAATTTCGGATATTAATTAATGAGATAAATTTTCTCATGCAACTGAAACAAAATCAATAAAAAATTGGAAGTCCTAAACAAGGATGTGGCTAATTCATAAGGGAAAATAATAATGATGACAGTGTCAATTAGATATCCCTTTTTAGGGCAAAAAGGCCATATTTGGCAAATAATCTGATCAATCGTCATCAAGAAAGTCTTCATGGAGCAACTGATACTAGAAGAATAGAGGGCGTGGATGCAAGAACATATATTTTGTGAATTCATGCCTTTCCAAATACGATCAAAATTTTTGTTGATTATTACTATGTATAATATTAGGATCTTTTGTAGTATGTTGGATAAATAAATACCTAATACTCAAGAAAAACTTGGACTTGAATTTGGATAATGGTCTTAATCAATTAGGTGCATCTACAGCCTTGAGGATGAAAGTTAAGGATTCTAAAGATAAATTATTAAAGATAATATGGCATATACCATAAGTATTACGGTGGAAAACTGTATGTTCTTCATCGGGCTTCCTTTTAATTTGTATTTGTATTTGATGCTTTGTTTCTCTTACAATAAAAAATATTACAAATGGATAGATAAAAATATGTACTTAGAATTTTGGCGTAAGAGATCCGAATGTTCTTCCACTCCAGCCCAATGGCTGCATTTAAAGTTCTTCAACTAATCCTAATTGTTTAAAATAGCTTATAAAGGGATGAAGAGAAGAATTAAAACTCAAGCAAAAACTAAAACGAAAGTAAAAAAGAGTTTAAAAAGAAGAACTGCAGTCAAATTTTGAAAGGAAAAAGTACAAAAGAAAATAAATAGATAAAGTTAAACAGCTTACAACAAGATAAAGCAGTTAGTTGCTGCACCATTAAATACGCCTATTATCAATCGAGAAATTTTGCAAATTTGGGTAGGAAGGTATGAAAGATGAGGAAGTTACTGTAAAGATTTTGAGGTTGTTGTTCTTAATCCGGCAGAAGATAATTTGCGGATCACGAAACGAAGATATAAGAGGTGTTTAAAGATTAAGGAGTTCGAAATTATTAGATACCAGAAAGGAAAGTGAAAAGTTTAACAAAAAATGCTGCTCTAAAATAGTATTCATGAAATACGCAGTAGAGAAAAATTTTAGTATAATCAGCCATTATATTGAAACAAGAAGAATTCCACACGAAACAAAAAAAAACGAGTTTTAAATAAAAAAGGCAAATTGGGTAAATTCAGTTTCCTCAAAATTATGGAACATAACAAGTGCTTTAATTTACCCAATTTAAAAATTTCGTTCCATCAAGAATGTAGCGCAAGAAGTATTGAATATATTAAAAAGGCAAATTGTTAAAAAGACACGAACGATAAGATAATAACCAGAACGATGATATCAGGTTTTACGCTTACACTAAAATTGTTGTAAATGAAAGATCTTGGAAATTGAGCGAAGAAAGTACCAAAGATAAGAAAAGAAAGAAACGACTTTCCTTTCCTTATCAATAAATCAACTGTAACTTGAATTGCGCGCCATGAAATGTAAAGGCAAGAAAAGTGAGAAAAGTTTAGATATCAAAAAGATTGAAACTGTAAGATGTTAAGAAAGGAAGTTTAAAAGTTTAGAAAATGCTGATCTAAAACAATGTTTATTAAATACGGAAAAGGAAAAGTAATCCCATCTGCTATCATATAATAAGATGACAAACAGATAAAAAAATAATAGAGAAGATCAGGCTTTAATCAGTCTAGTAAAAATCATGAAGAAAAATAATGAAGTAATCAAAAAACAAAGGCAAGAATTTAAATCAAAAGTTTACTACAAAACTAATCCTTTATTCTAACAATTTTAAAGTATTATTCTTGAATGGTAACTGATTTGATAATTAGAAATTCAGTACAGAAGTATTAGTAGTAGTAGTGATTGGCTATCGACCACGTGGTTCTTTCGACGTTTGGTGACTTCTGTGTTACTGTAAAGAATCGCTAATAGTAATGGGAAATATAACTAATTTTTCCTTCATTCTCTTTCTCAATCTTTCTTTTGAATATATTATATTTTCTAAACAAACTATATTAGAACATTGTTCAAAATTTCTCCTAATAAAATTATGCATGTAAAATGTAAAAATCTTTGGAATATTTATATTTTTTATTTATTTATTTGTATATTTACCATTTTGCACCTTAGCTCTTATGTTTTTAATTTCTCCACCTTGAACAATTTTATTACCAATACAGTTTATCCTTAAGAAATTAATTGTTCTATGGCTCTAGTCATCAGTTATGAGATTTTTTGGTAGTTGGAGTGTTTAATACAACTAAAACTTTTGAAATGTTCCGCTGGAAAAAAAGATCTTAAAAGATTTTGTAAATATATTGCAAAGGTAATAAAACGGGAACATTTATTGTTCTCATCTCTTGCTCTTTATGTAAGCTTCATTTGAGTATCAATGAAGAAAGATAGGGAGATATTTACAACATAACTGAATGATAGAAGACCACAAAGTGATCCTTTCAGACCAAACAACACGTGCAATTGTGACTTTCACTTTCAATCATGGTTGAGGAAAAAATTGAAATCGAATAGAACTAATAGTACATATTTTTTAGGGAAGCTGTTTACAGAAGAGTTTTCAAAAATAGAAGAACAATTACCCAATACTAGCAATAAATGATTGACAAGGCATTTAAATTAGTAGTGCTTTTTAGGTCGAATCAGATGTACTTTCTTAACTCAATCACTTTATAACGATCGCCAGCTCGAAAAGACTTATTTTGTGGATGACTCAAGATGCTAATCAAAGGTGATGTGAATTAAATTTGCCTTTTCAGTATACTTCTGCTGGGATCGTATTATTCGACCTCGGATGGTTTCATGTGAGCTAGTGTAAAACTGTTTGGCTCTGGATTATGACATTAGGTTTAGATTTTATTAAGGCAGTTTTAGTTCATCATAAATATCTTAAGGAAGGTGGTTCCTTAAGTAGGTGAAAGGGAAGTTATATTTGAGATTTGTTTTGTTTTAAATGGAAATACGCCATTTCGTAAACCAGGACTGTATGGTCTATCATGGCCTGTAAGGTGCTGAGGACTTTGGGAAGTGTAAAGGCATGGGTAATTAAAGCAATATCGTTGGCGTAACGGAGCGGATAGGCGGATTTATTGAAATATTTTGGATTGAGGTGGCAGAAGTCGTGCACCAAGAGATTGTACAGAGGGAGAACCTTCTAGTTGACTTTGCTCGGGAGAAAATGAGTTAGAGAATGATCTGATCTAGGTGGATGTATTGAAATATTTTGGATTGAGATGGCAGAAGCCGTGAACCAAGAGATTGTACAGACAGAGAACCTTCTAGTTGACCTTGCTCATGAGAAAATGAGTTAGAGAAGAATCTGCAGAGTTTGATCTGAAGAGAGCAGTTGTGTAGGAAACTATTCAGGAAATTTAATTAGTGTATCGGGAGTTTTATGTTAGTGCACTTAAACACCAGGCTTCGGTGCCAAACGGAATTGAAAGCTTTTTTTTGACATCTAGGAGAACGATTGTGGATTTATTTCCTTCGAGGCCTGTGGTTTGGCAGTTTGAAAAGAGAATGGATAGTGGAAGGCTTGTGCATCTGTCTTCTAGGAAACCAAACTGATATTGGAGGATGGAACAAGAAATATAGGGCATTACTTTGTTTTTGAGGAGAGATTCAAACATTTTTCCAAGCAGTTGAAGTAAGGTTATTGGACGGTAATCGCTTAGAAGGAGAATATCAAGTAATTATCCGTTTCTTTCATTTGGGTGGTATATATGATTGTAGTAAGGAATTTCAGGATCAGCCTGGGAATACCATAACTTGGAGCTGCATTTTTGCTACGGTTTAAAATTTTGTAATAGTCATCCTCTTTGTATTCGTTGTTTGGAATTATTGGGATTTGTTTTTAAAATCTTCATACCATGTGCCAATTTGGTCTTGAAAGATTTTGGTCATTCTCAAGGAGAAAATGTCGTATGTAGTATCCAATCCAATCCAAACTTGTCCTTTGTAACTTAGCTGAAGACTACATATAGATCCATTCAGACCAAACACTATGTTGAATTGAGGCTTTCACTTTCATGCAAAAATAGAACAAATAACTTCTCTGGTATTACTTATTTCGATTAATAGTCTAATTCGTATAAACATAATTATGTAACCAAACAAACATCTCTACGAAAATTACCAACGTTAATAAATATGCACATACCAATGACATAAGTGTAAATCAGATAGTACTACTTACTGAAAGTGTGAAATTTAATGGATACACATAAAATAGACAGTTTGTTTTTAAAAATGAAGAATGACTCGTTTGTTTTTAATTAAACCAATTATCTGCGATGATTATACTTCGTTCGAAACTAATTTGTTTGTAATGCGTAGGTGTTGAGTAATGGTGTACAGGTCTTATGTAAATGCATGACTAATAATTTAATGCACGAGAATATTTATTTCTCAAGATTAAAATTCTGAATTCTTTAGTCGTTAGTGGTAATCTTGTATTATTTTAACGCGGCACGCCTAGTTAGTTTATGTAAACATAATTGCGTTAGAAAATTACACAGTTTTTTGTGTGTGTGTCAAGAGGCAATAGAAAGAAAGAGAGAGAGATGTAGAGTCTATACAACATGCAACATTATATGTAAGACATTTAATTTTAACATCCGAAATAAACTATATTTTAAAAATATAAGCTAACTTTGTTTAATTCTTGAATGTAGTCTGCGTTTACTTGGTGGTACATTTTGATTAAAAATTAATATAACACTTTTCACCACAATCGATATCTATTGACTACGAGTATAGTTTCGATCATTTCGTTTTTTTAGATAATGATGAGTTTATGATCGAAACTATAGTCGTAGTCAATAAATATCTGTTGTAAGATAACAAAGTGAAAATAGTTTTATTTATTTTATACTTTGTTTATATCTGTGTCTAAAGTTTTTACACATTCTTAAATAAAAACTGGTACGACCTCAATTATGTCGAAAGTATAGTCACAAATTTTGATAAAATTCATTGATGTAAACAAAGTTTACTTGGGTTTTTAAATTTGGAAAGTTACTGCCTCCACAATTAAATGTAATGTAATTTATTTTATTAATGTTTGACATAACTGTCTTACATACGTCACCATCATATAATACAAGTATATAATATAAATAATAGTAATTTCACTATAATTTAAACTATTGTGAAGTAATTGATTTGGTTTTAAAAATGATTTTTCTTCTGTTGCAGGTATGCTCGTTTCCACACGTTTGACCAATGCTTAAAATAAGTTTCGTAAGTAATCCTTGGCTTGGAGTATATGGAAAGATTGTATTTTTGTTAATAGTCATTAATTACATGAAAGTAGAGCCGCAGGTTAACATGACCTGCAGCCTCATGTAATTCTCATCAATCTGTCACTTGCAATTACCTTCTGAATTAACGATATTATTATACTAAATCGATATCCTACATAACCTTCAATTGATTCAGGTTTGTTCTCTTCACGCTACAATTGCATATGTGCATTTGACACATCTATGATGAAGAGGGATAATTAACATTATTAAATATACCGAATATTGGTGTTATTATGTAGTACCTAAATATATCGAATGATGTAAAAATGTTAATCCGTTGCATTCTTAAATGTGGCGTCGTTACGACATATGTAAATACGTCGAATGATGTAAAAAAAAATGAATGTCGACTCCCAAATTTCGTGCCCCGGTGCAATTTGCATCTTTGATGAGCCTCGACCGGTTCCGACCCTCCCACTCGGCGGTATCAGTGACCTCTGTTAAAAATAGCGATCACGTATTGCAATTTTAAAACGAGCACGACAGCGCATTATTAATTTGGCGAATTTTAAATTGTATCACTCGATTATGATGTCATGGAAAAGAAAAGATCAAATGGGTTACGTGGAATTATTCAAATTGAAGGTAGTGTGAAGGAACGTTAACCTAAAATCTTCTAAAAGATGTAGAATGTATATTAATTGTTTCTCAATTCGTGATAATAAGGTGAAAAGAGCGAAGCGCAACCAACTTGTCAAATGTAGTTACGCGTAATATTAAAGCTAAAGGGAATACCTAGGTACGTTAACCGAAGATCCTCAAAAGTTAATCAAAAGCTAAGAGATTCAAGTAGTATTAGGCTAGACCAAACTGGTCTATAGATATTCTTTAGGTGCTTTTTATGAGTTATTTGTATGTTACTCTAGTATTAGTCTAGACCAGGGGTCTCTAAACTTTCCAGCCTTAGGGCCATACTATTTACTCCAATAAGTTCCAAGGGCCAAAACCGTTTTATTTCTTCTGCCATTATCTATAATTTCTAGACCCAGTACGTGCGAGCATACACTTGCTAAATTAGCTGTTGCAGGCTGGATTAATGACACTGGTGGGCCGTAGTTTAGAGATCAATAGATATTCTTCAGGCGCTTTTTATGAGTAAGCATTATTTGTATGTTTTAGAAAAGTGTTTTATAGATATTTCTATAATAATTTATCTCATCCATCACAAGGAAAATCATGTTGAGAACGTCCCTATTTCCATCTAAAGTATCTGGGAGCTAGTTATTCCAAAAATGGAGGTGTATGATGGGTCATGGAGACCGTACATATTGTGACCTAGTCATCGTTCATTTAATCCAAAAACTCCTTTCACATTTTTTTTTCATTTCTTTCGCGTGTCCTAAAGATTGCTATTTATTGACCAGGAATTTAGACGTAATCCATAATAATTGTCCACGACGAACGACCTACTTGATCCATGCTGTCTAAGCACGTGTTATGTTAATAAGTTGCCGTAAGTTCTGAAAGCAGGATGTCGCCCGGAAGCACCGCAATCGATTGTTGGTTACTGAGTAGTGATTGTGCTGACACGTTCCATAAGGTAGGTCCAGGTCGTTTGTTGCTAAGCAAAATTTTGAACGAAAAGTATTTATCTTTTAAGATAAGCTAACGAAAATTAAATTTTTGTTTGAATAACAAATAGCTTAAAGGTTTTAAATCCTCTAAAGTTTCACTAATGCCCGAGGCTACTTTTCACGCACGTGTACCGAAATCGACGTGGTAAAAAAAACGCATCAAATTCGAGCGGCCAAGGACGCAACAAAAACTCGCAGCATCACGCCTATTTTTAGAACGCGCGCACGCATGTCACGCTGAACGCTGTTGGACATTGCGTTTCACATCCTTATTACCTCAAGTTGGGGCGACCCAAGGCAACAAACTGCCGGTTGATTGTACCACGAATACAGCCGGCCTGGCGATTTTGGAAAAAAAAACACGACGATCCTCTCTTCTCTCCGATTTTTATTTTTGGGTCAGGGAGAACGTATGTAATATTCACTCCGTGTACGGTTTTACTCGATTTGGGATTTGTGAATTGCAACTCGACGAGGTCAGCGTTTCTTGGAAGTGTGTTAATAAATAAATGCGGTTCGAAGGACCGACCAAATGTTAAAAGCTAGAAATTTCTATAAGGACAAAAACGTGATTTACTTGAACGCTAGAAATTTTTATAAGGACAAAAACTTGGAAGAAATAGTTTATAGAATAACAAACTGTACATTCAATTTTAATACCTTAACTGATGGTTTCAACTAAAAGAGTAGGTTGGTGCAACATTAACCCTTTGGTGTAATGATTGCATTGAGTTTGTGTGAATTGGTAATTTTGGTCGGAATTTTAATGCCCAATGTTGATTGTGATACTCATCTCCCCTAAAACATCATTGCGGTTTTTTTATACCATTAATATTCCTTCGAAAATTACCAATTCACAGAAACGCATTGCAATCATTACGCCGGACAAAGGATGTGTTAACTGGAGCACGACGATAAATTACACCGTACTGTCCACTCCATAGTCGGACGTTATTGATTCCATCCGCGACGCCGACACCCATCTAACTGCTTTTTCCGTTCCGTGATTGTTATTCGATCGGACAGATTCTTTGCAGCCTTAATCTCGGACGGTCTGCGTGCGACGCGTGAATTAATGAGGAAACGCGGCCAGGAAATGGCCCCGTGGACTTGACCATTCAACGTCGTCGCGCAGAGGTGGGGCCCCGGTGTCTTTACTTATTCATAAAGATAACGGCGGTGTTTGTACACTACCTGTTTACGTTCTGCAGGTATAAGTTGGGCGTAGTTGAGTGAACTCTTAATTTTAGATCTACATATGCTAATAATTATTTAATCCAATACTTATTTTGCTTATATTTGTAATAATTTGATTGTTTTAACCGAGTGAGATTTGCGTTCTAATTTCTGACCTCTATTTCTTGATATAATTTAAACCATTCTTTTCTGCACGCAGGTTCTTCGCTTTCCAATTTTTGCACTGAGAACATTCCCATGTTAACATCTTTATCTTACAATCATTAAAAATAAGATATTTCTTTGTAGTATTAGTTATTATGCGTTGGAAAATCTAACATCTAGTAAGTTTTTTGTAGAAAACTAAAGACTTCATTGTCTATTGTTGAATGAGATTAGATAAGGTTAAAGCTTTAAAGATGAAAAACAAACATTTCATATCAAAAGCATTTTGTTTCACCTACTAAAAAATCTTCAGTCAATTAATATATTTTTGTTCTCAGTTTTTTTAGTAGAAGTATGACCCATTCCATGCTACCCCAATGCCTTAAAATCCACTGGAGTTAATTAATCTTTAATTTTTGCAATCCTGGTCGATTCCTGTATACAGTTCCCCAATTTCGAGTTCCTAGCCCTTTACTCGCAAATAAGACACTATCATCTTGTATCGTGCTATTTTGAGATACAAATTCAATCATAAAATAGACTTTATTGGGTCGCATTCCTTCATTAGGAATAAACAGCTGTAAATATAATTGTATACTCAATTTTTAGGATCCAAAAGTGATCCTTGAGGAACCTCCTATATCATTGTCATTTTAGGTCTGATTTGCACGGATCTAGAAAGATTTCCCAATGTATGTATCATTCGTTTAGTAAGGTACTGTCTTTCGAGGTTTATAAAATGAATGTCGCTGGAAATAAAAAAAAAATGTGTCGTCTTACTTTCTTTTATTTGTTGCGAATAAATGCCTATCTTCTCACTCTTTATTTCAATCATAGAAAGTCCGTCCGTTGGTCTAGTTTTCGTTACAAGGACGAATCGATCTATTCGATCGCAGCCCGTCTTATGTTTTATTTATAAAATTGTTACAGACGTACGTTTGTGTAATTGCGTTCATATTACGGTAAATTGATTTTATTGCTTTGTACCTACAACTTCTATTTTAATTTTAATAGCTATTTATAAAAGCGCTTTGCTTTTAATTGAGTTATATCCTCGGTTTAATGTAGTATTAATTTAATTTGGGTAGCATTGGATAGGTTAGAGTTCTGAACTACTTTTAGGTTAGTTAATAGTGGTTTATTGCAATGTAACTTTCAACAAATGACTGCATAGCTCTAAAAGATGACAGTTGTGAAGTATTTTTAGGTTATGTAGTACTTAGATAGTTCTTGACAGGCGGCGGTTATATAATATTTTAAGGTTATGTAGTACTGGGCCTATCTTGACAAATATTCTTGAAATAGTTTAAAGTTAAGTGGGATAATTTAAAGTAATAGAAATTAATTAAATCTTATGAACATAATAGGTACATTATTTGTTTATATAGTTGCGGGCTTGAATGTAATAATAGTGTGAATTTAAGTGTATCACCATTCTATTCAGTGAATTTCATTGACAGATAACAGTTGCGTTAGGCGTAATTAAGAAAAATGATAGGTGGCAGTTGTGTTGGTTTTGTTATTAATATGTATTTAATTAATGTAAGAGATAAGTTATGTGTTAGTTTTTAAGTTAAGTTACAAAATGAAAGGTGTTAATTTAAAGTGACAGTACTGTGAAACACTTTATAAAATGACTGGGTAGTACTTTGTCAATTTAACATCTAACAATTGCATTAGGTTATAGATTTGAAAATTATGTAAATATAAATTTATCATTAGTACAGTATTTTATGATTTTGACAGATTGAAATTGGGTTAGTTTTAGGTTAGAGAAAATTAAAGGAGCATGAATCCTACAGGTGATAGTTATGTTAGTGTTTAAGTTAGATTGCGGCCTTAAAAGTAATGAAAGAGTGACTCTTTTTTTTTATAATACTAGATAGTTGTATTTGGCAAATATTACAGACAGTTGTTTTAGCTTTTAGATTGTAATTTCTTGGTTTAAATTTAAGGCCCAGATTTAACTAATCAAAATATACTGTGGCAGCCCTACATAGTAGTACTCAACTTCTGTCACATGACAGAAGACAGTTGAGTTGGGTTTTTAGGTTAGAATACGGAATTGAAAGTGTTTTTAGACTAATCTGCGAGGTTTTTAGCCCAGACAGTGACAGACTAACACTAATCATACTGTAATATATGTTATTTTTGTAAATATGTGTTACTGTAATAAAGATGTTGTATATATAGGGTAATTACACACCATGCGTATGAGAGTTGTTCTATTTTTTAGGTTAAATTACTTAGTTTCATATTATTATATTCGTTTCATCAAGAGTGCAGTAAAGAAAGTATATATCGTATCAAATTTGTAAATTGAAAGTATCCAAACACAGTTGAGTTGGTTTTTAGATTAAGGTAAATTTCAGCATTCTTAAAAGTAATGAAATAGTGAATTTAATCTAGAAACCCTATATAGTAGTATTTTATAATTTTGACAGTTATGTTTCTATTTTGGTTAATTTGCAGGCTTAAAAGTCTTGAAAAATTATGCATTTATTATGCGACACACTAAATATCAAATTTCCTTTATTCGAGAGATAAGTTCTGCGGTAGTTTTTAGGTTATAACACGACAGTTGTATTACTTATTCGGTTTTTTTTTGCGGTTAATTACTAGCAGTACTGAGTATTACATCAACACGTGCGTCTCGGTTTAAGGTTTGGCTTGAAAATTCTGAAAAGCTAAACCTTATACCTGATGCAAGTTCTTTAAACTGTCAAAATCATAAAATAATGTTATCCAGTATAGTTTCTTAATTTTGACAGATGGCACTTGCGTCAGGTTTAAGGTTTACTTTTCAAAATTTTCAAGCCACAGCAAATTTCATTTACCCGAGAGATAAGTACTACGATAGTTTTTAGGTTATGACATGACAGTTGTATTACTTATTCGTTTTTTACGGTTAATTACTAGTAGTACTGAGTATTACATCTTAAATTTGGCACTTGCGTCCCGGTTTAAGGTTTGGCTTGAAAATTTTGGAAAGCTAAACCTTAAACCTGACGCAAGTTCTTTTGTTTAAACTGTCAAAATCATAAAATTATGTTTTCCAGTATTGTTTTTTTAATTTTGACAGATGTCACTTGCGTCAGGTTTAAGTTTTAGCTTTTCAAAATTTTCAAGCCAAATATCAAATTTCATTTACCCGAGAGATAAGTTCTACGATAGTTTTTAGGTTATGACACGACAGTTGTATTACTTATTCGTTTTTTTACGGTTAATTACTAGCAGTACTGAGTATTACATCTTAAATTTGACACTTGCGTCTCGGTTTAAGGTTTGTCTTAAAAATTATGAAAAGCCAAACCTTAAACCTGACTTAAGTTCTTGTTTTGACAGATGACACTTGCGTCAGTTTAGCTTTTCAAAATTTACAAACCACACCTTGAACCTAATGAAAGTGCCATCTGTCAAAATTAAGAAGAAATACTGTACCACATTATTTTATGTTTTTGACAATTTAAACAAAGGAAATTAAAGTGGTAAGACTTTATTAGTTTGGCAGACGACAGTTGTGTTAGTGCTTAGGTTGGATTGCAGAATTAAAAGTAATGAAATAGTGACTTTATTGCTGTGTTAATTTAAAGTCGCCATACTGTGGAGTACCTAATAAATCCGACATAACAGAGTAACAGAATTGGTTCTTCTTAATGTGATTTTAATGACCCTCTTGATCAGAGATGCACAGACTTATTAAGACTAGGGGCCACTCGGGCAAATCATGAACTGATGGCGGGCCGCCAGAAGTGTAGGTAATTAAAGACAATAAATAATTGATAATAATGTATTAAAATTAAAAAGGAATTTATTAATTTGAAGCGTGGCACTGCATAGTGCTTACAATCTTTTTTATATTTGGCTCAAATTTACTTGTAGCAACACGTAAAACTGCTTCCAAACTTTCATTTGCAAGGCGGTTTCTATTTTTGGTTTTATTATTATTAAGTATTGAAAAAGTTTGTTCACATATATAGGTAGAACCAAATAAGCTGGCACATTTCAGAGCGTTTATGCGCAACTCTTTGTACATATTTTTATCAATGCAGCGGTAAAAGTTCAGCAAGTCTCCTTCGTTGAATTTGTTGCGTAAATCTTCGTCGTTTTGAATGTCGATAATTTCTAACTGCATTGACTCTGGCGCATTTTCAACTGAAATCGTGAAAGGATTGCTGAATATGTCCAACAGAGGTTTCACTTTTTTAAACTCCGAAAATCTGTCTTGAAAAGATTGAATCAAAATATCTAGCTTTTCTACATAACTGAAATTAATCGCAGTTTTGTTGAATTTTTCAGCCATTTTCTTATAATTCGGAAAATGATTGTAATTTCCAGAATTCAATTGCGATCTGAAAAGTGTCAGCTTGCATTGAAAGGATGATACATGAGCGTAGAGCTGGGATATCAGTTGATTTTTGCCTTGAAGCCGTGTGTTCAAGACATTCAAATGATTTGTAATGTCAACTAAAAAAGCCAAATCACACAACCAATCAGGATTTTTAAGTTCCGGGACATCCCTTTGCTTTTCCGCCAGAAATATTCCAATTTCTTCTATTAAATTTAGAAATCGTTCCAGTGTCAATCCACGACTTAGCCACCTTACTTCTGTATAATACAGTAAATCTCCATATTCGCTTTCGATGTCATCAAGGAATTGTTTAAATTGCCTGTGATTGAGTCCTCGTGATTTTATGAAATTTACAGTCGAAACTACCACTTTCATGACATTTTGAAATTCAATTTGTTTAGCACAGAGGGTTTCTTGGTGTATAATGCAGTGAAACTGCATGAGATCTTCAGCCTTTATGTTTTTTTTCTTGCAGATGCTTTTTCAGCAAAGTAACTAGCCCGGAATTGACACCAATCATCGAAGGAGCACCGTCAGTCGCAACTCCCGATAATTTTGATAAGTCCAAATCAGTTTTTGAACGCTCATCCAAAAGTACATTGAGTATATCAACTCCTTTGGTTTGACCTTTCAATGAACACATTCCTAATAACTCTTCTACGACTTCAAAATCTTGAGTAACACCTCGTATGAATATTAGAAGTTGAGCTGTGGAACTAATATCAGTGGATTCGTCGAGTGCTAATGAAAAAAATTCAATGATCTTAGTTTTTTCAGTTAATTGTTCCGCAATATTACCTGACAAAGACATAATTCGTCTTTGGATGGTCATACGATTCAGTTGAATTTTCTCAAACTTTTTTGCTGCTTCTGGACACATTTTCTTAGCGGCAATTTCTATGCATTCTTTTACAAAATCCCCATCATTGAAGGGGCGACTTCGCTTTGCTATCATTCGAGAAATTTCATAACTAACTTCTGTAGCTGTTTCTGAATCTTCAATGGGTTTTCTAAACATAGCTTGCTGACCCGTAAGCTCCCGTTTTAAAGACAACATTTTTTGCTTTCTTAATTCGCCTGTAAACTTGGTAAAAGAAGGATGCTGCGTTTCATAGTGCCTTTTTACATTATATTCCTTTGCAATTGCAACAGAATTCTTGCAAATTAAACAAACGACTTTGTTATGCGACCATACAAAAAAGTATTTCTCAGTCCAAATTTCTTGAAATTGCCGATTTTCATCTTTAACCTTACGTTTTTTACTAGGTCCTGGCTTGTCCATGTTGCGTTCTAATCCTGGCTAGGATTAACACAGCACCTAAAAACAATTACAGTACCTACTTAAATTACCCATCCTTTTTAAATTATCAAAAATAATTGATTAAATAGGTAGGGAAACACTTATTAATAATAGAGTTTTACCTACGATTTCACAACACAATTATACACGGCACTTGACGGTTAACACTGCAACAGGAAATCTACGTTGAATGTGGATCAAAATATATGACACCGGCTAGTGGAGTACAACTATTGCCTTCCAAAACCTCTATTAAACTCACAGAACACTTATACACCTAGCGGCGATTAAACGTGGCTTTTATACCGCGCGTATAGAGTCGAAAACTGTCTGGAGAAATCTCGAAACCGACTCTGGAAGCTTCGAGTCGTGTACTATCTACGCGAGCGATCGTCATCGCGCCGCCGGCCGCCGCGCTTCTTCAAGCAAACGAATTTAACCGAGATCAGCACGAACATTACCGACCGCTGTTACCGACGACGCACGTACGGCGCACCGTAATAGCGCGCGCGCGAGATTCAAATTACTTTTCGAACATATTTTTTTTGGTTTTATTCTGGAATAGAATTCAATATTTTTAGAATGTACGAGAGTATTATTTTTGCTGTCGGCGGGCCACCGGTATCCGACCGGCGGGCCGCATGCGGCCCGCGGGCCGCGGTCTGTGCATCCATGCTCTTGATCAACCACAATGATTGTATTAGTTATTTGATTAGATTACGGTTAATTGGTGTCAGTACTGGGTAGTTCTTCATAAATTTAACAGATGTCGGTACTTAACCGTTAGTTTTAAGGTTAGGTTGTTGAATAACATTAATTTAAGAATCTGACAGATGAAAGTTCCTTTCGTTTTTAAGTACGGACAAAGAAATATTGATTTATTATTTTTCTGTGAGCCAGTTCCCTATAATTTTCTTTTGTTATTCACTCTATTAGGGAAACTTAGTGCGATGCTTTAGATAATAGATGTCACCTTAATTGGTGTATCTATTTTTAAGGTTATGAATTTAAAGTCGTAGTAATTTGTGGATCTGACAAGTGATAGTACTAGAAATTTTGTAAATATGACAGAGACATTTGCAATTCGTTTAATTTAAGGTTAAAGTAAAGAATTTAAAATAGTAGGACGTAATTAGTATCAGTACTGGGTAGTACTTCTTAAACTTGACAGATTGCACTTAGGTTAGTTTCAAGGTTGAAAAATTTGAAAATATGAATTCCATTGTGGATAACATTATTTTATGATTTAGATAGTTTAAAGAAAGGGAATTGAAAGTGGTAGCATTTTATGAATCTGACAGATGACAGTTGTGTTAGTGCTAGTTTCTAGGTTAGGTTGCAACGAAAATGTAAATTTAATCAGGAAGCACTAGAAGAAATATTGTAGAAGGCATTTGCTTTGGTTTTTAGTTTAGGGTAAGGAATTTTAAGTCCAGCGCTGTATGAATTTTGCATTTATTATTTTATGACTTTGACAGGTGAATGTTGCGTTAGTTGTTAGGTTAAGTCTCAGACTTAATCGTAAAGAAAATGTTAATTTCATATGGTAACATTTAATAGTAGTGTTTTTAATACATGACAAAATACAATTGCATTAGTTTAGTTTAGTTTTGGTTACGGAATTAAAAGTGGAAACACTGCAGTACTTTATACATCTGACTAATGACTGTTGTGTTCGTTTTCTAGTTAGTTTGCAGGCTTAAAAGCCTTGAAAGTGTGAATAATTCAATACTTCATTTGATTAGGTTACGGTTAATAAGTGGCGTTCAAAAATCTGACAAATGGCATTAGCATTAGTTTCTAAGTGTTTTGAGGTTGGGTTGTAGTTATTAATTTAATTTCACTTAAAACAAATGACAGTTGCGTTTATTTTAAGTGTTTTGAGGTTAGGTTGAAGGTATTAATTTAATTTGACTAAAAATCTGACACTTGCGTTTAAGTTTTTTGAGGTTCAGTTGAATTTAATTTTTTTAATTTAATTTGACTAATTTAATACCTTCAACCTAACCTCAAAACACTTAAAACAAACACAACTGTCATTTTTCAGAATTTTGAAGGCCACTAATTAACCATAACCTAATCAAAAATTTAATACAAATTTATAAATTACTACACAGTACTGGTTTATTTTGTGATTTTGACAGGTGAAAGTTGCGTTAGTTATTAAGTTAGACTAAACAATTTAAAGTGGTAGGACTTTATGCATCTGACAGAATACAGTTTGGTTGGTTTTTAGGTTGTATTGTGGGCTTAATAGTAATCAGAATGGGAATTTATTGTGGTAGCCTTAAATAGTGTTATTTTGTAAATATGAGGAAAGAAAGTTCCATTGATTTTTAGGTTAGGGTAATGAAATTAATATATTAATTGATGAGACTGTAATTTATCCTCACTTGTTAAAATATTAAAAAAACACTTTGATAATTACCAAAAAAACGTGTATTGCTAAGACTTGCAACTAAATTAATATTAACTGTTTGGCATTGAAGGCGTTTACTCCGTAGTACATGCAACAAATATTAGCATAGTATTTTTATTAAAAGAATATTTGTTTCAGCAAACGAAAAACTTGCAGCATTAATAAAGGGTAATCAATGGTAATTGGTGCAACCAGAAAGCTTGTTGCAAGTAAACTGTATAAGATGAAAATTATTATACATTCGTTAAAAATATAAAGGGGAAATGGAATAATAGTCTATAGCCATGTTCTAGGTCAACGTCGTTAGTCAATTATGCCAACTCTTAAACGTAGGCCTTTCCTAACGTAATAGCTTCCATCGTTCTCGGTTTTATATTGTTATTGCTGTTATGCTCTCAATACTTAAGTAGCGCTAATTAATTATTTATCTTAAATTTCTTACACTTAACAATAGTTGTCTCCATTTATATTTACGGTAATCAATTAATTTATTATATTGTTTTTGTTAATATTCATATGGATATTGTAATTAACTTGATTGTTGTTCATTACATTAGTTGGTGCGTTCAGGATAACATGATCTTATGAATTTGGCAGTTGACAGTTCATTCGTTCTTAGGTCTTGCTTTAAGATATACTTTATATACAACATTATGCTAAAATTAAAAAAAAATCCATTCTACTTTCTTAGATAAGCAAATTAGGTAATTTGAAATTGTAATCATCATAATTTCTTAAGTAAGAGGTTAACCTGTAAGTAGGTCGTAGCAAATTATTGCGATAGGTTAAAAATAATTTACTTTTAAATGTTTGAAGGTCGAAGATTAGAAAAGTGCCAAAACTTCAAACGGATGGAGATGATGCATCATCATCTTTCGCTTGTCTGCATTAACCCATTACCGTTTGTTCAAGTGCAGAGTTCATCCGTTCGCCTAGTAATGTGAGTGTGCGGCAATTTGGTCGATGCAATCAAGTGGCTTACTCATTGGAGCAGTCAAGGCCTTTATCACTAGCTCACTCATTCAATTATTATCTGGTCAATTGCACCGGCTTTTCCTCGGGCTGTATAATGAATGACATTCCCACACGAATTGTATTCACACATCATCGACCATCGGAATATGATTATATAATAAAATGTAAATCAATCAGAATAGTTGAAGAGTTAAAAAATACTTGGAGATAATCATTAAAAAAATATTTGTCTAAATCAAAGTCTTTGGCCTTTAATTATTAAAAATAAAGCAATTCATTAAAAAAGATAGTCAAATTCAGTTTTTTTAGGTTTCCTAATGAATGTACAAAAAATCAGTGGTTCATCAATGTGGTTCACTACGAACGACCCTCAGCTATTAAACTAGATTATCTTATATACAGGGTGTCCCGTTAATGCGGGGAAATGGCTAGACCATAGATTCCTGGGGTCAAAATATGACGATTTAACGCAACTTATCTATATCCAAAAATTTACGGTTAAGCCGGAATTTGGCTTCAAAGTTTCAATATTTTTTATTTCTTTTGTTTATAACAATTGAACGCTTTATTTGATTTGAATGAAACTTATTATTAATAAGTACCATAATATCATACATCATTTCAGTTACTGTTGGCATTAGTGATTGACAGGAAGTATAAAAAACAGTAGTACCACCACTTAAAAACTAAAATATTTTTTTATTGGTGCATCAAATAAAATCCAAAAAAATCTACTTGAAAGAGCATTAGATTTAAAAACTTTTTTAACTCTTATTAGTTTTTGATATCTTGTACGGTTTTTGCATAAAAAAATAAAATATGAATATAGTATACTCATTATGCACTCAATAATAAGTAAATAAACTTACTCTATTGAATAAAAATTAAATAATATCAATTAATCAAATAAATCAAAACAACATCTAACACTTTTCAAACAATTTTCTTTGCAAAATCCTAATACAAACAAGATATCTGTTTGTTCCAAATATGAATATTTATGAACTATAATAAAGTTTAAAATTATTGTTAAAAGACACTAAATAATTATTATCATACATAATTTACATTTTTTAAACAAAGACGGCCACGAAAAGCATTGTTTTTTCGATTCGATGAAAAACTTGATTTTGTTTTTACTAGATACAAAATATATATTTTATTTTTTTGTGGGAAAACCGTAAAAGATATAAAATATTATTAAGAGATAAAAAAGTTTTTAAATTAAATTGTCTTTCAAGTAGTATTTTTTTAGTTTTTATTAGATTCACCAATAAAAAAATATTTTAGTTTTTAAGTGGTGGTACTACTGTTTCTTATACTTTTTGTTAACCAATAATAGTCATAATAACTGAAATGATGTATTATATTATGGTAGTTATTAAAAATAAATTTCATTGAAATCAAATAAAGCGTCCAATTGTTATAAACAAAAGAAATAAAAAATTTTGAAACTTTGAAGCCAAATTCCGGCTTAACCGTACATTTTTGGATATAGATAAGTTGCATTAAATCGTCATATTTTGACCTCAGGAATCTATGGTCTAGCCATTTCCCCGCATTAACGGGACACCCTGTATAGTCTATAAAACTACATTTGGTTTTTATTTTAAAGCTAAAAACAGTTTTATGTTAGATATCAAAAAATACTTTCTATAAATCTCGAAGCAAACCTAATTAGATAGATAAGTTGATTGATGGGTTACGTGAAGATGATGCAATATAAAACAACTTGTAATCACTATCTCCACACTTTCTCGAATTAGATAGATATATTTTTTAGATTCTTAAGATATCGATTTTAGAAATCATGTTAGGTAACTTATTATAGTGTTTAGAATTTATAAAAGATTCATTTAGATTTATAATTCTGAAGAGAATGTTCATTTTCGAAGCAGAAACAACAACCATTTGTTGTCAAAATTAAACTTCTATTATTTAAATTTTTTGTCTAGTAAAAGCCATACTAGTTTTATGACCGTTGATCAATATCGAAATTGTACTTCCACAATTTCAATCTTTTTTTAGGTTTCGTAATACTAACCGTGAAATCCACGCTGTTTTGTACTTATCGTCGGCGACCATCAAAATGTAAACTTCCTGGATGTCATTTCATTTCTATCGCGGTTTTGGTTTACAATCGCGAGAGCGTAACAACAAACAAGTTTCGTACGTTGTCATCGTGCGTATGCGTGGTTTTAAGTATTGTATTTAACGTTGCGGTTTCAAGTATATATTGACTCGAATCCCCTAGCATATAAATGGCTGGATATAAACCTTCGTCACCACCCCCCCTTTTGTGTATTCTACGGGCGACCCGGAATCGGATATTAGGGCCGAAGAGGAGTTGATTTAGGATTTGATCGAAGAGCCCTTGCTGACCGAACGGTTTTAGAAGATTTGTGTCAGAATTTAATTAATAAATAAAATCTCCACTTTGTAATTCAGATGGGAATTCGCCGGCGACTGTACGACGCATAACAGACGCGGCGCGCAAAATGGCTATTTTGCCGGCTCCGCCGAGGCGATCCAAGTATTGATTCCGATCCTGGGGCCGTCGCGAAGTTTTAGGATCACCGGGAGGCGCCCGCGGTTCCGATCCTCCTTTGCCAGCCGAAAACGAGACTTAATTTAGATCAATTAAGGTCGCAATGCCGTCACGCCGCTGCCAATCTATCTATTCGGCCGCCGGCGGCGGCGTGTAGGCTTCAATGAATTCCTCCATTTCGCCATATCTTCAATGGATGATGATATTATTTGCGCAGTCGAGCGCCGTTACTTAAATCATCATCACACGAAATATTTACAATAGAATTTTTTTTCACATTACAGACAGGTGTTCTAATTAAAAGTGAGTGTAGTTAGTTTATATCACTGCCAGGATTTTTGGAATTATTGTTATTAACAGGATGGTTCAGTACTGAACGCCAGAATTGATATATCAGGCAAGTTTAAGCTCTGAACTCGTTTATCTGTTATACATTAATACATGTTTCTAGTCAAGTGACATTTAATCGATTAGCTGAAATGATCTTAAGTAATCAACTAATTGAATAACATTATTACTTAATATAAACTTTGGGCATGTAAAAGCATGATAGTTATGTTATTAAGGTCTCTATTTTACAAAATAGTTTTTCATTAATTGTTCTCCATCAGTTTGCAATCACGTTTCCTTTATCATACTGAAACGCATCTTTTTATTACTCAATAAATCTATACTAGCAACAGTCGTGATCTTGATGACCTTGTTTATAAATATTCATACACTTTGCTATGGCCAGGATGGATTTTATTGGACAGTCTAAAAGTAGACTATTTTGTTTGTACTCTTCAACATTAATACCAATTTGACGTGGTCGTAAGGTAACGTTACAGTCTGGAGACAAAGCTTCAATTCAATTAGATACAATATTAATGATGCACCATCGGTTTGGTTGGCAGGAAGTAGAAAGCAAAAATTTTTGAATCAGCTGACACATTTTTGGAAGGTTTTAGTCACTCGGGGCGAATTCAGAGGGGCGGCTATTGGATTCCCCGGCCTTAATTACGTAGTTATGACCAATCTTTGATGCCGTGACCATAGTGGCTTCTAAGTCGCCATGAGGATATCTTCAGGGGGTTACAGAAGGGCCACTACTTCTCCGATGCCTTAATTACATATTTACGATCACTGAACATCTAAGAATTCTTGAAGCCGTAGCCAGAATGGAGACCGCTGTCATCCCTATTCTCCAGATTGTATTGTGCCGTGCTGTCGATCACCTCTCATGCTTTCTCCGATTTGAGCGTCTTTAATCGAAAACTTTCGCTGGACATGAGGGAGCAAGGCACCAATGCAAACCCTCAAATGATTAAAGTATATTGCCCATACTTCGCAGGTAGGTCCGAAAATAACCTTGTCCAGGCAAGATTTGTGTGAGGTGATAACTTAAGTCACCTAGTTCTCTTTTTATTCAAGGTTCCAGATAAGGGATCAACTTGCAAGTTCGGGCTGTTTTGTCGCTGACCTACAACCTCGCCTCACCTTTGTTTTTAGACCTGGCCTTCAGAATATCTCCCTTGGCATCAATGAAAGATTCTTCCCTGACGATAATGCCAAAGTCTACTGGTGCAACACTTTTGGTGCCTGGGTGGACACAGTTCTAAAGTCTCTGATGATTCTAATGATAATCGGCTTTAAGGCACTGCGAAATCGATCAATGTTAGATTCTAACTGCACAAGATGATGTAGTGTAGAGCCATCTAGCCCTAGGGGCTCCCTACAGAAACCTCCATTTTCCTAAAAGACCCACTCTTGTAAGAACTCTGGCACTAAGCTTTGTCCTTGTTATGTACTACTTTGTCTCCTTCGAGGGCGCCTGAAGTAGAATTGGCTACATAAGAACACCTCGTATACTTTATCCGCTTATATAATACGATCTCTTGGCCAAGACATTATATTAATAATAATCTTTATTTCAGAGTGTCATTACAAAAATGTACAAAATGAAATTGTGTCAGCATAGAAAGGGAGTCCCTTATCTATCTAACAGGCGAAGGCATAGAGTTAAAGATATTTTTCGTTTCAACATCAACAACTGTGCATTATTTTCGTCTCCTCAGGAGTCCCTCATTAATACCCCTTTATCAGAAGAAATGAGCATTTATCTCTTTAATATATGTATCTGAAGCCGAATCCATCTATGATGACACAGTGAAGGAAAGGGCCTACAGGTTAGAGTGGAAGAACATTCTTCAAGAGTGAACTCCGCCTTTCAGCTTGCTGACGAAATTATTTGTATTGTTTTGTTTACTGTTTTATGAATTTTAAATTATATTCATAAATTAAGTCTGATAAAGTGCCAACAAATAGTTTCTTAAATACAACTAAACTATACGTTAATAAAACTCTTGTTTATGACAATAATTCCTGAAATCTAACTGTTCGCAGGATATCAATCTCTGGGCCAGCTTTTAAAAAGGTCTTTCCAATCACTATTTTTAGTCTTGATCATTATTGTTACCTTTAGCAACACATCCACCATTGATCTGCTCCTCCGGAAGCCAAACTCTCGGTCAACCAATCTTTTGTTGGTTTCAAGCCATCTGAAAAGTCTATGCCTCAACAACCTTTCCAATGGCATCCCTCCCACATCAAAGAGCAAAAGCTGCTTTTATCTGGAATCATTATGTTTTTGTATCATTTCTTTTACTAAAGATAATGCTTGCAACCGTTACTACGTAGTAATCCATACTTACACTGAATTGAAAAATTCAGTGCATTACTTTTACCTTTAGCAAAACGTCCACATTGATCTGCTCCTCCGGAATTCAAACTATCGATCAAACAGACTTCTGTTGACCTCGAGCCATCTCAACAACCTTTCCAATGACATCCCTTTCACATCAAAGAGACAGAGCTGCTCTTATCTGGAAGGTCTTTCCAATCATAATTTTTAGCCTTGATCATTATTGTTACAAACTATCGGCCAAACAAACTTCTGTTGACCTCAATCCATCTGACAAGTCTATGTCTCAACAACTTTTCCAGTGATATCCCTTCCAGATCAAAGAGACAGAGCTGCTTTTATCTGGAAGGTCTTTCTAATCATAATTTTAGCCCTTATAATTACTTTTACCTTTAGCAACACGTCCACCGTTGATCTGCTGTTCCTCCTGAAGTCAAACTATCGGCCAAACAAACTTCTGTTGACCTCAATCCATCTGACAAGTCTATGTCTCAACAACCTTTCCAGTGACATCCCTTCCACATCAAAGAGACATAGCTGCTTTTATCTGAAAGATCTTTCCAATCATTATGTTTACCCTTTATCACTACTTTTACCTTTAGCAACACGTCTACCGTTGATTTGCTCCTCTGGAAGCCAAACTATCGGTCAAACCAACTTCCGTTGACCTCAAGCCGGCAGACAAGTCTATGCCCTAAAAACCTTTCCAGTAACATCTCTTCCACATTAAAAAGACAGAGCTGCTTTTATCTGAAGTTCTCCTCTGGCAACAGCATCAACAGTACACGTATAATGCGGTGAGAACAAACACCCCATCCCTAAAGAGGCATCGTATAACTCCAAGAAGTTCTTCGAATTTTAAATTTATTTTGTGTTTTAGGAAAAAATAAATAAAAATAGATCCCTAAACTTTAAGGTATCTTCTAACACCGCATTTATTTAGATCATAAGTTCCCTTGTATATTACATATTATCCAACGCTTATTTAGAACAACAGTTCATAGAGCATTGTACTTATTGTATTCTGTATAATAAAAAAAAACTTTTGAATAATTTCATATAACTCTTGTTTAGAAAAACAGTTTCTTGCGCCCAACGCTTCCATAGAGCATCCGTTTCTATCAAATATCTCTGTATGAGGTGTTTATCATCAAGTTTGTGTTTAAAATTTGACAGCCAATGTATTTTCTTCTTCTCAAGGGCTCCTTATTACCATCGTCCAAACAGACATTGTCTAACTTCAAGAAGAATTTCTAGTTTCAAACTAGAATAAATATTTCATCCTTAAACTTTAAGACGTCTACAATATTTGTTTATGGCATACCTGACCTATACAAAAGGCTATCCATCTCTTAAATATAGTTTGATTGTGTTTAAGAGATGGATAGCCTTTTGGACAGGTGCTCCTTAAATCAATTTCCTACAATATTTGAAAAGCTGGCTTTTAAAACATTTTACCTAATTTTTGTTTGAACCCAACTAATAATTATAATAAGTTTCTTAAATCATCGGATTTGTGTTTGATGAAAAAGCCGAATCAGTATTATATTTGTTTCTTTACATAATTTATTTATGCAATTGTTTGCTTTAACAATATTTCTTAACTAACTCCTGAAAATCATCAATTAATCAAAATCCCTTAAAGCTAACTCTTTTGTAGCTTTTGAAAGACTCTTGATAGTGTTATAATTTTCTAAATGCAACTCTTCTATAAGGCATTAGATGAAGTTAATCAAATTCTTGTTTACAACAACTGTTTCCCGAACCTAACTATGTTGTAGAATATGAATCTTTGGATCAACTTCTGTTTCTCTTCTCTTTAGTTATATTTTTTATTTTAGTTTGGTCAAAATACAAATTCCATTCGTGAAATGTGAAATCTTCTAGTCGCAACTTTTTTTACCTCGACAATCTCTCAAAACTGAGTTCTAAGTGTATTTACATGTTTTATATTATATATTTTGTGTTATTTTGTTAGGAAGGACTACAAAGATGTTAATAAATAAATAATAAAATGTTGGTTCCGTTGCAAAAGGCTATTGGTGAAGAACATCTCCAACCTAACTCCTCTCTATTAGTAGTTGATGAACTTTTGTAATAGTTTCGTTATTATTGTGTATCTTGTAAAACAAATGCACATGAAATTCCGTCCTAAGCTCCACAACATCTTTAAGTGTTCAAATAAGACAGTTTGGTATAAGAACAGCTTTTGTAAAAGGTCTTTCCAATCCTCAATTTATTTTAGTTTGTTTAAAAAATTGATTCTTCATTGTTTCGATTAAAAACTTATGTTGTTTTATTGGCATTTTTCTGGTACATACTTCAAATTCTCTTGCTTAAATAATTAAAGCCTTACAATTATTATACTTACTATAAGATCTTAAAAAGTAAACTAATAATAACTAACTAAAATTTAATTCATCGGCAGATTTACAGTCCAATTTCCCTTGGTGGTTTGACTAATATTTTTCCTGCACTTACTTCAAATTATCTTGCTCAATATTATAGATGTATAATTTTTATAGTTAAGTTCTTGAAATACGTATTGAAAATTGCGGACTAATAAAACTATGGAAATTAACTAGAGATTTTTATGCAACTTATTCATAGCATATTTTGGTGGTATGCAACCAAACATTCACTACTGTTAAAACTTTTGCTTATAATGTGTATATTTGGTTGCATATTAGCAAAAATTTTCTCTTGTAGTTTTATGTAAGTCATTATCAAGGGTGAATTTCTTACAATTTTGATGTAGATAATAATGGATTTTAAAACTGATTTGCTAATTTATTACATTATTTCTTTAAAATTTTATTATTTCCTTCAGAAGTTTATACAACATAACATTCGCAAATTTTATTTTTGTGCTATTCCTTTAAAAATTATTTCAAATAATGATTTTTAAGGAAGTCTTAAATGTAGATTTACTAATATCTGTCTAACAAATGTAACTTTATGTAACAATGAATTGTGTATTTTAATTCTAAAACATGTTTATATCGACTCTTGAAAGTGTGACCCTGTTCGCATTAGATCAGTTGGATCGTTGCACTCGCTGCGTCATCATCCGACGTTTGGCTTCAATAGAAAAATCATTACGCTTCAATTACGAGCAATCACCACCTGACCGGTGACTCCAGATACGTCTTCAAATCCATTGTGAGCACACCAGCGTGCGAATTGACCTAGTTGGTCCGTATATTTTGGCGAGGTCGCGATTTCCTCCGGAGCGCGGTGTATCGATCCCGGTGTGTAGGACGACGCCGACGTCGACGTCGGTCCGTGCATCAACAAGTACCGCAGTTTCAACCTAGGGCCGAAACGTGAAACGTTCCTCGGATATCCGGTGTAACAACGCCCATGTGACCATCATCTGTGCCTCTGCATTCCTCCGAATCTGGTGTCACCGTGTCGTCGCACGGCCTAGATAACCTCACAAGTGCTTAATCTCGTTTGCTACGACCAGATGATGTAATTGTTGCCGGTGTAATTATTATTCTTCTCGGTGTGTGTGATTTTCAAAATGATAGACAAATGTGCGGACTTTAATTACGATTAATTGTAAGTAATGCGCCGTTGTTTATTTTTTATATTAAATCGATTAAAAGTTTTTGTTATGTATTAATCAATACTGGCGTAAATTGAAGGAATGATTAAGAATGATTTTTTAAAGGGAAAGAAAATTTCTTTTCGATGTAAAAATGTAGTGTAGTTATTTTTTATTGCAGTAATGTTTATAAAAGGTGTATAAAATATAATTTAGTCGTAAAATAAAATTTATGCCGGTGCGCCGGGCCTAAGGTTAAAATTTCTAGGGAGGGGATGTGCTGTAATCCAGTATCCTACAGGGGGTGGAAGTATATATGTATATTTAGGGAAGGTGGGTGACCTCTAATCCACCTTTTAATTAAGCCCAAGCTTTTCTTGATTAAAATTTATTATACAATTATTAATTTTTACACAATCTTGTTAAGAATAGGGTGGAGTAGTGGTTAATTAATATTCAGTAATAATTTACATATAATCTTTGTTTGATTACTTTTCTTTTAACTTATTGAATATATTTCTTAAGTTTTTAAAAGAGTTTCAATGATTATTTTACAAGTGTTTATAGTTATAATAAATCTTACATTTTTCTAATATTTGAGTCCTTACTATTGTCATAACGAAAGGATAAGGGTGGGGAGGTTGTCATTTAATATTCTGTAATAATATAAATCGAATAATTATTTGATTCTTTTTTTTAATTTATGGAATGTATTTTGAATGATTGTTTAAACGTACTAAATAAAATGTATAAATACTAATACTAATAAACTAACGACCAACCTTACCTACTGGTTAATTTTTTACGTTTGTAGCTGTCACACCTAAAATTTTACTTTAGTCAAATCGTATATTAAAAATAACAATATTTAAGAACCTTAAAATATTGGTATTTTTAAGAAATCTGACTAAAGTAAAATTTTAGGTGTGACAGCTGCAGAAGTAAAAAAAACATATGTAGGTTAGGTTGTCCGTTAATTCACAGTCCCATCCGCATTGCCTTCAATCTATTAAAATCCCCTAAACTCGTTTTTTTTGTAATTATTTAAATTTTCATCTGTTGTTATTTTAAGATAAATCATGTATGCTAGTTTGAGCTAGAAGAAACGTTAATGGCATCGAGAAATCATTTTTATTCCTATTATCTAGTGTATCGTCAAAGCAATGACTTGTTTTAAAACAAAAGGTTATTTTTATACACAAAAGGATACCAAGGAAATAACAATAAATAATTGATTACTAGAAAGTGTTTACATTAGTTTTAATACAAGTTTTATATTTTAGATTCACCTTATTGTCAACTTGTTTCAGCTTAATACCATTATCAAGAACGATATACAACGATAATAATTTATACGTTATGTAATGACAGCTGAATAGAAGGGAATAAGTCTTTACATAACCTATAATTTGCCGTTTTGTACAATAACAGCTGATTGGGTAATAAGTCATTACGTAACCTATAAATTGTCGTTTTGTACAACATTCTTGATAATGACATTAAGCCGAAACTTATTTATTGATATTTTTATTTAATCATTTGCCTTCTACCTTCTGGTGTAGGGTGGCTAACCAGACAAGTAGTTGTTTCAGTTTCAATAAGACTCATTTGTTGTAGATTTAGAAATGTTTTCGTATTTTTCTGATTATTAGGTATACATTTCATTTGTTTTTCCTTTTGTTTAGTTTGTGAGATAATATTCTCTTCATTTCTTTCTACTTTGAATAATCTTACTTCTTCCTATATAAACTTTTCTCTTCATTTCTTATTGTGCTGTTCCAGTTCTTCCTGGGTCTCCCTCCTGTTTTTTTTTTCCATTTTACAGGATTTCTATATTTTCTTGATGTTTCTTTCCTTTTTTATTCTGCACTGAAAATATGTTTCCAATTTAAATGGTAATAATTTAATTTTTCACATACTGAATAGAAATACCTTACATTTCCGCATCCAAAATCGTTGACAAAAGTAACACTTTTCCGCATAGCAACACTTTTTTGCATAGCAACACTTTTTAGCATGGATACACTTTTTCGTACTACTTTTATTTACTTTATATAGGTTTTATAATTAAAATCACTTGGTTTGTTTCACAAATATTTTTTTATTTTCGACTAGTTTCGGCTTATTGCCATTATCAAGAATGATGTACAATGTTGTACAATGTTGTACATCATTCTTGATAATGGCAATAAGCCGAAACTAGTCGAAAATAAAAAAATATTTGTGAAACAAACCAAGTGATTTTAATTATAAAACCTATATATTAACATAATGTTTCACCAAGTGATTAATGAGAAACAAGTATATGATCTACTTTTATTTACTATTAATCAATGTCAGTGTCAGTTACATACATGGAGTAATATATACAACACACGTACTATCGGTAATTATAACCTAATTTTTATATGTCAGTGTCAAAAATGAAATCGCAAACATCTTTATAATTGATTTTATATGCAGTATGTGAAAAAATAGTGTGTACAACTCGTGGGAAATGGGCTTTTCTGCACTCGAGTAGGAACATCCTATTCTCGTGCCGAAAAGCGTAACATTTCCACACTTGTACAAATAACTATTTTCGAGTTGATTGCTTTTTTCCATACTTCAATTATCCACCAACTTTCATTAAATTCTTTGAATTTTTTTTAGCGTTTCTTGATGTATAAAATCGATTTTTTTAGAAAATTTAAGGAATTTCGAACATTCCAGATAATTTCGATGAGATAAGGTAAAACATGTCTTAACAAACATACGAGGAGTAAAATGAGGACGATGGAAAATTCTTAAAGAAATCAAACATGGTTCTTGCATAATTCTATAAATGTGGAAGAAAAGTTACAGTCAATTCTAGAACACCTTACGAAAATTTTAAAGCACATTCGGCGAGAAGTAATAAAATTGATTACCGATCATATAAAACAAGAATTGTTGAAAAATTCTAGAAATATTTTATTATCTTGAAAAAATTTCTCGTAACTTGAAAGAGAAAAAACTACAAAACAATTTTGAACCTCATGAAAAAAATTTCTTATAGTTCAGAGGAAAAATTGCTAAAGAATTTGTAATCTCTTAACTTAACTGCAGTTTAGAAGAAAAAATCCGAAGGTACTTGAATTTCTTAGAACATTCGGAAAGGATAAGGTACAATCTGTAGGAAATTTTTTCTGAGAAAAGAAAAAGAATAAAGGATTTAAAAAATCTAGAAGAAAAGTCATACAAATATATGAAAACTTTCGAGGAAAAAGAAAAAGTTTATGTAATTAAATCATATAAAATTGTTTAATACCATCCTCAGTTTAATACCTTTCTCGTAGACTTAAAGAATTATCCAGCAACCTTCCTTAAATTCTTTGGAAGCTACAAAATATGTATTTTATATTCCTGGAAAATTTTAAAATCACAATTTTTCGGAGAAAAGAAAAAGAGTAAAGGATTTCAAAAAACCTAAACAAAAATGTAGATGAAAAGTCATAAAAAATATGAAAACTTTCGAAGAAATAGAAAAAGTTTTTGTAAGGAAATCATCTAAAATTGTTTAATACTTTCCTCAGTTTATTACCTTTCTCGCAGCCTTAAAGAATTATCCAATGACCTTTCTTAAATTCTTTAGAAGCTACTAGAATATTTTATAATTCTAGAAAATTTTAGAATCACTGAAAGGAAATTCTCAGAGTTTAGAAGAAAAATTGCTATAAAAATCAAAAGTTTGCAATTAAAAAGTAGTACTTGAAAAACTGTTCAAGAAATTTGCAGTGAAAAAAGCTAAGGAATGAACCAATTTGGAACAATTTTATTTAATGCGTTATTTTTTCATTTATTGATTTTACCTGTTTGTCTCGTTCCTTACTCTCTTTAGGTTTTACTCTCTATTTTTCTTAGGAATATCATATCCAAAAACAGTTTTTGTTTTTCTGTAATTATCTATGATTATCTTGTTAGACTTAAAACTTTTTTTTGAAACTACATATTTCAATTTTCGTACTTTATAATATTCCTTTTCTGCCGAAGTAGGAATTTTTCATTCAGTATGCTAAAAGAGCTTTACTGTTTTTCCAATTTTATCCATCCTTTTTTCTATTTTCTGTTGTTTTAAACTATCATACCTAAATATCTGTAGTGTTCCACTTGTTTTATGATTATTTTGTGGTGTGGTTTTTTTTCTTGTGCAATTATTATGGTCTTCGTTTTCCCAAGATTTATTTTCATGTTGATTTTAGTTCATTAATTATTTAATATTTCCACATGTATTTTAGGTCTTTCTCTGTTTCTGCCATTCTCACCATGGTATTAGCGTTGTCAACTGTATTAAATTAACTCCCATTTTCCACTATCGATTTGTTACTGTTTTTATCTTTGGCTTTACTTCTTTCCTTTGGCATTTTCCTCTATTGTAATACATTACTTACTTAAAACTGTAAGTGGCAAAGTCTTTAGTCTTCAGTGTCTATTTCATCTGCCCCAGTCTTGTCGGTATATTTACTATGGCCCTCTCTTCTTTCATGCACTATTCACACTTTTACATCCTTTCACACAAACCTCTTCTAAGAGAGTAGAAGATAATTGGGTGAAAGGATGTAAAAGTGTGAAGAGTCTTCACGCTTTTACATCCTTTCACCCAATCCTCTTCTAAGAGAGTCGTAGATAAGTGGACGAAAGGATGTAAAAGCGCGAAGAGTGGATGGGAGAAGAGAGGGCCAGAGTAAATATAATATACATTTGTCAGATGAGTCCACGTAACTAACCTTCCCGTGCTCACACAGCACGTATTCTTCGTATCCCTCTCCCTCCCTCTTCTCAATTCCGCATCTCGCCTTTACCAAAATCATTATCTCCATTCTTCTGAAACCGATTTACCTTGGCCTTCTCTCATGGACCCGCCACTCCATATAGAACTCATTATATTCACTCTTCTCCATATATCCGTGTCTCTTGCCTCTTCACCTCCTTTGCTTTTTCATGCACTCGTCCCCTCAAATTTTTTCTTACTCTAACTACTCCTTCACAATCCCCTCTGACAAACCCATCTTCTCATACGTTCTCCTCTTTTCCGCTCTCCATCTACTCCTGTGACCACACATCCCTTCCATACCTCCTTCGCCAATCTCCCCTTATCTAATTTCATGTTATACCCGAACACTCTCCTTATCGTTTCACTCTACATTCCACACGCTCCCTCTATTCGTTTCTTGAAGCAGTATGTATTCAGACGTCGTTTTTTATACCCCCAATGTCTGCTTCAGGAACCATCGCTGTTCTGTCTCCAACCATACCTCTCGGTCTCAAGTACACATCTCGAAAAGTCACACGTTATCCACCTTCCCCCTTTATTCTCTCATTGTCCCCACGTTTTACTTGCATTCCCCTGTAGCCTGTACTTGATATGCTCTTCATAACTTCCCGAACTCTTAAACTTGAACCCCAGATACTTGAACACTTTCGTCCTCTCGTTCTCCCTTCCATTATAGTTTTGTTATCTTTCCCTATCTTCCTTTATTCCTCCACTTCATTTTCCAACATTTACCCTTAAATCTCTCCTATCCATCAACACTATGTCGTCCGTTATCAACAGTATGTCATTTTCATACGCCAGTTTCTACTCTTCTCAATCAACAGGTGATCCCTCGTTTCTCTCCTCTCCCTAAAACTGCCCTGTACCTCTGGCACCAGATGCCTCTCCTCCATCTGCTCATCCAGCCTGTTCTTCACATCATCATCGCTCATTTGTATCCGGTATTTATCACCGTCACTTATCAAAATGTTATCCACTAGCACCCCTGTCACCCCTCTCGTGTATAGGGCGTATTACCCCCCACATTCCACGATGCCAGGATCTTCTTCTCGCCTCTCAACATCGAGTTCAAAATGTATCTTCTTCTCCTATTTTCTTCGAAAATTTCAGCCTTCAAACCATCGGATCCCGCCGCTTTGCCTCTTTTTAACTCCTCGAAAGCTGTCTCCACTTCCTCCTCTTTATTTCAAATGTTTTTGATTCTTCATTGTTAATTCTTCCTATATTTACATGATTTTTGATACGTATCTATGTCTTCTAGTTCTTTCCATGTTTCTCCTTTTTTTATCCCGTAAAATGCTTTTTCTAAATCTCAAAACATATCTGATTTTCAAAATAAATAAAACAATTAAGTTGTTGGTATCACTTCTTTAATTACACTCGTAACTGTAGTTTCGACAACTTCAGCTTGACACTATCAAACAATTGATGTTAATTGTTTTAATTATTTTGAAATATCAAAATGTATCCCGAAGTGAACGCGTCCACAATTACTTATGTATATCTGTTTTTATTTATTAGTATCTTATTATGAATACCTGATTTTACATACTTCTTCTTCTTCTGAATCCACTTGATTATCATCTGTTTGTTCCTCATCCTTTTTCTTTTGACCATAGTTTGCTTCATATGTTGTGATGCCTGTCTCTGTAGTTTTCACAATTTCTTTGATCTCCTACTTTCTTGTGTATTGGGGATATAATTCCTTTTTTGTTTTTCTGTTTTCTACTATTACATTCAATAATTCAGTTAGTTCCTCTATTCCTCTATCATTTCAGGAGTTATATTATCTACTACTGTACTATCATTTCACGTTTTAGGTTTATTAAAATTATTTCTTTTACTTCATCCTCTTTCATCTTTTCAATCGCTGTCATGTTGATCTCATTTTGCGTCTCTTCTTTCTTCTATTTTATTCCCTTCTATTTCCTGTTTGGTCAGATCCTCGAAAAATGTTCTCCATCTTTCCATGATTTTGCCTTTTTCTGTAATTATGTTTCCATATTTGTCGTTAATGTTTTTTAATCGTGTTCTATTCTTTTGGTTTCATTAATGTTCCGTAAAATAGTTTTTGGTTTTCTCTGTAGGCCACATTCATTTAATTCCAAACTTTGTTCATGATTCTTGTTCAGCTTTTTTAATTTGTTGGTATGCTTTTTTCCCTATTTTATAATCTTTATTTTCTGTTATTCTTTTAGTTAGTTAGTATTTATTAAAATTGATTTTTCTTCCATTTTCTTCTTTATGTCTCCTCTCTACCACTCAGTTCTGTTTACTTCTTTATTTCCCATTTTTTTGTTCCGCACTTTAATTCTTTTCAATACGTTCCTTTCACCTTTAATGTTGTTTCTCTTTACTTTGATTGTACCTTTATCTTCTTGATATTTTCTTCTTTTCTGTGACGTTCAGAAGACCGTCGTCAAGTTTCATCATAAAATTCTTTTCTCTGCATTCTGATATTTTGATCAATATTTCCTCCGCTTTTTGTATGCCTTTTGAACTTTTTTTCCCTTCTTCTTCATTTTTTTTCTTCCTGGGTCTTGTTTTTTCCTATTTTCTTTTATTATAATTTCGTCTGAATTCTAAATAAACTGACAATGTCCCAATTTAGATAGAATTTTGTCTATTCTATAATTCTTTATAGGATTTGTCATTTTTATTTGTTGTAGGAGCGTAATCCATTTTTTTATCCGTTTCTGTTTTCGCCTCTTCAATTTATGTAATCGATATTCGACCGATTATTTTCTTCTAAAAAAAATTTCTTGACTTTTATTTTTGGTCCTTCTTTTCCTTTTTTTTTAGATTCTAAGTCTTGACGGAAATTATTTTTTCTTCTTTTCTACTGTATTCTGTTATTGTTGTCTTGATTTAATTTGTGTTTTATAGATATTTGTCTTTTTCTGTTCGTTATAGTTTTCTTTTTTATTTGTTGTATGAGTGTAATCCTTTTTTATCTGCTTCTTTTTTCGCCTCTTCTTTTTATGTAATCGGTATTTGCCCAATTATTTTCTTGTAAAAATTTTTCTTGCATTTTATTTTTGGTCCTCTTTCTTTTCCTTTAAATTTGTAGATTGTAAGCTGTGACGGAAATGATTTCTTCTTCTTTTCTACTGTTATTTTAATTTTGATTTAATTTGTGTCCTATAGATTATTTGGTATTTCCCTTCTTATATCCTTCATTGTTTTGTTTCATCAACTTATCAACGTTTCTTTTTAAATCTTGGATTTTACTGTATTTATTGTATTTATCTGCCATAGATCTGTTCTCTGTGTCGTTTTATTTTCCCTAGAATTTTATGTAGAATTTATAAAAACAGATTTATCTTCTTCACTCGAATCTTCGTATTTATTTTAGTCTTGAAGTTGTCTCATTTCTCCCCGTTTATAGCTAGAATTTATTACTTCTTTATCCTAAATACTAGTGACTTAATTCAATACATTAATCATTTTCCATTTGTTTTCTTGACCTAGATTAATAATTAAACAAAAACGTTTACTTTGTTAATATCACACTTAACTGATCATTATCAAACTTAAAGTTTCGATAGTCCCTAGCGTACTCCTGACCTACCCCAATAAATTGAATGTTGTCCTAGCGTACTCCTGACCTGGGTTAATAGAATAAATCATTGCCCTATCGTGCTCTTGAAATAGGATAACAAACCAGTCATTTCCTCTAGCGTACTCTTGACCTATCCCAATAAATTAAATGTTGTCCTAGCGTACTCCTGACCCAGGCTAATAAAATAGATCATTGCCCTAACGTGCTCTTGACCTAGGATAACAAACCAGTCTTTGACCTAGCGTACTCTTGGCCTAGGTCAATACTTTATTCATTGTTCTAGTCTAGAAGAATATATGAAAACCTATTGATAATTACCACAAACGTAGATTTCTAAAAAAGAAAAAAGTTGAAAGTTTGAATAAAATAAAATTCAAATTCAATTCAAATTCAAGGATCAAAGTAATATTGGTAATTTTAAAAAACTGTAGACACATTTGAAGTAATTTAAAAAATATAATAGACAATTTTTAAACGTGTAAGAGTTTTTAAAGAATATATAAGAATTTGTTATTATCAGAAACGTTGAAATTTGTAGAAAATATTTGAAATTGGAATTCTTCCCCAAATAAAGATATCAATTGAAAATTAAATTAGGTTAAGTGAAACAAAACCAAGGGTTTAATAACCTTCTAATTAATATAAACATGTTTCACCGCGGGATAAGTTTAATTAATCGTGTTGTAAACATTTAACTCAAAAAATAATCAACAACTTTTAATAAATCAAAGTTTCCTTTGAAGTAATTCTTGGTAGAGAGAGAATAATATCTTTATTCGAACACTTACAATTTTGAAAAATATATACAAATGATTATCAATAATGGTTAGTCTGTCCGTTTGGGCTATCGACCATCGGTCTTTCTGCCCAAATTCTTAGTATTTTTCGTTGATTTCTATTTCATGTAGTTTAAATCCCCCTATCTTCACTTAACTTTTTTCTTCTTCTGTCTGATCTTTGTTTATTTTTCCACGCCATGTTCCTTCTTAATATAGTAAGTGGTGGTCACTCCCTATTTTAGCCTGCCTTTCTTACTTTTACGTTCCAATTATTTTTACTGATTTAAGTAGTAATCTATTATTGATTTCTAGCTTCTGATTGGCTGTGTTCTCGTTCTATCCTTTCTTTTAGTTTTGCTGTTTCCTCTTTCCTATTCTTTTTCGATCTCCTGATAATTCTTTTATTTCTTTTATTTTAATTCATATTTGTCTTAAAAACTGTATCTTAAATGTTTTATTTGGTCAGCTTTAACGCAACATAAATTATATCAAATTCATTAATCATTCACATTAGTAGTAGCAATGACATTCGATAGGCTTGGCCTTATTGTTTGCGAAAAAATTCGCGATTTATTTGCGTGAGTGTGTAATTAATCGCGTCGCCTCTTACCACCTTGAGCGCTATTATTAATTCTCTCGTGAAATTTGTGTCGTAATTAATTTAACAGTAGATGTATCCTATAAAAAATTTTAAACTGTTTTATATTACACGTTAATAAATCATATACCAAAAAGAAAAACTCTGTTGTCATGTGGGGGTTCCATGTAACTCAAAAATTGTACTGATGCTAAAATTTCTATGAGTATAAATACACGAAAAACTTATTTTTAAGCGTACTAACATAATTTTATAATTTTACGTTTTGAATTATTGTTGGAAAGTATTTTGTGTTATGAATTTTCTTAACAACATTGTCCCTATAAGTAACCAACACCCTTCATAGCTCATTTGACTGCTTGAGCACCCAATAAAAAGTTTTATTTATCCCTGGTGAAAATACTTGTAAAAACATTTACGATCATTTTATAACCAAAAGCAAAAGAAATAATATTATGTAAATTTTATGGAGGTGATTTTATACTTTTATAAAACATATTTCCCAATTTTCTTCCTTCAATATCTGCAAATAAGAATATGTTCGCATTGAAAAATAAAACTTAATATCACTTTTTTCTCTGTAACTATCTACTTTTATTATCCAAAAAGAAAAATGATCGATATAAAATCAAATAAAAGCATAAAAAAGTAAATTAAGTCATTTTCCTCTTTCATTCAATCAATAATTGTAATTGACTTTTGTTCTCAGGAGATCAAATTAAACGTAAATCGAATCAATCTTAACCAATATCTCATCTAATCAATTTTAATTTAATCTTCGTTAATCAATTCAATAAAATTAATAAAATCCTGGCCACAAAACCCTCACCCAAATTTCCTAATACAATATTGAATCCGCCGATCCAGAATTACAATTAGGGTGGAGATATGGAATAAATTTCTGAATGAAATCATTGATTTTTTCCGACCGCCCTTCTCTTCAGCATAACATTTCTGGCGCCCGGCCAATTTCAATTTCCTGACGAAGGAACTTTTCGCTCCGCGTATCCGTGACACACATATACGGCCTGCCTCTTGTCTAAGACACAGGGACGGGGATTTAATATTTAGGGGTGAAACGTACCGTGAGATTTGCCTTACGGCCAATTAGTTCGGGCCGTCGAGCTTGTTAGGGGGCTGAAAAGGAGAGAACAGATCGTTAAGGGCGGCGGTGTGAAGAATGTATGTATGGATGGAACGTTCGTTTTTATTCACACACACAGACATATATTTTTATTCTTCACTATGAAAAATTATAATGAAAGGGTTTAATTATAAATACATGAATATAACATATTTTTATTAAATGAAATCGAGTTTCATTTTCTCACATGTATTTCATTTAATAGTCAGTACATCTTTACGTAATTCAACAATCATTAAACTATAAATTATTTTTCGTTATTAATATAAGAACGATTTCAGTTGTAATTTAAAAAAACATTTACCTGATGAAGCCACGTTGTGGTGAAACAATTTTAGCAGTGTATCTATATAATAAATCAAAACTCTTAAAACATCAGCATTTTCTTAATTAAAGTGCATTAAACTGGAAGACATTCAACAAAACGAAAAACACATGTGTATACAGAAAGAAACACTTGAGAATGAACTAAATCAATTTGTTCGTTATGTAGGGGAATTCCCTGATTATGCTTAGCTTTACATTTATCTTCCTCGTTGGAATTCTAGTATGTCAATGTTTTGGTCCCTAATTGAACGAAATTGATTAACTCGTCCGTCTTTATAGATCTCTCTTGGGTTCAATCGTGGTATATTAATTTTAGTCCCTTTTTGAGAGAAATGGATCAACTCGTCAAATGTATGTCCGTTTTCAATAAAATGTTTTAAGAATGTAACGTAGAATTGTTTCGATTTAGTGATGACTGAATATGTTATTGCATATAATGTAAACACGTTCATGGTTTCTTTCAATTTTGATCAATGGAGTAATTGTGTCAATCAACTAGATGACGAAATATGTTGATTTTATAAAAAATGTGATCTCATTATGATGAGACACTGTATGTCAGCGGTCTATAAATAAGCGAGCAGTTTTGCACACTTTGTTTATGTAAATTTGCGGAAGTGCCGCTTTGAGTACGTGGACGGATGAACGTTAATATCCTTGCGCTGTTAAGCATTAATAAAAAGGTGTCTTGCGACGTGCTCACAACCAATTACGTACACCTCTTTTAAAAGGGAAAAGAAGGTAATTTTAAACCAAAATTCCCACCCTGCGAACATAATAGTTTAATTCTCCTATTTCAATTTCAAAATTGATAGGTAAAGTCTTTACCTATGTTACTTTATATCTTAAGTCATTCATCAACTAGATGCCAATTGGGAAAATTAATTGAATTAATATTTTTTTAACTGAAATATTAAATCAATGAATGAAACGATTGGTAATTTCTCCGGTCAAAAGACTGTCGCAATGATGATGATATTAATGCGGAACATCGTTGTGTTTACAAATTTCACAATTTCCACAGGAAACGGCTTGCATTAAATTAAATCAGTGTCCATAAAGCGGAACACTTTATTTACATAATCACGTCACGGCTAGCGAAATGGGTTTTAAAGGGAAGAGACGTATTTACTAATTCCGCCTTTTTAAACTTTCCGGCCTTTCGCTTTTAACATGAAAACATGTTCTGTTGACGTATCCACCTATCATCATCCATCATCTACATGTATAGGTTTTAAAACTACAATTACTTATCCTAGAATTTAGGCCTGAAATACAATTTTTCAACAACCACATAAAATACTTGATGTAAAAAAGGTCATCGATATTAGTTGCTATTGATGATTGATTCTGTGCACTTATTGAACGGCCAGACAGTGATGTTTAATTTAATCACTGCCAAAACGTCTGGAACGGTCTGATCTCATTTTTATTGGCACACAATTTACATTCCAACACTCACTCGAACTTTCCATTTAGTGGTCTGCTTACAAACACAATTCTGGGAACAGATTTTAAATAGGATTCACAATCAGCGCGCTTCTTCCATCTCAACGAACGTTTTAATCTCAAGCACTCGATGTGAAGTACAAAAAAAAGTAGACCAGTATGTATTAGGTAATGTACTACATACAAAACATACCAAGTTCTTATCTGATGGAATTAATTAAAGATAACTTTGTTTAATCTTATTCTTTTCTTTTTTTCAGGAGGCCAAAAGGGCCGCATAATCTAAGATGACGACCGATATAAGTTTGTCCCGGTGGGACCCGAGTCTCCAGCAGGAGATCGTCGAGGAGTACGAGTACGATGGGGGCAACTCGTCGTCCCGCCTCTTCGAGAGGTCCCGCATCAAGGCCCTGGCGGACGAGAGGGAGAGCGTCCAGAAGAAAACCTTCCAGAAATGGGTGAACTCGCACCTGGTGCGGGTAAATTCGCGTATCGCGGACCTCTACGTCGACCTGCGCGACGGCAAGCAGCTCATCAAGCTGCTGGAGGTCTTATCAGGTGAGAGAGCAAATAAATTATACGTGTTATCGATGTGCCGAGTAAATGTTTGTTCTCTATCAAATGTAAATATGAATCATTATAATAATATTTAATACGTTTATTTAAGTTATTTGATCTACTTTTAAGTTTACACAAAAAAAACAGTCAGTAAAACAAACAAATGAAAACAATATTAAAAAGGTGTAATTTTAAAAAAGCTATTTGCTCCTGATTCTACCTATAAACTATTAAATTTGAATCAATAAAGGAATTCTTTATACTCAAAACGCATATCTGATTTCAGTTGATTTTAATTTGAATCATTGTTTAATTATAATATTGTTTATTTCACCTTTACAAATATTTCCTTTATCATTTTAGGAGAAAGACTGCCACGTCCAACGAAAGGCAAGATGCGTATCCACTGTTTGGAAAACGTGGACAAGGCGCTGCAGTTCCTGCGGGAGCAGAGGGTGCACCTGGAAAACATGGGCTCACACGACATCGTCGACGGCAATCCCAGGCTGTCGCTGGGCCTCATCTGGACCATCATCTTACGTTTCCAAATCCAAGACATCACAATAGAGGAGACCGACAACCAGGAGACGAAGTCGGCCAAAGACGCACTTTTACTTTGGTAGGTCGGAAAGCTAATTAGGCCAGAGCCACACCTCACGACCTCATTTCCCGCGAAACAAATAAAACACACCGTCCCTAGGGTGTAACCGAACACCACTCCAGTCTTAATGACCCTTATATATTCCGCTATTCACTTTTAATTAAAATTGATTTAAGCAAAACATAATTATCACGTTATATTTTACATATTAATACAGTAAAATTAAGAACGATTAATTAACTAATCATGGGAACAATATAAATATATTTTATAAGCTCCTAAATATACAGTAAGTACGTTTCGTTTTATATATACATACTTAGATATGCATAAATATAACAAAATGTATATTTTCTTACACATATTTCCATTAATTTAATTAAATATTATGCAGAATTAATTAAGAACGATTAATTAACATAATCATATATTATATGAATATACAGATGCACATTTTTCAATGCTTAGAAACGCATAAATCTTACAACGTTGTATATTTGGTTGCATATCTTCTCTTTAATTTAATTATGTTTTGTGCAGAATTTCGCATAAAAAAGCAATCGATCGAGGAGAGAATGGAATGATTAAAAATGTTCGTTTTTTCAGGTGCCAGATGAAAACCGCTGGTTATCATAACGTAAACGTGAGGAACTTCACGACGTCCTGGCGCGACGGTCTCGCCTTCAACGCGATCATCCACAAGCACAGGCCCGACCTGATCCAGTTCGAGAAGCTAACGAAATCGAACGCGATGCACAACCTAAACAACGCCTTCAACGTAGCCGAAGACAAGTTAGGTTTAACGAAACTGCTCGACGCCGAGGACGTCTTCGTCGAGCAGCCCGACGAGAAGTCGATCATCACATACGTCGTCACGTACTACCACTACTTCAGCAAGATGAAGCAGGAGACCGTACAAGGTAAGAGAATCGGAAAGGTGGTCGGAATAGCGATGGACAACGACAGAATGATACACGAATACGAGTCGCTGACCAGCGACCTGTTGGCGTGGATAGAGAGCACGATACAGGCCCTCGGCAACCGTACTTTCGCCAACAGTCTGGTCGGTGTGCAGCAGGAGCTGACGCAGTTCAGCACGTACAGAACCGTGGAGAAACCACCCAAGTTTGTTGAGAAGGGTAATTTAGAAATCCTCCTGTTCACATTGCAATCAAAAATGCGAGCTAATAATCAAAGGGTGTACACTCCGAAAGAAGGTAAAATGATCGCCGATATCAACAAGGCGTGGGATCGTTTGGAAAAGGCCGAACACGAAAGGGAACTCGCCCTCAGAGAAGAACTCATCAGGCAGGAGAAACTGGAGCAATTGGCTGCTAGATTCAACCGTAAAGCATCCATGAGGGAAACGTGGTTGAGCGAAAATCAACGATTGGTTTCTCAGGATAACTTCGGCCATGATTTGGCCGCTGTAGAAGCCGCCGCTAAGAAGCACGAAGCTATTGAAACCGATATTTTGGCTTATGAAGAAAGAGTACAGGCTGTTGTGGCCGTTGCTTCTGAACTCTCTGCTGAGAATTATCATGACATGGAGAGGATTGGACAGAGGAAGGATAACGTACTGAGGTTGTGGAATTATTTGCTCGAGTTGCTCAGGGCTCGTAGGATGCGGCTTGAATTAAGTCTACAGCTGCAACAAACATTCCAGGTATTTTTATTTAATATCTCATTTGATTTAATAAGATTCGATACTTTTTATTTAGAAAATCTTGTCTCTGTAATTTTTCGATATATGTTCAATCATTACTTTTTATTTAATAAATGCGCATTTGTAATTTTTCATCAATTTATAATTATTTTCTTTTATTTAGGAAATGTTGCACATTTTGGATTCCATGGAAGAATTAAAGGCCCGTCTCTTGACGGACGATTACGGCAAGCACCTTATGGGTGTAGAAGACCTACTGCAGAAGCACAGTCTCTTAGAAGCGGACATCAACATTTTAGGAGACCGTGTGAAGGCTGTGGCCAGCCAATCGCAGCGCTTCCTAGACATCGAGACCAACGAAGGTTTCAAACCGTGCGAGCCTAGTGTAATCGTCGACAGAGTCCAACAGTTGGAAGACGCTTACGCCGAGCTCGTCAGGCTGGCTTTGGAGAGGAGGAGCCGACTGGAGGAGTCTAGGACCCTCTGGCAGTTCTATTGGGACATGGCCGACGAAGATAACTGGATCAAGGAGAAAGAACAGATTGTTTCCACTGCCGATATTGGACATGATCTCACAACTATTCACTTATTATTAGTTAAACACAAAGCACTTGAGAACGAAATCGCTGCCCACGAACCACAATACAAAGTAATTATCTATTAAAATAATCTAATATATTACTACCTAAATGTCATAAATTATCATTATTAAATTGACCCTAAGTTGGGTGCCAAAATTAATTAATATATTGTAATAGAATAGAACAACTATATTTATAATAGTCACAGCAAAAAGCTAACTTAACTTCGTTAATTTATCCTTAACAAAACTTCATAGTAACTTCATCTAGGCTATAATTTGGTTATTTTTTGTTTTCTAAAAGTTTAATATTTATTTCAGGCCGTATTAAACGTTGGCGAGCAATTAGTGGAGCGCAACCACTTCGGTAAAGACCGCGTCCAAGAGCGCCTATCAGATACTCAAGCCGCCTGGAACCACCTCCAGGACTTCACTGCCTTCCGTAGAAAACGCTTAGAAGAAGCCGTAGACTACCACCAGCTGTTCGCCGATGCGGACGACATCGACATTTGGATGCTCGACACGTTGCGCCTCGTCTCCAGCGAGGACGTCGGCAGAGATGAAGCGAACGCTCAATCCCTGCTCAAGAAGCACAAGGACGTCACGGAGGAGCTCAAAAATTACGCCTCCGTCATCGAGGCGCTACGCCAGCAGGCGCAGCAGCTGGGCTCTGAATTGTCCAACACGCCCGAAGTCAAACAGAGGTTGGAGTCGATCGATAACCGCTATAAGGAATTGTTAGACTTAGCTAAACTCCGCAAACAACGCCTGCTCGACGCTTTGTCGCTTTACAAACTGCTATCGGAGAGTGACGGCGTTGAGCAATGGATCAGCGAGAAGGATCGCATGCTCCAAACGATGGTTCCTGCCAGGGATATTGAAGATGTTGAAATCATGAAACATCGCTACGATGGATTTGAAAAGGAGATGAACGCCAACGCTTCCCGCGTCGCCGTTGTTAATCAATTGGCTAGACAGCTGCTACATGTAGAGCATCCCGATAGTGAGCAAATCACACAAAGACAGAATCAACTCAACCAGAAATGGGCAGAGTTACGCGAAAAAGCCGAGAATAAGAGAGATGAGCTTAATCAAGCTCACGGACTACAGACCTTCCACATTGAGTGCAGGGAAACGGTCACGTGGATTGAGGATAAGAAGAGGATATTGCAGAGTACAGACAGTTTGGAGATGGATTTGACCGGCATTATGACACTACAGAGGAGATTGTCGGGTATGGAAAGAGACTTGGCTGCCATTCAAGCAAAATTAACATCGTTACAGAAAGAGGCCGATGAGATGGAGAAGGACCATCCCGAAGAAGCTGCCGTCGTCCGTGAGAGGATCGTACAAATTCAGGTATGTACCTATATTAATTAAATCAATTTAAATGATTGAACACTTTTTATTATTTTAGGTGATCTGGGAGCAATTGACTCAAATGCTCAAGGAACGCGACGCTAAACTGGAAGAAGCCGGAGACCTGCACAGATTCCTCCGCGACTTGGATCACTTCCAGGCGTGGTTGTCCCGCACACAGACGGACGTAGCTTCGGAGGACACACCCGCCTCCTTGGCTGAGGCGGAGAAACTTCTCTCGCAACATCAAAGCATCCGCGAAGAAATCGACAACTACACCGCGGATTACACCAAGATGATGGAGTATGGCGAGAGGATCACGGCGGAGCCGGGCACGCAAGACGATCCGCAGTACATGTTCCTCAGGGAACGGTTGAAGGCCCTGAAGGATGGATGGGAAGAGCTCACGCAGATGTGGGAGAACAGGCAACAGTTGCTTTCACAATCGTTATCATTGCAGCTGCTCAATCGCGACGCCAGGCAAGCCGAGGTTATTCTCACCCAGCAAGAGCACGCTCTTAATAAGGATGAAACTCCAGCTAATTTAGAACAAGCTGAAAATCTATTGAAACGCCACGAAGCCTTCCTCACAACGATGGAAGCTAATGATGATAAGATCAATGGAGTGGTTCAATTCTCACGTAGATTATGTGAAGAGGGTCATTTCGCCGCTGATAAAATTGGTAAGCGTGCTGATGCCATTGATGAACGCAGGAATAATAATAAGGAACGTGCGATGGCCTTAATGGAGAAATTACGAGACATGTTAGATTTGCAACAATTCATGCGCGACTGCGAAGAATTGGGCGAATGGATTCAGGAGAAACACATAGTCGCTCAAGATGAGACCTATAGGAGCGCCAAAACTGTTCATTCTAAATGGACCAGACATCAAGCTTTCGAGGCGGAAATCGCTGCCAATAAAGAGAGGCTTAATAATTTACAAAAGGCCGGCGAAGAATTGGCTAAAGATAAACCTGAATACGCCAGCGAAATCAAGCCTAAGATCGATGAACTTGCCGATCAATTCCACATCTTAGAACAAACCACTCATGATAAGGGTGAACGATTATTCGACGCCAATAGAGAGGTCCTCATCCACCAAACATGCGACGATATCGATTCTTGGATGAACGAGCTCGAAAAGCAAATCGAGTCCGACGATACAGGCTCCGATTTGGCCTCTGTTAACATCCTTATGCAGAAACAACAAATGATCGAAACCCAAATGGCAGTAAAGGCCAGACAAGTAAACGAATTAGAAAACCAAGCTAAGCACCTACAAAAAACCGTACCTGAGGAGAAACTCGACAATATCAAGCAGAAAAAATCGCAGGTCGAAGTCCGCTTCGAGCAACTCAAACAACCCTTGCTGGAAAGACAAAGGGCTTTGGAGAAGAAAAAGGAAGCCTTCCAGTTCCGAAGAGACGTCGAGGATGAGCTCCTATGGATAGCCGAGAAGATGCCTCAAGCACAATCCGAAGAATACGGTACCAGCTTATTCCACGTGCACATGTTAATGAAGAAGAATCAATCGTTAAAAACAGAAATTGATAATCACGAACCGCGCATACATACCGTTTGTAATAATGGTCAAAAACTCGTCGATGAAGGACATGAAAGCGCTGACGAGTTTAGCAGACTGATCACGGAACTGCTGACTGCGTGGCAAGGTCTTAAAGACGCGCTCGAGAAGAGGAGGGAGAATCTGTTGCGCAATGAGCGTGCGCAGCAGTATCTATTCGATGCTGGAGAAGCGGAAGCGTGGATGAGTGAACAGGAGTTATACATGATGGTGGAAGATAGGGGTAAGGACGAAACGTCGGCTAGGAATTTGATGAAGAAACACGAAGGCTTGGAAGGGGCGGTTGAGCAATACGCAGATACAATAAGAACATTAGGTATGTTTTATTTATTACGATTTAATAAAAAAATCTCATATTCAAATTAATTTTAGGTGAAACGGTAAGAACTTTGGCTGCAGAAGGCCATCCTCTCGCTGAACAAGTAGCCGTTAAACAATCACAACTGGATAAATTATATGCCGGATTGAAAGATCTTGCTGGAGAAAGGAGAGCCAAGCTCGATGAAGCTTTGCAATTATTCCTGCTGAATAGGGACGTGGGTGATTTAGAGCAATGGATCGCTGATAGGGAAGTAGTCGCGTCCTCACACGAACTGGGACAAGATTACGACCACGTCACACTCCTGTGGGAACGGTTCAAGGAGTTTGCTAAAGACACGGAAGCCGTTGGAAGCGAGAGGGTAGCCGCCGCCAACGATGTTGCCGATCATCTGATCGCCGCCGGACATTCCGACTCTGCCACCGTTGCTGAATGGAAGGACGGGTATGATTAATATTTATTATGTGAAATTTAATCATTATTAACTATTCTTTATGCACTAATTTCAGATTGAATGAAGCATGGCAAGATTTATTGGAGTTGATAGAGACGAGGACGCAAATGTTGGCCGCCAGCCGAGAGTTGCACAAGTTCTTCCATGACTGCAAAGACGTGTTGGCTCGAATTCTGGAGAAACAGGTCGCCATGAGTGATGAACTGGGAAGGGACGCCGGATCCGTCTCGACCCTCCAAAGGAAACACTTAAACTTCATTCAAGACTTGCAAACTTTACAGTCACAGGTCCAACAGATTCAAGAGGAGAGCGCGAATTTACAGTCTGCTTATGCCGGTTAGTTTACATTAACATAATATATCTTATATTTAAGATATCTTTAAATTTACATAAATAAAATAAATAGATTATTGCCCTCCCTCGTTGCGCAAAAAGTACTATTAGCTGATATTGTGGTAACTCTTATAGGTGATAGAGCTAGGGAGATTACAAATCGCGAAGCTGAAGTCGTCAGCGCGTGGATGAACTTGCAGGGAGCGTGTGAACAGCGCCGACTGAAATTAGGCGATACCGGAGACCTGTTTAAATTCTTCAACCTCGTCCGCACACTGATGCAATGGATGGATGATGTGGTAAGAAAACATATCTGCACTATATAAAAATTAAAGTGTAAATTAGTATTTATCACCTAATAAAATGCAGAATTTTGTAATGTCATTCTTCAGTATATAAGTGCATAATGTTTTTAGGTGCGTCAAATGAACACCGGTGAGAAACCGAGGGATGTGAGCGGAGTAGAAACCCTTATGAACAACCACCAGAGCCTGAAAGCGGAAATCGATGCGAGGGAAGACAACTTCACGGTTTGCGTCTCACTGGGCAAGGAATTGTTAGACCGTAATCATTACGCAAGTGCCGAAATCCGTGATAAATTGCTCGCTTTGAGTAATCAGAGGAATTCACTGTTACATCGCTGGCAGGAGAGGTAACTTACTCTTGTAACTAATAATCTGACAGCTTAATTTTGATTTCATACGCACAAGATATAATAAATATAAAACTCGCAAATAAGAGATCAAGAAGAAATCACTAACCTCTTATAAATTCACCTCAAAAATTTGGCATTAATAACAGCTCCCTCTACGAGACATCATACAAACTCATTCGGACGTTTCACTCAACATTTTTAAAATCCAACTTATCAATAATGATTATTTAATGTACGAAACTGTTAGCAAAACTGAAAGTTTGTTTAAATCAGTTAATATTAAACATACGTCCATTCTACGGTTATCTGCATTAAACCTTCATTGTGGATAGAAGTCGTGTATCTGAAAGGCTGTTAATGCATAAATTTTAAACTGTATCATTGAATTTGTTTAGGTGGGAGAATCTGCAGTTAATTTTGGAAGTGTACCAATTCGCACGAGACGCAGCCGTAGCAGAAGCGTGGCTGATAGCCCAAGAGCCTTACCTGATGAGCACCGAACTTGGTCACACCATAGACGACGTAGAAAACCTAATCAAGAAACACGAAGCCTTTGAAAAATCTGCGGCTGCTCAAGAGGAACGATTCGGCGCTTTAGAACGATTGACAACTGTAAGTTTTTTTATATATTAATAATTGCATCCAATTTTTGGTGTGGTATGTCCTGCCTGGTTTTATGTTTTAATACAATCACAAATTACACATGCTATTTCTATCTTAATTTATGTTGTTATCTTATCTTTTTTGTGTAGTTTGAAAGGCTTGATCATTGTGACGGTGCTCTCTGGAAAGACCAATTGCATGACACCACTTCTTGTATTGTCGACCTCACAAACATCCCCACCCCAACTAACTGTAAACCTTACCATTACAACAACCTAACGTTGAAAAAGCAACCCTCCGATGTAGCCGTGAAATCCATAATTATGGACGCCGATCAGTTCTACAAGCCACGGGTTCAATACCGCCGCATATTCACCCCCTCCGGCGTACACAAATACGTGCCGAATCAAAACAAGCGCAACCGTAACAGCTTCCTCTATCCGGCCCAGCAAAAACAACTGAAATTCCGACTTAAGAGCGAAACGGACATGTACAAACCAGCGCACAGGCGCAGTTTCCAGCGGAGTTTCTCGGAATTTAATTCTGACAGGTCTAGTTTCGTTCCTTTGCGATGTTCCAAAGACGTTAAGAGTTTCTGTCAAGATTTTATTATGGCCGAACGGTTCGCGGAGTATTTGGAAAACGGGTGCACTCAGATTTTAGATAATCGGGACGGTAGGATGGATAAAGTCGACACGTTGATGCTGGAGAATCCGGTTGATATTAAGATGTATCGGCAAAAGAAAAAGCATCGCACCTTTTCACCCAATAGGTTTTCTCTTCCCTTTTCCTCTGATATGTCTCGTGGTGGTAGTAAACGTTCTTCGGTGAGTCATTAACGACAAAATGCGCTTTCGCTATGACAATAAGTTTTGGGCATTCTTAATTGCATGGCCTTGCTTTGCTATTTAAAACGACGTACATTATTTAAAAAAATGTGTTGATTAAGCAACAAAGCTTTAGCATTTTTTCAGGTTATTTTGTAAATAGTTTTTTTTACAAACGAACTGGCTTTGGCTATTAATCATCATCTGAGATTGCTGATAACTTAACCATGTTGTACATTTTTAGTTCGAACTGAGAGAACTGAAACGGCGCCAAGAGGCCGCTGAAGCAGAGGAGCGAGCGAAGAGGGAAGCCGAAGAGGAGGAAAGGCGGAAAGCACTGGAGGCAGCGCAAGCAGCCGCTTCGCCCGAGGACAAACCCGATGCGGCCACGCCTGTCGAGGAGAGACCAGGTAAGCACTGTCGAAACTCTCGAATCAACCAATAAAAAAAATCATTAAACACAATATGCAATTTGGGTCTATTTGCTTTACAAGCTGCTGTGACTGCACAAAGGGTATCTCTAAAAGCTGAAACCCCAGCTGGTGAAGGTAAAAAACAATACTGTTTTGAAATAATCGTGACGTTTATAAAGTTTAATGATAATAGTAATAATACCGAACTACTCTATTAAAGTCTTAGTAAATGGCTATCTTTATAATAATTTAATTATAATTGTTTTATATTTTAAGTTTATCCAAATAAATGTGTTAAAAGATGTTAACGAATTTACAAATTAGACAACTCAATATACAGCATTGACTTAAATTTTTAATTAAAATGATTATTTTATAATTTAAAAATATGAAATTATTAACACCTTCATTTGCAGGTAAATGTAAGTGAAAAATAAACTGATAAATGTTCTGATAATTCTAACATTTCGTACAATTTGATAAATGGTAATCATTATTAAACAATTGTAAGGATTCTAAACAATTAATTACAATAATGTGTAATAGGTTGCTTAGGTGACCAGTGTATAAAAAATCAGATAGGACATTGTAGTATGTAAAAAATAAAATAAGTAAAATTCTCAATTAAATACATTGTCTAATAATTTGTGACTTTATATGTATTTAAATTAACTGATAAATATTTTAATAATAAATTATATTTTGTACATGTAAAAAAGTAAGTGGATTTTACTGAAATATATAAGTGGTAATAGTTATTAAACAATTTTAAACTTTTCTAAACAATTTATTATAATACTGTATAATGGGTTGCCTAACTTGCTCGTGTATAAAAAATTAAATATTATCATTGGTTAAATTATTATACTATAGATTAACGAGTAGTGGTGTTATTGTTGTTATTATTAATAATAATAATGATTTACAAAAGGTGATGGCTCTGTTTCTCTAAATAATCATTGATTAATAGCACTGCATATGTTTTCCAAAAATGTACATATATAAAAAAAGCACAATTTCTATTAATTTATCCCAATTTATTACCCTACCTCCAACCAACCCTCACTTCTATTCTTTCACGGGTTTTATGTTGTACCAATCACACGCTTAATAATTCTCTTCTAGCTAACACAATGAAGGTAGGTGGTTTTTCTTTACTTCGACAGTGATGCTTCAGGTGGGAGGTTTTTATAAGTCTTAACGCACATCGAATATGTGATTTACTAAAATTCATACTGGACACTTAAGTTTTTAACATTGATACATAAAAGATTCATTATTCTAAGCAAAAAATCAATATTTGTACGAATGTACAAGGTGATTTTCATTATGTTTTTATAATTGATACATTCATAAAATATATATGTTTGAACAAAAGGAGCAATATTTTTACTATTATACTGCTTTTTTTGCAAAATAATTATCCATTTTTAATATTAATATTTATACTTTAAAAACTATGATTTAAAGGAATAATAAATATTAGTACTAATATATCATCATCAACAGGGTGATAAAAGGTAATTTTGTTTTAACTTTTGTTTGCATTATCCTTATACAAATATAATGCTAAATTTTACCCCTTTTTTCTGCCTCTATTTAATCCCTTTCCTCTCATTTACAACTTTTGTAACCTCTTCCCTTTTATCTATCATTTTTCTCTGTAAGATCTATTTTCTCCTTCTCTCTTCATAATCCTCTCGTACCCTTATGCACTTTTACACCCTCTCTTTCTATTACTTTTCTCTCTCACAAATTTCTTTGCCTCTTAAAATAATGAGTATTTACTCAAAATTAATTGTATTGGTTATAAAAGCTTTTGTGTACCAGTAAACATAACATATGTTTTATTGAAAATGAATTGTGTAAGAAGAATTAGTGTTTAAAGTAGTATTGGCATGTTTACCCGTTTAGAGCATGTGCATGCTGGTTTAGTACAAAGAGGGTCCACGGGCAGTCCCCAAAGACAAACCATGCCTTCGCCACAGACAACACCGACAAAAGTTACGCCACCGCCAAAGGCGCAAACGAGTAAGTAAGAACACGTAAACGTAATAAATACTACATAAGCTTACAGTTTAACGTCTCGCATGTGATTTTGTTTTCTTGCCGTAATTTGATTGTTGTGTTGTGGTGCTTGATTTATTTTTTGTGAAGTGTCCCGATCGACCGGCGTTGAAAAAGAACGTAGGAAGGATCGCTCGCGTAGCAAATCGCCTTTCCGCAGCTTCCGCTGGAAGAAGAGTCCCAAAACACACTCGGGACACCACAGCGACGACGACTCACATTCAGGTAGTGATTGTCTTTAATGTTGTTATACATATGCAGCTGTTTTTGTGATTATTGTGAGGTACAGCCACCATCACTGTTGTTCTGTTTCGATTGAATATTGTCTGTACGGTTTTGTGATTGTGTCTGACGCTTTTACACGTTAACGTTAACATTTGGATGTTTGTTAGAACGTACAAGTCCGTCAGATGAAGAGATTATGACTGAAGGTAACCTGGTGCGTAAACACGAGTGGGAAAGTACGACGTCGAAGGCCAGCAATCGCTCGTGGGACAAAGTTTATACTGTACTAAAGGGAACACACATGCAATTCTACAAGGATGCCAAGACCGCGAAGAGCTCGCCCGAACAGTCGTTCAAGGGCGAGGCTGCTCTTTCTCTACGAGGAGCCGCCGCATCCGTGGCCACAGACTATAAGAAGAAGAAACATGTATTCAGGCTAAAGTAAGTATTTATCAATAATAGTAATTCATTTATTAATCTAATGAAGTTACCAAATTTTCAATCTTCTTTTGGTTATTTTGTGTTGCCTTGTTTATTAGAGTTTCTTTGGTTATAATGATTATACCCACTAAATAATGTAATTAGATTCTGCGACTGGCTGGATTGACCTAGTTGCCATGGCCAAGGAAAACATAATTAAGAGAATTGATATAATCGGGTAAAAAAAGGAAATGTTAAATGTTATTTTTTTTTTAGATTGGACAGCGGCGCTGAATTCCTTTTCCAAGCACACGACGACGCTGACATGAACAACTGGATAGCGAAAATAACGGCGGTCGAAGACGCTGACTCGGCGGGCCCCTCGCGCAGTCAAACGCTACCCGCGTCAGCACAAAAAGAAGATCCTAAAAGACGTAGCTTCTTCACACTTAAAAAGAAGTAAGTATATCACAACCAGAATCGATCAGTAGCTCCTTAAGGTGATGTAATGTTAAGACTTAAATTGACTACATAGTAATGATTTTGGTTAAGAAATATAAGTAATAATATTGTATGATATGTTAAGAAAATATATAACAATTTAAACATTTTATTGGTATAGTGGAATGTTAATTAATTTTTTATGCTTCTCACTTTAAATAATCTTTTAATTCAATTGTTATTATAAGATTCTCAAATAAAAAGTGTCTTAATTTCTTTCTTCATGTCGATTTTTATAATTGAAGAGGAAAACCTCATTCAATACAGTTCCTCAACATCTAATTCCAATCTTTTATGTGAAAATATGCAAATTAAATTATATTTACAAAATAATTTATAAGCAAAATGTTTTATTAAAAGTTTATCCAATTTTAAAATTTCCTATTAATTTTACTAATTATCCAAAAAAAGTAAACTTTATTTATGGAATAGACTATAGATTTATCGCAATTGAACTTGTCATTAAAATCGATTAATTTTCATCCCAAAAATTATTAATATATTATTTAAATAACATATTATATAATAATATTACTTAAGTAAATAGTATTGAATTTGTATTATTAAGTAGGCAAGAAGTAGATGTATTACCTATTGACGTGTGTGTTTTCTCTTTTGTTTCAGTTAAATATCTGAGTGTTATTAAAAAAAATACAAAAAAAAAAACGTTAAACATGGATGCTTTTAGCTCTGCCTAGCGTTTGGTCTGGGCGTTAATATCTAATAATAATAATAATTAAAAAAAATATAATATATTCACGTTCTATTTTATATATTATTTTTAGCATAATTAATATATTTTTTATTGTAGCTCGCACTAAAAGTAGTGGATGTATAGTTATATTACTGAGATGTGACTGCTATTAAGTATGATTGTGTTGCAATATTGAACAAACAGTAAAAAAAAAACCACATAATTGTTCTTTATATTTATTATAAGGAAGGCTTGCGCTTGCTATGCTGCCAATATCTCTTCTCTCTTGAAAGTTGTCCAGATTTTATTAATTGTAGAGTTTACCTATATTTTAAATAAAAAATAGTGTGCTTTTTAAATTGAAACTATAATAAATTGATATTGTTTTTAGTCAGTTTTTTGTTTCAATTGTGCCGATGTTATTTTCAAACCCCCTGTGTCGACCTTTTCTTCTATTTCCACCCCAACAATGTTTCTCTTTCAGTAGTAATGATAATGACGTGTTGCATCCTTTGTACTTACTTAGTCGTGTAGCTGTAGTTTTTCTCAAAAAAAAATATTAATAAAGCATTTCTTTTGTATTAAAAAAAATTATATGTTTAATTTCGGCCCATAAAAGGAATGTGAAATGTGCATACACAATTGATTATTGAATAATAGCAAACATTAACACTGTAACTGACATTCCAGCGGACATTTACCTCCGAGAATGAAGAAGTTCATGACGATTGCTTTTAAAAGTTACAAGTAATTAAAGGTAAGATGCTTTATGTATTATATTGGAATATATTATATGTCAAAAATAAATTATATTTTAAATTCATTTTTAATTATTGTACCTGCTATGATTACATCCTTTAAATCCAAAATATTATTTTTTTATTTGTTAATTTTTTCTTCCATTTTAAATGGCGGCGTGTACATTACATTACGACAATCTGGCAAGGGAATTCCCGGATTAATCTTCCCTTTAAAAATTTCAATCCTTTAGTAAATCCATATTACGTCCTTTATTCGTTAGGTGAATTATCACATTCCGTAAGGGTGATTTGTTTCCAGTGAATGGTTTATGACAAAATGATTTTTCATGCTCGCTTAATCCAATTTTGAATTAATCTACCCCAAAGTAAACGCTCCACAATTAAACATTTAAAGTTTGTTTACTATCATCCAAATACAATAATCAAAAGGACATTTTCAATAAAATTTATTTCATTTACATATATAACATGGCGAAAGGACCACATGGTCGATAGCCAAACACTACTACTAGTACAACTACTTTATTTCATAATTAGGTTATATATTTATTATAAGTAAAATCAAAGACGGAATCATTTTTATACACAAAAATTAAAATTCTCTTCACATATACATAAGAAAACTACTAGCGTCATCTATCGTTAATTTTAAACACCCTCTTTGTGTATACAAGAAATCTTACAACATCGCATTAACGAATCAGCTGTCACTTGTTTGCACGACAAGGTTATGTTTACGCTTGTGTTCTGAAGATGCTGTTTCCGAAATAAAACCCCTCTTCGAAGATGGAAATCAACGTGGAGACCGCCGTGAGAGTCTCCCCAATTCAGTGCACCAACGCGGACATCGTCTGCGTCCAATCGCACACCTACAACAACACGGTGCAACTAGGAAACGCACAACCTTATCCAGTGAATTATGCGCTGCCCGTCGACTGTTCTCAGAGTGCAGTCTTTAATACAATAGCAGCGCCGTTATTAAACTTCTTACTGGAAGGTTGTGACGTATCCATTGTGACTATCGGGCAAGTGAACAGCGGAAAGAGTTATACACTAATTGGGCCCGGATTGAACTGTGCGTCCAGTGAGAGCGAGTTCGGGATAGTTCCGCGCTTCCTACGCGAGTTATTCGCCCGCGTGGGTGAAAATCGAGAGAGGAATTCGTCTGTGCATATAACATGGTCGCAGATATGTGGGGAAAATGTGCAGGATTTATTAGGGACAGGTAGTGTTGAGTGTAAAACTATAGGCGATGCTTTCCACCTAATACAACTTGGACTCTCAAATGTAGCTCCACGCTATGCACATACTTTATTAACTGTTACACTCGAGCAACAATGGTTAATGGACAATGCTATTCAACATCGAGTTTCAACAGCAAGTTTTGCTGATTTATCAGGCTGTGAAAAAATGGTGGTAATGGACAGTAATGGTTTAACACAAAGTATCCCTTCAGATCCTGGATTACTAGCATTACAAAGGTGTGTAATGGCTTTATCTGAACCAGTTTTTGGCTTCAATATGCAAATCCCTTACAATCAATCAGTTTTAACAACCTTACTCAAAGATTCATTTGGTGGACGTGCTAAAACAGTGCTAGTCGCTTGCATTTCTCCTCTATTGGGTGATATACAAGAAACTTTCTACACAATGCAGTTTTGTTTACGAGCTAACATGGTGAAGAATATTGTAACTGTAAATTCATACACAACTAGTGAGAATATTAGGGAAAATTTTGATGTATTCGGTCTACAATTTGCAGCTAACCAATTATTTAAGTTAGTTACAAATGCTGAGGAATTATTCCAAAAATTAGCAGCTAGTAATTCCCTCTCACAAAGTGATGCTGAACAGGTTTCCCGTTGGTTAACTTTAAAACAGGAGTGCGAGGAGTGCTTAAGTGAAACTTCAGAACCACGCCGCTCTTTAGAAAGAATCGATGAGGAAATTGAAGATTCGAGCGATAGTGAGGAGGATGAAAATGAAACAGTTCTTATCCGTCTGGCTGGTTATATGGAAGCTTTCCGCATAAGCACTGAGGGATTGGTCAGTAAAACAAATTGTGCTGAAAGTTCAACTCGAGTCACCACTAAGGAGAGCGGAAGTAGTTCAGTTAGTGAATACCGTGACCGGGGCGCACGTGGAAGAAGGAACAGCATACATTCAGTAGGTCAAATATCGACCCTATCTTTAGACATTCGTTCTAAAATTAATGAAGAAGAAACCATCGAAAATACCAATCAAATGAATAAAAACATTAGCCATGAAACTAGGCAGAAACTACATAAACAAATCTGTGCAGATCTACAAGGCTGTCAGAAACAAATCAACGAATTGGAAAATACAATCGAAATAAAGGAAAAATTAATGCTGCAATTGTTAGAACACAAAAATACCAAGTCGTGTGCTCGTGATAAAATGGAACAAAAGATGGAAAAATTAAAAATAGAACACGAGGAGGCAAAACGGAATCTTGGTTTAGTTAAAAATGATCATAATTTAGAAACAGAATGCAAGAAACAACTGGAGGAAATCGAACGTAAGCTTAAAGATATAGACTCAATAAAAACCATAACTGAGGATGGTTCAAGGCGAGCCATGGAATTAGAAAGCAGTTTACACACATCGAAGAAACAATTGGAAAAGTTACGAAAGTTTAGGAGGAAGGAGGAAAAACGCAAGCTGATTCTTGAAAGTGAATTGAATTCTCCGACTGATAAAATCATCGAAGTAACTACAACACCGCAAACACCCACGGTAAAAGATAACTGGATCGAAATTCGTGAAGATTTGAATACACCTGATGAAAAATTAGAGGAGTTACGGCATGAAATCAGGAATTTAAGGCGCACGCGGGAATTACTCCTGGAGCAACGTTGCAAGTTGGACCCTAAGATGCATATAAGGGCCATCATAAACGAAAATGAGGAACGAAAACTTATTCAATACGAAGAGGCCATCGAAGCAATCGACCTAGCCATCGAATATAAAAACGAGTTGATGTGTGGGAGGGAGGATGTGCATGAAAAAGCTCTGGCCACTCCACAAGAACACACTGATAAAATGTTGCTGGAGAGGTTGTTGAAATTAAACGAGCATGAAATGCGTGCACTATTGCATAAGTATTTTGAGAAGGTGATTGATTTACGCAGCAGCAGTAAGAAGTTGGAATTGCAAGTAATCGATATGGAGTGTCAGAATGAGAATTTAACGTCGCGAGTGCAAACACTTAGTCATTCTCTGCAGCAGGTAAGGTTGGAAGCGGAACGGAGGATAGTTTCACTGCAGCAACAGCACGAGGATAAGTTACACGTGGTGATGCGTCATCTAGCTAATGATGGTGGTGATAGTAGGGTGGTATCGAGGGTGCTTGAGCGGTCCAAACAGGCGGCTTTAGCTATGCAAGTGGCCGGGACTAGTAAACACGTGGATAAGAGCAGCTTTATAGCCAGGTTTTCGAGGTACGCCCGGCACGAGACTGTGCCTAGGCAACTACATCCTTCGGTCACACCGAATCAGGCAAAGGTTACTAGGCAGAAGAACAAGTTGATAATTACACAAACGAAAAAATAAGTTTTTTTGTTTCGACATGTAAGAATTAAAAATGATCTCGATTGAGTATTATATAAATGAATAGGATTGAATTGTATTAGTCATGCAGGATATAATCAATTATTATTAAGAAATAATTATAATTATTTCATTTTTTTAATAATAAGTATATAGAATATATATAAAAAAATATTTAATCTGATTTGTTAAAAATTTTATCTAGTACAACTTTTTGTTAATTTTCTTCACGAAATAAGGCTGTCTTGTATATTCAATTAATGTAAGGTGTACCATTCTAAAGCAAATGCCATAATTTCATAAGTGAAAGGGGTAGGATAGGATTTTTTTTTAAACGTTAAGTGAGTGTAAATAGGGCTTTAATTACTTGTATATTGTTTTTTTTTAATATATTTATTATATATAGTGTACATTAAATATGACATATAATCTGAAAGTTTTTTTTTTATCCGTTCCAAGTGAAAAAATTTACATAATATACCTAAATAAAATTTGCAATGGTGTTCCTACAAAATAAAATCGAAAATATTCTTTTTTAGTATATGTAGTAGTTGTTTTAACTCTTAGCTATTAGTTCTTGCAGAACAATACAGTAATTAATATTTCTTGTTCATTAATGTTGGGTTTAATTTATATTAGAGAAAACACATAGTAATTTTAACAGTAGATTTATTATTAATGGTATAAAATCTACATAAATTCTAAAAATAGTAAGAGTAAAGTTTATAAACATATATATATTAATTTTAGTTATAAAAGACATAAGTACATTTTAAAAATACAAAAACATCACAAAGTAAAACGGCAGCTTCAAACTTATGAATATCCAGATCTCTATTCAGACAGCCATTGGCATATTTATCTTTGGATAAGGATTGTAACCCACCAAATCGAAGTCCTCCAGTTTAAAATCATCAATGTCCTTAACATCCCTTTTAATGAATAATTTAGGGAAAGGCCTCGGCTTTCTTTCCAGCTGTTCCTTTAAGGCGTCCGTGTGGTTCATGTAGACATGGCTGTCACCCAGAGTGTGGATAAATTCTCCAGGCTAAATTAAGAATTGATTTTAAGTTATTGTTTAATTTTTATGTAGGTATTATTATTTTATTACCTTCAATCCAGTGATGTGAGCTATCATATATGTTAAAAGTGCATAACTAGCAATATTAAAAGGCACTCCTAGTCCCATATCAGCAGATCTTTGATACAACAAACATGAAAGCTCATCATTAGCAACGAAAAACTGGACCAAACAATGACAGGGAGGTAAAGCCATTTGTGGGATGTCGATAGGATTCCAAGCACACATAATTATCCTCCTATCATTCGGCCTGTTCTTAATTGTGTCGATAACGTTAGCCAACTGGTCTATTCCTTTGTTTGTATAATCAGCTGCCATCCCCTCGTACTTGGCACCAAAGTGCCTCCACTGGAAACCATAAATAGGACCCAAATCCCCCTCTTCCCTATCGCGCAATCCTACAGAATCCAAAAATTCGCGCGTACTATTAGCATCCCAGATGTGCACATTCTTTTCCTGCAACTCTTTCGCGTTAGTACTTCCTTTAATAAACCAGAGGAGTTCCTCGACTACTCCTCTCCAGAACACTCTCTTCGTTGTTAACAGGGGGAAGATGTTGTCCTTTAAAGAGTAACGCATTTGTGCTCCGAATATCCCATAAGTGCCCACACCGGTGCGATCGCCCCTCTTGACCCCTGATTCTAAAATGCGCCTGATGTGATCCAGATACTGGTATTCCTCGTGGCGAACGGCCGCCGACTCACCGTCCCCCTTTTCAAAGTTAGAGTTCCCATTACCAGCAACCGGTGTTCTGTTATCAACGAGGATTTCGATGGTGACCTTATTGTCGGACACGCTATCCACTCTGGAACACATTTGGGATGTTAAACTAGAATTTCGTTATAGGTTTTTAAGTGGTCATTAGTTGATTATATACATCGGTGTCAATGCTGACATGTTGATGTCATTTTTATGTTGTATTTTTTCTGATTACACAAAATATTTGAATTTTGGTTTTTTAACTTAAATTTAGTTAGAGATAAAATTAAGTAACAAACATTAATGGTTTAAAAATGTTCTACAACATAATTATATATGTAAGACTGATCTGGTACTCGAAAGAGCAAATGGAAGAGGAGAAAAATATTATATACATCGGTGAGAGAGAATTTATAATTAATTTACTTATTATTCGATTACATAACATATATTCTACATTTTGGTTTAATAGCCTAATTTAATTTATAATTTAGTAACAATGAATTGAAAAAAATGCTTTTACTTTTTTGTACAAGTTGTTTTCTTATCGTATTATTGTTACAGTTACCTTGAAAAAAACTGTATACATTTGAATAATTTTCAGAATTTATGTAAATAACTTGTTTTATTTTACTTTCAGAACCCTAATAGCTGTTGTGAAGTCTTACATTTTTAAGTTATTCCTTGAGTTTATTAATGAGTTGAAATGAGGTACGCAGAGCTTTCCCTGCAATAATGTGTAAGTGTTTGCTACTTTGGAAGTTATTTTCTGCATTAAATTAATATTTCACAAAAAATAAAAACTATGATGGAAATATTCTTACAGATTGAAAGGTTGCCAAATTATTGGACAACTTACCATAAGGTAATAATTGAATAATTACATTACAAATATATTTGTATATAATTTGCGATCACAAAAAATTAAGAATCTAGAAATAAAATACTTGTGGTTTTGACGATAATTAAGTAATAAACTACAACTGTGAACAGCCTTAAATTATTTCTATATGGCAACAGTGTTCATGGATTTGTCATAATTATTGCATACCGTGTAACCTTCAACTATTTTATCTCACGTTATACATTTTTTTGTAATTATTCATGTTATTAATAATGATTTACATTTCATTTATATATTGCAAATTTAATATAATATATCTTACCAAGAAATATTTATATTCAATTACAGCTACTAAAAATTAGCTTGTTTCAAAACACAGTTAATCAAGAATTTTATTATAATAAATAATAGTTGTTATTTTAGCACTTGCCGCATACCAACAATGGTTGAAAGGTTGAAAATTTTAAAAAGTATATGATTATATTTTAGCTCTTACACATCCCCTAAAAGTTTGTTTCAGATAATACCCCCAAAAACACATCACTTTGTCCAACTTGGTTAAAACAATTAGAAACCTATCTTCACTATTTTATTTGTAACCAAATGTACATTTTGGACACAAAGTGTATGGGCAGGTGTCGGCGTGAAATAATAAGTGTTTTAATCAACAATCGTATTAATACAAAAATGTTTCACCACCGGTTAAGTGAAAAATTAATTTATCTTTAATTTAATAGAGTTTTTATTCAATGAAAACATAGAAAACTCACACCTTTTACGAGTAAGCCTTAACAAAACATTTTTTACCCTAAATATACTCACCCATTAGACGTTTCCACAGGCATTTTGCAAGAATGTATCGCTGGAAGAAAGTGCGCCAAACTAAAGTGTATTTAACCTCTTCAACGGCTTGGCGGTTAACGGTCTTTCTGATTTTTTTTTATACAACATCAAAAAATATGTTAATTTTGTTCGAAATATGAACATCCTTTATACATATTCATGATGAAAACAATGTATAGATTTTTCTTATTATTTGTCGCTAGTCACATAATTTCATAATTTTAATTATAACGAAATAAATAGAATCCACGCTTTGCTTAAGTAGTATACTTAATTATATATCTAATAGTAATACATAATGAGGATTTTTCTTACCAAATTTTGAATGAAATTGTTTTCATTTTCAAATTTAAATAAACCGTTTTAAAGCGACATCTATTTTCTGGATCCTTATTCACTTATTTAAATTTAAATATTTCACTAATATTTCAAATAAGGAATTAAAAAAGCCAGTTTATTCAATAACGACTAGTATAAATATAATTTACGTACTTTATTTAATAGTAAAGGCATAAACTTTCTTATTCTTTCCAGTTTTTTATTGTCGGATTTTTAATAAATAAATTTCGTTTTAGTGTTGAAACATCTACGTTATATATCATACATTTATTACTATTAATAAAAACATGTAAATAATGTAAACAATATCAAAAAATTATAAACGTATTTCTAAATATTAAAACTGGTTAAGATTGTTTACTACAAAAATGCTATCAAAAATAAAAAATCTTGATATTTAACAACTACATAATGCAACCAAATATACACATTTTCCGTAAAATTGTACTGTTAACCATAGAATAATATTAAATAAATAAATTGGTCGACACCTGAGCCTTTATTTCGTGATACATTTTAATTAAAAAACTCTTCATTAATTTTACTTAATTTTGTGATCTTATTTATATATCTATATTTTAATTATGTAATCATTTATATAGTCTATAGACTATGATGGAGTAAGAAATTAATTAATAATGTTCCAAACGAATATCTTTGATTAATAATAATAGTTGTTGTCACATTTTACTAAATACACTTATTCTGAATATGTCTCAAGTTATATAAACTACAGAATTTAAATAATTGTTAAAATGAATTAATTTTGCAGAATCCGGCAACGGTGGAATTAAACGTCACTTCTAACATGTTTTCGATGTGTCAATTTTGACAGTTAAACGTCGATTAATTTATTGTTTAAAAACGCCCAAAAAACTAAAGCAACTTGTGATTATTTATTTGTAGTATTAAATAGAATTAGCCGTACAATATGGAGATGCGTGATATAAATTATAACAAGAATATGTATGTGGAGACTGTAAGTAAAACAATTTTTAGTTTTCATATAACTTATATAGTGCATATTTATGTACGACTATAAAATCAGTTGCTATAATAGTGTTTTACACCTTTGTATTTGTATTTAATACTTTGTTTCTCTTACAATCAATTTATTTATTACTAATGGATAGATAAAAATATGTACTTAATAATAAGTTTTTTCTTGTATTACTTGATGGTTGTAGGCTTCCGGTAATAAAATTAGCCGACAGACGGTGCTCTGCGGCTCACAAAACATTGTGCTACAAGGGAAGGTTATCGTGCAACAGGATGCGATCATAAGGGGCGATCTCGGCAATGTTAAAACTGGTAGATACTGTATTATCAGTAAGGAGGTCGTCGTAAGACCGGCGCATAAGAAATTCAGTAAAGGGTAAGGTACATTTAAAGTTTAATGTATTTGTTTTTGAAATTTTCAATTGTGTTTAAATAAATTTCAAACTCTTATTGGATTATCAATTGATACTTTAAGATTTTATTTGTGTGTTTCAATTGTTTTTAAGAAAAAAACGTGTTTTATATTTTTTTGAATAAAATTTCAACTATTTTTTAAGTATGAAGTGCTATTTTTGGGGGTATATTCTAAAGTTCTACCTATTTTTATGTAATGTTTAAACTGTAAAACAAATTATTCTAAATTTGTATTAACTTAAGCAAATTTAAATGTACTTATTAGAAATTAATATTTTTGAATGATTTTCATTTTTCACTTGGTGAAATATTTAAAACTATTATTGATGAAGGTTTAAATTAAATTACACTTGCTTTGTTTCACAAGTAAATGGTAATGAACTAGTTGTTTTTAAATTTAACTGTTTACCAAATGTTATTTTTAACTATCTTGTTAAGAATAAATTATAAAAAAAAAAAAAAAAATGGGAACATTTTAATTGGATTTTTTTTTCAAATTCTCACTTTCATAAAATGTTTAAATTATTTTGTTTAAAAGAAACACTAGATTTTTTAACTGTTTATATAAGCTTTGAAAACAAAATGTTTATTATTGAATTTATGAGTCGGATACATCTGTTGTTTTATTTCAATACAATTTCAACTGATTTGAGTTTTAAACTTTTTTTCACCAAATTTAACTGATTCTTTTAAGCAAATTTTTAATTGTTTTTTACAATGAGAACTAAAAATTGATTCAGTGATAAAACTTGTGTGCTTTTATTGTGCGAAAAAATTGTACATGTTTACAGGATTATTTTAGGAAATAACGATCACAACTGTCAATTTAGTTTTTAATTAATAAAAATATACATATTAAGTGCAACAACCAGTAACCGTCAACAAATGTACCTTGAAGATGCATTCCATCTATACAATCTTATAAAAATACTTCATGCATTCCTCCACAAAGAAAATAAACTTTATATAAACTCTTAACGTGCTAAATGATTGAAATGATTAAATCAACACTTTACAGTCTTTTTATTTTTAAGTAGCGTATTTCAGTCTATAGTTAGCTTTTGTTTAAAAAATTGGTATTTATAAAAATATTGTTTTTATAAAATAAGTACTACAATTGGAAAAATTAATATTTAAAGAACTTTCTACATAAATATTGTTATTTGTTGAAAATTCATTTTCACTGTTTTAATGTTAAAGTAAAAACATTTTTTTTGGTTAGGTTCACAATAAAAGTATGACAACATCGGAAATGTCTATCTAACATTTAAATCTTCTCCCAATAGAAGAATTCATTACGAACAGCACCATGTTAAGCATTATATGTTTTTACTTTAATGTTAAAAAATAATCTAACTGTAAAGTGTTTTAATAAAAATAAGGCAATAACGTAAAATAACTAGACTGAATTTTAAACTTCTGTAATTGGCTTTAGAGAATGTGAACTAAATCAAAAGGTTTGTATTTTTGAAAATTTCAGAGTAGCGTTTTTTCCCCTCAACATCGGTGATCACGTGTACGTCGGTGAGAAGTCAATCGTAAACGCGGCCGTCGTTGGCAGTTACGTGTACATAGGAAAAAACTGTGTGATCGTGAGTACGAGTACTATTTTCTTCAACACAACACAAAAAAGAGTGTGCTCTCATTTCAGGGCCGGAGGTGTCAACTGAAAGACTGCTGTATCATCGAGGATAACACGATCCTGGCGCCTGAGACGGTTGTCCCGTCCTTCACGAGGTACGGTGGTTCCCCGGGCGTTCAGATCGATGACGTCCCCGAGTGCCAGATGGATCTGATGGTGGAGTTCACCAGGAGCTACTACCAACACTTCGTACCGACAAAGATTATTTAATTTTGTACTTGATAAATAAAACTATAAAAATCGTGCAAGCGGCTTATCGCCTGTTTTGAAACAGCAGGGCGGACGGTGTTCTAACTGGGATTAGCTTGGTTTCCCCGTAAACCGTCTTCACCATCCAATAATCCCTGCCGTTGATGGTCTTCTTCACACCGTTCGGACTGTTTGCGAACGGCGGCTTGAACAGCGCGTGATATGGTGGTGGTGGTGGTGCACCAGTTGTGTCCATCTCATGCCAGAGTTTGCCCTTGACGTTATCGTTGTCGGTGAACGTGGCAAACTTGAATTCTCCGTTCTTCCTGCGTTTGAACAGGTTGTTGTTCTCTTCGTGCAAGTTGTGCAGTTTGGGCGTCTTCATTCTCATCTCGCGCGACTTGTAGTGATGGATGAACAGCTCTAGAATAAAGACGATGGCAGATACTATGAAACCAGCACCGACGATTACGTAGGTCATTAATAGATCAGAATTGTAGAGTTGTCGTTCCTTGCTGCCTAAATCTAGCGGGCATATGGCGGTGTTCGGCAATTGTTCGCGGAGTTTGTACTTGATTATGCCAGATTCGACTAAATGCTGAATTCTGAAAATAACATGATTAAAAAATGTAAATGAATAAAATTTGTCTTTGTTCTTAATCTTGTATTTATCTATAATTTAATTAGTTTTTAATCAACAAATTAATATGTAGGTTGGAAAGGTAATGAATTTATTGTAACTTACACGTCATCGAACAAGTCTTGGTATTTGAATGTTTTGCTGTAGGCGAACGCTCTGTTGGTGGTAAGCACGGTCCAAGTAGTAATTACAAATGTGCACCTGTCCGCTTCCTTAACCGAAGAGTCCGTTTTGTACATGTAATCTTCGTACATGAGGTGTTCGACGATGGGTTTCTCTCCCAAGTAAAGGTAATCCCTGTTCTTCACCCAGTTCATCAGAATGGATTCGCCCGTGGCGTCCACATATTCGGATTTTGAGCCTTGAAAAGCGGTTTTAAATTCTTCCACCTACAAACAAGACGTAAATGTCATATTAAATGAAATACGAGTTTCCTTTCTTCATTTAATAATTAAACTATATAAATGTCATAAATTAGTTCTGCGCTATAAAGAGTGTTCAATCCTTGATGTTTTCTTTTGTTCCAACATAAAAATGAGTAATAATTTGATGATTGAAAGATATTTTTCATTTTGTGAAATCAGAAATACAATATCTAAATTCAATTTTGGCCAATAATATTTCTTTAACTTACTTGTTTTATACTCTCTTCTATAGCACTCCCTCTATGCGTGACCCAATTATACTTTTTAGTCCCTATGTCCTCCACTTTATTCACCGGCAACGTGAACTTGGAGAGCGTCAAGAACGCAGTCAAGTTGGCGGTGTAGAAGGCTGTTAGTATAGTAATGAAGATCCACCACGTTGCAAATAGTAGTCGAGAAGAATCTGAAATAAAAATAATGTAATTAATACCTCAACCCTAATTCCATAACTAAAACTTAAAGAAATTAACGCTTTAACAGTAATATTCATTCCTTTAAATAAAGTTAAATTAGTTGTTATTTTCATTTTCATAATTGACTATTTTACGAACGTACATATTGTCCAATTGTCTTTGATTTTAAATTAAAATATACAAGTCTGGATTTTAGAAATATTATGTTTGCTAAATATTTGGTTATTATTTTAGTATGAATTTAATTAATACTAACCAGTAATCGGTGATAATGTACTTCCTTGCTTAAGCAGAGCACCGTAGACGAACCAGATGCAAGAGGGTAGTGGATATATGGGGCATTCATCTTTTTTCCTAAGCCGTGCCTCGAGGAGGATTAAACCGTAAATGATCGGTCCGACGACCAGCAACGAAACCAGAATCAAAATCCACACTTGAAACGTGAACGGCGCCCACAGTCCGGATCCGGTGGCGGATTCCTGGGGACGTTTCATCAAAACCACCCACTCTCCTTCGTCCAGCGGCTTCGAGTAGTTTATGTAGTTTCGAAACGAGGCCATCACGGGCAGAAAGGCGGCTGTCATATCAGCTTCCTACGAAAAATCAAAACCAACGATAATTTCTAATTAATTGTGCTAATATAGCAAATTTTATACAAACATAATTTAACTATTTACACGGTGAAAGTACCACGTGGTCGATAACTACTATCCACAACCATTATTACTACATTTTTTAGTGTAAATCAATTAATTAACTATTTTTTAGTTGTTGTTGAACTTGAGAGAATGTAAGTGTAGTAGTTGGTCCAAGTCTACAATCTAATGATTGACATTTACCTTTTACAATTGAGGTATCATAGCTGGGAATAAAATGGTGGCGCTAAAAACTCAAATTGTGAAAAATTAAAATTGCATTTGGTAATTAGGAAAATTTAGAAACGCACCTTTTCTATGATTAGTTTCAAAATACATCCTCAATTAACATATTCTTAATATTACAGTTAAACAATTGAAGTATCGTAGGTAGAAACAAAATGGCGACGCTCAAAACTCAAATTGTAGGAAATAAAATTGCATTCGGTGATTAGAAAAATTATAAAAAATGAACCTTTTCTATGATTAGTTTAAAAATTCTAAAATCCATCCCCAATTAACAGATTTTTAATATTCTAGTTAAACAATTGAGATATCATAGGTGGAAACACCAATGGCGACGCTTAAAACTTTAAATTTAAAAATTCTTGTAAATCAAATTGAATTGAAAGCTCCACCTTTTCTAGGATTAGTTTCAAAATCCATCCTCAATTAACAATTGATGTATCATAGGTAGAAACAAAATGGCGACGCTTAAAACTCAAATTGTAATAAATCAAATTGATTTCGGTGATTGAAAAATTGTAAAAGCTCTACCTTTTCTAGGATTAGTTTCAAAATTTCAAAAACCATCCTCAATTAACAAATTTTTAATATTACATTTAAAAAATCAAGGTATCATAGTTGGAAACAAAATGGCGACGCTCAAAACTTAAACTGTGGAAAATCAAATTGCATTCAATGATTAGAAAAATTGCAGTTTTAATTAAACTGGAAAATACAAACTCACATATTATATCTTTAATAACTTTGAAAACAAAATAATTATAATTATTAAAAATAACGTGTATTTAAATATCAAGGCCTACTTGTCATGTTATCGACACTAATAATTCCTAAGCCTACTGCGTAATTAATTTTAAAGGTAGATATAATATAAATAAAAACATTATTTAAACTAAAATTTGTTGTATTATGTTCATATTAATTAATCGAATAAATTATATTATAGATGAGTATATAAACAAATAAATTGAACGTTCTAAAAATATCGTCATACAAAAATCGAGTTGTTTATTATTATTGTAAGGGTAAATCGTTATCAGCTGATGTGTTAAACGCGGGGTTGTGTATGCGGAGGTTTTACTATTTAATGAATATTATAATTCGACATTGGCGTGACCGTTTTAGCTCGTTAATAACATTTTCATCCGTTGAGTGGCGCACTTATCACCACGTTAATTAATACAGTTTTACTCGGACGCTTCTTATTTATAAATTATTCGCTACGTTTGTATTGTTCAATCACTCAATTTGAAATGTAATTATAAAATCAAATGTCCATTATAATAAATATAACAAGAAAAAGTAAGGTGTGGATTAAAGAAAATAAAGTTACATTCTATATTATTGGTTTTTGAGTTACGTGAAGAGAAATTTCAATTAAAACACGTTAGAATTTACATTCTTCACATACATCTAGTAAATATAAAATAAATTATGAATTGAAAGTTAAATTCAACAATGAAAGTCACAATAATTGTGTATTTAAATACAGTTTTTTCCATCAAGAGTTTCTCTGCTTTTTATATAAAATCAGTATGTAGAATGTTTCTGTTATCCTATGTTATTTTTAAACACTTTAAATAATGATAATTTATTATTATTAATAACATACAGTTGCTTTTATTATTTACACCAATACATAAGAAAAAGTAATTTACATATAAATCAATTTTCTTACTTATCGCGCTTAATGTAAAAGTTTTACTTCATTTTTTTTTTCTCTTTCTCACTATAACCGGTAATTTATAATAAAACGAAAAACACGTAATGAACCCGAACAGGTCGACCTTCGGCGGCCGCTAATCACTAATTTTGTGGACAGTGAAAGAAAGGTATTTTTCAAACGCACACGTAAAGTGTCGCCGCCACATTAATTATTTATGCACTCGTTCGACGTTTCACCACTTTGGTTTATAACTTTTATCATTATTTTATATAGATTCCGTCATTACACGCACGCTACAAACAATACGACTTTATTACGAATCGTAAATTTGAAAATAAATCATTTCCGCTTAAGACAAATCTTGTAATCTTAGGTTCAAAGATTTGTAGCATATTGTAATAATATTTAAACATCTGTATAGTTTTTGAATTTACGTGAAGTGATTAATTACAACAAATAATTATTATTTATTGGTTTATTAATATTTAAATAATTTAATTACTTACACCTCTGACAAGTTTTCCTAAGACACCGTCCGCATCTTGGTCTAAGCTGCTGTCTCTAGGTTTGATGACCGAATAGGTAAAACTGTATTTTTCAGCCATGATGTTCATGATGTCGAAAGCCAATCCTTGCCCCACAATTTTCCCATTTACTTCGGTCGTTCCGCTTAGGGGCATATTCTGAAATTATTTTGAAAATAAGTAAACCAGCTCGTCGTAACTCTACCTCAGAGGAACAGCATTCTTCTCCACTGCTACTAAATCTAGGGTACCGAACCACAATATCACCGAAATCAAACTAGTTCAGATTGATCTGCAACAACAAGGCACCGCCGATGTCCAGAGAAAACAGAGCTCAACGGAAAACAGAAGACGCCGTTTATTGGGACAATAAAGTGCACCTCCTCCAAAAAGGAGTACTGCGTCAATACACCCCAAACGTTGACAACGAAGACGCTCAACAATGTATCGCGAAGGAAAAGAGTCACAGCCCTGTTGAAAGAATTCCACGATAACCCGACATTATGGATTACGTTACTATTGGAAGAAGATGAGGGATGATATTACCAAATTCCTCAAAAGTTGCATCCTATGTCAGAATTACAAACCAAATAACTTGAAGCCGGCAGGAATATTCCAGAGGCGACCCACCCACCGTACATATCTATTTAATTTTAAGCTACGAAAAGAAGTTTTAGTTTACAAGAAACCCAAACTGTCACTGAAATGTATTTTTAAAATTCATTGATAAAAAAGTGAATTGTAGTGTAAGATTTATGAATATGTAAAGTGGGTAAGAGGCCACTATCCCACCCTTCAATTTCCTGAACATAAATCAAGACTTTATTAAATAAATTGACTTTTTATCATTTAGAATTTCTAATTCTGCGTAATTCAATTTGCAAGAAACCTAAATTGCCACTGAAAAGTCTTTTTAAACAATAGTTTGTGTGTAAATTTTTCATAAAACAATTGATAAACGTCATCTAGAAACAAAATTACAATCCCATATGTTTTAAAGGACAAGAAAATTACATTCTAGAGTTTAAAAATGTTTTAAAAAATTACCATAACAGGAATTACGTTCAAACTTTCAGAATCTATTGTCAAATAGTAAGCTTACGAATTTTTCCTAAAACAATTGATATACGTCAACTAGAAACAAAATTTTAGTCCATTATGTTTATGCTGAATGAATGAATAATTACATTCTAGAGTTTGAAAAACTGCGAAAAGAATTAGGTTCAAATTTTCAGGATCTACTGATAAATACTGTGTTTATAAGATTTTGATAAAACAATTGATATACGTCACCTAGAAACAAAATTACAATACCTTATGCTTAAACTTGAGGATAAGAAAATTACATTTAAGCGTCTAAGTATATTCGGGAAATATTCAATCACTATTTAGTTTCTATTAAAGAAATTTGAGGGTGGGATAGTGGCCACCCACCCGCCCTATATGTATATATTAATTTTAAATCCGAACACTGTTTTTATGTTATTTAAAATTACATTCATATTTCTGTTCGTATTTTTGTTTCTATAAACTAAAACACTGTTTGTTATTCAAGTTTTAAAGGTATGTGTAGGGTGGGTGGGTGTCCACTATTACACTCTACAATTTCTTTAACAATAGCAAAGGATTTGATTAAAATTAATTGTTTTAAATCAGAATTAACATTGAAAATCTTAAATATATTTAGAAAACATGAAAATATTTTTTTATTTATGTTGGAGAAATTGGAGGGTGGGATAGTGACCACCCTCCCATCCTACATATTTTTTTTTAAATTTAAAGCTAGAACTCTCTTCTTACGTTATTTAAATCTGCAATCGTATTTCTATTCGTATTTGTTTTGATTTAAATTGAATACACTATTTATCACTTAAATTAAAAAAATATATAGAGGGTGGGTGGGTGGCCTCTAACCTAACCTCCAATTTTTTAAACACGAGCACAGGATTTATTTTAAATTTATTGCTTAGAATCAAAATTAACAATGAATGTCTTAAGTATAATAAAAACACATTTAAATAATCTTTGGTTTATGTTAAAGAAATTAAAGGGTGCGATAGTGGAGACCCACCCACCTTACATATTTTTATTTATTCTTTAAAACCAGAACACTGATTTTACGTTATTTACAACAGCATTCGCATTTCTGCGCGTATTTTTGTTTATATAAACTAAATCACTGATTGTAACTCAAGTTTGAAAAGTATATGTAGGGTGGGTGGGTGTCTGCCGTTTCATAATCTATTAAACAAGAGTTTGTTTATAAATTTTTCATAAAACAATTGATATACGTTACCTAGAAACAAAATTACAATCCCTTATGTTTAAAATTAAAGACAAGAAATTACATTTAAGTGTCAGTTTATTTAGAAAAAATTCAAACAATCTTTAGTTTATGTTAAAGATTATGAAAGGTGGGATAGTGGCCACCCACCCACCCTACATGTATATATTAATTTTAAATCCGAACACTGTTTTTATGTTATTTAAAACAGCATTCGCATTTCTGGTTGTATTTTTGTTTCTACAAAATAAATCACTGTTTGTAACTCAAGATTTAAAAGTATGTGTAAAGTGGGTGGGTGTACACTATTCCACTCTACAATTTCTTTAATATGAGCAACGGATTTATTTACAGTTAATTTTAACTTTTCAAGGTTTCTAAAATTTCAACATTTGTTTGATTAAATCTATTAAACTTTGTAATATTGTTATGTTTATTTACGTTTTACAACTTTTAATTAAAAACTTCGCGTATGTTTTACTGATTGGAGGGTGGGTTAGAGGCCTCCCACCCACCCTACATATACATATTAACTTTAATTACTGATCGCCTCCCGGTTTGCAATAATTTTAATTACAAAATTTGAATAGAAGAAAATTGACAAACTAAAATGTTTGAGTGTGTAAATTAATAAAAAAATATATAAATGAGTCATGAAATGGCTTTAAATCAAGCTTAAATATGATTAGCTATAGAAGGTCATTTATATTTAAACTAAAATTTGGATTATGCTTTATTTTTATTACAAACAAGGTTTTATTGTTTTATAAGCAGCAAAATCATCAACAATTAGTATTTATAGTTATTATGTATATGTAGGGTGGGTGGGTGGCCTCTATCCCCGCCTCCAATCAGTAAAACATAAGCGAGGGTTTTAATTAAAAGTTGTAAAACGTAAGTAAACATAACTTTATTGCAAAATTTAATAGATTTATTCAAACAAATTTTTCAAATAATTTTTGAAGATGTTTTACTGATTGGAGGGTAGGATAGAGGCCACCCACCCACCCTACATATACTTATAAACTCTAATTCCTTATCGTCTCGCGGTTTCTAGTAAAATTAATTTCAAAATTTTTGAATAAAAAAGTAATTAAAAAGATAAAATTTTTGAGTGAGTAAATTAGTAAATATTTGATGCTTGATGGGTGGGCAGACTTTAAATCTAAATTAGATAATATTAGCTATTGAATGTCATTTATATTTAAACTTAAATTTGTACTATGCTTTATTTTTTTATTACATACAAGGTTTTATTGTTTTGTAAGCAGCAAATCCTTCAACAATTAGTATTTATAGTTATTATGTATATGTAGGGGGGGTGGGTGGTCTCTATCCCACCCTCCAATCAGTTAAACATAAGCGAGGGTTTTAATTAAAAGTTGTAAGACGTAAATAAACATAACATTATTGCAAAATTTAATAGATTTAATCAAACAAAATTTTCAAATAATTTTTGAAGATGTTTTACTGATTGGAGGGTAGGATAGAGGCCACCCACCCACCCTACATATACTTATAAACTCTAATTCCTTATCGTCTCGCGGTTTCTAGTAAAATTCATTTCAAAATTTTTGAATAAAAAAATAATTAAAAAGGTAAAATTTTTGAGTGAGTAAATTAGTAAAAATTTGATGCTTTATGGGTGGGCAGGCTTTAAATTTAAATTAGATAATATTAGCTGTAGAAAGTCATTTATATTTAAATTTTGATTTTGTTTTATTTTTTCTTACATAAATGGTTCGACTGTTTTTAGCAGCAAAATCATCAACGACTAGCAATTAAAAGTTGTCATGTATATGTAGGGTGGGTGGGTGGCCTCTATCCCACCCTCCAATCAGTAAAACATAAGCGAGGGTTTTAATTAAAAATCGTAAAACATTAATAAACATAACATTACTGCAAAATTTAATAGATTTATTCAAACAAATTTTTCAAATAATTTTTGATGATGTTTTACTGATTGGAGGGTGGGATAGAGGCCACCCATCCACCCTACATATACATATAAACTCTAATTCCTTATCGTTTCGCGGCTTCTAGTAAAATTAATTGCAAAAGTTTTGAATAAAAAGTAATTAAAAAGGTAAAATTTTTAAGTGAGTAAATTAGTAAAAATTTGATGGGTGTGCAGACTTTAAATCTAAATTAAATAATATTAGCTATAGAAAGTAATTTATATTTAAACTTAAATTTTGATTTTGTTTTATTTTTTATTACATAAAGGGTTTGACTGTTGTCAGCAGCAAAATCATCAACGATTATCAATTAAAGTTGTCATGTATATGTAGGGTGGGTGGGTGGCCTCTTTCCACCCTACAATGAGTAAAACATAAGCAAGGGTTTTAATTAAAATTTGTAAAACGTAAGTAAACATAACATTATTGCAAAATTTAATAGATTTAATCAAACAAAATTTTCAAATAATTTTTTATGATGTTTTACTGATTGAAGGGTAGGATAGAGGCCACCCACCCACCCTACATATACATATGAACTTTAATTACTTATCGTCTCGCTGTATCCAATGAAATTAATTATAAAGCTTTTTGAACAAAAAAGTAATTAAAAAAGCAAACTTTTTTAGTGAGTAAATTAATAAAAATTTGATGCATGATGGATGGGCAGACTTAAAATATAAATTAGATAATATTAGCTATAGAAAGTAATTTTATAAAGGGTTTGACAGTTTTTAGCAGCAAAATCATTAACAATTAGTAATTAAAGTTGTCATGTATATGTAGGGAGGGTGGGTGGCCTCTATCCCACCCTCCAATCAGTAAAACATAAGCGAGGGTTTTAATTAAAGTTTGTTAAACGAAAACAAACATAACACTATAGCAAAATTTAATAGATTTATTCAAACAAATTTTTCAATAAATTTTGATCATGTTTTACTGATTGGAGGGTCGGATAGAGGCCACCCACCCACCCTACATATACATAAACTTTAATTCCTTATCATCTCGATGTATCTAATGAAATTATTTACAAAACTTTTTAATAAAAAAGTAACTAAAAAAGCAACATTTTTGAGTGAGTAAATTAGTAAAAATTTGATGCATGATGGGTGGACAGATTTTAAATCTAAATTAGATAACATTAGCTATAGAAAGTCATTTATATTTAAACTTAAATTTTGATTTTGTTTTTTTTTTTTATTACATAAAGGGTTTGACTGTTTTTAGCAGCAAAATCATTAACAAATAGTAATTAAAGTTGTCATGTATATGTAGGGTGGGTGGGTGGCCTCTATCCCACCCTTCAATCAGTAAAACATAACCGAGGGTTTTAATTAAAAGTCGTAAAACGTTAATAAACATAACATTACTGCAAAATTTAATAGATTTATTCAAACAAATTTTTCAAATAATTTTTGATGATGTTTTACTGATTGGAGGGTGGGATAGAGGCCACCCACCCACCCTACATATACATATAAACTCTAATTCCTTATCGTCTCGCGGCTTCTAGTAAAATTAATTGCAAAATTTTTGAATAAAAAAGTAATTAAAAAGATAAAATTTTTGAGTGAGTAAATTAGTAAATATTTGATGCTTGATGGGTGGGCAGACTTTAAATTTAAATTAGATAATATTATCTATAGAAAGTCATTTATATTTAAACTTAAATTTTGATTTTGTTTTTTTTATTACATAAAGGGTTTGACTGTTTTAGCAGCAAAATCATCAACAATTAGTAAATAAAGTTGTTATGTATATGTAGGGTGGGTGGGTGGCCTCTATCCTACCCTTCAATCAGTAAAACATCATCAAAAATTATTTGAAAATTTTGTTTGATTAAATCTATTAAATTTTGCAATAATGTTATGTTTATTTACGTCTTACAACTTTTAATTAAAACCCTCGCTTATGTTTAACTGATTGGAGGGTGGGATAGAGACCACCCACCCACCCTACATATACATATACACTTTAATTCCTTATCGTCTCGCTGTATCCAATGAAATTAATTACAAAACTTTTTGAATAAAAAAGTAATTAAAAAGGTAAAATTTTTGAGTGAGTAAATTAGTAAACATTTGATGCATGATGGGTGGACAGATTTTAAATCTAAATTAGATAATATTAGCTATAGAAAGTCATTTATATTTAATCTTAAATTTTGATTTTGTTTTATTTTTTTATTGCATAAAGTGTTTGACTGTTTTTAGCAGCAAAATTATCAACAATTAGTAATTAAAGTTGTTATGTATATGTAGGGTGGGTGGGTGGCCTCTATCCCACCCTCCAATCAAAAAAACATAAGCGAGGGTTTTAATTAAAATTAACGTAAATAAACATAACATTATTGCAAAATTTAATAGATTTATTCAAACATATTTTTCAAATATTTTTTGATGATGTTTTACTGATTGGAGGGTAGCATAGAGGCCACCCACCCACCCTACATATACATATAAACTTTAATTACTTATCGTCTCGTTGTATCCAATGAATTTAATTACAAAACTTTTTGAATAAAGAAGTAATTAAAAAGGCAAAACTTCGAGTGAGAAAATGTGATGCATAATGGGTGGCCAGACTTTAAATCTACATTAGATAATATTAGCTGTAGAAAGTCATTTATATTTAAACTTAAATTTTGATTTTGTTTTATTTTTTATTCCTAAAAGTGTTTGACTGTTTTTTAGCAGCAAAATCATCAACGATTAGCCATTAAAGTTGTCATGTATATGTAGGGTGGGTGGGTGGCCTTTATCCCACCCTCCAATCAGTAAAACATAAGCGAGGGTTTTAATTAAAAGTTGTAAAACGTAAATAAACATAACATTATTGCAAAATTTAATAGATTTATTCAAACAAACTTTTCAAATAATTTTTGATGATGTTTTACTGATTGAAGGGTAGGATAGAGGCCACCCACCCACCCTAGATATACATATAAACTTTAATTACTTATCGTTTCGCTGTATCCAATAAAATTAACTACAAAACTTTTTTAACAAAAACATAACTTTAATGCAAACAAATTTTTCAAATAATTTTTGATGATGTTTTACTGACCTGCCCACCCTGCAAGAATGATGTATAGCTTAGGAGTGCAGCTCAACTTCACCCCTACTTCTTACCTACCAACCCCAAGAAAACCCGATGGGTTGGAAAAATTGGGATTGGAAGATTCAGCTTACCATCTTAGTGGGAACACAATACTAAAAGGAACGGACTATACGTCATCATCCATGGAAAAGAAGCCATTACCTATGAAGTTCCCTTCCTGGACGACCAAGCCACTATATTTATTTTAAACTTAACTTAACTGCAGCATATCCATCCCATCCGACGAAGAGGACATCCTCGCAAGACCCAGCATTAACTGGTTAATTCATCGGGACGACATCGGCAGCAAGGGAGGAGAGTGTAACGTCTACCACGAGTAATTTTAACAAGATAATTCTTGATCGTTAATTTAATAAGTTTTTAAAATATAACAATGAAAATTTAAAATTGATTTTAGATTTCCTAATTAGTATTTTATAACTTTCACACCACAAAAAAACACACACAAATTATACATCAACATACCTCAGTGGTTGTTATTCGGATGTTTTTACCCTTCACGTCCACGGCTAACTCTTGTAGCCATCCTTTTCTTGTGTCTATAAACTCGGGCGCTGAAAATAAAAAATGTTTAGATTCAACATAATAAATAATAAGTGAGGTGCAAAGTGCTTAGTATTTATTAAATTATAGGATTACAAAGGCGACACCCACATACAGCAAGGTGTAGAATTTGGTTTATAGGTTTTCAAATGTAAAATAATATTTATTTGCTCTTTCCTAAATATCAAACCACATATTTTTAAAATTAATACTAAAAAATAGACTTTTTAAAGTTATATAAGGTAAATAAAATATTAAAATTATTAATTAAATTTTCACCGATTTGATCAAATATTTTATTTATCTTATATATTATGGAATTTCGTCAATTCAATATTTATTCAAGTTAAAAAATATGTATATTGTTTCCCAATAAATCGTCCCACAAGGATCTCCCAAAAGAATGTTTACATATAGTGGACTAATGAGGATCAATTTACCAAGCAAAATTTCATGGTATTTTAATTATTATGGGTATGAAATTTTACAATAATTTATTTAAATTGTTTATCTCATGCAATTTACTATAATCAAGTAGGCAGTATGGAAATATTTGCTACAATTACTAATTATCAATTTTATGTATTTAAATGCGACCCATATTATTTTCCGATTTATTAAAAGCGAATTTTCCATCATGCTTAACTCGAACGTAAAAAATACGACTCAATTTATTACGTATTATCCGATAAACGACACTTTTGTGTGTATTGTACGTAGAACGGTAATCATCGATCACTGATAGTATCCGGTAATAAAGTGTAATATTTTTTCATGGTGATTATCGTTCACGTTTTACTTTTTATATACGTAGATACGAAAGACGGTCGTAAATCATGATTCTGTTAATTAAATTACCGATTATCGGAATTGATGATAAGAATAAGTTATTTATAGTAAAGCAGCAGTGGTTAATGTTTATTGGCGAATAATTATTGCTCTTAATCTGTACAATCAGACTGATATTGTCGATTATTAATCATATGAACATTAATTTACACCAAACGTTTTTTTAATTAAGATTCAAAATGTTAGGCGAAGAATAAGAAATAAAATCGGTAGTCTGCAATAACGCCAAAGTGATTTTAATGTCCACAAAGCTAGGGGATTGTTTTGAAATCAAATCGGTAGTCAAGAATAAGGTAGATGCAAACGTGCAATTTATGATCTTGTTTTGTTTTAATAAAGCTCTTTGATTATAATAATTTGGTATAAACTATTGGCCTATAACTGGAAAAGAAGGAGAAATTTATTAATATACGAGAGCCTTCCAGAAAATAGTTAGTCTTTCATAAATTTTAAAGATCTCGTTTATATTCATTAAAAAAGTATCTCTCCCAATTATCAATATTTTGAGTGGTAATGATGTCGATAGAATAGTAGGTACATTTAATAAAATAATTTATTTAACGTTTATAACAATTTTGTACATTCGAAGTTAATAAAAGAAACAAAATATCCAAAGTGGGTTACTCATAAATTAACCACGTTGACCAAGGAAAAAAAGAGAACACATATAACAGCCAGGTTTACATAATTACTATATTTCCATCCAAGAACTACGGTCGTAATGTTATCAACTAAATAACGTACTATATGATCATTATATTAGTAAAATGGAATCAAGTATAAAATTCAGAGTTTTTTGGAATTATATGAACTATTGTCGAAACTCGTCTGCTCTTCCTAAAAATCTATATTTAAGAAATAAATCAGCTGATAGAGTGGAGTTCTTTGCTGACTATTTCTCATCCATGTATGGGAAATCTGATTCAAATGCTTCTCCAAGCCTTCAGTTAGATTGATCTGTTAACTTGTGCAATCTAAATATTACGAATGTTTTATCAAGCTTAAGTGATTCCAGTAGTGTGGGTCCTGAGGGAATCCTAAGCTTTTTTTTAAAGACATGTAAATTTGCTCTAGCGAAATAGATTTTTAAAATCTTTAGGAAAGCAGAAAGACCGCATCATAAATTTACCAAATCCATACCTGTGGTCAAAAAGCGCTCTTTTTAATCTGTTCTGTTAGCATTGAGATTTGGTATCACCAATCTAAACAGATACAATGTTAACCTTTCTTTATACGTTATAAATTAAGCCTTTACATTACTAACTTACGAAAATTTGTTTACCCTTAAGGGAAGGTTCTCTAAAAAAGGAATATGAAGCATATATTCAAGCTTGCTTACAATCAAGATCCACTGGTAATCTTAGTCATTATATCAGACTTATACTGACTTTTCCAAGGCCTTCGATCGTGTCGACCACAACATTTTGTTAAAGAAGTTGAGCACTGGTTCATTTTGGAAGAAAATATTGTCGATTGGTTTTGTAGCCACCTAAAGGATAAAGTCCAGAAACTCCGAATTGCATATACTTGTTTGTCCCTCAGGATTCACCCTGTGGCCCTATTTTAATCCTGTTGTTCATTAATGACATTGGACAAAATTTAAAACATAGTAAATTATTCTGATTGTTGTTTCGTAAATAACATCAAGGTTGAAATTATATCTTATTAAAATCTATGATATTGTGTTTTAGTTTTTTACTTTCCCTATATAGAAAGTATTGTTTTCGAGAATAAACACGTCTGTGGGTGCTGATTGGTTTAAGATGAAACTTTAAACTTAAGGTTTTATCATTAAAAATTGGAACTGAAAAACTTTTGGTAAACATTCATAAACTGGAAGTGGATGTTTACTCGAGGCGATTGTTTGTTTTGCTAAATATTAAACAAAAGTTTAAGGCAATGAGAAGCTGAACAAGTTTTATTAGAACATGTTTTTCATAAAGTTCTTAATATTTTTTGCCTACTGCTAATAAACCATAGGAGTAACATAAAATTTATATAACAAGTAATTGTAAAGAATCCAAAATTGAGCTAATTTTTAAGAATAGCCTTTTTCCCTAAACCTCATAGTTTTCGAGAAAAATGAAAGGCAATTACATCACCACCTTTTTTATGTTTCTTTACATTTTCAACTTTTATTTAAAACTCTCCCTTATGATTTACTGATTGAAGAGTGGGATAGAGGCCACCCACCCACCCTACATATACATTATAACTTTAAATACTAATCGTTGATGATTTCGCTCCAAAAAATAATAAAACCTTGTATGTAATAAAAAAATAAAGCATAATCCAAATTTATAGTACTTTCCCCATATTTTTTCTCGAAAGCTATGAGGTTTACGCAAATGGTTATTCTTAATAATTTGCTTAATTTTGGATTCTTTAATTTAATAATTACTTGTTATATAAATTTCATGTAACTCTTATAATTTATTAGAATTAGGCAAAAATTGTTAAAATTATTCATTTAAATTTTTTTCTAGGAAGTTTTTGCAAATTCTTACAGGGAAAGTAAGAAAGATGTAGAATCCATCAACAATTAGTATATAAATTTGTCATATATGTATAGGATGGGTGGGTGCTCTCTAAACCACCCTCCAATCAGTAAAACGTAAGCGATGGTTTTAATTAAAAGTTGTAAATCGTAAATAAACATAACATTAATGTAAATTTTCAAAGATTTATTCAAACAAATTTTTAAAATAATTTTTGATGATGTTTTACTGATTGAAGGGTGGGATAGAGGCCACCCACCCACCCTACATATACATATAAACTTTAATTCCTTATCGTCTCGCAGTTTCCAATAAAATTAATTACAAAACTTTTTGAATAAAAAAGAAATTAAAAAGGTATAGTTTTTGACTGAGTAAATTAATAATTTGATATATGGTGAGTAGGCAGACTTTAAATCTTAATTGAATAAGATTAGCTATAGAAAGCCAGTTATATTTAACTTAAATTTTGATTTTGTTTTATTTTTTCTTACATACAAAGTTTTATTTATTTGTAACCAGCAAAATTATTAACAATTATTATTTAAAGTTATATGTATATGTAGGGTGGGTGGGTGGCCTCTATCCCACCCTCTAATCAGTTAATCATAAGCAAGGGTTATAAATAAAAGTTGTAAAATATAAATAAACACAAAATAATACCAATTGTTAGATATTTATTCATACAAAATTTCAAATAATTTTTAGTGATGTTTTACTGTTTGGCGAGTGGGATAGAGGCCACCCACCCACCCTACATATACATATAAATTTCAATTACTGATCGTCTCGCGGTTTGGAGTAAAATTAATTACAAACTTTTTGAATAAAGAAGAAATTCAAAAGGTAAAATTTTTGAGTGAGGAAATTAATAAAAAAAATATGCATGATGGGTGGGCAGACTTTAAAAATCCAAATTAGATAAGATTAGCTGTAGAAGGTCATTTATATTTAAAATTAAATTTGGATAATGCTTTATTTTTTATTATATACAAGGTTTTAATTTTTTTTTTGCAGCAAAATCATCAACAATTAGTATTTAAAGTTATTGTGTATGTTTAGGGTGGGTGGGTCTAACCCACCCTCCAATCAGTAAATCATAAGCGAGGGTTTTAACTAAAAGCTGTAAAATGTAAAGAAACATAAAAAATGTGCTATTCCCAATAATTTTGGATTCTTTACAATTTCTTGTTATAAAAATTTCATGTAAAATTATAATATTTAAATATATTCACAAAAATATTCTGTAGTGACACGAGATTATTAAGTAAAGAATTGATCACCACTCGTTTTGTTGATAAAGTGTTGATCAATTAATAATATTCCATAATATTTCAAGTGAGAAAGTTATTCAAGAAACATCAGTTCAGTTTATTGTGTCTTACGGTTTTTAGTATTATTTCTTATTATAGCCATTTTAATTCTAATTATCTCCACATTTTAAGAACCAAAAACAATTAAGTAGTAATAATACTCCATCGCAATGATCGACATTAAAAAGAAAAGGCTTTTTACGCATCGCCCTTTCACAGCAATTCAATTGAAGTGTTAAATAATTGTACAAATTTGACCTTTCCTTCTCTTTACTTTTATAAATGTGTATGTTTATCTTTATATTTACTTCGTCTTCATATTTATATCAAAATTACGAATTATTTTACCTCTGTAACTTTAAAATTACGCTTCGAGTTAGAATGTGTTGAAATTTTTAGTTTGCGTTCTTTCCATTGGCGGAAAAAATATAAAAACAATCGCTATAAACTGAAAACTTTCAATATTAATTCCAAACACTTTCCTCTTTATAATTTTGTCAAAATTAGAAATTATTTTACCTTTGTAACTTTAAAATTGCGCTTCGAGTTAGAAAGTGTTGAAATCTTTAATTTGCGTTCTTTCCATTAGCGGAAAACAAATTAAAAACTATTGCTACAAACTGAAAACTTTTAAAATTAACTACTTTGGAGTTAATCATTTTGCCTAAACTAGAAATTATTTTATCTTTGTAACTTTAAAATTGTGCTTCGAGTTAGAAAGTGTTTAAATTTTTAATTTGTGTTCTTTCCATTAGCGGAAAAAAATTAAAAACTATTGCTACAAACTGAAAACTTTCAAAATTAACTCCAAACACTTTCGTCTTTATAATTTTGTCAAATTTAGAAATTGTTTTGCCTTTGTACCTTTAAAATTTCGCTTGGAGTTGGAAAGTGTTGAATTTTTTTAATTTGCCTTCTTTCCATTACCGGAAAAAAAATTAAAAAAACTATTGCTACAAACTGAAAACTTTTAAAATTAACTCAAAACGTTTTCGTGTTAATAATTTTGCCAAAATTAGAAATTATTTCACCTTTGTATCTTTAAAATTAAGTTGGAGTTTCAAGGTGTTGAAATTTTCAATTTGCGTTCTTTCCATTGGAGGAAAAAATATATAAAAACAATTGCTACAATCAGAAAAAATTTAAAATTAACTCCAAACACTTTCGGCTTTATAATTTTGTCAAAATTAGGAATTATTTTGCCTGTGTAACTTTAAAATTACGCTTGGAATTAGAAAGTGTTGAAATTTTTAATTTGTGTTTTTCCGTTGGGGAAAAAATATAAAAACAATTTCTACAAACTGAAAACTTTCAAAATGAATGCCAAACACTTTCGTGTTAATAATTTTGCCAAAATTAGAAATTAATTTGCCTAATGTTGAAATTTTTAATTTGCGTTCTTTCCATTGGCAGAAAAAATATAAAAACAATTGTTACAAACTGTAAACTTTCAAAATTAATTCCAAATACTTTCGTCTTTATAATTTTGTCAAAATTAGAAATTATTTTACCTTTGTATCCTTTAAATCACGCTTGGAATTAGAAAGTGTTGAAATTTTTAATTTGCGTTTTTAAGTTGGGGAAAAAAATATAAAAACAATTGTTACAAACTGAAAACTTTTAAAATTAACTCCAAATACTTTCGCCTTTACAATTTTGTCAAAATTAGGAATTATTTTGCTATTGTAACTTTAAAATTACGCTTGGAGTTCGAAAGTGTTGAAATTTTCAATTTGCGTTCTTTCCATTGGCGGAAAAATATAAAAACAATTGCTACAAACTGAAAACTTTTAAAATTAACTCCAAACACTTTCGTCTTTATAATTTTGTCAAAATTAGAAATTATTTTGACTTTGTAACTTTAAAATTACGCTTGGAGTTCGAAAGTGTTGAAATTTTTAATTTGCGTTCTTTCCATTGGCAGAAAAAATATAAAAACAATTGCTACAAACTAAAAACTTTTAAAATTAACTCCAAACGCTTTCGTCTTTATAATTTTGCCAAAATTAAAAATTGTTTTGCCTTTGTACCTTTAAAATTTTGCTTGGAGTTGGAAAGTATTGAAATTTTTAATTTGCATTATTTCCATTGGCGGAAAATCTATAAAAACAATTGTTACAATCTGAAAACTTTTAAAATTAACAATTAACAATTTTGCCAAAATTAGAAATTGTTTTGCCAACATTAGGCAAATTTTTAATTTGCGTTCTTTCCATTGGCGGAAAAAAATATAAAAACAATTGCTACAAACTGAAAACTTTTAAAATTATCTCCGAACACTTTCTCCTTTAAAATTTTGTTATAATTAGAAATTGTTTTGCCTTTCTACCTTTAAAATTTGGCTTGGAGTTGGAAAGTGTTGAAATTTTTAATTTGCGTTTTTCAGTGGGGAAAAAAATATAAAAAAACAATTGTTACAAACTGAAAACATTCAAAATTAATTCCAAATACTTTCGTCTTTATAATTTTGTCAAAATTAGAAATTATTTTACCTTTGTATCCTTTAAATCACGCTTGGAGTGTTGACATTTTTAATTTGCGTTTTTCAGTTGGGGAAAAAATATAAAAGCAATTGCTACAAACTGAAAACTTTAAATTAACTCCAAACTCTTTCGTCTTTATAATTTTGATAAAATTAAAAATTGTTTTGCTTTTGTAACTTTAAAATTACGCTTGGAATTAGAAAGTGTTCAAATTTTTAATTTGTATTTTTTCCATTGGTGGAAAAAATATAAAAACAATTGATCCAAACTGAAAACTTTAAAAATTAATGCCAAACACTTTCCTCTTTATATTTATTTTGAAAATTGGGAATTATTTTGCCTTTGTAACTTTAAAATTACGCTTGGAGTTCGAAAGTGTTGGAATTATTAATTTGCGTTCTTTCCATTGGGAAAAGAAATATAAAAACAATTGCTACAAACTGAAAACTTTCAAAATTAACTCCAAACACTTTTGTTTTTATAATTTTGTCAAGATTAGAAATTGTTTTGCCATTGTACCTTTAAAATTTCGCTTGGAGTTAGAAAGTGTTGAAATCTTTAATTTGCGTTCTTTCCATTAGCGGAAAACAAATTAAAAACTATTGCTATAAACTGAAAACTTTCAAAATTAACTCCAAACTCTTTCGTCTTTATAGTTTTAATAAAATTAAAAATTGTTTTGTCTTTGTAACTTTAAAATTATGCTTGGAATTAGAAAGTGTTCAAATTTTTAATTTGTATTTTTTCCATTGGCGGAAAAAATATAAAAACAATTACTACAAACTGAAAACATTAAAAAAAAACTCCAAATACTTTCGCCTTTATAATTTTGTCAAAATTAGAAATTATTTTGTCTTTGTAACTTTAAAATTACGCTTGGAGTTGGAAAGTGTTGGAATTTTTAATTTGCATTCTTTCCATTGGCGAAAAAAAATATAAAAACAATTGCTACAAACTGAAAACTTTCAAAATTAACTCCAAATACTTTCGCCTTTATAATTTTGTCAAAATTTGAAATTATTTTGTATTTGTAACTTTAGAATTGCGCTTCAAATTAGAAAGTGTTGAAATTTTTAATTTGCGTTCTTTCCATTGGCGGAAAAAATATAAAAACAATTGATCCAAACTGAAAACTTTCAAAATTAATGCCAAATACGTTCGTCTTTATATTTATTTCAAAATTAGGAATTATTTTGCCTCTGTAACTTTAAAATTACGCTTGGAATTTGAGGGTGTTGAAATTTTCAATTTGCGTTCTTTCCATTGGCGGAAATAATATAAAAACAATTGCTACAAACTGAAAACTTTTAAAATTACCTCCAAACACTTTCTCCTTTATAATTTTGTCAAAATTAGAAATTGTTTTGCCTTTGTAATTTTAAAATTTTGCTTGGAGTTAGAAAGTGTTGAAATTTTTAATTTGCGTTCTTTCCATTGGCGGAAAAAAATATAAAAACAATTGCTACATACTGAAAACTTTAAAAATTACCTCCAAACACTTTCTCCTTTATAATTTGGTCAAAATTAGAAATTATTTTGCCTTTGTAACTTTCAAATTACGCTTGAAGTTGGAAAGGGTTGAAATTTTCAATTCTTTCTTTCTTTGTATCATATATATATTCCATATTTTTGAGTGGTAAAAAAATACTAAATGTGTTAGTTTAGTATTTATTGTGAATAGATTAAATCGGTCTGCTCATTAAGCAGATTAGTGTTAATATTTTCACTTTGATTAAGCCTTTGACAAAATGTAAAAATTGTAATTCATCAATATGTGAAAATGAATGATATGATTAGAAAAATAACTTGTTGTATGTCTAAGTCGAAATGCTCAATAATGTTTAATTAATATCTTCTCAAAACTCCTACCTGTCTGATCTGCGTACGTACTATTATATTCTGAAAATGAAATTTTGTATACTCCTGATTTTTTAATTGATTGGATTTCATCTTTCGCGTTAAAAATTATAATTGAAAGTTTCTGGCAGGTCTAAAAGCAGTGTAATGATTTTGTTTTCTAAAGATATTCGATAATTTATCTATCACTTGCCCAAACTAAGTGGATGTTATAAATTTTGCATTACTTCGATCTATAATAGATTTTTTGTGAATTAAATTTTGAATTAGACTAACTGGAATGCCTTTCTCTTTAGCTATTGAAATAATTTTGTCCAGTTCCGTCGCTCTACTTTAATCAGATCGAGAAATTATGAAAGCTCTATGTATCATGGAGTGAAATGGCGTTAACTTGTGAGTATAATGAAAATACTGAAAGCTAAAAATTTAATAATTTTATAAACCAAAAAGTAAAGAGAATAATTAATAATAATAATAAACTTTATTTAGCACTGTTGCTATATAAAATATAGTTATAATTCATTTAAAGTATTGATTGAACATCAGTTAATTTAATTTTATTTGATTTATTTGCATATTTATAAATATACAATAATTTTTAAATGTATAATAATAATGCTATGTTATATTATATAGTATTTAAAACCGTTAGTTCTCACTGTATTTCATATTTTGATTATTACATATATACACTACTATTTTTTATTAAATTTTACATAATATTGCATACATCACAAAAACGAACACAAGTGGTAAAAAAAAAACGACACCAAACATTTAAAAACGTCACAATGTAATTTACACTTTCACAAATTGGACTTTACCGCAATTGCCCTTCGTGCAGTCGGTCCAGTTGTCCAAAAAGCTGAGCATCTTGATGCAGTTGACGGTAAATCACACTCGCAATTTTTCAGTTTTTCAGATTTTCAGAAGTCTGTTCAATACCTAGTTAGTTAGTCATCCCTGTTGAAAGCCTGCACAAGACTAAAAACAATCGTAAAACGTTACCAGGGCGCTCTACCTCGACCTGCGCGCACCACCCCACCTCTTCACATACTTTAATTATCATACATAATATGTACACATATTACCAGTATAAAGTATGCGATACTAACATTGACACAAATACTTCTTGAGTAATGATAGTGAATGTCTATTATAAACTATCTATCATAATGCAAAATGGTTATATCAATTTTAATATTACGTATTCTACATTCTAAAAATTTTTGTTTAGTAAATAATAAAGACTTTTGAATCTAATTATCATATAGGATGGTGTAAGTCTGTACTTTAAACCCTCTGTATTAATTTTTCTTGAATGACTTCCTTATTTATCACTTGGTGAAATATTTTAAACTATTACTGATGAAGGTTTAATTTAAATTATTGGTATTGGTTTATTTCACAATGTTTCTCTAATTACTCGACTATTTTCACTTATTAAGGCATTATCAAAAGTGAGTTAGAAAATAAACTCTCCTCCTCTGTATTATTGTCTTTTACTTTTTAATAATTGTTTGATTTTGGACATTTCGATCTTGTTTAACATGATACAAAATATTATTTTGTTTTAAATTGGAAAATGTTTATTATTATTTTTGATTTGATCTACAAGACGAAGATGAATTTTGTAATTTAACATTTTGTCCCGGCGCATCCACCATAATGACAACGTGGTAATTAAATAATTAAGCAACTAAAATTTACATAACTAACAAATACATACTAATTATAATTGAAGTATTTTTCCATTCATTTTGTATCATATATACTTTTTAATTTTTTTGCACAATTACACCGTTAATTCATAATGAATAATCATGAATATAGTTTGTTTTTGTGCATTATAATAATTTTATTTCGTACTAAAAATTAATTTTGGTATTTTGGACGTACACCTTATATATTTTTTAATTTATCGTAAATAATAAGACTACAGATATTTTTCTATATTATAATTAATCGTGATAAAACTGCATAATAAATGTAAATTAAGTAGTGTAAAATTAAATATTGACTTACTTTTATTTGCATTATAAATAATTAGAACATTAATTTTTATACGCTTCGTGCATGGTTTTTAATATTAATGGAAAAAATATAAAATGGCGTGAAGTATATTATTATGGTAATTTGAAATGCTACTTTTCTAGACCGTTTTACGAGGGAAAAAAATTATTACAAGAAAATGACTTTTCCAATATCGATTCAGACGGCATTGTTTATGGATTGTTTTATAATATAATTTCACTCGGCCCTGACGTGTCTAATAAATATGTCTATGATGGATCGCATTACGCTCAAACGTGCTTTTATTAAAGTCACGTTCGATTATTATTGGTTTGGGTAATTTATTTCAGTAACGGTCCTTTTCTTCTTCAATTAATTATCAATGATTATAAAAAATATATTTTTGTATATAGACTGGTATAATAAATATTAAAATATAGGGCTTTAAGTACCTAAACAGAAATTTTTGATTACCAATGTGCAAGTAGTCTTTCAGCCCTAGATGTAGCTGTTCTGTTCTCTAATGATTACAACACGTTTTGTGTGTTCATATTTCTCATACCACTTTCTTCTTCTATTATTACTTTCTGTTTCTTCTCTTCTTTAAAGCTTTTTTTCCACTATTAATCATTTTAAGTGCCTCGTTTGAGATTGTTCGATTATCCTCCGGTTCCATTTCTCTCTTTTATTGGGAATAGTCTCTTAGCTATCTCTATTTGTTGTTCTTCTATCTATGTTGCAGTTTCAGTTTATCCGTTATTATTTTGTATCCCAATCCCCAAGCGTCTTGTTCTACTACATCGCATAATTTCTTCCAGCCTTCATTATTATCTTTGTGAGTTTCTTTTATTACGTTTTTGTATTCTTCTTTCTATTTTGCCTTTCCTTCTGTTGTATTATTTTTCTTGTTTAATCTGATGAGTTGCCTCCTTTTGTGTATACATTCCTGTTTTTTTATCTTGATGTCTTCTTGTTTTTTTTGCGTGTGAACTCCTTTTTTTTAACGTTTTATTCATTTGTTCATTATTGCTATCTTCATTTCTTCTGCGTTGCATTCTTCTCCTATTCCTATTTTCTCTTTCAGTCTTTCACTGTATCCCGGGATTTTATCTGGTATTATTTTCCAGCCTTTACATTTTGTTCTTTAATCCTTGGTTTCTTCTATGTCTTATATCTGTGTTCCTTGTATTTCATATGTTACTTCATTGTGTAGTCCTACTGTGTTTTCCGTATTAACTCTCCATCTTTTTATTTCCTTTGCTTGTTCTACTCCGCATATCGTCAGTTCTATGACACTGATGCATGTCACTGGAATGTTGATTGTTCTCCATCGTTTATTACAGTTAAATTGTTTTATTCCAGCCATTCTGTTAGTACTATGCCTTTTTTGTTTTCCTCTTTTCCTTCCCATGTTTTACTATTTGCGTTTAAATCTCCTGCTATAATTATTTTTTGTTTGAATTTCTTATGCTCTTATTAAGTATATTATGAATTCTTCTGTGTCTTTTTTCGATGATAGCATGCATATATTCTTATTTCTTGAAGCTCAATCTATACAAATCCTGGTTCATATGTTCCTTGTATATTTTTATGTTTTTTGTTGTTTATGCGAATTGCTGCGTCACTGTCTGTTTTTCTTAACCATTTGTTTTATTATCATGTTTTTATTTGGCTCTGCTATTATGCATACATCTGCCTTAATTTCCTTCGTCTTTTTTTCTATTAGCTCCATTATTAATATTGCTCTGTTTGCGTTTATTTGTAATATCCTTAATTATCTATTTTTTTAATTCCATTTTTATTCTTCTCTCTTATCTTTTTCCTCCTTTTTTCTCCTTCTGTTTTTGCTTTTCTTTCTTCATTCTTTCCTGTCTTCTTTCCTATTTTTCTATTTTCATTTTCTTCTTCTTTTTTCTCTCTTTCTTCTTCGTTGCATTCCGTGCATTTTCTTTTTTCTTTACACTCTCTGGATAGGTGTTACTTTTTAAGGAATTTAAAGCATTTTTTTTATCTTCTATCGTCTTCTGTTTACATTCCTCTTTCCCATATCAGAAACGTAAGCAAGTAGTCTCTACTCCTTATGGGTGGTTCCATCTTCTCTATTATTTTTCCTGTATAACCCCATCCTTTCCACTTCTTTTTAAATTATTTCTTCTGCTTTCATAGTTTTACTTCAGTGCTGTATTTTCCTCTTCTACTACATCTGATTTCTGGCAAGCTCTCGATTATTTGCACGGTAGTGACCATTTTCCAGTCCTACTTAGCTTACCAGGCAATAAGAGATTTTATCAACATATACCACGCAGATTGCCGTTTAATTTTTTATTGGGAGCTCTTCCGTCACTCATTAGTGTTACCTCCTCGGGTCCATGACGTTCTAGCAGCAGCGGAACTGTCAATTCTAAAATCGGGCAGCTCTTTGAACCAAACGTTCCTTGGTGGAATAACGAGGACAAAAAAAAGTAAATGTTATCTGAGCGGAGCCACGTACGACTCAGACAGCTGATGTCATCTGAAAACTACAAAACTACAGCCCTCAATTATTGCTTCATAGGTTAACCATAGAAACCCCTTTAAACTTTTCCGCATATTCGGGGATTCTACAGGAGAGGAGTTGGAAAAGGCTCTTACCTTCACCAACAAATCCTCTCCCGACTCGATTGATAACCCATATAAAGTGCTTCAACAGCTACCAGCCCACTTCAGGGCGTAGCTGCTGGACACTTTCAATCTCATATGGGCACCAGGCACCTATCGGAAGGCCTGGAAGGAGAAAATTGTTGTGCCTATCCTCAAACCAGGTAAAGATCTAAGCTAAAAGTCTATTTATCGGCCGATATCTCTCATATAACAAGCAAGCTGCTGGAAAAAAAGTTTACACCCGCCTGATGTGGCATTTGGAGTCTCGTAGACTCTTGCCAACTACCAGGCTGTGTTTAGGAAATGTCATGCCATAGTTGATCTTCTGCTCCGTTTAAAGAACTCTGTTCATAACGCTTTTCTCACTCGTCGACATCTAATAGCGGTATTATATCTTGAGAAAGCGTTTGATATGACCGAGCGTTATGGCATTCTCAATAACTGCATAATTGGGGATTTCGGGGAAATCTGCCACTCTTCTTTTTGTCTTTCCTTAGTGACCTAATCATTCGAACGAGCTATTCTTTAGCCACGCGTTCGAAAAAGGCATTTCACAGGTATTTGATAGCACAGGCGTTTACTTCGTGGTATATCTTGAATGATTTGTAAATGATACACAATTTATTAGGATTACTCCATAAGTTTAGGACTTTTAAATGAAACTGTTGAGCTGACAAATACATAATAAAACATCTGCACAGTCTATTCGTCCGCTATATAGTCCCATTTTAAAGTCCTAGACAGTATCCACGGAACAGGCATCAGATTCGCTATGGGAGCCTTTAGGAGATCACAGTTTAGAAGTCTCTGCTGCGACTCGTGAATAATGCCGTTGGGTTATAAATGCCTCACATTTGCTCTGTGATTCGAGGCGCCTGTAATGGCTGATCCGAGTCATATTTTCACGAACGAGCAGCATCTGGTCTACCGTCGTAGATCCACTAAAACGAGACCGGTGAGAATTAGTACGCGCGAATTTAGAGAGGAGCGGTAGGTAGAAATTCCTGACTGCTAGACTGAAAGAGACACCAGAAAACACACTTAATGAGAAAGGAGACATAGAGAAGGAGTCCAAGGACTTCTAGGAGACATGCCTGTGAAGACAGCCTGGGGACAACCACCAACGTGATAAGGGAGAAAACGATAGAAACTATAAGAGACCAAGATACGCACCAAACTCGCTCGAAAGGCATGGTAGACAGCAGTAGATGCAGAACAAAAACTCGAACCTCTGCGGAATGTACGACGAACACTGAAGAAACAAGTAATGGAGGCTAAGATACACAAATTCAGGAAGTTAATCACTTTGGTAACTTTTCGTAAATGAAATACGATGACACTTTCAAATATTTGTTTTGTTGTTCGCAACAATTGTTTCGACAGACTTAGGCGAAGAAATTATTTCTTTCAAAATAAAGTGTTATTGTATTTCATTTACGAAAAGTTACCAAAGTGATTGAGAATATGGACAACTAACAGCCTCAACCATTCAGTTACATTCAGAAAGAATGGCGTCAGCGAAAGGAAGAAGTAGGAAACTGGAAATAATATTGTGACTATGCAGAAACGCCCAAAGAACTGCTGGACAAATACTTTCCGGACACGTGCACAAACAACACGGTTACAGAGGCAGAAGGGTCAGAAAAAGGGGGAAACGAACTAGCAATCACTAATGGGGAAATAGAACGGGCTGCTAGCATCATAAATCCGAAGAAAGCTTCAGGTATAGACGGCATACCAGTAACGGCAATCCTGCACATCGTAAAGGTAGAAGGGGAAAGCATATCGCGCTTGTTTAACGTGTGCTGGAGGTAAGGAGTATGCCCGGAAATGTGGAAGCACGCCAGAATTGTAAGGAACCTTAAACCCGGAGGGAAAGACGTGAGACCGATATGCTTGCTGCCAGAATTCAGCAAGATCCTGGAGAAAATCATAGCAGATCGAGTCTAACTCCACATTGAAACGGAGTTAAAGCTCTCAACACAGCAATATGGACTTGGGCAGGTTATGAGGACGACAGAAGCAGTGGAAGCGCTAATCAAACATTTAAGGGCAGAAATAACAATTAGGAGACACAACATGATGGTAACGATAGATATCTCGAATGCATTCAACACCATCGAGTGGGAAACGGTGGGGGAAGAATAGAATGGCAAGGAACTTCCTCAAGGATAGGACCATACACTTCGGGAAAACGATGAAGATGGGGACGAGTGAAAGTTCACAAAGATCATGTTCCGGGACAATCCAAAGGATGGTTAAGAAGGATACAATAGCTGGACTACCGAGTATACGACCAAGCATACATGGATGGCCAAGTAATCATGATCTCCGCTGCCTATGTAAAGAATATAGAAGAGATATGGAAAAAGGTGTGGGAAGACTGCAGGAGTGCAGAATACCAGTGTAAAGTATAATGTGGACAAAACAGAGGCGATATTCGTAGGATGGAAAACCAGACATCAGCGAGGAAGACACTCGGATCCAAATGGAGAAGAGTATCAGATGCCTGGGAAATGACCATTGCCGACGGGATGAACTGGTGAGGATGAGGATAGATCAAAACATGTAGATTGACAGACAATATTGTGTTATCGTGTTATTATTTTACATACAAAATTATGTTTAAAAAAATGCTTTCAGGACAATTTGCTATGGTAGCTTCTGAAGCAGACACTGAACCGAGTGATGAATGGTAATGGATCAAAGTGAGAAACTTCAAATTTATTTATTAGTTTATCCAAATTATCAAATTTCACAGTTGAAGTTGTTTCATACAGGTATTCACATATTGATCTATATTTTCTTTCATTGATACACTACAATCTATATTCATTTCAGAGCACATTCTAAGGGATCGTTTATTTTAAAAAGTAATAATTACTCTTATATAAAAACAAATTAGAAATATTATATAATTTTTTAATTTAAAAAAACATTCAAAATCATTATTCATAGAGACAAGGACATACTAACATCACTAACAAGAAAATACATAAATCTACAGTGTATCACAACTCCTCAATCTTTTGAAAAAGACATTGATAATTTATGTATTTTAATGAAAGTATGTAAATGATCGAGAAGTTAAGAGGCAGGACCGCCGAAGTGGCCACGAAGCTCTTCGTAGTTGCGCGCAGAACCTGGGCTACATCATCGGATATGTAGAGGAAAATATATCGTGGGACAATCACATCGATGATACTGTACGGACGGAAGTATGGGGCGAAAAATGACGAGGCGCAAGAATTAAGAGGCATCAGAGTGCACTACAGCGACCCTTTCAGTGCAAATCCTCACCGGGTTACCATTACTCCATGTTGAAGCCAGACAGAGACAGGAAAAATACGTGGTACTACCACTGCTCGAGAAGATGCCAGACCCCAGATATCCACATCCAGCAGAGAGAGGCATTATGCTTCAAAGAATGCACCGAAAAAACAAAAGGAAAAAATATACACAGACGGGACAGCCATAGAAAAAGGCCAAGTGGGCCGCGCAGATGTCATTAAAATAGCCGTTGGGACATGGGAGATGCTGATGAAGTTGCCGAAAAACACGCAAGTGGAGATGAGATATATACAAGACACAGTGAAGGAAGCCCGAAAGAGATGAGGAGACTCAGATGCATATAACTAACTCTTTCGCAACGCTGCTGGCCATAACCGCAATAAAACACACAAATGAGAGAGCCAGAGACATATACAAAGAAGTAGTAATAAGCAGAAAAGAGGGGAGGATTCAGTTGTGGTGGACGAATGCTACGCAGGTACCGCAGCTAACGTGCGGGCCAGCGATGCTTCACGAAGGGCCTTCCAAATTATGGTCTCTGGCAAGAAAGGAGAGATACGAAAATGAGAGACGCCTCTGGCAATAAGAGGTCGGATGCAGAAAATACTACACAATATTGTGGCGGATGCGAATATCAAAAAAGGTGCCATCAGCAAGGAAGTTGTCCAGCTGCTGACGAAATCCTATCTCAAGAAATTTCAGTCCAAAGAAGGGAACGGGAAACATATGTGCGAAGAGGAAGAAACTGCAGAACATATAGGGCAAACGCAAGGAGGAAACTGCAAGAAGAAGCAGGACGGAATGAAGCAGGATGACCTTTCCAAATTACAACAAATACCAAAGAGGCTATAAAGGGAGCCATCAACGAGTTCACCAAAACAGTACTGGAGGCAGAGAGAGGGGAAGAGGAAATATGACGAGTAGAAGAGGAAGCGGCTTTGGCTCCCGCTAATTTTTGGATCGTGGGTATACGAATTGGGTTCCCTTGACAGGTAGAGTCTTGAAGGAGAACGAGTAAAAGGTCTTAAAAGGCAGATAAGTATAGTTATACACAAATGCCAGCCTGCCAGGTGGGAAAACGTTACACCCTTGGGTAATCCTCAATTGTGGTAAGGTGGGACCTCTCCTCCCTTAGCTAAGGAGAGTACACCATCCCACATAATTTTAGTACAACAAACGGAAATTATTTTTAACTTAAATGCTGCTCAAAAGAGTAGAGCTTTAGGTTCAAAAATCAATTTTAAAAATTAAAAACCAATAAAATTACCGAACAATGATTACGTTCCATTGTGCATTACACAAAATTAAAAAAAGAGCTTCAAATCTACAGTGTGAAGAAATAAACTTAATAATTAACAATTATTTTTTTGTTGACAATCCTAAGCAACGGTAATGATAATCACACAAAAGCCTTTCCTAATGTGAAGGTTTTCAGAATGCGAACAAACAAACGCCGACGTAAGGTCGTAGCGGTTATAATGACCCACGGACTATTTTTTTTTTTAAACAGAAATATTAACGATTCATGGGCAGCAACATCAAACAACAGCAAAGCAATTCGTGCACATAAATAGATGGGTGTGCAAACACACCAGCGCCCATGAAATTTGAAAGGAGTTTACACAATCGACCTGCTATAGGTAATTGGTATCAGAAACAAACGATGTATGCAAAGCACAGCTTACGTTAATCACTTTTTTTCTTTGTCAATTTAGTCTCACTTTTATATAAGAAGTGATTCGGTTTGTATTTTTCATGACACAACTAATTTATATGATGATTAATTAAAATAAAAACACTAATTTTTATACAAAACTAAAAACACCACACACGATCGTATGCTATAACAACTATATATATCATTTGCAGTAGGTATTTTTACTCCATAATCCTAATTGGATCTCGATATCAGATGCAATTTAACTTAAGGTCATCAATTCCATCGCTTTACTATCATCATTACTAAGGCTGTGAGAAGGTATTTTATTATTTTAATTCAACTTATGTAATAAGATTTAAATTATGTGTTTATTGTAAACATCTGACATCCTTTAAGAAAATATTTTTATTGAGGAACAAAGGTGCATGCGCCGGGAATGTATATTTTAATCTATGTGCTTAATTATGGTGGATGCGCCGGGACTTGGACAAAAATCTTTTTGAAAAAAATTCAACATGTTAAGGTAACTACTTGTATTTATCTACAAATAGTAATGCTTAACAACTGTAATTTTTATATTGGTAAAAAATGCAGATTAAATAGTGAACCATTGAACAATTCATAGATTGGTATTTCCTAGATAAATGCTTGCAAATATGCCTTTCGGACTAAAATTTGTTCTCGTCACATTCCAACGCGTTATGATTGATATTTTACGTGGTATCCAAAACGAGTGTTGCCCTGTCTGTATAGACGACATTATAATTTTCTCTACTAGCTTGTAAGAACTTTAAAATCCAAGTAGACAAGTCAGAATATCGCGAAAAGAAGTTACTTAAAGGTGCCAAACCAAACCCCGAAAAAAAATACAGCGATTCAAAATTACCCAAACCCCAAAACTAAATAAATTAAAGACTTTCTAATCCGAATCCATTAGTATCAACAGATTGCAGCAGAAGAAATTCAATCTTCAAAAAGTCGTAACAAGATAAAACCATTCCGTTTGGAATTCTTCAGCAACTCGGCACCATCGCCTGTAATGCTTTTTTTTTACTTTAAATATTTTATTTACTTATATACTAACGTATTAATGAATATAAATTGAAAACAACGATTATTTTTTTTGTTTCTACTCTGTAATGGCGGTGTGAAGGTGCGTGGGGTGGCGATTATCATTATTTTTTATATGGACGAATCGATTATGCGGTGGGTAAAATAATAACCTTAACCTTCGTGGGACAACACACGGCACTTAATCTGTTTCATCGTTGGCGGTTATTGTTATTGTCATGACATTAATAAATTTACGTCGGCGGGTGCATGCGACGAAGCAGGCACGCCGCCCCTTTGCCACAAATTCGCCCCTTAACGATTAAAGAACGGCCAATATTAATTATCGTTTTTATCGTTTATTATATAATACAATTTTTGTTTGGAAAAAACCAACAGCCGCTTTTTGTAATTTATCCTACCGTGTTAATATCTGCTCTGAATCATTTTACTTCTTACTTTAAAATTCTTCATGTAATTCAATATCAAAAAATCGAAATTACTTTAGATGTACAAAGACTGTACTTTCTACAGCTAAAGTAATTTTTATATAAGGGTATTTTGATCATCAAATTATCCTTTTGATGCCCTAGATAATAATAATAATAAACAAAAAGAATCAAATAAAAATTATAAAAGCCAAATGACTTTTATCTAAACAAAGTTTTTATAAATATTTTGAGTTACAAAATAATTGAAAACGCTTTAAAAATTTTAGGTTTTAGTTTAAATTTTACTAAGAAGTTAAAAGAGTTCTTATAATGCAAAAAAGAAACAAATAAACAATTTTAAAGAGAAGTAATTGATATTTACCAAAAACAATCATCACAGAACAAGTATAATTCTATTTTTAAAATTTTATTAAACAAAACTAAACGAAAATTTACAAAAAGAAACAATTTAATTGAAAACGTACCTAACATTCTTTAAAAAAATAAGTCTACTCGCTTTCCCAAATGGTTCAGTACTGAACTTATATATCTTATTTTCCTCGATAAAAAGCTACACTTAAATTATAAATATACGAATTAAGTATTGAAATTTCTAGTGCAGTATTAATGTTAATTAATAATAAGAGAAATAAATCTCTATGAGCTTTTGCACTATGTATTATGTAAAACATTAGTGCAGAAGCTCATAGAGATTTATTTCTCTTATTATTAATTAAATTATAAATGTTCTAGGCTTGTCTCAAATTTTCATCTAGCTGCGAAGAATTAAATGATTTAAAAAAATAGTTACAAACAACAAAATTTATGTTAAATAATAAAAAGCAGTTTAAACCTTTAAACCTTTCTTTAAAAAATCGATTAAAAAGCATTAAAATAACTAAATAAGACATAAAAAAGTTAGTTTGATCTAAACTATAATAATTCAAATTTTCTAAAAATAATATTTCCATTTTTTTTTAGAAATTTTGTAAAAAATCAATCTACTCGTAATTTTAATGTAAATGCTAAACATTTTCTGCAAGATTCATTATTTATTATTTAAAAAAAAACAGTTTAAAGTTTAAGAAAATATACATACATAAAAATATGCAAAACATTTACAAAAAATTATTGAAAATATTTTAAAGGTAGAGTTGAAAGCAAAAATATTCAAATATTCAAAATATACTTTAAACAAATTTAATTGAAAAATAAAAAAAATGTTAAAAACAGTTTAAACAACAAACGACTAAAAAAAGATTAAACTAAAAACCAGTTTGATCAAAAATAGTACACTGAACAAAAAATTACTGATTTTTTTTGCAATAATAAACAAATAGTTTCCAACAAATTTAAATTTACTTTAATAAGTTGAAATTTTTCAAAAATAAAAAGAAAATTCTTTAAAGAAATTGTTAAAATCAACAAAATTCATATTAAAATAATTAAAAAAAAACGGACAAAACCTTTCCTTGGAAATTCTATTTAAGTTTGGTTCATTAAATTTAAAATTTCAGCACAATTAACAATTTAAAAAATGGGTTAAAATAACTGTCAAAAATGTAAAAATGTTTAAAATTTGATCTAAACCAATTAAAATTTAGTAAAAACTTTATATGAATATTTTTTTATATTACTGTTTGAATTTTCTCTGACGTATGTAAGACTAGTTTGTCAAAACATGAATAAAATATTAACTTACTTAAAAGAATCTTAAAAGTTTACAAAAAAAATACTAATGAAAAACAATTGAAAATACATTAAAATTGGCTCTATGCAAAACATTTACAAAAAATAATTGAAAATATTTTAAAGGTAGAGTTGAAAGCAAAAATATTCAAATATTCAAAATATACTTTAAACAAATTTAATTGAAAAATAACAAATTTGTTAAAAACAGTTTAAACAACAAACGACTAAAAAAAGATTAAACTAAAAGCCAGTTAGATCAAAAATAGTACACTGAACAAAAAATTACTGATTTTTTTTTGCAATAATAAACAAATAGTTTCCAACAAGTTAAAATTTACTTTAATAAGTTGAAATTTTTCAAAAATAAAAAGAAAATTCTTTAAAGAAATAGTTAAAATCAACAAAATGTATGTTAAAATAATTCAAGAAAAACAGATGAAACCTTTCCTTGGAAAATCTATTTAAGTTTGCTTCATTGCAGTTAAAATTTTGGCTCAATAAACAATTTTAAAAATGGGGTAAAATAACTGTCAAACACGTAAAAATGTTTAAAATTTGATCTAAAACAATTCAAATTTAGTAAAAACTTTAACTTTATATGAATGATTTTTTTTAATATTACTGTATGAATTTTGTTTGACGTATGTAAGACTAGTTTGTCAAAACATGAATAAAATACTTACTTACTTACTTAAAAAAATCGAAATTGAGAAATTGAATTGAAAATTTACAAAAAAATACTAATCTGAAAAAACAATTGAAAATGCATTTAAATTGGCTCTATTTATTATTATTCTCTACTAAGAAATGCTAAAAACTTTCTGCAAAAGTCATTATTTTTAATAAGAAATTTAATATTTAAATAATGCATAAAATTGAATTGAAAACAGAAACAAATTTGTTAAAAAAATATTTCAAATTTAAAAAACAGATGAAAATTAAAAAAAATGTATATCAAAGATAGAAAACTGTAGAAAAGCGCTATTGAAATATTTCATCAAAAGTACACGAATTTTCTGAATATTAACAATTTTTGTAAAAATTACTTTTAAAAAGTTGGAAAAACAAGATCATAATTGAAATTGTTTTAAAACCATAGTTGAAAGCTCAAAATTTAAGTAAGTATATTTATTTATTTTTTATTATTGTTAATTATTATTATATTATTATTTATTTATTATTACTGTTAATATTAGATATAAGAAAAACTTAAAAATATACGTAAACATATTACAAAAATTTAACTCACAGGAATTGCAGGCAAAGTTCACTCAGTGTTCTTCCACTCAGACCCTTTTTCTGCTTCATGTGATCGAATTTCAGTAATGTTTTAGCCATGAGAGACATATAGTATAGTTAAAAACAGTTGGAACAATTTGAATCAATTAATTAGAGTTAAAATTTTAGCACAAGAAACAATTTGTTAAAAACGTAGACAAGTTTATAATTTAATCTAAAATAATTTTTTTTTTTAAGAATCCTGAAAATTTACCAAAAAGAATAATAATAATAATATTTATTAATGTAATCAACTTTTTACATTTTTTTACATTACATTATACACAAAATAATACATAATACACAAAATAATAACTAGTACTATAATGAAAAACGCTAAATTATACCTAAATCCATGAACATAATATTTGCAAATTTATTCAAATACATTACTTCAAAATTTGTTCATTTTATTCTCTGTAATTATTTATTTGATAATTTTAATGTAAGTGCTAAAAATTTACTGCAAAAGGGTTTTTTAACAAGAGAAAGTTTAAAACTTTATAAATACTACGATTGAAAATTACTTTTAAAAAATGGAATTGGAAAAAAACAAATTTGTTAAACAAACTGTTAAATATTGTAATAAAAAACAGATGAAATCTAAAAACAAGTTAATCAAAAACAGTAAAAGTAAAAGTATTGAAATGTTTCTTTAAAAAGTTATAAATTAAAAAAATACTGTAAAACATGTTGAAAAAATTAAAAATAAATAACTGAATATGTTTTGAAGCAATAATTAAAAACATAAAATTAATTTAAAATAGTTAAAAGCTTTCGTTAAAGTATCAATTAAAATTTAGTTCATTACAGTTAAAACTTTAATACAAGAAACACTTGCAAGCGTAAAAAAAGTTAAAAATTTAATATAAAATAATTAATAATTTAAATTTTATAAAAAGAATCCTGAAAATTTACAAAAAAAATAAATATTTGCAAATTTATTGAAAAACAATTGATATTACTTACTAAAATTGGTTCATTTTATTATTCTCTGTAATTATTTATTTCAATGTAAATGCTAAAACCTCTCTGTATAATTAATAATTTTTAAAAAAATCACACAATTGAAAATATTACTCGAAAAAGTGAATATAGAAATAAGAAATTTGTTAAAAAAGCAGTTAAAATTTTGAAATTGAAAAACTGATGAAAACTAAAAAAAACAGTGAACAGTACTTAAAAAACAAATGATTTTTTTCTGCAAAATGAAACAATTGATTTAATCAGTAAAAACTAGATTAAATTTTATGAAAACGTAATTGAATGTATTTTAAATAAATGGCTGGAAACACAAAATTTGGGTTTAAGCAGTTCGAACCTCTCTTGATCGAATAAAATTGGATTCATTAAAGCAAAATAATTTTCGTTAGATACATTAAAATAACCGTTGAAATCGTAGAAAGGTTTAAAATTTACTGTAAAATAATTTAATCTTTATTAACCCTCACTCTATACTCTTTTCCACTGAACAAAAACAAAGAAAGGTTACACATTGAATCTTGAATTCTAAAGAACGAAAGAAGCAACAGTTTTTTTTTTAAATTATACATTTTACTTCAACATTTAAAAATTAATTTGAGTACTTTTAAACAGTAAACTAAAACCGTTGATTGAAATATTGTATTAATCTGTTTCTAGGCATCTTTTAGTGACATCCCATAAGGTTAGGCATCTATACAATATTTTAATCAATGCTAAAACATTGATTTTATTAAATATATTAAATTTTAGTGATTAAAACATAGTTTTCTATCTTCAATTAATACATAATCTTAATGATTAAGTGACTTAATTAATTTTATTTATGCCAACAGTTATTTCAAAAGTATAAAAGTGAAATTTAAACGGATATAACTGTACTATTCAAATAATGATTATGGATTTAAAAATTATCCATCGATTCGAACGTTTTTTTTTTCCACACAGTGTTCCCGATCAACTTTTATTATTTTTGTTAAGTAATGTTGAATTGTATCGATTCGATAATGTGTGTACACGTGTGTTTTCCGTTGTACATTGGAAAAATGTATTTTTCTGTAATTATGCCCGTGGAGAGGATACTACCACCAGCACCCGCCCACGTATTCACATTGATTGTTAAATAATGGCGTTTTGTGTTGTTCAGAACAGAAACATTATTTTTTAAAGGCCGATAAAACCTTTATAAATTATTCAATAACTAAGCTTGAAATATTAGACTAAATTTTAACGCATTATTTCCTTTAGTTTTTAATGAAATATATGATAATGCATACAGTCAACACGTGCAACAACGTTGGTTCGGGTCAGTAGTTGGATGGGTGATCGGTACCATACACCATTGGTTTGGTCCTTTAAAGTAACAAGCTAATTTACACACCCAAAAATATACAAATCACACGACGGAAAAACCACGTGGTCGATAGCCAAACACTATTACTATTTTAATTTTTTATTTTTACAAGGTGTTTATTAAACGTACGGTACTGGACTATTTTGGGAATATTTTGTCCATTTTTGAAAACTCGCTTTGTTTCGAAGACATAGTGCAAACAAAATTTTTGACAATAATAACATTTTATTACCAAAAATTATATGATTCTCAATCTAAAGGAACTTGTGAACGTTAACTATAGTTTCGGAAACTTAACGTGCTTTTATCAAAATATTTAGTTTTACTAATAACAGGTTAAGTTGCTGAAACTGCTAGAAACCTTAGTTGACCATAAATTTATTAAAATAATCTTTTTTCCTGTCAAATTTATGTATTAAAAGTATTGAGTTATTATAATTTTTTTTAATAAATATAAAGGCTGAATAAACAAAATGGCCGACTCAAGGGTAAAATAACAACATGAGTATTAATAAAACAAAATGAATAATCGATAATTATTAATTACAATTCATTGGAAATTAGACAATGTTCGTTCAATTGTGGTTTTTATTTACATATAGAAACGCTTAGTGCAATTAAGGATAATTAATAATTCTAATCATACATGTTTCATAACAATCATAATTATCTTTACTTAAAAATCAAGTTAGAAATTTATACTCTTATAGAAAAAAAAAAAAAAAAAAAAAAAAAAACATCATCGAGTTTGGTATTAAACGTAGGAATTTCCATAATATGCATAAGAATCATTGCCACACAATTCTTCACTTTCGTTCTACTAAAACAAAAGATAAACCTCCATTTAGTAAGAAATTTTTATTTGATAAAATCGGCTTTCAAAAGGATAATAGTTTGAATTTAACAAAGAACTGAATTTACTTAACTTCGCCGACTCATATAATTTTTACTAAAAAAAGTATTCTACATATGGATTAATTTACTTTTTTGTTTTAAAATACAATTTTACGTCCGACGTTCGTTCTTTCATTATTTCTTCTAGTCCTTTAAATAGCTTGGCTTCTTGACTATCATTAGAAATCGTTTCCAAACTCTTTCAGAATGACAGATTCGTCGAATTAATTGTGGCTTTCAAAATTTTAAATGTGCTGAGTTTTTCTTTTTATTTTTGTTTTGTTTTATGCTTGTAAAAAAAATATATTTTTTTATTTTCAACTGCTTTACAACAATTTTCAACTGGTTTTTAACATGTTTTTGTTTCATAATGGTTCAATTTCTAGACGTTTAAAATGTTTAATGTACTTTTTTAGGCAGAAAGACCTCTGGTCGATAGCCTTTTGACGAACTAACTCACTAACACATCATCCATTATTCATTATTTAAATGTAAATATGTATAGTTTGTCAATAAAAATGTGTATTTGTACTTTTTTATTTTATTTTTTTTATTAGAAAGAAATGATATATTCTTATATCATTATATATACATTACAATAAATTTAGTGATAAAAAACATAGTAAGTGTTTTACAACAATAACCATTATTATTAAAAGTACAAAATATTTTTTATTTTTTTACTTACTTTTTTTTATTCTTACATTGTTTACAAATATTGATTTTAGCAAATTATCAACTGCTTTAAGCGAATTTTAAACTGTGTATATAAGTATTTATTTATAATATATAGTATTATTGTTTTTCTACTTGTTCATTTGTTTTAAGCAAATTTTATATAGTTTTTTTTTTATTTTAGCTGATCTTTTAGTGAATTTCTAATTTCTTTTTTTTTTGTTTGTTTTAAAAAGTAGCAATTAATACGTTCTTAAGACATGAATCAATTGTTTTAGAAATTGCAATGGTTTTTTGAATTTTTTTTAATTGCAATTGCCTTTTTTTTAATATTTAGATAATTTTCAATTGTTGTATTTGTAAAATTCTAACTGTCTTAAAATTTTAGAAGTATTTCTTCAACTGTTTCTTTAAGCAAATATTCGTTGATTTTAATCAAAATATTTTTTAAATAAATTTAAAATTTAGATTATTTTTTGGTTTCATTTCTAAAATTAAGTTTTTTTTTCAAATTACTGTCTTTTTATAAATTTTTTATAATTTAAAATGTCAATAGTGTTTTTTGGAAATTTTTACAATTTTTATTTTTGTTTTATGGAAAAACTTTTTATATATTTTCAAGTATTTTTTAGCTAATTAACATTTGCTTATTATATAAAGTTTCAACTGTTTTACATGCTTTTTTGATTGTGTTTTTTTCTTTTTGTAAAATTTGAACTGTTTTTAAATGAATTTCATTTTTTAATTGTTTTAAAAATATTAATTGTTTTTGTTTAAGAAAATTTTCAATTGTTTTTAAAAATTAAAATCATTTGTTTTTTTATATAGTTTCAACTAGTTTACGTGATTTTTAAGTTGTTTTTTCTTCTTTTTAAATGTATTTTATTTTTTTAAGAAAATTTTCAATTGTTTTTAAAAATTAAAATCATTTGTTTTTTTATATAGTTTCAACTGTTTTACGTGATTTTTATGTTGTTTTTTCTTCTTTTTAAATGTATTTTATTTTCTAATTGCTTTAAAAAGTATAAAAAGTATCAATTGTTTTTTGTTAAGGCAGGTTTCAATTGTTAAAAAAATGAAATGTTTTCGTTTAGAACAAATGAACTTTGGTTTTTGTAAAATTATAAACTATTATAGAAAAACAATCAAATAATTAACCTTTGGGTGCTGTCAAATTCATTTAATGTAAACAGCAACATAAATGTTTATTCTAACTTCTTTATACAATTTTCACTGCCAATAATGTAAATAATATTTGTAATTATATCTTTATTGTAAAAGGGGTTTCCCGTTATTAAATAAATAAATAAATAAACTTTAACTGTCAGCGTAATCAGACTACAGAAAGAAATATAGACGAATGTCGATGAGTTCAGATTTTTGCTTTGAAAATTTAATGCTTAGAAAATTTCAATGACAGAAAATCTACGAAAGAAATTTATATCCATATCCTATCCATTTTATTCACAGAAACTTCAATTCATAGATAAATCAACCCGTAGAAAATTCAAATCTTTATAAATTTTCATCTACATAAATCGAAAATTCAAATCAATTTTTCAAAAATTAATTCTACTTGAACACGCTTAAATATTAAAAAGCGTGTTTATTACGTTTATATAATTTCGTACAAAATTATCAGACACTTATATTTAAAATTGAGGTTATTATTATTTTATTGTCAATGTGTTATCAAGAAAGAGGCAAAAAAACTTGAGATCAGTCGGCAACACTTTTAACATATGATAATTAATACTAATTTGCCGTTTATTGGTTTTAGGTCACCGTTTATTCTTAGATAATGAGTAATCAACAAAATAACTAATCTCTTCATTTAAATTTCCAAAACAGCAATATGAACGTATAATCTAAAATTATTTCCTTAAGAAATTCCTAATCAGGATCTTTATCAGATAATAAATAAAACTACTTTGATTCTATACTGATTCAAGATATATCACAAAGTTATGGCTTCAGGCATCCAATAAATTGAGAAATAGATATTAATTTTCCAAAACATAAGCTTGAGGTCACTTAAAAATGCGTGTATTCTTCAAAAATAACTATTAATTTACTTTAAAATATGTTTATCATTCATTGTATTCTTAAAAAAAGAAAATTATCACGAAAAGTATCATTGAGAAATTAATATTAATTTGCTCGAAACCTGATATCAGTTTAAGGTCACTTAGTAATGTGTATATTCTTGAGAAATGGGTATTAGTTTATATATATTTGTTATGAATTTTATAACTATATTTTATATAGCAACAGTGCTAAAATAAAGTTTATTATTATTATGAACATACGCTTGAGGTCACTCGAAAAGTTTGTATTCTTAAGAAATGGATATTAATTTATCTGAAATCTGTATATAACGAAATGTGTGTATTCATCAAAAATAAATATTAATTTACTTGAAGATTGGAGTGAGGTCACACGAAAACGTCTATATTCTTAAGTAATGGATATTAATTTATATGATACCTATATAAAATATAATATAAGCTTTAGGTCACTTGGAAACGTTTGTAGCCTTGAGGAACGCATATTAATTTTGCGTTTATTTGTGTAAGGTCACTAATTTATAGTGAATAATGCTATAAACTTAATGAATGGGTTTAACGTATAACTACGGTTATAAGAATTCTAAATAGTTTGTTGGGCGTAAAAGAACTGCTTCAATGAACCGGTAATTTCAAAATAATTCAATTGTTTTTTTTACAATTTTTAAAAATTTTACAGAAAAAAACAATGTATGAAATTTTCTATTGTCATTTTAGTAACCAATAAACTATTTAGTGTTTGTAGTTGAGAGGTAAGGAGACAGATCATAAGCATCATAAGATAGATGACAGACGACTTAATTTAATTTTTTGACGTATGCCAAAAAGCAGATTTTAGTTGATATGTGGAAGTTGGCAGATGATAGTTAACAAAAGACATTTAGCAGATTGCAGGAGGTAGTTTGTAGATGCCAGTTAACACATAACAGTTAGATAATACTAACAGGTAACAAACTACATAATGACAGTTAATAGATGACAGTTAGCAGGTGACAGTTAATAACTGAAAAGTGTGAAAAATAAATGACAGTTGATAATTGAGAGTTAGCAGATGCTAATTTACAGATAACAATTAGTAGATGACAATTGACAACTGACACTGTCAGATAACACCTAGTAACTGAAAGTAGACAGATGAAAAATGTATAACAGAAAACAAAAAAAACAGGTAACAATTAACAGATGAATATTAGCAGATAACAGTCGATAGATAACAATTAGCAGATGACAATTAATAATAATAAATAATTTCCTGTAATAAAAGGTCACAAAAAATGACAGTGGGAAGGTTACAGGTGAAAAGTTAATAAATAAAACCAAAAAATATGTGACAATTGGCAGATGACACTAACAGATAGTAAATTACAATTGACAGATGACAAGTGTAGAATAGAAAACAAAAAAGGAACAGATGACAATTAACAGTTAGCAGATGGCAGTTGATATTTAGAAAATGAAAATTGACAGATAATAGTGATGGGATGATTAAAGTAACAAAAAAGTATGATACTTGACTATTAGCAAATGCCAATTTACAATGACTGTTGGTCAAATGAATGTATGGAAAAAGAAATGACAATTGACAGTTGCAGATGATAAAAGTAGAAATGAACCGCAATTTGTGGCAAAATACAGAATAAATAAATTGAAATTGAAATTGAACACAAAGATAACAACAAAAGATGTCAGAGATCACATGATTTAAAAAACAGGTTTTTATCAAATTTTAAATTTTTCGGTAATATTTCAACTGTTTTTTTTTAAATAAATTCTAACAAAGTTTCAATTGTTTAAATACTATCAATATTTTCTTCTTTAGAAAGTTTCAATTGTATTAAAAATTTCGATTATATTTCTTGACATTTTGTTTTGTTTGTTTTTAAACATTTTAACTTTTAGTTACATAAATTTTAGCAAATTTTTAATTGTATTTACATTCTTCATAAAACAATTGTTTCTTTTTTTAAGAAAATTTAAATTGTTAAATTGTGACTTTTTGATTTTTTTTATTTAAAAACTTTTGTTATTTTGTGAAATATTCAACTATTTTTAAAAACTTTATGTAGAAGTGTTTTTACGTAATTTTTTATAAAATTTCATTTGTGTCAAGTGAATTTTATATAATTTCTTTTATTTTAGATGTTTTCTAAACAATTTCAATTTTTCAGTTGATTTTAAAAGTATCAATTAATACCTTCTTATGACATTTTCAATTGTTTTAGAAATTGCAATTGTTTTTCAACCATCTTACAGTTTTAGCAAGATTTTTTTCGATTGTTTTTTTAGCAAATATTTTTTTAATAAATTCTGAATTTATATTAATTTTTAGTTTCTTCCATAAAATTCTAATTGTTTTGATTGTTGTATTTAATTTGAAAATTGTCAATTGTGTTTTTAAAATTTTATTTATTTTTTGTTCAAAATTGTCTACAATTTTTAATTTAATTTTATGAATTTTTTTAAAGTAATTATCATTTGCCTTGTCTATTATTTTTTAACTGATTAACGTACTGTTTTAATATTTTTTTCTTTTTTATAAAATGTCAACTCTTTTTTAAATGAATTTCATTTTTTAATTGATTTAAAACATATAAATTGTCTTTTGTTAAGGAAATTTTGAATTGTTTTTTAGAAATTTAAAAGTGTTAATTTCATTTTTTATGTAAAGTTTCAACTGTTTTACTTGATTTTTAAAAGGTTTTTTTCTTTACTTTTTATATTAAAATTTCAACTGTTTTTTTAAATTTATTTCATTTTATTATTGTTTTAAAAAGTACCAATTGTTTTTTTTTGTTGAGGCAGTTTTCAGTGGTAAAAAAATAAAATGTGTTGTTTGAGATGTTTTGTTTAAAACAAATAGATTCCAACTGTTATATAAAAACAAATTCTGATCAAATCCTAATTTTTTTGTAAAATTTCAACTGATTTATTTAAACCCTCTCAAGTTTTCTTCTTTAGAAATTTTCAATTGTATTATAAATGAGTTTCTGAGATTTTTTTAAATAAAACAAAATTATTATTATTTGTAAAATTTCAACTTTTATTTAAATCAATTTTAGCAAATTTTCAATTGTACATATTTCTATTGTTCATAAAACTATTGTTTCAATTATTTAAACACTTACAAGTTTTATTCTTTAGAAATTTTCAATTGAACTGTTATTTAAATCAATTTTAACCAATTTTCAAATGTATTTCTATTGTTCATAAAACAATTGTTTTTTTTAAAGAAAATTTCAACTGTTTTAAAAAATGAAATTTTGAGATTTTTTTATTTAAAAGTGATTTAGAACTTAGATTTATTTATTCTTTTCATTCAATTGTTGTTTTTTCGAATTTTAACTGTTTAATAAGTTTTTCAGATTTTTTTACCATTTTTATGTATAAAATTTCATTCTTTTAAACGAATTTTAAATTGAATTGGTTTTGTAATTTTTTTTTTCGACTCTTTATAATATTTATTATAAGTATCTTTTAGGAAGTTAACAATCATATTTTTTGTTTTCAATTTGAATCATTTTAAAGAAGAAATTTTAACTATTTTCACTTTTTTGTAGATTTCTCAAATTTCTGTTGAGAATTGTGATTTTTAGCGCCATACAAATAGAAAGAAGTAGCTCTCTATGGAATACGTCTATTTAAACATTTAGCCCTGAAAAGAATTAAAAATTATAATCACATAACTCAACAGATTCTTGTGTTCACAGCCGACACTCCCTTGTATTGTATGCAACCATATATACATGAATGTAAATTGGACAATAGTATAGAGTAATAATCAAGAAAAAATTGTTTTAACATCATTTGTAGTTAATTTAATAAAATATTTAATATAAACAGATAATATAATAAACAGCAATAAATAATTAGTTATTTATAACACTCTTTTGTGTCACAAATTTAATGATTATATGAAATCATATTTTAAACAATTATTAAATAAAAAGACGACTGCTTAGAGTTTTGCTTTATTTGTAGATACACTGCTACAATTGTTTATGATGAAGCCACAGTATGGTGAAACAATTGTAGCAGTGTATCTACAAATAAAGCAAAATTCTAAACAGTCGTGTTTTTATTTAATAATTGCATAATGGAGTTTCGCCAAGTATCAGCCTTATCAATCCAATATCATATTTTGAAGTTAAAAAAACAAATCTCATCTTGTAAACACTAAAGTGTCTTCTTAAGTCTTAAAAATAATAAATGGGCTTGTAAACTAAAGAAATATTCTAATGATATTCATAATATTTTACTTGAAATTGCCAAAATTTAATTACAAAAACGAGTATTATAAAAGGTAATTATATCTTTTGTTTTATTTTCAAATCTTACCAACAAATTCTAACACAAATTGGTCTTTTTCAGGTGCTTCAGTTGTGAAAATAAAAACCCAAATGAGGGTATATTGTGACGGCGTTAAAAGGTACCCGAGGAAATCCTACCACGAAGGGCACACCTGCCTCCCCTGATTCCGACACTCCGGTATCTATTTAACGAAGATCGAAGGGTGCCATGAATGAAAGAAAAAAGAAACCGACGAGTTTATTACCCAAATAGGTGCATAAACAAGTTTCGAAATAAATCGATTTAAACGATAACGTTTCTATTCCCTTAATATTGTCCATTACCGGAAATTGTATTATGAGTGTGCTGAACATTAATTATCGTTTTTTATAATTGGCAATAAAATGAATCAATCGTTTATAGTTTGTTTTTTTTTCTGCTCCAATTGTTACTTGCACGGTCGTATTTTATACATTTAATTAATGACTATCATTGTAAAAACAAGTTAATTGATTTGTGGAAATGATTTAAACGTTAAAATTTTGCTAATTTCAATACTGCACGCAATATATTTTAATAAAAAATAATAAAATTAATTTTAAAAAAATAATACAACAAGAAGTAAATCAATTAATGATTTAATTTATAAATATTGGATAATTTGATATTGGTTTGCTCTTTTTATCAATATTTATTTCAATTTATTACAAAACTTTATTTAAAGAAAACAATTTATGAAAACAATTTTTACCTGTAATTTTAAGTATTTTACAGGCAAACGTATTACAGGCGTAGTAATTAATGCTTAAAAAAGTTTTGTATTATATTTTTGAAATCATTTAAGTACAATAATTAGAATTTAATATTTTCTTCGTTTAGTGTTAATTTTTTTTAATCTTAAATTCAAAAATTGGCGCGCAAATTTGACAGCGTCCGCGATTGGTGAGTAAGAATTAGCCGGTAGAGGTCCGCAATGTGTACCCAGTATGTTTGTAAACTGGGTTTTTCTGAAATTTCCTTAAAATAACGAGAACTGGCCGGAGATCCATCACGAAAAACCGAAACTGATGCCGTGCGCGGACTGACCGACGGCCGGGATCGCCCAGAATCCCGTGTGTTGCGTTTTAATGACTACTTTCAAGTGACAACAGGGGTTAGGTGTACCAAGGTGGGATTTACCCTTAACCCTTACAGCCTTATGGACCAACTATGATATCCGATGTGCTCGTTAACACCACGTCCCAACCATGATTTGACTATGTTTATACATACACCACATACATGTATTCAAGTAAGTACACCAAATTAACATTTCACACATAATGACCTACAAATAATACAATTACATGAGGGTTGAAAAACTCATCATGTGTCACTTGAAATGGACCACTTGTCAGATTGCGAGCCTCCTCTAAACACCGAACTCTCAACAAACCGGCCATCCGGTAATTTTGTTACATTTTGATCAATCCCTTTAATTACTTAAAGCGCTTGTTTATTCCTTAATACAATTTTCACACTTAAAGGGTTTTATGTTTACATAAAAATCTGACAGTAAAAACATAATTCTAAAAACATCCGTAGATACAACAGTTTATTAACCTCTGTGTAAAAATTCTATACTCATGTAAATTGTAAATCATTTGTTTAAGTCGAAGCCATAATCTGCAATTTGATTAAATGTCCATGTTCAGGTGGTATTTTTTAAAATTAAAAACAAATTTGACATAAATTTTTAACCTCCAAAACATACATTCTTGCGACACCTTAATAAACATCCATCATGTAACAACGATAATTTGTATACAAATAACATGTATCCAGGGTTCTTTTGTTTTTACAATAACAAAACAGAAATATTTTTATCCCAACAATTGCGCAATGATTATTCATTGTCAAGTCTAGGATGTTCTAATGATAAAGTTGTTTTTAGAATGAAATACGAAAATAATGAAAATGTCAAATCATCCATTAACAATACTGAGTAAGTAAAGTGTTTTAATTAGTATGGAAAAAAAGTTGTTTACTCAGTTTGTGTAACTCTTGTTTATTTTGGGTTGTTCAGAGTCGCCGCAACTCAACTTACTCTCGATGACACGAGTTGCCCAAACTACATATAGTTAATAATTGAATTGTTTAAACAGTAAATTTAATGTATTTAAATTTCCTCCAAGCCGTGATTATGGTAATGAACTTGAAAAATATGTAAATTATTTCAAATGCTTATAATAATATTCGTATTAAACAAGCGTGTTTTTTTTTAGTAATTTATACAGATTGATGTTTAAGATGTAAAAATAATAGTTTTGGTTTTTTATAAACATCTTGATATTAAGAAGAAAAAATTGATAAATATGACATATATAAATATAAAAAATAAATGAAATGATTATTCTTAAAATTATATTTAATATAAATTGTTAAAAATGATAATTTGTTAGAGGTTATGTCATCACAAATTGTATTTTTTTTTAAATAATTTGAAGATATCATTTCGTAAATCTATTTATTCATATAATTGATTGTATATAAAATATCAATAGACAGTGGTTCTTGACATATCTTCAGTATTTAAATGATTGCTTTTACAAAGTGGAGCAATATTGAATAATTCAAACAGAGCAAGAAAAATTGTATTAGTTGGATATGCATTTTCAAGGTTGGCAAAATTACAGCAATTGATGTAACATATTTATTTGTAAAATTTATAATCATAGTATTTATTGTGTATTTGATAAAATATTTAATACTATGTGTATTATTTTTATGGACTTTAATGACCAGAATGATGTTTAATAATGTTTATAATGTTTACTTGTTTTTTTTAAATGTTTTTATTGAATATATCCTTAGGTATAAAAATGGTAGAATAAGGCTTTTTTAAATTTTGAGGTTAGATTAGGATTTCTAAGGATAGTGCTGTTTTGCAATAATACAGTTTTTACTTTTTATTAACTGATGTGATTCATCACATAGTATTTACTTACCATATATTCCTTCCATTCCATTTTAATTATTACACTATCTACATAACTAGATACAGATCACAAGTTCCTTAGGGCATTTTAATTGTTTATTATCTTTTGTATATATCTTCAAATGAGCTTGCTATTTTAAAGGATTGGCCCCAATTTGTTAAATCTCTTAATTTTTGTGTTAAAAACCAATGGAATAGTCACTCTATATCTACAGGCCTGAAATATTGATGTTTATCCCTTGCAATCATTACTCTGATAATTGTTGAACTCTATTCAACTTCAAATGAATTATTATAGTGTTTTTAAGATTGAACTTACCTAAATATTGCATGTCAACATATATCTAGTTGCTGTTGCTTCAATTCAATGATTCAATAGATTTCGAATCTTAAAATTAATTATAGTTTTACAAATAGAATAACATATAGATGAATGACACTTTTCTCTTCAATTTATTGATAAATACAGTATTATTATCATTCAATTTACCTTAATTTACTATATTTTTTGTATATTATTCTGTATTAACTATCAAATCATTATTATTGTCACTTTTTGTTTACCCATAATTAATAATTGTAATACGCATATAGTATACGAGTGAATTCTTAAAAATAACTGGATTATCTTTGCAGGAAGCATTTAACTTATTGTTTTTTTAATGCAGCTTTAATCTCCTCCAAAGTACTCTCCATTGGTATTAATGCTCTTCTTCAAACATTCATTCTGGTGTTGGAAGAAGCCTTTAAAATAGTCCTCTTTGCTAGTATCTTCGTGGTATTGCTTTTTACGTCTTTGACATCAGCAAATCGATTCCCTTTCATGTTTCTTTTCATCTTTGGAAACAGTTAGAAATCCAAGGGTGCTAAATCTGTCGAATAGGGCGAACATTGAAAGTGAAGCGTTGTTTTGTTGTGATGCATGAATTACTCGCCAGAATTCTATAATACCGGACGTTTTCGCGGCTTCTTAATGGATAATTGGTTTACTATCTAGTTTCGAGAAACTATATTTGAATGTAAGATCCTTATTCACATTCTATTCTTCTTCACATTCTATTTCACCTAACGAGCCTTTTTTGGACGAGGTGAGTTAGTGGATTTCTAAAAGATGAGTGCTGTTTACATTCTGTATCGTGCCCTTAACACCATGACTAATCGCTTATGTTGATTTTGTTAAAAATATTTTGGATATGTCCTTAAAAAGGGCTTAAACGCGACTATCTCTTTGAAATTTGGTAAGAAGTTTCGGCACGAATTTTGCTGCCACTCTTTACATCACTAAATTAACACTCAAAATGCTCTGAAATAAACTCCAGAACAACTTGAATAAGGCCTCTAGTTGGTCGATTGTCTTTCGTTGATCAGATTACAGATTTTGCTTACATTGTCCTCCCTTCAAGCAGTTGAAGCACAACCGGAATGCCACCCATCTTCAATGCCCCATTCTCATCTTTTTAAACCAAGAAAACCATTCGCACGCTACAGTTTTATTTTGTAACAGTTTCGGCTGCGTTCTTGCTGAGTAAAAAGCAAAATTTCACAGCCACACGTTGTTCGTAAGTGTCCATTTTCTCGTGTCGTGTTTGCACCGAAGCATATTAACAGAATTTTCTACACTTATCACTGCCGGGTGTCGCTGCCTGACATGAGACTCAGGACAGGCCCCATAACAGCCCTCTAGCGGCGCAATCAGGTACTACAAGTATACAATGCGCACCATTAAAATTTTGGCTGTTTCTGGTAAACCCTCGTATATTTAATTTCTCTATTATATACAGGGTGGCCCTTTAAAAGTGTTACAAAGCAATGTATAGAAAACTGCTGAATAAAAAAACATTTGGTTTGCTGTACTGGAGTACACTAAGGGAAAATAACTAAATAAATAAATAATGGCATGATCAATTTTTGTATGTTAAATTGAACATATTAAAAAATGGTGGTGGTTAATCTAAAGACTGATTCAATGGAATCTTAAATTTTTTTGTTTGTTTGATAAATAATTCGACTATGGTATATTATATAATTCAAAAGCTACGTGTAGTTGTGATAATTCTATGAGTGTTATTTGTTCTTTTCTATCAAATAGGGCGGTTTTCATAAATGCGGCCAAATAATTTATGGCAATGTATCCTTTGTTGACAAAATTATAGTCACCACCAGTATTTGATGATAAGTTTTAACTCATCAAATTCGTTAATTATCAAACACTACAACCCAACCAGCTTCAACTTATTTTTCTACCATTTTTTTAAATTTTAGATGTGTAACGTAATTGAAAAGTGGACAAGGGAATGGACGCTGATAACGACGCCCTCTGTGGAGCATGTTGTGAGACTTGTTGGATTCCTAATTACAAAACAGAGTTTCAGTTTTCCCAACAACAGTTTCGTACTTTAAATAAATTTGTTTTATGGTCAAGTCGAGGATCTAGAAAATGAGTCTTCTAATAGGTCGAGTGCAATGCTTGAGTAGGTTCGAAACAAGTTCTAGAGAGGGCACTAGTTGTCAACGTTGAATTCCTGACTCGAGTTTACTACTCATTATATGAAAATTTGTTAGTTTATTACTAAAATTATTACTAAAATGTTTCTTCTTTGAATATTCTTATGCATAAAGGTTGGCGTGTGATCTCTAAGTCTACTCTTTTAGTAAGTTGTACTGGCCTCAGGGTTATTCCTAATACCAGCACCGACGGGTTATATAAAAGTATATTACAGTTACCGACCTGTCATTACGACTTAGGAACTTGATGGAATAAATGAATTTGGCGAATGTTTGTGCCTCTGCCAATATAATTATATGAGAGGAGATTGATGTAATACCAGAGGATCTTTAGCATCCCTTAAAAATTATTAGCTTATGTCGCGATTTACCCAATTGAAAGCATTGTTAAATGTCAGAAGAGAATGATTTTGTCTAATTTTGGAAGGGTAATATATTTACTTCTATTGTCCAGTATTAGCCAACTAAACTTACGTGCTTAACTAAATAAAAGGTGAATTTGTCCACTTGATTATTGGTCTGAAGAAGTGGAAAGGCATTCATTCTGCCTTAGATTAGATATTTTAACACTTGGGTTACATTCGATTCTTCATTGGATCAATAAGCAGCACATTTTTTAGGCACCTGCTCCGCCACCTCACCTTGAACCTAGTGGTAGTGAAGAATGTATCGAATTTTCACATTTTTAACCCCATTTTGGAACGCTGTAACACACAACTGGCTGAACCAAACATAAAACTGCCAAAGAACTTTTAATCCTTTAAATCGCGGTGTAGTAATGCTCGATTCGATATAAACAACGTGAGATTTGGCTCACCAAAGACATAGCGGAAATCGCTCAGAAATTTTTACTCCACATAATATCTATAGTAAATATCTCTTATATAATTATTAAATTATTTTTCCCATGCTTATTCATAGGTATTTATAAACCTTGAAACTCGCATTGAATGATCTGAGATGCTCATAAATGTAATAGAAATGATTTATATTTAATGAAAGAATTTTTTTTGTTAAATCACATTTATTTTTTTTATTTTTCAGTTCTCGTGTAGTAAATGGTTTAGATTAATAAAAGCGCAAGTATGTGGTCGGGCTGAATGTTGATTCTCAGACGCGGTAATGATGCAAAGCCTGGAGGAAGCATGTGAGGAGGGTGAAGTAAGTTCAATTTTCACTTGCCAATGTGATGAGAAGAGCAGCGCCGTTAATATCAAATCGAACACGGTGTGCACACATTCGGTGAGTGGAATTTGGTTGACCTTTGTCGTTTAATTCGTGTCAAGCGCCCTATTCAATTTATATTCATTCGATCCTTTTCCGTAGCCATTCAAGAAGGCGAAGACATCACGCACCTCCTTACCTCTGCAGCCCAACCAGGACTCTGTGCCAACGGACACTCTAACGCCGAAGCCGCCGTTTTGTATACACACGAAATTGATAGAACTTTACTTGGAAGAGTGTGCCAACGACCCTAATCAACAAAAAACCGTAAGTATATTTATTTGAAGGCCTGGTAATATTTTGTAATGCGAGCTTAAACTAAAAACGTAAAAGGAAGTAAATTGATTGATTGAGTTACGTGAAGATCAAATTAATTTGACGAATAAAGCACTAATAATATTTCTTATCAATTTTATTTGAATTACCAAACACTGTGCAAATCCATTGATAAAGGTCACTTTGTGTCCGAAATGTACATTTGGTAATTCAAAAAGGTTACTAGATTACTTTTTTCTGTTGCAATGTCACCAATAGAAATATTTAGTAGTTTAGCTGCCAAAGTCTACACAAAAACTGGATTATTTATTTAGATATAGAAAATAGTTGACATAACGAGCGTTCAACAAAATTAGGCGTTGAATTTTCACACCTAAGAATACAGGTGAAATTTTGATTGCTTTTGAACGGTCGGTAATATCTGATTGGTTTACATGACAACTAGTATTTTACGCATGCGCAGACGTTACCTTGAATTTCCAACACAACAACAATTTTTTGTTGAACGCTAGTTGCAACAAATTAGGATCACAATTTATTTAATTATTTGCAACATATAACATTTATAAATTTATTTGTTAAATATTATTATTGGGTATGTTTTTAAATTTGGTATTTTTCAACCAATCAGAATAAAAGTAACATTTTTAGGTAATGTAATATGTTATTATTATTATTGCTATTATTTCAGGGCTTAAAAAGGAATTCACACTTATTAGAAAAACTGGTAGCGAGAGATAGACTGAACACATTAATTCTAAACCTGTATCCGGGCAATAGGGGTTACTCACTGACATTTCCGACGACGCCCACCGCCGACCTGTGCGCGGACGACACTGCCGAGATGATTGAGACTAAAACGTGGCCTTACGATGACGAGGAGCTGCTCAGATACATAGACTACGAGGAACTGCCCGCCTTCTTCGTTGACCTGCTCCAACCTCACTACGGCTTCCTCTTCTACAGCGGGTGCATCATCGCTGAAGTTAGGGACTATCGGCAAGCCTATCCTACGTTAAAATGTGATATTCACTATGTTTTACTCAAACCCACATTACAGGTAATCTGTTTAGATGAGTTGTTTATTTACTGGTAGTAACCTAATGTGTTGTAGAGTATATTAGCGGACGTAAATGAAATAATGAAGGAAAGGGAAGATTGGGATATGGAAGAGAAGCAGCAGTTAGAGAGCCAACTGATCCTAGCCAACCACCAAACGCTCTGTCTGGACCCTAACAGCACGACGTCCGTAACTACGAGTAGAATCAACCACAATAGGCAAATACTGAACACACATAGGATATGGAGAGCAGCCCGCAAACATTCGCAAGTCTCCTTCAACCGTAAAAAGAAAATGCTACCTCAAACCTATCGGCCCGGCCTCAACCTCTTCGACTACGTGACGAGGATGCGGAGCAGGGCCAAGCCGGGCGCGGCGCCCTCGAAAATGGTCCCCAAGAAGCTGCACGAGGAGATCAAGCCGATACCGGTGCCGAACCTGGAACCTCCCCACCTCAGCCCGCCCAGCCAGGGCGTCCACATAAACAAGTTCAAGGCGTACCCGCCGCAACGGGACACGCGCGACTGTCAGCCCCAGCCCGTCGAGGAGTACATTCTGGAGACGGACATGCACTCGAAGGAGAAGGACAAGCGGCGGGTGTACTATATAAAGCTTTCGATATTACAACGACCCCTCAACGGGGAGTACCTCGGGGAGCTCTACCTCGACCGGGACCACAAAAAGGACGAGAGTAACGGCGTCGCGTGCCGCTTCTCGCTGGGGACGAGGGTGCACGCGAACCGCTACATCCAGCAGTTCATCGAGATCTTCACGGAGGGCGGCAGGAAGTCCGTGCGGATGAATTACGGCTTGAAGGAGAAGGTCTCGCAAGTACAGGCAGCACAGGTAAAATCGGTTAGTCTAAACTGCATAATATCATATTACATACATTAATCATTTAATATTATCTATCCTTAATCGCTCTAAAGAAAGTTTAAGATAGTCTGAATTTAATGTACAAATAAAAACTGAAAAGTTTTTAGTAAACCTACGTCTTTATTTATCACTTAAGGTTTTTGTAAACAGTACATTTTTCAAAACAAAAGTTGACAAACTGGTCAATATTTTGTCGAGATTTTCAACTCAGAATTTAAAGCACAGGTTTTACTCATTGTTGGAGGGTATGCACCTTTTTAAAAATAATTAGATAACCTCAAGGTTTTTCTCACACATTAAAATCAGTTGTGCCAATCGTGTTGAATCATTTTTTGTGGTACTTCTGATCTCAGCTTACCTCGTCGTGTTACAGATGCAGAACCAGCACACGCAGCAGGTTAACCTGGCCCAGCAGCATCTCGCACAGCTCAACCACAGTCTTCAGAACCAGACGTGCGCCACGCCGATAGTCAACGGGGCGGTTAGCTCGGGGATTACGCTGGTGCAACAGAATCACAGCATGCAGAACAGTTCTGTGCCTATTTTGGTATGAATTCTTTACTAGTATTAAAAAAAAACTTTCAATGTGAATTTAAGCTTAAGTAATTTCATTATACTTAGCTTAAAAGTATAATAATAATCGATATGACAAAATCATAAAAGTGCCATCTATTATCTGAACATTGCACTAAATCCCAAATGGGTGGATAACGACCGACATTGAAGGGATCTGTCAACAGCGACAATAATAATGTACATATTAAATATTGTTTCCCGTCAACAACAGCCACGGACAGGTTTCGATCTTTTTGGATACTATCAGTACAGCGCAGTTGGATAATCTCGATTCCCTGTTTCCCACTGCGCTTCGCTAATGACATCCAAAAAGATCGAAACCGGTCTGTGGATGTTGTGGACTCGGAACAATATTGTATAATAATAATAATATAAGGAATTGCCAGAAGACTGTACTGTACCAAAACAGTAGCGTTGTACACAGTGCGGGTGATTATTAAGGGAACTTTTCTATTGGAATAAATTATGCAAAAAACAAAAAACTTAGTTTAGGGCCATGGAAAGTTAATCACTTTTATTTTAATGATTGTTGCGACCATTATAATATAACTTCAAGATTTTAGACTCTGCTGTGTTTGCAAATGTCTACTTCTGGTGCTTATTATAATTTTTGTACTAGTTCAATCTACTATGAAATGTAATATGTATAAGAACTGTATTAAAGTTCATAATAATTGTTGAGAAACTGCTAGAGGAGAAAATTTTCATATGCTTATATTTCTGTTTATAATGTAGGTGCAGTATTAACGGCAAATTGTGATTAAAATATTTAATGGTGAGAAAAAGGGAACGGAAAACTTTTTTATGAACCCCAAGGCGTCAAAATCTTTAATAATTTTTCAATAGATGGCAGCATATTCATACGACTAAGTATTAATCCGCGTGGTGTCGTACATTTTTATTTTTTGTGCATCATATAAAATATACTATTTCAAATGTGTGTAGGAGCTTAAAGACAACATAAAGCTTAGAAGTTGTACAAAAATGCATAAAATGGGGATAACTATTAAAACGCTAGTGTTGTCAGGCAGAAAGTCTTTAGCAGCCTTTAAATTCGTTACCAATTATCTCATTCTATAGTTATATTTTATTTTGAAAACGTTAGGCTAGTTAAAATATATATTTGTTTTTCGTTTATAGCAGGCACAGCTTCAATCGAATTCAAGCATGAAAACGCCCTCCCAACAAGCGACGGTCCAAGAAAAAGAGATCAGCGCATTAGCGACTAGGTTAATGAATTCAGCACAACAATTTCAGGAAGGTGTGATACTTGTCAAAAATAACTTTCCGCCCTATACTAATCCCGTTTTCTTGTCACTAGCGAACGCGAAACAGCAGCAGCAGAAACTGGCCTCCAGCAGCAACAACGCGGCAATAATCAACTTGCTGAACAGTTCGCCTGCGAGTAATATCAATAGTGACGCTAGTGCGGCCGTGGTGAACGCTATAAACAACTCCACGCTGTTGCCCCAGCAGGTGCAGACGATAAACAAGAAGTTGCTCGGGCGGAAAATAACTTTGTCCAACGTTCCCAACGCGCGCGTTTTGAATCATAACAATCTTATAGCGGTGAACAACAATCGGATGAGCCTGTCGGAGTTGAGTTCGCACCTGGGGCAACAACAGCAGCAGGGGCACACGATCACGCTGACGACGGTAAACAGCGGGAATTTCACTCACGCGAATTACACGACTGTTCCGATAAAGCAGCCGATGGTGAATCAAAGGATTATAAGTGGCAACGACGGCGGTAACGCGGCGCTGTCGGCTCTCCTGGTGGGCACGCCAGCGGCGGACCGACCGGACATCATCGGGCCGAACACGAACTCCCTGCTCCTGGAGAAGTTGGCGGGCGCGTCGGGCACGAGTCCGAATCCGGCGCAGAGTCCCACGCACTTCATCCAGAGCCCCAAGTCGGCGCAGTACACGGTGCAGTCGCCGAAGACGAATCCGGTGATGTCGCCGCTGTCGAGTCCGCCACCGCAGAACGTGAACACGATCAACGTGCAGAGTCTGAACTTCGCGCCGCTGCAGAGTCTCTCCGGACTGCAAAACGTCCAGATGCAACTGCCCGGTTTCTCGCTGTCGCTGAACGTTTCGAAGGGGACTCTGCAGGGGCACCCGACCAGTTTGTTAGTGTCTGTGCCGGTGACGACGGGTACGTCGACGACGACGGCGATAGGACAGGCGGCGAGTAGTGTTAGTGTGGGGAATTCTATAGGCGTGGCGACGCCCACCGTTATTTTAACCAATGCGGGAACAAGCAATATAGGTAAGTTATATTTTTACATTTAGTACACAATTATATTTGGATCTGCTTACACTCATAAACAATATTTTTAAAAACGGTTGTAGTGTCCCCATAATTTTTATGAAAACCTATTCAGTTTACCTAGAAAGATCAATTATTTATAATAGAGTTATTATTGCTCTTTGAATTATTTGAGGAGAATTTTAATTAAATTAAGTCAATTCGTTAGCTTTATGTCAAACTTGGAGGAATGGAAAGTAATGAATTTCTAATAAACATAGATCCAATCTGTCATTGAATAACACCTAGAAAATCCTCATTTCAACAAAACAATCTTAAAGTTTTCACTTAGGAGATTGTGTTTCAAAGATGTGTTCATTGATAAGTGATTAAGAGACTGCTTTAATTTTGGGTAATGTGTTTTGTAAATATAAATATCTATCTATCTATAACGTGGCCATGGAGGTCCATACACTGACTGGATTATTTTATTTGGGGAACAATGAAGCAGATTGTGTACTAAATGGATTTAACTACCCACCAACAGTTTAACTTGAAGTGGACAGACTTATGCCATTACAAATGTTCTACATAGTGTATAAGTAAAAGAGAAAGTAAAGAAAGGTTAAAGTTAAAAACAGAGAAGACAACAAACAGTAGTTGTTGTAGGATTGAAAGAGAAAGATTAGCATAATCAAGAGAGAAAGGCAAACAAAGAGCAGTGAAGAAAAAAGAAGACGAAACAAAGAGATAAAGCAAACAGACAAAGATATAGGGAGAGAGTTTAAAAATTCTAGCAATACTAAATATCTTATCTTTCCCTATGTTCTCTGAGAAAAAAATGAAAAGAGATTCAGAAAGATAATAAAAGAGGAAGTAAAGAGAAGATAAATTCAGGGGAAAAGAAAGAGGACCTAATAGTAATGAAGATAAAGTGTTAATAATTAAAGTAAATATATTATAGAAGAAATAAGGAGCACGGGTTGGCAATATTTCAATTTATATTTCAATCTTCGTCAAAGTTTCATACAGACAAAGTGTTTAAGTGTTTTAATTTATTTTCGAAATGTAAAAGGAAGTAGAAGCCTCAAGTATCATCATAAGTCGTAGTTGTAGAAAACATTGTTAACAATTATGGTGGAGGCGCCGAGAGTACCAGAGAAATCTTTGTTAAATAAATATAATATGTTAATATTATTACTCCCTCAAGAAACGAAGCAATTAGGAAATTATCTTATAGAAGATATACTATTTGGGAAAGGAGGAGATTTTGTAAGTAATACAAGATTACTTGCTATTATAAAGTTTCAATCCTTGTATGACATAATATGTTACTTCTTAGTAAGAACGCCCCCACAAAGAAATAGAGACGAAAAATAAAAGAAAGACGAAAGAGATGCCTTTTACGGGTTATAGATAAAACACACGAAAGTATTCTACGAAAAGACGTGAAAATAGCTTATTCCTTGCTCCCACAGAAGAAAAGATGAAGAAAATTATGCTCTTTAAGAGCTTATAGATAAATAATCAATAATATTTCTTGATACAAAGAGATTCATTAATGAATTGTCACATAAAATTATGGATGGTTTTAAAGGAAATTAATTCATTATTATTAGTGCTGGTTAAATATTAATTAACATTAAAACAAATATGGATAATGACAAAAAATATGGCATATATAAAATCCATTGTAGACAATGTGATGCAATTTACGTTAGATAAGTCAATTTAGCTAGTAAAAAATTACAAACAAGAACAACGGCCCCAAGTTATATATTTTGCAGTTGCAAGAAACATGGTTATAAGTATAAGGCAGCTAGTTCGAACAAATAGAGTTATGTAAATGATAAATAGAAAGAAGCAGGTACATCCTTAAACCACCGTTTAGTACAAAATAGATTAAAAACAGAAAACTAGAGAACATGAGATGGGAATGAAACAGATCCCTCGCTCAACTCAACATTACACAGATGAATAAATGTATGAATGTACGAATAAAATATTTAAATGAAGAAGACAATATCGAATCTTAGTAGCAAGTAATAGAAACAGTAATGGAAAAAGTAGAACAACAAACGATACGAAAAATAATACGGGGAGATGGAAATAACATTAAATATTGTGAGCAGTAGACTAAGGCGTTTTGGACACATTGGGTAATTATACCTTGACCAAACAACAAAGAATTTTTGAGACAAGAGCATTTGGAAAAGAAATGGTAGACTAAAAAGGGTGTTGAAGGAGGCAATTTAGAAATATCTTAAGATACCTAACTAGACCGAAACTGACACAGGATAAACAAAGATGGGGAGAGAGATTGTGAAGAAAACTAAGGTCACTATTTACCTAACTGATATACAGGGTGTCCCAAAAGAAAGTTTATATTTCATGAACGCATCGAATCCGAGGGACGCGAGGGTAATTCTATTGGGAATTTAGTCGCTATGGAGCGTTTCTCGGGAGCGGACCGCGCTTTGTGTGTGTGAGAGTTTTACAAAACTTGTGTATCGGCGACTGCAATAGAGGTTTTCGCCACAATGAGACGCTAAGCCGACCAAGATCATCAAGAACGGCAGAGAAGGTGAATAGTGATAACCAGTCTGTTCGTGACGATCCTAACCTTTCAATTCGGAAGTTCGAAAGCGCTTTAAATGTGCCTAGACCATCTTTACACCGTATTATATAAGAGGACCTAAATCTCCACCCATATAAAATTGAATTTTATATGGGTGGATATTTATTTAAAGAATTAAAATCCCAGGATGCCAATCAAAGTGAAATTTTCCCTAGAAAATTGATCTCCAGGAGAGGTGAAATAAATTGGCTTCCATACAGTGCTGATTTAACCCCTGCATGAATTTTTAAACAATTGTAATTTAAATTATTTTGAACAATTAGTAGTTTGGTGTTTCTTAGATTTGTGAAATTTGTTATGACGTTGTAAGCATATCCAAATGTGTAGGTTTCGAATGTGTGCATTAATGCGAATTTAAACAGCTCAATTAGTGACGTCGGGGGTGAAAGGACTGACGCAACAGGGAATAAGGACGAGCGGCCCCGCCGGGGTGACGCTGACTCAGGGCGGGCAGCCCTTCCAACTGATAACACCATTACAAAGGCCTAGGATGCAGCAGGCGGGCGTGGCCCAGAACATAGCGACTAGAGGTCTGCAAAGAACTCCAATAACTATCAAAATGGCAACTCCTCAAGCAAGTCAGTTCACTGATCTGCAATTAAACTTTGATAGAAAATGATTACTCGGAAGTAATTACCAATTTTACACACATAAAAAATATATACTCCTTGTGTTCTTCCTCAAGTCGGAAAATGATGATAATTCATGCATGCCTAAAAGCTTTAAATTTAAGAAGAGTACTTTACATTTACTTTTTTTACTTCAGTCATTAATTGTTAAACGTTGATTGTCTGTGATTCAGCAAATTTAATTTTTTACTCAGATATTACACAAGTAACCAATAACCAGAAGCAAGCTCAAATCCATCAGTATCAACAGATGTTTATGAAGCAGCAGCAGAAGGACTTGAATCTTCCAAAAGTAAGAAGAAGATCAAACCTCTCCGAACCCCAATAACTCAGCATCATCGCTTCTCATGCTCTTTTTTTTACTTTAAATATTTTATTTATATACACGTCTACTCTCTGTTCATATAAAACTAGTCTAATATTTGTTTTTTTTTTTTTAATGCGTTATTATTAATATTTATACACGAAACAGATATTTTTTAATTTAATGTGAAAAAAAAAATACTGCCCTATATTAGAGTAGTATGTAGATAGTTAGGTAGTGTGATGTATCGTTAATCATCATCATCAGTATGATGTTGGCGGTATTTATTAGGCGAACTCTGTTTCGTCTGTTATTGTGTGATATAGTCGGATCGAGGTGTTGAATGTTTCTTATTGGTGATGTAGTTATTTGTTGTTTAAAAAAAAAAACATTGCTGTTATTCTACACAGTGTAGATAGAAAGAATCAGTGTATTCTATGAATACACGTGATGGAATATATATTGTAATTTTTAATTAAGTAATCGTGTGCTGTTTAATTGATACAATCGCTGTTGAAACAAGTTATTCCAATCATATTTTAAAATAATTACTGTCCCAGTAGCATAGAATTAGGGTGTTGACTAAAGTGAAAAGATTTATATTAATGTGAAATGTTGGTTAGAATGATTAGATGAGGAAATACTGTAAAAATAAACGTTTGTGGTATTTTTTCAGTTGTAAAAACTGTGATGGCTCTTTGATATAAACTGAAAAAAACCATATTTGATTTTTTGATTGAAAGAAAACATTAATAAATATTAAAGTAATTTAATTAATAATGTACATTCTTATAAATTTATATTTCAGTCCCCTTTTTTCTATCTAAGCATTTTTATAATCTTATATGATTCAGTATCATTTTTAGTTTGATTCGTATTATCTAAATATACCATACCTTTATTATTTGCTCTTTTTCTCTCGAGTGCTTCAAAAAATTTTATTTTACAAGAAATTGTTATCTTTTTTGAGGTTATGTTATGTTTCATTTCTTTTGTGAGTGGTTATTTGTTTTTTTAATAAATGATGCCAACATAATTAGAAATAAATAAGTTTAAAAAACTAAGTATATTCAGAAAATTTATAAATTATAACAATATAATTACAAATAAACAAAAAAGAATTCAAAATATTAAGAAATTTTAAAACTAATTTAACTAATTATAACGAGGTTCATAATATAGACAATCCAGTCTGAAGACTTGTGGTCTTTCTGATTAAATTATAATTTCTAATCACCTCATTTTAAGTTAACTCAATTCAATACAATGTAATATATTATTACACCACAATAATAAATTATCAGAAAATAAATCTATCAGTAAATTTATTGGTTAGAACAAATGATTTTTTAACATCACATTTAATTTATCTGTTGTATACACTATACTGTGAATCTTCGGATAGAGTTTTCCTTAATTACAAACCCTTTGATACAGAACAAAATGTTAGTCACACTACTGACTTTTTATAATTCTAAACAAACAGCCGTTGGTTAATTTAAATTAAAATCATTCATACCTTATAAAATTATTGTTTAATTGATTTACAAAGAGTTGATTTTTATCAAAAGATTCAAACATTTTGTTTAATATTATCAATTTCACAAACAAATTTTCTTAAATGGCTACCGTGAGTTTAAGTGTTCATTGTATATATATATTTTTTCCACAGTCTAATGATATTTGACATCACAAAACCATTTTGTATATTTCTACATTTTTTTTTTTTTAATAAGTGTATTTACAAAATATTTAACACCCTAATATTTCGCATAAATGTTTCATGAGCACATTTCACTATAAAATTAAATGTTCTTCCACTCGATTTCAAATGGTGCATGATTATTATTTTTGTTTTGTTTCGTTCATAATTACATCCTCGATCCGGCTATACAATCGCTATGCAGGGAAAAAAACTTGTACAGAATCGTAAATTAAGTCGGACTTAATGTAACGAGCAAAACATAAAATTTAAAAAAAAAATAATAACGGCAAACTTAGGTTTATGCGTACTTTTGCTTTCAAAGACTGACAGAGTGTGTGCGGCGGACCGAATAGAAGTTTCAATGCAGTATTTATCGTTTTCTCTTTATAAATAAATGTAAATAGCGTCGAAACGTTGTATAATTATGTAAGTCTCCAAAATTGTAGTTAAGTATTATTATTATCACCGGCCGTCGACAATTAAACAAAAAAAACAAAAGGAAAACAAATAAACAAAACAAACGGCATGAACCTAGGGTTTTTTTATACGCGCGCGCATGTGTGGATATGTAATTTATTTAATAATGATAATAATAATTATAATAATAGAGATACGAATGATCTCATCCGCTATTGTCTTGCACTATTGTTCCTACAGTCCGTAAACGAAGAAGAGTATCGGTGCCAAAAAGGTGGACCTGTCCGTTTTCGAGATTCCGGCGCGGATGCATGAGAAATACTAATGGCCTATTTTAATTTTTGTTTTTCGACCGCAAGTACAAATAAACAGATTTTTTCGAAAACCGTACGCAACTAGTGCTTTAGACAATTTGCAAACACACGGTTAGTGATGATTGAGTAAAAATACATTTTTGCGTTTGTCACTAAGTGCACTGGAGATGATTCTGAAATTTTGTTGTTTTTAGGAAAATATCCAGTCTTTATTTTACGTAAATGGGGATGCAGCGTTACAGCCGTTTCCTCGGAGATAATAATATAATATAATATATAAATATATTTTTGATAGAAACCTAAGTGATGTAAATCTGATGTTGTTTGTTTTTTAAAAAAAATGATGTTGTCTATAAGCAATTCTGCGAGTGCGAGCGAACTTAGGGATGAGTTAGCGTTATGTGATAATAATTTACGGGTTGTCTCTGGTCTTGATGGTTTCCAATGTGGCAGGAATGTGCTTACAAAACTAATCATTTCAGTGTACCAATCGATATTGAAGTTTCATTCAATAAATTACTTCAATTTTAATTTCAACACCATAAAATTAATGAATAAAATATTAATTTCAGCGTAATTAAAATAGGTATTGTATTTAATGCTTAGATACATTATACATAAATATGACAAATTAGATACGTAAAAAATACTTGCAAATGTTAATTTAAGTAACTACATACATATTCATTATTTATCAACATTTTTTAAAAATTTATTAAAACATTACTTAATTCCCTTTATGGATAGTGCTTCAAATTATTTTAAGATGAAACCAATAACACTTGTCTACTTTCAAATTAATTTTTTAAGCAACTTTAATTTTTGGATTTTTGGTATAGATACAAAAGCATTTTTTCTACTATATTACAAACTCATAGAATAGTAAAATGTTTTTATAAAAAATTTATTCCTTATGTTGGGTATGAAAAACTGACATTATTCAGCACATACAAATTCAATCATCGAAACGATCAAAAATAATACGTACTTTATTAACTAAACTAACAAATGGTTATTTTTTTAAATTATTTTATTAGAATTATACAGCTAAGACTGTCTCATAAATTTAATGAGATAATATTTTTGTTATAATTAAAAATATATATATATATATATATATATAGTGATTACAATTTACTTGACAGCACTGAGATTAAGTTTGTAATTAGAACTGAAAACATTAAAAACCATCAATATCTGTACGCCCCGTATAACTAACCAAATATTTAAATTGAAAAGGCATATGTGCATATTTTTATTGATTATCGTTTCTCGTGTAAATAGTTGAACAAGTGTAAAAAGCAACATGATTAAGGAGTCATCCTCGTATTATACATAATTATATGATATGTAAAATAGTGAAGAAAAAAAAATGATGAAACAAATTGTAAATATTTTTATTAGTTGTATTTAAGCCTCGTTTATAATATTTATATCAACCTCGTTTCTTCTGATTAGGTAATCTATTTTTCTACCGTAGGTTTATTCCTCTTCTCTCCTCGGTTGTGCGCCCGTTTTTTTTTATTATTATACACATACACACACCCGATGATAAATCACGCGACTGATAGTTTTTTACGTGAGAACCCTCCCCTCCTCTCTTCCATAATATACAAATAGTCATTTTTGCCAAAAAACTACAAACGAAATAAAAAAAAAAACAAACAAAATCCGATCAGAATTGTAACTGTCTTTTTGTATAGTTTCGCGGGGGCCGGGGCCGAGCGCTCGATCCCACCACCACTCCCTCCCCCATATTGTAATGTACATAGCGCATATTTAAGTGTTTTTACGACGTAGCCGGGAGAGGGCGCCAGCGTCGGGCTCCCGCGAATGTGGACGTATTTTTATTAATTTATTCTTAATGTCACGTGTAAGTAAATTTAAATTAAATGAGAAAGCAACAATTGTATATTAAATGTATAAATATGATAGTATTTTAAAATTAGTAATATTGTTAAAAAAAAAGGTGGTGATTTGTGGTCTCGGATGTACATTTGAGAATTTTTAATTATGCTAGAGCAAAAAACCGTGTAAATATTTAATACCTTACAACCTGTTTGGCAATACTGTTCAAGTATACTCTTTCTATAGAAACCATGCTGTGTTTTCTTTACCATTAAAACGATCAAATTGGTTTTAATTAATAAAGGTGATTTAATTGTTACCCAAGTTGTTATTCTATATAAATTGAAATGAATTGCAGGTTGAATGACGTAATGAAAAGCAGGTGAAGGTAGGTTTAAAAAAATGGGTTTATTTTTCTGTTTCATCGTTTGATTCTTGTAAAGCGGTGTCTATCAGTTTCAGAAGTAATTTAGCCCGGTCCATGCTCTGTTTGACGCATTCCATTAATTTCTCCTCGGTTATTGGACTTCCGCCAGGTTTCATCAGTGAACACAGCTCATCATCTTTTATCACCGCTGTTATCACTCCTGTACATAAACTTTCTTCCTCGGCTGTCGGATCAATTAATGTTATTGTACTAAAAATAATAAAATTTTATTAATGAAGTGCTATATTTAATTATACTTTTAAAATTTATTCAGCTGTTTTTTTTAAAGGAAATGTGTCTATCACATATACACTATACCTAGAAATATTTACATAACAAGTAACTTAAATTTGAGTTTATATTTCTATTAAGACAATGGAGTAAAAAATACAAGGAAGTTTATATTTCAATTTGGAGTCTTATGTAGGGATAATATTATAACTTGGAACTTTCCTGGCTTTTTTGAAGAACATGGTTCCAGCAGGAACACACACGTTCAACATGTTTCTGCCACGAAATTTTCCCTAGCAAAGTGATCTCCAGGAGAGATGACATAAGTGGACTACCACGAAGATATTTGCCGAGCCGTTGTAAAAAAATTTAGGGTTCAAATAAATTAGTGCCATAACCCTGAAGAAGGTTAACATTTCAACGATATTATTTTTAAGAAATAAATTCAAAAATTGTATAGTTATCTAACTAATAAACATATTTTTAATAGATGGTTTACTTTTTTTAATTGGTACACACAAAATATAATTTTTTTTGGGACACTATAGGGAAATATTTAATCAATCAAGAACCTGAGATGTTTCTCATATTAATATCATAATACTTACTCATCGAATATTGCAAAAGTTGTTGAAACTGGTGTGTTGAATATTGTAAGAGGTATTCGGTTGTCCAAATTGACTTGTTTATTATCTATTGATGGATCGTATTCCACAGTCGGTAGAGTTACTGAAATAATGTTTAATAACTATTAGGTTTACAACATAACCTAATATATAAAAATATTTAATGTTTCTCTAATAAATGAATGCATGCAATTTAATACTTAAAAAGTTCAATGTAGACGAAAACTTCGTAAAAATTTAATGCATTCAAATACAGAAAATTCAGTGTACAAAAATCTTAGTAAAGAACCAAATTGTATCTACAGAAACTGAATGGATTAAAAGAGAAATAGATAAAATTTGTAATAAATAGTAAATTTAATATACAGTGCACTTACTAGAAACGAAATCTAAAGAATCTAAATCCATGTAAGAAAGAATATTTCACTATAACAATAATATTATTTATTTAGCTACACAAGAGCTCAGTTATAAGTATCTTAAATAAGTGAGGGTAAAGATTAGATCATGTGACATTAACAAAATTACCTACATAACATACTCATTTATCATAACTCACTGTACACATTTTAATTTGTTTTATACCTGTTCTCAAGGCTGTGAATAATGCTAGAAGACTCGCATCAACTATCGACCCATCGTGATCCAGACACACCATGTCCGCATACAAACACCAGGCCAATTTCTCTTTAGCTATGCACAGATGCCGCAAGTCTATACATCCAGACATCTCGATGATTTCTGCAATCGCTTTAGTGGCCGTCTGCGCTTGATCTCCTGGCGGCCCAGACTTGAATTTCGAAGAACATAATGGAGGCAATTCCAAGTTGGCCACCAGAAAACCTTTATCGGGTGTTTCTGGTTTTGGTGCGCACAATTCCTTTAACCAATCAAATAAACAACTAATAATCTCTTCTTTAATCCACATTAAGGTTTTCAATTATTATTTAATTTATACAAGTTTTTATAAAAAACAAAAGAACGCTGTTATTTATTAATAAATCTGAAATTATCATTTTTTAATTGTATAATTACCGCTTTAATTCCACAGATGACTGTTGTTTTACCAATCTTTGCTATTGCAGAGCCATCTGCGGTGGAAATGGACTCCGCGTTGATGATGACCGGTCTGTATTTGTCAAGCTCTCTGCCATCAGGCCGGATGTCATGTGATAAATAATCACGATAGTATTTTGTGGGATGCAATGTTCTACAAATAAATATTATATAAGTATTTATAAATCAACAGATGATTTTTATTAAGGATTACAAACAGGAAAACTTTTTAGGTATTCGGATTTTATAGGAGGAACGGATTGATGACATTTAAAATAGGTTACAAAAAACAGTATATTAATTGAATAAACAATTGTTTTATGATTCATCTTATGTTTTATTAAAAATATGCAAATTTTTGCTTTTATATAATTTAATATTGCATACATTATAGTATTAATAATAATTTATTGCAGAGCCTGATTTTAAAATCTTAGACTTGAAATGAAGAAACAATTTTATAAGCCCATGCGTTTTTTTTTATCGTTTTTTTAAATATTCGTTATATAAATGTAACTTGGCTATTTTTGCATATTAAAAATAAAATTATTTTAACTATTTTTCAGATACATTCATTGAATATTAAACGAAAATTAAGAATTTAAGCGGAAAAACAATGTAAACATAACCTGGAATTTATTTATTATTATTTCATTAATGTTTAGTAGTGTTATGTATATAGTATAATTTACTTTAAATTCAATTAACTTACTTGTATTGTTTAGCCATAGTTAGAATTTAATTATAATTTTCATTTATTTGAGACATAACCATAAAAACAACACGGAATCAAAAGTTACAAAATGCCAACTTGTAAAATAATGTAAGTAATTAAAAATAATAATTAGATTTTAATCTACTGAACAGTTATTAAACGTTTTTATTAATTTCGATTCAAAACCTACATTCGCTGCTTAAAATCATAATTTTGTATTATTTAAATTACGGATTTTTTAAAATTTGTTTACATTTTGGAATTCAATTGGCAGAACTGAAATATTTGAAATTTGTTGACTTCTAACGGAAGTGAGGGGCGGTGTTTATGCACTTCCTGGATTGTCTGCGTTCCCGCTTTAACCTAAAAATCAGCCCAAGACTTTATTTGGGCCTGTTTGAAGACTCCAGCGGCGAACATCGATAAGCGGGTAATGTATTAAGACACGTTTTTTTCGTGTAGATGTTGCAAATTGCAGTATTATTGTTTTAAAAAATTTAAGATTGAAAGTGGTGGGGTTCAGACGTGCGGTCACGTGAGGGAATCGCGCGCTCTCATTGGCCGCCGAGGGACGAAAGCGCAAAAAGCAGTTGGGCGACTGCAACGGTCACTCAGCTGTTGGCCTGTTGTGCAGTTCGGTCAGCCATCGGTAAACCGTTTTGCGTTGAATTCGCGTTCCCGTGTCCCCGTTTCATGGCACGCCGCTCGCTCTAGGTAGCCCACCTCACGCTGCGAGGTCTACCTTTACTGCTTTCGTATCATTTCTTTCATCTAACAAAATTTTTCGGATCCGTCAGACATTCCAAAAATGGCCTCTATTCAAATACACGAGGACAGGGAGAACCGCGGCCCGGTCCTCAAGGCGAGACAGAATGCCCCCGTGCTGGGACAACAGAAACGCACCGTCCTGGGGGCCATCGATAACAACGTCGCTTCACGTAACCTTCGAGCGAAACAGGTAAGACAAACACTAAAGATCAACTATTTAAAAAAAATATATATATTTATAATCCCTCTTCTTTTTAATTAAATACACCCTAGAAAACAATCTCGTTAAATTATATCATAACAATTGCTTAACGTAGAGTTTTTTCTTGTTTGATGTTATCTGTATAGGTTAGTTTATGAACATAGATGTCAATAACTTTATATAAAGTAAAGATGTAAGTTGTTTTCTATTAATGTTGACTAAGTTGCTTAATCCAAAACATTGACTGAACTTTATCACTAAATTTTTAATTGTGCAAAATTAAGAATATTTCAAAATGATAAACAATTGAAAAACAAAATGGCGTACGTAAAGAATTTGAAATTTATTGAGAAGATATTTTGGAGAAATGTATTAGAATTATTTAGTGTCAACAACTAATTTGATTTAATTAAGTTTATAGTTTTTACATGTTATCATACTCTTTGGTACAATTTCTTGTAATACAATTTTATTCAATTATTTTAAATTATTTTTGATTAAAGATGAAAACTACTTTACCTTTAAGATATACAGTGGATAGTTTAATATATTATAATCTATATAAGTTTTTAACTTTAATTAAAAATAAATTAAAAAAACAATCTTATTAAGTGTAGTTGCCTAACTTTTAATTAGTTTATCTGTATAGGTTAGATTTTTAACATAGATGTCAATATAATTTATGTGAAGTAAAGGTGTAAGTTGTTTTCTATGAATGCTGATTATACTGATTTAAAACATTGGCTGCTGACTTTTACCACAAAATTTTTGATGGTGCACAAGTCAAAGTTTTTCAATAAAGAGAATGATAACTGAATAGTTGAGGCTGTTAGTTGTTGAAAGTTCATATTCTAATCACTTTGGTAATGAAATGTTCATTTCTTCGCCTGAAGAAGACACAGTGTGTTGAAACAATTGTCGCGAACGGCAAAATAAATATTTGAAAGTGTTATCGCATTTCATTTATGAAAATTTACGAAAGTGATTTAAAGAGAATGATTGCGACCATTACTTTGTGGTAATCCATACCTAACTGAATTGAAAAATTCACTATGTTTACATACAAATAATTATTGTACACGTTTATATGATATTTTTACAATAATTATTTGTGTTTAAAAAATAGTGAATTTTTCAATTCAGTGTAAAAGTTTTTCGTTTTCAAAATGATAAACAAATGAAAAACAAAATGGTGTAGTCAAGATAAAGATAAATTTAATTGGTAGATAATTTTGAGAAATTAAATTTTATAATACATTCAATAACTTCTTCTTTTGTGTCTAAAAATATGTGAAAAATAATTTATCCTAATTACAAGAAAATTACAAATATTGATTAATGTATATTTTTGAATAAATTAATTTAAGAAAAACAAAATTTAAAAATATATTGTTTTTAATGAACCAAATATAATAATCTATCCTTTAATTATTTATTTATTTCATATAGTATAGTGTATGTACTTTTGAAATTCAATTTGTAAATTTCATTAGCCCCTTGGAAAGGCGAATCAGAAAGTAAACGATGAGAACGCTTACAACAAACAGCAGATGGGATGCAAGAAGCCCGCTCCTGTGGTGCCTGTCGCCCAGTTCCAGGCCTTCAAAGTGTACGAGGATGGGCAGGAGGAGAAGGTGGTGCGCGGCGTCGCCTCCAAGCGCACCGACGATATTTTCAGGAACGTCCAGAATTCGGTGGAAGAGGAGAGACTCGCCGGCAGCAAGGCGACTCCCGGGGACGCTGGCGTCTTTGACTTGCCGCCTAAACAGCCAGTCATTGAGCTAAACTTTAAACCGTCGCCGATGAGCGTCGAGAAAAACGATGAGAACGCCGTGGTCGTCGACGTGGTGACGCCCGTGGGCGCCCGAAACAAGGACTTTTTCTTTGAACTCGAAGAGTATAAGGATGACATTTATCAGCACTTATTAACACAAGAGGTAGTTATGAATTAAAATATAACGGCAAAAATTGTATTGCACTTAAGTAATATAAATGTACTTAAGTAGTGTTTGACAGAATGAATTAATTATATATGTTTTGTGATTTATTTATAGAAAATGAGACGTGCGAAATCGAATTACATGCGTAAACAACCGGACATCACGCAGAACATGCGTACGATATTAATTGACTGGCTGGTGGAGGTTGCTGAAGAGTACAAACTTCAAACGGAGACCCTTTACCTGGCTGTAAACTACATTGACAGATTCTTAAGCTTCATGTCGGTCGTTAGGGCTAAGCTGCAGTTGGTCGGAACTGCCGCTATGTTTATTGCCGCGTAAGAATTACCCGTAGAGCACTTGTTACAGTTGTCAATTTTTTTATTTATTTTTTAGTAAATACGAAGAAATCTATCCTCCTGATGTAGGTGAGTTTGTGTACATCACCGACGACACATACACCAAGAGGCAGGTTATCCGTATGGAGATGCTCATTCTGAAGGTCCTCGACTTTGATTTGTCGCTACCAACTGCCTACACTTTTATTACTGCAATTAGTATTTGCAATAAATTATCAGATAAAGTTACTTACTTGGCACAGGTTAGTATTTATATATGCAAAAATATTCCTACAATTGCTTTCTTTAATTCCCTAAAGATACTAATTAGATAACAAAACTGTTAGATTTTCAAATTGGTTTTACTACTACATATGTGCCTCAACTATGCAGATTATGCAATAAAACACAATTAATTGTTTAGTTTTTAAATACGTTTTTTTTTAAATTTATTTTTATACAATAACTACACTATTAATTGTTTTGCAGTTTTTAAGTGAATTAGCCTTATTAGAGGCTGAACCAACTTTAGAAATACTGCCATCAGTAATGGCTAGTGCCGCCATAGCTGTAGCCCGCCACACTCTAGAAGAAGAAGCATGGAGCGAAGAACTGGAAATATCTACGAGTTACACGTTGGGCTCCTTACAAAAGGCGATCGTGTTCCTCACAACACTGCATAGAAGAGCGGCGTCCATGTCACAGCAGGCCATTCAAGAAAAGTACAAATGCGGCAAGTATTTACATGTGTCGACACTAGAGCCCAGGAACGTTGATATTAACTTCGACTAAAGAAGACTGCCATTTTAAGGAACAAGTGTACTTGTAGGATTTAATTTTATCTTCTATTTTATATAAATCGCATTTATAAAAATAGCATGTCTCTTTTTTAAAAAACGAATTTACTGTAATATTTATGTTTTTTAATTCGAATTTTTAAGTGCAGTATTTTAGGCATGTTGACTTGAGTTTTTCTAAACAAGTTACACAGTATTTCAAGTGATTGATTACAGTGTACATATATATATTTTTGTATTCGACTTTAGCTCCGCCTGTGGCGAGCACAGTTTATGATCTGTACAGTAAATTATTGTTAGTGTAAATTAAGAATATAATTTTATGTATTCGTTTAGGACTGACTGGGAACCACCCTTATTTTCATTTGTTGACCAAGAGTTAATTTCAACACGCGAATCTCTATGGTTTCTTAGTGCCTTTTTTTGTATTGTCCGGTTCCTCTGTAATCTAAGTATGAATTTTTGCAATAAAAAATTTTTAAATTACAATTATTAACAGATTACCACATCCTATATTCTATTAATAGGTGCTCAAAATTGCATGCCTGAAAAAACTTTATAAATAGTAAATTAAATTAATTACTACTTAAAATGTATGGTGAAGTAGAAAGAAGGCATCAACATCAACAATTGATTATAACGGGTGTCCAACAATTATTTCAGTCCCGGGTGGCGTTGGAATAAAAAACGTAGGTCGATTCTTACATGTTGCAAATAAATGAACTGACATTTTTAATGCACATTTAAGTTATGTTTGACAATTAAAATGTCAGTTCATTTATTTGGCACATGAAAGAATTGACCTACGTTTTTGATTCCAACGCCACCCGGGACTACAATAATTGTTGGACACCCGTTAGTTTAAACACCATTGCCTTAAAAAGATTTTCGTTTTTATATTTAATTACCTGTGAGGTGCGCTTGTATGAAGTAATAACAATAAACCATTGGTGAATTTTACTATCAACATAGGAGAGTGTCTCTTTGATTCGTAGGTATTCCACTGAACTGTTGTAATATCAGTTTTAATCGTCTACATTTACTTACATAAACATTATCTATAAATTGATAAAATAATCAAAATTTGTCGAAGAGCTCAACAGTATTTTATCATATTAACGTTCTTTGCGTCATTGAAGTTTTGTTTCATTTTATATTTTCTTATGCTTATGTTACGAAATGTTTAGTTCATCACATGCTCGAAAGGTAGCGCTATAGTCCTAAATTAAGCTCCCTTATTGTTTCAGATTAATTCTTAATTATTGAGACTATTAAAATAAATAAAAAGTAATATTACATAGTATTAATTCTCGCGATACTATTATTTCTTAAATATTAAGCAACAAATTAAAAATATTTAATTTTCCCGCCTCTAATTCTTAGGTGGCGCTGTAGATACGTTCTCAAATGACAAGCGACAAATTAGCATGACGGCTGTTATGTCCCTCGACTTCCCGATTGCATTTTAATTTTCAATACTACAAAACGTTCATCCCGCGTGCCCGTTTCGCAATGGAGACCGTTGTTGTCCCCACGGACGACGAGCGCGAGGACGGTGAAATCGTGGACGATTTCGAGGAGATATCTGACTATTCGATACCGTCATGTGGTAAGTCTGGTTATAGTCAGGACATATTAAGAGCAATTTCTTTGAGTAGCATTAGCGACAGCGGTGGCGAACGTGAGTACGGCAAGAAACACTATTTGCCCCCGAGGAAACGTCACCGGTGCAAAGGTGATCACCACCGATCGAAAAAGAAGAAACGTCGCGGGGAAGTACTATACAGGTCCCGGAAGAGTAGGCGCTCACTGTCTTCATCCTCGTCGACGGCCTCTGATACAGATGAAGGTGAGAAACTGGATAAGCGCACATTACGACAATTAAAGGAGGCTGTTAGGATAAACACCTCCGCCGAGTTGCACCACAATTCCCTCCGGACAAGGCTGAAGGCTATGATCGAGCCCGATTCAACAGAGGAGGAAGACGTGGAGGCATTACGTACTTTAGCTTTATTGACGAAAAGCGAGGCCAGTCCTAAACCTAATGAGAAATTAGAGACTGATGATACCTTAAATGACAAAGAATTAGCAGAACTTCGATCCGAAGCATTAAAATCTGCTGTGATAAAAAAGCACATGGAAAGAAAAAAACGGAAAGAGCTTGATAAAAAGGAAAACAACAATGAAGTCCAAGCCGAAGTCGGTTCGAATGATAAAGAGAATGAGAATAACGAACAGAAAGATGCAATAGAGGAAGATGTTGATGTTATGCGTGCCATGTTATTAGCTTCGATATCCAAAAGGATAACATCAACCCCTGCCAAAAATCCTGTCTGTAAGCCAACCGTCACCTCCACTCCCAACATCCCTGCTGTTAAAAACCGGTCAGCTCTACAAAACAAACAAACAAATTCTAAACCCCAAACTCAACCCCTAAAAATCCCATCTGTGAAGCCCTTGATAATACGCTTAAATTCAGACTCGGAATCAGATTTTGATAAAAGCAGTGCGAACAAATCTGAAGTCAATCCTATTGATAACACAGTTACTAAGTTACTTAAAATGCACAGGGAAAAGTTCGAGCTGAAGCAGATGCAAAATGAACAAAAGGCTAAAGTCGACAATAAAAATAATAAAAAGAATCCCCTACTTGATAAATCAGTGGTTAAGTTGTTGTCGAAGTCTCAGCAGAGAGAGTATCAGCTGCTAAAGCAGAAATTGCTCCTTGCCAATAAGCGAAAAGTGAGGAGAGCATCGACACGGTTGAGGAATGTCCAGAAAGAATCTGTGGAAGAGAAGAGCACTCCGAGTGATGGTAATCTGAAGGAATCACTGCTGCAGGAAATACAGTTTCAGAAAGACGGAAGGTATTTCTTTTATTTTCTGTTATTGCTTTTACCATTGGGTAATTCAGTAATAATCAGTAGTTTCTTTGCTTTATACAGTAAATGTTAAAAGGGTTTATTTTGGTATATTTATGGGGGCTTATATATTCATTTAATTTTTTCAATTGCTCTAGTTAATTAAGCAAAGAAATTAAGTGCGTAAATGGTTAACAGGTGAATGGAAGTCATTAAATTAAAGCTTTGCCTATGAAAGAATAACCTAAATTTTCTACATATAGATTTAATTTTTTTAAAGTTTAATAAAAGTTTTTATATTTTCTTCACGTATAAATTAATAGTTAATAATAATAGCTAAATTCTCATAACAATTAACAAGCTTAACTTACAGGTACTTTGTATAATAATTTTGATAAAAATGTTTATATAATCACAAGATTTTTTATTATTAAAAAAATCTGTGATGTTTTCATTTAATAATCAAAATTAATGTTGATTAATGAATATTTATTTATTATTATTAAATCGTTTAATAAATAGTTAAGCACATAAATTTAAAAATAAATAGAGGTTGTGGTAACATTCTATATAGACAATTGAAAGAAACAGTTGTTTTATTTAATAAGGTTATGAAAAACTTTTGATTTATGCAAACTGAATTAAATGTCCACGATTTCTATTTTGTGTAAATGATTACATCCTGAGGTCGTAATAGGTTGCAGATGAAAGGTAAGTACAAGGAACTGGCCCCGCTCATCCAGAAAGTGAACATCGCCAGCAATAGGCGTAAGCAGTGCGAGGAGCGCATAAAGGAGCTGCTGGCGCAGCTGGCCAACGCCAGAGTCGAGCACACAACCTCTCATGATGTCTTCATCAAATTAGTGCAAAGGCTTAAGCAGGCCAAGGAAAACATCGACTTGCGGTTAGTTTTATGTACAATTATGTTGCACTTTGATAATCATAAGGGGCAGATGTATTAAATATATCCAGTTGATAAATTACAAAGTTTGTAAAGGTGATATTAAGATTGTCTATTATGGTTTTCAAAGTTTTAGTGTTAATAATTTGATTGTGTACATTTCGGATTCATCATTGCGCCTTAATAGTAATATGTGGTAAAGAATTTATTAAGGATTTTAAACCAATGAGGTTTTTATATATAGATAATGTACATTTATTATAAACAGAATATTAAGAATAAACAGAATATTAAGTAATACGATGGTGGTAACAGTTACTATGTAATAATTCAGGGGCTTTGGTAAATGGCTAGTTAGGCAAAACAAATACAAAATAAATAATTATTGTTTTATTCATATTTTCTCTTTGCCAAAAAACTAAATTAGTACTAAAATTTGTGAATTTTAAACCAAATAAAAAATTATCCATTGTTTTCATAATTACTTAAAAATAAAATATGTTTATAGTTAAGCAAAAATCTTGTCTAACTAGCCATTGTAAACAAAATCCTTAAGTTGCATTAATTTGTAAGAAACTGATTAATACATATTTATTTGATATTAAGCAAAACAGCTATTATTGATTGTTTTTTTGTTCGTTAATAATGATGTTATCCCACAATGTACATAATCAATTACTATACTCCTATATATGTATTAAGTGTACCCCCAACAATGAATATGTGCATGGCAATGCCTATTCGGTTCAATTTTGGTTTACTTCAACAAAGAACATAAATGTTGCATGTCAATCCATAAAAAATTTGCTTTTGGTGTTGCTGAAGTAACATGCACATATTCTATTTCAGCTTGTCTAAAATGGCAAAAATAAACACAAATCCCAGCATTAAACCACCACCAATACCATCTCCTGCTACGGCATCGATGAAAGCCACTATGGAACCAGTGAAAACCAATCCTACAGTGCCAATTTTACCCAAGAAAAATCCTCCTGAAGTAAATGTTGCTGCGGTGCAAAACCATGCAACTACCACGGGAGTGCAGAGTAATAAAGCTGTTGAAGCAAATGAAGCTACGGAAATTACCCCAAAATTCCAAGAGAATACTGTGGAAACAGAGCTACATCAAACTAATGCAGATGGAATTGCCGCTGATGTTCATGTAGAAGTTCAAATTAGTGATATGGATGCCATAAACGCAAAAGAAAATGTACAAATCTCTGTGGACGAAGCCATAGTAGAGAAATGCATGAACGGAGTGAAGAGTGTCGGGGTTAAATACTCTGAATATGTGTCCCCATTAGATAAAAGGTTTGTCTTGCTACAGGTTGGGGTCTCCAGGTAATGGCAGAGATTGTTTCAGAAACCAGATCGCGTCCAACCCCCTGCAAATGTTGTGCCCTTATGAGCTGTTCGGAACCTGCCGAGACCAAGATTGCGTCTTCAAACATTGTCCGTAACGTATATATAGATATATAATTAGACATAACATATCTTGGAGTGTAATAAATATAGTCGGTTATTTTCCAGATACGTTATTTTTCCACTCTACCATTACGTTACGATTTTTTTTTAGACCAAAGCATTTGTTTTGCATGTACACAAATCGTACGGATTCGATTGTTTTCTTTTGTATAAACTTTTGTTTTTATATTGATTATATTGTTCAAAAATAAATATTTTTATACATGTGATTATTGTGTTTGAATTTTTACCCATAAAAACTCATTTAAAAAGTAGTATTTTAACTTTTGTGTCATATCAGGGGGCAAAGTATTTTTTATTAAATAAAGTGTAAAGCTAGATGAGTTAATAATATCGTTGAAACATTTCAATCAATGGTAATATCCACCCACCCTACAAATAAAACTATATTTGTAGGGTGGGTGGATATTACCATTGATTTTGTAATTTACTTTTTCTACTCCCATAGTAGTAAGTAGGCAATAACGCAATAGTTTGTTGATTAGTAACCATGGCATTATGATACATGCACGTAATGGAGAAAAAACTAGCACGTAATATATTACGTAACCCTTATAATTACGAAACTCAAATCAAGTAGCCTAGACAAATGAATTTGACATTTATCGTTGTTGACATTGACGTTATTTTGGTTTAATTATTATTAATAATTCATTTATTCATTGTTAAAATGAGTGAAAGTGACTCCACAGAAGAAATTGTTGGAGCTCCACCAGAAATTAGGCAACTAGCAGAACATACCGCAGCGGATCTTATCCCGGAAAAATCCAAAGAGCGCTATGAAGTGGTTTACGGTAAATTCATAGATTAGCGTATGAATAGTGTTCAGTATTATTCGGAAAATATGTTATTAGCCTATTTTGGGGAAATAAGTAAGAAATACAAACCTTCATCTCTTTGGGCCATGTATTCGATGCTGCGAAGTATTTTAATAGTAAACATAACCTCAATATTGCAAAGTATTCCTAATTATAATGAATGGGAGTAGAAAAAGTATAGTACACAACTCGAGTTGTAAGTCACTTACGTACTCGTGGAATTACTGCACTCGCCTAACGGCTCGTGCGCAACTTTTTCCACTCGTACGTAATATATGACTTACAACTCTCGTTATGTAATATACTATTACAACAGTGCTAATAGTGATACTAATTTATAATGTTTATTTTGTATCCAAAATATATATCTGGATTTAAATAAAATTGCAGAGAAAGATTTTTTATGCTTTTTAAAATAAATTAAAGTTACCTAAATTAACAGAAATTATATATAGTTTAAGTTATGTGTTTGTCTTTTGTATGTTTGAATAATGTATATGAGATAGCAACATTGCTAAATAAAGATTATTATATTACATATCCATATGTATTTGTGTTATGTGAAGTTTCCTATTTAATTAAATAAACAGCTATATTTCTTCACTGCTAATAGTGAAGTAAGAAATATGACTGTGTTCCTTTAATTATCTTTACTTATTCATCCACTCAAATTTTTTCTATAATAGTAAATTAGGTTGCCTAAGTTAACAATTTGATTCTATGACAATAATAAACATAACCACAAATTGCAACTTGTGATCATAACCTTAATGAGTACAATGTTTCAAAATAATATATTAACAAATATAAAACGCTTTAAAAAAATTTACCCTAGCCGTTACGCACATTTCAGAAGTGCCGAAAAAAATACCCAGGTCTCCAACGGGTTGTCAGCATTAGTTAACAGGAAACTTAACAGTACTGCAGACTGGAGCCGGCTGAAAGATGAAGTGCTCAAACTGTCGGATAGATTCACCCCCGTAAATGTCGATTCTATTGTGTTAGGTACTTATATTTCAAATGATAAATACGAGGGAGCCTTAACGTACATACAGTTCCTGAAGGAAAAGGAAAACGAATTGAGTTTGGCAGTGCTGGGTAAATTGTTTAAGGTTTATTATAAAATGTACGCCGAAACTGGAATGCCTGCGGATAAGGAGGAAGAAATTATTGCACTGTAAGTAAGAATATAGAACAATAACAGTTGAATAATTTTGTGTTTATTAGTAAGTGAACAGACTTTATATTTTATTAAATGTAATGATTATTAATTATAATTAACTCTATTTAATAAATGTATGCTTATTTTAGTGTGAAAGAAATTAAATCTAAACACGAATATTTGGATACGTTTACAAATGAAGGAATAATATCAGCTCTATCCTTAACTAAACAGTGGAGGAAATGTTTGGATATGCTGGAAGAAATAAAAGTTGTCTGTGATCCCAGCCACTCCACTTATAATTGCATTATCTCGGCGGCTTTCAGGAATCAGCAGGATGAAATAGGATGGAGATTATTAGAAGATATGATGTGTAATTATTAAGTACTCTTTTTATTCACAATTTATTTATTTATACAATACAGAGGATAACAGATAAAATCGTTGCATAATCATGCATAAATTAAATTTCTTTACATTTGTCTGCATTAAATCATTTATTATTCTAGCTAAAGGTAGGACACCATCAGATGCTTGTTTTGCAGTATATTTAGAAAAGTTAGGAAAACTTCAACAAAATGAGAAATTCGAGAAAATCACAAAAATGTTCAATTTTTTTAATACAAACGATATCATTTGTGGGCAGGATTTAGCAGGGAAGATTCGACAGGTGTTTACACGGGAAAATGTGCAAGTAGGCCAGGCCAAAATATCACAGAAGTAAGTTTATTTTATGTTTAACAGAATTGTGAAAAAAGCAATTCTAACATGTCTAATTTAATTAAAATAAAAACAACTACACAGGAGTTTAGTGGTAAATTCAAATTGTAGGGGGCGTTGTGGTTGCTGTAATAAACAGATACCGAGCATAAAATTTAGTGATTTGGAGTTTAGTCGGCTTAAAGAGGCTTTCATGGAGAAGGTCATTGTGGGAAAAGATGTTTTCAGGAAATCGACTCCAGAGGAACTGTCTAAGTTCAAAGATTTCATCGGGCAAAATAAGAAATATGATGTGATTATTGATGGCCTGAATGTTGCATATTCAACTGGGGTTAAGAAGTCTCCTCAAGTGACATCAAGATTAGTAAGTTGTTTTTTTTCAAATATTAAAGGATTATTCATGCTGGAAGAAATTTATTTACAATTATTAACTTTAGTTGAACTTTTGAAGATTGGTTGTAAAAAATGTTTTATCTTTAAAATCACCAGCAAAATTATTATTTAAATAAAATAAATAAATCACTTTTCACTTTGTTTTACCACAATAGTTATTTTTTTTTGTTTACATTATTGGTACTAAATACTATTTAAGGGGGGGGGGAGATGAGTCTATGTGTGTGTAAATATTATTTATTTAACATTGGATAATTGTTATTCTATTTTAATGCTATTAAACAAATGATCACTAAACTTAACAATAATATTGGTGAACACAATAACAAGGTACAAATTTGCACTCAAGAAATCAACTATGTATATATTTTAATAGTGTGCTTAATTTAATAATAACAATGTATAATGAAGTAGAAGTTGTCATTAAAAAGTCTATTTCTTTACAATTAAAGCAGAATTTTTTTAAATATTTCTTATTAATTTATTCCTAATACTTTAGGTTGCTTGTGTTGTTAAACACTATGTGGACCAAAACAAGTCGGTGTTGGTCCTAGGAAGAAAACATATGGTGAAGTGGCCCTTCAAACAAATGAACTACATCAAGAGGAACTGTGATCTGTTCCTGACTCAAGACCTATCCCAGGATGACCCGTACCTCCTCTACTGTGCACTTTCATCAGGAATGCAAACTGTAATTGTAACTAGGGATTTGATGCGCAGTCATTTGTACCTGCTGAAAGACCCTGAGCACAAGAAGGCCTTTAGTAGGTGGCTCAGCCAGTGCCAACACCAGCTTGTCACCGTTCTAGCTAGTGATAGAGTTATTATTAAGGTATTTTGAATTTTTTTAATACATGTTTTTAAAGATGGGTTACTTTATAATGTTTTTTGTTTCCAGTTGCCTTTGCCGTACGTAAGAACAGCACAAAAACTGTTTAATAATTGGCATGTACCATACACAATAGGATCGGAACAACACGATGATAATTGGCTTTGTATACAAATGAAATAGACACCAAAAAACTTTTTAAATTTTGTTTTAATAACCTGGTATTTAAATTGTTTCCTGCTAAAATTTATTTGATATTTTGATTTTAGTTTTTGTTTTTAAATATGTATCTGTCTTTTATTTTTCAATTAACAAACTTTTTTTAAAGCTTATGCTATATTCAACTGTTTTTGGTGTTTTTAATTGTTTTGATGATTCCAATAATTTTTAATTTAATTTTTTTTAAAGACTAACATCATTCCGTTTTTCTGAAATTATTCAACTCTTTTCTAGTATTCAGAAATTCAATTATTTTTTTCTAATCTTTCTCTATAATGTTTTTCTATAACAAATTGATATCTTGCAAACTGTTTATTTTTTTCAGTTATTAATAAAAATGTCAACTATTATTTTTTTGGTAGTGATAAGGTTTTTGAACAAAGCTGAGAAAATACAAGTAGATACATTTTGGTTTCGGTTGTATAAATGTGATATTGTTGTTACTTTGGTTCTTAATTTTGACTGTCAATGTTCAATTGTTTCTAAACACCAAGGAAGCAGCTAAAATCACGAAAATATTTTTGTTAGATTTAGAAAACGCAAAACAATTGAAATTTGTTTTTGTTTTCATCAAATATTTTCTTAAGACACTTAAAATCGGATTAGTATTATTTATATCACTTATTTAAGGTCATTATTATTTATACTGCTTTTATATAGTATATAAGATTCAGATATCGAGCTGTTACTCGTTTATACCTTAAGTTTTGATAAGAAGTTATTTAAATTATAATGTAAATATTTATATGCAACCAAAGTTACTTTAACGTATTCGATTTTCATAAGACAAAAAAAAACGTAGACTTCCTTTATAATTTTTAATTACAAGTTTATTAGTAACTCAAAATATATTCTTGTGATTGTGTTTGGAAAATCCATTTAAAATCATATCTTCCTACTCTGAAATAATGTATAAGATATATATTTTTTATTTTGGTTTTAAATAAAATTGATTGAGTTACGTGAAGATCAAATTAATTTGACGAATTAAGCACTAATTCACAATTTTATTTTAATTATCTTAAATTTACATTCAAATAAAATTGTGAAGAAAGGTTATTAGTGCCTTATTCGTAAAAATAAACCTTTGTTGTTTATTCAGTTGCATATACTAAGGATAATATTTATCGATCCGAATAGTTCGTGTCGATGTTAGATGGAGCGAGCGTCGCCGTTGCCGTCGTCGCGTTTTGTGACCAGCTGTAAAATGGTGGACTGTCACTAGTGTACGTATTTAGGGCGGGGAGTTTTTGCGTAAACTCGTGTGTAAAAAGGGGCCGAAGGGGGCGAAAACGCGCGCGATCCGTCTGGCCTCGCGCCCGGGGTAACGGCGGACCGACCCCACTGACCCCAAGAAAATGTTGAAAATTCCAACCAGAAAACACGGTCGCACAAAGTGGTAGCCTTGCGTTTGTGACATCAGTGTTTGAAAGGTAAACAATAGACGTGCCGTCGCCATCCGAGCGACTCCGGGGGCCCCTGGCGCAAAGGACTCCGACAGGAAGGAGCCGAAGGGTTCACGGAAAAATTCATTCCTGAAGGAGTCCCGAAGTGCTGTTCGGAGTGGTAAATCGATGCAAGAAGGGGTTGAATTACGATTCCGATTCTAATTCTTCAACGTCGAGGGCGCAGGTTTTCCCGAAAGCAAGTTAATATAAAATTTTAATCATATTTAATAAAAACAAAAAACAGTACGTTCGCGTGTGAAAGTGCCGAGTGTGTGTTTGTGTGCGAAAATGAACGCGAAATAACTCGATTATGCAGAAGCGCTCGAATAAACTCACCGTGAAAAAGACCGTGAAAGGTGTGAAGATGAAGAAGCTACCGACAGTTGCCAGGAAAAAAAAGATTGCGCCGAGAGCTTCCGCGAAGAATATTGCTAAAAAGAAACGCCAGTTGCAAACGAAAAAGGTCAAATCTCCTAAGCCGATAAAGAAGGAAGTACCTAAAAAGATCGTTAAAAAGGAGGTGAAGAAAACCACTTCTAAACCACAGAAGAGACCGGAAAAACTTAAGGCGAAGGTGATATTGAAAACTAAAGTCAAACCTAAACCCAAACCGTTGGTGAAAAAAGAGAAACCCAAGCCCAAACAACCTAAGCCGAAAGTGGAAGTTGTTAAACCACCGGTGAAGATTAAGGAGGAGCCTATATCAGATAACGAGGTTGCTCCTGTTGAGTCTCCTCAACCAAAAATTGAGGAAGAAAAGGTTAAAAAACCCGTTAAACGAAAGCTTCCAGTGCAAGCTAAAGTTCCTTTGGTGAAGAAACGACTGTTGACACAAAAGGAGATCAATAAGAGGAACGCTGAAAAGTTGACGAGGAAAATGAAACTGTACAGTTTTTGGAATGGTCCGAAACGACACCGAGTTGCCTCTTTAAACGCAATCGCGAAAGTTCACTGCCTTTATGAGAATGAATCCCGTTCCAACATCCTGGATCAAATCGATATGATCAAGAAAGAACCTCAGACGGAGAGGAAGCCACAGGCCCGCTCGCCCAGCCCTCCGGTGATCAAAGTCGAACCAGATTCACCACCGCCTACTCGAATTCTAAGATGCGTGCCGGGTCTACGGGCGGTTGGAAAGATGTGGGATTACACCACCTCCAGTTCGGATGAGGTGGAGAGTGAACCGGAAAGGCCGGTGCGACCACGACCAAAGCCCAAGAAACCAAAACCCAAACCAGCACCAGTCGTAGTTCCGCCAGAAGTCAAGGAGGAACCGGAAGTGAAGGAGGTCAAGGAGAAGAAACCGATCAAACGTCGCAAACGCGCTGAAATCGTCATGGACTTGAAGGACATGGTCGTCAGGAAGAGGATGGCCAGTTTGAACGCGACGGCCATCCTAGCCGCTAGTTACTCGGTGGAGAAGCGCGGTCCTAAAGGTCTCGATAGTGATTCGGACACGGAGACTTCATCCTCTGAGGAGTATTTCTCTAGTGATGATGGTAAGAAGTGTTATGAAGATGATATCAAAAAGGAGGAGGATAGGAAACTGATCGAGGTTAGGGCGACGCCGAATAAGAAGGTCGCCGTCATTTTGAACCAGGACACCGACGTTACCATAACCGGGGTGTACGTTAATAGCACCAGGTCTACACATCACGAGGGCTACTGCAGTATTGCTGGTATGCAGTACAGGATTTCGGCGACCAGTCACACGCAGACTGCGGCTACTGCCGTCGCCACGGAAACTATACTTCAGTCGGCTTCGACCAGCAGCGGTCAAGATAGTGTAAGTCACAAACTTTATTACATTATTTTTTAATATATCGTCTGTAAGACGTGACATCTAAATGGAATAAGTAATGGCGTCTGCAACGTTGCATAAAAACAGAATTGTTTAAACATAATCATAATTTAAAATAAAAATTGAAACACCTTTTGTTTTCGATCATAAAGAATTGATTATATCAAGGCCATTTTTTTATAGTGAAGGTTAAATAAAGATTATAAATTTCATTGGTTAAAACAATTTGTCAAGCTGTTATCTTAATTTCTTCGCCTACACAATGCTTTTTGATTTCTCGGTGTAAACCTATGAGGTCATACCATTAAGTGTGATAAGCTGGAAATAATTTATGTTTCCTATTGTTTCATTGTTATCGAATAAATCATTCGCACAATCTGCGCACGTTACCTAGATTTACTCCAAAGTGTGATAAGTAAGAAAAAGTTGGGGGATGTACATTGAGACGGTTTACTATGGATTACTGTTAATGATTCAAGTGCAACAGCGGCATTTCCATTTGGGCAAATCTCAATTAGCGTAATGAATGTTTTCTTAAGCGGGGCATTTCCTTCACTTCGCTCCCCCGTTGATTTAATCCGATGTCTCCCGACGGGATGACTTATTGCCCAATCTGTTGTGTTTCGTGTACCCGTAATTAAATCGCACACCCAAACCAACCATTAATCCTGACAATGCATCACTTATTTGGACAACTCGCCATCACCTCAACTAAACATAATAATATGTTTATTGATGTTGTTACGGTACTATTGCGTATGAAAGGAATCAATCTCAGTAATTGTTGCTTCATATATATATACGAGGATGCAAATTAAAACAAATGACACTCGAAATTTGGATATACAATAAATGAGAATCGTATACGCAATTATATATTGTTTTATATAGTTTATTATTATTTAGAAAAATATGATATAACAGTAACATGAGTAAAAGTTAAAACTGGCGACAGGTTAAAAATGCCAGTTAAATATGATAAATGACAAAAGACAGCAAAAACAGCTGATGACAGATGGTAGATGGGAAATAACTAATTCTTTCTTTCTTTATTCATTAGTTAGTTAGCCCTAATAATCAACGTTCTAAAGTTTAATCAGAGTTTATAAATCTTTATAAAATCCTATAGTCAAATAAATAATTTAAAATGTTGACAGATGGCTGATGTCAGTTAAGATGGTAAACAATGAAAGATTTCAACTGTTTTACTGCAAATTTTATAAGCATTTATTATAAAATTATATTAATTGATAATTTTTTTTATTAAACTCTGTTTTATAGAAAACATATTTTGATTATTTTCTAAATAAATTTTTAACTTTTTAAAACAAATTTTTAATTGTTTTTTTTAGGGAAGCAATGTTAAAACTGTTTTTTTAAACAAATGTTTTCTTTGTACTAAAATTTACAATATCTTTTCATGTTTCGAAAAATATTTTTGTGAAATCATAAGGTAAAAAAATTGAATTATTTTTTTGAAAAGATTATCATTTGTTATTAATCAAATTATCTTTTTTTTTCGCTGTTCGCTGTTTCAGATATATTTTATATTTTTTAGAAAATTGTCTATTATTATTAATTCTAACATTTGCATGTTTAAATTTATTTTTAGAACATTTTTATCGACAAATTGTCACAATTCATAATAAACATAACGTATTTGTGTCCTCCTCCAATGAACTGCCCACCCTTGACATAGATTTAATCAGTTAGCGTATATCTGACTTACATCAAAAATTCAATCTTATCGAATTATAATAATATGCTAAAATATTTAGTGTAAATGCCTCCACACTGTTATTTTATGTATATGTAGGGAGGTTGGGCGGCTACTATCACACCCTCCAGTTCATAAAATAAAAGCGAGTGTTTCCTATTTGAAATTTTAACAAGACGGTAAGAAATAAAATAACAATTTTTTGGTGCAAGTTCCATCTAAGAAACCCTCGTTAATATTTTTAAAACTGGAGGGTGGGATTGTGGCAACCCACCCAATCTACAAAAGTATTTAAATTATTACTTCAATACTGATTTTAATTTCTTGAAAACGTCAACAAAAAACTACTTTTAACGCATGACAATGATTGTAGTAACGATTTATATGTAGCGTGGGTGGGTGGCCACTATACCACCCTCTAATTCATGCAAATCATCTCAAAAATTCATTTGAATATACAATTAATCTTAAGAAGGTAAATATTTTATTTCTTGTACCCATCATTTATTTAGTAGTGTTCTTTTTGCTTTCCCAAATGCGTTTCCTCTCAGTTTCATCATTTCTGTGTTAACTTGGAATTCTCCTGGGCGTCTGTTGTTCTTCATCTGTTCTAATGTTTATTTCGCCCACTGTGTACTGTATAGGCTAGTATAGAAAACTTCAGTAGCTTGAATAATTAGATTTTTCTTTCATACTACAATATTGTTTTAGTGTTCGTTGCATATTTTCGTTGTATTTGTTCTTCCTTTCCAGAGTTTTTTGTATATTTCCATTTTACAGTTATCCTTTACTTTTCTTACTGTAGTTTCCTTTGCATTTCCTTATTTCTTTTTTTAACCTTTTTGTTTAGATCCTTATAATATTCGGTTATTTTGTCCACTATTTTGGTAGCTCTACTGTTATATGACTTTGCTACGAATCTTTATAATTCCTTGCTCTTGAACAGATTTTTACTGGTGAAGTTTTTATGGCGCCTAAAATATTGTTTGGAAATTCTATCAACCATCACTCAATAAGTCTCCGGTCTAACTAAGAAAAACACATTATTTTTTTAGAAATTTCACTTTATTCATCAACATAATCTCCTTCAAGAGTGATACATTCATTCGCCTCACTTTCGGCAATCACTTCTTCATTTGAGCCAAATGTTTTTCCCATGAGCAGCTTTTTCATGTCTGTATTTATTTATTTATTTATGTACTTCTTTGGTCTTCTTTCTTAAAAAAAAAAAAAAAATACAAAAAAACATAGATAAAATTTTGTTCGAAATAAGCACTCAAACCCCAATTTATTGGAAGGTCAGCAAACTTCATCCACATCTGGAAGCTCTGATATTCTTCATAATACCGTTGTTTATCTACTTTTTATTTAAGCATTATTTTTATTGATTTGTGACAAGGGGTACAGTCCTGGCGAAACGTCTTTTTTTCTTTTACATGTTGGGCCGTTTTTTCTTGATTTCTGCACTCAATCGATCCAATAATGCCATGGAATTTTTACTACTGATAGTTTGGCTTTCTATAGACAGTCTATGAACAATATTCCATGCGCGTTCCAAAATACGGATGCCATAATCTTTGAGTTTTTGTCACTTTGGATGACTTTCACCGGATGCTATCCACTCAGCTGACGATCTCTTAGTTTCACGCGTGTAGTGGAGGATCCATATTTCATCCCTTCTCACATACCGACGCAAGAAATCTTTTTAGTTTTGCTTGAACATCTCCAAACAGCGCTCTGAATAGTCGACTCGGTGTTGTTTCTGGTCCGGTATGTGCAAACGCGGCACCCACTTCGAAAGCAATTTGATTATGCCTAAATTTTCATCTAAATTTGTAAAGACACTATTTCTGATATCTACAAGGTATCAGCTATTTCATGTTACGATCTTTTAAAACTCGTTTGTGGAGATTTTTCATGTTTTTTCGGAACAACTGCCGATTTTGGTCGACCAGAGCGTTCAGCATCATCAGCACTTGTACGACCGCGTTTAAATTCAGCACACCAGTTAATAATAGTTGATTTCCCTGGTGCAGAGTACCCGCAATGCTTATCAAGCCACTGTTTGACTCCAACAGTAATTTTCTACATCAAAAATTCCTTTCTATCCATTGTCTTGAAAATTATAAATTCGTGGTAACTAAAATGACTGTAATTTCTAAACTAACGGTCAGAATCCTATGAAATTTTGACACGTACTGTTTGAAGATTAGTACTACTCAGAAATCACATGGGTCTGCAACAATGTTTCTATATATGTGTCAAACTAGGTACTTATTGAGTGATGTATTATCTGTTACTGTTCAGAATTGATTCTTGCTAGTTTCTGATGTAAATAAGTCTGCTTCTTCTAATTTGTGAACGTCGCCGATAGGATAGCGTCGTTTTTAAAAAACTTTTAGCTTTCAAAAGCAATATTAATTATTATATCTTTGCTCTCATTAAGCGATCCTTCCTGTATTGAATCTGTTTAGGACCTATACACCTAGCAAATTGCTGGATGGAATAAAGTCGATTTTTTGTTTCGACTGTTTGGGCTGCGCCATGTCCATTAACGTCCTGTTCTAAATCCAAAGCTTTCTATCTAATCAGTATCTCCTTGTTTTTGTTTCCTTATCTTGGTATTAGGGTGTCCCATGACTATTTCGAAGTGGCATTTTTCAATTTGATAAGCTTTGACCAAGTCTTCGTAAACACTTTCGACCTCTTCTTCATCTTGTTTACTTGTTGGTGAGTAGATATGAATGATCTATTTCTTTCATATATATATACAGGGTGCCCGTTTTTGGAGCTCAGCATCTCGGTTATTTAAAAAGATACAAGGTCGATTAAATTAGTTCAAAGTGTCCCAATCTGAAGTATAACATATTGCCGTTTTGAAACATAAAATATTCTGACTACTATTGTTGGTTTGAGTTTATGTGAAGTGTTTTGTAAATGAAAATAACACATTTATCATAATAAAAATTCGACGGTAAACATCATTTTTTTTCTTATGGGCGCCATCTTGGATTATTACATTTTCAAATAGAGATTTTTTTGTCTGATTACGGTGATGTGTCATGTGTTGGGGTTTGGTCTAGCAGTTTGATCGAAATCCCAAAAATCCTTTAGCAAAGAGTGTCTTAGAAATGACAGCTAGACTTTTGTTTAATAAAGCAATTTTTGATACTTGGACTGAATTTCGCTTATTCTGACCTACAGTTCCAAAACTGGTATACATTTATAACAAAATGCCGTTTTCAAATGAAGAAAAACGCGATATGCTAGAACTAGATTACGCATCGCATCAAAATGTGCAAGTTACTTCTTAAACATAACTTCAGCGGTATCTAGAAAGACAACAACCTGCTGAAAATTATTTTTAGATTCTTCACAGAAATAGCTGAGTTTGGTGCATTTTCAAAGTGTTCATAGGCCCAACGGAAATGATCTTCAGAAGTAGTCGAAATATTTTAGGTTTCGAAACGGCATTATGTTATACTCTAGATTGGGCAAATTTGCCCTAATTTAATTTGAGCACCAACAAAACGGGCACCCTGTATATATAGCTTGATGTTTTGTGGTATTATACTTACAGCTTTTACTTATTACGAATGCTACATGTCTACTACAGTCCTTTTCATTTGCATGGGTCTGATAAAAAGTGTAGCCTGACTTTAATGTTTTGTATTTTTTTTCGGTTTATCTAATTTCACAAATTGAGATGGTTATAAGTTCTTGATGTTTTAGGTGCCAAGGTATAAGGGTGAAATGGGTTTTGATTTTTTTTTGCAGCATTGGCTTTCTTTTGCTCCCCTAATATACGAGGCTTGCTTTTAATGTAAATACCGTTTCGAAATTCTGCTCGGCAGTACGCGCATATGCATTGTGATCCTTCATCTATTGTCAAGCCACAGGCGCCATTACGGCAACAATCAACCGTGTTTACACTATTTTGTGCGTATTTAAAATGCCCCCATCAATTAAGAATCTTTCCGACTGTGAGTTACGCGCTATTAGCCGCTTTCTTGGTGCTAAAGGCGTGAAAGCAGATGTAATTCATCATCTACAGATCTGAAGTTTATGGAGAAAACATTAGGAGGAATGGAATTGTAAGGTAGTGGATTAGAGCTTTTAAAGATGGCGGTGATGACGATAATAACTTCAAATTGAACGTGAAGCAAGGGCTGTCAAATCAGGCGGCAGACTTTTATCACAAAGGGATACAGAATATGATAATGGCGACAGTTATGTGGAAGTAAGGCTTTCATGTAAAAATAAAATTGTTATAAAAAGTTCACAGGTTTTTTTAAAAATATTTTGAAACGTATTTACTTTAAAAGCAACCCTCATACTTAGAGCTGCCTGAATATTCAGTGTGAGTTTCTGAATCATGGAATTTACTTACGTGGAGTAGATTCGACATTTCATGGTTTAGAGGTTTGGCATTTTAACGCTACCCTTGCCTAGCGTATTGGTGAAGATCCCTAAGCCTTCACCAATACGCTAGGCAAGGGTAGCGTTAAAATGCCAAACCTCTAAACCATGAAATGTCGAATCTACTCCACGTAAGTAAATTCCATGATTCAGAAACTCACACTGAATATTAGAATGTTAGAAAAAGCTTAATTGGTTAAAAAACTTTTTATAAAACTCTTAAACCCTAGAATTTTTAAGGAGCAGCAGGTGAATTCATAGGACCTGAATCAGTTTTCGGTATACCCCATGAAACCATAAAGGAAATAAACTGACGCAAATTAGCAGAGGAGCATTAAAAGGCATGGCAAAACCAAAATGGAATGAGGCACACGAGACTCTTCCTAGATGGTCCGGGAACTGACAGCATGCTGAAACTGTCTAGACTGAGCAGATTGAAACTAAGAAAAATCACAAGACTAGTCACTGGGCACTGTGACCTGAACAAGCACAAACATAGGATGGGTATTGAGAAAAGCCCCCTATGCCGTGGGTGTCTGGAAGAAAAGGAAACTCCCCAACACCTTGTGCACTTTCGAAGCATACAAACAAGAACGCAGGGCGAAACTCGGGAAGCCCATTCTTCCTGTGGAACAGCTAAGGAATATCCCCTGGCAGAAACTCTTGGACTTCTTAAAAGATGCAGGAGTTCAAAAGGAGTAAAACAGCCAGAGGCGCACAAAAGGACTACGGAGGGCGCCCTGAAATGTTTCTGGAATCGACAAGAAAAATACTGTATTGATGTTGTTTTTTGTTTTTATGTTTCTATGTAGTCTCCTCGAAGATCAATACACTTTTTCAAACGGTGCTCCAGTCCCTTCAAGTCGCCGGAAAAGTAGGATGTTTCGAGGTCTGCAAAATAACGATGACCTCCTCAATTGAGGCAAATCTCTTTCCTGGCAGCGATATTTTCAGGTTTGGGAATAGGAAAAAGTCGCTGGGGGCTACGTCCGGTGAATATGGAGGCTGAGAGACTAATTCGTAGCGCAGCTCATTCAATTTTGACACGACGGATGAATGAGCCGGTGCATTATCGTGGTGAAAATCCCGTTTCTCCTTCATCCACTGATGATCGTCCTTCCCTTTTGCAGATAGTCTATGAGGATCACACCTTAGGACTCCCAAAAATGGTCACCATGACCTTTCCGGCCGATTAAACGGTCGTTGCTTTCTTCGGAGTTGTTTCGCCGGGAAAAGTCCACTGCTTCAACTGTTCCTTTGTCACCGGTTTATAGTGGTGAATCCAAGTCTCATCTACGGTTACGAAACGCATGAAAAAATTCCTTGGATTGCGTCGCATCCTCGCCAGACACTCCTCCGAAACGTTCACCCGTTTTTGTTCTTGCTCCGGTGTGAGCAAACGCGGTATCCATCGCGCCGAAAGCTTTTTCTTTCCCAAAATTTCATGTAGGATGTGGCCGACGCCGACGCGTTCTTCTGAGATGCCTGTTGTTTCTGCTACCTCTTACAGCTTCAATTGGCGATCGGCTGACACGACATCATGAATCTTGTCGACCATTTCATTGTTGGTAGCGGTTTTTGGGCGTCCACACACAGCGTGGTTCGTCACTTGTGCTTGTGCGGCAACGGTTGAACTCGCTCACCCAAAAGAAGCTGATGATCGAAAATGATTGAGTAGATTCGCAATGAATCTCTAGTAAAATATTTCGAATATTATATTAATAATTAATATTAATAATATATATTTGAAATTTTGACAGTTGCTATAAAAAGGGTTGCTCTTGCCGACCAATGAATTCACTTTAACCATCTCTTGCCAATTTTGGAAACATTTCAGGTCGCCCTCGTAAGCCTCTGTCAGCATGTCGTGTAATGACAATAGTCAATGAAATTCATGAGGTTATCCCAATTTATAAACATTTTGACCAAAGTATGGTATAGAGACAGTTCTAGATTATCAATATAAGCTTTGAAGCGAGGTAAGCATCGCACTCCTCTCCGATCGAATGAAACTTCTCTTGAGCATTTGGTGACTGAAATGTAGCCATCTGCTGTTTCAATTTACGCAGCGCCATCTATCATGCGTCGTCATCGTCTAGGTGTACTCAATCTTTCCTAAGTTTGTAATAACTGTATAGATACATCCTTTATACATTGAGGGGTATATTTCATGTTTCTGTAATAAAAATGTGGCACTCTTAAAAATCATGCGTTGAAATTTTAATCAATTCTTGTGTTAATAATTATATAAGGGTTGGTTTTTAACTTTCATTAAAAATTTATTTGTTCGTTTATTTTATCTATCATAGAATTAAGAACGTGTCTAAATAGAAAATAATCTATTGAGGGTCTAATGATTTTTTTGTTTTTGTTTTTGCTGGATCTTATAAAATTAATTTTTAAATTTTCGCATTTCTCAGATATTTTATAATTTTCTTTTGTTGCATAACATTTTCAATGTTTTTAATTTTTTTGCAAAATTCGGCAGATATTAAGAAAAAAGGAAATATACTTAAAAAAATTAAATTTAAACTTAAACTAAATTAAACCATTTAAATTGAATAATACATAAAAATAGTTTGTATGCAAATTTGTCAATAAATATATGTTGACGTCGGTTCAACTAATTTATTAAATAATCATGACTTTTTTGTCTTTATAAATCATTAGAATTTTGAAAATAACATACTCCACCATTTTATTTTTTCATGTCTTTTTTATAATCATTTTTAGCTTTTATTTATTTTTCTCTTTCTCTCTTATCCGTTACTTACTTAAACTTATTATAATTTCAAAATACGAAAACATGTCGCAAATCTACAAGATTTCGAATTTTTTTCTATGATACCACTTTAGTTATCCCTATCCTAGAACGAAGGCGTTCCTAACAGAAAAATTCTCCAAAAATCCTTTCAAGTTCCATATATTATCCCAATATTGTTTTCCTAGAAACCCTAATATAAACCCTAAATTTAAATATCCCAATTCAACCATATTTGATTAGTCGATAGCCTTTTGACAAATTAATACATTAACACCTCATTCATTATTCACTATTCCAATGTAATTATGTACAAAATTTGTCAATAAATATATGTTACTACTACTAGTTTGTATGCTAACATAAATATGTAAAAATTATATGCAGGGTGAGTTTTTTCTGTAGGAAATATCGAACTATAAAATGTTGAACAACATTTGCATAAATGGAAAAAGTAGTGCAATTTTATAAGTCAACTGAAATAACATTTGGACAATTCATATTTAAATATGTATATCTTTTTCGGTTGTTACAAGGGATAAACACACTAAGGTATCAAATAATTTTTGACTTACTAATAAAATAACATCAGTCATTAATTTCTGATTGCATGCATTTTTTACGTGGGAAACATAGTTAGCTAGGGCTTTATTTTGGTTGTAATCATATTTAGTGTAATGACCACTCTATTTGAAACTGTAATTCTGGAAGAAACATTCTTTGCTGATTTTATTGTGTGGTTTGTTTATTTCTTCTCTACTTTTTTTTATAAGAACTGAGAAAAATTTATTTTAAAAATTTATTTAAAAAAAATTATATAGAGAAAATATTGTAAATAGTATTACAATATCTCATTATAATAATTATCGCGTTTCTTCGTTTTCTTCTGGCTATCGATCGTAGGTCTTTCAGCCTATTTTTATATTTATTTATTTAATTGCTCATAAAACTGTAAATTGTTCACTATAAATGATAGTTTTTGAAATCGTCACAAAAGTTTGTACTTTTCTAGTACAAATTATCTTACAATATTTTCATTTTGCAATGATAAAAATTTGCCAATGAAATGTTGTATATTAAAAATCAAATCAAAATCAAATCAAATCAAATCCAATCCTTTATTAGTGTTAACAGATTACAAAATCTACACACGTCAATACAAATGATACAAGAATTACATACACACACATCAGGAAGTGTTTCAGATTCTAGGAATTCATAAGATGTTGTATTTTTTATTTGTTTATAAGATTCGTTAATGGATTTATAAGATATGGTCATATCAAATGATGTTTCTATATAAAAATATTTGGTGTTGTGTGAAAATATCATCATCATACGATTAACGTATCGTTTCTGAAAGTATTTTCTCGTATAAGAAGCCCACAAAATAAATATTTAATGCGCGAACCGCAAATATTTATACCCCTTATTGACGGATTCCGATAAATAACACGAGTCCGCGTGTGCCATAGAGTACAATCGGCCGAGGTGTATATTTTATTCTCTGGCGTCGTCACCGCCATCGACAAATTGCTGTTTATTTATTCATCGAATCGCATCCGCCGTTCACAGGGAATAAATACAATTTAACGTAAATTATTATCATCGGCGGTCGCGCGCCCGAGAATTTAATTTAGTAATAATCCGGGCAGTGAGCCGGCTCTCGTTGTGTAAATGATTTAATGAATTTCATTCATAATTAACCGAAACGCGCAATTACGCGATGAATAAATTACCGCTCACAAAGTGCGACCTGTTGACACACTGCCGTGCTGTTTTCCTCTCATGCTAAATGAATTTCCGCTGTATTTAGCAAAAATTGTTTCACTAAAAATTTAACACATTTAAAAATATGTAATTTTTATTCCCAGCTACTTAAACCAGAATGTGGAATTTAATATTTATATTCTACCTTCTAACAAAATACACTTATTTGGTAAATAATTGTTCCCTGTCGATAACAGCCACGAACTCGTTTCGATGTATTTTGGATCTCATCAGTCTAGCGCAGTTAGAGGCAGGGAATTGATATTTACTTTTTAACTCTTTGGGATAACCATGATTGAGATATTACCACAATGGTGCCATCTATTGTCTAAATGTTGCACTATTTCCCTAGGAGTGGATAACCACCACCTTATTAAATATACTCAATAGTAGCTTAAACTACAAAAATATTAAATATAAATATTCATATAAACCTACTACTTACCTGTCTCATTAACGTTAACAAAGTTATTCACGCTTCACCATTAAAAACAGAATTTAAGCGTTAATATCTATAAACAACATAACCCGCGACGCTTAATTGGAATATGCAAATGCGAACAATATTTTAAATACATACCGCGAATAAGATATAATAAAATCCACTCGACAAGTGCGCAAACAAACAATTAAGACGCACGCGATATATTTACGCACGTTAATTAAAAACGCAAGTGCAATAATTTATTAATTAAGGGTCCGTGCAAGTGAGCTAATTGGCGGCGGTGGTGCGTTGTTCTTTTTTTCTCTTGTTGTTGTTTGGTTTCGGTCGTAAATTTGCGGAATATTTATCGGCGTGGTGGCTTTTTGGATAAAGGCGAAAAGGGAAACATGAAAACACCGAAACGGCCGGCTGAGCGTTAATTAAAATTACTGCACTGCTGCTGTGTGTGTATGTAGTGCGGTGGCATTTCAGTACATTCGGGCCCGTTTTATAAATTGTTGCGCCGTTCGCCGGCAGGGATTTTCATTAAATTTATTTAGCGGCTTTTATTTGTTTTTATCCGTGTTGTAAATGATTCGCGCAAATATTTGCTTCGTTTCGCCTATCTGTCAATTGGTTCGGCGTTTAATAAACGCACATCAAATGAATGGAAAACAATAAAACTTTTGTTTTTGTGTTATAAAAAGTAACTAAATTCTTATTTATAGCGTGCATTTTGTTTTAATTTTCAGACAAATGGCGATTCGACGCCGACTAAGTCTTACACGCCGCTGGACGCCCTTTCGAACATGCAACCGCCGGCCGGGGGTGGCGGAGGCGGAACGGCTGGCTCAGGCGGTGGCGCCGGTCAGCACGGCGTCCCCCTGCCGCACCACCATCACCATCTGCCGCCGCCTCCTCCGCCGCACGCAGGAGATCTGTCGCCCATTCCCAGACGGCACGGATGCACGAGCGCCTTCAGCCCCCCGTGCGGCCCGCAGGGCCACCACCACCTCCCCGGGGACCACGGATACATGCCAGGTACTATATACGCGATAACACATACCCCTTTCGAGCCGCCTTTGATCTTCCCACTATGATACGCTTTATTATTGCATAAATTTGCAATTCCTGGCGTTAATTAGTGGCCTCCATCACACAACAAACTACCGACCATCCAGTTTTGAACTGTTGGTCAACATTAGCCTAATGCTATTGTAATTGATGTTCTCAGTTTACAAATAAATCTGATTATCAGATTGCCAGTTTGCCAATAAAGTTCAGTATAAATTTAAAAAAAAAATGCTTTCAACGTTAAAAAGACGAAAATTTAATTTTCAATTGTTAAATGAAACAATAGTAATGACTGAAATGTATACTCAGTAACATGGAAATCGCAATGCCTTGAAGGGGAAGGATTTTTTTTGACCAAACTTTCCTTTCAATAGAGGACTTAATTATATATTTTCAAAGCATATTCATATAAACCTACAAAATAAATCATTTGATTAGAAATATGTATTCAGAAAATGTATCTCGAAGTCAAAGCCTCCATAATATCTATTTAAATAAAAATGTCTAAAATTGATCAATAGAATACACATTTGCAATACCACCAATATAATACCTGTCCTCATATAAGTTTAGTAACTTTACAAAAGCTGCTCAGATCTAGCACCTGATTATTATTTATTAAGGTCTCTACAAAAAAATCCAGACTGTAAAACCTTTGAGGAGGTCAAATATATCATGAGCTGGTGTCATCACTAAGAGCCATGGCCAAAACGTGATAGCACGTAGTTGAAGCATGGGTCTTCACCTCATAAAAAGTTCAAAGCCGTGGCGCCAGCAGGCAAGGTGTTGCTTACCATCTTTTTGACATCTAATGTCTTCTACTTGCTAAAATAGTACTTCATAGACTATGCAGGTCCATCATGAACAAAAGACCGCGAGCAGCACACGGTGTGTATATTTCTGCTTCACGATACCGCGCGTTCATACTTCTCCAGGATCCCACACCCGTAACTATAGTCTCTTTATTGGATCTTCCGTCGTACGTCACAAACTATCGCTTCAAAAAACGACGAAAGTTTTACAGTGCGTTCTTTTTCTAACGCATTTGATTTACTTTATCAGACTGAATGTTTTTGCGTCGTTTCTCGAAGCGATAGTTTGTAACGTACGACGGAAGATCCAACGAACAGGCTATACGCATGTTCAAGTTCATAGTTTTCTTAATTTTTCCATACCTCTAAGAAATGATTAGATTTAATTAGATTTTCTTCCTCGGCACAAATGTAATTTTAAGAGAACGCCTAAACAACTTATCAACTCTTTAACTAATACTTCCGCGATTGATTCTTAGTTTGATAATAGATATGCGTTGATTTTTTTTACAAAAAAACATTATTATATATTTATTTCCTTGGTGAGAATTACGTAATGGTCTGCATCATCAATTGAAATTCGTTTGAATGGGCTTCCGACATTGTACTAATTTTCCTTCGTCGCCGTAGACAGTTGCTATCCTTTGATTGAACCACACATCTATGTTTATTTTACAGTTCGCTCAATACACTCGTTTAAGTACTTTGTTCAAAGTTTTCGACATACTTAGATGTCCACTGAGAATCTCTTTCATGACTTTTGATTTATGCTCCTAGGATTTTTCTTGTTCAATATCAAAGTCAAACTCTTAAAACCTTTACAACCATCTGGCGATATATCCTTCTGGATTCTTAAATGGCCCTCCGAATGTTTAAAAATACATCACTTATGTTCTTAATATAATCGATACTTGTTCTGCTACTCTCTTGATGGAACCAAATTTTCAAATTAGGAGAAGTGAAACTCTTGTTATGTTCCATTTCTTTATTTTCAGATAACTGACACGTGTTTCGGTCCTTGCGGATCATTATCAAAGTTAAAACTGTTAACTTTGATAATGATTAAAAAACTATTAACTTTGACATTGATCCACAAGGACCGAAACACGTGTCAGTTATCTGAAATAAAGAAATGGAACATAACGAGAGTTTTACTTCTCCTAATTAGTTTAAAAATACGTTTTATCAATATGTTTTCCAATACGAGATATACCATTGAAACCAGCATGTTTTCACTTTTATAATCACTTCCTAGATTGGTTTGAAATTCAATTTTTATTTTTCTTCATTTTATTGGGTGATTCTTCAGAATCTTCTTATCCCAGTCGTTTTCTAATATCTTTTCCAATGCTTCACTCTTTCGATTCTGCGTTGTTGTAATGTTTACTGTATTCTGGTTCTGGTTTAAATCGAGGGCAGAGAGTTCCGCCGCACGTAGACTCCAATGAGCCCTTTGTGCGTCCTTTTATCTGAGTCCTCATTCCTTGCCACGCTCAAGCCAACCCAGGGCATTGGTAAATACCAGGACTGCAGCAAGAGGGACTCTAAGGATGTTCGATGGATTTAGTCAGTCTAAAAATACATGCTTCGCTTCACACCTTTAGCAGATAGGGTTAGATTGTAGTCCCAGTTTGTTCAGGTGTGATCGTAAATTGCAGTGTCCTGTAAGAAGCCCTACGACCTTCCGTAGGTTTTCTCTGGACAGTTGCATACAGTATCTGGCCGTTTTGGTGTTCTTTGCGATTAAGTTTTTTGAGATTCTACAGCCAGGTGTGTTGTCCCATCGCTCCTTGTGGCATCTGATTGATGCAGTTTCCAGTAGGGTACTCAGATCTAGCAGAGAGGGCAGCAGGGAGGGGTTCGGTCAGCTTACCGTTTGTCCGGATGCCTTCCTCGCCAAATCATTTGCTATTGTTGTGTCTTTTTATCCAGCATAGAGTTACCTCGTTGTCACGAGCAACTTCTTCCAGGGCTTCGCAGCATTCCAACGTTAATGCTGAGGTTATTTTGCAATTGGCAAATGATAAGCTTGCCGCTCTGCTGTCCGTTATAATGTGTAAGTTTTTACCCTTAATCTTCTTGTCAGAGATTGCTTTTGCTGCATATAGTATTGCCACGAGTTCCACCATTGTTGGTGTGCTCATTATCTTACCTATAGCAGTACTGTTTTTTAGGGACAGGTTTTTGCAGAAAATTCCTATACCAGCCCCTGCTTTCGTTGACGACCCATCAGTGTATATGTGGATGTCTTTGAGCTTGCTTCTTCTTTCTTCTCTTGAGTTTTTGAATCTCAGGTCTATTTGAAGCTTCCTGTTGAAAATGTATTTTCGAGGGATGTTGTCCACCGGCATCATAATCTCGGGATTACTTTTCCTTAGATCCTCTAAGATTATGTGGTGTTCACCTCCCCCTTTGCTTACAAGCCATGTCTTTGTTGCTCGAAGCCTCATTGCCGCCGCTGTTGCCTGTTCTCTGATAAATATGTCCAAGAGTGATAGGTGCAGCAGGGCTTCCATAGCCGCTGTTGGTGTTGTTCTCATGGCTCCTGTCGCGCTCAAAAAGGCGCTACGTTGAACGTGGTCTAGGAGCCTTGCGGCTGATTTCGTGGTCGTTTCTAGCCACCATATTAATGATGTATATGCCAACAACATTGGCCGCACTATGGCTGTGTAGATCCATAGGGCTACCTTTGGAGATAGTCCCCATGTTTTCCCCACAGCTCGTCTGCATTGCCAGAGGGCTATGCATGCTTTCTTAGATCTCTCCGTCAGGTGGGTATTCCAGTTTAGTTTTTTGTCTAGAAGAATGCCCAAGTATTTGACTCCATCTTTCAAGGTGAGTTCTTCGCCCCGAAAGCTTGGTGGTTTGAAATCTTTTATCTTTCTTCTCCTTGTGAATAGTACCAGCTCCGTTTTTGTCGGATTTACGGATAAACCCTAGTATGTGCACCATTTGTTTACTATGTCAAGAGCATCTGACATACGTTTCGCTAGCATACTTTCCGAGTTGCCGGAAAGTAGGATCGTGATATCATTGGCGTATCCTACCGTGAAGAAGCCCTGTTTATTCAGTGCCTCCAGTAGATCGTCTACGACTAGGTTCCATAGTAGGGGAGACAGCACTCCTCCCTGTGGGCAACCCTTTGCGACCCGTCATACAAGTTTCGTGTCGCCTATTGAAATCTTGGCTGTCCTCCATTGCAGCATGTTGGAGATCCACTGGCTTAAAGCCACCGGAACTCCCCTGCGTCGAAGTGCCGCTATTATCTTTGGGAAGGAGGTCTTATCAAAGGCTCCTTCAATGTCCATAAAAGTTGCCAGGGTGAAGGTTTTTTGCTCGAAGGATCGACCAATTCTGCTCACAACGGTGTGCAGGGCCGAGTCCGTCGACTTGCCTTCACAGTATGGGTGTTGATTGGGATGTAAAGGGTAATGTAATGTTTACTGTATTCTGAGCATGAGACAATTCACTAAATCTAGTGGTGAATCGCCCGAGATTGACAAAGTCAAACTCCTAAAATTTGTCCAACTATTTCGCGAGAGTTTTTATTTTGGGTTTTTAAACTGTCAGTATTGAACACAATTCTTTCAATAGATACTTATAAAATTGTTCTACTGGTGTAACTACTACAAATATTTCTTTCTTGACTACGTAGTAACTCCAATCTTGTTAAGGTCTTACCTTACCTTCTCTTGTTTATATTTTATTTTGGGACCAGCATGATGAGAATGCTAGTTTGGATTTTTGTTTCCATTTAATTACGAGTTTTAGGATGAAATCACTCTCCTGATCATTCAGAATCTCCTCTGTATTCCAGATGCTTTCTAGCATCATTTGCCATATGTCATTCTTTCGATTTTGCTTTGTTCTACTGTTTACTGTAGACTAAGCATAATATAAAGTTCCGTTGCGAGCTAGGTCTTCAATATCAAAGTCAAACCTTTCCAACCAATGGCGATTTAACCTTCTGGATTCTTAAATTGCAGAAGCCATTTAAGAGTGGTTTAGTAGGTTCTTGGCAATGTCTTTTAATAGATACTTCTACCGATTTGAGTACTAGAAGTCGTTCTTTATTTGTCACGTTCTACTAAAGTCCACTCTAGATTTATGATAAGACACCTCCAATTCTCACATTACTTATATCGCTGTCTAAAACGAATTTTTCATTTCTCCGGTAAGACATATTAGCTGCATAATCTATGAAAATTTGATGTAAATTCTTAGGCGGAGGCAATTTTCGTATGGTTAAGATTTTTTGCTCGTGAACTACAGCATCTTCACTCGAGACAAAATATCCTAGGTACCTTGATGTGACTTTCTTAATCGTCGAAACACCTTTTATAAATTCTTTATATGGTCATCGAAGGTTTTTTATCGCGATTATATTGTTGATCTATACTAGACAGGTTTTCCAGGATAGACCAAAAGCTAGTTGATCCATCCTGAAAGAGCTGGATTATTAGATGGCCTTATAATCTTCTACTTTTTCTTCTCACCATTTCCTAAATGATTCTGAATAATTTAGTAGTCGAGATGTTAATGACTTTGGTTCCGGAATGATGTTCAGTATCGTGGAAAAACTGTTTTACTGTCGTTTCAACAAATTTTACAAGTTCCATACATTGGTATAGTTGTCCCAAAGATATAAGGCGTTTATGACCTTTTATGGTATTTAACTTTCACTAATTTTTATGAAGGACCGAGCGCAAACTCTCATCCCCAGTCCCCAATAGGTGGTCCTCAGCGGATTCTCCTAACGATGTCCCAGGCCCGGTTTTGGTATTTTTAAGTTTAAATTCGCGTTCCTGTGCAATGTAAATATTTTCGTTTTCAGTATCTCTAGTAACTCCTTCTTCGTATAGGATTCTTCAAAAAAGAGATCATTTGCATGCAGAAATAAGCCTTTGCAACGCACAAATTTGTATAGAGAAAATTATACAATGCGGTCCTGACCAGCACGAGAATATTTATTGGTTCGGTTTGACGATATGATGGCCCTAAACTCATTAAGGCAGCCAAACGGTGAAAGGCCATAAACGCCTTATATCTTTGGGACAACTATACTAACTGTACTAGGTTCTAATGGCGTCTTAACTTTACTCCGCTCTAATGGCGCCTCTGATTTATTAAGTTCTAGTTCAATCTGACGGTCGGTCAGGGCGCACGCCGCTTTTTCTTACCACCACCATTCAGGGTGAATAAGGCGCGCGCACAATGGTGCCGTAACAATTTTATATGTTTGCTTCTTCTTCGTCAATGACAATTGCCTCACCGTCTGTCTAATAGGGCGAGCATTTCATGTTAAAAGATATTGTCAAGTGTCGATAACAGCCTAGTATTTTATGATCAACTTCTATATTTATCACTTTTAGCTGGACGTCATAGGTTAAAGTTGTTATCAATTTTTCTAATTCTAGGTTATTCCATAGAAAATATTTTATTTTATTTGGAAAATTATTCATTCAAGAATTAAACTTCGGTACAGTTTATGTAAGGTCATTCATAAATTTGATCTGTCTTCCTACTCCAGTTCCTTAGAAATTTTGCCTACAAGATTTTCTGTGTCTATCAGAAAGATCTAAAGATAAGCACACAATGCTTTGTTGCGTATTATCTACCTAGAGGCTATTTGGATACAATGTTTTCTTACCTGGATAAATGTTTAATTTCTAAGGTCCCTAATACTTCTCAAATTTTTAGTCGATGGTTTTTCTAACGTACCTTTGCCTATTACATTATTCATTCAAGAATAAACTTCGGTTTATTCATACATTTGATCTGTCTTCCTCCACCACTTCCTTACAGATTTTAGCCAGAAGATTTTCCGTGTCTATCAGAAATGACTTATCTAAAGATAAGTACCCAACACTTTGTTGCATATTATCTACCTATACGCTATTTGGATACAATTTTTTCTTACCTCGATACATGTTTATTTCTAAGGTTCCTAATGCTTCTCAAATTTTTTGTCTATGGTGCCTTTGCCTAGAACAGTCTTCTTATGCTTGCATATTTTCGTTCTCACTAAGGTTATATATTTTCGGTGATACCATATGTTACTTACAGAAATATCCGTTTTGAGGTTTCTGTATAGTTACTAACAATTTTCTGAAACACAAATTATATGTGTGTGTGTTTGAGTGTCTGTACATGAGAGCTGTATCTTAAAAAAACTTTAAATTTGAGCTTTTATTAAAAATTCTTAGGTCTTGGCTGAATAAATCTTAGCAGCGTTTCCTTTTTTCATTGCAGAGAATAATATTAAGAATTTGTTATTTTAACTAGTGCGGTCTTATCAGTGTGAACAATGGTTTTGCTTCCTCATGCTCAATTGTCATAACCGGTGACGGGTTCAAAGGTCACAATGCACTTTTCCGAGGTTTCCCTTCAAATTTACATTAACGATCATTTAATTCTCTTGGGAACCGATATTGTCGATGATAAGGTTATCTGAACTCTTCCAATACTTTCTTCCTCCTTGAAGTAAGACTTCTTTCTCATTCACTTTGAAGATTTCATTCTTAAGCTTCAATTTGGTATTTATACATTTCGAGTAATAATTTCTTCTTCTTCTAAGTTAGTCTTGAAATGACGTTGTAATTGTAGACCTGATTCCGCCGTGAATAGTAACCGATTCTCCTGCTACAGCTCGTAAACTCCACCTTCTTGATCGAACGTTTTGCGCTTTTGATAAAACGTCAGATCAAATGATAGTACTAGTAGTAGTAGTGTGACTTTCCATTAATATATCCATCCACAAAAACACTATCAGCATGATGTGGCAACTATGTTATTTTTGCAGTCTTGGGACTTGATTCTTATCCCCCAATCCCTTACATCGTCCGTATTTCCCAGATTATTTAGGTGGTTTTTGTTTGCACCTTAATATGTTCTAAACAATTTAAGTTCATCTATTTCTTGACGTCCATCCTCCATTTTGCGAACTCGGCCTTGAGTTCTCATTGTAGTTTTTGCGGCTTCAAACACAAGCACGCGAGCCTGTATGTCGACAAATTTGGTTGTTTAAATAAGTATCAACGCCTGATATACCTCCCTATAGAGAGGGTAGCGGTATAGCCAAGAAGAGGTCGACGTATGAACCGCTGTTTTTCTCTAACTCTATTCTTGACACTCGCTTTGGGGTTTTGAAGTTCGGTTTTGGGTCTAATATGATTCGAAGGTATTAGCAAGGAGGGCATGGTGAAATTTGATGGTTATTTGGAAAACCAATTGTGTCTACCGCGAAAAGGAATTTAGGAGAGTCTTCATTTTCAAAACCGTGATTGAATGGTATCGATCAGCCCTTAGGGTGGTAAGTGGCTTGTGTAGAGTAGAGGCATTTACTACCAAGGCAATATCATCTGGGTACAGGAGCGGGTAGGATGAAGGATTAAGGTAATATGGGTCGTGGTTATAGATATCATGGAAATAAAGGATTGGTGATATAGGAGTAGATTATTGAGGAATATCTTCTTGGGGAACAAATGTACGAGTGCGGGCATTTAGGATTTTAATTAGGATTCTATTAGATAATTGTTGTCAATTTAGTTAATTTCTTGTTTTGTTTTGTCGAAATTTTCCAAGATGATTGACATTGTGCCGCCGCTGATTTTAAACAAAAACGTCTTTGGATCATCTCCTATCATCTTGCAGTGCTTTCTTGAGACTCTTTTGGAACATACTTTTGCAGTTCTTATCCAAATTTCATTCTTCCAACTACACTTTTAAGTCCTCTAATATGATATTCTTTTCAATTTGTATTGACATAAATGTAACATGTTCACGAGTTCTCTCAGGATTTCGTTCACCTACAATATCATGTTACTTTTACTTTATGGTGAAAACATATGAAAACATGTCTTAAAATTGGTATTTTCTAAATAAATGAAAACAATTAAAAATAGCAATTTAACAAAGGTCTGCTGAGAATTGCTAGAGAACAATTGGAATTGTTTAATAAAACAATTTAACTTTTTTTTGAAAAATCTGTCCTTTTGCTGATTAAATAAGGCATTTAGAACAAGTTAAAATAGTAATATTTGATCTATATAGTTAGAACATGAGTCGCTAAAAATCTTGAAACAATTGAATATTAAAATACTAGAAAATAGTTGAAACAAATTTGTAAAAAATGTAAAAATAAATACAAAGGTTATGAAGGTAATTATAAAATAAATAAATAATGTACACACATTCTCACAGGGAAATGAAAACTATTTATAATTTTTTTAAATTTACTCAATTATTCGCCATAATCAAGTACGTTTTTTATGTGTAAACATTTGGTACGAAATAATTGAATAGAAGTATATTCATGTCTAAAAGGTTTATTTAAGTTTGCAGCGGCGATAAGAGTAATAGAGCAATAGAGTAGTAATAGACATGACATAATACGAAATAGCGTCGCAGTCGGTGGAATATGGGCTATTCGGGGTTGGCAGACCTGCGCAAAACGGGGGAAAAGTGGCGCGTTCGGCCGTCGCCGCCAATTTCCCGACCCCTTCCTCGGCCCTCCTCACCGGCCGCCGAAGATTATTCTAGAGATTCCGCGCCTTGTTATTGCTCTCTTTTACGCCGGATTTGTTGTTGTTTGTATATTATTGTAAACGACGTGTTTCGCGGCCCGGCAAAAGGTGCGTTAGTCGGCGCCGAGCTTTTTATTCGGTGCACACGGTGCCGACGCGTTTTCCTACGGCAGGATTATCAGTGTGTGTGTGTGTGTGTGTGGCCGAAAAACGTTCTCACTACGACGCACTTACTAGAATGCTGGTGGCGACGCATCAAATGATCACAGGTATTTAGATTGTTGTTGTTATTTCCATGCGGATTGGTGTTGCGTAATAAGGTGTAAGCAAGGTCAGAGTCGGCTGTGTGTGTATATGTATGTATATGTTGTAGTTCGAACAACGCAATTCCGCCTCCTCGCTGAAAAATAGGGCCCCCTCTCCCGCCACCGGTGTGACACATGACGTTTACACGCGTGGTTTTATTTATTTACACACCACCAAAATATTCGATTGTGCTTTTGTTTGTATTGTCTTCTGTTTTATTGAATGTCATCACTTTTGCTTTTATTTATACAATGGTAAAAACTGGTAGGAAAATAATAGTTTCAGCTTTCCCTATCTTTTCGCACTTGTTGATTTCTTAGGGTGAGTTTTATTATGTCTTCCAACCTCCCCCACCACCCCTCAACCATTTGCGGTACTTGTGTTTAGTGGTCATTTATTATTAAGTCGCAATAAGTATAGGGTGGCCAAATTGGGTATTACTGCAGGGAATCTCGGTTATTAGAAACAATCGATGGTGCATCTTTTTTGGGTCAAACCCGATGCCGCACATAGAAATTAGCCATCGTGTTTTGTTACGAGCTAAAATAAATTTTATTTACGCCAAGTTTCTTCAACGTAATTTAAGTAGCAGGAAGTTTTAGCTTCGACTATATGCCAACTTTTATCAGATTTGTGTTTTCCCTTTGACCTCATTATGGTCGTCTTGGCCAGTGACTGGATAAATTTTGTAACACCACTAATATTTTCACTGCAATATATTTCAAGAGGTAACTTGATCTTTATCACAACAAGCGTAAATTGTGAATAGATTAGAAAATTCGCGCTTGGATATAGTAGTATTAAGGAGCTTTAAACGGTATATTATATTTAAGCTCTGCTCGACACGAAAAAGCTAGCTTGTTGTAATAAAGCTTAGCCTGCTACCAAAACTCTGATGATTGAGGAATTGTGCCTTTGGATTTTGTTCAAAAGTGTTGTGAACTTTTGGGTTTTGCTATGATACTGAGCAGGTGTCCTTTTATGGAAATTGGTGATTGCTTCTGCAATACTGACATACTTTTGATTGCTCTGATTATCTAAACTTAATAGTCCTTGAATTTTTATTAAGACTTGAATTTGATGAATATTACCCGGTTTTCTTCGTTTATTCGCAAAGTATTTCCTCCTCATTTCCTGGCTTCGGATCCTGTGGAAGATATACTTAAGGACTTTCTTAATAAATTGTGTTTATCATACTCATCTGCATAACCTGAATGAAACTCATTAATTCTACCAGCCAACGAATTATAGACTTTGTCATTTAAAAAGTCGGGATTCTCGTGATCGTAATCTAGTCCTCGCGTTTCTCTTTTCTTTCGTGCTCGAGTAGATTTTTTTTCGAAGACATATTGGTGTGCTTTATCTGTATTTTCTTTCTTGCTTTTGCATATAACATGTAGGTATTCTTCATGCCTATATTTCTTTGGTAATAATGTCCAATGAAATTTAATGAAGATCTCTTCAAAGGGATGTTTATGTCAGCATACATAATATATTAAAAATCCTTTTATATAGTCTTAAGCTTTTGAATCAGACTACATTACTCTTAAATGCTGAGTAGAAGAGTTACTGTAACTTTTTAAGATACTTAGTTTTTTGCCAAAGTAAATTACCCTTCAATGGTAAAACATGTTCACAAAAGTCACTGGAAACATATTTACTTGTAGTTATTTGTTGATACTAAAGTAAAGAACAAAACATTGCTGCAAATGTTGTTGTGCTCGAGTAGATTTGTTTTAGAAGATGTATTGGTGTGCTTTATATGTATTCTCTAAATTACAATAGCGCTTATATGCTGATAGTGCACCTCAAAACGCAATAACGCGATTACATCCTCAATTTATATGTATTCAAAAGCGATTTTTAAGTTGTTTGCACTTGGCTGCGAGATCTTTACAAATTTGCGTTATATGGAGCCATGTACTTGTAAAATACTCCTTTCAAATTTGCATTTCTTTCAGTGGGACGATCTTCATTTAGAATATATAATTCCAATTGCTGTTTTATGGTTTTCAACGGTTTTGTCATCCTCTGAATTAGTTTTACTTATTGCAGATGCCATTTCCAACAAAGTTTGTACATAAATCTCTTTGTTCACAGTAAGTGTTAAATATCTTCGATATTCATGTCGTCAAAACCCTCGTAGAGACTTTCTTTTCCAATTTCTACTAAAAACGTCAAGTGGAAAAACTTATGACCTGAAGCAGTTCAAAGTAATAATGTAATTGATCCATCAGAAAAACTAATAGATGACATAGTTTTTCTGATGGATGAAGTTTTAAAGTTAATACAGTCATATACATTTGTTTGTGTCGGCATGACTTCTAAATTTTTCGTCAATTTTATTCAAATTTAGTTTTCTTTACGTTGTGAGTTTTTAATGTAGCTATAATTCTTTGATGAATTGCTCAAATAATGAACTTGTATTTGGCGGTAGGAATATTATCTCTATATTTGTGTGATGGCATTATCCAATATTAGAATAATTTTAAAATCCATTTATTGTTGTTTAAATAGTTCATTTCATTGCAGTCCTATATACCAATAAAGCGTTCTTATTATAATTTTTCATACCACGAGGATTTGTGATTTATAAAGTAGTATGGGTTTTACCAGTTGATCACCTGTGGTGTTGCTTTACATAAGTAATGTTTTTTTGGAAGCCTAAATCTTGGAAAATCTTTTTCAAACTTGTTAATTTTTTAAATAAACGTTCTTTTGGATATTTTCCACTAAATGTGGGTCTCTTATAAACGAAGATTACTTTATAAGCAAATATCAAAAAGATATTTTTATGCCCTAAATTTACTCTTGATTTATAAAATTTATAAAACACTAACTCATCTTTTCTAGATTAAAGGATGGATAAAACGCCGTCCATCCATCCTACATGCATATATTGATGCAGATTATGTAGATGCTGTTAATGATTTTATAAGCAATGTTGTAACATTTATTGAATATTGTAGATTGTGTGGATGTCCACCATCTCACTTTTCAGTTTAAAATTATAAGCGACGCATTTTTATAAAAAAATACTGATTACAAATTATGTAGCCATTATATTTTTTTGGCCGACGATTTTCTCAGAAATCTTGCTCCATACACAAAATATGACTTAAAAAATATAATCTTCATATAAATGCTCTCGCATATTATTCTTCCTCAAGGTTCCACGTTATGTCATTTGTCCCAAAATCTTGCTTATGTATACAACATGTAGGTATTCTTCATGCCTATATTTCTCTCGTAATAATGTCCAATGAAATTTAATGAAGATCTCTTCAAACTGATGTTTATGTCAGCATATATAATATATTTAAAGTCATTTTATTATACAGTCTTTAGCTTTTGAATCAGAGTACATTACTCTTAAATACTGAGCAGAATAGTTACTCTAACTTTTTAAGATACTTAGTTTTTTTTTTTGCCAAAGTACCCTTCAATTGTAAAACATGTTCACTCATTGGAAACCTATTTACTTGTAGTTATGTGTTGATACTAGAGTAAAGGACAAAACATTGCAGCAAATAGTGTTGTAGAACCTTAATACATCGGTTTTGTAGATAGATTTTAACCTAAATTTTTAAAGATTTGTAATTTTCAATAATCCCCTATTCTGGTTTATCGAAAACCCAATTTAGCAATCTTTCACTTAATCACTCTGTTTTGCATGCGACAATTTCTAATAGTGGAAATGTTTCTCTCAAAATACTGATACAAAACATTGTTTCAAATTGTTCTAATCTAGATTAAATGTTTGTTCTTGTAGTATTCATTGATAAGCTCATATAATCCTACTTAGTACCTTCTTATTTTCCATTCTTCTGGTTGTCGTTAGATCAATTAAATTAATAAAAAAATATTGTTTTGAATATTATGATGAAATATCGATAATGACTTTCAAAAGTCTAAACTATAGCAATAAAAATATTGTAGGTAATTATTATTGTTAGTATAATAAATGGTGGGCTATCGCAGGAATCTCTTTAAAATCTTAAAAAAACACAAACGGCTAGATGAAATTTTATGATCTTGCATTTATTTTGTAGCCAAGAGTATCCGGTTATACATGGAATATGACATCAGTCAATGACTGCCACGGCTGGCCTTATAATAGTCCATTCTCTAGACCCAATTTTTCAGGACATTTTCAAACGTCTGCGGCTCTACCTCAGCAATGGCATTTTGGATATTGACTTTAAGATCGTCAATCGTTGGCATAACAACGTTCTTTAACGGCACCCCAGAGATAAAAGTCCATGGGCGAAAATCTTGTAACGGCTGAGATGTGATTTGGCCAGCTAGAGCTGCAATTTAAAGCTCTAGCTGGCCAATTCACATCTCAACCGTTACAAGATTTTCGAACTTTGATCGCAATAAGTCGATAGTTTCGTAGATAGTGTGGCATGTCGCCCCATCTTGTTGGCACCAGATGTTGTTCACATCCAAATCAGCAATTAGCTCCCAAAACAAGTTTGCTATCATGGTTCTATAGCGGTTTCCGTTGACCGTTTCGCCAGATTCAAAGAAACCGTCGGCCCATAATGCGCACCATACAATCACTCATTCGGGATGCATTGGCTGCTCAACGACCACTGTGGGTTTTCCGATGCCAAAATCCTGCAGTTTTGCTTGTTTACACAGCCCCCGAGGTGAAAATGCGCTTCATCGGAAAAGATAATTTTTCGCCAAAATTCACCATCGGCTTCCAGCTGCTCTCAGGCCCAATTAGCGAAGTTGTATAGAAGTGGATGGTCAACTCTCTTCAACTGTTGTGTTATTTGGACCTTATAGGCGAATAAACCGATGTCTTTATGCAAAATACGCCTCATGGTAGTGCGACTAATGTTCAATTGATGACGAGTCGATGTTCTCGGGTTGGATTGCACACTATGGGCTACAACAGCAATATTCTCGGGTGTACGAACCGGACGAGCGTGTGGAGCTTTAGTACGGTCCACCATTTTCACGAACTTTGTGCACAAATTTCTTCAGAACACTTGTATCTGGTGCATATTCGCGACCGAATTTTGTACGCAATTTTTGCACTGATTCTGCAATACACGAATTACATTCAAAGTAAATTTTTAACATTTCCCAACGTTCATCAAGCGTATAGCGTGCCATTTCGTTAACCGGGTGTTGTATATACTGAAGAACTGACATATATCAGATGTCAAATATCATGACAGTAAAAATAAAGTGGTAGTTCAAAAAGATTCCAAGAGATGGCCCACCCTTTACAAAATACTATCATCACATATGTACTATAAAAATTATTTTTTTAGTTTAGTTAATTGACTTTACAAAATTTATTACAAACATGAATACATACACTTAATCACATTTAATAATCATTTCGATCATAGTACTTTAGAGTAGAGTTTTAACTTTTCGTGTTCTTTCACTCAGCCAATGATATTTTACAGGTGAATTTTTGGCTTATTTTGGTCATACAGGGTAGGATTCAAAAGTAATGAGCCTTCGTTAAAAAAAAAAACAGATTTATTGAGCCGATCGGTACAACTAACGAAGACTCTTTAAAATAGGAAGCTCCTGCATCAATACACTTTTATAGGCGGCTTTTCCATGATTCAAAAGATTCCGCGAAGGCCTGTTCCGGGATGACTGCAAGGGCTGCCTTGACATTTGCTTGGATGTCCTCGATCGAGTCGAAACGTTTTCCTTTCAGCGCTGATTTTAAGCGCGGAAACAAGAAAAAGTCAGGAAGCGACACGTCCGAACTGTAGGGAGGCTGGGGAACCACAGAATCGTTCACTTGGACCAGGTAGTTAGTGTGGCTGCGGGCGTTATCGTGATGAAGCTTCCAGCTGTCCTTGATGACCCTTCGCTTGTGCGCGACGCTTCTTTTCAGCCTTTTCAGGACTTTCTGGTAGTAAGCAGCGTTCACAGTCTGCCAGTGCGGGACAAACTCTTAGACCAAAAATTGCGATGAGCCGCGTCTTCGTCTTCGATTTGCTCATCCTCGCTTTTTTGAGACGGGGCGAGTCTGAGGTGTGCCACTCAGCGCCATTCAGTCCCAAACGCCCGTTGAAGCTTTACATACGTTTCAGAAGGAGACTTGCCCAACCGAAAGCAAAATTTGATCGCGTATAGTTGCTCTAACGAACTTTCCATTTTGACGTGTCACGTACCGCCGTATAGGGGCTCCAGTTAAGACCGCACGCACCAGAATAAAATGAGGCTCATTATTTTTGAATCTTATCCTATATATCGTCAATCAAACATTAACAGTGTATACTTTAATTCTTAAACAATCGCTCCCTTGAGATCAAATTCCGCAGCTCTCCCTATCCAATTTATTTTCTTCTGAGCAAGGTTTACCCTAATGTTATCTTTTGCTCTATTTTGGGTTGGGATGGTCGATGTCGTGCCCCTTGCCTAAGGTTCTCTTCTATCTCTCATATTGTATAGGATGAGAGATAGAAGACAACCTTAGGCAAGGGGCACGACATCGACCATCCCAACCCAAAATAGCCGTTTTAAGCCGATCATATTGCCCTCAGGACCCTACAGGGCATGATAGACACTATACAGACCTAGTTTGCGAAGTGGCGTAGTCTATCAATCCCAACAAATCTACGTGCCTTTCACCTGCTTAAAAACCACTTCACTTAATATCCATAAATGGTCAAAATATTTATCCCTCCGTCACCTGAAAATATCTAGGAATAAAATTTGGGACCAAACTAACTTTCATAAATAACTCCACTTCCCTTAAAGTAAAAGTTACACATTTCAGAAGCATACATACAAAAATCAGAGTATAGATTTACAAACAATCTTCTTTACTTGAATATTCGGCTATCCTCTTCTACAACCCTCGCCCTGTTACATTACATAGTTTTAGGGGCTTACCAAAATCAGACATTCCCAAAGTTCTCTCCATAATCCATCAAATTCCTTCCTGTACGAATCTATAGAGGAAATGGGGATTTCAAGAAAGGTTAGCCTCTCTTGCCAAAAAATTTCCCAATGTTTTCGCAGACACAAAAACATTATTTCTAAACGCAAATTTTCGAATTAATTTAAGCTAAGGACTTTACAAAAACTGTTAGCAATCATAACCTTTCGAACAATTGACTTTATGTCAAATTAAAAAAAAAACAGGCTAGAAGACCAATGATCGATAGCCAATTGACAAAGTTCTAATTGTATAGTCATTATTTTTTTATATGTCCATTGTATCCATTTGTCAATTAAGATGTTTATATACAGGGTGTCCCGTTAATGTGGGAAATGGTTGGGCCATAGATTCAATAAATTTTTTTGGAACTTTGAAGACGAAATCCGGCTTAACCGTAAAACTTTGGATATAGATAAGTTGTGTTAAATTATCTTATTTTGACCCCAGGAATCTGTGGTCTAGCCATTTCCTCACAATAACGGGACACCCTGTATATAAGCATTTTTATTGACAAATTGGTACAATGGACACATACAAAATAATGATTATACAATTACTACTTTAAGAGACATTTGTCAATTGGCAATCGATCATTGGTCTTCTTGCCTGATTTACAGGACACCCTGTATATTTCAACCACTGTTAATCATTTATAAAGGCAGAAACGAGATGTAATCACGTCTGCACACAATAGCACTCTTTTATTCGCAAATTGTACAATTTGTTATCAACTATAGCCTCTAACTAATAAATTATATTCATTTAATTGTATAATTTTAATATGTTTATGTCATAATTATCTTACATTTTTTTCTTTTAATAAATGGTGTAAAGTGTGGTTACAATTTATTTATTCAATTCAATTCATCGTTATGAATGATTCAATATAACATTCCGTAGATATTTATTTATCCGGCATTTATTGCATCCAGTCGTGTCAATCAGATTCCAAATAAAACACCTGTTGGCATTGCGAGAAGAAATCTCTTTTTGACGTCCATCATCGACACTGGTACGTACGAGACGTACGTAAGCACTGCCGCGTTTCAGTCGATAATCCGTCGAAGGAATTTAATGGGGCATCCCGTGAATTATCGGAATGTGGGCAATGCAAATTGATTGACCCAATATATATGAATTATTGAAATTAATTAGTTCCCAGAGACATGCAATTACAGTGCAATAATGAAACAGCGACATTCTGGTCCATTATTATTAGTTAACTAGTGTTAATAATAATAGATTTGATTAATTTAATCGGGGTTTATTATTAAAATGTTTACCGAATAATTTAATTAAATTGTCTTAGGAATTTACCTAATTCGATTTAAGGTACGAAAATGTAGTTTCGATTTTGCCATTAAATATGATGTTGATGAAATAATAAATTATTTCTAAGTAAAAATAATATTTTATTTGTAACTTTATTATTGTGTTTTATTTGGTTAATGATTTATTAGCACCATTATTATTGTGGGAGTAGTTTATACAAAAAGTTCGCGTGCGGTTTTAGACTATACAGACGCACGTGAGTTGCGTCATCGCGGTGGCGGCGCACGTCATCTGGAAGTGTCGCGGGAAAGTCCACCCCCGCGACGACTAGCGCCGTTGTTCCTAGTCGGAATAAAAACGCATAATGATGTTTCTTAAACTGCCTTCGCAGGTCGATTATTTACTTATTATTAATATTAAATCGCCGGCGACTTTAAATCGTTATCGAAAATAATTCTAAATCAATTAAGTACGATATTTAAGTTATTTTAACTTATTAATTATATGGTTATTAATTAGATTCTCGAGTAATATATGATAGTAGTTTAAATTGAACTTGATTTGATCGATAAGTGTATATATTTGATGATAAGAGAGTTTATTTTTTGCCATACATTCTCAGCCTTAAAGCAAATAATAAAATTAAACAAGTAATTAATGAAAACACAGTTTTTTTAAGCTATTCAAAGTGACATTTAGTACTAGAAATATATATTTAGCTAATAAATAAACTTATAACTATAATTATGTGTAATGATCTAAATCTTCACGATGTTGAACAAGACATATAATTATTTAAAATCACTTCATTTGATGGGATGATTATATTGATCGAAAATATCCCATAGGGTAAATTAAGTAATTTGTATGTATTCAAGTACTAAACGTAAAATCCATTATTATATTGGCTAAATGCTCCATCTTGTTGAAATAACAATTTCGCGATATCACTCTGGACTGTTTTAATCACGAATAAAAATTGAATAATCAAACATTTTTGTTACAAGTTTTCAACTAATATTAATAATAAACTTTCTCATACACACACACTGCGTGTCTTCTCAGTAACTAATAAAAGAACGCCGATAGTTTTGAAGTGTGTCGGGTAAATTAGATTGTTAATTTATGCTGGAATTTCAAGCACGCGCGACCGTTTCTCGGGAGGCCTAATAGACGCACACTCGATGGTGAAGACTACAAATGGTTCACGGGTTATATGGAATTTTCCAAATTAAAATAACTCGAATTATTAATATATCGTACTGTTTTTAGAAATTTCAAATGTAATGAACGCTACATCGATTAATAAATAACGCATAAGATGTCCATGCCGCCCCCCGTGGCACGAATTAAAACGTCGGCGCGTGGCGCGCGCTCCAAACTTATTTATAGTTTTTCCGGAGGTGCACTAGATGCCACTAGTTCTTCGCCGGAAGAACTTCCTTTAACTTTCCGCAGTGCTTCTTGTTCGTTCCCCCCTCATGATTCCAGTAATTAAAAGGAACGAGGCTTAGTGCATGCACTTATCTAACAATGGCGGAGTTCAAAGTGTTTTAGTTGAAAGTTGGCAAAACACTTTAGACTCCATAGTTTCAGTTTAAAATAATGAAAACCTTTTAAATTTCATAGTCAAGATAAATGTATACACTCTTGATGATTCACTCTGTTTTTCACACAGGTGAAATCTTCTGTTCATTCGAGTAATACCAATACTTCCGGAGTATCCGTATTAATTAACAAGAACTATCAAAACTAAAGTGAATTAATGTATCCCAAATTTGAATCAAAGAGAAGGCCTTGTTGAGATCAATTAACAGACGAAAATTTTTGCAACTGACAGTTTGACTAAAGTTAAGTGAAAATGAGGCATCTCAACGAACCGGAAGTAAGCCTGTCTGTTATTCAGTGATTGTGGAACAGGTATTTGGAAACAGGTCAATATACCATACAAATGGTTGCAAAAGAAAAACAACTCAAAATCAACACCGATTTTTACTGATTACGAGTCTTTGCAATAGAGTTTCTACGACGAAAGCCCTCTTAATATTTCCATCAGGACGACGCATGGGATCAGTGTATCAGACCAGACAATTAGGAATAGGTTGAGGGAATCAAATTTGAGGGCGAGACGATCCGTCCGAAAACCCTCTTTGACACGACGCCACAGAATAGCAAGGATGAGTTTTGTTCATGAACATGTCGCATGACAACTTCGACAATGAAAGTCTGTGCTCTTCACGCATGAATCTAGGTTCTGTATTACTCGCCCAGGAGAACGCTACGCAGCTGTTACTATTGTTCAGGATGTCGAAAGATATGGAAGTGGTTCAGTTATGGTTTTGGGTGGGAGAATCGTTCTTGTAATTCTAGGAAATCTTAACGCTAATCTTAAGTTGGCACTGTGTTTGGGTAACATTTTGTCCCTGTGGCATACGGAATAGGTCCAACTTTTTGTTATTGAAGGATAACGCAAGACCTTATACTACGCGAATTACTTTAGAATTCCTACAAGAACTGGAAATTCAAAAAATGGTGTGGCCTGCGTTAAGCCTTGATTTAAATTCTATAGAGCATATTTGGGATATGCTCGACAGACGTGTTCGTGCTCCTCAGACCATCCAGCAGCTAACCGCGGTTCTTATTGAAGAATGGTAAACTATACCACAAGAAGACCTTCGAAGACTTTTGCGAAGCATGCTAAGACTGCGTAATGCCGTTATTCGTGCTATGGGAGCACATACTCGTTATTAAGTTACCACTTTATGTACAAAAGTTTACATTAACAATTAATTAAAATTCGTTTTGCACTTTGGTTTTGGTAGTTGTTGTTAATTATTATGGATACTTTAAAAGCACGTGATGCTGACACTTCAATATGTGCCAATTAAAACAATTAAATAGAGCGTTTTTCAGATGTTCTTAATTTTATTTACATGTAATTTCACGTTTGAATTTTATGGAGGCACAAATTATTGACTCGCCAATTGTTTTGAGCAATGCATTATTTTCAATTTCTATGTGGTATTTATAATATATATTTATCAAACAATAAACAAAGTTATTAATTCTTCAGTAGCTTCTTCTCATTGTTTAATAGTATATTATTCAACGAGTGTTAATGTAGGAAATAACTCACGCGGATGAAATTTGCTGCACGAGCCGCTAGGCGAGTGCTGTAATCACCCAAGTGAGTTATTGCCATTGCCACGAGTTAAATACTATCATTTATCTACGACAATAACAATTTCTTAGTAAAATATTTTACTTAATACAATATTTACTATATTCGGGAATTGCGCTTTGACATTTGTCAATTTTCAGCTACCTTGAAAATATAGATTTAAACAAAAAACCATGACAACCTGATCGATAACAGTGAGTTATAATTCAATTAAATCGCGTGAGTTATGAATCATAACTCACGCTATTTAATTATATATACCATTATGTGTACTAATCTAGATTAATAATAAATATATAACCCAATAGGAGTAGATAAAGGTTTTTGGTAGAATTTTTGTTTTTCTCCATAATTAAAGTAAATTATATTTTTTTGTTTAGTCAAAGGTTAGATATTTACTCTTCTTCATGGTCTTATTTCTCTACATATCATTGTCTAATCCTCATTGATTTTTATGTGCATTTTCCAGGTTAATCAATATTACTGTTACTGAAGATGCAACTGTCTTTATCTATTCCTTTCGCCTTAGAAGGTTGCTGTCTGATCAAGAAGAAACTCTCGTTCTCTCCCTCTGTCTCTTCTCCTGTCTCCACCCTAAATCTCCCATTTCTTTCTTTTTAGGGTTAGATTGAATATTTTTTTATTCTCTATTGGTCTTCGAATTATTGATTCGAAATATTAATATTATGCACCGTATTTATTTATTTACTTTAATACTTGGAAGACTTTAATTTCATTTGTTTCTCTGAATGTCTCAATAGGCGTCTCATCTTCTTCGGAATTTAACGTAGCTAATTGCTTTTGTAGTTTTTAGGGTTATTTTCCAGGTTGTTTAATACTTTTATCTTGTCAAAAGAAAACTCTTTGGCACTCCTCTCTCTTTTTCCTTAAGAATATTGCTGTCTGGTATCTCTTTCTTTCTCTATTCACTCTCTCTCCATTTTCTCCTCTCTCCCTCTTTTACTAATTCTCTCATCTTAACTCATTCTCCTTCTCTTCTCTTCTTTTCCTCTCTCTTCTTCTCCCTCACTCTTCCTCTGTCTTCTTTTTTTTTCTCCCTCCCACTCCTCTTTCTTCTCCCTCCCACTCATCTCTCTTTACTCTCTCTTGCATCCTTTCTTTTCCTTTCTCATCTTATTCGTCCTCTATTTTACTCTCATTTTATCTCTCTTTTACTATTTTACTCTCTCTTCCTCTTTCTCACTCTCTCTCCCTCACCCTCACTTTCTCTCTCCTGCTCTCTTTCCCTCTAACTCTCTCCTATTCTTCCTTTCTTTCTTTCCCTCCCTCTATTTCATACGTTCTTTCTCTCTAGGGATACATCTTCCCTTTATCTTACTCTCTATTGGTATAGATGATTATTGATGGTCTGTACTGTATTTATTTATTTAAATACTTTCTGACTGACTGTTATCTCATTTGTTTTCTGTTTGTCTTAATAGCTTTCTCATCTTCTTCGGATTTATCTTTGGTACTTTTCTCTCTCAGTCAGTTATAGAAATAAATATTTATTTTTCAAGTTGTTCAATATTGTCAGCTGATCAAAACTCTTTCTCTCATTGACAATATTGCTGTTTGGTCAAGAGTAAACTTTCTCTTTTTCCCCTTGTCTTCATTCTCTCTCGCGCTCTTGTCCTCTCTTCCCCTCCTTTTTTCGTATTTTTCTCTCTCTCCTTAAATTTCCCTCTCCCTTCTTCTCTCATTTACTCTCTTCCTTTTTCTTCCTCTTTTTTGCTTTCTCCCGCTCTTTCACTTCCTCTTACTTCCTCTCACTCTAACCCCCTCTCTTCCACTTTCTTCTCTCTCCCTCCCTCTCTCGGTCTCTTCATCCCTTTCCTTTAATCACTTTTCCTCTATATCTCCCCTTCCTCTATTCTTTCTCACTATATCACCTCTCCCCTCTATTTCATGCTCTTCTTATCCCTAGGCCTATATCTACTCTATCTTAATCTTTATTGTTTCTTTATCTACTGACAGTTTGAATTATTAATTTCAGAATTATATTTTTGAATTAATTATTATTTATTAATTGTTTATGTACCGTATATATGAATTTTAATGTTTACAAGACTGTTATCTGTTATCTCATTGGTTTTCTGATTATCTCAACAGATTTCTCATCTACTTCGGATTCTAATGTAGGTCATCAGCTGCAATCAAAGAGAGAAAACCACCGAGGTAATCCTTTGATAGTGTTTTCTCTCCTTCAGTTGATAAAGTAGATTCCGTTATTTTCTAGATTGCTCAATATTGTTTTCTGGACAAAATGAAACTCTTTTTCTCCTTATCTCTTCTTCTCTCTCCTGTCTCTCTTACGTCTCTTTTTTTCTTTATATGCCTCCCTATTTTTTTATGTCTCTCCCTCTCTTTTCTTCTCTCTTCTTCTCATCTCTCTCCCTCTCTTTTCTTCTTCTCTCTCCGTCTCTTTTCTTCTTCTCTCTCCGTTTCTTTTCTTCTTCTCTCTCCGTCTCTCTTTTTTCTCATGTCTCTCTCCCTCTTTTCTTCTTTCTCACTCTCTGTTCTTCTTCTTTCTCCCTCTCTTTTTTCTTTTCTGTTCCTCTCTTTTCTTCTCATCTCTCTCTCCCTTATAACTCTATCTTTTTTCTTATTCTTCCTCTCCATATCTCTTTTTCATTCTTCCTCCCTCTCTCCTTCTCTTTCTTTTTCATTCTTCTTCTCTCTCTTTTCGTCTTTTTCCATATTTTTCTTTTTCTTCCTCTATATCTCTCTCTGTTTTAAAGTGTCTTCTTACTTTTGGTAGTTTTTCTTCATCTCTTAATGTTTTTTTTCTATATTGATGTCTAGTCGAGGACTAAATATTTTTCCCTCCTTCTAGTCCCTATTGGTCTTTGTTTATATACTTATCAGCTATTCGAATGGCGAATGTAAAAAATTGGGGATATAATTTTTCACATTCTTCTTTTGCTTAGTTTTGAAACATTTTATTGTTACCATAATTTTCTTTGATCTTATATTATTTTTAACCTTCTGATTGCTTTCTTAGGTTCTTGTTCTCTTAAACACCAATTTTCTAGATAACTTTTCTCATTTCATATATTTAATATCTCTTTGTGGAGTTCTCTCATCCGAATTATCTCAGTTTAAAGTAAAAATCACATTGTCTTTTTCACAGATCATAAGGAGTAATTTTTGATTTAAACTGAGAATTTTTTAATTTTCTTTTTAAAGTTTCTTAATATAACTCGTACAGATCAGCTCTCTTATGCGCTATTGTCATTTGTTTCTTCGTTTACCAGTAGTTCAGGGCGTTATTTTGAGATTATCTAATACTTATTTATCATTATGTACCATATTTATTTTATTTGTGAGATTGTGTTGTCATATCTGTATTTGTATTTGATTCTTTAGTTTTCTCTCATCTTCATCTAATTTAATGTTTATTCGGTAATTTTATCTTCTTTTAAACATTTATCGGGTCCAAACGAGAGAAAATTCTTCTCATTTTCCATTTATATATTACAGTTTACTATATAATTCTCATTTATTATGTTCGTTATTTATCTTTTATCTTTACCAGATTTTTTTTAAATATGATATGTCTAATTGCTTTTTAATTTCTTCCAATCTTTAATGCAATTTTATTGTAGGTTCTTCTAGATCGCTGTTTAGTTGTATCTTATATCTACAATATTGCATTTTGGCCGAGAGGAAACTTTCTCCTTTTCTTCTTTTCTTTTCTTCTCTCTCCATTCTCCGTCTTCTCTTCCCCTACTTCATCTCTCTCTTTTCTCCTCTTTCCTTCTCTCATCTTCTCTTTCCATCTTTCTTCTTCTCCTTCTTTTTTCTTCCCTCTCCATTTCTCGTCTGTTCTCACCTCGTCTTCTTCTTTCTTCCTTCTTATTTTCACTTTCTTTTTCCATTTCCTCCTCCTTTTCTCCTTTTTCTCATCCTAATCCTTCTCCTCTCTTTCTCTCTTTCTCTTTTTGTTTCTTCTTAACCCTCTCTATTTCCCTCTTTCTCTCTCTCTTCTAGATCTACTTTTTTATATTCTCTATTGGGCTTTGTTTTTTTACTTACTGATGCTATCCTTTTCAAATTTGTAACGTCAATTCATCATTTATTAATATGATGCATCGTAATTATTTATTTATTTTAGTAGTTACAATTTGTTTTCGTGTTTGGTTTCTAAATGCCTCAGTAGATTCCGTAACTTCTTCGATTTTCAATGTAGCTGATTGTTTCGGTAAATTTCTCTCTTCTGGATCGCTGTCTAGTTGTAGCCAACATTTCTGGCACTCTATTTTATATCTAAAAACAATTCAATTTCAGATATATTCTATACTTGTTAATTTCTAGATGGAACCAAATTTTTCGTGTAAAATAAGTTTTAAAAATGGAACATAACACGTGCGTTACTTCTTCCAATTTTAATTCAGATATGTAATTATTTGATTCTCATTTTTAATTATGAGATGTATTTATTTTTTTAAATATAACCTAGCGTACTCTTGACCTACGACAATAAAGTCTGTATTAACCTAGCGTACTCTTGACCTACCACAATCAACTCTGTTTTAACCTAGGTCAAGAGTACGCTAGGTCAATGCACACTTTATTAGAGTGCGTTAGTAATAAAAATAAATGTTAATATGCATTAAAGTACACCAGGCCAGAGAATAATTTGTTATGGTACGTCAAGAAAACTCTATAAATAAATGTAGTATAGTATATTTAGGGTAGACCAAGGTTACAAATATTGAGTGAAGTATTAGTAGAGTGGTTAAATAATAAGAAAATAATGTTATCAGTTAATTTTTAACACTAAATAAAAATATATAAAATTGTTTTTAAAAAGTAAATTAAGCAAATACATATATGCTGTTTTAAGTACATATATATTTAAAACTATTACTACCTATACATGTGCAATCTCTTTTATATTTGCATATAAACTCAATACGAAAAGCTATTGAAAGGTATATTGCACATAACTGAAAGTATTATTGCATGCGGCGCTAGTCCCAGCCATCCTTTCCCTCAATCTATAAATGTGTATATTATCGTTATATTCGTATGCAAATAAACATCAAATCTCCCACATCATCCAATAAGCAAACACTTTATAACACGTGTTTATGTGCACACCAGTGATTCCACGTGTTATTTTGCAAATACACGCGCGCGAATGAATGAAACGCGTCCATTGTGTGTACGTGTGTGTTTTGCATCGCTTACCTAAATCACCTTATCATCTTATCACCGTACGATATCCGGTCATCCCCTATACGCCCCCCCCCCCACACTCGTAAAACTTTTGACTTTCTCCTCCCGATCATCGTACGCTTTACGTGTGTTTGTCTGTTAAATTAAGTTTGGGAAAGTTTTATGATTTCAACTTTGCCCGAAGTCAATAACATCTGTCGTATTAAATATTTAATCATCGCCCGTTTCAGTTTGAGTGTATTGGATTGAATTCATTACAGTAATAAATTCGCGTTTTTCATTAATAGAGTGACATTAAGCTGAGTACTTGAGTTGTGATAGGTCAAGAGTACGCTAAAATAAAAATAGGTCAAGAATACACTAATATTGATAAAACTGTTGTAGCCTTTCTTCGCAGTTTATTTATATATTTCGAGGAGGTCATTATCATTAACAATAAAATTTAGTTGTTATTGATAATGGTCGCCTAGCACTCGAAATATATATCTAAGCATAGAAGTAAAGTGTGAAGAAAAGGTACAACAGCGTATTTATATTGATATATGATTCACGAAACCCAAAAAAACTAAAATCGACAGTAATATTGTCCATTGGTGACAAATATGTAAGTCAAAAGATAATCCTTAACACATTGATCAAATTAATTAATGAGGCGCTTTGGAAAGGATGTGTAGCAGGTTATCCTGTTAATAAATTATTATGATTTTATTTGTGTTTTGTTAATGAATTCTTTATTTTATAATATATTGCCTGCGCCATCCTGTTGAAACCTCTAACAAAGACTCTTATTATATATTAATATTATCTGTACATTTAATCAAAATATACAGTATTGAATTATATATACCATTAATATTTTCACCTATACTTTAATGCAGCGTGTACAAATTAATTATGTAATCACTCCTCCCATCAACAACATCATCCATCATTTTTTCCGCAAGTTTCCATTAGAAAACCGTTCACGGCCGTGACTCGACTTGTTTTATTTACAAAACTGTATGCCTCCAACCCCGTTCACCTCCACCACCACTACCACCCCCCCTTGATTACATTCGATCTTCCTGTGAGCGCCGTTCCCGAACAGGACGTTCCCATTCTTCCGTCGCTCTTCCTGCTCTCCTCGCGACGACCCAATTTTCTCGTTGGAGTGGAATCGATAGGGCGAAATTTTTGTGTCACAAGAATTCGGCACCGGTCCTCAAATCCCATCGGCCGGTGTTGTCTTCATCGTGACTAGATTATTGCCACCGGAGGAGTTGAGGGGGGCCATGTGAAGTTTATATAGTCCCTGCGATGACTCTCCTACATAATTATAAAAATTAATCAATTCCTGAAATAGTAAGATGAATCAACGTGTTAGGTTAGGTGGTCGAAGTAGGAAGTGGATTGGGGATGGAATACACGCGCCATTATTAAAGGCACTTTGCACAGTTTATAAACGAGGTCGGGAACATGAATTCCTCCTGCAGAACCGATATTTCAGCGGGGCGCCGGGACGCCTAAATGTTTCATCGCCGTAATGGCCGTCCGCGTTCCGACTTTAAACAAATTCACCTCTCGGCCGTAAATCTCTTCTCCTTTACGCTCTCCACTTTAATACCGTCCGGTGTATCCAGAACTAATAAAAAGATCATCCGAGATTCCAACTTGAATCAGCGTCGACAGTTGATGGGGGGAGAAGTTCTTTAAGAGTTTACAGAATAAACATTTTATTTCTATTGAATCGATTTATTTTTTATTCTTTATATTATAACCGTTGTACTTTATAACACTATTCTTGACAAAGAAACTTTTATTCAAATTTTGTTTATATGAGGATTAAGAAGGATAAAAATCTAAATTTGGTTTTATTTTCTTTTTTTCTTATCTTTAGAAGAACGTTGGAATTTTTTCATTAAAATTTAGACCGAGTGACGAAAGATCTAAAAGAAGTCTCTGGAAGTTTCTTTGCAGAAATTTGATTTGTAATTGTTACACTCTTCACAACTGGGCTTGGGCCAAAAATCTCTTTCCTTAAAAAAACTGGACTTAATCTCCTCATCATGGGTGTAAATATGCTCAGGTTTTCGCAGTATTGTTTTATTTTTTATTATTAACTTTCAACAAAGAGTTTATAAGAAAAATTAATGCCCAAATGTATGTAAGCACCATATTTTTTGACCAACAACTCACACACATGAAAAAGTTGCCAGAGCTTTGTTCAGCAGACTTCAAAACAGTTTTATGAATTTTGGTGTAGAAAAGTGAATTCACACAGTGTAGTGTATACTCCAAAAATGGTAAATTTGATATTTAAATTATTATTTGAAAAAAAATATAGATAGAAGTATATTGATTTTTGAAAGTATTTTTTATTTTATCATATAAATTAATTATAAAATTTGTTCTTATGCATTTCTTCCAAAGAACTATATACATTATTTTATAATAATTCATAAAATATGCTAATTTTTAACTGTAATCTTTATTTGTTGCAGGTAAGAACCATACATTTACTACAGCAGAATTACATTTCAAGTAAGTAAGTTCGGTATAAATATTAATTCGGATGATCAACAATTTTTATTCTCATCCTCTTTTATGTTTTCTTACAGTATTATTATTATTATTATCTATTTTTGTTCAAATTTTGTTCTAAATTAAAAGCTAAATTCTTTATTTAAACAAATGTCACTGCGTAGTCACGTCACGGCCATTCGCTTCGTTATTATTATTATTATTACCATTAAATCACGTCGGTTTGAACGTGAGGTCGAAGGGGGATGAAATAGGCCGTAATAACCGTGAAATTCCGAATGACGCGAACCACGTCATCCGACGGACTGGCGGCTGCCTGTCAGATTACGTGGGGGGCGGGGGTGGGGGCGGTGATAGATTAATTGATAATTCCGCATCCCCACATCAAAACTCGATCAGAAACTTAACGCGCCAACGATCACAGCATTTTATTTTGATTCGTGTGCTTGGGGGGGAAAGGGATTTTTTTTACGCCGTTGGCTGTGGTGGGAATTCCCCTTACTCGTCGTGTTAACTGATTGTCGTAATGTGTCGCCACGGGGTGGGAAAGTACGTGTCTTATCGGTGTTGAGATTAAATGTACACAATCTTGTTCGAATGGATGAACTGAATCTGGTGGCTCGGTTGGGAAATATTTTGTGGAATAAGGGATTAAAATTCAAATGTTTTACATAAACTCAATTTTTAATGGCAGCTGTTTCAAATTAAACCGCCCAAGTAAGAGTCTTTATCGACCAGTTGGAGGAAAGTTAGGGTAAATTAAAAAAGTAAATTTTGCAACTAAGGTAGAGTTTAAAATTTGTTTACCTATGAAAATGATCAGTAAAGTTATCCGTAAAATTTGATGTTTGCTCATATGAAATACGTAAATTAACCATCAAGGAAATTACATAGGAATTTTCAATTTCGAATGGTAATGTTTATATTCAAAATAGATATAAGTTTATCTGATTTATACGAGCAAGATTTCAATGAGTTCTGTAGTTCTATACTTTATTCCATTCAACTGAAAAAAACTAGTAGCGTCAAGTTAAAACATGCCATAGATCTTCTCCTTCTTCTCTCGCAACAAGATGGAGCAACACTTCAGTATGTAGTAGTAGTAGTTAGGTAGTAGTGAGTCCTAACTACTACTACATACTGAAGTGTTGCTCCATCTTGTTGCCCAAAAATTGATGAGGATAAGATTAAGATTTACCAGTAATAATAAAATATTAAATTACTTTTGTATCATATAAAATCTGTGCTGGGTTTAGAGGTTGTTTCAATAATTGTAATGTTTTCATAGGCTTAATAAGACTCATACTGTAAATTTAATATTTTTTTCTATCTTTGCATGAATAAAAATTATTATTAATTTTGGCCTGAATTTCAACTGAAGCTTTTAATCAGCACAAATTTCTACTTGTCTTGAGAGTTGTCTCTGCGAAGTCATCGGCATCTTAATCAACGCATTGTATACTGCTTCTGCATTGAAATATTGGAAACACTTCGGCATCGAGTATAAATTCATCTCTTCTAATCAGTAATTTCTCCAAACATTTCAATTTTGATATTGAGAAGTTTAAAATTGCGGCGGAGGTGAAATATAGACGTTTTGTGGACTAATTGTACTTTTAATGGCATATTTCCATTTTTGGCAAAGCATTTCTTATTATAAACATACAGCAATTGTTTCTTGGATGACTTTCTCATTTATCACTTGGTGAAACTATATTAAAATTACACTTGTGAAACAAACCAAGTGTAATTTAATTTAAACCTTCAGCTGTAATATATCAATTGTGTGAGATTTTTTTGGGTTATGATAATATTTATCTTATGACTCGTTAAATCACTGGGAAATATGAAATCATTTGAAGAGGCGTCATTTAACAACTTTACTGTTATTTTTATTGTTAGCGATTGCAATGTTATCGAGTGAAAAGTTGTTAAAACGGAAGTGGAACGAGGGTGAGAGTTCACAAATGACGCGGCAGTTAGCAGAAGGAGGAACGCCTCGGGCACCCCCCCCTCCCAGAATAAATCCCATCAACGTTGGGCGCATGGTGCGAACGTTTATTCGCGAAGGCCGCCAAGGAATTCGTGTAATTGAAGCTAAAAGCCCCCTCTTCAACAAGTGCCGAGGGCTCTTTGTTTGCACACTTCACACCCGCACACAAACACACATCCAGCACACAAACACATGTTGAGAAGGTAATAAAAGGAAAGCCTCGCTAAATTGCCGGCTTTACGATTAATTTCCATCTTAGTTTAAAATCTTAAATTATTTTAAATAATTATAATAATATGAGCGAGTCATTCCATTGATTATTTTTTGGCGCCCAATGCGGGGCGCATTATTGTTTACATTAACTTAATAAATAAAGTAAATTAATAGTGTTTGTAAAATATAGGCGACGTGACGAGATGATAAAACGTATAAACCAATAGCGTTATTATTTATTATTTCAATAACACATTCAATTGACGCCCGATGTGGAGCAATCGTTCATTCGTCACATTATCGTTAGGCGGACTCGACGAGCTTGTTATCAAAACGTTTCGTCATAATTCACGCGTTGATTAATTAAATGAAACTACAAAACGTTTTATTACTGCGTTCGGAGTAAACTGAAATGTGCAAATGCGCGCACACACACACACACACTCACACAGAAATAACATACACACAAACACGTGTACGTGAATTTATTTTATTACCTAGTTTACACGCCGGCCAATAAAATAAACGAGACCGAGACCTCGGCGCATTCAATCACTTTAACCAACTCTCTCGGCTCCGACGATTGCAAATTGATTGAAATCCGAGACGCCGCCGACATTACTTTACCTATTTTGTGCAATTAAATGCCAGAAACTACAATGGCCATTATGTGCGCAGCGATAGTATCTCGATTGGCGCCACTTTCTCTCCTTTCAGAAAGGCGATCCAAGAAGAAAAAAAGAGACACGGATTTTAATGGCATTTAAGTAAAATCTCACTATAACAAATAAATTTCATTAAGTAATTTAAAATTTGTGTTGCAAAGAACAAAGCTATGTTTTTATATTATAATACACAATTTTTATTGGGATAAGTAAAATATTCCATCAAGAGAGAAGTATCGATTATATTAAATACATTTTTTATGTTGGAGAGAAGTAGATGATAGAACCTGATTTGATTAAATATAGTTATTTGTTTTATTTTTTATGACGAAATTTTAGAAGGTCAAAAACATATTTTGTAAGAATGGTTAAAGAATAGCTTGAATATTAATTGCAGTTGATTACTTATTTTGGTATAAGTTTTGTTGATTCTTTTTGCATTTAAAAAGTGAATTTAAAACCCCACCCTGAATGCCTCTTCAGGGTTGTTATATTAGCCTTAGTATCAACTAGAAGAAAGTCTTAAGAAATGTCCAGTAAAAAATGGCATTCAGTAGGTTTCAATAAGATCATTCTTGTACTTTTTTGTATTACCATAACCTACAAAATAAGCGAAAGTTTTTTATCTTCAAGGTCGTACAACAACATATTTTTCCTTCAACTTCACATTATTTTTTTCCTACGATTGTGAATGTTCTATGTTTTTTTTATTAATAAGATCTGCATTAGATTGGTTATTTTTTCAATCTTTATCTTTAAATTCTAGTTTTAACAAGATGGTTTAATGAAAATGTTTATTTCAACAAGATGGAGCTTCGTCTTATTTTACACGTTATATACATACAGAGTGATTTATCGTATTGACAATTCACTCTCTAAAGTAATTCAATAAATACACTTATCATTTGTGTTTTATTAAAATTTCCATATAAAGTTCGTTAAAATATGCGCTAAACTTTACATGATAAATCATCGTATTTGCGGTAGTTAATGATTGTGAGGAATTTATCGTTGTAATCAATTATCCGCTGAATACGTGCGTTTAATCCCAAATCCCCTTAGTTTATGGTCGACCAAATATAATCCCCGCCCAGTTCATAACCTTTGTTGCCCTCGCATAATGTCGGTGCGGTTTTCTGTTTATCCCTAGCGAGGGGGGTGGGCCAGGCGGGGGAGTTTATATCCGATTTGCACGGGCATTCGAAATATCCGCACGCCCCAAATGCTCGGAATTTCAATTGAGTAATTGCCTGATCGAGATTTAATGCGTAAATAACAGTTGGGCGCAACCCCCCCACCATCAATAACATATTATGTTTATATGTGCGTTTACGTTTAATGTAAATCTAAACAAATTTTTTTCAATGTATATTATTCTATTATATTATCAATTGATTTATTTATTACAGGGTGTTGAATTGGTTTATGAACTCGAATTTATATATTAGCACCCTAAAATGTGTGCTTTTTGTACAGAAAAAAATGGTGATGTGTCCATCATAGTACTTTCCCTATATTTTACTCGAAAACCATGAGGTTTACGCAAAAAGGCTATTCCTTATGATTTGTTCACTTTTAAATTCTCTACAATTATTTGTAATCCAAGTTTCATGTAACTCTAATAGTTTATTAGCATTTAGAAAAAATATGTCAACATTTTCAATTTTATTTTTTTTTTTTCAAAAGTTAAGAATTTTATGAAAAATATGTTTTAATGAAACTTGTTCAGTTCTTTATTTCCTTTAACTTTTGTTTGAGCCGTTTTTTAAAATTTTTCATATTTACGTCCACTTCCGGTTTTTGCTGGCACCTCTGCCAGCTGACATCATTAGTATCTGCCAATTCAGTGATCTCTGTCATCTGTCATCTCACATCTGTCAGCTGCTATCTCTGCTATATCACCTCTATCATCTCTTATCTCTATCATCTACCAATTGGCATCTCTGTTAGCTGACGTCTCTATCATCTCTCATCTATGTCATCTAGCATCTCTGTTATCATACATCTCTGTCATGTATCATCTGTCATTTGTTATATTTTCCATCTATTGTCATCTGCCATCATTGTCATGCTTCTTCCCTGTCATTTATCATCTGTGTCATGTACGACCTTTGTCATTTGTAATCTCTGTAACCTGTCATTTGAAATCTGTCTTCTCTGTCAGCTGTTATATCTATCGTCCGTCATTTTTGCCATCTGTTTCTCTGTCATATTTCATTCTTCTTAGATGTCAACATTGTCATATATGTCAACTGTAATCTCTGTCATCGGTGATATTCTATCATTTATATTTGTGATCTCTTTCATCTGCGGTGCGTCATCACTGTCATCTGTCATCTCTATCATTTGTCATCTCTATCATCTATCATCCCTATTATCACTAATCGCTGTAATCTATCATTCTAGAATTTCCCTGAATATTCTAACAATTTATCTTCCCAATTTCCAGAAATTCTCCAGATTCTAGACAATTTTTGGCAATTTCTTTCCAGATTTTTAAAATTTTTTAATTTCGAAAAGTTTCTAGAATGTATATTATAAATATTTGTTTTTTTTTTCTAGAATTATCTAGTGCGCATCTTATTCAAAAGTTTATCTTCCAGATTTTAAGTTTTTTTAAATTTAAAAAAGCTCCAGATTGTCTCTAATATTTCACGAATTTTTCTTAGAACTTTCTTGAATTTTCCAACGTTTTCAATTCAATTTTCTAGAATCTTTTTCACTAGATAATAATAATTTTAAAATTGCAAAATACTTTAATCGTGGGCTTTATAATTGTTTGCAAAATTTCTGCAGTTTATTTTGCCAATTTTCTAAAATATTCCAAACATTTTTCTTTAAAACCCTTCTTCCAGGGATCTAGAATATTTAAGCAGTTTCTCTTTCTCAGATTTTTAGAATTTTCTAAATTTTAAAAGGTTCTAGAAGGTCTCTAATATTCTAGCAATTTTTCTTTGAAATTTATAGAATTTTCCAACATTTTTTTAATCCAAATTTCTAGAATGTTTTTCCCTAGATCAATTCAAATTATAAAATACTTTTTTCATGGGTTCTATACATTTTCGTAAAATTTTAGCACTTTCTAGAACTTTCCAACATCTTTTCTCTAAAATTCTATAATCATATTCCAAGTTTCTAGAATATTTCAGCAGTTTCTCTTTCAGATTTTTCGACTTTTGAAAGATTAAAAAGGTTTTAGAGTATATCTAATATTCCAGAAATGTTTCATCGCAATTTCTAGAATAATTCTCGATTCAAATTAATAGAATCTTCTTCGCTAGATCTAGAATTTTATTTTTTTATAATTTTTCGTAAAATTTTAGTAATTGCTATTCCAAATTTCTAGAACATTCCAACATCTTTTCTCTAAAACTCTATAATCTTCAATTCAATGGGGTAAAACACTTGTTAAGTTCCATAATATTTTTATTTTCAGTTGCCTGACACGTGTTTCGATCATTCCTGATCATTTTCAAAGTACAAAATAATTGAAAATAAAAATATTATGGAACTTAACAAGTGTTTTACCCCATTGAATTTACATATCTCTCGCAGATTTTTAGACTTAAAATTAAAAAGGTTCTACAGTATCTCTTATATTCTTAAATTGTTCTTCGTAATTTCTAGAATTGTTCTCAATTAGAATTAATAGAATCTTTTGCGCTAGGTCTAATATTTTTCAAAATACAAAATACTTTGCGAGTGAGTTCTATAAAATTTTCTGCAATTTCCTTTTCAAATATTCTATAATTTTTCAATATTTCTCCTCTAAATGTCTATAAACTCCTTCCAGGCTGTTAGAATTTTTAGCAATTTCTCCATCAGAATATATATATATATATATATATATATATATATATATATATATAATTTCTTCATTTTAAATTTAAACTTTAACCATTTTATTTCTTGATCGTAAACCTTGATTAGTCTTTTACAAAATCAAAAACAAAATATTAATAAAGAGTTTTAGAAGTTTCGGCCTAATTCAATAGAAAATTATTTTTTTACGATTTTTCAAATCGACGAATGAATTTTTATCGTTTCTTCATTTCAACTTTTAATTCTCCGCCATTTTATTTCTTAATGATATACGTCAATTATTTTTTTACAAAATCAAAACTAGATTAATGGTGAACAGTTTCAGTAATTTTCAGCCTAATTTCACTGAAAATCAATTTATTACAATTTTTCAAACCGACTAATGCATTTTTTTCATTTCCTCATTTCAACTTATAAACCTCCGTCATTTTATTTCTTCATCATATATGTCAATTATGTTTTACAAATTCAAAGTTAAGTTAATAATGAAGAGTTTCAGTAATTTTCAGCTTATTAGAACTAAAAATGAATTTTTCAAGATTTTTCAAACTGACGAATGAATTTTTTTATTTCTTCACTTCAACTTTTAAACCTCCGCCATTTTATTTCTTCATCATATAAATATCAATTATTTTTAATACCCAATCAGAATTAGACCAATAATGAAGATTTTCAGTAATTTTCAGCCTAATTAAACTGAATATTAATTTTTTACAATTTTTCAAACCGACGACTGCATTTCTTCATTTCAAATTTGAACATCCGTCATTTTATTTCTATATTATCTATGTTGATTATTCTTTCGTAAAATCATAACTAGAATAATAATGAAGAGTTTCAGTAATTTTCAGCCCAATTCAACTAAAAATTAATTTTTTACAATTTATCAAACCGATAAATGCATTTTTTCATTTCTTCATTTTAACTTTTAAATCTGTGTCATCATATACGTCAATTATTTTTAAACTCAAGAAGTCTCAAATAAAATTTTCTGTATTGGAAGTGAAATTAAATAATAATAAATTCTTAGCTTCTTAGAATTCAATTCAATTCATTTATTCACGTGCCACTATTTACAAACAAAATGGTGATGTGGCCATCATAGTACTTTCCCTATATTTTACTCGAAAACTATGCGGTTTATGCAAAAAGGTTATTCTTAATAATTTATTCAATTTTTAATTCTCTATAATTATTTGTTATATAACTTTCATGTTGCTTCAATAGTTTATTAGCAATTGGCAAAAAATGTCAAAAATTTCAATTTTAATTTTTTTTTCTCGAAAGTTAAGAATTTTATGAAAAATATATTTTAACAAAATTTGTTCAGTTTCTCATTCTCTTTAACTTTTGTTTGAAAAGTTTTGTAATATTTTTCATATTAAAAAAAATATCGAAAAAAAATAAAAAACGCCTCGAGTAAACATCCACTTCTGGTTTATGAATGTTTACCAAAAGCTTTTCAGTTCCAGTTTTTAACGATAAAACCTTACGTTTAAAGTTTAATCTCAATCGGATCAGTCGATTTTGAGATACAGCACCCACGGACAGACAGACAGACACACACACAGACACAATTTTTTTTTTTCTAGAAATTAGTGTAATGGACTCAGGGGACCTCAAAACGGATATTTCCGCAAAAAAAAATTTTCAAAAAAAAATCACGATCATAATACTTCCCCTATATTTCATATAGGGAAATTAAAAAAATGCTTTAGACTCCTGGATTGTTTGGTTTTCCTTTATAATTTGTTTCTTTTGCACATTCTTCGAATCCTTTTTTCGTAATCCTCGTATCGTATGTCCAAACATTATAGCTGGCCTTCTGCTATATTTTCATTTATCTCTTCTATTTGTAAGATATTTCTGTATACAAGGAGTTCCAAAAGAATGTTTATAATTCAATTTGGAGCGTATGTGGAGATGTTAGAAAACTTCTTGGTGCTGAATTGCAAAATTTTTCTGGCTATAACCAAAGAACAGACTTTCAGCAGGATGGAGCCACGTCACTTACGTCCAATACGAGTTCATGAAATCTTCCCTGGTAAATTGATCTTTAGGAGAGCCTATGCGCAGTCCTGATTTAACCCCAATAGACTTTTTCCTGTGAGGTTTTCTCAATTCTAAAGTTTACGCCAAATACTTCTGTGGCGCATTTTTAAGAAAATATCTATCACAAAATGGTAGTGCCATCGCAGTCAACTTACCGAGCCTTCATAAGACGATTTTATTCCTTCTTTGCCTATTTATTTGATCATTTTCAGTGAGATACCGTTTATTTCTGTTGATTTTCCATCTTTTAATTTGTTACCTTCTCTTATTTTGTCCATTTCTTGTATTTTCCATGATTGTTACGAGTAATTTTTCTATAGTATATTATTGTTTATTACTTTTGTATTTTAAAATATTAAGACTCGAGCCATTGCATTCGCAACAAGCGTGAAGTGATGATAAATCATTTTGCATGTCCAGTAAATAGTTATGACTTCCTTATGGTTACTGTTTTTAACATATTCCATTTATTTCTGCTTATTAGAAAGTAATCAATTATTGACTTTTCATTTCTGGTTCATTTCTTCTCTACACCCTTGTGTAACTAAATGCAAACAGGCGTTAACAATAAATAAGTTCAAATTACGTATCGCTGTTGTGTAATAGTTAACTTGGTCCAAACGTTCCTGCTAATTAGGTATAATGAGCGCAAAAGACTGGTTTTTTGTTAAGCGATGCAGACAGGTAGTTCACACCAAAGAAGAAAGAAAGAAAATCACCGGCTATCGACTTAATGGAGTTATTTAAACTAATCGCGATTAGTTTTGGATAGACGTGTTCGTGTACTCGTTTTTTTTTTTTCTGTTTGTTAAATTTTAGAGTTGAACGATCTCTCCTGAGGTCGATTACTCAATAATTTTGGCAGGGTATCCACATGAAAATCCATTACATCATAAAATGCCTTTTTTTTTATAAAAATAGATATTTATTCCTCTTATACTATAATGTAATAAAGAAAAAAAAACGAATACAATAAGACATAAGCACAATTCATGCAGGAATAATCGAAGCAATTCGCACATCACATCACAATCCGTTTTTTTTTTGTTGTTGTTCGAATCCATTCTTATTAGTCGAGTCTCTTGTTTATGTTAATCCGAATCCCTCGGCCTCAATTTCAACAACATCCCCACGGAGATAACAATCGGTCGGAAAAAGAGAAGAGAGGCAGCCAGCAGAAGACGACTGCGAAGAAAGCAGCCCATTCGACGGAGGCCAGCTGTCCGCGAGGCAGCTGCGACTTATATAATAATGAAAAGGTACCCTCGACAAAGAACCGTTCACATATATACGCGAGCAGACAAGGAATATAACGATTGGGACCGCCGAAGGGGGTTGCGTTTTTATTTTCGTGTTTTCGTTTCTCGAGACGATGATTCGTTTATGGAAATTAGCGTCGGCGGAGGAGGATTAGCAGATGTTTCCGGACACGGTAAGGACAGGTAAGGGACCCTCCTCTTGTGTTCGGGTCCATGGGAATCGCTTGGGTTAATTCGCGCTCGCATCCGAGCCATAGGGACCGGATCTCGTTAATTATGATGTAAATGATTTTCGTGAAATTTAAGGTGATTCCATTCAGGCTCGGCATTTATATCGTGAGAACAGAAATGTATACCGAAGAGGTTTTTAGGGTTGATGTGAAGATAACTGTGGTTTGAAATTGCTCATTGGAAAGAGTTATTACAGCATAAGGTATAAGGTGTTTTCAATTAAACTACTGACATCGTTATTTTAACCACCAGGTGGCTGTTGTAATATCCAAATTTTGAGAAATGGCAATAGTACTATTAGCTCGCCCTGACTAGACCCAGTCGATTCAGTGAATGCTTTTCTCTCATACTAGTACGATACTAAATGTTATGTAAAAGTGACACGAAGAAGAGGAGAAAATATGCTTATTACTTCTAACAGATGAAAAACTATGAATAAGGAAACATACAGATACAACAATCGTCCCAATCGCATGTTCACATCCACCATCATCTGCTGCTTAAGTTTACGAGCGACATCTATCGCGTACACCAGCCGTTTATGACCCTGTTATGTGATCTTCTATTGTATACCTATATTCTACCTCTCCTAAAAGTTTGTAATCGCTGAATTGATACACCCTGTAGATTAGCATATCATCATCATCATTATGGACATAAGCATATAGAGGTATTAAATTGTAGACTACAGATGGACAATTTTAAATAACTCAATGAATCGATTTTTTGAAGCATGATGAATCCACTTGTATTACAATATGAATCAGTTTATATTTGTGAAATTTTGCTTCCTATTTTGATTCGCAAGATTTTGTAGATACATAATTGGTTCCTATAAAATCAAATCGATCAAGAATTTTTAAACAATTGACTGCAAATATGACATTCTAGTAAATTTAAGAATTGGGGCGAGTTGACACATCTAATAATCTTCATCTTCATCATCAACTGTCGTTTGATATTTCTGCAATCTCCCCAATTTTAAAGTCTTCAGCTTCAACTGGCCTTCCTGGACGTTACGCATCTTTGACATTGAAATTACCGGAACGGAAATTAGCAAACCATTTCTGGCACTGGCGTTCTGCTAAGCAATCTTTACCATACACAGCATATAACTTTTTATCGCCTTGGGTTGCGTTTTTGAATTTTCTGAAGTAAAACAGTAAAACATAGCGATATTCCTCGGTTTGCTTTTTAATCTTTTTTTAATCTCCTGTCAAATAGTATTTAGGGTAGTTGATTGGTGTGAAGATACTTAAAAGTACAAGCACATTTAAAGAATCGATTCAATTGAGCTAGGTGAATCGGCTTAAAGTATACTCACGATTCAATTCGGCTTGTCATTTTTATAGAACATACAGCTGACTCATTGAATTGACTCAGTAAGCTGACTGATCGAAAAGAACCATTTCACACATATAAAGTATTTGTATTAAACTAGAAAAAGTCATGCTTGAAAATAATTGTATTTCCCTTATACCGGAACTGTTGATCATTTAAAATTAATAGCCGTCAAAGATTTAGAGATGGGACCAAACGCCCGCCAGAGAGAAAGAGATGGCTTAAATTTTAATTACCACTCCATTTCGTAGAAGACAGATGGAGACAATTAGGCGTTAAATATTAAACGGCGCGCCGTTAGGGATTCCGATGTTTTAACATAAACTTGTTTACAAATTGCGGAATTGGAACGGTGCCAGGCTGCAACAGAGAGTAAGAAAGGAGGAAAGAGACGGGGAGAGAGAAAGGGAGAGATGATGCAATGCACATTCAGATTTTAACGGGGAAACGGTGCACTCTGGAATAACGGAAGGTATGACGACAAGAGCCACAGAAGCGTGCAGAATTTTTTTGTGTTCTTTCTTTCAGTCGAAAGTATGCTCCGTAGGTCTTTCAGGTAATAATTTGAGCTAACATTTTAAAGGTTCGTTCTGTGAGAAAATTAAAAATGAAAAGTATGGGCAAATAATTGCATTGGATTAAAAGAATTTAATACAAATGCAGTTAAATAAGCTCATTTACATGGTGGAAGGACCACGTGGTCGATAACCAAATACTACTACTACTACTTCTTCTAAAATCTACAAGTATTTACTTTATTCATATGATTCTACCTACTACATTATTAACATAGTTTGTGATTATATCAACTCACTCGTGTGTGTTAATAATTATTCTATATTCCACTACAACCTGTGAAACAGTGTTTTTTTTTTAATAATAACACAGGAAGGATGGAAATACGGATTTAGGAGGGTGATAGAATAGAGGAAATTGGCGCAGATTACTAGGCGGTTATTCTACTATAACTTAATTTACCGATGTTATTACGTAAGATTGGATGAACCCGATATCGGTGTCTGAAATTGCCTGAAAGTTTGTGGAGCTTAGATGTATCAAGCATTTGGATAATACAAAATTATAACATCACTCGATCTTGTGGGATCACATCACACAAACAATTTTTCTTGACTTTTCTTCAAACTGTCATCTACCACCTCTTCTATTTGTATCGGTAGCGAGGTTGTAAAATAATATACGCGTTTTTTAGATTCAATTTATACAGAAAATATAAATCGGATGAAATAACGTCGCGCACGACTTAATTGGGGTCGAATCGGAGGCGTCGCGACGCCTTGTCGCCGGAAGCAACACGTAATCGCGAAATGGGGATCTCCTCGTTTCTCTCGCACTCTCCCTCGGTCTCTTTTCGTGTATTCACACGCACGTTTATTTCGGGCCGGAGATGGCGACGGATGGTTGGATGTATGATTATGTGGGTGTCTGGGGTGAAATGACAATTCCACGATTATTGCATATGAATTATAGTTCATAATGCGTGTGGAATTAATTTCCAAAATTCTACTGAAATTAAAAAGTAGTACGCAGAAGTTTATTTCTCTAAATCATTGTAAATTCTTTCCGAATCTCGACATATTGGTCACTAGTCTATCGCATGCAGGAAACAAGATTGCTTGACTCGCCATGTTTATTATTTTATATGATCGTTATCATCCCCATCATTTGAAAGCGTTATAAATTGTACTGAGAATCTAACTGTCTGCAGACCTTTGTTAATGTTTATTGACTTACTCGAAGGTTAATCCTGTGATGTTAGTTTCCGCATTACACACTGGCGTTTGAATGTTAGTGAGAGATTCTAGAAATTATCTTATGACTATAAAACATAAACATTTCAGTCATATAATTGATGCCATTGCTTTTGATACAAAAGGTAACAAAGTGCAGATTCCTTTAAAGTTCCTGCTCTTCCCAAAACTTCAATGGTGAGGCTATCGTTCATTTTGGCTTCCTTAGGTTACGCTTGCTAGATAAATGCTGGCCAATCTTATTACTCCTTATTTGAATACCATGAGGAAAGAATCATGAAGAAATAGAAAGAATATTTCCAGGAGCTATTACAGTGAGAGAACGCTTTAGAAGGAGATTATGAAAATGAGAATGAAGAAAATGAAGATGACAACAAAGACCTAACAAATGTAGAAGAGCTACTGGAGATAATAGGAAAAATTAAAAACGGAAAAGCTCCAGGACAAGATCAAATAACAGGGGAAATGATAAAATTACATAGAGAAAAAGGGAACAGAGTTATTTGTGAAAATTTACAACAAAATATGGGAAGTACAGCAGATATCCAAAGACTGGCATATGGCGCTAATTGTACCAATACACAAAAAAAGGAGTCTGAATTGTGTCAACTACAGAGGTATAACGTTACTATGCACTAACATGAAAATACTAGAACAGATATTAGATAAACGAATAAGAACAGTAGCGGAGAAGACACTAGAAGAAGCACAAAGTGGATTCAGAGCAGGAAGAAGTATCCAGGACCACATATTCATGGTAAGACAACTGACACAAGAGGTGCTACAGGAGAAAAGAAGACTATACCTAGCTTTTATTGACCTAGAGAAAGCCTTCGATAGAATACCAAAAAACAAATTGTGGGAGACATTAATCAAAAACGCGGTAATATATAAGAATATGAGAACAAAAATATATGATATGAGATATGCAAAATGAGTCTGAATGGAACAAATATAAAATAGTACAACGTAGTAGATAATAATAGCCGGTACGGGGACAGGAAGTATTCCCAAGGTCATCGGAAGGACTTCCTGTGGCGGATGTTGCGGTTTTCGCTTTTTTCCGCTCATTTGTCCTCTTTTTACGCTATTTTATCCTCATTGGGAATAATTCCTGTCCCCGTACCGGCTATTATCATCTACTCAACGTGACTATAAAAACTGGTAAGACAAAGGAAGAGAGAGGCTGGAGACTTTTCTGCTCGAAAGTAGAAAATGCCTCGGAAACATCACGTCTAAAACAGGCCCTCTTCAGAAACTCCTTACCAAAACTCACTAGCCTTAAAAGGGAGGACGGCTCTTATACGGACACCTGAAAACACGGGCAAACTCTTATTGAGGACTAAATTCCCGGGCTGTACCTTTAACCAGGAGTGGAGCCCCACGGATACCTCCACAGAGTCCCGAACCAAACCGGATTGGGACCTGGCGGGCTCCATCGTTACCAGGGAAAAGGTAGACTGGGAAATGAGGAGTTTCTCACCATACAAATCCCCAGGGATGGACGGGATATAACCGGCTCTAATACAGTGGGGCAAGGATGTTATCCTGGACACCCTCGTAGGCGTGTACAGGGGGTGTATTGCCTTCAGCTACACACCCTATGCATGGAGGGAAACTAAAGTAATCTTCATACTAAAACCAGGACGCTTGGACTAGACCATCGAAAGCATACCGACCAATAAGCCTCACATCTTTTCTATTAAAGATACTTGAGATGCTCAAACCTGTTGCCCTCTCTGCTAGATCTGAGTACCCTACTGAAAACTGCATCAATCAGATGCCACAAGGAGCGATGGGACAATACACCTGGCTGTAGAATCTCAAAAAACTTCATTGCAAAGAACACCAAAACGGCCAGATACTGTATGCAACTGTCCAGAGAAAACCTACGGAAGGTGGTAGGGCTTCTTACAGAACACTGCAATTTACGATGACACCTGTACAAACTGGGACTACAATCTAGTTCTATCTGCAGAGGGTGTGAAGCAGAAGAATATACAAGTACGAAATGCGACAGTATAACAATAGAGTTCAAAAATCTCCAAAAAGGAGTATTTGTAGATGACATAATACCATTTACGAAGAACCAAAAAGAACTTAAACAAAACTTACAAATATGCAACGAAACATTAGAAAAATATGGTGTGAAAATGAATAAAGGAAAGACTAAAACAATGATAATTGGAGAGGAACAGGAGACGATGAACAGAAAAATAGAGGGGAACAGAAATAGAATAGGTACCCACATACAAATACTTAGGAATAAATATAGATTCCTTTGCTACGCAGGAACCGGAAATAAACACAAGAATAGAAAAAGCATCAAAACTATACCACATATTAAGAGATTGAGTCATAAACCAACGACAAATATCAAAAATCACTAAAACAAAGATATTCAAGTCAATATATAGACCGGTGCTTAAACAGGAAAGCAGGATATAAGTAGCTGAAATGAATTATCTAAGTTGAGCCAAAGGAGTGACCAAAAGAAATAGATTGAAGGACATAGTTATAAGAAACGACCTAGGTATACAGTCTACACTAGACTTCATAGAAGAAAGACAGTTGCACTGTTGGGGATATCCACAGATAATGGAAGAAGCACGAAAACGACTTTTCTTAGTTTCAATTTGTGATTTGGTGCTCCGTTTCGGAGTTCTTGGAGTTCTTTTGTTTTTCTAAAAATCGCTATAACTCTCTTAATTGAAGGACTATTTTAAAAAACCAAAAAGTTTCAAAAGTAGCTTTCGGCTCTAAAACATTTGTATTTACGATTATTTTTTATGTTTTAAATAACAAAATGGCGACTGCTTTTAAAACAAAATACCACTCCATCGATTTTTGAAAATGAAACGTTAAGGATTTTATAATTGTTGGTTTTAACAAGTTCTAACTGCTATTTTGGGATGTAATGATTTAGTATTAACACCCTGTATATATTTATCTTCATAAAAATATTCTAATATAATTTTAATAATGGCTAAACTGTGGAAGATCAGTTAAATAGGTTGATTATTTTTTGATCGATCATTACGACTTTTATTTTTAAACCTTCAAGACATTCCAAACACCCCTCTTGGTACGTGCCATAATACACACACACACACACACACGATTTGAAGGTAGGACATTGTGAAGAGTGTTTCTTTGCGGGCTTCTTTAATCCGGTACCCTTACGTAACTCTTTGGTATTTCTAACGGCGGACTGTTTAACTGTCACCCACGAGGGTGGCTCCCGTTCCTAAAAACTCAAGAAGGGACGAAGAACAGCACGGCTGCACACCTGCCCTCATTGTTGCCCTACGTGACACCTGCCCCCACTGGCTCCTTTGTTTTGCGTCCGTCCGGCACGCGCGCGCCGTCCAACAAATTGAGATTAATGATCCGGAACGTCTTCTCCTCTGTATTTCCGCCTTGAAGGCCCCAGAGAAAGGAATAACGTGTACTTTTTATTTCTTAGAATCAGTATTTTTTAAATCAACTTCTTCAAATGAATTTCATTTTTTTTAAATTAAAATACTATAATATTATACATAAATTACCAATAAAAAAATATTGATAATATTGTTGATTCTTGTGGCTTATATTTCGTTATACATGTCGAATTTTTTTAACTTTGTTTGTGTAACACTTTATACAAAGTTAAAAAAAGTTTTTTCATTAAAAAAGAAGTTTATAAACTGTTAATATAAGTAATGTTGAGAAATTTACCCCTCTATTATTTGTTTATTACAAAACGAGCAATAATGAATATGTGGGTACTTATTTGCAAATGTAAGCAAGCAGATAATAATAGTATTTGCGCAGAATGTATGGATAAGAAAAGGGTTTCGAGATCGCCCCCGCGCATAAACGTATCCGGAAACCGGAAGCGCGCGTCCCTTGCACAACAGGAAACGCCAGATGGGCCGCCAGACAATCGGGAAGGAAGGACGGCACCCAACCCCTTGGACGATATCATCTTCACGGGCGGATTAATTAGACGCTAATTGGATTATTAAGGAAACTTCCCATCACAAACGGTGAAATTTATGAGCGTTGTTTATGCGGGAGGGAGATTTTTCTTCTTCATTTCCCAAGCTAGAGGGGCGTAATAATTTTTTTATATATAATTTATAGTGATCTTACTTGATTAAAACACTAACACTTTCTTCACAATTAATTGTGTTAATCGTATCTTCACGTAACTCAACAACACATTTCTATATAGTGATCTTGTAACACTTCATATAAACTCAAACCATTTCTAGTCACAGTCCTTATATTTAGTTTAATATCGAGTTGGTGTTTTTACAAATTTATTAAAATATATACTGTTACCTTCCGAAAGAAAGTTTATTTTCCCATTGCGGGGATTTATAAGGTCCGCACTCGTTTGCTCGTTTTATTTTTTCCTGCGCCTTTCATTCTTTTCCCTTTTTCCCTGCCGTTCATCCGACGACAATAAGCAAAGTTTACAAGGAAGGTAGCGGCGGAAAAAAAGTCGACCAACAAAAGGATTGCGCATTAGGGACGACGGGTAGAGAGAAGAAGTCTCTAGGGAGAGGATCGATACCGCATAAAACGTGTATTACAGTAAATATAAATTTATACACACACATACACCGAATAACGGATGGTGGTTGTAGGTTAGTTGGACGGGTGGGCGCCGTATTTCAGTGTGTATGTATGTGTGTGTGCCGCCTTATCGATCGAGGGGGGCAACTGCTCACCGAAGCGACTTCCGGTATCAATAAGTGGCCATCCGACGAGATCCGTCCATTTCCCTTTATGTGTGTAAGTGTGTTAGACCTAAATCGTTTATATTGGATGTAAATCTCCGCCGCAGCAGGAAAATTGCGATTCATCAGTCTCACATCGTGTCTGCATGGCATTTAGAAATATATGTATAAAAAATGCTTACAATATTGAAACTAGGGACATTTAAATCATTGTAAAGTAATTTTTTATTTATAAATATTTGTATCTAAATATGAGAGGTCCACACATAATACCTTGGGGAATAGCGAAATTCGTTTACGCCAGTACGTCAAGTCGAAACCCGGTGGATTTCCTTCCACGTCTACTTTCTTTCCTATCTCTCTCTCATCCCTCCTCTCTCTTCGTTGAAAAGCGTGAGTTATGTGGAAGCTTAAAGGATTACCAGTGTTTGAAAAGCGACGTTTGAAGGGGCTCGCAGAACTAGTACCATCGCCAATAACCGACCGGTCGTCGCGCGAAAGGCAAAAAGTGGTCGTTTCACGGCCGGCAATTTATAAATTGTCGCGAAATCGACGAGTTTATTTGTACGTCACACGTGATGAATTTATTAAGAACCGATCGGAATCCGGCGATAGACACGTGCATTTTCGCATTCACGTTAAGAACACAGTGGAGACGACGGATTTCCACGAAATCGTCGTAGAAATTGTTAACGTGGAGGTGATTTATGACGTGAAGTGCTCGAATGAAATGGGCGAAGTACTCTTACCAGGAGATGGATGTTTCTTATGATTAAAAGTGTTCAACAAAATTTCCCATTATTTATTACTATTAAAATTACCTATACGACACCACTCCTGATGAGTACAATAATTCAACATCGACGGTAGCTTGAATACATGTATTACAATCACTTGTATCTAGTAGGTTTTGTAATATCTGGTAAATATCAAGCCGTTCCCGTGCATAAATCTAATCCGCGTTAATACCATAGGTAATAGTTTTCATTCCTGATTTCGTAACCAATCTCTTAAATTTATAAATTAAGAAAGTTGTATATAATACAGAAGTATATAATGCCAAATAAACATATTTAAAAATTGTGTAGCTTAGTAAATAATAAATACAGTTTCGATAGAAAGCTTACTTTTTTTTGATTGATCCATTAAATCGATATTCTTATACCAACAGATCACCGACACAAAAAAATTAGTAATTAGTATCCATATCTGCGTTTGGAAACTTTAATAAGCATGGAAGTAATTTCGCAATTTTCCACGCACCGCGATATAATTAATTAATTAACATCCGTCCGAACAAGAGTATGTTAATCGCAGGCTCGCGGTGCGAAGGCTGTTGCTTTTGTGTCTGTAGTTTTGTTGCTGTGTCTGTGCGAGTGTGTACGTCATTTACATTCCATTTATCAGACAAAACGTTTTTCACCGCAATTAACCTTAGATGCCTTTATGATAGTGGGAGTGTAATTTGCATTTATTTAGAAAATGATAATTACTTATAATGATATATAAAGATTAAAATATAAAAATTGTAATCTCAGAAAGGATATCCCACAAGGTGTGAGCGTGTAATAACTCTAATGCCCCAGATTAGATTAGATGTTATATGGGTGACACCAGTGCCTGTTAAACCGCAACCTTTTCAGATTTATTGTGGATCCCTACTTATCTCAGATGATTAGCTCTATTACCCCTACCAGAGAGGCTTGGGTATAGGTCCCCGCGCTTGAGTTTGTAGTGCCCAGCTTTTGATGTCTAATCCTTGCTAGGCCCTTGCAATGGCATAGGGTGTGGAACGTGTCCTCTTCTACCTATAGGCAGAATTTGCGTGGTGCTTCTTCCAACAGGCCTATTTTGCTCATATGTTTGTTGAGCATGCACTGACCTGTTATCAGACCTACTATTGTTTTGACCATTTTCCTGTCTTGTTTCAGAATTTCGGTCGTGAATGTTGGCGATTGTTTCTTAAGGAACTGTTTCGCCTATCTTCGTCCTAGTGAGTTCATCCACCAGATTTGGACCTGTGTCTTTACCCTTCTTTTAAATGGTGGATCGTTTGACTGCGGAGATGCCGCAGGGCGATTCCGGGCTAATTACTTCTTTTGGGGAGCCTTGTTTGGCCAGTTCATCTGCTTTGTCATTCCCCGAATTTCCTCCGCGTCCTGGGACCCATGTGATTCTAATGCCCCAAGTACACGCCGGTAATTCTAAACCGAGGGAGTACGAGAGAAAGTGCTTGTGGATTCATAACTTGTGTTGAAAAAGTGGGCAATTATTCCAAATAATTCTAATATTCTAATTAATGTCAAATCTTTACTTTATACTCTTTATAATAATCTAATCAATGTCGTGAATACCAAGAATTCCTGAAATAATTTGTTTCCGTAAGCACAAAATTTTATGGGGCACTTCGACCGCCCCGGTTGTATACCCCCTCTATTTCATTTCAGAGTTGTCAAATTGCGACACGATAAAGTTTCATCATACGCTCTGACATACATACATAAAATCCGGATCCCCCATCTTCTTCCTCCCCCTCGAGTGTCTATCTACATAAATATATTAAATATAAATCTGGAAGCTCGTGAATGTCGTCGCAGTGAATTCATCGCTGATAAAACGCGCAGTGATCACGTATTTATTAGTAGTAAAGATGTTATCTTATAGTGTGTATAAATTTCAGTATCCACTCTTTGTGTCGACTCTCTCTCACTCCTCACTCTCTCTCTCTCTCTTTTTCTGCAGTAAAATCGTCATGCAAAACTGCACTTCAGTTGGAAAATGTGCTGGCGTCGGCCCAAAAGGCGGCTTATAATAAATTCGCGCATTGTTTTATTCATCGCCATCTAATTTCATCGTTTCCGTGTCAGATGATGAGAATAGGGGGGCGAGGGGGGTGGTTTGGAAGTCTTTTGATTAATCGCCGGCCGTCGACGGTGATGGCATGGAGTGTGTGTGTGTGCGGCAATCCGTCACGGCCGTGCGATATTGATTGAATCATTGTGACGTTGTGATTGATGGTGTCGGATGTTTATCGTTATCGTTATTATTTTATAGCTTTAATTTGTATACTTGACAGATACGTTAGGAGAAAGAACACGCAAGATATCTTTAGGAGGTGGTTGTTTAAAGTGATATGGAGGAGGACTTCATTTAACAACTTTATGGAATAATGATGTAAGGCTCAGAGATAAAGAGATACAATTGATGAAGTTCACGCAAGATATCTTTAGCAGGTGATATGGAGTACTTCATTAAAAATCTGTATGGAATAATGGTTTAGCTGTAAGACTCGGAGACAAAGAGATACAATTGATGAAGTTCTTTTAAAAATTCATGTGAAAAAAAGGCAGCGAAATAATATACAATTTGCAACAAAAGGTTTCAGTTGTGAAGGTAGTCGTGGGCAGAGAGTGGACACTTTGAAGATTGAAGGTACAATTACAGCTAATCTGTAGAAGGAGGAAGAGAAAACCTTATTCTTCTAGGAAAGAAATTATCAGTTGAAGGTCGCCGAAATCTAAAGTTATGATTAAAGCTAATGAGAAGTTGAACAAAGAAAAACGTCTCAGTCATTATTTTGATGAGTGTGCCTTTCTTTAGCTTTACGGCTGAATAGAGAACGAGGAGCTTGAATATTAAAATGAATCAACGAATTGACTAATAGGTATTAAGTATTCAAATTGGTTTTAGGTAATAGAAACAAGGAAGAAATAAAAAAAAAGAAAGTTACTAGCAAGGTAGACATTTGAAAGCTCTGCCTAATGCTGTTAAAGCTTAACACTTTACTATGTGTAGTGAGTTTATCTGAAATACTTTAGGAATAAAAGTTTATTAAAACTTGAATACATCAAGTTGACAGACTGTAAAGTAAGCTTTAAAGTTCTACACACAAAACAAAGAAAGCTTTTTAACATAAATAAAATGTTCTCATCTACAACGAGATAACATTATTTTTTATCTTATCTACTACACATCGTTGTAATAATAATAATAATAAAAACATTTATATTCGAGCAGTGGAGGAGCAACAGTAAAACGACTCCGGCTTTTGTGGGTACGAATTGTATCGCCATGAAAAGTCATCTCGGAAATCGCCCCCAGGACCATTTGGACTCGATCCGTCGGCGGTAATGCCCTTCAACATCCCAACCGTGGAAAAGGATGATATTTTCATTTTATTACGGCCCGATAAATCTCTACTCGTCGACGACGTCGCCGACGGGACGCGGGGGATGCGAGGGGGAGAGAGAGTTCGCGGATGGAAAACCCAATAAAGTCCCGATATGGATTCCTGATTGAATTTGGCGGGAAAATTTTAATTGTGTTTCGCCCCGGAAAAAGGGTCGGAAAGTAGGAGAAACAAGGGGGTGTATGTGGGGGGCGGGGGGGGCGGCAGCGAGGAGGAAAGGCTATTAATAGCGAAAATGCGACGAGGCGCGTTCATCGATCGTTCCTCTAGCCACGATGTAAAAATAAAACTGACAATGTCATTAAGGGTGAATATTTCGTATACCGCAAATTAGGTTTATTACTTGTGTAATTCGATTTAATTTAATTGCCTCCGCTGAGTTTGAAATTGTATGAAACTATACGGCGTAATTAAAAACTATTTCCGCGTGCCTTTTCCACTTCAATATGTAATTAGATTTTAATTTTATTGTGTGTAATTTACTGATTAAATTAAAAATATGTATCAAAGATTTTATATTTATAATATAACTGTACTTACATATATAGTAGATCTTAAATATTATGTATAATATCAATTATTATTCTGTAAGTGATGAAGTACTAATAATTATGTTTTTATTATCATATAGTTTTGTATATCGACCCTAATAATAATGTAGTTGTTTATGTTTGTAAATCTAATATTAATTTTTAAAAGAAAGGTAAATAAAACGTTGTGAGGTGTACAAACTTCTCAGCTTTTAGAGCTTTCAATATCTTTATCTCGGCTACATCATGAGAGGTCCGAAATATGAAATTCTGCGACTCGTAATCCAAGGAAGAATCGTGAGAAAAAGATATCTCGGAGCGAGAAGAATGTCCTGGCTTAGGAATCTGCGAAAATGGTTTAATGTCACGTCATCTGACCTATTAAGGGCTGCAGTTTCCAAAATCAAAATAGTAATGATGATAGCCAACTTCCAAAATAGAGACGACGAAGAAGAAGATGATATCTTTACAAAGCTCGCCTGAAGAAGACCAATCCGCCTTGGTCAAAACTTTACAGAAATGTTCTTTTTAGAAACAGTAGAATATTAAAGCTTCTGTATCTAAATTCGTTGGGGTAAAACACTTGTTAAGTTCGATAATATTTATAAACACGTCAAAATAACCCCATTGAATTTACATATCTCGTTCCATCAAGAGTGTATCTCTACCAGTATCAATTATGCTTCTAAATCTATCTTAATAATAGTACCAATAACTTTATACACAAGTATCTCTAGTAACTATTAAGTGACTACTGTTTTATATACTTGTATCTTAAATAACTTAAGTATTTTTAAATCCGTAGATTAAATATTTGCTGAACAAGCGTCGAGATCGCTGTATTATGCAGTAGCAATGTACCTGTTTACCATTTACACAAAAAAAATGGAGCTTATTAATGTAACGACTAAACATTTTTCGAGCGTCGTTATCAAGCTGTACGCCTCGCGAGTGTAAATGTAATTTCCCCGTTCCGGCAGGCCGAAGAATGAGAAGGAAGAAGAAGAAGAGGAGTTCATCCATTATTAATGCTTTTTTTCCCGGTGTAGGAGGAGAGGGTGTAGGCGCTGCTTTTCATGGGAACGGGATGGCCGCCGCTGTATATAAAGTTTTAATTACTTGCCTTGTGCCTTGATAACTTAATAAAGCAATCTGTTGGATGCAATTACATAAATGCGTTCACGGTACGTGAGTGTGCCGTAATTGATGGGCGAAAAGAAAGGAATAGGATTGGGGAAGGGATAGTTTTCATATTCTTAGGTCTAATAAAAATTACTGAATATACTGCGATAAAAATGTGATGTATACATCAAAGAACATACATTTTGTTGTAATTGCAATCACACCGCGTGTACGTTTTGACCTCTCTGCATTAACACATTAATTTTTCAGCTTGTAACGTCGACCACAAACATTTAATGGCCAGTATCCGCTCGCTCTCCGCAAGGCAATTACGTTTTCTGCCAAAAAATATTCGTCTCTCAGTCCGCATTATTAGCATTGTGGTCGTCCGGTGGTCATCATCATCATCATCGTATCAAACTACCGTTTTATCCGACATAAATCGGCGGTCGATTGCGCGAGGAGTCATCGGGACGGCGAAATTAAGCGTTGTAATTGCGTAATTTATCTTCGTTAACATTGAATTAAACGGTCCATCGACCAAGCGGACCGGAACGGCGGCCGGTTAATAAGTCGACCCGGGGCCGGTGTTTTAAATGGAAGTCTCAGCTGCTAAAATAACAATTTAAATAATTATTATTATTCTGATGGTTCAATGTTAAGCAGAATTTTCATATTTTATTAGTTGCAGGAGATTTTTTCTGGTTGATTTCTAAACTCATAAAAACCCCTGAAAGAAGAAGACAATTGAAGTAAAAAGAACGACAGTAGAGCTGAAGATTATTTTGAACGAAGCATTTCAAGACTAATTTAATAAAGTCAAAATCATTAAAAATACTTAACACAAATTTAATATTATCACTGCCTTTGCATAATCTACTAATGTCAATTTTAACAAAGTCAAAATCATACATAACACAAGTTTAGGATTCTCACTGCCTGTGCATAATCAAAGGTTTTAGTAGAAGTTGATCTTTAATTTGTAATGTACTTCATTTAAATGGATTTCAAATAATCGATTTCCATCTACGAAGGGCTGAAGCATTTTTAATAATAATTTTTATTTTGTTTCAGGTATGTAAACCCAGTACTTCGATCGAAACTAGTAAGTAAGATAAATATAACATGTGAACGATTTTTTTCAATATTTTCAACATTTTGAAGGAGATAATCTTAAATTGCATTCCAATTATTTCTACCAATTTTCAATTTTGCAGTAAAACCTAATAATAAAATCATTATTGATAAATACTAATGATGGATCAACGAAGAAATAAAAAGTATTTTGCACCAATACAAAAAATTGGCAATTGGCTATTGCCAATTTTTTGTATTGTATTATTATATGTGTAACTTGGCAATAGCCAATTTTTTGTATTGTACCAAATAAAACAATAACTTTTTTACAAGTTTTATAACCGTAATTAATTCAGTTATTGTAAATATAACACTTTTTTGTTTTTGGCAATAGATATATAGTGATTATTTTTATGCGTTTCTAATGAGTTTGATTGATTAGTTATGGTGATAAACTAGAAACTAAAATAGTGATTTATTGTTAAACACCATATAAATAGTCATGTACCAATGCTTCGTTAAATGCTTATGACTTCTTCGTAAAATAGTGTACGCTAGAAATAACGACGAGATGTCCATCAACGTATATCCCTAATTAATAAAAACCCACGATATGTGTAATCCCGGTGTTTATTCGTGTATTTATATAAATCACCGTCGATTAACGTGAAAAATTGCAGGAGCCTTACACCGGCGACACCTTTAATTAAGTCGACCGGCGGCAGTAGCACCGATACTGACTTACGGAGACTTTTAATCCGTGCCGTTCCTGTTGCGACGCGTCAATTAAAATGCTAATCACCGCCTAACGTAACGAAAAGAAGAAAAAAAGCACGCACCAATCCTATAATCAAATCTTAGCATGAAGAAACTTGTCTCAATCAATTAATTAAAACAAGAAGTAAATGTAACGAAACTTATACTCCTAACTTGTTCACATTTAACTTCGTGAATAAGGTCTCTTTATACAACTAACGATCAAGATGTAATTATTTCTCTTTTAAAGTTGTTTAAATAGTAATTTAAATAATAACCGATTTCCGGGTGCTTTCGGTTATTGCTGAAAAAGTACGCCATTTTTGTTTTTATACTGATTATCATTTTTGAAATGTTCCATTTATTATTATTTATTCCCTTATGGGGAAATGCAAGTCACTAAAAGATGCTGAGAAACAGATGGCGCAAATTTCCAAGCACGATCGTCTCGACGCTGATTGTTATACGTATAATTCAATACTATAGAAAACTGCCCAAAGCTACAGAAAACTGCAGTACGCAGAACTATGTGCCGACTATGAGTCACTACTCATACGCCATCTGTTTTTCGGCATCTCTCACCCTAAGGTGAGGCATCTATACAATAGAAAAAGAAAGAAAAAGCGCAAGAGGCGAGATACTTTCAAGATAAACATGGAAGGATGCTGAAGGATAAGGAAGAAATAATAGAAAAATGGAAAGAATATTTTAAAGACTTACTAGAACATATGCAACAACAGCAGTAATTCAATAATATACAAGGGGCAAATATCAAGAAAATTCAAGACAAATAGTTGAACTACAACAAAACAAAGGCAATGATAGTAGGAAAGAACAAATAAATATAAAGATAGAACAACATATGATAGAACAAGTGGGGCAATTCAAATACTTAGTAGTAGTAGTAGCCACAGAAGATGAAAAAATGTAGGGCGAATTAAGCAACAGAATAAACAACACAATAAAATGTACTATGCAATGAATAACATACTTAATAACAAGAAAGGGGTAAGTAGAAAGACCAAAATGAGTATATAAAACAATTTACAGTTAGACGTGGAAGCTGACAAAGATATATAAAAGTAGACTACAGGCAATAGATATGAAATATCCGAGAAGAGTAAAACAAGTAATGAGAAAAGGCAGGATAAGAAATAAAGACATAAGAGAATAGCTGAAAATTGAATCATTAACTTATCTAAATAAATAGAAAAGAATCAACTCATCTGGTGGGGACACCTAATAAGCATGGAAAGAACAAATCAAACAAAACAAATTTGGGAAGCAAGAACAGGAAACAAAAGAGTAAGAGTTAGACCAAGGGAAAACTGGGACAGCAAAATAGAAGACCTAATAAACAATAGAGGAAAGACAGTGAAGCAAGCAAAGGAATTGGCGAAGAAAAGAAGAGAGTAGAAAGAGTTCGCAAATAAATTAAATAAAAGTCATGTAGCAAAGTAATTAATTATTTTTATTTTATATACTTTACAAGTTCTATTAAAAGAAATATACATATATAAATACAACTAACTTAAAAATTTAAAGCATAGAACTTGAAGGCGGAATTGACGACTTCTCATGTTCTTCCACTCGGCCCATTCTAGTTGGCAGCTTGTGATGGTATTCACCAACCAATTCTACAAAAGCAATACTTTGGCCATTTCTGGCGTATTTAGCTCCCATATTCGAAGACCATATTTAATGTGAAATGTAAAATGCATAGCCTACACCGAATGGTAAATGGCATTTTTGATAATATATTTAAGAGTATCATACAATGGCCTGAAATATCTTATTGTAATTTTACGGGTATCACTTTTGTTGCTTTTGTTTCTGCAAATACTTCTACAGTTTATAAGTTTGAGTTTACTAGGCCAATTGCTTCATATCCGATATGTGGTCCCAAATCTGGCTTAATGTCAACTTTCCTGGTTCTGTCATATTTTCTTCAGGCAATCGACCAGAAATATCATTGTTATTATGTTCAATACGCAATCGACAAGTTTGGTATCATAAAAAATAAGCTGAATTGCCCGCCAAATATAAATAAGATTATTAACTATAAAATTTCCAAGTTTTGAATCTACTTTATTGCTTTTCTGTATTCGGTATTGATCCAACTGCGACAATAGATAGATGTTATATGTGTGGCAGCAGTGCCTGTTCCACCGCGACCTTTTCAGATCTATTGTGGATCCCTATTTTCCTCAGATAATCAGCTTTTTATGGATCATTTGACTGCGGTTTTGGAGATTCCGCAGGAGCGTTCCGGGCCTATTACCGCTTTTGACGAGCCTTGTTTGGCCAGTTCGTCTGCTTTGTCATTCCCCGGATGTCGTGTCCTGGGACCCATGTGATTGTTACTTTTTTGTGACTGCCAAGTTCATTAAGAGCACATATACAGTCTCACACTAGCTTAGATTAAACCTGTGTGGAGCTTAGTGCTCTTAGTTGCATCTGGCTTTGGGAGAATATAGCAATTTTCTTGTGCAGTGGTGAAGAGCTATCGCCTCTGCTTGGAACACCGTGGTGTCCTTAGTGAGATTGACAGAAATCTTTGTCGCTCCTGTTTGCACCAATTGTCTCAACTCCCGCGGACCGGCTCCTGATGACAAAGGATAGGTCATCCGCGTAACTTAGGCAGTGCACATTTTTTTTTTATCATGGATATAGTCCTAAAAAAGGGGAATGAGGAAGACTCTAGATTCCTTGGGATTCACAAGCGACCTGGGTGGATCGGGATCACCTGCCGCAACGAAGCTACGGTAACGTGGCTGAAGTCGCATCAGGATGAGATCGTCCCCTGGGAAGGTGCAGCCCTAAAAGTCGTTGGAGCGGAGGAAATGCCGCACAACGATATCCTAGTGGGATATTTTCCGGGCAGTCAGGAGTACAGGGACGAACGTATCCTGCAACTGATTGCAGTCCAGAATGGATGCGATGCCTCTAACTGGAGGGTCTTAAGAAGGGTGACCGCTGGACCCACTCAAGAGGTTACCTTCTCCGTGGATGCTCTGTCCATGGAGAAGTTAAAAAAACGCAACTACCTCGTTGGGTATCGCTACGGCGAAGTACAGCTTCGCACCAAGGCGAAGCAGGACAAGCCTGATGAAGGGGCAGGAGCCTCAAGCTCCAAAGAGCCCCTGGATCAGGGTAAAAATCCGCCGTTGCAATCCGCAACTGGTTCCGGAGAGGCCAACAAGCCTCCAGGGATCAGAAAGGCTCCAAGCCTGACCAAGAGCCCACCCAAGAAGCAGGCTGATGTGCGTCCAAAGGGCAGGATTATGCCCCAGGACAAACTGAAGGATGCCAGAGGTGGGGGTCATTCCAAGGCCCAAAAATGAAGGGTAAGTGGCAGTGCCTCCAAATCAACCTGCAGCACTCTAAGGCAGCATCAAGTGCCTTAAGCAGCAGGCTGGCTAGGGGGGACGTCCAAATAGGGCTAATTCAAGAGCCCTGGGTTCACGGAGGGGCGATTAAAGGACTTCAGAACCCATCGTACTATCTGGTATGTAATACTACGTGCGGCAGGCCACGGGCCGCCCTGATTTTCAGGAAAGATACTAATTATGCTCCCATTCCACAGTTCGTCACCCAGGACCTAGTGGCAGCGGTCGTGGACGTACCAACAGGAGATGGCAAGAGGCAAATTGTATTTGCCTCAGCCTACTTTCCAGGGGACGAAGACAACCCACCACCAGAGGCAGTAAAGAACCTCACGGACTGGTGCCGCAGGAATGGGAAACATCTTATCATGGGCTGCGACGCTAATGCGCACCACACAGTATGGGGCAGCTCAGATACCAACAACAGGGGTAAGTACCTTCTTGATTATGTATGCGCTAGCAATCTAGACATCTTAAACAGGGGGAATAAACCCACGTTTATAAACGCAATAAGGCAAGAGGTACTTGACTTGACCTTAGCCACAGCGTACGGCGCGCAATTGATAAAAAATTGGCGTGTACTCTCTGAACCCTCCATGTCGGACCATCAAACGATCGCGTTCGATATGGAAGCTGGGAGTACGGAAATAGCAGAGTGCAGAGTGCCACGAAAAACGGACTGGACATTATATAACGAATGTCTATTGTCCGAACTTCAAGGCCTCCAATACAACATCGCTACCATAGAGGAATTAGAACAAGCCTCACTACACCTAAGCAATACCATTGTAGCAGCCTATGAGAAAAGCTGCCCGGTAAAGAAGGTAAACTTCTCGAGAAACGTCCCTTGGTGGAACAAGGAATTGGATCGACTCAGGACTTCCGCCCGGAAATCCTTCAACAGAGCCAAGAAAACAGGCAACTGGTCAGCCTATAGACAGGCTCTGACTGAATTCAATAAGCAACTGAGGGAGTCTAAACGAAAGGCCTGGAAGGCCTACTGCGAGGGGATCGACAATCTGACCCCAGCAAATAGACTCCGGAAGGTCCTATCAAAGGACCATACCAATGCGGTCGGCATCTTAAAACGAACTGACGGCAGTCACACCAAAGATCAACAGGAAAGTTTAGAGCTACTCCTAGGTACTCACTTTCCGGGATCAAAAGTAGTGACTAAAAACACAATTGCGGCTAATATCGGCTCAGTGGCTCACTGTTCCAACCGCGACAGCCGCTGCTTAGCGGGGAAAATATTCACGCTCAGCAAAATGACTTGGGCCATAAACAGCTTCAAGCCATATAAATCCCCAGGAATGGACGGTATCTTCCCTGCGCTACTACAACGCGGCTTGGATACAATTGCTCCAGGACTCAGGGAGATATATAAAGCAAGTTATGCACTAGGGTATATACCCCGGTTGTGGAGGGAGGCAAAAGTGGTATTCATACCTAAAGTGGGCAATAGGCCTCTAGATGAACCTAAATCATATCGACCCATCAGCCTAACCTCTTTTCTCCTAAAGGCTATGGAGAAAATAATCGACGAGCATATAAAGGGTGACTCACTTATAAGAAAACCCTTAAATGCCAAGCAATTCGCATTTCAAGCTGGCAAATCCACCGTCGATGCTCTACATCACCTCGTCAAAGAGGCAGAACGAGCAATCCTATACAAGGAAATAGCAATCGGAATATTTGTAGACATAGAGGGGGCCTTTGACAACACCTCATTTTCTGCAATAAAACGAGCGGCTATAAATAAAGGACTATATCCTTCCACGATAAGATGGGTGGAGGCAATGCTTCAAAGCCGATTAGTAACGGCTTCTCTAGCAGGATCCACAGTATCTATGACTGTAACAAAGGGGTGTCCTCAGGGGGGAGTTTTGTCCCCCACACTATGGTCAATAGTGGTGGATGGACTCCTGGATGAACTGCATGGAAAGGGCTTTATAACCCAAGGCTATGCAGATGACATCGCCGTAATAATCAGGGGCAAGCATGAAGGCATTCTTACAATCCTAATGCAAAAAGCACTGAATAGCATCAATAACTGGTGTGTTCGGGAAGGACTAAGTATCAACCCGAATAAAACGATCATAGTTCCATTCACGCGTAGAAGGAAGCTGCACATAAAGGCTCCCTCGCTGAATTGAATAGAGATAAATCTCTCCAACGAAGTAAAGTACCTGGGTATAATTCTGGATACCAAACTGACTTGGAATCAGCATGTCGACAAAATCATGGCAAAGGCAACGATGTCGCTTTGGGCCTGTCGGCGGCTTATGGGAAAAACCTGGGGATTAAAGCCCAAAATCACGTATTGGCTTTATAGAACGGCAGTGATACCCATTGTCACCTATGCTGCCCTCGTGTGGTGGCCGAAGACCCAAAAACTAGACACGCAAAAGAAGCTGAGTCGGCTTCAACGTTTAGCATGTCTAAGCATCACAGGGGCCATGCAAACGACCCCAACCGCGGGAATGGAGGCAATCATTGGTCTCACACCGCTCCATCTAGTGGTACAAAAAGAGGGACTTGTGGCAGCCCTCCGACTACACCAGAGGAAGAAAACACTGCCGGGGGACTGGACAGGACACTTAGAAATACTGCAGCAAATCGACCCGGCCCTTCTGTCCAAACCGACGGACATTATGTCCAGGAAGCTCGAATTCGAATTACCGTTTAAGGTGTCGATCGAAGACCCCAAAACGGCTTTGATGAGAGTCAAGGAGTTTGGACGAGGGATATCGGCCTGGTACACGGATGGTGCCAAGAATACGAGAGGTACTGGAATAGGCATTTATGGGCCTAACCAAAACCACAGGAGCTTCATGGCTCTGGGCACGACGCCCACGATTTTGCAAGCAGAAACGATTGCAATTGATATGTGCGCCAGAGAATGCTTGGATAGGCACTTAAATGGCGCGCATATATACATCTGCTCAGACAGCCAAGCCGCATTAAAGGCCGTTCGAGCCTATAGTCACGGCTCACGGACTGTCTGGGAATGTCGAAGATCCCTCTCGCAACTGGCGAAGAACAACTTGTTGACCCTCATGTGGGTCCCAGGGCACGGGGATATTAAAGGCAACGAAGTGGCCGATGAACTCGCAAAAAGAGGTGCAAATGCCACTCCTATAGGACCAGAGCCGTTTTGTGGACTCCCCATGGCGCATAGAAGAGAGGTGGTGCAAAAATGGGAAGAGGACAGAAGACGTAAGTATTGGAACAACGTACCAGGTCTACGTCAATCAAAACGACTCCTGAAACTCGATCACAGCCACAAGGTGCTTGAACTCACAAGGAACGAGCTAAGAACTTTCACCGGACTCATGACAGGGCATTGTGCCCTCCGATACCATTTGCGGAAAATGGGAAAAGAGGAAAGTGGAAACTGCAGATTGTGTGATTCGGCAGATGAAACTACCGAGCACATACTATGCACTTGTGTCGCGATTGCTCACAAGCGTCTTTCACACTTTGGCAGGGACCGATTATCCCCCGAAGAAGTGAGCATTATCACCCCCAAGACAGTTACCAGATTCATGGTGGACGTGGGACTGCTTGGGAAGTGATTGGTTAAGGGTAGAACAATAGATCTGTTAGGTCGCAGTTCACGAGAGGCTAACACACCTCACTAAGACCCTACTTAACCTATAACCTATAACCTATACGGGTATCACTTTTGTTGCTTTTGTTTCTGCAAATACTTCTACAGTTTATAAGTTTGAGTTTACTAGGCCAATTGCTTCATATCCGATATGTGGTCCCAAATCTGGCTTAATGTCAACTTTCCTGGTTCTGTCATATTTTCTTCAGGCAATCGACCAGAAATATCATTGTTATTATGTTCAATACGCAATCGACAAGTTTGGTATCATAAAAAATAAGCTGAATTGCCCGCCAAATATAAATAAGATTATTAACTATAAAATTTCCAAGTTTTGAATCTACTTTATTGCTTTTCTGTATTCGGTATTGATCCAACTGCGACAATAGATAGATGTTATATGTGTGGCAGCAGTGCCTGTTCCACCGCGACCTTTTCAGATCTATTGTGGATCCCTATTTTCCTCAGATAATCAGCTTTTTATGGATCATTTGACTGCGGTTTTGGAGATTCCGCAGGAGCGTTCCGGGCCTATTACCGCTTTTGACGAGCCTTGTTTGGCCAGTTCGTCTGCTTTGTCATTCCCCGGATGTCGTGTCCTGGGACCCATGTGATTGTTACTTTTTTGTGACTGCCAAGTTCATTAAGAGCACATATACAGTCTCACACTAGCTTAGATTAAACCTGTGTGGAGCTTAGTGCTCTTAGTTGCATCTGGCTTTGGGAGAATATAGCAATTTTCTTGTGCAGTGGTGAAGAGCTATCGCCTCTGCTTGGAACACCGTGGTGTCCTTAGTGAGATTGACAGAAATCTTTGTCGCTCCTGTTTGCACCAATTGTCTCAACTCCCGCGGACCGGCTCCTGATGACAAAGGATAGGTCATCCGCGTAACTTAGGCAGTGCACATTCTCTTTGGACAGTTTTCCTGGAAGGTCATCTACTAGTGTTGCCCATAATAGTGGAGACATTACTCATCCTTGTGGGCAGCCTCCCCCTGCCTTAGCCTTAGTAGCATGGTCCCCAAAGTGGATGTAATTGTCCTTTTCTCTAGGCTGGCCCTGATCCATTGAAAAAGCTTGCCGGAACTCCTTTCCTTGCTTGTGCGTCTACGAGAGAGGTTGTTGTGACGTTGTTAAACGTCCCTTCTATATCTAGAAATGTGGCCATCTTTGTCTTCCATTGACTTTGTGATGAGCCTGTCTAGGTCATCCAGCGCCGAGTCCGTTGACTTACACGGCTGGTATGCATATTGCCTGTTGTTGAGGGGATCTTTTCCCAGTATCTCCTTATGTGCCTATTTATCAATCTTTCCATTGTTTTTAGTAATAATGAAGATAGGCCGATAGGTCTATATGACTTTGGCGTTAGATCAGCCATTTTGCCTACCTTGGGCAGGTAGATTACCCTTACGCTTTGCCATGGTTTTGGTATATATCCCCATGCCAAGCAGGCTTTGAAGAATTTTTGACAGGTGCGGCACTAGTTCCTCTATGCCCATTGTGTAACAGAATGGGATAAATCCCTTCTGGTCCCGCGAACTTGTACTGTTGGAACCTGCTGATGGCCCATTTAATTTTAATTGTGTCCTCCGTGGCTAATCTCCAGTTCTTCGATCAGTCCTTTTAGGTCTTTGACTGGGATTGTCTGGTTTGTTATGTTCTGCCAGAATTGTTGAGGCTGGAAAGTGGACTTTTAATAGTTCCTTGAGACTTTCCTCTATTGTTTCTGTGTAGGTTCCTTCCGGTTTATTGAGGAAGCCTACTTCTTTGGCAGCACTGCCGTCCTTAGCCAGGGCTGCGACAATAAGCAGAATATGTCTTTTGGTAAATACCATGGATACTTTTTCATTATCAGCTGAAACTGCGACTACTCGGTACAACATCCCTCATTCTTTACTTTTCCTGTTGTCCAAAAACTGAGATACTCTGGCAATAATCAGCCTCTTTGAAGATTTGAAATTCTCTTTTTAATTGAATAATAAAAATGAAATGACTACAAAACATTTCTTGTGACTACAAAACATTTCTTGAATCACTTTCACTTAATAAATAACAAATCCCCCATAGACAAATCAAAAAAGTGTGGTGTTTACGAGCTTAAGTGTAGTGAGTGTGATGCTTTGTATATTGGACAAACAGGAAGATCATTTCATACGAGACTTGAAGAACACAAAAAGTCAATATTAAACAACAAACAGTGTACAGGAATTTCAAAACATTGCATAAACAATAACCATTTTATAGACACAAATAATTTTAAAATTCTATATTCAGGTAATAAGGGTCTCGATTTAAATCTCAGGGAGGGCCTAGAAATAAACAGGGCAATAAAAGCTGGGAAAAACCTCGTCAACGACAACGAGGAGATTTGGAATTCCCCGATCTTAAAATCCCTCATTACCTGATTATATATAAACTTGTCAGTTTCTTTTGTAATTCACTCTTGATAATGCTGTAAAAAGCGAAACTAGTTGAGTAAATATAGAAAAATTGTGAAACAAACCAAGTGTAATTTAATTTAAACCTTCATTAGTAATATGACTACAAAACATATACAAGGTGGCGCAAAAGTAATGTCATAGTTTGAATTGGCTGCCATTTTGTTATAAATAAAAAAAAGAGCTCTGTTTTCATCAAAAGTTTATTTGATTGGTTACATTACTTGGAAAAAATTATAACGCTCAAATGGCCACCTCTCGAGTTGATGAATAGTTGCGCTCGTTTTACGGTATCTTGAATTGTTGCTCGCAAAATATCTGGCTCCAAATTGGCAATTTCTTCGTCAAAGTCTTGCAAGGTTCGTGCTTTGTTGAGATTTAAAAAAGCCCGAAAGGAAGAAATCTGGTGCTATTAGATTTGGCGATCTGGACGACCAATTCAAATCTCCAAAACGGGAGATCACTCGACCTGGAAATTGGTGTCTCAAAATCTCCATAGTTACCCGAGTTGTGTGAGCGGTTGCTCCATCCTGTTGGAGCCAACAATGATCGAGACCCAATGCAGCAACTTGCGTCAAAAAACTCGTTTAGCTTCTGCCTGCAACGCTCGCCATTTAAGGTTACGTCGACGCCATCGGCGTCTTCAAAAAAATAAGGACCAATCACGCTTTTACTGCAAATAATGCACCAAACAATCACTTTGAGGGGATGCAATGGATCTTCTTGCCTTACATGTGGATTCTCTGTGCCCCAGAATGGCAAAAAAACGACGACGAAATTTACGTTGCGTTAAAACAACAGACTTAAAATTTGTGAAATAAGCAATAATAATAAATCCATGATCTTGAGGTGTGCATCGCTCCATGGCTTGTTGACAACTAATTCACTATATATCTACATCATAAATGTCAAAGCACACTGATGTTTGGCGCCATCTGCAAAAATGGCAGCCAATTTAAACTATGACATTACTTTTGCGCCACCTTGTATATATGCAGTGCAGAGCCATCTAATTTTCAATTTATTACGCAATAGAAATAAACTCTAAAAATATGTTGAACCTGTTAATTTAACATGACACATGACCTTGGAAAATTTAAAATTTCAAATTATCCATAGCTTTGCAGTTGAATATTCTGTTCATGCAATTGGTTGTTGTGTAGATTAAAATTTTCAGCCAGTTGAACACAGATATTATTTATGTTTCTTTGGGGTTAATATTTGCCCCATTATTATTTTTACTCTTTATGACAAGATGTATACAGGGTGAGCTTTTTTAAATATTCTCTATGGGGATCTCAGAAACTATAAGAGAAAAACGGTTAAATGGTGATAGAAGTTCTGGATGTCCAGAAAGCTTTTGACTCCGTCTGGCATCAAGGCTTATTGTACAAGTGTCACCTCTTAAATATCCCTCCTCACATCATTTTTATAATCAAACAGTTCCTCTGTAATAGATCCCTAAAAGTAAAAATCCACAACTCTTTCTCTTCTTCTTTCACACAAGGACTTCTCCAATGCTCTCCCCTTTCTCCTCTGCTATATCATATTTTTAGCGTCGATACCTATAATCCTGATCCCCTCTACTTTAATCCCTCAAAATACCTCCTGCAATTTGCAGATGATTCTGCCCTAATTACCCATAGCCCCACGTTACCAAAAGCCCTTCAATTCCTCCAAGAGCTTATTGACTCCCTTCAGCATTGGTTTGCAAAATGGCGCATTAAAATTAATCCCCATAAATCACAACTCCTAATTCCATACCATCGCACCAACAATACCCCTTATAATATCTCAATCTATTATCCCCCTCTCAGCTTTCGTAAAGTACCTTGGCATAACCATAGACCCAAAAATCAATTTTGAAAAACATACTGCTATAATAAAAAACAAAATAACCACCAGGGCAAAATATTTCAGATGTCTGACGTACAAAAATAATGGTATTACTACAAAACAGCAGTAAACATTTATAAAATGATTTTTAGCCCACTACTGGACTATGGTTGTGCCTTCTTTCGCAATCCCAACAATCCTACCTTCCGCATTACCTTAGTTATCCCCATTCAGGAACGCCTTCGATTGCTATCCGAAAAATTCTCCAAAAATTTTTTCTACTTCCATATATTATCCCAATTTTGTTTTCCTAGAAACCCTAATATAAACCCTAAATTTAAGAATCCCAATTCTACTATATTCAAATTCATCTCATCATTTCATCCCATTACGCATTAACGACTGACGCCAAAAACAAGGTCTCTGGTCGATAGCCTTTTGACAGATTAAAATTTAGTAAATATTGTAAAATTTATCAATAAGTATGTATTTATATATGGGGATAGAAGTGAAGATTTACGAGACAAATAAAATTTCGCTTCAAAGTTTTCAAAAAATTCAAGGGTAACTATAAAAAAATGTAAAAAGTGTCAATTTTTTCAAATCAATATATCTCGGTCATTATAACAGATAAAAAGAATTGTAAAAGACAAAGTTTTAGATAATTTTATGCAGATTAATATAATATATTCAAAAAAATTATCAGATATAATGTCCCAAGGGCAATGATAATCCGCGATAATTTTGACTACCCGAAAGTGTGATGCTTAGCAATTACTTAAAGCAACACACTTGAGGGAACTAGTCAAAATTATCGTGTATTTATCATTGCCCGAGGTGCATTCGGTAAGATAAGTTCTTGAATAACTTACAAAATATTAAAAGTTATTTATTATATATACAATTTTTGAAAGAACAATGATTAAGCGTGTAAGTTAGTACCTCTGGCGTATCGCTCCGTCTTTTGTCATAATTTGGCGGTTATGATTTAATTCGTATTTCCTAACCTCACAAAAGTGCTCGAACGGCCTCCGTAAGTATTCACTTTTAACCGTGTTTTCTAGTGTAGTTTTTTCTATTAACTAATTGCTTCATCACATTCTATACTGAAGCGTGATTCGGACGGACCTGATTATACATTGACAGATCGATTGTATTTTTTAGCTCAAGAGCAACTGCGAATATGGTATAAATGTCAACTTGACAGCCTTATCGATAATTTCCCTAGGGAGCTTATCAGTTATCGGTGACATTGCCGCGTTAAGTTTCAGTAGCATGCGGCGTTTGTCAAAAATGGATGAATCTGATTGGTTGCTCATTAATGAAAGGACTTAGCGGCATAATTTTCCGAGATATGTATGACGTAAACTTAAATTTTTTAAATAGAAATTATAGTTGGATATGGCCCCATTCAATAGATTATTTTTTTCTCTTTAATCCAATATCACATAAGACATAGTTATTTTGAAAAATAAGTAAGTTATAGTCATTTTAAGTTTTATTATAATAAAAACATAGTTAGGCATGAAAAAGATAAAAAGATAAAACAATTGCAGTTGTTTATTATAATAACAAAGATAAAAATGAGTGAGAAATGAGTGTGTGAAACGCGGGGGAAAGACCCATTTCATAGAATCGCAGGGAAACCCCATTTTATATGTAGTCGAGCCCTAGATTAATTCGCAAACAGGTTCAGTTTGTTTGTATTTAAGAATCAGTTAAGATGTCCAAGCGAGTGTGTTTAAGTTTAGTGGAGAAAAAGTTTTGGAGGAAGTTGATAAAGGCTGCAAAAAAATGATGTTACTGCAAAATTCCACGCTTCTCCAAGTTGTGTCTCTCTGATAATACAAAGTCGCGAAAGTATCAACCAGAAAACTAATATTCCAAGCAGTCGAAAACGAGTACGGGTGTGTAAGGATGTAAATGAAGCAGTTTTACGATGCTTACAAGTGGCCCGTACGCATCAAAACGTGTACCAATATCGGGAAATTTAATAAATCAACAATTTGCTAAAGAAATTAACTGCGTTAATTTTCAAGCTAGTGAAGGGTGTTTGAGTGCGTGGAAGACTCGCAATGCAATTGTTTTCAAGATGGTTCAAGCGTTAGTCAGGAGGAATGTGGCATTTGGACTGAAACTGTTTAAAAAAGTGTATTGATAAAGTTTTAGCCAAAAAAACGTTTTGAATTGTGAAATGTTGACAAAACTTTTGCTTTTAAAAGTGATAAATGTTTTGGTGTTAAAACAAGTGAAGAAAGGGTGACACTGATGGTTGGAGCAAACATGGATGGCTCAGAAAAACCGAAATTACTGCTAATGAATGACTTTTGAAAGATAGATCAAAGAACTGGACACGAAAATGAAAAGCCAAAAGTGAAAGATTTCGATGTTTGTAGACAATTGTCCTGCACATCCAGTTGCTCTAAGTAAAAAATTGATGAATATTAATCTTTTTTCCAAAAAACACATCCTCCAAATTGCAACCTATGGATGAGGGTATTATATAAAACGTCATTACCGAAACAGAATTGTCCACAAAATTGTTAGCAACTGATAACAACCTTCCAGTCCAAAAATTCATTACCTTTAAAGAGTGTATAACCGAAGTATAGTATGGAAAAAAAAATTCTCAGAAAACAATGAAAAAACTGCGTTTCTAAAGCAGGTTTTACTGAAAAACTTGACGAAAGGGAAGAAGAAGATGAAATGGATCTCGCTGCCTTCAAAAAAACAATTTTTTACTTCAAAGTTTCTTAGAAATCGACAATAGTTTTCAGTCTCCCAACTGATCAAGAAATAATTGACGATATAAAAAGTATAGAAGATACCGGGGAATGTCCTGCTAAATTTAGTGAAAATGAAATAAAAAATGCTTTTAAATTATTTTATGCCAAAGAGAATAGTTTATATTTGTTGTGGTTAACTTAAGTATGTTATCTTTAGAGGCTAAAGTAAAAAACAGCGTTTTCGTTATTAATTTTGGATGGGTCGAGAATGCGATTTGAAATGTTGTGATCTGTGTGGGTATCGAGAAGGAAATCTGATTTGGCCAATTTTATTATTAGACGTCGCGAGCGCCACTTGCAAAGTGTCGTCGGGCGATTGACGTCTCGCGACCGGATTGGCGGCGGCCCCCGGTGAGAACGGAGAACGGGGCACCAAACTTAACTGACCGAGAACGGGAGCCAGAGAGTGCAGAGTGTAACTTAGGTTAGTCGAGGTACGGCTGTCGTGCGCGCCGCGACTTTTCACTCTTCGCTCTTCTTCGATCGTTCGCTCATTCATTCGTCATTCGTATGCCCGACGCACACGCGTTCGGTGGTGGTAGCCCGCTCCGTCCGATCGTCCTCCTAACATCTAACATTATGCTACGGTATGAGTGAATGAGTGTCTTCGTAACCGGCTACCGGTCCACCTGGTGCACGCACCCTCGCCGACCGACTCGAAATGCCGCCGTGCCCTCGAATCTGCGACCGTTCCGCGGAAAACGGTACTCGGCGCACCGTTAAGTGGCACAATTAAGGATTATCCCACACTGGCTGTTCACCAATTAATTACGCAAGTGCCTGAAATGTGATGTTAAAACGTGCTAAAAGAAGAGGAGAGAAAAAATAAACGAGTGTTGTGAATCAAATTGTGATATCTACCTACATATATATTTATATATTTTTTCTATCAATTTTTACCCGTGTTGTTTGTTACCCATGATGAAAATTAAAATGCCGTGTAAGCTGTGCGAGATCGACCACCAGAAGCTAGGAATTGCCACCTGTACGCACGGCAACGATTTTATGATGCCCCAGGTGCCGGCCATGGTGCCGTTCCCGCTGGGACTGCAGAACCCCACAATACTAGTACCGCAGATCAGGGACATGATGTTGGCGGCTTACTTATTCAGAGGTATTTAACATTACTGCGCCACCGGATAACATTACCGTTTTTATTACTCGATTGTTGCGCAATAATTCGCTGCGAATTTATGTGGTGATAAGTACGGAATAATCTATTCATGAATCAGCTTTTTGCTCTTTGATATTACGTTTTTCTTCATCTCCCCTCTAATTTGTCGTTTATTACAACTTAATATCTTCAATAAAATTTAACAGTCTCGAAAACGATTATTAAACCATCGTTATTTCCGCAATTTACACTCCCGCCTTTATTTAATTGAATATATAAGTAGCATGTGACTTTCCAAATTGGTAACACAACTCGGCTAAAACGGTAGAACCTTTGCATAAATCCGCAATAGATATTCATGGCGACTTGCTAAATCGCGAGGAATTTTTAGCGTTTTGTACAAATACGTGAAAATTTTGAATGGATTTGCATTCATTAAGAGGTGATAAAAATTCGTATATATTTTTTTTGCAACGTTTAATGATTCACCAAAACGTCTTTATAAAACAAATTTTTGTATATTCAAAATAAATAAACAATTAACTTACTAATATATCATATTTACTATTATAAACAATTAGATCTTAAATCAAGCGAAATGTTTTTGATCACTTGAGATAAAATGTCCAAAGACGAACCGAAATCAAAACGAATTTTATAAAGTTTGTAAACATTGACGGCGTACTCTCTGATATCAACAGGTAATTGGCATCTTTGTCAGAAAGGCAGTGATAAGAAATCGAATCACCCCTAATTTATTTCGCAAGGTGAACGAAGTTCACTTTCTCTTAGTGTTTTCGATTCGATTTCTTATCACCGATGGCCATTACTTATTGATACCTTCGTTTCATCAATAGAGTGGCATTATCATGTGATGCACTTATATTTCTCTTATTTTATAATGGTTTTCAACAATAATCACCTAAAAAATGAAGGTACGAAGAAACATATTAGATACTCGATTTAAGGCAGTGATAAGAAATCGAATCACCCCTAATTTATTTCGCAAGGTGAACGAAGTTCACTTTCTCTTAGTGTTTTCGATTCGATTTCTTATCACCGATGGCCATTACTTATTGATACCTTCGTTTCATCAATAGAGTGGCATTATCATGTGATGCACTTATATTTCTCTTATTTTATAATGGTTTTCAACAATAATCACCTAAAAAATGAAGGTACGAAGAAACATATTAGATACTCGATTTGCTCCACTAAATCGAATATATAATATGTTTCTTCGTACCTTCATTTTCATTAAATTTTGAATTGCCTTTGTTTTAGTAGTCCATTTGTCTCAATTACATACTATATTAAAAGATTTCTTTAGGAATTTAAATATGTTCAAGTGAAATATTTACGACACAATCGCTTATTTGAAGGAAACGATCGTCTTGAAATAAATCGAACCCATTAGGAGAAATAAAGCAATGAGTCACGTAATCGATGCATGACAAGGAACGCCATCCATCAGCTTAGCCTTTTTACACATCGATCTTTCTGTTGGTAATTCCCTTGCATCGATTATTAAGCCGTAAATCTGCGCTCCCATCACGCGCTCGACCACTTCGTTCGTTCCGTCCATCATAATTCAATCAAAATGTACCATCACTTATCGACGTTCACAATTTAGAAGAATAGTTTATTATTATTATTAGAGGTATTGCAATCACTTAAATTACTCACATTCTCTACAAAATATGCTTAATGATGATCTTAAGGAAAATATTTAAATTTTACAATGTAAGGGAATATATAAATCATTACAATAAACATGTCTATCTTTACAACGTGAGGTATATTTTATGATAATCTTTTGTACTTGTCAAACGATTGTATGGGTCCGATTGTGTTGATATTATGTTAGGAGGAAGTATGTAATTATCCTTACCATGAAAGGCATTTGGTGTCTTAAATCTATTGAAATTCACCGATCGATTGGTCTTTCAGCCAATTATATATCATTTTTATAAAAATGTATCATTGTTCAAAAGTAGTTATCATTTTTCCCAATCGAGTATTCATTGGTCTAGCGTACTCTTTACCTATCCCAATTCTTTGGCTTAGCGTACCTTTGACCTATCCCAATTTATTATTTATTGGCCTATCATGTTCTTAACCTATTCAAACAAATTATTGCATACTCTTGACCTATCTCAATTTATTATGTGTTGGCTTAGCCAACTCATGACCTATCCCAAATAATTATTCATTGGCCTATGATGTAATATATGTATAACAAGAACTTAGAATAATTGATATAGCTTGAGATATACCCTCTAAAAAGGGCAGATTATCCTCCTTCGTAATTTCGGTGATCAATTACTACAAATATATTCTAATCATTTTCAGTACAAATAAATCAAGTTATCAAAGTCTATCCTTTAGTCATCAATGAACTTGTTGCCTTGAAAATGGGTAGTCTATTTTTTTTAAGTAGCGTCCAACATTATCAACGCTTTATCTGTCAACAAGTGGCATGATCCATTCCCTCCCTCGTTACAACGGTAACACGATTACAAGCTGACAGGTACAAATTCCTCGCCGTTGGCTTCTGATGGCCCGAAACAGGTCTTCAGCGCGACACTAATCGCTCGACGCCCCGGCAACGAATTCCGCCTCCGAGAAGGAGAGCGAGGAAATGAAAGAGAACCAAAAAAAATAACGTGTGGCGCTTCTATGTTTAGTGAAGAAATAAAAAAGAGACAAAACGAAAATAGCGCCCTTTAAATACCGCGGATGTTTTCGCCGGTGTTTGAAGAGGCGAGGAAAAAATAGACCACCGGTTTCTATTTCTGTTGACACACGTCGGACATAAATAGAGGAGTCCATATAAATTTTTTTTCCACGACGTATTGATAACTGGCTTAACATCATTATTGCGCCGCCTGTGAAATTTTCAATTTGGTTGTTGAAAGTTGGTATGCCGGCCGTATTAATTACTTTTAGTTTTGGAGCGCGTGCTCGCCGCAATTTTCCTCGGATTTTACGCTCAGCCACTGCAACATTGTGACGTTTAATACGACGGAAAACGAAAAGGAAGAAGAAGGAGTTTTAAAGGAGCTCGCCTTCACCTCGACTTCGCCTTTCAAACTTTGTTTACACTATCGATAATATTAAAGCGAAGTTTTTGCAGTCTGTAAAGGTTTAATTTTGCCCGGCATCATATTAACAGCATAGAAAGGGTTTAATTTTTTTGCATAGCTATAGTCCGACCGGAATCTTGAGAATTTGGAAGAACGAACAAAATTGCATATGATGAAAACACGGACTAGTTTAACTTTGTCCATAATCAAATTAACTGCAGAGAAAGAATTTTTAAACAATGTACACCACGACCAAAGTTTAATGAATTTAGATAGTTGAAACATGCTGATAAAAGGTTTATTATTCCTATAAATTACATTAACTCTTCAAAAGGAATTATTTTTTTATACAACTTGGCCGAAGTTACTAGCTTCATTCATTTCAAAATTGTTTGAAGAGTACCAATTTATTCAATACTCCCTTGATGTATCAAAATGTTTTAATTGGGAGAAGACCCTTACGGATCATTATCAAAGTTGGAATTAATTTTTAAATGCAAATCTGTGTTTTCTTTAGTAAAAGGCGAAAGATTTACTCGCTCTGAAGAGAGACCAGAGTCTTTTGACAGATTAATACATTAACACCTCATTCATTATTCATCATTTTAATGTAAATATGTACAAAAATTTGTCAATAAATATATGTTACTACTACTCTGTTTTCATTTTGCTATCAATTTTTGTTGCACTCAATAATATCAGTTAAGTATAGTTGTCATAATCCTCTAGTGGCCTTTCTCACGTACGTTCACCACGGAGAGTCACGATATTCCTGCAAAATCGGTGATCGCGTAATTCAGAAAAGTTTTACCGAGCTGTATGTGGTGTTATTCATTTATTAATTACGTTCTAGTGGTATTTATTGTATCGCCTTAGCGCAAATATCGAGAAAACAAACAGACCGATTAGAGAAAGGCGTGTTTCACTTCGATAATAATTTCAGCTCGGTTCTCGGAAGTTAACCAGTGCAATTTTCTCGATTTAATGCACTTCCTTTAACTGCCAATAAATTTATTCTCCACTCTGCGTCCAAATCACCGTAACCTTATAAATTTTAATCATTTAATAAAAATTAATTTATAAATCCTTTACTTTATTACTTTATTAAAATATATTTTTATTGTTATAAATTTCAGTTAATTATGGATGCATTAATCAAATTAATAAATTAAAACAGTTTCCATGTGTTTCATTTTAATTGTTTTAATTGTGTGTTTATTCTATACATACACATATATAATATAGAAATAACACAATTATTACAAAATGTTTCACCACGAGCTACATGAGAAACTAATTCAAGAAATACAAATATATCGTTTAGAGAAAGCTTCATGCACATCATTAAGAATGTTGAAAATGTAATTGGTATTATTACAGTAACGCTAATGTCATATTGTAAGAATTGACAATAGAACACTGCTAAGAACTACTCTATTCAATTATTGATACAGCAGCAGCTGGACGTGAAGATAAGTACCCTCTTTGTGGTCACGACAGCACGCAGAACACTAAATATCGTCTTAAGCCCGGGGGGTCGGTAAACATCATCATCATTCCGATAATTGCCACCTTAAACTGACCCGGGCAGGGCGGGCAGGTGTTGCAGAGAGGGGCACGACCGCGACCCATTAAGGGGTCTGCAGGTAGTTCCGGGGACCACCTCGTTATTAATTCCTTATGAATGGACCACTCGTAACGGTGAAAATTGATATTAAACAAACAAACCATTCAGTCTGACTGGAGAAGATAAATCAAAAAGGCTAATTTCAATATCTACAATATGAGAAAAGAAAAGAAAGTAGATTTTCTGGTTGGTTATTATAAATGTATTAAAGTTCTTTTTCTTAATTGAATTTGACTTTATTTGTCTTTCGTAGATTTGTTTACAAATCATAATTGTTATTTTTTTATGCGCAGAATGGTTAGGATTTTTTTGATCGAATTTGGCACAAACGTTTAACTATTAGAAGATAGCATTTGATTAAAATTTCATTCATATGGACCAAGTGGTAATGACTTATTTGATAAGTCTCAGTTTTTTCCTACAATTTTGTCAGATGTATATTTTGGAAAATTTTGCTCAGTTCTTTGTTGTGTTTGCTTTTCATCGTTTGTTTTGAAAATGCAGTTAGAACCAGAATTCAACAGAAGTTGTATCGTTGATTTGCGCGAAGGTTATTTTTCAGTTAGAGAAACTGCTAATTGCCTTAATCGAAACTAATTCACCATCATTCGCATCAGTCATGGACTAGAGAGGGCCAGAAATGAAAGGCCAGAAGAGGAAACGGTGGACATAGATGAACAAATGAAGTTCAAGACCACCATCTTCAACGTATGGCAACAAGAGATGAATTCTTGAGTATTAAATCAATTGCGGATTTATAGTTAGCTAACAAAAGTCATCCTGTAACCCTTTAAACGGTTTAACGCAAAATCAAAACTTTCGTCTTATAATCCTATCGGCCACATCTTAACCATTAATGGCTCAACATCGACACAACGTTTGAAGTAGTGTAGGTTGCGACTGCACTGCAACCTAGAGTAGCATTGTGGTGTTTAGTAATCATAATTCTGTTTAGTGATGCATGATAGCCGCACGAGGGTCAGGCCAAGACGTGGGGAAAGTCGCAGCATGGAATTTTCTGTTGAGAGGCCTATATGTCAAACTAGAGATTGTGGTACGAAGTGCTATAACTCATGAAGACCTTCGTTTGGTGTTCATTCAAGGCAATATGAACGCCCAGCGATTAGGGGATGAGGTCCAGCAAGATAATGCCCATGTCCCCATATTGCAAGATTCTATGGACCTATTTTCGGCGGAGGATAATGTCAATATCTTTCCAGATCGTTCCCCTCAATGAAAATGTTATTGTTTTACGTTTGGGTCAAGTTTGGTCAAAAGAATCTTACCCCTTCGTAGTGCAGCAATTTCCATGTCACTTGCGTATATTTCACACGTCGTTATTTTTTTGTTTGCATTTATACAATCCCACGTCTATAATCACACGTCATCCTTATATATTTTACTGCCGTAAACTTGTAACAATAAGCAATAAAAAATATCCATTCTCCGTCACGGCGTGTAAGTGGGCAGCGGGCGATAATTACAAACTACTCGTGTTTAATCTCATCACGCAATTTTAACTTTACAGTCGAAGCCGAAGCAATCGACGTCTTAATTAAGAACTGAGGCGCGTGTGTGGCTCTAGGCTAAACTACTCTTTCCACCCTTTTCACCCGCATAAAAAAAATAAACCTGATTAAATGATGAATTAGTCTCGCACCTAAGTACGTTCAAGTCCTTGAAGTAAAAATGAAATTAATAATTTCAAAATACGAAAACTGGAGTCTTATTTATTAACACTACTAAACAAATGACTTATTCATAAGACTCATTGTTGTAGATTTACGAAATGAAAAGAAGGACTGTTCTGTTTTGTTTCTAGTTGATTTGAATGTTGGCAATTCGTTTTTATGTCTAGTTGTTTATTGGCAATATGTTTAGGACATTGTAAATACGTTTAGACTGTATGGGTTTTGAAATTACGAGAGCAAACAATTTGGAGAAGGTAACAAATATTCTTAGAATTAAAATGTATTTAAGTCCTTTAAGTTCTAGAAAATTAATTAAAACTTAGATTAACACTAAGACTTGTAGATTTACGAAATGTTTTCGTGTAATTTTTATTGTTAGAATTACTTTTTAACAACATCTTAGGTCAAAAAACGATAATTCAAACGCATCGAACGGTTCTTCATGGTTATTTAAGTTCACCCAATGGCTATTTAAGATGACTTAATGTCAACCAACGATACAGCCTTTGAGATGATCATCGAATAATTGAAGATTATTTTAGATTTACCTAAGTATTCTTTCTACGTTGCAAATAGATTTAGACTGTATGGAAGCGATCAATTTATTGAAGGTGGCGAAAATAACTTTAACGTCTAGTATTGCTGGAGTTTAATAACCTTCAAGGTCATAAAACGATCATTCTAAGGTTATTTAAGTTCATCCAATGGCAGTTCGACTTAATTTAATATCAACAAATGATCATTCAAGGTCATACAATTGTCTTTTGAGATTTTTTGAGACCACTCAACAAGTATTAAAGATAATTTAAAGTTGACTATTGTTTCTACACTTCTCAATTTGGAGAAGGCGATCAAAAAAATATTAAAGGTCTAATATTGCTGAGATTTAATAACGTTAAAGGTCATTAAAAAAAACATTCAAAGGCATTGAACGATCTTCATGGTTATTTAAGGTCTTTCAGTGGCTATTCAAGATCATTCAATGTTAACAAACCACCATTCAAGATCATTCATTTAAGGGTTTTTTTGAGATCGTCCAACAGCCATTTACGATTATTCAAGATTGACTGTGATTTCCACGGTGTAAATACGTTTAGAATGTATGGGTTTTGAAACTATAGACATGAGCAATTTGGAAACGATCAAAACAACATTTTAGGTCTAATATTACTGAAATTTAATAATATTCTGGGCCCTAAAAATATGTTGAGGCGCTCGGTGTTTATTTAATATAGTACAAAATGTGCACTCTGGCACTCACGCGTTGACCATTATACAAGTGTAACAATAGGTCATAGTTTTAGTGGGAGGAAAAAGTTAGAATCCATATAGTGCTGCCCCCCTGGGCTGTGGCGCAAATTATAAAGGAGAGTCACCGATAGTAATTGGTTTTCCAAAATTTCTCCTCAATTGATATTGGTGCATGGTGGCAAAATTATATAGTAATGAAATAAGAAGTCTCAGTTATTTTCACGAACTCCCATTTCAATACTAAGTTTAACAAATGCATCTTGCGCGTGCGGCTTTGTCAATATGTGCGCAATTTGATTCTTGGTATTAATATAATTTACTTTAATGAACCCTTTTTCAACAAGATCTTTAACAAAGTTGTATTTCACATCTATATGTTTCAAACGTTTGTGTTTCTACTTCTGAAGTAAAAGGATACATCACTGATTGTCTTCAAACATTTGGAGTGGAAGTGACAGTTTAACGTTGAGATCATTAAGCAGTTGTTTTATCCACATTAGTTCTGCTGCTGCCATGAAAAGCGTTTTTGTCATCTAGTTGGTCCGCGAAGGGATCTTTTTTATTAATAATTGACAGGAGTGTACGGAGAGTTGTCAATCTAGCCATGGGAGCATAGGTTTCGTGGTAGTCGTAACCTTCTCGTTGCGCACATACTTTTGCCACTAAACGCGCTTTGTACTTCTCGATGTGGCTATCGCTGTCGCGTTTAATTTTGAAGACCCACCTAGAGTTGTTTATCTTCTTTTCAATGGGCGCCCTTACCATTTCCCATGTTCGATTTTTGATCAGGCCGTTGAGTTCCTCCTGACCTGCATCCATTGGTTCTTTTCGTCGAAATTTTGTATGTCCTCAAACGATCCAGGTACCTGGATGTCTACAAAAGATTCTGTGAGGCAGGCATAATCATCTAGGTAGCGAGGTTTGGTCCTGATCCTGGTGCTTCTTCGGATCCAAGGTATCTTCAAAAGTGTCTTCTGGAGATTCCTTCTATATTTCGCATCCTTTGGATTCCTCTTCTTCGGGTGAGTTGTCCATTGCTTCCTCCTCTGATCCAGTCGTCGCTCGTAGTTCCCTCGAAACTAAATCTCGACTCTTCGAAGATGACGTCTTTCCCATTTATTAGCTTTCGCTTTTCCGACCTCCAAAGTATATATCCGTTTGGACAATATCCGACCATGTAGCATTTTATAGTCCTTGACTGAAATTTCTCTTTGATCAGTTCCTTGGGGACGCGCAAGTACGCAGTACACCCAAAAACTTTAATTTTCCTCAGGTCAGGCTTTTCGTCGAACCACAGTGCTGCTGGCACCTATCCGTTCAACCCGAAGTGGGGCTTCGGTTGATAAGGTAAACTGCTCGAGCCCAAAAACCTTTCGCGAGTTTGAAGCGTATGAGCATACACCTAGCACGTTCTAGAATGGTTCGATTTATCCTTTCGGCCACTCCGTTTTGCTGAACTGGAATTGGATTCCTTTGTCTCGAAGAGCTCCTGAATCTCCTTCGAATTGTATTCGCGCCTATTATCACATCTGTATCGGTTGATCTTAAGGTTAAAACGTGCAGTTGTCATTGCCTCGTAGACTTTGAAGTAGTGAATAACTTCCTTCTTTGATTCCATATTATAGGCCACGGTGAAATGAGTGTAGTCATCAATGAAGGTGATGATGTATCTCTTCCCATCCTGCGACGTTGTAGTTTCAGGTTCAATGGGATCGCGATGGATTAGCTACAATGGTCGTCGTGTTCTTTTCCTGTGTTAGTCATTAGATTCCTTGACACGTAACACTGCAACTTGTCCAGACTGATGATGTTAAAGTGTCCCATTCGTCTGTGCCACAGTTCCAGGCTTTCTTTTGTTTCGCAGATTTGGGCTTCCTCACAATAGAGGAACATAAAGCGACCGTTTAAATATATTGAACGGCCTTTCGTGGATATTAAAGGTCATCCAACTGTCATTTAAGATAACTTAATGTCATTCGACAATGATACAAGATCATTCAAGATAATAAGGTCATACGTTTATCATTTAAACCAATACAATGATTATTCAAGGTTATTTAAGGTCACTTAATTCAGTGAACTGTCATTCATTAGGTGTCATCAAATGATTTAAATTCTAAGGTCACCTAATGGTAATTATCCAATAATAATTCTAGGCAACACAATGTTGTATCGATAGATAATGAATATTTATTTGAAGATATTAAGTTATCAAAGACGAGAGAAGAAGAAAAACAAAACAAAACGGTAAAAGATAGCCGAAACAGGCAGACCGAAAACAAAACAAATTCAGAAACTAAAATAAACACAGAACAGAAAAAATGTAATTACTACTTTCTTTACAAATCCTGCTAGAATTCAAAATCATCCAGTTCTCTTATTACGTTATTTGAGATCATACAATAGTCATTTGATCAGAGCCAAGAATCTGATAAATTCAAAATTATTGATTGATGTTCACATCGTTTTAAAACATACATTTAACGCTCAAATAAATAAGTGAAGTAAATAATAAACTCTGTGTTAGTTTATTAAATTTACTTAAACTTAAACCATCAATAGTGGTTATAAGACAACCATTCAAAGACATTGAATGATTCTTTATAGTTAATTATGGCTAACCAATGACCATTCAAGATCATTTAAAGTCATCAGACGATGATTCAAGATTTTTTAAGATCATAAAAAGTCATATGGTGATCATTCAAATTCAAACAAAAATTATTCAAAGTTATTTATGGTCATTCAAGACCATCTAACAGTCATTTAAAAGGTCTTTTGGTCATTAGAGCTCATTCAAACATCCTTTTTATAGTCACCGAATTTAAGGCTATTCAAGATTTTTTAATGACATTTAAGGTGTTCTAATAAGTATTTTAGATAATACAACTGTGTATTGGTAATTTGGTTAGATTCTTGAAGAATATTAATGTGAAGAAGAAGTATCAAAATATATTAAGGGAACAAAATAGAAAAGAAGTTAAAAGGAAGGTCACCGAATGGCAATTCTCTTATTTAATGTTATATAAGAATATTTAAGGCGATCCAATTAACATTCTACGTAATATAACGATGTATTGGTAAGATTCTTTTGAAGAAATCTTACTATCCTAATTTAAGCAATAAAAGAGCGAAGAAATAAAAACAAGAAAATGAGTAATAACAGCAAATCAGATGGAAAAAATAGATATGCAAATGAAAAATAAATAAATATATGAAAAATCAATGGTTATTTAAGGCTATTTAAGGTTATCCAAGGTCATTTAAGGTCGGCTTGGTGTGTCGAAGTCATTAGATTTGATTTAGTGAATAATCGGTTTCTAAGTCATCTAACGGTCAATTTATTTCTTTTTAGGTGACAACAACAACGATTATTGAAGGCAACTCAAGGTTATTTAAAATCAATTTTTATCATTTACTAATAAAAACATATTGTTTAGGTTCATCCGACGTATTTTCAAAGCCAAACAATGGTCATTTAAGTCTATCAAAGGTTACCCAAGGATTATTTAAGACATGTTAACATCAACTTGCAAATATTTAACAATCAATTGTTAAATCCAAGACATTTTAAAGTCATTAAATGACCTTTGAGAGATCATTCATCATCATCTTTTATTGATCGTAAAAGGTTGTTTAGATTCACATATTTTCAAAGCCAAATATCGGCCATTCAAGGCTTTTTAAGGTTATCTATTGATTAAGATAATTTAAGGTCATCCAGCGGTCATTTAATAATGAAATGTCAGCTGAATTAAGGAATTTCATTGCTAATATGAATGGCATTTAATAATAACTCAAGGTTATTTAACGATTGTTTAGGGTCAACCAATGATCATTAAAGTAGATAAAATCTATATTCGAAGTTATTTAACATCATCCAATGATTATCATTAATTGATCAATAATCAGTTAAATTACATACAGAATTAGGTTAATTCATATATCGTTATTTATCAACAATACATTTTTAGTATTTTGTGAAAAGTTATATGGAGTCTCGACAAGTAAAAATTGCATACATTAAATAAAACCTAATACTTAATATAAGCCAATCCCACCGACTGCGCCAAATTTTATTTTTCATTCTAATGTTTACTATCAACGGATACATTGTGAAACATAGTAATATGATTTGCAAATATTGCAAAGTAAACAAATTACATATATGTTTTCATTATTTTGTATTATATTGTTTATATGTGCAGGGAATTCATATTAAAAGTTGATGATTTTTCTTGTGGTTTTGAACGTGTTAAAATTAACTACGTTCATGTACAACCTTTTACGCCACTTTAGATTAGATACAATTCTACGGTATTGCTTTATCTGACAACAGGTTCTCGCACTAATGAACGAACAACCATGTTTCTAAAATCGTTTATGTCTGACAATTTTCAGAAAACTTACTTTTTACATTAATGGTTGTTCCATATTCATCGACAACTACGGACCGGTTTCGAATTTTGGTTCTCACCAGCAGCTGTTGATGATGGAGAAGCGGAATTACCGTGTTATTATTTGAAACTGGTTCAGTCATTTGATTTTTACGTCTACTTAATGTTTTGTACTGTAACATGAATTGTAAAATAGCAAACCTATCCTTTGAAAAAATATATTAATGCAAAACTCAATGCTTTATTCCGTCGCAAATCGTCGTTGCTGCAATCGCATTCGCATCAATCTTCTTATATAAGAGATGAGAGCAGAAAGGGGTGTTACATGTTGCTGGCGGATCGATTTCACATATTGTCCGTCGTCGTCGGTCTTGTAAATATGAAATACGTGCCGAGCGACGGCGGCGGCGGCGAAACTTTCGAAATTGGAAATGAGATGTGGAGGAGAGAAGTCGAGAGCCTTTCCAATTTGTGCGCTTTATTTTGTATTTTGCATGTAGAAAATGTCGAACGGTCGGTCGGTCGGTAGGTCCTTCGTCCGCCGAAGATATCGGTCAGAGATAGTTGTATCTCGACGTCCACATCAATCTTCCCCCACTCCCTCTTATTTGTACCTGTTCGTTCGTTCTTACGACTCAAACGCACACCTGAACGAACGTCTATGTGTTGTGTGTATGACGGTGCGCTCGTGTGCTCCTGGATTCCGGTTCAACTCGACCTCCTTATCCAAGCAAGGAATAACTCATATGCACGCTCACTCAATGTCTATGTGTACGTGTATGTACGAGAGAGTTTTCTTATTAATTAATAGGAAAAATATGATTGATGTTATGTTGTCTTGGTCATAAAACAATTAAATATTATTAATTTGTCATATTTAAATTGCCTTCATTAATATGCAGATTTGATTATACAAAACCACTGCATTTCAACGTGTTCCAATAAAAATTTCGGTACGAAAATGCGAGCAACAATATATAATACATCCTATGATTTATGTATGGCCTCGTTCTGGCGTGCCTCCCGCGGAACAAAACTGCTGTCTGTTCGCCGTTTTGCACTGTACCTTTTTTTTACTAGTTCCTGTGGACCCCATTTCCCATTTGTATGTATATTAAAATTGCACGATAATGTCTGTCGACTCTAAATAATAAAAACTGCATACAGAATTTATGTTTACGTTTTAAAAGCACTAAAGCGCAAATTGTATATTTCTTTCATAATTGACGCTCAAATGCACATTTAAATTTGGTGCCCAACAAGGGGCCATGTAGAGTAAATAATCATATCTATTTTTTTTATTTAAGCTTCCTACTTATGGAGTATCTTTAATTAAAAAAAATTGTTGGGCGCCAAATGTCTCGTGGTGCCCAATAAAAATACAATGCTATATCATGCATTATTCATCATTTGCATTTAATTGATGTACGTATATTAGAGTGTGTTAATCAATTTTAAATGTAATTTATGACAAAATTAACGCTAAATGTTTGGGTCATAAAACCGCAATCGCCGCCTCTCTCTTGCTCATCACGAACGCTACTTTGTAAATCAACTGGATCGGCGCTTAATTTACAGCCACCGCGAGCGCGAGGAGACCGCTTAATGACGTTATTTTATCGTCCGGCTAATTGTCAACGTTTTGCACCTTAAATCGACCGAGTCGGGCGTGTGGTGGCACCTGTGTGCAAAAAGCGCCATTGTGTTTACGTGTACGTGTCGACTTCCACGTTCCGTAAGTTATCCTAGGCTCATTAATGAGAGCGAACTTTCAGTTTTCCAGATGGAGACTATTAAATAAGCGATTATTTAAGGATCGCGGGTTACCTTAACCTTCTTAATACATACAAATTTAAAGTATCCTACCGACTGCGCCAATTTTAATTTGCCAACGTTGCAGTGCAAATCCGTCTAATAATACGAATACTATCGTCGATAATATTGTGCCAGGATGATGCACTGCGCTGCACAATAATATAATTTCCCGTAATAGGATTGGCGATTCGTCTTTGTGTAATGTCACAATCTCTAATCAAATATTGATGGATATTATTGGCGACTGTACACACTGTGCATCGGCACGGAATCGATAAACGGCACGATGTATTAATTATAATTAATACTCCGTTGAAACAATATTATGTATATATCACGCCGAGCAGAAGACGAGATATACCAATTGAAATCGAACATAGACATTAGAATAGAATTTTTTAATATCAATAACACAATAAATATAGGCCCATATGAAAGTAAACAACAAACATTAATAATTAGAAAGAAAGAATTAAGGATGAACTTATATGAGAAGACACATTTTGTTGTAGCTCTGATGAGGAGTACCTTTTAAAACCTTATCAAGATTTGATGTAGTTATCAAAACTATGTTTTAATAAATATTAATGTTTTCTTTTTGTGGTATTTTATAGCTTAATAATTTTTTTCAATTATTTTAAAGAGATATATGTGTTTTAATAAACTATAAATTTTAAATTGTAAAAATATTTTGATTATATTTAATACTAAATAATTTTTTGTATGTTTTTTAAAGAAAGGAATATGTTGAATTAAAAATTTCAATTATATTCAATAAAGCATTAGCACGTAATAATAAATTAATGGACGGAGTTTAATTACCAATTATCGTTCACACACGATCCATTCGTGCTTCGTTAGCGAACGACACGGTAATTTATAGTCTTTCTTAAACAATTCGTTCTGTTCGGAAACGATTCAGAATATAAATAAAGCTGAATGGTTGGCGGTACTGCTGCTGCCTGGCGGTACGTGATATCTCCATAAGTGGCCGCATCGTGCCCGACCCCGTAATTCATATTCAATTATCATCATCATCATCATCATCGAACAATACTCCAAGCCGGTTATGATTTATGATGATCGGACCTGCCCAGTTTACGCCAATTAAAGCCATTAGGAATTTTCTAATTAACGATATAAAACGACAAACGTCCTCTAATGTTTTCGAGTTTGATTTCCCCGACGACTTAGACTTCATATATGTATGGGGGTGTGTGTGTGAGGTGGTTTATTTTAGTGGAGTATCCACATTCGGAAACTTTGCAGACTCAATTGAAACTTCTTTCTGCGGATTCCACGACGTGACGAATCGAATTAAAGTTTGTTGAAGGGGGAATTGATAGTTGTAGAATTAATCCAATCGGCGAGTTTTAAAATGTTAATGGTTTTCTATTCGATTCCCCTAAGTAGGTAATCGTTGAAGTATTAGTGTTTTGTTTCCATTTTCTAAGCAGAATTTATTATTCCGTCTACTTCTATTTCGTCGTGTTCTCCTGATATCTCTTTATCATCTGGTGAAATATAATGAATTTAAATGCGACATTAAATGTTAATGCGAGGATTTAACATTCAGTCCGAGGGCTCGAGGGTAAACACTAGCTGAATAATTCAAGCAAATATAAATATAGTGGAGGAGGGTGGTTAATTTCAATTCCATTCTGAGAATTTCTCCGCGACCACCACCGCATCCCCTTCATTAATCAAAGAGAGTGTTTTGATGGAATGAGCTTCTTAAATGCGAACGTATCAATTTCCGATAGTCGAATAGTTTTAAATTTACATTTTGATGTATTAATGGTAATGACACTTAAAATTTTTGCACGTCGACGAGAGAGAATGGACTTAATTTAAATGTTAAAATATGGCCCTATTTGCATAAAGAATTTACATACCGTCCGTGTGTGTACGTTACGAGTTTAACATGTAAAACCTTATTTTTGTAATTTCCTTCTCGTTCACTTAATAAAATGAGATGTAAGTAAATTACTTAAAAGTTAGGTTTAAGTTTCAAATAAATGTAAAAGGTTGTGGATTTTGATAAGGAATGCGCAATTAGCTTAAAATTAAAATTCAATTATTTTGTTAGAAAAAAGAGACACCAAATTAGAGTTAATTTTTAAGTAAGAATGATTTTTGACGAGGCAATATGTTTCTACTTTAGAAATATATCAATATCAAAAGATATTGAGCACCAGAAGAGGGAGTACAGACAGTTATACACAATTCCTCGGAAAATAAACCTAGTAAAATTGTATTGAAACACTAACTGGTAAATAAAAACAATTTGTGAAGTGTGAGTGTTTCAATACAATTTTACTATAACAATCTTCACATAACTCAAGAAATATATTTCTATTTAAACCTACTACATAATTACACAATAGAAAGAAACTAAAAATCCCAGCAGAGTCGATACGGTTCCAACAGGCGGATCTCACCTACGTTATTTTTACTTAAATATATAGAAGAGGTAGGAATCTTTAATGCCAAGAAGAGGAGAAGAAAATAGTGAAGACGGAGAATGATAAGATTGATTACCTATATTTTTCCAAATAGGATAGGAAAGAGAGGTTTTATCAAACGGTCAGCTAGGTCCTAAGATCTAATCCCAAAAGATTGTTAAAAGCTTATCTGCAACCAAGGTCTACTTTAGTAAACCAGAGAATATTAAAAAATTGAAGATTATAATTTTAAAAAAAGAAATCTTGCCACAAATGTTTATTAAAGTTTTGCAAAAATGCAGATTGATTTACCCATTTGATATTTGATATTCTTGCGAATGGTTTTTTATATTCCTTTAAAAGATTTCTGGTAAAAATGTTCTACTTTAATTAACTCTTAATTGAATTTAGTATTTTTCTAAAAGTGCAAGTACTTTTGGTAAATGTTGTTTCGAAATGTTTTTCCAAAAATCAAATTCCTGAATTTTAAAAGAATTTATTCCAACCTATGCTTCCTCACTGTATACATTCATTATAAACGTTGATATTCTGAAGAATTTGTCATTTTGCAGTCTGTATATATTAAAAAATTATAAATTGTTATTAATTATCCGATTGAAAACATTATTTTTGTTTCAAATCATATGTTATTAACAGTGGACGATTTACTTAAGATTTGAGGAATTTTATAAATGTCTTTATAATTGATAATTTTGTTTAAATAGAAAAAAAAACAGCAGGAATTAATTTGAGCAGGAATTATTTGTCGACAATGGTTTTAATCTGCTGATTGTTTAAAATATGTTTAACTAAATTGTTTTCAGATTAAGTCACATTCATTTGTAGTGCGATCCTATAAATACGTTCATGCTGTTCTACAGAATTTCGTTTGTAGAAATAAACTTGAGTAGAAATTATTTTTCAACAATGTTTCAAACCTACTAAAATCATTATCATATTAATATATATGATAAAATAAAGAGATCATTTTTTTAGCTTGATGATATTTTATAAATCTGTTCATTAATGATGATTTTATATATTAATAAAAGATCTGCAGGAATTATTTGTGAACAATGCTTTGAACTACTGATTTTTTGACGATGTTCCTGCAAAATATTCAGCAGGAATACACTACAGCAGGACATTAACTTGGCTAATGTTTCAACTAAACAACTTTTTTTTTTACAATGTTTCAAACCACCCTTTGAACAGTTATTGCCAATCGTTATATTTAGGTCTTTAAAACGAATTCTACAAGATTTATTTTGTTTCAAATCACCTAAACAAAGATGCGAAAATGATATTCAAATGCTATATTTTTTAATAAAGAAAATGTAAAGTCCTTACAAAAACTGTCAAAATTTACACATCATCTATTTCTTTTTAATCAACAGTTATTTTTAATAGAAACTTAAAAAGATTAAATAAAATTCTTAAAATTCTTTCATTTTGAACTATTACTGAGAATAAATTCTTGTAAGAATTGTCCTCCGCACGAATTATATTTTTGATAAAGCAGTAAACCATCATTACAATAAAAAAATCCAATTAGAATAGTGCCCCCTTCTTCAGAAATAATCTCGTTCGGTCAAGGTTTTAAACAACCAAATTAAATTCAACTTAATATTCTATTGCTGCATTTTGTAGCAAAATATTTTCAAAAAGGTATATTTACAACAAAAATCCTTTGAAAAACCGTTAAACCACCCAGTATTATTTTTGTTTTAAACGCCATTGATTTCAAATAGAATCTAAAAACAAGAAAACAAGCCTGCAATTCTTTTAATGCTTGGATTTTTTGCCAAATTCATAATCAAATCTCTAAAAGTATGGAAATAAGCCCAAATCAAGGCAAATATTAATGGTAACACGCCGGTGGTGGTGCATTTGGTTACGGCCCGAACTGACGAACAGCAACGTTGGTTCGGGTCAGCAGTTGGATGGGTGACAATAACAAGCTTATTTACATACACACAAATACACAAATGACACATGGCGGAAGGCCCACGTGGTCGATAGCCAAAAACTACTACTACTATTATTAATGGTAGAGAGAGATTCTCACTGCTTGGCAGAAACGCGGGTTGAGTGGAAGTTCATCGCAGCTGTATGAATCCCAGCTTCTTCTAACCAAAATTTGTTGCATATTTTGTATTGTTAAAGTATAATAAATATAAATATAAATAATGTTGCAATAACTATAAACCTCTCAGGAATTATTTATGTATTTATTGAGGTTTAAAATCACAATTAACGAGCATTTTTATATTTAAAAAATCCTGCAGGGGTTTATTCTTCCTATGTTTGAAATGATCTAAATAGTATTTTTATGAGAAACTTAAAAAAATATATATTGCGCTCTTGCAGGAATTAATTATATTAGTGTTTTTAATTAATCTTGTAGATATGAATTTTCCGGCAACGTTTCAAGCCAATAAATCAAGACAAGTACCTTTCGCTCATCTTCAACCGTTGCTATTGCTAATATTTTAAAGAAATACACTGGAGCTCAAAAGAAAAACATTTTTTAAATGTTTTTGTATTAAATTTATGTTCAGTTTTCGTGTCAGAACAAATGAATACAACTAGGTACAGGTTGAACAAAATATACTGACAAAAATTCAATCGCCGCGGTTGTTGTAGCACTCTCTAACTCGGCGAAGCATAGACCTAATCAAAATCAAGTGGTCGATGTCATCTTGTGGCAAGCGGTCCCAGAACTGTTGAACACAAGTGCGCATTTGGTCCAAAGTCCTTGGTGGCTATCGCAACCGTTGAAGTGTTGTCTTGCTGAAAATGGCGTCTTAATGTATAGTATTGCAACAGGTTGTAGAACTTCAGCGATGTTCCTTTGGATTGTTAGACTAGCCCTAACGAACACCAGGGTGGGCTACTTCCAAAACATAAGGCGCCCCATACTATGGTGCCAAGGGTAATGGCTGTTTGGCGTTATAAGACAAACTCTACATTTTGCCTTTCACCGCAAAATCGTCCATCACGGGAGAATCTAGACTCATCACTAAAGCAAATGAAGTTTCACTCTACATCCCAGTTGAATCTGGCTTGGCACTATTCCAAGTGGTAAGCTTTGTGCAGCGGAGTCATCGGTAGTACCCAAAACGTACGGAACGCATAAAGGCCCATGGCAAGAACTCTTGCAACAAAAACATCTCGAATTGTCGCAGTGTTGTGACGATTACGTATCGCAAGCAGTCTTGACCACCCTGTGTAATACTAGGCCTATGAAAACGGCTCTGTCGTTGATAGTCATTTTCTTAAGACCATCTTCTCCATACTCGCATTACAGTTGAGAGCGTAATTTAGAGTCTTCGGACTATTTCCTTCAAACTGAAGCCCGCCTCTTTCATACCAACAATGCGACTTTTTCGAAAATCACTTAATTGATACAAAATAACTTTGTTTTACCACTTTAAATTGGAAAATTAAAGTTATTTTGTCTCAATTAGAAGTAATTCAAGATGTACCACGAAATAAACGCCTCTACCATCAAATAAATATTATTAAATAGATTTTAGTAAAACAATGAAAAGCTCAATTTCCTAAATATTACAAGATGTAATTACTGGTTACACAAGAACCTGATTTATTAAATAAAATGAATTTTAGTTTAAATATAAAAATATATGTAAATTGCACCTGCTTTGCATAAATTGCATCTCCAATTAATTAATTCAAAATAGACAAGATTTTTTCAAAAGGAAATTGTATATAATTATGCGAAAAAATGCTTGAAAATATGATTTACGATATTGTTTATTAATTAGTAATTCATTTATCGTAACATGTTTAGTTTGTAAAATGTAATTATTAATTAGAGGTTAATTAAACACTTAGTGTTGTTTCACAATTTTTAATTTTAATTCATCGTATATAATCTTTAATTAATAAAGATAACAAATGAGAATTATATGAAGAAAATCAAAAGCAGATAATAAAATTAGTTGTATAATGTGGATGGGTATGGAATATCACAGTTTTTTCACATATCAAAAATATAACGAATTATTTTATATTGTTATTTAAATAATCTACATTTTGAGTTCTAGGTGTATAAAGTTTCCTCCGATTGTTACAATATACAAAACCTCTATTTGGCATTCAATACAATACAATACATAGATCCGTCTAATTATCAAAACAAATATATATATATATATATATAATATATATATATATATATATATATATATATATATATATATATATATATATAATATTCTCCCATAATCACATAACTATAATATAAATTCTCTTCCACTGTACTGTAATTAGCTACTCCTCCCTGGACTTTGTTTAACAATTGCTTTTAGCCACTCGCACACATACTCCTCTTCCGACCTTTACCATTTATCTCAAGCGTTCCCTGCAACCCCAAACATTCCCACATTCAGTGCTCCCATACATCCTTCCCAATTCCACAAAACACACATTTCATGTACTCTTCCCCCATCCACACCTTTCTTCCTCTTTCCTCATTCCCACATCTAAACCGTGCAAGTAGCCGTGCGTCCTCTTTTGACAATCTCGCAAAATAGCGTGGAAGGCCATTAAATACTTGGATCTCTTTATACTTAGGGCTCGAGTTGCTCTTCTCTGTTCTTATTTGTTGCAACTGCAACTCGATATCCTTCGTCCTTGTCGCATACTCTATCTCAAGCTTCTCTTCTCTCATCCGCCATTCCTTATAACAAACACCCCATGCCTCCTTTACTAACCTTTCATCTCCTAACATACCTATCTTTCCCTCATACTTTACTACTCTCCTCGCTGAATCCCATTCCACAGACATTCTTTGGCACTCCTGCAATACCACATAATTTGGTGTGGTTCGCTCCACTCCAATTTGTACCCATATTTATAGAAGTTTCACAATATTTTAGGATTTCATTTAGAATATGTTGTCTGTTGTACAAAGTCCGGAATTATAAACGACTTTTGTTTGATTTTTGATCACATTTTCAAGAAATTTTATTAACAGTCTAAAAAATTAATAATGTGTTTGGCGACCCCTTTGCTGTATACACTCCTGTAGACTTCTGGGCATCGTCAAAATGAGATGGTCTATGTCTTCTTTTGGCATCTCGTTCCAAGCAACTTGAATTTCATGGATCAGCTGTGGTAGAGTCTGTGGAGGACGATGAAGAGATGATATCACTTACATGTTCAATGGGATTTAAATACGGCGAACCGGGCGGTCACGGCAAAACATTAACACCAGCTTCATGAAGAAAGTTCATAGTTCGACGAGCAATATGGAAACGTGCGTTATCTTGCTGAAAAAGTTCATCTGGACGGCCATCTAAATAAGACAATAAAATCGGTCGTATGACGTCTTCAATATAACTCGCAGCGGTCATACAGCCTCGAATTAATAAAAGAGGGGATCGACTACTATAAGCAATAACCCCCAAACCATTACTCCAGCAGTCCTGTGTACATAATTCTCAATAGCAAACCTAGATCAGGTCGTTCTCCACGGTAGCGGCGTACCCTTCTACGGTCATCAAGCGTGCCTAGACAAAATCGTGATTTATCGCTGAATACCATATCATGCCATTCTGCCTCTTAATGCTGCCGTTCTCTGCACCAGTCCAATCTTTGGCGACAGTGTCTCGCTGCCGAAGGAAGCACTAATCTTGGAACGTATGAAAGAAGCCCAAATGATTAAATACGGCGATATAGGGTTCGTATACTAACGGGCCTTGGTTGACCAAATGGTCTTCTTCTTGCCCCTCTACCTTCTACTGTCCATACTTGACACACACTTGCATTACAGTCCTTGTAGTGGAATTAATACGGCGGGCAATTTCTCTCGATAAGCAACAATTTGACCTCGGTCAAAATCGCTCAAATAGTGATATTGTGGACGTCTTTTAACTCCAGGCATTTTGTTTAAGCTTAACACAGTCAACGAAAACACGAAAACTAAAAACATCTGTACTAAGCAGCTCTTATAAATAGTTTTATTAAAAAAAAAAAAATGAAATAGTTTTTTGTCACAGTAAATATAGAAGGCATGTTTTAAATATAGCGACTCTGTTGCGAAAAGATGAATTCCAAAAAATCATTCCTTCTTGGTGTAACGCTTCTAATGTCATTGAGTATATTTGGAATGGTATACAACTGAAAAAACGACTGTTCCTGTAAAAACAATTTAATAGCTAACTCAATACTAGCTTACAGTATCAATTTTTATAGAAACAAATACTAGGGTGTAAAGTGGATCTTAAAGCAGCGTACGATACAGTTCCGAGGAAGAGTTTGGTAGAGTGCTTGAAAAGGAAAGGAGTAAGTGATGAAATGGTAGAGTGGATAAGAAGAGTGTATGTAGAAACGTGGGCTGTGGCGAAAGTGGGAATGAATGTATCAGAGAAATTTAGGACATGGATGGGGGCTGAGCCCTTTATTATTTAACCTATACACAAGCGAGTTAGAAGAAGTACTCAGAAAAGGGCAGGCGGGTGGGGTAGTGATTGGAAGAAGCAAAGCGTGGATGTTGGCATATGCGGATGATGTAGTATTGATGGCGAGAGATTGGGAAGGGATGAAAGATATGCTTAAGAGAGTAGAGAGGTATAGTCTGTTCGTTGGATCTTTTGTCGTACGTCACAAATTATCGCTTCGAGAAACGACGCAAAAACATTCAGTCTGATAAAGTAAACCAAATGCGTTAGAAAAAGAACGCACTCTAAAACTTTCGTCGTTTTTTGAAGCGATAGTTTGTGACGTACGACGAAAGATCCAACGAACAGACTATATATGGATAAGAGAGGACTAAGGGTGAACGTTGGGAAAACGAAGTGGATGAGATTTAGAAATAAAGGAAGGGAAGGAAGAGTGAAAGAGTTTTAATGTAAGGGGGAAGTAATTGAGAGAGTTAAGGTATTTAAGTATTTGGGTTTTATTTTTAAAAGCACAGGCGGAAAGTGGGTGCAAGGGAAGGCAAGGAAAGCGTGGGGTATTGTGTTGGGGAAATGGATGGCGAATAATTTCAGAGTGGCATGTAAACTGTGGGATGCGTGTGTGAGGCCGATTTTAATGTATGGGGTGGAAGTATGGGGGACAAGTGGGTATGAATGCGTAGAGAGAGAGCAGTTGTGGTTCCTGAAACATATGTTGGGGTTTGAAAAGTTGACACCCCGGTACATACTGTTTCAGGAAACCAACAGAATGAGTCTGCAGATTGAGGCAATGAAGAGAATGGCGAGTTATGAGATGAAAGTGTGTGGATTAGAAAAGGAAAGAATGGTTAAAGAGTTATGGATAACGTGCTTAGGAATAGCGAAATCTAAGTGGAGAGTAGAGCGAAGGAAAATGTATGAAAGGGTAGGGGTGTCGGATTGTGAAGTGAAGGAATGGTTAGAGCGTGGAGTGAAAGAGAAGAGGAAGAAAATGGAAATTCAGGGAAGGCAGGGATGTATTCCAAGAAGTGCATATAATGATATGCTTGAAAGGTGGCAGGTGCACGGGAGGACGCCAAGATATGTAACAACGAACTAAGTAGGGAGGAAAAGGTCATCTGGCTCAGGCGAGAGAGGAAGGAAGAGCTGGATGGGATAAAAGTATATTAGATGTGTGCTATGTGGGAGTGGAAAGGATATGTGGAGACATTTAGCAGAGGAGTGTGAGGAATGGGTGGGAAACAACAAAAAAGTGACTAAATGGATGAGAGAGGATGGGGCCGTGGTAAATATTCTGATGAGATTGAAGTGGGAGAAAGAAGTTAGAAGGGAGTAAAAAAGCAAGAAAGTGTATAGGATTATATTTGTATGAATAATTGTATGCCAATAAAGGTATTTTTTTTTACTTGGGAGTATTTCTGATAAGGTACTAAATATCATAGATGTGTTCATCATCATGCTCCTTTATTATATTCTCCATAAAATCACATACAGCTGCTACCAAGAAAGCTAAGCATCATGAATGCTAACAAAAATGTAAACAGACCAGTAAAAATGTTAAAAAATATGATAGCTCTTTTCTATGAGTTCAAACATTAGACAATCAGAAATGTCTACATTATGACTTCCGATTACCTACTATTGTAATTATATACAATGGATATATCTACAAGATTATAGATTATAAAGAAGATGGCACAAACTACCTGAAATTGATATGTTTTTTGTTTTGCTAATGTAAGATTAATTTTTCATCATTAGAAACTATAAAGGTGGAATCCAGAAAATTCGAAAGAGGCTTCATAAAAGTAATCTAATTAAGATCACAAGAATTTCTTTTTAGGTAATCCTAAAATAAGGAAGCAAGCATCATCATTAATTCTTTTGAAATACTGAAGCTTCTTCAAAACTTGATAAATAGAAATGCCACATTTGCAACAAGAATTGAATACAGAAAAGGAAACCAGTATCGATTATATATTTTTTTTAAACTAAATACGAGTTCTTTCTGCACTTTTTTTCCCAGACCTTCTGCACCACGATGAACAATTAGCGTAAACGGTGGTCGTTAATTAGCGTCGACGTTCAATTGTTGCAGCGGCGATAATTAGCCGCTGATTATTTCCCGCTCGCAGGCAAGAGGCTGCGCCCGTCAGTCAAATCGTCATCGAAACCGCCGGATAATAAATGTACGCGTGCAAACATTAGCTGTCGAAATGTGTGCAAATCGCCGACGTGTTTGGATACCTGTTGATATTTCCGGCGATCAATCGCTCGCGCTCTCGCGAGGAGCGGTGCGAAAATTTCGCGCGCGCCTTGCCAAAGGTCGCGCAATAACTGTAAATTCCGAAAATAATACTCCTCGTCCCGAAATAACGGTCGTCCAGAAACAAAACAACAAATCGTTGTGTGTATGTTTCTGCTTGCTGTCGCTCGACTACAGTTTCCTTTTTCTGTCACGAATACAGTGTTATCTAAAATCTAATTTTATTATCACACAAATATTATGTAATTAGATTATAGAAATTAATTATATAATACCAATAAATGTGCTTACATGTAAACTAAGAAATATCGATGCACCCTTCTACGTCCATCATTCTTCCATAAACAAAACCTGGATTCATCGCTTAACTCGATGTTGTTCCATTCTTCAACCCAACCCTGCCGCTCTTGACACCAAGCTAGACGAACAGCTTACTGAGGTGGGGTTAGTGGAAGACGTCTAAATGGACGATAAGAATGGAGGCCAAAGGACGCAATTCATCGATACATGATCGCTATTGAAATCTGGCGATTTACAGCTCTTACCCAATCTATGGCAACGTACCTAGTTTGAAATAGGTTCTGTGTGGCCATTCGTCTCGAAGCCGATCTTCACGGGTGTTACTACGTCGGAAAGGTCGATGTCACTATATATCTTCATCTGACCAGGAAGACCATATTCTCGCCTCAGTTTCACTCTTCTGCCAATTTCGCGTAACTATAAACCTGCTTCTTTCATACCGATAATTCGACCCCCATCAAACTCCGAAGTTTGGGAAAAAATTGGGTGTTGTCTTACTCTGGGCATTATGAACTGTCACTGTGACTTCAGAATTAAACTGCTGATAAATTCTAAGTAAGTATTCTTCAATGCCCATATAAAAAGCTTTGGAATTTTTATATAACCATGACGGAAAAACCTCAACTTTTTTTAATGTACCAACGAATAAACAATTATTTTCTCCAAGTTTCATATCAATCGTATAATTCTTTCAGGGTGGTGCATTTCATAACAAAATGGGCGTATATACTTGCCTCTTTTTAAATTTGTCTCTTTTATATTGGAATACTCTATGTATAAAACCAAGGAATTATAACTGCGTTGTAGCGCGTTACACGTGCTTACCGCATAGAAATTAGCATAGTGTTAGAGCCTTGAACAACAAAGAACGCATTCTGTCGGCCGCTCACTTGCCATCGGAAAAACGAGCAGGCAAAAAAGAAACACAGGAACGAATGATGAATGGCAGTATTCAATTTGATGCCCGCATTTTATGGGGCACTGGGGTGGGAATTGAAAAAAAATGTATTAACCCTCATCATTAAATAGTCATGTAGTGCGTGTGTTGTACCAGCACACGAGTAGGCCGTGATTTATTCGAATAAATATTTACACAATAGTATGTTAATTATTTCATCGCAGGAGCTGTTTTTATAATTGATTGAAATTGATCAATAATAAACTCGTTAAATTAATGGTATTATTTTAAATATATGTATGGGATGCCGCAAGGGTCTAATTTAGGACCGCTGCTATTATATTCAACCTTATCTAAAGTATGTATAATTTTATACATTTTAAGTTATTGTTTTCCTCTAATTAACAACTACCGTAAGGTTTTAAGCTCTTCGAATCTCATCATATTTTATATATTTGCCTTTACTATGACAGACAATTTTGTTTTTAATACCTCCAGCCTTAAGAAGATATGTGTTGTTATATTTTATAGTGAATTCTAATTCAGCTTGCCGCTTCAGCTTTCCCAATTACCATATTTTTGAGCTGCTTCGAGTGATTCCTCTCCTCTATTATTATATTTCTGCCTTGAGTGAAATACAATATTTCAAGTATCTTCTCTTGATACGGAAATATACTTTAAGAAGCTTTAGTCTTTTACCCAAACGATCTACTTGTGCTGGTCTAAATTCGATCTGATTGATCGTCAATTAATTTTTTACCTATCTCTTAATCTGCTCATAGGACGCGGGTTTGACTAGGACTTTTAATTTAATTAATTTGCATTTAATTAGCTAATAAAATGGAAAGAACAATATTTACTTAATAGATATCACAAAAAATATAATTTAAAACAATGAAATATACTAAATCACCACCCTACCCATTTCACTTCTACAAATACCTAAGTTAGGCATCATCTTCGACTTTTAACTCTTCTTCTCCACCCAAGAACAATCTATAAAAAAACAACGTCAAAACTAAAGCTTGGACTTATTATAAGAATCAGGAAGTATTAAACAGCCAGTAATACATTCAGGGTGGTCCAAAAGTCCCGCTACCATTTTGATTGCCAATAACTTTGCTCAAAGAAAAGATAAGTAGGTTTGGTTTTCATAAAAAGTTTATTTGGTCTTTACATTTTTTTCCGTTATGATTGGAAAATTATATCGACTAAATGGTGACCGCGATTCGCTATGCAACTTTCGGCTCTTTTTAGGGCATTTTTCATGGCATCCTTCAACATATCTGGCTGAATTTCTTCAAATTCGTGACGGATATTGTCTTTAAGATGTTGAATCGTTTGGGGCTTATTCACATAAACTTTTGATTAAAAAAAAACCCATAAGACAAAGTCTGTTGCTGTTAAATCCGAAGATCTGGCTGGCCATGCTAAATCGCCACCTCGTGAAATTAGTCTTCGTGGAAAAACGTCATTCAATAATTGAATTGTTGAACGAGCTGTGTATGCTGTGGCCCCATCTTGCTGAAACCACATGTCCTCTAGTCCTTGCTCTTGCATTTCAGGCACAAGAAAATTTCGAATCATGTATTGGTACCGTTCAGCATTAACAGTAACGCCAACACCTTGGTCATTTAAAAAAAAAAAATAGGGACCAATGATGTTTCCAGCATGAATACCACACCATACAGTTGTTTTGAGTGGATGCAATGATGTTTCATGAATTAATTGAGGATTGTGTGTTCCCCAAAATCGACTGTTCTGTTTATTGACTGAACGATTAGGATATTTTTGACGCAATTTCCGCTGAGTGGCAATAATGGAACGATTATTTTCAATATATATTGTCACTATTTCTGCTCGTTCTTGTGGCGTATATTTATCCATAATAAAATTTGGACGTCTACACAACACAATGGTTAAATCGAAACTGAGCTAAATGTCACAGAACCAAGATGGCGCGCAATCAAAATGGAAGCGAGACTTTTGCCCCACCTGTTGTAAGTCAATATGTCTTATAGACTAGGATGTTTATGTTTATGTTTATGTTTATGTTTATTTCTTTTAATTCTGTGCTAACAAAACAGCCTAACACATACAAAAAATACATAAATAATATTAATTACATAATTTAGACCGCACGAGAATTGGGCATTGAGTTCATCCTAGATGATCTTCCACTCGTACCTCGAAGTATTCTTCTGCTGACGCCCATGCAGGAACGCATCAGAAACCAATATTTAGGTGAATTTTATCCTTCCAACGATATCAATCTCTTCACCCTTCATCACTCCAACGTAGCCAAAAGATCAGCTTTATAAACTCTTTCCAAGCTAAGACAACCTATTAACATTAACCCACTCCATAATTCATCCAACCAATTTATGAAACCAAGTTTCCTTACAATTTAAAAATATCACAGATTTCGGTTACATAATCAAAATATAATAAGCTAAGAAATAATAAAACTATAAGATAAGTTGAAGACTTTCAATTTGAATTGAATTTTAAATTTATAAAGTGAAGTCAATAATACACAAATATAAAAAAGGAACAACAGATTAACAAAATGCCCATATAAGAAAAAAAACTGAATACAGAAGATGGAATTTTTTAGACTTTAATATTTTTCATATCTTTAGGCTTTCTTCTATGCGTATTTTTGTCTTATTTCATACAGATAAATTGAAAATTACTTTAAAAAGGCAGAAGCAGAAAATAATGAAATAGAATAGGTAGATTATACTTCAAGAAAATTAAACGATCAACAAAAGACCTACAAACCAGAAACAAAAGAGGGGCAGTTGACAGGTAACCTAGGCAAATAGAACCATTTTTCTTCTGTATTTTTTTGTCTTCAATCTGTATTTTTTTTCATTTTAGTTTACAAAAAACTGTAAAACGAACCATCCTAAAGACATCCAAAATATCCAACTAAAGAAACAAAAAGGGGATAATAAAGAAAGATAAGAAATAAATAATGTGGATAATACATACAGAATCCATTATAAAAGTAATGCGCGTTTTCTGGGAAAGATATGTTTATTGATAGTGCCGGTACAAATACTTAAAATTCTTCAAAATACTCTCTTTCAACATCAATACATTAGCCGAGCTGGGGGACCACGGGTTGTTGCTCCGGGCTAGAAAATTGGTAACTATTGTATGAAGGCCGTGTGGCTTGGGGATTCTCATGGTGGAGCCTGACAGTGTCTTTTATGCTCTCACGCGCGTTTCAATCTCTTGAGCACTTGCAGATAAAAGGCTGAGTTGATCTGGATTGGATCTGGATTGAGTTTGCCAAGGGTGATCAAATCATTGACCAGAGCACTTATTCCTCACTAGGCCCATTGTGCTGAGTTGACAGATTCTCCCTGCGGTACAAATTCAAAATGGACGATTCCTCGGATGTCAAAAAAGCCGTTCTTGGGTGTCCAGAACGGGGTTCGTCGGCGATCTCTTCCTTGTGTAATCTCCCGTACTGGAATGTTTCGGTTGTATTCTTTCCAATCCGCACACAAAAATTTATTGCGTGTCGCTGTTCAAGGTACGTGTTTATTAAGACTGCTCGGAGCAAACTGGCGACCTGCTGCATTGGAAGGGCAGAACCTGAACCACATTTCCCGAACTTTTTTACCCCGCTGCGATGGATAGTCGCGTCACAATTAAATCATGCGCATTACTTTCATAATAGACCCTGTAGCTAAAGCAAACTAAACGCTTGACAAGAAACACATAAATAAAAAACAAAAGTGAGACAAATTATAGGTAAAATACTTTCAAAAGAGAAGAAGTATTAAAAATATTACAGTAAAAAACCAGTCATATAATAAATTTTTGAAGAAATACAAAACATTAAAATGCAGTAACAAAAATAAGAAATATTAAATGAAAATAAATAAGTTAATAAATTTACGTTTTCTATTCTTAAGCGATAACTTAAACAAAACCTTTAATCTATATAATCTATGTGTTGTTTATGTATGTAGAAATCTAAACACAAATTGTATTACTGTTTCGCTGTCAACAACAAATATAATTCAATGTTTTCACATAATTATTGTTGCAATTCTTGCTACGGCAGGTCCTTATACGAGGTTTGCTATTTAAATTTCGGCAATAGCGAATAAAAAAGAATAAATAATTTGTCATATATGGGTGTCTTACTTTCAAAATACTCTCCATGAAGATCAATACATTTTTGCATGCGCTTGAAACAATTTTCTAAGCATTTTTCCACTCCGATTGAGGTACCTCCAAAATTGGAATTCTGAACGCATCAACCTCTTCTTCATGCGTGGAAAAACGTTGGTCTTGTAAATTATTTATGATTTGCGGGAGTACCAAGAAGTCATTGGGCTGTGCGGCGAATGACTTATCAATTCAACTATTTTCAATTTTTTAAAAGTTTTTTGTTTGAGCGGTATTCGAGAGCTCTCATTCTTCTAGTGGAGAATCATGCATCTTTGGTGTTTGGTTTCTTACAAACAAATGCTTATATAACATTTAGAATTGACCATAAATCATTGCAATAATTGTAAAGATGCCACGTCCAGTTTTTCCGATAAAGAATTCGTCCATTTGCCGAAAATGTTTCGTGCATGGACAACTTTTGTTTAATTTGGCACATCTTGAGAGACCCATACAGTCTGTTACTTTCCGGCTCATACGCTTATATCTGTTACCTGTTACGATATCATAGGCGTGTTTTAAAGTACTGCAACTGTATTTCTTGAGCATTTCTTTCGACCAATCGACATGACCCTTTATTTAAGTGAATGTTAAATTATGAGTGATCCAATGCGAAAAACATTGTTTGACAATCAAATATTCATGCAATATAGAATCTATGCTGGTTCCACTAAAGCAATCTCACGATCAGGCACACATCAGGGTTGTAAAACCAACTAAGGATAATAAAGTTATCTTAATATTGGACGGTCATACAACTCATTCAAAAAATTTGGATGCTATAATATACGCTCAAGAATATGGTATAGTTATGATTTCCCTCCCAGCGCATACCTCTCATGAATTGCAGTCTCTTGAAGTGTCATTAAACAATTATTATATAGAGGAAACAGACAAGTGGATGTGTCCAAATTCAGGAAGATGCGTAACAACATTTCAAGTATAGCATATTCTCGAGCAGCCACTGTTGGTACCGCCATAAACGGATTTCGGAAAACTGGCATTTTTCCTTTAAATGCATCTATTTTTGAAAGTTCAGAATTTGTAAGGAACACTAGAGATGCCTGCAACGGCTACTGTGTCTGAACAAATTAACGGATTCAAGGTAGTATGAAATTCATATAGATCAAATATGTTCAAGTGCCAAAAACGTTGTGCACAAATTAAAAGAAAGAAGCAGACCTACTCAATGTGCTAAAGAAATAACATCAAGCTATCAATTAACCCTAGAATCAACGAACAAAATATCAACAAAAGAAAAGCGAAGAAAGAAGACCGACAGTTTAAATAATTAATATTGTAAATTGTGTGAAAAAGCTGTGAAAGAAGACATGATAAGATGAATTGTTTGCAAAGACTGGATTCATGAATACTGTGCAGGTGTCAGCAAATCTTTGAAAAGATATATTGGCGATACTTGTAGATCTTGAGTATTTATCTGGTCAAATTCAAATAAAAATATTCCGATTTGAATAAATCCTTTATTACAGACATTGCAACTAGGTGAAATCACCATATTATGTACATACAAATTTGCAGTGGTCCAATAATAGCAGCTTGATGGCCTAATCAAGCTGCCAGTGGTTCAATGATACCAACAATTAAAAATATAATAAACATAATATATATGGCGTCTATATAAATTACTAATCAAGAGTTTTTACTAATTCCAGTTTATAAGTTACCTATAATGCTAAACAATTAAGTGGTCCAATGATCGCAACCTTAACCTGATGGTTTTTAATACTGCTTCATCGTCAAAAGCGAATTATGTTCATCTATTGCTGAGATAATCTATGAGGAAAGTTGTAAAAAATAATCAGACATAATTTTTAGCCGACATCAATTTCATCAAATTTAACTCTACTTAAAAAAGTCGAACTTTACGTTATGGACATCGGTTGTCAAATGACAGCACCTGGATTGTCTATTCTCGAAATAAAACAGGGAACCCTCGTAATTATCGGTTGTTGGTCACTCAATCAAGGGGAGGTTCTCATGTGACTGCCCAAAAATGCCCAAAGTTTGGACTTATTTTCTGGGCTGGTCAAAGTACATCTATAAAAACTGGTTGGGACATCAGAATACTGGTACATTTATCTTAATTTTGAACAATTTTGGTAAAAGAAACAAAATGTCAGCCGTGATGAATATTTATAATGGACCATGTCAGCGCGAAATCGATAAATGGTGTGCATCACTGCGTCTCTGTAACGATATGTAACTTAAAAAGGAGAGCAATGTCATAAAGTCAACTAAATCATTGGGATACTGAACCTATAAAACTTGAAAATAACTGAAAATTTGACTATTTGGCACCGTCTAAAACTTTTAAGTCGATTTTTCAGCATACTTTTTCCACTTTAGAGGCGCATAAAAAATAGTTTTAAAAACTATTTGTACATTTTATAGGTTCAGTATCCCAAAAAATGTTTCTAATCTATTGGCGAAAACTAGAAGATTGTTCATTGAACCGTTCTCAAATTAGCGTGCACACCGTTTTGAAATATCGTGTTTCGAGAAAAACGCGTTTAAAGTTTTGGCAATAGTTTCGATCGAATATTAGTCCAAAAATATCAATTCTTTCTAACAATGACATGATACAATAGGATTTGGACCCCGCTGAATACGAATCTGAAGTCAGTTTTTCAAAATTCCAAATGGCTGATCCAATATGGCGGATCAAAAAAAAAACATTTTCAATTTCATGAAAAATTAGAACATAACGGGTTTCTCTATATTTGAAGATGGATTTATGGTACTAAAATAAAAAAAAACAAAATGGCTAATTCAATATGGCGGACCAAAAAAGTATCTTTCACTCATTTCGACCGAATTTTTTTGTTTTTTACTATTTTTGCCAGGGCTGTATAGTATGCCCTCTTCCAAGTCAAATTGCTTCTGCTGGGCGATTGCTCGATTTTTTTCTCCAGATGAGCCATCCATGCGCGTACATGCAGACCTTCCGTTCGTCAGCCTGCAGACGTTGCTCGTCGAAAGCTCGGGCGAAATGAACGACTGCCAGTCCAACAGCAACTCCCATCGCGTTCAATGTCTTCAACAAAGAGGAAGTGCCTTCATTGAATACATTTGTAGATAGAGCAGTGACACTGTTGATGGTTTCAGTAGACGAATGTAAATGTTTCGGGGTCAGTGTCCAAACATAGGCGTTGAAACATTCGTTTCCTCCGAGGCAGCGACGAAGCAAATCATCCCCGGAAAGAGCTTCGTAGACGGGTTTTATGGCATCTTGAACGGTCTCCTGAAGATTGAATGAATCCAATTCGCCCTTCGCCTCCGCCACACGCCACTTGCATCTGCTGTTGACACCTTTTGGACACTTTGCATGCTGCGAAGCCTCATCGGTGGAGCATTTGTGGAGGAATGTAGTCCAGACAGCATCCTTCATCTTCGCTGCAGAGTCAGTGTTTCTTCGAATCGCCAGTCCATAATAGGTAGTCAGATCCGCTATCAGTTTATTCGTCAGCTTACTCGCGCCTTTTCCTCAGAGTCCCCTGTTTTTTTTTCACCGCTCGCAGTCGGCTGCCTATTCTTTTCTGGACGTGGCCCACGCACTCCTTCTTCTGCACAGTGCTGTCTTGCCGGGACAAAAGTTCAAACAATGGCTCGTAGAAACTTTTCTTATGCGCGGATCAAAAAATCCTTTTCTCACAATATAGTAGACACTCGTACCTTTCAAAAAATGGAAAAAAATCGATTTTTTAAAAATTTTGCATGAGAACTTAAGGAATTTAGTACAACAATTTTTGTATCTTGTTAATCACAAAATATAAAACTCCTTCGCTTACAGTAATTTTTCATCACTCACCATCATTAGTTGCCATGACAACAAACTATCAAACGAATGAATGAATTAATTGATGAATATATAAGTTTACCTATCGACTAAAAGTATAATAAGTGGGTCGTTATTGAAATAATAACATTGTTAGTTTAAAAATACTAATCCCATACCCCCAACATTTTAAAAAAATATTTATTTATACAATAATCAACATCCTTTCAGTATTTTAATATGTAGTTTCCGTTTTGTATAAGGATCATACGAAAAGAGAGATGAGTTGTCATATAAATCGACCGCCAGTTAATTTTGCTAACCATTGATCAAATTTTTGATGTTATCATCTGCTTTCTGTCTAATAAGTTTAATAAAGAGGTTATGATAGACTGCGTCAGGTCGTGGTTATGTAGGTACGTGGATGAGACACATATGGTATATATATTTCATATTTAAATTTTTCCTTCAAAGAGAAAACAGCTTAAGAGATTTGTTGTTTTATTTTGGATTATGACTTACTTAACACGTTAAGCGCTATGTGCATATATTTTATGCACAGAAACATTTTCGGTTGTTGCTATGTGCATATATTTTATGCACAGAAACATTTTCGGTTGTTGCTATGTGCATATATTTTATGCACAGAAACATTTTCGGTTGTTGCTATGTGCATATATTTTATGCACAGCAACATTTTCGGTTGTTGCTATGTGCATATATTTTATGCACAGAAACATTTTCGGTTGTTGCTATGTGCATATATTTTATGCACAGAAACATTTTCGGTTGTTGCTATGTGCATATACAGGGTGAGTCGGGAGGAGCGCACCAAACTCTAGGAGTCTATTATACACGTGAAAATAATGTAAAAAAACTCATTTGTTCTTATCCGATTTTCATTTGTTTTCAAGTTATGGCGTAACTAAAAATGTTCATCTAGCTTTCCACTTCTATCTGAATTTTAACATTATCAAAGTATGCCATGTTCGAGGCTTATAAACATTTGATAATTCTGACGTTTTGATGAACTGTCAGTGTACGGTGAACAGTAACTGAACGTTTAAGTTCGAATTAATGTGATTGTTAGTGTTGCAAAATGCCACATACTTATTCAAATTTAGAATATGCAAACATGGTGTTTGTATATGGTTTCTGTAATGGAAATGCTACAGCTGCTGTTGAAGAATATCGTGAACGTTTTCCACACCAAAGACATCCTGATAAAAACATATTTATTAGGGTTTTCAACAAATTGTGCGAGACTGGTAAGCTTCCCAGTGCTAACATAACATCTGAGCGCGCTACTCGACAAGATTTTGTAGAAGTAGAAAATATTCTGCATCTAGTAGAAGAAGATGCAACTACTAGCTCACGGAGAATTGCCACTCAATTGGCAATTCCACAAAAAAGAGTGATGAACACGCTACACGAGCAAGGCTTATATCCTTATCACGTTCAGAGAGTACAGCACCTACAACCAGGGGATTACGCTAACCGTACGGAATTTTGTCGGTGGATAAATAATAATCATCGTAATGTATCGAGTATACTCTTTACGGATGAAGCTACATTTACCCGTGATGGCATTAACAACACTCGTAACTCTCATGTATGGTCTGATGAAAATCCCCACGCAACAGTCGAAAGCAATTTTCAACATCGGTTTTCTGTAAACGTGTGGTGTGGTATGGTTGACAGTTATTTAATCGGCCCTATCATTTTGGAGAATCGTCTCACAGGAGGCAACTACCTCAATTTTTTACAAAATGAATTACAAGGCCTGCTAGAAGATGTTCCTATAAATATTAGAATGCAGATGTACTATCAGCACGATGGAGCTCCTGCACATGTCGCTCGTCAAGTCAAGCAACATTTGGACGAACGTTTTCCAGGGCGTTGGATTGGTCGTGGAGGTCCTATTAATTGGCCTGCAAGATCTCCAGACCTCACACCACTAGATTTTTGTTTATGGGGCTGGATGAAAAATGAAGTCTACAAAATAAAAGTGGACACACGGGGATCACTAATTAGACGAATTGAGAATACTGCAGCCCATATAAAAAAAGAAAGAAATGAATCAATTGGGAGAGCAACAAACGCTCTTCGTAAACGAAGCAGAAAATGTTTAGAAGTCAATGGCGGTATTTTTGAACATTTGTTGAAAGAACGCTATGATTAAGAAATTTTTTTTTTATAATAACTTGTTTATTTGTTAATATGCTATAACTTGAAAACAAATTAAAATCGGATAAGAACAAATGAGTTTGTTTACATTATTTTCACGTGTATAATACACTCCTAGAGTTTGGTGCGCTCCTCCCGACTCACCCTGTATATAATGCACGTATTTATCTAATGACGTGTGCTCTCACCGCTCTCGGTGGCCGCGTTCACAACTATATCCCACCACCCCCTCAGCACGCTCGATCACCCGCGCTCACAGAGCTTCTCTCACATCCGTCCGATTGCAGGGCCTAGCGTCCATATAAAGGTTTCAAAAATAATACTGCGCGCTTAACGTGTTAAAGACTCATTCCATCACATCTCTCTCTCACCGCCTGTCACTATCTTTAAATGCCTTCTTTATTTGTTGTGACACTCTAAAAAGGCAGGATACAAGTCATGTTGTTCATTTTGTTTTTCTACAGTAGCGTTAATGCAAGTGGTTGCTGACAATGTAATAGAAATCAGGTTGGAAAACATGTTGAAAATTGTTACATAAAACGCAATGGCTAATTACCATTGCGGGACCTGAACGTTCAACATCATGGATATTTCTTCTTCCAACACTTCGCACATTTTCTTCTTCAATGAGTTACCGATAGACTTTAACAGGATGAATGTTTTTTTTAAGGTCATTAGCTTGAAATCTATTAAAGCACCAGGCCCAGATGGCATTTTCCCTGCACTGCTGCAGCTGAAAAACTTCTTGATTATCGGGATTAGTAATGGATTAATGGAATTATTAAATTGCTGCACAATATTCACTACTTCCGCTAACAACATTGACAAATGTGCAGGGTACTCGGTAATAAGTTAAATAACCGTGGATAAGTGGCGCCCTCTGTTAACGTATTGTGGTTTTTATTTTTAAAAGTCCCTCGTAATATTATAATTTATTATTTATTGTTTGTATTTATGTGATTTATTATTTATAATATGAAAATAAATAATAAGCATGTAATCTTGATTAATCATTATTTTCTAATTTCTGTATTTTTAGTTTGTAGAATTATCAATTGAGCAATTCTATTTTTTTGTAACAATTATGTTCTATATAAGGATATTTATTATCATCACATACGTAGATAATCCGAGGCATATAACGACACAATGTATAAATAATAAGTTTTAATCTTTGCACAATGGTTGGAATAAAAGCGCAGAAATCCCTTTTAAGCGGTTAGACAAACAACGCAACACTTCGCCGTAATATGAGAAAACGGCGGTTTGTTGTTATTATTTACAGGGGCGCGTGCCGTTTGCCCTCGAGACCCTTTAAAATATTTACAGGCCTTTAAAAAAATCTCCATTTCACACGCGCTGCTGACATAAAGCAAAAGGGAAACGCGAGGGCGGCGGAGAAAGATGGGAACGAGGGGGTGCGAAAGATGTTTGTAAATAACTCACTCTCGTGTATTTATTTGAATAAAATATACGCTCGTGTTTGCATAAGAATGAATGCATGGAACGTTATATTACTGCTACTGCTGGAAATCGCGCAGATTGTTCTTTTAAGGCAACCGCAAATGACTCATTTTGCGGATTTTGCGGAATCGGCCGGAGGTTGTAAATGCGCATCGGCGGCAGTTAGTACATAAACACAGATGTCTTGCCTAATTTTAATGCGCCTCAGTAACCCAATTTGTATGTAGCATGTGTTGTTGATTTCACAAATCAAAATTAAACATGTCGAGTATTTCAGTTAAATGATAAATCAAATGCTTGTGGGAATATTATTAAATTAATAATACGTAATTTTAACAAACAGTGTATGTGTGTGCGACACTGATTCCCAGTGTGAATCGTAATCGGAATAGAGAGGACGTCGTCGTGTTTGTTTCCAGTGTGTCTAATTTGAAATTCATTGCAGTATTCGCATTACTGCCGGTTCCGCGAGTTCTGCTTTGCCATTCATGGTTATACCGTGTGTAAACTGCAGCCAGCCAGCCATCCAGTCAGCCGTTCGAATGGCTCGGGGCCCTGGAAATTGCTTCTATTAAATTACCCTGATTTAATAATGACGAGCCGGTTAGGTGTTAACGTCTTCGAGCACTCTGCTTTATCGCGTTATTGCTAACTGATGGTTTTGATTTTACGTTTTTAATGTATTTATTAAACATGCACTTATTTTAAATAAACCAATGCGCAGGGATCTTAAGTCGTTTCTTAGTTAGTTTGTACACATTTTTAGACATTTATCTTTGGAAGAAATGACGTTTTTTTACTTCTAACCAGTTAAAAGGTCTAAAAAGTCTGTTGAAGAATGTAGCCAAAAATTCGATGTAAGATAAACGCTAGAATAGGGTGTTGAAGAGAAAGAGTCTAGCAAGACAGCTAAGCTTTCGTTCTAAATGTCTGAAGGATGCTGCTAGTATTCGACGAAAATCGCCAGATGTTGCAGAAAATATAAAAATGTCCACAAAATAGTTTTAAAAGGTCGCAAAATGAAATTGAATGAGATAGTTGACACCTTGAAGATATCATAAGTGTCTTTATAATTTTGGGCATGCGCAAGTTGCTTTCGAAGTGAGTTCCGCGTTTGCTCACACCTGACCAGAAACAACGCGTCGATGATTTAGATCGCTTTTTGGAGCTGTTCAATATAAAGTATTTCTTACGTCGCTATGTGACATTGAATGAAAAATGGATCCACCTGAATCAAAAAGATCGTCAGCTGAGTGGACAACAGCCGGTTAAAATCGTCCAAAACGACCAAAAACTCAAAAATCGTCTAGTAAGACGTATTTTGGGACACGCATGAAATTTTGTTCATTGATTATCTTGAGAAAGGAAATTCTATCAATTGTGAATATTACATGGCACTATTGGATCAATGGAGTATAGAAATCAAGAAAAAAAGAAGATAAAAAGTAGAGCAGATCTATCAATAGTAGTAGTGTTTGGATGTCGACCACGGTGTCCTCCCACCGTATTATTTGTGTACTTGTGTGCATGTATAAATGAACTAACATTTTGATTATTATGTATAAACGAATATCTTCATTGCAAAGACTGCAGATTATAAGTGCATTTAATCTCTCTAATACTATTTGTTATCAGCTTCGCGCGTTTTTCGTCATGATTCAACGCATTTTTCAATTATGTTACGATTTCAAATCGACCGTGGGCGAGTGCATTTAGCGAGATAAGAACCGCGGTTTTGTTTGTGCATCATCGGCTTCGTGGAAACGGTACTGAAAAGTGCTAGTAGAGCTCTAGTGCTGTTCGCTATTTACGTGCAACGCGACCGATTTCCCAACTAGAGACCAACCAACCAACCAACCGACCGACCGACCATCTATAATTACATCAGCTGTCAAGGTCTCCTCCTCGTGTAGCGACGATAAAAATGTAAAGGTCACACGTCGCATTATTTATTTCATCGAGGGCAATGCCAATCTGGACTTCCAATACCTCGAATTCCATCCAAATTAAAAAAAAAAATTGAAGTGAAAAAATAAACACGTTTGCTTCCGTGTTTGGGCGAAAAATTTCTCGAAATTAAACAGAGATGGTATTCTCAGAAATTGTAGTACATTATAGTGTTTATAGAAATATATTTATAAACTTTAAAATTCGCTTTATTGGAATACATTGTATGGAAAATTGTTTATAGAGGGAATATTTATTTTATCTTACACCATTTATAGTTTAAATGTTTTGAAGAATTTAGCCTGTTCCTTATTAGGTTCTAGCAAGGGTCAAATGTTGGCCAGAATCTTACGAACAATAGATTTTTTTATCTTTGTGGAAGTCTGAGTTATCTCTTGAATGACTTTCTCATGTATCACTTGATGAAACATTTGCAACTATTACTGATGAAGGTTTAAATTAAACTATACTTGGTTTGTTTTCATCAGTAATAGTCTGAGTTGTCATTTTTTTAAAAATTTTAATATTCAAACTTTATCACCTTATCTTTCCAACAATTATTAAATTAGAAAACCTTAAAATGTTTGAAGGCATAACCCAATAGTTTTTAATATTGGATTGATGAAGTTGTTACTTGTTGAAGCTCAATATTATCACTTAATAAAACACTGACGTAATGTAAGGTTTCAAAAAATCGTATTATTGTTTTGTGGCGAAACAATTTTTGTAGAACAATAAAACGATTTTTTGAAACCTTACATTATGTCAGTGTTTTATTAAGTGCCAATGATTTCTATCTTACGTTAAGTAAAATAAACTACTTTAAATCATTAACTTAGAGAAACTACCTAGTTGACCTACCTTAATTCATTTTCCTTATGTATCAAATTATCTCTATAAAACTAAATTCGCACTAATAAAAATGCATCAAATATTACTCCTAACATAATTTAGCATATTAGTACCTTGTATATTTCGTTATGAAGGTCTTATCCATCACTCGTCAATGCTATCTATCTATTTATTTCAATCCACTTAAAAATTAATTTCAAAGTTATTCGGCCAATAATGGAATGTCACTTGAAATCGACGACCTTAACCTTGGTTATCTGTTCCAAAGTCGTTTACGCTAAACTATCTCTGTGTGCGAACGTACAGTTTAACAATAATTACTACGGAATTGCTCGGGAGTATATATTATAATCTATATGGGTAGCTTATTTCATACAAGTGTTTAAGTAAACAGCGTCCAGATTAAATTACTTCATCAGTCGGATACGGTTTAATGTAAATTAATTGCTTTTGTGTAATTCAATATCCCACGTGTATTACCTAGAGAAATAGCTGTTTCAACAAGTAATTTATTTTGTATTATTAAGACTAATTGTTGATTTACGTGTTTTCGTATTTTTATATTTAATGACAATTGGTTTTTTTTTTGTTTCAGGTGGGTGAAATAAGTATTGCAGTCAATAGTAAGTAAGTTACGTAAAAAAACGAAATGATCGGGATCGGAATGTTGAAATTTATAATTTATAACTATTAAATATTTACTTAAATGTAATTGATTCCTAAGGAAATCACTTACAAGAATATTAGAGATTTTATATTACTGTTGTTTTTAAAAATATGTTTTTATAAACGTTTATTTATGTAAAATTATCTTGGCTTCGATTCTAGTAGGTGGTTGATAATATCTTGAGGTATTGTATCCCAAGCAACTTGTAATTCGTGCTAAAGAACTTGCAATGACTGTGAAGAATTCTGCAAGCTCTTTAGTTTTCTTCTTTATAATGTCCCATACATGCTCAAAGGGCGAAAAATCAGGAGACTAGGATGGCCATTGCAAGATATTGACATTATCCTCTGCAAATCGGTCCATCGAAACTTTTGCAATATGGAAAAGTGAGCCTTCCAACTGCTGAAGAAACGGAAGTATGTGGGGTTCTATCATCTTATCCACATATCGTTAAGCGTTTATATTACCTCGCATGAACTTTCATATCGTACCATATCGTAATCCCTACAGACCTTTCAACACGTCTTCGTCTGACCCTTATATTCCTTATAAAAAAAAAAAAAAAAAAAAAAAAAGACCTTTATTGGCATATCCATTATACATAATATCATCTTTCCTACATATTATTTACCTATCTACCCCTACCCATCCCCCCCCCTTCTACCTCCTCTTCTCCTCTCTCTCTCCCTCCCCAATTTCTCCAAAGTCCTTACCCCCGCCCCATCTCTCTCATCCACTCCATCACCCTTCTACTCCCTTTCGCCCCCATCCATTCCTCCTTCACCCCCACGCATTCCTCCGCCAAGTGCCTCCACGTATCCTTCCCACGCTCACACAATACACACCTTCCATACTCTTCCCCCATCCATACCTTCCTTCCTCTCTCTTCCGATCCACACCTCGCCCTTGCCACAATCACCCTATCTTCCCTACTCCAACCCCTCTCTATCAAATACTTCGGTACCCTTCCATACACCTGCCACCTCCCATACATATCATTATACTCGCTTCTCTCTATACACCCTTGTCTTTCTTGTCCTTCCACCTCCTTCCCTTTTACCCTCACCCACTCGTCCACCTTCATCCCATTCCCTAGCCCTTCCATTAATTTCGCCTCTGACAAACCTACCCTCTCATACATTTTCCTCCTCTCACCCCTCCATCTACCCTCAACCCCACCCACGCTTGACAACCATATATCCTTCACCAATCTCTCTTCCCCCAATTCCCACAATCTCTTCTCATACCTCACCACCCTCACCATTGCCTCGCATTCTAACCTCTCTCTATTCGTCTCCTGCAGCACTATGTAACTGGGCGTGGACCTTTCCACCCCCAACATGCGCTTCAGGAACCACATCTGCTCCCTCTCTATACACTCATACCCTCTCGTCCCCCATACTTCCACTCCATACATCAGTATCGATCTCACACACGCATCCCATATCTTACACGCCACCCTCACATTATTCCTCATCCACTTCCCCCACTTCCCCCATGCCATTCCCCAAGCCTTCCTCGCCTTACTCTGCACCCATCTCACATGCTCCTCATATCCTCCCGTCCCTTTAAACCAAAACCCTAAATACTTAAAACTTTTCACCCTCTCAATAATCCCCCCCTTCCATTCCAACTCTTTCACCTTTCCCTCCCTCCCTTTTTTCCTGAACCTCACCCATTTCGTTTTCTCCACATTCACACTCATTCCTCTCCTATCCATGAACCTCTCCGCCCTTTTCAACATCGCTCTCATTCCCTCATACTCTTTCGCTACCAACACCATATCATCCGCATACGCCAGCATCCATACCTTACTCTTGCCCATCACTACTCCCCCCTCCTGCCCTTTCCTCATCACCTCTTCCATCTCACTCATATAAACATTAAATAACAGCGGGCTTAGCGGGCACCCCTGCCTCAATCCCTCCCACGTCCTGACACACTCCGACACCTCTGCCCCCACTTTCGCCACCACCCATGTCTCCTCGTACACTCTCCTCACCCACTCAACCATCCCCTCACTCACCCCTCTTCTCCTCAAACACTCTATCAATTTCACTCTCGGTACTGAGTCATATGCTGCTTTTAAATCTACAAACACCGCATACATACATCCTTTCTCCTCCATCACTCTCTCTACCATTCTTGCAAGGGTAAAGACTTGGTCCCTTGTCCCCCTCCCTCTTCTAAACCCCCCCTGCGTCTCCGGTAGTACCCCCTTCTCCTCCACCTTATATTTTATTTATATTTTATATTTTATTTATTTATTTATTGAAACTTTACAAAATCCTGTTATTATACATATAAAACTGTAAACTATATAAAAAATTACAATAATTTTGCTCACAGGACTTGCAGGCGGAGTTCACATTTCACAACTATGTGTTCTTCCACTCAGACCCAATAACTTTCCTCTTCTGTAGGTGTCTCTTAACTTTGGATGACGGAAATTCATCCAATGTGCATTTTTTTGCCATTTAGACAATATTCTAGCCATTTTTGGCTCATTTATTCCTACGCCACTATAGTTTCTGATGAAATCACAACCTTCAATTCAATTATATTCAAACGTTGCTATCGATGTTGAGCCATTAGTGGTAATATACCCAAAGACATTAGACGCGTTACACCCAGAAGGATTTATTTATTTAACTTGATGTTTTGTCAACTTGATAGCCTTATATCAAGAATGAAATGATCACATTTTCAAGAAATTTTATTAACAAACAAAAAAATTAATAATTTATTTGGCGACCCCTTTGCTGTATACATTCATGTAGACGTTTGGGCATCGACAATATGAGATGGTCGATGTCTTCTTGTGGCATCTCGTTCTAAGCAACTTTAATTGCAAGGATCAACTGTGCTAGAGTCTGTAAAGGACGGTGCAAAGTAAATAGTCTTCTTCCCATGATATCCCATACAAGTTCAATGGGATGAAGAAAGTTCATAGTTCGACGAGCAATATGGGGACGTGCGTTATCTTGCCTGGACGGCCATCTAAATAAGGCAATAAAGTCGGTCGTATGACGTCTTCAATAGAACGCGCAGCTGTGAATGAATAAAAGAGGTGATCGATTACCATAAGCAATAGCCCCCCAAACCATTACTCCAGCAGTCCTGTGTACATGTCTCTCAATAGCAAACCTAAGATCAGGTCGTTCTCCACGGTAGCGTCATCATGCCATTCTGCCTCCCAATGATGCCATTCTCTCAGAAGTCCAACCTTTGGCGACAGTGTTGCAAACAAAAGTTCTGATTTTGAAGTAAACCATGCAAAGAGTTACAGGATTAACTTCAATATCTAATAGATAGATCGGTAATTGATCTGGTACTGGAGAATCGGTCTTTTTTTTGCCATAAGTCGAAGATGGCAGTTTCGAACCTTATTTGGTCTTCTTTCTCCCTTTTGCTACCTTCTCTAGTCCTTATAGCCTTATAGTCGAGGCGGAAACATTTTGAGCGGGTGGTCTGCTTATAAAGATATGACGAAGGGTAAGAACCCTAAAGAAGGCAAGTGGCCGTTTGGATTCTAATTGATACACTATTTACTTTTATGATTGCTTAGCAGTACGTTAGTCCGTTGACCATGCACACTAAAGGAGTCACAATTATTTTTTTGTCGATTGTATGAACCTGATAATTAGAAGAACGTTTATTACTAACATATATTGTAATTTTGAGGCCAATCCTCTGATGAATTAATTCTTTACAATTTTTCAAACCGACGAAAGCAATTTTCATTAATTAATTCATGTTTGCTCTGATCTCGTTTTATTTTTCGTTATGATGCAGCAATTATTTTTATAGGAAATTAAAAACACGTTCACTGCTAACATATATTGTGAATTTAAGGTCAATCTCTAGATGAATTAATACTTTAGATTTTCTCAAACCGACGAAATCAATTTCCATTCATTAATTCATGTTTACTCCGATGCTGCTTTGTTTTCCGTTTAGCAAATCTTTTGGACGAATCACCCAGTAACCTTGTATATTCTCCTCATTCATTTATTGAAAGGAGAAGAAAAGAGTGTAATCATTCTTCAGATATTCCAAAGAGCCACCTACTCCCAAACAGGAGCTTTTTACTCGTTAGTGATGAGGAAGTTCATCAAAAACAGGAGGTTTTAGAATTGACAGTTCGCTCTACTTGTATGAAACAAAATTAAACAACAATTGGTTTTTTACTTTCCCTATATAGAATATTTATATGTATATGTATATTGTTTTAGTGAAGGTTTTTTGAACTTTTTTTTTAACGGAAATATCCATTTTGAGGTCCCCTGAGACCATTCTATTAATTTCTGGAGAAATTTTGATAAAACTTTAAACTTAAAGTCTTGTCGATAAAAACTGGAACTGAAAAGCCTTTGGTGAACATTCATAAACCGGAAGTGGATGTTTACTCGTGGCGTTTTTTGTTTTTATCGATATTTTTCTAAATTTGAATAATATTACAAAAACATTCAAACAAAAGTTAAATAGAATAAGAAACTGAACAAGTTTTATTACAACATTGTTTTCATTCAGATCTTAACTTACGAGAAAAACAAAATATATAACAAGTAATTGTAAAGAATTCAAAATTGTGCAAATTGTTTGCGCAAAAAGGCTCTTTGCACAAACCTCATAGTTTTCGAGAAAAATGTAAGGAATATACTACCATGGCCACATCACCATTTTTTTTTTACATTTTACAACTTTTAATTAAAACTCTTGCTTATGTTTTACTGATTGAGGGTGGGATAGAGGACACCCACCCACCCTACATATACGTACATGATAACTTTAAAACAAAAAAAAACCTTGTATGTAATAAAAAATAAAGCATAATCTAAATTTAAGTTTAAATATAAATGACCTTCTATAGCTAATCTCATTTAAGCTTGATTTAAAGCCTTTCCACGTATCATGTATATAATTTTTATTAATTTACACACTCACAAATTTTACTATGTCAATTTTCTTTTATTCAAATTTTGTAACTAAAGTTATTGCAAACCGCGAGGCGATCAGTAATTAAAGTTAATATGTATATGTAGGGTAGGTGGGTGGCCTCTATCCCACCATCCAATCAGCAAAACATCATCAAAAATTATTTGATACATTTGTATGAATAAATCTCTAAAAATTGCAATTATTTTGTGTTTATTTATATTTTACAATCTTTAATTAAAACCCCCGCTCATGTTGCACTCATTGGAGGGTGGGATAAATGCAACCCACCCACCCTACATATACATGATAACTTTAATTGCTAATCGTTGATGATTTTTCTGCTAAATACAATAAAACTCTTTATTTAATTAAACATAAAACAAAATCACAATTTAAGATTAAATATAAATGACTTTCTATAGTTAATCTTATCTAATTTAGATTTAAAGTCTGCCCACCCATCTAATTTACTCATTCAAACATTTTGCCTTTTTAGTTACTTTTTTAATCAAAAAGTTTTGTAATTAATTTAATTGGATACAGCGAGAAGATTATGAATTAAAGTTTATATGTATATGTAGGATGGGTGGGTGGTATCTATCCCACCCTCATCAAAAAAAAACATTATCAAAAAATATTTGAAAAATTTGTTGGAATAAATCTCTAAAAATTGCAATTATTTTGTGTTTATTTATATTTTACAACCTTTAAAACACTCGCTTATGTTTTTCTGATTGCAGGGTGGGTTATAGTCCACCCACCCACCCTACATATACAATGACAACTTTAATTACTAGTTGTTGATGGAACGGGTGTGAAGTTAGCAATAGATTCCAGCAATAGATTTCGTTAGCCGAAATTTCATTAAAATAGAATAATTACCATAAAACTTTCATGGTTATAATAAAATATATCGTCATTAAATGCTTAAAAAATATATCAGCCCCTATTTTCACCCCCCTAAGACTACCCTCACAGCCCCCAAAATTCTAATAAAATAAAAAAATTGGTTCAGTTTCTCATTCATCTTAACTTTTTTTTGAAAATTTATGTAATAAGTTTCAAATTTAGAAAAATTTCGTGAAAAAAAAAACGACTCGAGTGAACATCTACTTTATCTGTGTGTCTGTCGATGGGCGCTGTATGTCAAAAACAAATGATCCTTTTGATTCAAACTGAAACTCAAAATCTTTTGGTGAACGCTCATAAACATGAAATTTAGTAATAAAATAAATTGTAATTGTGAAGAAACAAATTGTTAATAGAATAGCCTTTTTGCGTAAACCTTATAGTTTTCGAGAAAAATATAGGGAAACTACTATGATAGTCACATCACTATTTTTTTTGTCTAGTTTTTCTAGATTTTTAACCATTCAACATTTCAATTTATGATTTTTATTAGTTTTAACAGTTTTTAACTGCTTTTTCTAAATATTTTTAATTGATTAATTAACTATCTATCGTAATTAAAATATATTAACCCAGCGTACTCTTGATGTACCCTAATACATTATGCATGAACCTAGCGTAGCCTTGACCTATCACAATTAATTTTGTATTGACCTAGTTTACTCTTGACCCACTATACAATACTGAAGAACACATTAACGAGAGTTGTTAATGTAGAAGAAGAGCACGCAAGATGAGTTCAATGTACGGTTAATTGGGGTAGGTCAAGGGTAGGCTAGGTTAATACAAAGTTTATTAAGGTAGGTCAAGAGTAGTCATCGATGCGTTATATCAACATGCAATTAATTGTGTTATACTAGGCTTTTGTACAATTTTTTTGTAATAATTTTAGACTATTTTAGGTTATTGTATAATTTGTTTAAATAGGTGAATATAAACTTTGTTGTAGTAGATCAAGAGAATTTTAGACAAATCTTGTAGAAGTTCAAATCTTTCATAAACTCCAGGTGAAACTGTATTATTGTAATAGTGTTTGTCTATGGACCACGTTGTCTTTCTGTCGTGTTAATTGTATATTTGTGTGTGTATTAAATGAGCTTGTTTAAAAAAATGTTTTCCATCACTTTAATATACCATTAATTCTATCCTAATGGCGAATGGTACCGGCCACCTTTCTACTTGCTGATCCGAACTAACGATGACGCACTCTCGTTATCGACCTAACGTACTCTTAAACAATGACAATTTATTAATAATTAAGCTAGTGTACTCTTGGTTACCATAATAAATAGTATATAATATTTACAAGTTATTAAAATAGGTCAGTACACAATTAATTGTATATATTAAGTTGGTTGATAGATAAGGCGTTGAGATGTTGAAAATCCATATTCATTTGTATATTAAAGTTGTAAATAACTAAGATTTTCAAAATTGTAAACTTTCATTCACCTGAAGAAGCAATAAATTTGCGAAACAATTGTAGTGAAAATAAACACACATTTTGAAAATCTTAGTTATTTACAACTTTAATATACAAATTGTATATATGGTAATGTCATGTTGACATTAGTCAAACGTTTGCATATATATTACAAATTTAGGAAGAATGTTGAAGTAAAAAAAAAACATAAATTATTGTTCCCTGTCATCAACAGCCAGGGACTGGTTTCGATCTAGTTTGGATCTCATCAGGTTTACGCAGCTGGAAACAGGAAAAGAGTTTTATTATGCAGTATTTAATTATGTGGGTTAACCATTGATTAAGATATTACCATAAAGGTGGCATCTATTGTCTAAGCGTTGCATTAGATCCTTATTTGTGTATAACCACTGACTATTGAAGTGATAATTATAACAATAATAATATAAACATTGGGGATCTAGTGCAACGCTTAGACAATAAATAACATATTCATGGTAATATCCTTAAAAATGATTATTTCTAGTTAAAGAAATTGTGAAATAAATAATTGCAACGTCGTGATTAAACTGAAAGAACATTTTGAAGAATGAAGTTTGTTGTTCGTGTGCTCAAAATTAAATGATTTTTTTTGTATGTGCCTATGAACAGGCAATTTAAAAGCATTATAATAAGTAAAGATATAAGAATATTATGAAAGATTAGAGGTATGTGGCTTAAGCCATGATGTATCATAAATAAATAGATCAGTAATACGGAATGTTAGCATTAAATTGTTTTGAGTCAGGTCAGATGTACGATAGGTTACTGTACAGTTTGTTGCGGTATGTCGGGAGTATGTATATGATGGTGTCCTAAGAAGTTACATGTACACGGACGAGAATAGTTGCAGACCAAGTGAATGTCAGATCTGAAGCTTTTTGGTTTGTTTTCAAATGATTTTGTACATATACATACGAGTAGGAAAGTAGAACCGGTTTGCAGCGTGCGGAGAGCTGCATAATAGAATATCCGCCGGATGTGTGCTAACATTTTCAGTTGTATTTCAGCTGTCTGTGTGCAAAGTTATGTCTCGCTGGTATTTACTGTGCTGTTTTTGTGAGGGTTATAATATTGAGGAAAATAAGTAACGCAGCCAGTTGTTAGGTTAGGTCTGCAATTAGATTTCTTAACGCAAGAAATGTTCGACCTTGCGATATTCATCGTCAATTGAATGATGTGGATGGAGAAAATTTTATGGGTGAGTAGTTTGTTCGGCGTTGGTATTGTTATTTCAACTTAGATAGAGAGAATACACATGGGGAACTTTAAATCATCAACTCTATAGTCCAGACTTAACTTCTTTAATCATCATCATTTATATCATATCGGTAAATTACGAAACCAAAAATTACAGTCAATTGAGTTGATCATGACTCACCTTCGTTGAAGATGTTGTTGAAGACAGAAGTACGATCTCTAGGTTTTATAAATAAAATCACTTGGTTTGTTTCACAAATATTGTTTTATTTTCGACTAGTTTCGGCTTATTGCCATTATCAAAAAGTACGACCTATTGAGGAATCCTGGTATGACTGAAAGAGTTGAAGCAAAGTATTTATAAAGGTTTTTTGGCTTTTAAATGATTTATTTTAATTTTTTGCAGCTGGATTTATAAAAATGTGCTCTATGTTTTTTTTTTTATCGAAAACAAATCGTAAGCTACTGCTTTTAATAATGTATGGTATATAGTATACAAATACTACTTAAGTAGTTCTGTTATTTCTTTAAGCCTTGGACATTAATTAACTCTTTAGATCCTTTCTGGTGGGCGCGTGTCCTCTGGAGGACAATACATTACTCGCCCTCCGACGTAAAAACACACAAATTTATTTATCGTTCCGGTGGTTACGACAAAGTCGGCCACCAGACTCCATAAATAAACTCGCGTGTCGGCGCTGACGGTGACGCACGTCCCGTGTCGACAAGTCACACAAACACACACACACACACACACACAAACACTATGAAAATGTAGACACAAAGAATGTACACCGAAAGCTCATATAGACAGTATAAAACACGAGCGTGTGATACACATATTACACTTTGGCCAAGTCATAAAAGGGTCATATAGTTGTTATAATCATTTGATACATTCCATAGAGAATTTGAGAATTATAGTTTAATCTGAAATATTCAACTGTAATTCCTTCTCTACCTTACTGTACTTTCTAAAATTGGGATTTGAAAATTATTTTTATTTTCTTTTAACTTAATTATTATAGTAGTGATTTGCTAACAACCATGGAATTCTTTTCTTGTTGTTTCTGAATTGATCAGTTTGTAGATAAGCAGATAAGTTTGTTTCTTTTTTTTTTGTATGTGGATGAGTTTGTAGATAAGTTTGTTACTTTTTTTTATGAGTTTGTAGATAAGTTTGTTACTCGTTTTTTTTTTGAAGAGCTATTAATTATTGCCTATATGAGAGGCATGAGCCAAAGATTCTAACTTTGTTAGATCTTATACATATGCATTTTTTTTAAAGCTATATTGGCAAAAAGAGAAGTTCTAAGAATTAGAGAATTGGTAGGAAGGATAGATGAAAAGAATTTGTTTGCTGCTCACTTTTTTTTTTATCCCTCACTCTCTCTACCAAACAATGCGCGTGTTGAGGAGGGCACGCGACACGTCTTAAAAAAGGGCAGGTGTGTTGTAGGTGCCATCTGGAGACCGTAAGGCGCCCAGCTGTCCCTTCTTTTCGGAACTACCTAAAGAAGGGTCCTCCTCGTATCCCTTTTCACGTTTTAATTAGCACGTAGAGGTATACAGTGCTGGACGTGTGTGTGTGTATTGAGTGGTGTGCGGCAGCTGATAAGTCCACTCTCGGGCTATTGAGATTGGTCGTTTCCGGCGGAGGAAGTCGAGCAGTGTGTTCTATTAATTAGTAGTTTGTGGTTCCGGCGCGGTGGAATATAACAAGTGGAGATGCCTGTAATTGGTGGTTAGTGGCTGTCCATATATATCTATCCTATAAATTCCGCGAAGGAAAAATATTTGATAGAGAAAATTAACTTTAACTGTTGAGGAGAAGATTATGATAAATTTTTCTTCCTATGAAATGGTTGTGCTTCAAGCCGCTTTCGGGATATGTATATATTTTATTATATTTGTTTGAATAAACTTCATATAAAGTCTGTTCGTTGGATCTTTCGTCGTACGTCACAAACTATCGCTTCAAAAAACGACGAAAGTTTTACAGTGCGTTCTTTTTCTAACGCATTTTGTTTACTTTATCAGACTGAATGTTTTTGTGTCGTTTCTCGAAGCGATAATTTGTGACGTACGACGAAAGATCCAACGAACAGACTATATATGTTGGTATGCTGAAAAGCTCCATTGAACAAGAATAGCTACTCAAAATGACGTGCTAAATAGCAAAACACTGCTGCTATAATCATAATAGCCAGAATTATCTTCTGATCTCAACCGTTAGCTATAGGATAAAATATTGCGATTAAACAATCAGTCAAAAGTCAAGTCTAACTTTGATTCTTTTTGGAAAAATATTGTAGAACAATGTTGTCCTTCAAATGACCTTGAAACTTATTTTAATGTCAACATTGTTTTCTTGAATATTTCGTTTAGAGAATACTTTACAGATAATTTCACCTCCCTTTATCTGACTTTATACTATTGAGTAATTGAATTTGTATTTAATTAACATATTAATGATTTAACATTTAACAACAAACTTCTCTCAATTTCCTACTGGTGCATTAAAATGTAATAATATTCCGGTAGCAATAAACGGACGGACACCTGTTGTAAGTTGCACTTATGAGAACTGAAAGAATTGTAAAGAAAAAAAAAATGTATGTATGTATGTAAATGCCCCCACGCATACGTGGGAACCGCCGTCGTCCCTCCTAATCGGACGACTTAATTAATGTCCGTGCGTAGAATTAATTTGTAAATGGCGTTTCTGTGTTGTCCTAAAAGCACTAAACCCCATTTTTATCGCCTAATTAATTCAGATATTTTCCGAACGCGACTAATTATATTTACTCCTCGATTAAACCTAATTGATTACATAAAAACTCGGGTCGATAAGTAAGTGTAACGCCGCGCAAATGGCGGCGGGGGGAAAGGTAGAATGAAGGGGGGAAATAATTAAAAAAAAAACAACAAAACGCGGGTAGGATTAATCTCTAATCGCATCGGGGCGGCCATAAAACAGCCGTGTTTTTCACCTTTCCCAATAAAGTAATTAATTAGAACACTCTATAAATTACAGATTATATAATAGAGAGATTGGGTATTTTAAAATTTTTGAAGGATACATGGTTACGATTTTTTTATGGTTGATTAGAAGAATTTGATGCAAAAATTAGTTCTTGAAGCTTTTTAATGAAGTTATTTAGCAAATTATACATAAAAGTTTGAGCAAAATTTTTGAATTACCATTAGCTTGAAAACAGAAGAAAATAATAATTTTGATTAATTTAAATATACAACGTGTCCACGTAAGTATGCAACAAATGGGAAACTTTTTTATTATTAATTTCTCAGAAAATTTTATTCTTTATAAAAGTTGGTGCTTGATCTTAAACATACAAAAAAGACAAAACAAATAAAATACGGATTTTTGTTCTTCTGTTAAAATCTCTGATTACATTTTCTGGAGAAATATCTGGAGAAATCTTTAAAATGTTTAAGTATTTTAATACTCTGCAAAGTCTCAAAAATCTAAAACCATTAAACCATTAAAAATTTTAAATAATTAATTATTGCAAAATATGATATTCTAGAAAAACTTTTGATTATGAATTCTAAAACTCTAGAATATCTTAGAAGTTAAAAATTAAAAGATTGTGAATTCTAAAACGTCATATTGTTTAAAATTCCGAAGTCTAAGCAATTTACTATTGTTCAGAATTATAGACGTCAAAATTTTTAGAACATTTAATAATAATAATTTTATATCTTAGAATTATCCAAATCAAAAGTACCAGAAAATCCTGAAGACTTGAGAAAAGCAAGAATTTTGGATTTCTTTATAATTGGAATTGTTTTAAATAATGGAAATTAAGAACTGTGGGAACTTTAGAAACTTTGAGAAAAAATTTGAATTTTAAAAATCCAAAATTGTTAAAAAAATTGAAAAAAATTATTATGAAATCAAAAATTGTGTAAAATCTTTAGATTATGAGTCTTAAAACTCTATAAAAAAACTAAGAGGTTATAGATTTTAGAATTTAAGGAAGTCTTAGTAATCTATAAAAATTTGGTTTTGTTGAGAATTGTAGACGTCAACATTTTTAGATTTTATGTCTTCGGAGCGATTGAAATTATAACGAAAAATTAAAACACAATTTTAACGAAATTTTTTACAAACTTAAAATAGTAGGAAAATTAATTCTGCAAATTAAAACTCCAGAAAGTTTAAGAAGTGCAGAGAACTCTAAAAGTAGTGAGTGTTTTATAACTTCTGAAAGTGTTGAAATTATGGATATTTAAAAAATTCTAAAACTTTAGATTAGGAATTTAAATAAAATGCAAAATTTTATTATTAATTTTAATTACAATAAAATTTAATTCATAAGAATTATGTACATTAAAAAATATATATATTAATAATTAAAGAAGCCGTAAGTATAAAAAATATTGCCAAGTCAAGGAATTTTCAGGAAATGTAAAATTTGAGAAAACTTTAGATTTATTAGGGAATTTATAACGTCCTAGAACTCTAGAAGTTTTTCAGCAAACTGGATTTAATAATAATTTTTCACCTTTAGAGATTTTATTTTAGAAAAAGAAAACTCAGAACTCAAAAAATAAAATAAAAAATACATAGAGACTAAAAAATTGTAAAAATAAAACTTTCGGAATTATTACAAAATTTGAAATTGTAGAAAAACATTAGATTATGAATTTTGAAAATGTAGAAAGTCTTAGAAGAATTAAAATAAATTTAGAGTTGTTAAAAGTTACAGACGTCAAGGTTTTTCGGTTTTAGAAAATTTGAAATTATAACGAAACACAAAAATTTTTGAAATCTGAAATTATAGGAAAAAATAAGATTCAAAATTAAAACTCCAGAAAGTCTTGGACGTGTAAAAATTACAAATTTAGATTGAAATTTTTTAATAAGTCTAAAATGACTTCAATTGCAAAAAGTTGTAATTAATAAAAATTAAATTAAATTTGAAATTATTAGGAATTACAGAAGCCAAAGTATCAGAAAAAATAGGAAATTTGGAAATGTAAAATTTAAGACAACTTTAGAATTATTAGATAATTTAAAATGTCTTAGAGCTCAAGTCCATAATTTCAGCAAACTGCAGTTGATAAAGATTTTTTTTCTACTCCCATAGTAGTAAGTAGGCAATAACGCAATCGTTTGTTGATTAGTAACCATGGCATTATGATACATGCACGTAATGAAGAAAAAACTAGCACGTAATATATTACATAACTATTATTATTATTATGAAACTCAAATCAAGTAGCCTGGACAAAGGAATTTGACATTTATCGTTGTTGAATACATATTACATTGACGTTATTTTGGTTTAATTATTATTAATAATTCATTTATTCATTGTTAAAATGAGTGAAAGTGACTCCACAGAAGAAATTGTTGGACCTCCACCAGAAATTAGGCAACTAGCAGAACTTACCGCAATGGATCTTTTCCCGGAAAAATCCAAAGAGCGTTATGAAGTGGTTAAAGGTAAATTCATGGATTGGCGTATGAATAGTGTTCAGTCTTTTTCGGAAAATGTGTTATTAGCCTATTTTGGGGAAATAAGTAAGAAATACAAACCTTCATCTCTTTGGGCCATGTATTCGATGCTGCGAAGTGTTTTAATAGTGAAACATAACCTCAATATTTTAAAGTATTACAAATTATAATGAATGGGAGTAGAAAAAGTATAGTACACAACTCGAGGTGTAAGTCACTTACGTACTCGTGGAATTACTGCACTCGCCTAACGGCTCGTGCGCAACTTTTTCCACTCGTACGTAATATATGACTTACAACTCTCGTTATGTAATATACTATTACAAGACAGAGCAGAGTTGGTGCTAATATAATAACTATAAAACCTGCAGAGAACTTTAATGCTTTTTATTCCTTCAAGAAAGGATGTCTATTAATCTTTCTCTAAATTTAAAAGCAATTTTCTTCTACAAATTTCGACTTTAATTAATCACCTTTGCTTTTCATGGTTTGAAACTTTGCTTTTAGGTTGAAAAAGACTTAAATAATTAACCCCTTAAGTACTGAATTATTTGTTGATTTTTATGACTATATAACGGATTTAATTTGTTGCTATATGAATAAAGGGAAAACAGAAGGAAATATCAATACAGAACAGCACAAAACAGAAAAAAAAAACATCAGAGAAAAACAGATAATAGCAGAGAACGTCATAAAATAGAAGAGAAGAAAGGAGAACATTATAAGAGAACATCATAGAATAGCAGACAACAAAAGAGAATACTAGACAATAAAAGAGAACATCGCAGAACAGAATAGAACTAAAGAAAATCTCAGAGATCAAAAGAGCACATAAAATAAGTGGAATAGAAAAGCAGAAAATAAAAGAAAACATCAGAGAATAGGACATAATATCAGAAAACAGAAGAGAGCAGAAGAGAAGAGCACAGAACCACAGTTAATATCAGAGAACAGAATAAACAGCAGAAACCAGTTGAGAATTGAAAAAATCATCAGAGAACAGAAGAGAACAGAGAAAAGCATTAGAGAACAGAAAAGAACAAAAGAGAATAGCAGATAGCAGCACAAAAACACAAAGAATAGAAGAAAAGAGAACAATCAGCAAAAAACAGCAGAGAACAGAAAAAACTATCATAGAACCGCAAATAATGGCAGAGAACAGAAGGGAAGAGAAAACAGCATAAAAGAACAGAGGGGAACATCAGAAAACAGAAGAGAATAAAAGAGAACAGTAGATATCTCAAAAGGACAACAGAGAACATCGGAGAACAGCACATATCTCAAAAGGACAACAGAGAACATCGGAGAACAGCAGATATCTTAAAAGAACAACAGAGAACATCGGAGAACAGCAAACAACAGAAGAGAATAACAGTTGGTAGAATAAAATTTTACAGAACAGTACAGAATAGAAGAAAACATCAGAAAACGTCAGATAATAGTAGAGAACATCAAAGAACAGAAGTAAACATCAGAGAACAACAGATAATAGCAGAGAATATCAGAATAGAAGAAAACAAAGGATAATAATAATAAGAAAAAAAACAAAATTGCCAAATTACCTGTTTCGCTTTCCTGTATTAACTAAATTAAATTTTGAACGTTTTGTGCTGAGCATGTGTACATCTTTCTTATCTTTACATATTAGTGATAAAAACCGTGGGATGAAACATTTTGGATTCTCATTTCTTTAGTTTGAGGCAAGCAAGCGCTTTTGGCATGTGTTTTCTGTTCTCACGTGCAGTTCCAGAAGATAATTGGTATTTACCTTATTTGCAATTGTAAGGTGTCATAAACAAACGTCAGGCATTTGTTAGCGATCAACGCCTGCCTTAGATTCAGATGACGAGTCAGACTCGACCACCGTAACTTCGCCCAAGTAAGCAGATGACGAGTCGCACTCGTCAAAGGTACCCAAAGGGTTAAATAATTTTCTAACAATGTTGAAACATTTTAAATTATTATTTTCTTACAATTTTTTAAAACATTGAAACCAGTTTTCTCTTCCAAGTTTCGACTTTAAATGGTCGTAATTTTATTTTTGAGTTTTTTTTTACAACAATAAAGAGTAAAAAAAATAAAACTACATTATTTCTAAACAATTTCGAAAAATTTCAAGTAGATTTCATTTGAGATTACTTTTTTAAAATTTGTCAAATCATCAAAAGCAATATTTTTCAAAAAGTTTCAAGTTTCATTTGTTGCCATTTTGTTTTTGTGTAGTGAATACGTGAAAAAATCAAAACCACTTTACTTTCTTAATAAATTTAATTTTTTTTTTTTTTACAAATCTAAATAATGGAAAATGGAAAATTCTAGACTGAAAGACTTTTTTTAAATTGTTTCCTAATAATGTTGCTTTACTATGTGCAATAAAGATGTTTGTATATATAGAAAAATCTAGAAACCATACAGTTCTTTGAAAGACATATTTCTTTGAAATTTTAGAGAAAGATTAATAGACATCCTTTCTTGAAGGAATAAAAAGCATTAAAGTTCTCTGCAGGTTTTATAGTAATTATATTAGCACCAACTCTGCTCTGTCTTGTGAAGTTAATCGCTCTGCCATAATTTAGGAGACAACAACTCTTAATAAATTATTTGTTAATGATAAATATTAATGACAGATACCTCAAAACTAAGAATACTTGATAAAATTCACTTAAAAAGTGCAAAGTTATAAAAATTGTTCAATATCTTGCTTATATAGCGTCGAATGTCATTTGTTTTGTTTTTTTTTTTTGTAAGTTTAAGATCAAGCACCAACTTTTATAAAGAATAAAATTTTCTGAGAAATTAATAATAAGAAAGTTTCCCATTTGTTGCATACTTACGTGGACACGTTGTATAAAAGATTAGGAACTTTAAATGAAAATACACTTCATTTAAAGTTCCTGATTCAAGATGTATCACAAAGTGATGGCTTTAAGCATTAAACATATTATATAAAAGATTGACTGCAGTAAAAAGTTAATTTTGGAACATCTGAAACATCGCGAAATACGACGAGACAATAATGAATGCGAAAAAAGAAAGAAACAGCAACTCATAAGTTACAAAATCTCCGGCGTACTTTCTACGAATTTCTCTTCCATTCCCGAGGGGGGCAGACGACGGCGGTCTCTCGGGACGGGCGGCGGACTCGCGAGTCCGAGCCAGATATTTTCACCGAAGCACTTTCTCGCCTCCTTCTGACTTTCACGTCGTGATTCCATTCGCCCAACACACCAACACACCGCGTATAAATATCCAAAGCAAATAAGATATTAGCCGTCGCCGGTAAGCAAACGGAATAACGCACGGGGATGACACGCTCCAGATACACGAAAAGCGGATTTATATGATTCGGGGATGAACCGAAATCCCACCCCTTGTTAAAGTGGATGTACGTCAGTCCTTTACGTCTCTATTGGATGGAGATAAAAGAAAGTAAATGTTTTTTTTAAGGGGCAGTTGGATCAATAACGAATACATTTAAATTATATTATTTGGCCTGATGAAATGTTGCGAGTCTAAGCTATACAATTATTATACACATTATGTAATGTACGAAATGAATAGGGCTAGATTAAGAGTATCTGGATGAATTAAAATCTAAATACTCTTTACTTGGTCTTAGATGAATAAATATTTTTAGACATACTTTTCGTATCTTTTGTACTGTTATTTATATAATAAATTTTGAATATGACTCTTTTTCTAAAAGACCTTTTATTACAAGTATTCACAACATTATTATTATTAGTAAGACTCTTATCAAGAAATGGCTTTAAAGTCTTAACAATAACATTTTTATCAAGAAATTTCTTTAATAAGTCTTTAAAATAAGACTTCTATCATCAAAAAAAGTCGAAAAGACTTCATAGAACTTTTATTATTCAATTAGTCTTTCAAAAAATCTTCTTATTCTCCTTATTTTAAGAATCTTCATCTACTTTTATTGAAAATACTTTTACCATTTAAAGATATTTAAAAGAAACTTCTTAGAAAAGCCTTCATAGGACGTTTTGTTATTATTAAAACTTGTATTAAAAGACGTCTTTGGAAGGCCTTCATTAAATCTTCATTATTATTAAGATCCTTATTAAAAGACATTTATCAAGAAACTTCTTAGAAAAGCCTTTATAGTTCCTGCAACAGTGCGTCGGGCTTTCCTAGCGCCTTTCTCGTGAGAGATAGAAAAAAATGTTTCGTATGAAAATTTATTGATTTAAAAATCTCTATGCCGTAAAATTATTTTCAAATATACAGGGTGTCCCAATTTTGCGGTATAACAAAAGCAAACATTTTTTTAAATGGAACACTCTGTATATTTTTTCATTTTCTAATTTGGATAATATTTTATTACTTGAACCTTTTTTTGGTTTTTAATTTCGATGTGGCATTTCCGAGTTATTAACGTTTTTCTGAAAGAAATGTAAAAAGCGGAGGTTCACAAAAAAAATATTCTGATGTTCTATTTAAAATTTAAGAAATTTTCTTTTTCCTATGGTTGGTCATAACTACTGTTTATGTACCAGTGTTAAAAATTTTCACTTTTGAGGAACCCTGCCTTTGTATCAGACACGCCATTTTCTAAAATTTCAAATTGTCGTAACTCTTTTTTTTTTAAATGGAATCATATATTTTTTTAAATTTTATATTATTCTGCATCTAATTTCCTACAAAAAATATTAAGCATATCCTATACCTAGAAGTGATATTTTTCAAGATATAAAAGAATTTATATTTCAAACGGTTCTTGAATACGATTTTGTTTTTGAATAGATAGCTATGACTGAAAAAAATGCCTCTGTCAATTAAACAATTAGTTTTACATGTAAATGGGAGGTGTGAATTACAAAAAACAAAAGAAGAAAGCCTATCATCAACGAGGAACCAAAAAGACATTGGTGAAGGAACTGGCATGAGCGAGAGGTCAGTACAAAGCATTCTGAAGAAAAATCGATATAAATTTTTATACGAAACATTTTTTTCTATCTCTCATGAGAAAAGCGCTAGGAAAGCCCGACGCACTGTTGCAGGACCCTGTATATTATCAAATAAAACTCTTATTTTGATATACTTATGATTTACAAGAAAGCATTATTGAAATTTATTTATCTAAAATTAAATGTTATTTTCTATTTAAAAAAATCCTCATTGTTACGAATTTCACCGCTGTCAATCAATCATCCCGATAATCAAATGAATTAAATTAACATCACAAATAAACGAACAAATATTTATCAATCGGTTCGTACAATAAATACCCGAACAATTCAAATAAATGTACGTGTATAAATTAATGACGTTATGAATAGGTAAATTGAACGACCACTTGTTGATGGGCGGGGGGGTGGCGATAAAAATTAGAACGGCGAAGTGAGAGCGTCCGTCCGACCCCGGCCATAATTACAGTTTTCAATCGGCCGCCAAGTTTTCAGTTTTCACAGTGAAACAACTGGAAAGAAAACCAGACGACAGAGGCGATGATGATGATGATGAGGCGGCGGTCGTGGGGTGGGGCTAGCTGGCGAGAGGGGCTTACTTTTCAAATTTTCATAATGGGGACGGCGAAATTTAATTATGTCCTCGTTGGGGGGGCGCGAAGCTGCTGAAAGCGAATTGAATTTTAATCGTGTTAACTTGCAGCACGAAAAAATATATAATTAAGGAAATTAATAAAATTTTTCGACGGTTGGACACAATTTGTTAATAGATAGAATCTTAGTTATAAAAATTAATCAAATTTTCAAAAAAAAAATCACTAATTTCGCCCCTAAAACTAAAATTCATTACAATCTTTAATAATTAGTTAGCATGTTTACAGAAGAATGCCTTCAGCTTGCAAGTGTTATTTTGTACAAACTATATAAATAATAATGATCTGCAAAGGTCTAAACTATAGTCGTTAAATTATTGTTTGTAATGTACTGTAAACGTGTTTATCTTTATAGTACGCAATAAATTGGCTGCTGTTAACATTTTGACTAGGTTTAACATGCCAACACTACAGCAACCCTCCTATCTCCCTAAACTTTTTCGCGCGATGACAACTCCCAGGATATCTATGAACAATGGGTAAAGCTGGCAGCCATGTTTTTGTACTCAAGGGTTACATTTCGAAGACTTTTAGTTCACTTTAGAAACATGTTTAATAAATGTAATTTCAGACCAGTCACAAACTTTGTGAATAGACCTTGTATCCTTCTTATGCATAATTTAAGAAAATGAGGCCACCCACTCTGCATACTGATTTAATCATAATCTAAAAACATTGAATTTTATTTCCTAACATCATTCTCTCTAAAACTGCTGTAGTTTTTCTTAGAAGTTTTGTAGAAAACATAAGAGTAAAACTGGCATATGTAGGGTGGGTGTCGAGTTTTAATAAATAAATTCGTAACTATAGTAAGGTATTTCATCAAAAAGAGGGACTTGTGGCAGCCCTCCGACTACACCAGAGGAAGGTTCTGTCCAAACCGACGGACATTATGTCCAGGAAGCTCGAATTCGAATTACCGTTTAAGGTGTCGATCGAGGACCCCAAAACGGCTTTGATGAGAGTCAAGGAGTTTGGACGAGGGATATCAGGATAGGCATTTATGGCCCTAACTAAAACCACAGGAGCTTCATGGCTCTGGGCACGACGCCCACGATTTTGCAAGCGGAAACGATTGCAATTGATATGTGCGCCAGAGAATGCTTGGATAGGCACCTAAATGGCGCGCATATATACATCTGCTCAGACAGCAAAGCTGCATTAAAGGCCGCTCGAGCCTATAATCACGGCTCACGGACTATCTGGGAATGTCGAAGATCCCTGTCGCAACTGGCGAAGAACAACTCGTTGACCCTCAAGTGGGTCCCAGGGCAAGGGGATATTAAAGGCAACGAAGTGGCCGATGAACTCGCAAAAAGAGGTGCAAATGCCACTCCTATAGGACCAGAGCCGTTTTGAGTTGGTGTAAAAATGGGAAGAGGACAGAAGACGTAAGCATTGGAACAATGTACCAGGTCTACGTCAATCAAAACGACTCCTGAAACTCGATCACAGCTACAAGGTGCTTGAACTCACAAGGAACGAGCTAAGAACTTTCACCGAACTCATGACAGGGCATTGTGCCCTTCGATACCATTTGTGGAAAATGGGAAAAGAGGAAAGTGGAAACTGCAGATTGTGATTCGGCAGATGAAACTACCGAGCACATACTATGCACTTGTGTCGCGATTGCTCACAAGCGTCTTTCACACTTCGGCAGGGACCGAAGAAGTGAGCATTATCACCCCCAAGATAGTTACCAGGTTCATGGTGGATGTGGGATTGCTTGGGAAGTGATTGGTTAAGGGTAGAACAATAGATCTGTTAGGTCGCAGTTCACAAGAGGCTAATACACCTCACTAAGACCCTACTTAACCTATATAACCTATATAAGATATGTCATTTATTTTTTAGAATAAATATTCCCTTTATTATTTATATTTAAACATAGTCTAAAACACCACTTTTTATTACCTAACAATATCTATACACTACTGCTTTTTTTTTCTAACAAAAGCTGTGTTAGTTACAAATATATTTTGTATTAATGGAGATTAGTGGAAAATTTCAACTCTTTAACTCCTAGAATTACAATGCAGGATTATCGTAATCAATTATATTCGACTTCTTCTGTTTTGTTGTTTTCCCTTGAAATCCCTTTAAATCCCTTCAAAAATTCTTAAATTTCGATTTTCTTATAACAATACTTTCAATGAATAATTTATAATCGATTTTTAGTACAATCTACAGGGTGTCCCACCGAAACCTCACATCAAAAGTGTATGGACTTCTAGTGAATGTATTTTTATGAAATATTAATGGATTATGTCATGTGGTGTGCTCTATTTGATTAAAATATTTTAAAGATTATACGACTTCCGATTATAAAATTCTATGACAAAAATTGTTAAGTAACATAACGTCCAAATTTTGTGCTTTTTCAGAGTTCACTTTAAAAATACATATCTCCGTCTAAAATAAAATTGAAGGATTGTAATTTTAGCTACACATAGTAAATACCTGACGGTATCCAATGATGAGTTAATTTTGAAAAAATAATATACAGGGTATTCAAAATTTCAAACCACATTTGGTCAAATTTAAACCAATATATCTCGTTTTTCTTAAATGGAACACCCTGTATATTTTGACATATTCGGACGCAGAATTTAATTGTGCTTTGATCTATACTAGCGTTCCTTATACCTACCTTATTTACTTTTAAAGTTATTAACATGTTTGTAAAAATATGTCAATATTCTGTGCAATTAAAAAACGTTGGCTATGCATTTTATCAAGCGAACCTAGGAAAAAAAAGAACAAGTTGTTTTAAATCAAAAAATCAACGTATTGTTATTACTTTATTCTATAGTGACGTAAAGCCAAAATGAATCCCAGAGATAATTACTCCAATAAAGATATTTTGAATTTATTTTACATTCACGGCGAAAGTCTAAAAGTTGTGGAGAGGATCTGAAGATTATTTAATAAAAGGTATCCCCATTTAACGCCAACGAATAGATGAAAATTAATAATTCTAACTGACATAAAGTACAAGTTGTATGTTTCAACTTTGGCTCAAACGTAGATAATTTTGCATAGAATCTGATAATTTACTCCATGTTTTGAAAAATGATTTTACTTAAAAAAAATGACTTTGGCCTTTGCTGCATACATTCACGATTAAAAAAAAATTTTTAGGTGACATTGGCCGATATAACAACAATAAAAAAGATAATACAGTTATTTGTTACGAAGTTTATTAACAAAGGTGAAATAAACTAAATACATTACAAAACTAAGATATTCTACATCTAGATATAAAAAACTTTATGATAGTAAATCTATTTCCTCTTCAGAAGCTTCACCCAAGTAATCCACTATGTTATCATTTGCTGACATTTGTTCAATAAAGTGATTGTAGTACATGCGATTAGTTTTGCTGATATATGGCAAAAGTGCCTTTAAGTCATTTAATATATCCGTACTTAAGGGAAGTGGTTTATTATTAAGTGGTTGAAGCTTGAGAAGACCACCCTGTCGTGTTTTCTTCTGATTTATGAATTTTAAACTCGTCCTCAAAGGAATGTTCAGAGAATCCCTTGAATATACTGCATCCATTTTATTTTGAGCCACTGAATTGGTTCCTTTAAGATGTTTATTTTTCGATGTAAATAGTGAGTGTTTAAACATGATTTGAAGTTTAAAAAGTCGTTTTGTTCCAATTCTATAACCTTTATAGGGGGTTTTCTTGGCACCAAACGTATTACATTTGCCCAATCTCGGGGCAACTCAATATCAGCACTAGTACGTTTTTTTGTTTTTTCTATAGCCGCATGGATAGTGTCTGCCTCCATATGAGTATGTCCAGCCTCAAGAAACTTATGGTTAATAGTTAAATGTTTCAATTCAGAAACAGTTTGCAGTAATATTGTAGAAAAATAAATATTGCGGTTTTGACCTCCGCAGGAGTCGCTGTATCTAGTTACCGTGTGTATATTATTATTTTCTGCAAGATTATGAATATAATGGTAAATGAAAGAACCGATTTCCTGCTCTCCACGACCAGCCATTGTCTCATTCCATAGGTAACACACAGAAGAGGATTCTTTTCCTATGGTTTGGTAAATGGTAAGGTTAAATGTACACAATTGACGTTTGTAGAAACTCAATCCACTTCTGAGATATGGAGTAGGGAAACATTTTTGTAAGTCGAATGACATTGTAACAAAACCTGGATTATGATGGCATTCCTCCTTATCTCTTCTTTTTGACTCGTATGCCGACTCAGCCAAATGTAGGTGTCTGGTTTTATTTTCTTCGATTACTCTGCGGTCTATCTCGTTTTCACAACATTTTAACTGCATAAGAAAGTTGTCGCATTTTGCGCATGTATCATTTTTTGGTTTATGAAATGATAAGTTGAATTCTTTAACAAACATTTTTCTGTATAGGGAGGCATTCCGCGGTTGAATATTTCCTTCTTTACAATAATCCAAATACAGTCGGTACATTTGAGCAATCGATAGATCGGGTGACAAGTACTTTTTCTGAGTGTGGGATCGTGAATAGTGACTGATAAGCGGGAAATAGTTTTATGTGTTATCTTATTAGGAGTTTATCCATTTCTGGGATTTTAGGTTGGTTTCCATGTTTTCCTCGTTTATCCTCAGAACATATTTTGCTATTGCTTGACCGTTTCTTTTCAACAATTACTCTCGCTTTTTTTAAAGTGACTTCAAATGTATTTATAAACATAATTTGACACACTTCCATTCTTTTGCCGTTGATGTTTATCAAAAAATATTTTCTAGAAAAATTTTCTTGCCGTCATTATGTCTTAATCGCTGAACATGCTTTTCCTCTTCTTCTATGAAATTTTCCACAAACTGGTTTTGTCCAGAGCTAGAAAATTTGTAAAGAGAATTTGTCGCTCGTCAGGGGTGAATTTCTGGAAACACTTCTTTTTGCATGAGCACGCTGCTTTCATTTCTTTGGCAGGTAAAGTTTTCTTTCCCGACACTGACAAATATTCTCTGCCTTGAGATTTCAACAGTTTTCTTATATTTCGAGTCCAATTAGAAGAATTCTGCTTTCGTTTCCTAGTAGCGTCATCTTTGTTTCCTTTTTTTCTTCCCCTGCATGATTTATTTATTTGATTTTCTGCCGAATCAACTAATTCTGCATTGTTAATAAGTTCCTCATTTACCAGACCGATATCCAAACCGACATCTTCAAACTGTTCTTCTTGGTTGTTTTCAGTGTCCTCGTCATACATATTCATCACCACTATCGTCTTTAAACGGTTCTGAATCGCTTGAATCTGTACTTTCTATTATTTCTTCTTCAAGGATCTCTTCCAATTCCTTCGTTTCTGGAACTGGTATTGTGCTGGACCGTGTGCTTAAATTGTCATCATCACTGACTGACGCTTATTCTACAAGATACCAATGCAAACCAATACAATGTACATGTCATGTGGACTTTTATGAAAATGCATATTTTCAACTATTCAGAGCCTCCTGCAACGATATGCGGCTATTTTCGGTATTTTTTGTGCATATAAGTCCGGGGTCTAGTTATTACAACGAATCAACATAACCTCAAATCGGCAATATTAAATGAATAGTTCTATATAAAAATATAATGCAGTACTGAATCACTTACTATTGTCATCTTCACACATTTGTAAAATCTGCCTTGCCCTTGAATTATAAGTATTCATTTTCTTTGTTTCACAAACACTCTAAAACTAGAATTGCGATGCAGCTGCAACCATGTAACGTTTATGATGGCTACTGCTACTATGAAGGTTAAAGTTAAAAAGGCCAATGTTGACATTGACCCATTTATGTTAAATAAAATAATATCAATAGTTACAACTAAAAGGGCCAAAGTAGCATAAACTGATGTTGATGAATTCATAGCGACATTGGCCAAAATTAAATTTATAGATCTGCTATTGGTTAAGATTTGACATTGGCTGTTTTACCATCTTAAAGACCGTAAGAAAAGAAGTCTAATGTATTGCTTAAATCAAGACGGCAAAATATTGACATTGGCCTTTTTAGCTCCAAGCCACAGATATATTTTTGAAGTGAACTCGGAAAAAGCACAAAATTTTTAAAAATATCAATTATCTCGAAAACGCTTAAATTTGGACGTTATATTATTTAATAATTTTTTTCACAGAATTATATGTCGAATCTAAAAACGTATTAAAAAATATAGTGTTCCATTTGAAATAAGGAAGTTGGTATTGACTTCCGGTATAACCGGAAATCGTATAATCTTAAAAATATTTTAATTAAATAGAGCATACTTGATTACATAAGCCATGAAAATTTCATAAAAATACCTTCACTAGAAGCCAATAAACTTTTGATGTGCGTTTTCGGTGGGACACCCTGTATAGATTTATTTGATAATATTCAACACTAAAAGCTTCTTATTCTGTCATAATTTTTTTCACAGGAATTAATGTAAAAAACAAAATTAACCATCTTTTTATTACAGAGTAACTAAGTGTTTCATTTTATATTCCATAATATATAAGTCTTAAGTGTCAACAGTATGATTTAAAAGCTTATGATTGTAAGGACTCCTCGCCTTGTCAAGCTTGAAAAATTGGTGCAAACTGTTGCATTCGTTTTACCTTAGGCAGAATCCCTTGCCCCGACGGGCTTTGACAAAATCATGCGAATTTATTGCCGACAATTTCCAAGCCGTTTGTACTGCAATATTTCTTGAATAACTTTCTCACATTCAATTATGATAATATATTTTTTTTAACATTCAATTCTTGATAATTGTTGAATACAACAAGATTAATCGCAATAAAATATAAAACAAGAGAAAAGACTGTAAAACAGATTTAATCTTAGTCAAATTCATAAGAGTTTATATCCAAGAACTAAAAAATAAAGTGTAGTTTCTTTTAAAGTTCCTGATTCCAAGATGTATTACAAAGTAATGGCTTCTACCATTAATCATAATCTATTAATAAACTGGATATCAAAGTGAAGTGCAGTACTAGTCTAAATTTTGTTTAGATTAATAATTATAATTGATAGTTTTTTTTGTGCGTGTAAATCGACTTGTTTGTTACTTCAAAGGATCACCCTATTAGGTTACTATTAAATCTGCTATTTCAAAATTGATCGATATCAAAGCGCTCTCGCAAGCCGCGACCAAACACAAGGATGGAATTAATTATTATAATTAAATAAGCGCGAATAAATAAACAGCGGCGCGCTCGGTTATCTCGCGAAATCGCAGACGGCGAAGGCCGACGTTCTGCTGCACACTAGCGCTCGCGTCGAAATCTCGAGTTAGCCCTGACGCAAAAACTAAAAATCTGTTACGAAACGGTGGGTTCCTTCTTCATTTACGACGGGTGGGCCGAACTTTTCGTCATACAAGCACCGTATGCATATGCATAACTACATTGTTACGAATAGCGGTCGCGGTTCACGGATGACCCTGTTGTACGCGAAACGAAAGTTTTCATCAACGTTACTGTGTCAACATCGAAAACAACGTTATGATAATAATAGCTAGGGCAATTAAAAGATACGAGTTTTAACATTGTTTATAATGTGTGTAATTGATGTAAATGAACATTTGGACCGAATTGATATCTTGGTTTATTTGCTGAGATATAATGAAATCTCGTAATGGAAAATAGGTCACATACGAGAACAACTACCGAAAAAGATCGTGGCCCAATCGTGGTGAGGTAGCCCAAATGATCGACAAGTCTAGATTAATGGCCAAGAAGATTTTGCTGTGTGTTTGGGCTGCTCTTCCATCAGGATGAATACTCAATTAGGACCTCAACTAGCCAGATTGAAACAGGTGATCGACCAGAAGCAGCTAGAAATGGTCTATAGGATGGGTTTTGTGTTACATCAAAACAACATCTGTATAGTCCAAACTTTTTTAAGAATTTTTCCTTGATGGTACAAAGCAGTATTCACTAGAGGATTAACGGCCAAGAAGAATTTGCTGTGTGTTTATGCTGTTCCCATCTTGCTGAACACTCAATTAGGACCTCTACTATTAACAACTAGCCAGATTGAAACAGGTGATCGACCAGAAGCAGCCAGAAATGGCCAATAGGATAGGTTTTGTGTTACATCAAAACCAGAAGCAGCCTGAAATGGCCAATAGGATGGGTTTTGTGTTACATCAAAGCAATATCTGTATAGTCCAAACTTATTAAAGAATTTTTCCTTGATGGTACAAAGCAGAATTTACTAGAGGCTTGTAAAAATTACCTTGTTAGGTTTTTACTAGTGTACATGCGAAGCATACAGATGACAACGCATGGAGAAATTCGGGAAGGCTGTGCTTCCTGAAGAAGAGCTAAAGAGCATCATGTGGCAGAAACTCCTGGACTTCATAGGAAATTCTAACTGAAGTTATCTAAAAAAATAATTGCAAAGTAACTCTCAAAACTGTGGCAATACAATATACAGATAATAGATGACTTCACAATAGTGTCTCCATAGTAAACATCTATCAAATTTTTTGAAAACATCACTCATTAAAACAGCTTCAGATATTCAGCAACGCAAATAAAAAAAACTTTCTAAAGACTTAACAACTGTATTAATCAATTCGTTTTGCAACACACCGTCCACGTAATTTATTCGACCGCAAACCCTAATGGTTTCGACCATTAATCATCGCAAAGCGCAATTTTGTAGTCTATTAGAGACTCGAAACGGCCATCGAGATTTAATCAGGAGAGGCTCGAAATAAATAATAACGAAAATAAATAATACCCATAATAAAAAAAACTAACAACCATTACATTCAATTTCCTCATCTTGATCGCACGAATTTTTTATTTCGACTAACGGCAGTCAATGGCACCGTGAAGGTTGTGCGAACAATAAATAAATTCGAGTTCCTGGTTTGGAGGCGAGGTCAACGGATCGCGCTTCTTTCGTGTAATTTTCGCAAGTTCCCTGACACCGGCCGGGTTAGAGAACCTCTTTTTAGAGAACAACAACGTCCCGAAAATGAGCGAGAGCAATAGAGAAGGAGATATGTACACGAAACGTGAACTAATAATCATAACCTACGCGGGTGTGTCGTTAACTTTTTACAACTCGTTCGTGCCGACGATGAGTTTAATGGATTATGGAATTGAATTATATAATCATGTATATAAATATTAAATAAAAATATTGTTTTAATAAATATTACAAATAATTACTTAATGTAATAGTACTTTCCACTAGTTATTTTTACAAGAATCCTAAAAGTGTAAAATTGAGTATTGATTTACAGGTTAGCTTCAGCTTTTCCTTATTCTAAATAAGTCTCCTTATCTAACTATCTGATTTAAGTAGTTTCCTGGAAATATTTGATTCTCTTCTTATTGTTCTTCATCCAAAAGCTACTCTTCAACTTCAATCCAAAAAAAGCTTTTGGGTTACCATTAGCTAACCAAGATGTACCATGAACCAAATGTCTCTATGCTGAAGAAATTGATAGCTTTTTGTGTTTTAGAAATTTACTGAAGTAAACGTTGATCATGCTAATAACTGCTAGATCGAAAATGTCAAAAAACAATTTTTAAGAATATGTTGCATCATATCCTTTATAAGAATCTAGTTATTATAATAGTTTTATACGATTTTGTAAAGGTTGAAACTATAGTTACAAAAAAAATCTTGTATGTGATATCAACAAAGTGCAGTTCCTGAATCCAAGATGTATCCCAAAGTACTGGCAATACCTACAATCAAAGGAGTACAATATGGTTCAGGTTAAACTTCACTTTCACTGAAAAAGCCAATCCGTAGCCTCAAGGCACGATTGAAAAATAGACATGTTTGTCATTGCATAGCTTGTGTGCAAGACAAACAACCTACAATCATAATAGTTGTAAGTTTTTTGTAATCCAAGAAAGTTCATTTTCGATCTTTCTGTTGGTCTCAACCTTCCATGCTCAATGCTACGTTCTTTAATATGAAATATTTTCAATAGTAAAAAAAATGGTTCCAACTTGATATAACTCATTTATAAATAGCTTTGTTGTAAACCTCCCACAGCTCTCTTTTTCCGAATATCTGATTCTAAATCGTGGACGTTTTAATAGAGAAATTATAACCGCTCCGGCACCCCTCGAAATAATTTCCTTCCGGTGGTAGTTGGCGCTCGTTCGTGCTGATTTTTTACGGCCCCGCTCGTAAAACTCACCCCCCGCCCCCTAGCATCCGTGGCGGTAATTTTTCACGCACTAAGGAGAGGAGCGTGTTTCTATTAAAACATCGACGGAATAAATACGCGAAATGGAGAGCTTCCGCCAGAGTATCATCACTTAAAAACCTTTACAAAACCCCACAAACTCACTCAATCATCAATATGAGAATCGGGACTAATTGTGTTTGTTTAAAAAGAAGCTAAAATTTTAGTGACTACTTCATAAACTCAACCCCAAATGATGCAAAAATGTTCTTTCCTAAATTATACAGGCATTTGAAAATTGGTGGTGGCAGATGACCTTGTAGCCGACCCAAAAAAATATATAGATCATTCGTTTTTTAACTAAGGAAGTTATCGTTTGCCATGTTACTAACGAAAAGAAGTTTTCAGCCAGAAGCGTATTTTTACGAGTCATATGAAAATAAATGCTAATCATACCAAAATTAGAAGCATTCAGCAAAATTCAAAAATGATCTAACGTTTTGTCTGAGTTAACACGTTAAGCGCCACGCCGAATGGCCGGGCCGCTCGCCGATAAACCCCGGAGTTTACCTTTGCTTATCGTGTTTTATTAAATAACAATAATGTTTTCAAGTATTATATGGTTTTCCTTAAAGCATTGACTAAACAAAAACTATGCCGCCTAAAATAAATAATCACAGAAGGACCGACAAGCGAGCTGCCGGTCCGTGCGGCCCGATTAGAAAATATTGCTCCGGTCCCTAGGGACCGGCGTGGCGCTTAACGTGTTAAAAACACACGTGCACCCTAGGAGTTGTCTCTGGTTGACGTGTGTGATCTTGGTGCAGAAATGACTCGAGAAATCTAATACCAACTTCTTTGTCAATTTTTGTTAATCTCACTTTATTGTTTATTTGTTTATTGTTTATTGTTATATTAACATTGAGTGGGGATATTATCAATCAGAAGGCTTTGAAAACAATTACTTTGTAACAAATTTAGAATTTGTTGGTTTGGTTTTTATTTTTGGTTGTCTATCGAACAAGGAGTGATTATTTGATTAGATAATTTATATGGTAATCTGTCAAATGTAAACATTGAAAACCTTTCTTTTAACATTTGCATTTCATTCCAATGCAGTAGTGGTAGTATTGACTGTTAATTATCATTCTTCTCTTAAAGAAGCCACTGTATGCGGAAACGATTGTTGCGAAAAAAAGGCCAACAAAAATTTTCGAGATTTATCTATAAAACGTTACTTTTAGACGAAATCAAGTGGTATCAAATTTAAAAAAAAACAGTATTTGATTTATAATCTTCCTCATTCCTCTTTACCTCTCTTGAGTAATAAAGCCTAACAGTAAGACTAAGAATGGATGAAAAACTGTGGTCAACACCTCCAAAAATATTATAGCTAAAATAAATTATATCTTGACATATACATAATAATTAGGTTGATTGAGTTACTTGAAGATAATAATCACTTTGATAAAAAACACTTAGAACCTTTCTTCAATAATAATCAGAACACTTACTTCTCTAAATATGAACAAAGGTGTTTATTGCTTTATTAATTAACCATTTGTGTAAGCATTAAGAAATGATAAATGATTATTAATACTTATAATTATACACGTGATAAAACTTGGTTCAGCTGCTCAGTATTAAAATTCGAATATTCTAGAACGTTCTGGAGTGCCGTTACACACGTATAGATAGTGCGTGGTGTCAGTAGCGACCGTTTTGTTCGCGGCCCGTTCCGCGCCAAGAGTGGGGACCCGCCTCCCCTCCCCTCGCCCCTCACCACCTCTGCGCCGGCAGAACGTGCTCCAAAGTAAAATGGCCGACCGACTTAAGCAGCGCTCGCTTGCGCGCCCAAATCGCTACGAATTCATTTGTCAACATCCATCTTTTCCTAATCACAAACAGCGCCATCTGTAATTAAACATATTTTTGCATTTGTTTTTTTTAAATCTAACCTAAAAACAATTGAAATTTAAGGCAAATAAAAGGAAATATGTACCTATATAACCAATGTAAGACTAAATATTTGTTTAACGCTCCTTAAATTAGGCAGCCTACATAACCTACAGTAGAAATTATCGTGCAATGCTCACTACCTCTATAAATTTAACCACCGTTATGTTTCTAATCATCATAATTAAACTTAAGTCTTTATTATGTCTGCTTTTTTCTTGCTAATACAATAATTTGAAGAAACGTCCAGAAATTAGGCTACAGGAATCAGTTTGGTTGATTTTTAGCCCAATTTTGTTTGTCCTATATATTTATACATTCACTCTATCGCCGATTTTGACTCGCCTTTTCTATGTCTTGATTTTTTATTTGTGTTTTATCTTTTTGCGTGTCTTCTTCTCTATATTTAATTCAATTTTTGATTATTTTTTGTATATACTAGACACCAATTAATATGTACCTTTTATTTGGTTTTTGGCATTCAACCCATTTTTGGCTGGTTTTGAATATAGTTTCTTTATATCTTCAGTCTTGTGTTTCTGCGTGTTTTTCTTTCTTTCATTTCCTTATTTGAATTTTCTACGAATATATCTTTTATCTCCATTTTATGATTGTCTGTAATCACTTATTTATACGCTTTTTATTAATCTAATATTTACCTTTGGTCTGCACTTCTCTGTATTTTCTTATGCCTAATCTGTTTATCTTTCATGTCAATCTTTTTAGTCTGTTATTTATCCACTTGTTTTGCTAGACTTTATATATCTTCGATCCTCTTGTTTGACCTTTGCCAAATTTTTTAACTGTATCATTAACATTCATCATTTGGGCCAAATCGCACGAACTCGGTGGCCAGTTCACATTGCCTTCACGTGAGATGACCATGCCTTCAATTCGCTTGTGCAGAATGTCTAATGTGGCATGAGCTGTGTGGCACTTAGCGCCGTCCTATTGAAACCACATGCTAGTGTTCAGATGATTTTTGTGATCTCCGAAAGGCCGAGTTCTTGTGAGCGACGCGAAATCTATTGCCTCGGATTCTCCTGCACACTCTCTCGGACAGGAGCGATGTTTTCGGCAGATCTTGTGTTTTTTGGTCTAGAGTTGGTCCTTGTTTACTTAACCAGTGGATTAAAATGTATCCACCAAACTGCGAATAGTTTTTTCGGGGGAACGATTATGGCGACCGTAAAATGGACAAAGAGCGCGGAATGTTGCTCGATCAGAACACCCATTTTGATAAAACAATTTTACCATTTGTACGTGTTGTTGAACCCTATCATAGTTAATGGTGATTTGACGAAATAAATTGAACAAATAACAGCCAATTCGACAGAAGTAGCTTCAACAATATGACTGCTATCAACTGTCAAAGTTCCCTATTGGAAGACCCTTTAGATTTAATTATGGTTATTGACTTTTCCCAATCAGAGGCAGCGCCATCTGTAATTAGACATATTTTTGCATTTTTTTTTAAGTATACTCAATTTAAGACTAAATCTTTATTTTACACTCCTTAAATTAGGCAGCCTCCATAACCTACAGTGGAAAGTTCAAAGTTCCCTATTGGAAGACCCTTTATTAATTGTGGTTATTGACTTTAAAGGATCTTCGGATGTATTGGAATAATTTTGAATTGGTTAGTTGATCTCAAAGGACCTTAAATGTTGTCGTTGAGTTCTCTTTAGTGATAATTTAATCATTATGTAAATGTGAAAATCGGTTGAATGACTTTAAATTATCTTGAATGACCTTTGATATTGAAGGTTCGTTGGATGCAAAAATTTTAGATAGAAGAAGCTGGGCGGAGTTCATGCGGTCCGATGATCTTCCACTCTAACCCATATTCCTGATAGGCAATGAGAGTCCAAGAATTCTCCGTGTCCTCTTTACCATTAATATTTGCCTTATTTTAGGCGTATTTTCCATCTTTTAGAGATGAACATTTGACTTTGTCAAAAATGACATATGTATCAATAAAATAGCCTTTAATGATCGGTGGATGACTTTGAATGATTACATTAAATATCCTTAATTGGTTTTAAATAATCTTTAATGACCGCCAAGTTGTATAACCTTAAACATACGTACCTTAAATTATCAAATTATTGTTGGAAGACCTTTTTTCACAGTGATTTCAGGAGTGTTCGGAAAGAAATATAAAGTACTTCATATATGTTGTATTACTTGAATGCTTGCTTATCGGAGAAACTCGAATGACTAATGAATATTGGATGAACTTAAATGATCATTAGAAATGATCTTTTATGATAGTCGAATGACGGACAATTTGGAATCTCAGTCAAATGTCCATACTTTTTGTTGAATGGTCGCTAGATGGCCTTAAATTTTAAAACCTTAAACGAAGTAGTTTCAGCAGTATTAGCAAAGGAATATGAATTACCTCAAATGTCTTCGAGCGGATATTGTTTTACAAAGAATGTTTGTTAGACCACCTTTAATGTTCTTAAATAATATTACATCTTAGCATTGAAAAGCTTCGAAAATTCATCCGATGAACTTGAATGACTTTGAATTATCGTTAGACAACCTCAGAGGACTTTAAGGGGGGAAATACATGTAACATGTAAAAAATAGCCATTTTTTGACAAACTAAAAGAGATACAACCTTCTGCACTTTATTGGGCATACAGTGGGTTGCAATTTTACAAATTTTCAAGTTTTTCCGCTGATTGGTTGGCCCTCTATCTAAGCGATTATGCTGCCATGTTGGAAATAACGAGTAAATTGGTTTTAAAGTTTTTTTTTGCACAACCCTTCTCTTAAATGTATATTATCCTAAATGAACCTCAAAAAGTAGGGAAAAAACCCAAATATATGATATCTGCAACTTGTTGAAAAAAAGGTTCAAAATTTGATTTTTTTTTCGGATTTCGTAGGCCTGTAAAAATTATTTATTATTAATTTTTTCCTTATTTCGGAGGTTCATTTAGAACAAAATTTTATTAGCTTGTAAGTAGACTGAAATTCAAGTGATTTGAATAAAAGTTGACAAAGTTATCATACACTCCAATTTCAAAAACATGGTTTCGAGAAGAACATGTTTAAAGTTTTAAGTTGAGAAAAAGCGTAATTTGTGTAAACTAACAATTAATCAGCGATCCTGGGACCACACAGAGTGTCTTCCCTCACCTTCGTAGAAGTCGTTAAGCTCAGCTTGAGTCTTTTTTCTGGCCATTCTGGCGTCCTTGCTGCTATTTTGCGATCGTCGAACCTGACGAATGTATCGGGCGTCGTCGTAATTGTCAACGAAAATCCTAGTATTTTGGCCAAAGATACATTCCATCCCTTCTATAATTTTGCAGAAACCTTTGTATTTTTCGTTGAATGTAATAGATATATGCGATATAAGCGGCAATTTGAACGATTTTGTAGCCGCAGTTCAAATGCTTCGGTGCCATTCGCCATACCAGTGCGTTAAAGCTCTCGTATGCATTTTCATGTAGTCACCCAAATATCTTTCCAACAGATCACGTCTTTGTAGATAGGAAGTAATTTCTTTTGGACATCAGGATGCAGCAGCGGTTGGTGTGTAAAGCTGTTGAGTTTGTTGTCCGCCATTTGCACCAACTATCAGCTCCAGTTGGGCAGTCATCGTGCATGGGTTTTTTTATCCGTTGAACACATATGTACGTTGTAATAACATTTTTCTCACCCGTAGTACTTCGTTAGTTTTTTTTTATAAGAGCTTCAGTTAGTTTCTCTCTTCCACCAATTTTCAGTTTTTCCACATTATGCGACCGAGCCAATTGTTTTTCACATCGTGACCGAAATGTACATTTGCGATCAATACATTTTGTGAAGAAAGGAGCCTCAATCTTTCATTTATAGTACAGTACATCTTCATGTAACTCAATAATCATTAATGTTTTTCAACATGTCCAATACATTCACTCTTCAACACTTTACACTCATCACCGTAGGAATTCATGTCAAAAACTCTGTTATATATCCGTGAAAACGTTTTAAATGTATAAGGAAGGTTTTTAAGCAAAACATCGATTTTTTTACAAGTATTTACCCCCTTAAATTAGCTTAAATTATCGTTGAATGTCTCCTGACATGATTGATAATAGATGATCTTAAGTAGCATTTAATGGCTATCCAAATGATGTTAGATAACCTTTAATGTACGTCAATTGACCTTAAATTAAATTAAATTTTATCATCCTGAACGATAATGAGAAGTAGAATTAGAAAATAAAAATGATTTACCTCAAATTTCTATTTCTATCGACCGTTGTATTACATAGAATGGATGGTCTTGGATGACCTAACATGTTTGAAAATAATTTTAAAAAGCCTTGAATAAGTGTTAGGTTGGGTGGCATTTATGATGGACTCATACGTCTATCATAAATGCCACCCAACCTAACACTTATTCAAAGATCATTGGTTGACCTCAAGTGAACTTTAATTATCTTGAATGATCATTGAATAATCATAAATGAATGACCATTATATGACTTTGAATGATTGAATTGGGTGGCTTTAAATGATTGGCGGTTAGTTTACTAAAATGATATTATCTTAACAAATCTTAAATAATCATTATGCAAATTTGAATGACTTAATATTTTTTTGAAATGCCTTGAGCTAGATGGTATCGAAGAATCGTTGGATGAATTCACTTTGAGCAACTATAGGTTTTCTTCAGAGGATCTTACACGGTCTTGAATAGTCATTAGATAATCATAATTAATCTTTAATGACTATGGATGACATTAAACATTCCTTTGAAAGTTTAGTAATTTTAACTTAGTCTTGTATTACCATCGAAATGATATTAAAAATTCTTGAATGACCGTCGGAACGGCGTAAAATAAATTATAATTGTCATGAAAATGATATTCAATAACTTACAAAATTCGTCGAATGATCAGAACGACCATTGGATAATTTTTAATGTCCATCAAATGACCTTGCAGTATCTTAAATTGAATGGTTGAATGGTCTTTAGTGATAATTTAATCATTAGGTAAATTTGAAAATCGGTCGTATGACTTTAAATTATCTTGAATGACCTTCAGTTCGATGATATTCAAGGATCGTTGGATGAACTCAAATAGACTCAAAGGACTCTACAATTATAGCTTGAATTTGTAAATGACCATTACGTGACTAAAATTGTCTTTAAATGATGGTTAGATAGTCTTAAATAATCACTAAATAATCTTGAATGACCATCGAAATGATATTAGAACTTCTTGAATAACTAACGACCTAAAATAATCCAGGATGGCCATGAAAATGATAATCATTTTTAATGTTTGTCGAATGATATTAAATAATCTCGAATTTTTATTAGATAATCATTAATATACGTCAAATGATTTATAGTAACTTGAAATAAATAAATCGATGAATGATCTATAGCGATAATTAAATCATTAGGCAAATTGAATTGGATAATATTGAATGAACTCAAATATCTTTCAGAAATCAAGGGGTAGGGTGAACTCAGATGTCTTAACACTATCTTGAATAATATTTCGAAAAATTAAAGTTAATCTTGTATGACCCATTGGATGACCTAAAACATTCCCTGGAATATATGGTAATATAATAGAAAGTTTGTTGTTTTGCGATTTGAATTAGAGCAAATGTCACGAAAAAATCACGAGCCGCCAGGTGAATTTATTATGGATGATGGAGTGCTACCAAACCTTTTCATTTTATAACCTACTTACAACTGACATAACGCAACGTTTTTCACTTTTTTATCAAGGCTAATTCAATTTGTTTGTCGGGAAATAGTTAACTTCTGTTTTCTCAGTTGAAAGCGCTAAGATTTATTTTAAGGTTTATTCACTTATGAATTGACTTGAGTGGCTAAAAATGAATAAAATAATATTTGTCATTGGCTACATACAATAGTCATTAGGTACATTTAATGGCCTTGAATTGGATAATATTGAATGATATCAAATAGCTTTTAGTAATCCTAGATTGATCTCAAATGTCTGAAAACTATCTTGAATAATCATTCGATAACCAAAATTAATCTTGAATGACCATTGGATGACTTTAAACATTCTCTTGAATGATGGTTAGATCTTAAATAATGTTTTTTGACCATTGGAATGATATTAAAAATGATTGAATAATCGTCAAACGGTCTAAAATAATCTAGAATTGTCATGAAGAATGATCATGAATGATAATTTAGTAATTACAGGAATGTTAGTAATAAATAAAAAATAAATTACCTAAAATTTGTTGATGATATTGAATTATTGTTAAATAATCTTGATTTGGGGTTTAAAAATTTGTTGAATTCTATTCTAGGAATGCTACGATTGTATATTTTAAGTCAATGACAAAATGACAAAATTTTACACCACCCAATAAAATAAAAATAAACAAGTGTAATTTATGGTAGTAAACAAACCATAAACTGCTTCGTATTCAAGTTAAATTTATATTGCTCAGCAAAAAAAGCGATGAATACACTATAAATGCTAAATATATGTATCTGAGGCCGGCGTTTATATGAACAGTGAAGAAGAGCATGTGGGTTTGAGTGGAAGATCATCTGCAAGTGTGAACTCCGCCCCTAAGCATGGTGTTAAAATTATATGGATGTTTTTTCCCTTCAATGTTGTGAATGTCTCAATAATTCATTTGTATGTACTCGTTTTACAATACATGGTTACAACCATGTTTGATAAAGTTTAAATAAAGATAAAGACATGATATTAAATGATCATAATCATTGACATGACATTATACTATCTTGAAAGACTGATCTTGAGTGATAATTTTATGAACTTGAGAAGTAATTTCAGCAGTATTAGTAAAGAAATATAAACTACCATAAATATTTGACTCAAACAACTTGCATGGCTTAACGATCGATGGTTGACCTAAAGGGACTTTAAATTATCTTCAGCGATTATTAGATAACCATAATTAATCTTAAATGGATGTTGGGTGAGTGAACGATCGATGAACTTAAATGATCTTTAATGATGGTTACATTACCTTGAATGATGGTTAAATAATCTGGAATGACCATGGAAATAATATTAAATAACCTGGATTAACCGTCGAATGACTTTTAGTAATCTTAATTGAGTCGAAATGATATTGAATAAACTTGAATGACCGCCAAATGACATTAAATAATCTTAAATGACCATTTGATAACCTTGAATATACATCGTCAATTGTATTAAATGATTATATTTAGTAATAATTTTATGATTTTGAAAAACATGAAAGGAAATTGCAGCAGAATTAGTAAAGACATAAAAATTACCTGTAATGTAACTCAAAAGATTTAGATCGAGCTTTGTTTTACTTATAATGATTATTGTTAGATATCTTTAAATAACTTTGAATGAATTGTATATTTTTTAACGATCCCTGAATACATTTAAACACATTTGGGTTATTGTTAGATGATTTTGAAGGTGGTGTTAAATGATCTAAAATAATATTTCGTCTTTATTGTCTTCGCTTCTCCTGCTTACAAAAGTTAAATATAATAGGAGTATATGATATACATAAATTTCATATAAAATATACAAATAATTTAGGACATAGGAGTGCCAATCAATTCATTGACCGTCGAAATGAGAAATAATCTTGAATGACCTTAAGTGATATTAAAAGACCATTGGATTAGCATGAATTTATATCTAATTATCTTAAATGATCCTTGGATGACTTCGAGCGATAATTTTATGATCTGAATGATATTGGAAAGTAATTTCAAGAATATTATTCAAGAAATATGAATAATCTGAAATATGTAACTCAAATGACTTCGAACGACTTTGAAGGATTTGTGGATGAACTCGAATGACTACGATTGGTAGTTGGTTGACCTCACGAAAACTTTCTTGATCTTGAATGGTCATTGGATAATCATAAGTAACCTTGAATGACCATTAGATAGCTTTTATTGATTATTGCATGATTTAAATGACATCCTAATTAATGATGGTTAGATTACTTTGTCTTATTATTAGGTGTGAAATAATTGCATTTAGAAACTTTAATACGTCTATATTTTTATCTTATACTGTTGAAATTGTATTGCTTTATAGTTTGGCTGTTATTTTTGTTGATTTATAAACGAAATACACACTCTCTCTTTTCCTACATTTTTTTTGCGGCTAAACGCGCTGAATTATTCAATTCGATTTAACTCCATTGTCGATGATCGATTTCGGAGAGAACGCCGCCGCCGTCGCCAGTGCCGTACCGGCCGACCAGAAATGGGTCACGGACTGCGGAAAGGTCGTCTCGTTCCACTTGTCCGACGAGCGGTTCTTATTTCATTATTCCGATCGATTATGAATTCATTATCCTTTTAGAGTGCGTCATCGCACCGATAATTCAAAATCCAAAAAATTCCACACAAAATTGTACGGATGTTTATAGTAGACAAGTCAGAATTTAAACAATTAAAATCGTATATTATTATTTAAATGTTTTACAATTGTAAAAGAGAAATGTACATATTTTTTTTTAATACTCTGTGGGGAATTTATTTTGTTTGCAAGTACATTTTTAGTTATCATTTAGCTTTTGGGTTTTAATTCATAAAAGTCTGGCATGATTTAATTTTCTTGGATCCGTTCCAGTTATGCATGCAATATTTTTTGTTGTTCCTCGGGGCGGTTTGTAATGCAGCCTCACCGGCAGTAGCAGCGGCGGCGGCGGTAGCAGTAGCAGTAGCAGGAGCAGCAGCACGCGCTCTCCCAATTGAATTACGGGCGAACTCGACTCGTCCGTTTCACGGCGGGAGAATAATTTATTTTGTCGGTTTTGTACGGTTTAAATGAGGAATGAGGAATAAGGTCACACGACGATGAGTTCAGTTCGTTCGTTCTTCGGCCAGGGCGCTCTTTCTCACGACCGACGAAAAGAAAAGGTGAAAGACGATCACTCTACGTGTTGTATATGTGTGTATTAAGGTTACTTCAATTAAGAGTAAATACAATTTGACTTAAATGTAAATCGGAATAGATTCATACACCCAGGGGCTAAAAACTACATTTTACCATTAGCTTAGCACCTAGAATCGAAAAATAAATGTCTATATAAATTATTTTAAAAACAGTAGGATAATAAATATTTTCCAATTCGAAGTGAATTAAATTTTTTCACATAAAATTGTACTCGTTCCAACTTTAATTTCAAATCGATGCTTAATAATCACATCAGTGCCTAATAATTTAGATTCAATAATACATTATGATGTGATTTTAACGAATAACACTTATTGCGGTACTGAAAAGGTTTACTTTCAAAGTGGAATATTGTTTGTAGGTGCACCTCATCCCCGAACACCACATCAAAGGGCCAATATTAAAAGAGTGCGTTTTGTCGACCGCACACAAAGCTTTGTGTGTATGTGTGTGTGTGTATGTATTATATGTGTGTGTATGTATGGGGATGCGATGTTATCCATGATAGGAAAAAAAACCTGCAGACAAAGAAGGTAATTAAAGTTTTGTATGAGGGATAGTTCTTTACAGGGAAAGTGCTGTTCGTACGAAAGGAGAGATAATTAGCTTGCAAGGGGTAAGAAAACTGAAAACCTCCTTCAATTGCAGCAACAACAACGAATAAACGATAATTAAATAGTAGTTGTTTTAAATAATTGGAGTGATTCAAGTTTTAATTTTAAATATTTAAGATCATAATTAAACATAAATATATATATTGTATTGTATTCAAATTAGTCAACGATAAAATATTTAATGAAACCTTATAAATATTTGATTCCTTTGAAAATTAATATTTAAAAAATGATACATTTTAAAATAAGAAATAAATGCAATTATTTATACAATACATTTTGCGACGATTTTAATATTTCTTAATAACAACCCTCACCTTCCCTCGAATATTTCCCAATTTTTTTAAATTTATTTCAATAAATCAAATATTCAAACAATAAATATTTTATTATTTTTCACATGGACGAAGAATACAGACAATAAACAGTTGTATTTTTTTTTTCTGCAAGGGTGGTGATAAATTGCGAGCGCCTTTTCAACCGGACCTTGGCTGTCGCCGCAAGAAGGCGCCGAGTTAATTGCTAATTTCATTAACTAACCGTCGGCACACATCGACCCCCCCCTTCACCTCGCCCCTCATATATATATCGCAGTGTTCCGTTCTGCAGTGATTGCGATCTAATTAACTTATAACTAACGATCCTACCCCGATTTTCGCCCGTTTTATTTGCATTACCTCGTCGACCTTAATAATGCGCAAACATTTGCAGCAGAGAGATAAATTGATTGGTAGAGACTAACTAACTATTGGCACCTTACGAAATGAAAAATCAATCATTTGTTGGTGTTAATTATTCTAGTTAAGTCAATTTTTATCTTAAAAATTATAGCGTTTTTCAAGTTTTTCAGTATCTTTAATATCTATTGGAGTAAATTTTGGTGGCTTACTTAAACTGTGAACTATAGTATGGTTTCCAAAATTTCGATAACATTATGAAATAAAAATAATTCAATAGGAAAATTTGATTTGGAATATTTTTTTTAAATTCTGTTTTTATTTTTATTATTGCAGGTTATTATCAGCCGGCTGGACCGCTGATAACGGTACCACACGGTCACAGTCAGCCGCCCCCGGTGGGCAAGTCTGTGCCGCTGTCGGACCCGTCGCCATCTCTGAGTCCCCCCGCGGTTCAAACGCAGCACCAGCAACAGTCGCCGCCGCCTCCAAGTTCAGCGGGCGATTCTTCAGACAGCGAGGTTTGTATGCTAACACTTACTACTATAAATTGTTATCCCAAATTAATTAGCCTGCTTACTAATCTAGAAGGGTTGGTTGTCTTTTATATTTCGGGAATAGGGAACAAGTAAATAAATCATCCCGCATGGGTTTATTGTTTTCCAAACTATCCTCCATGAAGATCAATATACTTTTGTATGCGCTTGAACCAATTTTCGAAGCACTTTTCCACTCCAATTGAGGTACCTCCAAAACATGCATTTTGATCGCATCAACAGTTGCTTTAGGCGTCGAAAAACGTTGACCACGTAATTTATGTTTGATTTACGGGAATAAGAAAAAGTCATTAGGTCCAAATCAGGTCTGTACGACGGATGACCTATCAATTCGACTTTGGTTTGAACCGATGTGTCAGAGATCGCATTGTTCTGGTGGAAAATTACGTGTCTTCGGCGGTTGGTTTTCCTTATTTTTCCTTACAAATGGTTGGCACCATTCAGAATTATCCGTTGACATTTTAATAATGATGTAGTTGAAATATGCCGGATTTTTCATTTGTTTTGAAGTACTTCGTGCTATTGTTGATTTTAGCTCATCGTGCAATACTCGTACAGCCGACTGCTGTTTACTTTCAGGCCCATTTGCATATATCCATGATTCGTCACCTGAGATTAAAGCATCCTTTCTTGAGCATTTTTTTAGACCAATCGACGCTAACAGATTTTTGTCAGTGATTATTAAACTATGTGGGATCCAACGCGTACAAAATTTTTGACAGCCAAATGTTCATTCAACATTGAAAGTATGCTGATCCCACTAATTCCCTGGGAGGCCTTAATCTCACGCTGTCACAGGACGATCTTGTAATATCAGTTCACATATTTTCTGGAACAACAACCGAATTCGAACGACCTGCACGAAATTCATCACTAAGCGAATTACGGCCATGATTAAATTTCGTATACCATAAATATATAGTTGTTTTTGATGGTGTTTCATCTCCAAAAGTACCCTGAAAATAATTTTTAATTGTCAAAGAACAAACATCAAATAAACCAAAATTGGTACCCCCTCATGGTTAATACCCATTCACAAAACAACTCTTTCCCGTAGCGCCATCTTGTTGAAACCACACGACTTTCAGATCAATATCGTAATAAATTGTTTGGAATCAGCGTTTTCTAACACCTTTAAATTGAGGTTCCTAGGTTAGTTGTGTCTTGTATGGATCAATTTCAAATTCAACCACTCGCCAAGTTAAAGTATTCATGACCGCAGAAGAATCCAATCTTGCACACTTTAAAAGAAAGTACCGATGTTCTCAATCGATCCACTGGCGTTTTTTTTTTGTATGTATAGATATTCGCTGACTTTACCGAACCCGTCCTCACTAATTTATTCATTAAACGTTGATTGTGAATTAATAATTTTATCCCACTTTCCTTTGTTAATTATCTAAAATCTTTTTCTCAGAGTCACATTGTAAATGAACGATTCAGGAATGTTTTGATTATTGTTCTGTAGGTGATAATAACGTCAGTGACGAGCGCGAAGGAAGCAGCGGCTGCCAACCAGCCGCAACCGCCACCACAGTCATCTCAACAGTACAGGTTTAGCCATTATCCACCCACGCACTCCTCGTACCCGTACGGCTATCTGCCACAGTATTATTCCGGTCCCCCGCCAGCTTCCGCCTATTCCCATCACGAGATGTGTTACCCGCCTTACTCGCAGCACAAGTACTTCCGGCGATACCTGCCGCCGCCGCCTCCATCAGCACAGTACTACCAACCGGGATCACCGCCGGAACTCTACAGCCAACAACCACACAACACGCAAAACTCGTCGAGCCAGCAGGTATTTATACAGTCCGATCCCTCGGGGAGGAGTTATGAGTGTTTTAAACGTGAGCAGGTGGTAACGGCGACGAGCACAGCCAGCGGGGCGGCGTACCCGCCCGCACCGGCGGGTCCACCCCCGCCCACTCTAATAGATACATATCCGCAACCGCCGCCGACCTTGGTTGAAACATTTCCACCACCACCGCCACATTTCTACCATGGATACGGTCACCCGCCACCACCGCCTTGCTACACGCATTCACCACCATCGCGTAATATGAATTATATAAGTAAGTCTCACTTTCATGATTTATTGAATTTTTTCTAAACACTTTGTAATATTTCAGATGCAACATATCAAAGTTGTCCATGTCCAATACAGTCGTGTCCAAAAAACGTACATACTGGACCTCTTACTGGAGATAGTAAGAGGTCTAACATCTCAATCGCCAAAGAGTCCGTTCCGCTACCACCGGTAGCCCTGGCTCTACCCCTCGAACCAGCTAGCGCCACCGGACCACCGAGTCCGGCCAGGGGCAGTGCTGGTATGCCGCCGCCTCCGTCACCTGCCGGAGCCACATATCAACCACCTCCGCCCAAGCAGGAGACTCCCGAACCACCGGATTTGAAGCACGCGGAGAAGCGCAGGAAGGCGCGGGTCGGAAAAGCGATGGTCCGCAATACCATCGCCGCCAATCAGAACACCATGCTCCTCATGTGCCACGCGCCTTCCCAAAACACCTACCTAGATAATGTCAAACGGGAAGTAGAAAGCCCTCAAGACACCGAGAGCAAGAAGCAAGACGAGCCTCCTGTAATCACACCGGAAGAACAAGTAGAACTCCGCAAGGAAACCCTCGAAGAGATCAACGATGAACCCCCACAACTAGAACCAGAAGTGGTGCCGTTAAAACTCGAAGTCGAGAAGACGCCTGTGGTAAAAACCGTCGCTGAAAACGTGAAAGTGAAAAACATGAAACGCAAATTGTCTATGAGCGACCCTCCTGTTATCGAAACAACAACACCTATCAAGAAACTAAGAGTCGACCCTAAAACCAACGGAAGTTACAAGGATCTAATCAAGAAAACGCGAAACGCGATCAGGATCAACAATGGCAAACGAAAACTGATCGTAGGCGAGCGGAAAATCGCGAGGATCAAACTGAAACGGCGAAGGCTGGCCATGGCCAAAGAACTGCGGAGATCATCCAAGCAGCCGCTCACCGCTAGCAATCTGCACAACGCCAAGCAGAACGCGGCCGAGACGACGCCCGTCGTCGTTGCCACCGCCGCAACCGAGAAAAAGGTGGTATGTAGGAAGGCGCCTGCGAGTGTCGCGAAGAAACCCGCCGTTGTGGACAATCTGTTACCTAAGAGCAACGTCGATCGGACTATTGAAAGTGTGATCAGTGGTAGGACGAATAGATTGCAGGAAGAAGAGGAAAAGTGTTCGAAACGCGACTGGAAAAAGAGTGCGGCGAAGGCGAAGGCCGAGACGGCGACAGCGACGGCGACGAAGGCAGTAGGGAAGCGGAAAAACAGCAGGTGCAAGGAGGTGCCGCAAGTCGTTGCCGCTAGAGTGCCGCGCCGTTCCTTGCAGCTGAGGTGGTCGAACGGATGGGCGTGGGAGGGTGAGCCCTTCGAAGGAAAAGTTTTCCTCAATGTAAGTACTTTAAGAATTATAAAATTTTTTAGCTTTTCTTAACATAATTACCATGAATAGAATATTTTCTTCAAAATTTCTGGACATTTCTTGATTGACTAATTCCGTTTTTTTTTGTTCTGCAATGTTTTAAGACTTTTTAAAATTTCTTTTACAATATTTCTCTATTATTTTATCAGAATCGGTTGTTGGTATTCCATTTAATCAATCCTCTTGAAATGTTCTAGAAATTCAAAATGTTTATAATTTTCCAGAAAATTTTCTTATATTTTTCTATTCAAAATTTTCTTCATCCTCTATTTTTTTTTTTCTGAATTTTATTTAGCCTTTTTTTTAAGATTCCTTATAATTTTTAACACATCTATTTTCTACTTTGCGAAGATTGACTGCATTTCTTATCTTATTTAATGCTACTATAATAAGTTGGTATTCACTATAGAAATTTGTTGAGTTACGTGAAGATATAATTAAAACTTGATTAAAACACTAACACTTTCTTCACAATTAATTTTTATTTCGCTAGATGTACTTTTTGGGTACTATAATGGGTGCATAGTACCCGAAAAGTACATCTAGCGAAATAAAAATTAATTGTGAAGAAAGTGTTAGTGTTTTAATCAAGTTTTGGTATTCACTTCTTATTTATTATAAACTCAAGCCTTTCCGTGTGCAATCAAAATTATTGTAAGAATTAATTTTTACATATATATTTTTTCGATTTTATTATGTGAGCACAGTGGATAAATAAATACTACTACTAAATATATATTTTCTTCGAAAGTTTAGAAACTTTGTCCTAAGGTTTCTGTAGAAATTTTCACCCATATTTCTAAAATTTTCAATTAATTCAAATTTTTCAGTAATATTTAATGTCTAAACTTTTTCTAGATTACCAAAATTTTCTTCGAGCTTTCTCATTCTTTTTGAATTTTCCTACAGATTTATAAAATTTTATAATAATTTCTATATTAACAATTTTCTTTAAGAGATCTTAAATTCTCTAGCATTTTTATTTTATTTTATTGGGATTTTTTAATAATGTTTCATCATAATTCATGTATCTAAAATGTTCAAATATTTTTTTTCTAGGGTTCTACAATTTTCCGAAAATGTCTTCCAAATTTCTAGAATTATATCTGGTTTTTCACTGATTTTTAAGTCATTTATCCAAAATAAGAAATAAGAACACTTTCTTTGTCAATAAAACATTTATATTTTTCGATCTAAACACATTTCACAGATAAATCGAATTTTATGTCTTTAAAATGTGTGGTAGGTTGTTTAAGTTAATACAAGGATACATTTCGATAAATTTTAAGGCTTTGCGAAGCAGAGTCTATTGTTTAATTTTTTAGATGAAATCCTGTATTAGTGGGCCAATTGTAAATGATTGAAGTAATTGCTTAAACATAACCAATTCGACAAGAACTTGTTCTTTACTTATGTACGATATTTTTTGTTTAGTAATTATCTTCAAGGTGTTAGTAACTAATTGAACACTCGGGTATCCTGCTCGATTACCCGTATCACCTTATAAACTGTTGATTACCATGCCGATGATCAATTTAAGATAAAATCTATCTTGTAGAGTTTCAATTTATACATCCGTTCGTAGTGAATCGCGCAGATCCAAGAGGTTAGGGACGAGCCAGTCGGTGTCTTATTATCTTCAATTCGTATTGTCAGCCCGTCCATCAAGGTTGCGACGGCGGGCGCACCTGCGCGCCGGTCTCTTCTTGAATTCTAAGTCGCGATCGCCTTGAATTAATTGCGCCGAGCCGTTTATGGTGCGGCCGGGGAATTATTTTCGTATGAAGGAACGCAAATAGTTGCCTTATAAAAAAGGAAACAATGTTAATTATCTTTTGTAAAACAGGTATCTCTTACAAAACCTGATACTTCTTTTCTATGTTGTAACTTTTATTAATTCGATTTTACTCCTTTTTTTAGAGTGACGAAACTACAGTGAGTCGGAAATGTTACCCTAGTATGAGGCACGAAGAGGGTGATCTGATCGAGCCCAGAGATTGTGTACTTCTGAAGGCTGGACAGAGAAAGAACGAGTTGCCTTTCGTGGCCAAAATCGCTGCTCTTTGGGAGAACCCCGACGATGGTACGTTGAGGCTTTAGTGAGACACAATTGATGTTGATTGCCTCGTATGTTTTCCAGGTGAAATGATGATGTCTTTGCTGTGGTATTACCGACCTGAACACACAGAACAAGGACGGCTGGCTTCCGATCAACCGGATGAGGTTTTCGCTTCCCGCCACAAAGATTCAAATAGTGTGGCTTGTATAGAAGATAAATGTTATGTCTTAACCTTTAATGAGTACTGCAGGTATGTACTACATTCCATTGCATTTAACGTATACCTGTAATACATTTTTCCTTTACTCGTAACTAATTCTTGCAAACTTTCTTTACCTGTAACATCCAATAAATTAATTTGCAACATTTTTAAAATACAATTTCTACCTTTTAAAAAATTAACACCATTATCAGTGATAAATTGTATTTTTTTTTAAATTTAGGTACCGTAAAAATTTGCGTAGGCTAGAAGAAGGACTGGAAGACGCGGGGCCATGCATTCCATCACCGGACCTCTATCCAAGGACGCACAGACAGCCCCCGAAGTCGGTCCTCACCTCCCCCGATATGGTCTTCTTCTGTAGGCGGGTGTACGACTTTAGGCAGAAAAGAATTGTTAAAAATCCGAGTTAATTTATCGTTGTTTATACATAAAAAAAATAATATATATTTAATATAATATAATAATAATATATACTTTGTTTAGAAAAAAAAAGAAAACATTGACCAAAAACCTCAATATTTTATAAGGACGGTAAGATAGTGAAATGAGTATTTTCCTTGATTATAGTTTTTAAGGTCTTTATCCTATGGTTTTTAGAGTTTAAAGGAAAATTTTTACTAACTGTGCATTTATAATATTTTTGGTACGGATTTATACAGGCGTGCGGGTGTGAAACGCCGGTGCGAATGGCTCGTCGATTTAATTGTTACGTTTTCAAACAAACAAAATTAAAAAAAAAACAGCAGCAAATTTGATCACTTATCCACTAAACTAGTCAAGTAAAAGTCAGCAACACAGCTAGTCCACTTTTATTATTATTATTTTGGTAATAATAAAGCGTTGCCCTAAAATTATAATCAAATTATAAAGGGGAAAATTTAAGTGAAATTTAATGGGTGAATCAAAAACCAAAAGTGCTGTGAAAATTTGAAAAAAAATTGCTATTACTTAATTTTTATTTTGTAAATAACCAAATTTGTTTTTTGATTGTGTTTAAATTAAACAAACATTAAATTTCGTTTAATTTTTGCCCACAAATTGGCAAATCACAAAATTATTAAGAGCCAAGCATCCGCGTCCAACATCTAGTAGAAACGTCGAAATAATCAATTTAAAAAAAAAATAAATAAATAAAAAACTTTTTACCTGAATGTAGTGGGAACCGAGGAGCCGCGACTTTTATAAAAATCAAAAACTCAAAAAATCACCAACCAATTTGATAAGTATACATATTGTTGCATAACTTGAAAGGGAACATTTGTATTATATAATTGAATTAGTTTATGAAATAACGTTGTATAGAGCATAGAGATGATTATATTATTATATATTTAACACAAAAAAACAAATGAATCATATTTATAAAACTAGACAAACTGCTGGTGTAAAAGGTGTGTGCTTTATTAGGACCTTGTAGTGAATCGTCAATGTTCTTGTAATCAAAATATTTTAATATCGAGGTTTCTTTTAGGCGAGCTCCCTCTTAAAATCTAAAAAAAAAAATACGCAAAAATTTGTACTGTACTTCATGTCAGTAGTGTGGTCGCAAGTGTCTCATTTTCAAATTGTTATTTTGTAAAAACAAAAAAAAAATCGTTAGTTCTACCTATTACCTTTATATATAAATATACATATATGTAACGCGATTTATTAATTTTTATATTTTTTTTTGTATAATTAATATATTCACATTTTTTTACGTTTGCTCCACAAACTCTAAAATTTAAAAAAAATGGAAAAAAATGGATGGAAACGTACGCCAAAGTTATTAAACGTGAATCCGTTTTTGTTTATTAATTCTTTTTAGATTTACGAACTGTTATTGTTTTTATTTTAATATTTTTCCTTGTTTTTTTTTCTTGTAATTTAAATGCTAAGACAAAAGAAAAATAGCAATTGTATTACAACAATAACTCATCGTCCCCGCGTCCATTTCCTCATCACTCTTATCGACATATGAAAAAAAAAATGAATATGATAAAACCTAAGTAAACATGATGAAAGTGTTTAGGTTCGTGCCTACGCCTTTTTAGGTGCCTTCCTCTTCTCCCTCACACGGTCGCTTGTCTTTTTGTCAATTATAAATTTATTATGTTCGTCATACTTTTGAATAAATGTGTGAAAGTACAAAATGTTGACTTTTAATTAATACTACCTATAAATAATTTATTATGTTTTTGTGTATTAATTTATAAATTTAAGTAATAATAATTCAAACAATATCAAAAGTAATTACAAAATAGTTACAAACAGTAAGTCTTGATGTAAAACAATTAATAAACTGAAGGTTTAAATTATTTTTAAACCTTATTTGGAAATATAACATAAAAATGCATATTTATCTATGATCGTACAGAAAGTAGACGCTTTTTGCATCATTTTTCATTGTAAAAGTGGCTTTTTATAGCACTAGTGCTTTTTAACGTTTTTATTGCACGGTAATGTCAAACTGTTTTTAGTGCACAGAAATGTCAAATTTGACAGATGAATATATTTCGACGAAATAGTATATTACACTACAAGTGGAGAAAGTACGCGTTTCGCTCACGCGTGTACCAATTTGCACACGAGGCGACAGCCGAGTGTGCGAAGGTACACAAGTGAGCGAATTCGTAACTCCACGAGTGGTGTATTACGTTTTGTTCAATCCTGCCGAAAATTCATATTAAAACGTAGGTTCAAATAAAAGAAATGTATTGCGGCTTTGCGCGATGTGCCGTGCCCGGCCCGCTTTAAAATCTAATGTACGGCGGTCGGCGTTGCTCGATGCGCCGTGCACGGCCCGCACTAAAATAATCTAGTGTCCCGCTGTGAGCGACGACAAAAAAAGACAAGCGGCAATATAACACGATCGTCTACGTCATATAAACAACACAATCGGCGACGCTAAGTAACTTGTACCACGTTTGTCTGTAATAATAGTTGACATTCAATAATATATATGTATAAAGTTTCGGCAAACATCCGTAACAAAATATAATATTATTTTACAATGAGCGAAGTAGAATGGCTTAAGATTCACAATTTAAATATCATTACGGGTGAAGTTTTAATTGCCTATTTTAATGGCCTTTTTAATAACTTTGCCCAATATTCTATTTCGAAGTGACAATTTTCATTTACAAGTGTATAAGCAAGTAAGTAATAATAATAATAATAACGTGAATTTATAAAAGCGTGAGCGAAAGTGACATAAGAGTGGGCGAAAGTGACACAAGAGTGGGCGAAACTATATCTCCATAGCAACCATTTTGCGTGATGTAAACAGTAACTTTCTAACAACAAAACAACGTATGAAAGTTCTATTTTCTACTGCAGGATTGAACAAAACTTATTTTTTTATTAATTGATACAAATAACTAATAAACTATAAATAAAATATAATACAAACCAAATGGCAGATTTAAGAACTCTGAAGATTTCATTTAATGCAAGTCGAAGCGATTGCAATAAAGCGAACATTTTTTCCATAAATAATAATGGCGGCCGATATTTGTGCAACTTGTTTACTGGTTGCTAAGTAACGCTTTCATTAGTGCACTGCGGGTAAAATATGTTTCCATTAATTGAATTATTGAAATGACATTAAAATATTACTCATAAGAATATATTCTTTGAAATCCTTTACGATCGAAGATAAAATTTTGTAAGGCACACGTGTAAAAAGTTTCTTTATTGCACTCCTGGCTTTAAAAAAAACTCGCTCGTTCCTTGCTCGTATTTTTAAACGCCAATTCGTGCAATAAAGCATCACTTTTTACACTTGTACCTTAAATAACTATTAAGTTACTGATTTTTAAAATAAATTTCAAATAAACATATAATTTTGTTCTGTTTTATAAAATGCTTCTCATTATAAATATGTCTTATGTTTCCATAATATTAAAGAGTTAAGAGAAAATTATATTTTCATGTATGTATTTATTAAAAATATATATTAGTAGTAGCTATTAAACATATGGAACATATAGTATTTATTTGTGTATAAAATATTTTCTTACTTTAAAAGATTGCACTCGCCACTCTTAAATGCTATGCATTTAATTCCTATAAGAAAAGGTATCGGCAAACTGATGAGTTTGCAGACCCAAACCAAAGATGCTGCACTTTCACTCTCGCCAATTCGACTGCAACCTCTTACCATTGTCATTTCAAAATATATTTGCGAGTATTAATTATCAGATTAAATTTGAAGACAGTGTATATTGCGTTGCCTATTGCGATTTAACATTAATTATAAAAATAGGGGCCTATTGTTTAACCCATTGTATTTAACTTCATTAAGGACAGTATTACGCTCACGAGATCTAAAATAAATTGAAACCGATTCTTGGCTGACAGAAAAACAATAATTCAATGTTTTTATACTACTAATTACAAAGTTCTTGATTGAGCAATAATAGTAATAATAATAATTAGGGTGTATCTACTTTTCTTAAACTTTCAAACTCAGCATATGATCTTGTGTACCAGAAGCATTAGATAATCATTAAAGTGCTTGCAGTAAACGGTAAATTAATTAGAATATTTACAGGCAGTTCATTACTAATATTTTATAAACAAATCATTTTATTACACATCTGACTCTACATTTTAATTATTAAATTTGTTTAAAATACATATTCATAAAATTGTATTTGTACATCAGTGTTATAACATTTTTTAATTTAAAAAATGTGCATATTATGTTGCCTATTCATTTTCAAATAACTTCTAAAGTTGTATTATAAGCAATAATAGTTTATTATACAGTGAATAACAACTTTTTACTACAATTATTTCACGGCTATTAAACTAATTGCAATCTTTTTGTGGTTAAATTATAGTAAATAGTCAAGTTTAGTGTTAAACAAATTGCAATAAACTATAAATTAATGAAAAAATACAAAAACACGAAAATATTTCGTAATTGCTGTAAATTTAAGATATATTTTTGTGTTTTTCTAAATATTAGTGTAATTTTCTACAACGTAAAGAAATTTATTATATTTTATTAATGATATGCAGAAAATAAGATGGGAGAAATTAGCATGTCCTTACTCTAAGCCTATTGTTTAATGTTACACGCAACATAGAAATAATATATTTTAATTAAAAACTGGCTAAGCATTAAAAAATAATTAATACCGTGTACGTTAATTATACATTCCACTTTTAATTATGTTAGAGCCATCTCGTAACAACTCTGTGAAGCACATTTTAAATCTAGAGTAGGCAACCCCATATACACAATATAATACTAAACTTGGAAACTTGGAAAGCTAAACGTAAAATATTTTTTCCCTTGCAGAATTAATACAGTGTGGTAAGTTAAATATTAATATATAATTAATAAGCGAATGCTGCGCGCTTATGTTGATGGTACAAAATAGGTACACAAAAATCAGTACGTTCTAATTCAAATAATGCACGGGGCGCCATAATCGTTTGTTTATTTTTTACGTAAATCAATAGATGGCGCTTGTTTACAGTATATTAACTGATGAGGCTGTTATATGTTGAAAATTCATATTCACTTGTTTAGTTGTGGAAGTAAAACACTTAAATTTTCAAAACACTTTATTATTGCTTTTTTGAAAACGCAACAATTGTTTCGCCACACTGTGGCTTCTTCACCATTTCTTCGCCTGAAGAAGCCACAGTGTGGCGAAACAATTGTTGCGTTTTCAAAAAAGCAATAATGAAGTGTTTTGAAAATTTAAGTGTTTTACTTCCACAACTAAACAAGCTTGTATACAGATTAACCTGGTGTCATTAACAATTTTTTGCATAGCGTAAGACACGCACTTTAGGTAGTATTGTATTAAATAATTGTTAATACATGTAGCAATTGATATTTTATAACATTACGTTAATAATGGTGCGAGTGCTACATAGGCAACCTAATTAACACAGCGTATCATTTCACCGATACCAATTAATTCTCAAGCTTTAATTTAGATGGCGCTAGTAAGATGTTTTGGTTATTAAAAATTAGACTACACGAAAATGAATATCTTTTGTTGTTATATCTATTAATTTTACTTTAAATCTAATTAATGCTTATATTGCTAACTTATTGTTCTCCCTCTTTGGCCATCTGTATAAAAATGTAGTAATTTTTTATTATTATCTTGAAGTAACACTCTTGCTGATTGGATGAGTTAATGAAGGGCAGAATTTTGTTACCTTAATCCATTAGATTTACGTCTTCCCTAAGTGTATTAGATTCTAGCCTTATTGTTAGATTTATTTGATTATATACTTAATCTGGAAAACACTAGCTGTCTAAAAATATAATTAATTAAATTGCTGTGTCTATTAATTGGACATTACTTATTATTAAAAATTTGAATAATCTACAATAAAACCAATATTGAAAAATAAAAGATGTTTTATTTAGGCATTAAATAAACAAATGAATATTTATTTTGAAGCAATATTCAATCAATCAATCAATATTGAAAAATAAAAGATATTTTATTTAAGCATTAAATAAACAAATGAATACTTATTTTGAAGCAGTCTTCAATCAATCAATCAATCGTATATTGGTGCTAAGAAACTATAGAGTTTTGCGCAACTCAATAAATGATGGGATAATACAGATTACATAATTTTAAATACTAAGAGCTAAAAGTATTGGAATATCATGGCAAATTTATAGGTTTACGTGGAAGATACTTTGAAGTTGTGAATTTTAGTCTTCTTCAGTTCGATTAAAATTTTGTTACAGAATGTATATGTTGTTTTGTTAGAAATGAGTGTAAATATGTTAATAAAGAATACTGGTATTAAACCAGTATCAAAAAGCCTTCTTGTATACGTTTCACGAATGTTATTATCCCTGTTATTAAAACAAGTAAATCCAGTTTCAAATATAATACGATTTCTACCGTGTATTACCATTACCTGCACGTTGGTATCGTTTTTGTCGGCGTGTCATTGAGTATGTGTAGCATAATAATTAATAATCAATTATTTGGACGCACGTAGATACGAAAGAAAGAAAAAAATGAGCCCAAGGAATTCGGATCGTAATTAATTTTTGGAGCGGCCTTCCAGCCGCAAATCGTTTACGATTTTTATTGCCTGTACGCCGATTGCGTAACATTTACGGCCGGCATGAATATTCATAAACGAGATTGGTGTTTACAAAATGCTCGAAACGGAACGTGTATTTTTGCGCGAATGGCCGAAAAATTGGAAACTATTTTGAGTGTGGGATGGAAAGGTAGGACTTTCGCTTGTTTTTTTTTTTTAAAATTTTTTTATTTAATGGTTATTACTGTTAAATGTGTTTAATGCGTGATACATACAAGAGAAAATATAGTAATTTATAAATGTGAGATTTTTTACAGTTAAAATGGTGAAGACATTAAATTAATTTACTTTGTAATATGTTTTACGAGGGATGGTAGAAAAGTAGTACCTGTGTGCACCGTCACTGGCAAATAGGATGTGTGCTAACCTGTTAAGTTGTATTTCAGCTGCATGTGCGTAAAATTACGTCGCCCTGGTATTGACTGTGCTGCTGTTTTGAGTGTTTGTAATGTACAAGAAAATAAAGAACGCGAAGTGAATATGTAGAGAAGTAGTTTAAGGTATGTTCTTTACAAGTAAAACGTTAATATTTGTAGATAAAACATTAAGTACTTATTTATTGAATTATTGATTAATTAATTAAAACATCACACACTTAATTTTTAGTTGAATACAGTGCAAACAATAATTTAACTACTTAAAGGACTTCAATCAATCACGGTCTGCTATAATCTTGTATTGTTGATTAAGTTAAATTTAAGGACTGAATGATGACACTTATATAGCATCGATTATTGAGTTAAGTATGTGTTTAAGAACAATGTTTATAAATTATGTTGTACACGTTGCAAAAACTATCGCAATAGCCTTAATTCAGTTTTAAGTTTTGGTTATGGTTAATCGATTAGGAAATCTTCCTTGATAAATCTATGTTAATTCGTTGATTGCGATTAGAATGCACGTTGAGCCGTAACCAGAAACTGGCGCCCATATATAACGCACGGTGATGCAAAACGTTTTGCAATGAGCAAACAGTGGCGAATTGGCCAATGAAAGGTCTGCGCGTGATGTGAGCTGCATGCACGCGGAAAATTGGCCACGACTGAAAGTAGGAAGTCGAACACAATCAGTGTCTGTTCTTTCTTCATTATCGATTTATGTTGAATAAATCATTAAGCTCATAAATAAAAGTCCGGATGTAAGAGGAAATATCTCCTCCTTCATCTAAGTAAGGTTTTAACTACGGGATTTTCTTTTTTAAAATTTAATGTAAGGTTTTTCTATATATTATTTATATAATTTAGTTTTTAAGTACAAACAAAATTTTTCAATTAATAAGATAAATTAAAATAGGAAAGGCTGGAAAATAAAAATATCTAGATGAATAAAGAAAATACACTTACTTTTTTTTAAAATTTAAAGTGGTATAAAAAAGTAAAAGTGTTTTCTTCATTCTTAATATTGAAATGTACCACGAAGTGAACGCCGTTAAGATCCAAGAATTAAAGCTACATGAGAAATTGGTAGAGTTGTAGAAGTTTTATAATAAAAATTGCTGAAAAATGTCTAAAATTGAATCGCAAAATAAAACTGAAAATACTGTAAAATAATCTTTGAAGAGAAGTTTCAGGAAGAGATATCCTGAATAAAAAAGTCTAAAAAAATTGAAGATACCATTCAATTATCTAGAAAATTTCCAGAAACCTTAAAGAAAACTCTATAAAAATGGAAGAATTTATGGAAAATTCTAATTGTTGGAAAATTCTATAACACTCGAAAAAAATTCACGCAATCATGAAGTAAATATGCTTGAAATAGTGAAAAATTCTGGTAAAGTGAATAAAAAATTGCTGGAGAATTCTAGATATCTAAAACAATTCTTGGAACTTGAGGAAAATTTGGAAAAAATTGACATCAGCAAAAATTGCTTTAAAATTCTAAAAATTTCGAAAAAAGTTTGTTTATAAAAAATAGTCCAGTGACTCCGACGAAGAAGAAAACAAAAGATGACATTGATGAAAAAATTTTGATGAAAGAGAATAGAAAATATTACAGAATCCTCAAGCAAGTGCTTTAAAAAATTCTATAAAAATTGGAAATATACAGATCTATACAGTAAAAAATAAAGTAATAAACCATTCAAGAAATTTCCTGAAATCTTGAAGAAAATTTTCGAAAATAAAAGAAATTATGGAAAATTCGAAAAATCTGGAATTAAAAATATTGGGAATAGTAGAAAACCTTGAATATTTAGATATATATTTAAAAAAAAACTTTTTATGGGATAAGAGAAGAAATGCTAGAAAATGTTATACAACTGGAAGAAACATTGCTGGAGAATTTTAGAATTCTAAAAATTGAAAACATTTAGAAAACTGTAAGAAAAATCGTTGGAAAAATCTAGAAATATCATTTCAAGAGAATAGACTTCAGAATAATTCTAATAACATTAAAAATACAATTATAGCAAAATACTTTAATCTATGAATAATGCTTTTAAATGTATATTTCTAAGAAAGAAGACCAAAGATGTAAATAAATAAATATTTCGGGAAGTGATGATGAAACGTCTCTAAAAAAGTCTGAAAAACAGGAAATATACAAAACCATGAGACAAAATAAAGTAGCGTAAATCCTATGATAATAATATAGGAAATTTCCAGAAATCACGAAGAAAGAAATTATATAACATTCTAACACAAATAGTGAAAAATGTTGGATAAATGAACAAAAATGTTGAGCAAGAAACAATAGAAAATTCTAGTAGTCTAGGAAGAAAAATTGCTGGAGAATTCTAGATCTCTCTAATAACATTTTTAACGAAAATTATTCGACAATAAACTTACAATCTTAAGAAAAATTAATGGAAAATTCTAAAAAATTTTAGGTGAATGGACAAAACTGAATACCTAATTCATGAATATTGTAATAAAATAGTATACAGTTTAGAGAGAGATGCTTCATGAAAAGTTAGTTTCCAAATTTAAAAGAAGCTTCAAAGAAAGTCTCAAAAACCTGTAAAAAATAGGAAACATAAAGAATCATGAACCAAAATTTCATGAACTTAATCATTCAGAAAATGTTAAGAAATCATTTAAACATTCTTGAAAATGGAATAAATCAAGAAATTAAATTAATTTTGCTTAGTGGAAATTTCTCGTAGATAGAATGAAAACTTGTTGGAAAATTTCAGTCAAATAAAACAAGAAATGCTGATCAATTATAGAAGAAAAATTGGTGGATAATTTTAAAACTTTTGAAGATTTTTTTTTTATAAATATTGCTTTAAAATTGCTGAACAATTCTTAGTTACAAAAATTTTATAAAAAAAAATCTTCAAAAGTTTTAAAATTATCCACTAATTTTTCTTCTATAATTGATCAGCATTTCTTGTTTTATTTTACTTACATTTTGTAATACAAGCTTTAGAAAAATATTCATAAAATAAAATAGGAAATACGTTTAAAAAATATGAAAAAAAAGGACACAATATTTCCTTTTTTTCGGAAATAATTGTTGAAGAAATTTTAAACCATCCAAGAAAATTAAAAATATTTATAGGAATTTGAAGGAAACTGCAGAAAAATTCTAAAATCCTTTAGGAAAAATTTAAAAAAATATTCAAGAAATTGAATACTAATTTCAGGAAACATCTGATAAATTAATATTTGTTGAATTTTGTTCTCGTTTATCACGTGGTGAAACATTTTTTAATAGTAAGGATTGTTTATAGAAAGGCACTTGGTTGGTTTCACAATTTTTACGATTTATTCCGACTAGTTTCGATTTTTACATCATTATCTAGGAATGGTTATAAAAACAATAGCCAGGAATAATGGCTACAATACAAAAATAATAGATAAATTACTATACAAGAAAAAACAGACACAACTATTAAGATATTTTTATACACCACAATATGAACAAAAAAACGAAAACTGGATTAAATTAGAATATGTTAATGATCTATCTAATAAAATAAAAAATTGCGTAACTGGGAATGAATTTAACATTATATGTACAAATTCAACGAATATCGGCAAACTCTTAATAAATAACAAAAAATTAATAGATAAATCCAACAAATGCGGCATATATGAGATCCAATGTGGTGAATGTGATGCCACATATGTTGGCCAAACCGGAAGAACATTCAGCATAAGATTAAAAGAACATAGAAAAGCCATATTAGACAATAAAGGCACCACCGGTTTCGCCAAACATTGCATCGCACATAACCACTTCTTCGAAGAAAATAATTTTAAGATTTTGCATGCAGGTAACAAGAGCCGTAATCTAAATCTCCGAGAGGGATTAGAAATTAACAAAGCGTTAAAACGGGGAAAACACCTCGTAAACGAAAACGACGAAATCTGGAGTTCCCCAATTATGACCGCCCTTATTACCTGAATGTATAAATTTTAGTATTTAAGCAAAAATATTTTATCTTCTGTACCATTCCTAGATAATGATGTAAAAATCGAAACTAGTCGGAATAAATCGTAAAAATTGTGAAACCAACCAAGTGCCTTTCTATAAACAATCCTTACTACTGATAAATTAAAATAGAAAATACTGTAAAATACTATAATCTAAAAACAAATTTTAAAAAAATCTTTAAAAAGTGCCTAAAACCAAGGCCTATAGAACATAAGTAATATTAATTCTCTATTGAACAAACTTATTAAAAACACTGAATTGAAAAATTCACTATGTTTTAACCATAAATAATTGTTGTTAAAACATACTGAATTTTTTATATTAATTCAGTGTAAGTATGGATTACCAGGTAATAACAATCGCAACCCTTCTGTTTACTTATTGAAAATTCTTTAAATCATTATTGCTCAAAAATTCTGGAACACCTAAAACCATTATGAAAAAATTCTATAAGTAAAAATGTTTGAATATTTTGGAAGCCTCAAGAAAAAGTTGGAATTGAAATTTATGGAAAAATCTAGAAATATGTAAGAAAATGTCTGGAAAATTCTATAAATCCCGAGAAAAAGATTCTATAAAATTCTGTAAAATACAATCCTTGAAGATGATAAATTATAGAAGAAAACGTTCTGGTGAATTTTAAAAAAACCCTCGAAGAAAATTTTTAAAATAAATTGGTAGAAACGTTTAATAATCTTTAAGAAAAAATTAAAAGTTTCGAGAAAAAGCTTCTATAAATTGTTATGAGAATGTATCAAATTTAATACCAGCTCCAGAAAAAACCTCATAAAATAAAATATGAAATACGTTGGAAAATTTAAGCAAATCTTTGAAAAGTCTCAGAAAAATATAAAAGAAAACAGGAAATTCGCAAAATTATTAAAACAATCTCGAAAACAAAATTGCTGAAGAGTTATAAAATTACCGAAGAAAACATTTTAATAGATATAATTATACAAATCTGTAAGAAAATCGCAGAAATATTCTAGAAACTTTTAGGAAAGTTTTCTAAAAAATTTCAAGAGAATGGATGGAAAATTGAATACCAACTTCTAATTATAATAAAATGAAATAGAAAATACTGTAAAATACTATAATCTTTAAAGAAAATTAATAGCAATTTCTAAAAAAAGTGTCTAAAAAACAAAAGGAACATATATCAATAAAAATAATAATTATTTAGTAAAATTTCAAACTTAAATTCACCAAAAATGAACAAAAATAATTATGGACAATATTGGATTGATGAGGCCATTACTTGTTGAAACTCGATATTATCACTTAAGTGATAATTATGGACAATTCTAAAAAGCTGAAAACTCTATAACCCTCAATAGTAGGAAATTTTTACTAAAGAAATACAAATTGTAAAAGCTGTAAATTTGTAGTAAAATTAAGAAAGACAATTACCTGAATATTAATTTAATTAAATGAAATATTAGTAAGTCTTTTTCTTCACTGGTTTATTTAATTCTCTAAACATAAAAAAATACTAATGTTTATTTTAATTAATAAAAACCCTTAAAAGTTATAGAAATCTACAAAAAAAATTGCTGCAGTATTTTAGAAGTCTTAAAGAGAATAGAAATTATCGAAAAAATCTAGAAATCCGTTAGAAAAAAGAAATCAGAAATTTTTTAAAAATCTGGAGGAAATGTTTACATGAAATTTGTTTAAGAAAATTTAGAAAATGAAATTGAATAACAACGTTTTATATATTCTGAGGAAGTAAGACAGAAAATACCGTAAAATACTATATTGTTTTTTTAGGGAAAATATGGTGGAAAATTAAAAAAGAAAGAAGTCTCAAAAATATTTTGAACAAATAAGAATAACGCAGGACCATCGACCAAAATCGTGTATGAATTTTTGAAACATTTAGGTTTTATGGAAAATACTAAAAAATTAAAAACTACTCAAAGATTATTTTTGTAAATTGAAAGAGCAATTCTTGGAAATATTTCGAAAAGATAAAAAAAATGTTTTCTTCAAAAATTGAAAACATCTTTTTGAAGAAAACGGATTAAAAATTGCCAGAAAATTTGTAACCGTCCAAAAATTCTTGTAATTTGGAGGAAAAATTAATAATAGTAATAATAATAATAATAATATAACCCAAGAAATGATCATGAAGTTAATGAAAAATTCGGGAATTTTCATAATTTGGGTCGATAGCCGTAATAAAAATCAATTACGATTATATTGTACATAACGAATGTATTCAATAATAAATAAAGATGTTTGTCTCTCTCTCATAATTTGGAAGAGCAATTGCTCGAAAGTATCAAAACATTTCTGGAGAATTCTGGAAATAGAATAGAAATGAAAAAATTACAAAATCTGTAAAAACTGCTGAATAATTCTTGTGATATTTGAAAAGAAGTTTCAAGGAAGGATATGTATATTTTTAAATATACTCTCTAAAATATACTGAAAATATAGGAAATATACAGGACCAGATATAAAAATAACAGAAATTAAAAGTCCAGAAAAAGTAAAAAATCTTAAAAATTCTAAAATTTTGAAGAAATTGCACGAAAATTTAAGAAATCTGTGAAATTAATTGGTTGAAAATTCTAGAAATTTATAAAAACATTTGATGGAAAATTCTAATGAGTTTCTAGAAAATTAAAAGGATATTTTCTTTTAAGATACAAAATACTTAAAAAAGAATGTAATAATTTTTTTTTTAAAATAGGACAAATATGATAATTCTATTTAAATCTAGAAAATCTTCAGAAATTTTGAAGAAAATTCTTGGAAAATGAAATAACCTAAAGAAAATTGTATATGCAAATTAAATATTAAAATTTGTAGTGCAAGTTATTAATAATAAAAGTTAATGATGAGACAAATATGATCACCATGAGAATTTCTGTACTTATGTTTTACAATAAATGAAAAAACTCTAGTTAACAGTTAAAACAACTACTCCCCACACTAAAGCACCGCCGGGCATTGAATGACATAACTGTTAACCGTCGTTACATGTCTGAAGTCATATTCAGCACGATGTAACAATTTTTGTGGTGTTATAGAAAATTCTATAAATCTGGAAAAAGATTTTGAATAAAGGAACTATAAATTACTGAAAAATTTGATAAAAATAAAACAAACAAAAAAAACTGTTAGAGAATTCTAGAAGACATGCTGGAAAATAGTAAGAAGCTTTAAACAAAGTCTAAAAAATTCTGTGGAAGTATACAGTTGCAGACGAACTAGCGATACTGATAGTGCAGCATTGTTAGTCCGGGTCAGCAAATGGATGGGTCACCGGTGACCGTTCGCTAGGATATAAAGAATGGTGCTTTAGAGTGACGAGGCTGATCTTTTAAAATAACAAGTAAATTTATACATACATACGCAAAAACACTGCGGAAGGTCCAAGTGGTCGGTACCCAAATATTACTATTACTACTAGAAAATGTACAGGACCAGAAATCTTGAAGAATAATAGAAGAAATTATGGAAAAAAAAACTAAAAATTTTGAAGAGACACAATAAGGAAGTTAAGTGCTCGAACTTGTGAAAAATTTTGGATAAATGAATGAAAATTTGCCGAAAACTCCCGATTAATATAAAATCAAAACACTTGAGAATTCTAGAGGACTAAAAACAAAATTGAAATAGAAATCGTTGGCAAATTCTAGAAATCTATAAGAATATATAATTGAATTTAAATAAAATCAAATAAAGAATACTCTAAAATGTTAAAATTTGTTTTAAGAAAAGTGATGTAATCTTAAAAACGCCTCAAAAACTAATTTTTTGATAAATCTATTAAAAATTGCTGGATAATCTCGGCCGAATTGCAAAATTTTAGAAATCTGAAAAAAATATTGTGTATTTTTTTGTATTCTTGTATTTATTCATATTGTCATTGCTATTATTACTTATGATTCACCCATGAATGTAAATATTCTGCTTATAATAAACAAACTCTTAACTATAAACAAACTTTAAACTATAATAGCCGAAGAATTATAGAAAAAATCTTTAGAAAAAATACTGGAAGATGTTAGTAACCTTGAAAATAAGTTTCTAGAAAAATATAAAATAATGAATGAAATTAAATTAAATTCTGATAAAATAATAAATACTGGGAAATTTTTATAATATTTAAAGAGAAGTTTCAGAAAAAAATGTGCTGTACATTCAAAAGAAATCTTTAGTCTGAAAAACTTTTAAAAAACTCAAAAAAATATCTTGAAATACATCTGAAATTAAGTAAAAGTACTCGAATTAGTAGAAAATTTTAAATAAATAATAGAAATTTGGACGAAAAAAGGCTGTAAAAATATAAAACAAACAAATAAATTATTGAAAATTTAAGAAATCTGCGAGCACAATTGCTAGAAAAATAAAGGAATAAACTGTATTGTATTCATTTTGTAAAAAAAGATATACGTAAATAAAGTTGATTAGTATTGTCATAAAATTCTAGAATTTTTGAGGAAGAGTTGAGAGAATTGCAGACTTATAAAACTATAGATTTTTTAAAATAGAAATAGTTATAGAAATCTGTAAGAAAAGCGCAGAAAAATTCTAAAAACCTTATTTCTAAAAAATTCAAGTGAATGGATAAAATTGAATACAAACTAAAATAATGTAGGAAATACTGTAAAATACCACAATTCTTGAAGAGAACTTCCAGCAAAAGATATTCTGGTGAAATAAGGAGTATATTTAAAAAGTGTAAAAAATATAATAAATTTATAACACCATGGAATAAAAAAATAACGGAATTACCAATTCAATCATTCAAGAAATTTTCAGGAGGTCTAGAAAAATTTAAATAAAAATTATAAACTCTGGAAGAGGTTTTGCCTCAAAATGATTGAAGAAAATCCACGGGACTTGGATGGAAACAGTGAACAATTTTAGATTTATGAATGAGAAATTGCTCGAAAATTCCGATTAAATAAAGTGATAATTATGAAAAATTTTAGAAATCTGAAAGAAAATATGTTGTGGATTTCCAGAACCTTCGAAGGGAATTTGGAATAGGAACTTTTAGAAATATTTAGAAATCCGAAAAGAAACGTTTCAGAAAAGGAGTTGCTGGAAAATTGAAAGTAACATATAATAAGTAAGATAAGATTAATGAAACTAAATGAAGCAGGTACTTATCTGTTTCAAGGAATGAGAATACAACCAAATTGCATGGATTTCGATCATTAGTGCATAAAAGAAGAGGACAGATTTCAGCACACATCATCATAGGTCGTTAAGAATTCCGATTGACCACAATAAAGTGAGGAAGATAAAAACATCAGAAAACATTTGATGAAACTTATTTTTTTTTAAATAATTCAATACCTGTATTTATAAAAGTACTGCATTGTATTTCATTTCTCTTATTTTCCAGAATAATTTAAATTAATTAATTTAAATTATTCGCTAAAGAAAATTCCGAAAAATGGATCAGAAAAAATAATAGAAATGAAATGCAATAAAGTACTTTTATCCAAACTGATCAAGTGAAGACAAAATTAATAAAATTAAATAGTTTACTGATTAAACTGTACATATCGTAATCAAATAAAGTAGTGAAGAAAGTAACTTATGTTTCCCTGATAATTAATGGGTACGCAAAAAAACTCCATGCAATTAAGCCTTAGGATAAATATATATATATAGTAGTGAAGTAAACTGATCCTTATATGAGGGTGATAGATTGAAGTTACGAAGTTACGAAGTAAAATCTGATTTGTTCATATTAACTGGAATTATTTTTAAGCCCTGATTTAAGCGTATTTCCATGAATCTATCTGTTTTCTTGAAGCCTTGGATTGATTTAATAAAACAAAACGTTTTTGTGAAACTAAATTTATTGGTAAACCAGTTTATTTCCCTTGAAATAAAGAACTGTTGATTGTGTTCGCAGTATTTGTATATACTTCAGTTAATAGAATGGAAAGTTACATAACCACTTTTTCACTTTTTGTACGTTTAATTTAATCTTTGTAGAATATATGTATGTATCTGTTTGTTAATAAAGATGTTGAATATATAGAATGGAAAGTTGTTAATATAAATGAGAACAAGCAGTGATCCAAAATCGTCCCTTGGGGTACACCATAATTTACTAGTAATGGCTTCGATAAGATTCTATTCGAATATACAACCCATGTTCTATTTGTGAGGTATCTTCTTAAGAGATCTTAAATGGTTCTATTAAAATTATAAACTTTCAAACGCTTTAATTCGCAATTTCAATATTATAAGATATTTGACTTTAAATTGATGTAAACAATTCACTTAAGAATCTAGTTTTAATATTACATTTCAAATTATTATTGCTGAGTGTACCAATTTTACAAATAACATTACAAATTCAATATTTGATCATAGTGATTACATTTAATGTACTAATTAATAGCATTCGTAATAATTCCACCAAAATAATTCCCTTGCAATTATATTGTTAATTAAATTTATATTAATTGTAATATTATTTAGTATTATTTATTCAACCGTTTAATTGAATGGTGTGTTTGTTTATACACACCCACACAAACAATTTTCCGTTAAAAATGATATGTTAACGAGGAAACCCAATTCGTTTAAATATCTGAACTACTTAAAGTAATGGATGTTTATCAAAACGTCGCAACAATCGATCAAAGTGTTTACGTTAAACAATTACAGGCCGTAAAAGCGATCGTTTTTCTATACGGGGTGAAAGTCAGCTAAAAGCCATACTTGCGAGCCTTTGATGACTCAAAAACCGATTATCGTTTTCTATTTCAGTGTGCGTTTGTGACTCCGATTTCCGGTTATTCACTCACGTCAATACTCATTCTTGTATGTGTTGCATTCATCACGTAATTGTTATGCAGATGGTCGTAAATGTATTCACCTCGAAATCTCATTACGAGTACGCGTTTTCTCCATCGTTTTATTGAGAGTTATTAAATTAATTCACGCATATAATCCCATATATTCAAAATAAATTTAAAACTTAAACTAATTAAATACTTAAATTTTGAGACTGTGGCTTTTTACCCTGCATTTTAAATTTTGAGTTTTCGTGTAAGAAATATTCAATCAATTTTCACTTTTCTTTCTCAAACAAAATAATTACCCGAGCAATCTGGTTATATAATCCGTTCCACGAATGTACAGCGAGTGTATTTGTTGTGAAGAGGATTTTTGCTTAATTGCATCCTCAGGAAACGCACTTAAACGCGCCGCTTTCCCCTTGGGTTTAATTCTGGTCGCGAATTCCGATTCGAATCTACGTTACATAAAGAATGCGAAAATGATTATTGTTTATTACACACAAATTTACTTACTTGTATTATTTTATTTCACTTCGATTCTAAATTATCCTGAATGATAATGGAATGACGGTTAATAACCTTGAAGGATTCCAAATTATCTTTAAGTAACTTTGAAAGCCTGTTGGATTACTTTAGAGATTACGATTACCATAAAGTTTCCATCTATTGTCTTCAAAGTAGCGCAGTTGGAGAGAGGGAATCGAGATTTAATTTGGAGTATTTAACTCTCCGGTTTAACCATCGAATACGATATTACCATCGTTAACCCGGAGAGTTAAACACTCCAAAGTTAATCTCGATTCCCTGTCTCCAGCTGCGATACGCTGATGAGATCCAAAATGGCTGATAACTTTAAATAACCACGAATAATATTAATAATAATTTGACCTTGAATTATTGAATTATCGTTAAATGATCTGAAAAAACCTCAAATGAACTTAAATTATTTTAAACAACATTGATAAGTAATTCTAACAGTATAAGTAAAGAAATCTCAATTTCACAAAAGCCTTGAATTGGTTGGGTGACCTGTAGGACAGAAAATGATCATTGGTTGAATTGAATGATTATTGGAAAAGCTTATACAACCTTGAATGATTTTTGAACGACTTTGAATGATCAATTGATGACGTTAAATAAGGTTTACATGGCTTAAATAATCGTTAAACGATTATAAATAATCTTTGATGATCTTCCATAGGATCATTTGGATTCAGTAATCTTAAATGATCTTCGAATGATCTTAAATATATATACAATAATCTTTATTTGGACAATACAAAATACATAATAGCAATAAATATGAACACAATACAAATAGTTGGTGTTAGTCCGTCTAGGCTATAGACCTGAGGTGTTTCAGCCCTGATCTTAAATAATTTTCAATGAACGACGAATTTATACTGAATATTCTTCAATGATCTTAATTAATCTTTAATGATTATCATATAACTTTAAATACACTCCGAATTATCTTAGATTATCTTGAATTATTGCTGAATGATTTTGAGAGATTGTTAAATTATAGTAATACACTTGAATGACCACTAAACTGAAATAACATTATCCAAAATTATCGCCGAATGATATTAAATATTCTTAAATGACCATTGGTAAACCTTTAATGTACATCGAATTGCCTTCAATTATTTTGAATGATCTTGGGATTACATTGAGTGGATTTTATGGCCCAAAAACAACGAGGTTAGAAAGTAATTCTAGCAGTATTAGTAAAGAAATATAAATTACTTTTAATATTTAATTCAAATGACTTCCATTTGCTGTTGTATGTATTATGTATTAGAATGATTTTTGGGTCATCTCAATTGTAAATGAAATTTGAATGATTATGACCCTAAATGATTGTCACAGTACTTCTAATGATCGTTAAATTATCTTAAATATTCTTGAATGACCTTTAGATAACCTTAAAGTTAAATGGTCTTAAATATTCTTGAATGACCTTTAGATAGACTTACAGTTGGAGAATACTTAAGGATTGTTGGATCAACTTAAATGGCGTTGAGCGCTCGTGGGTTGATCTTAAATGATCAAAAACGATTTTGAATAATCATTAGATAATCAAAGTTAATATTGAATGACATTGGTGATCTTAAATATCCTTCAGAGAAAAAGGACCTCTGACCTTTGAATTGAATTTGGATAATCATTGTTTGACCTCAGGGAAATGATCTTGAGAGATCAATCTAATGATTGAATGACTTGGAACGATGAAATTGAACAATAATTTTGAAACCTCAAACAGTAAAGATAATTCCAGCAGTATCAGTAAAGAAATTTGAATTTACTCAAATTCCGACCACTTTAAATGTTCTTAAGTAATTTTAAATAGTCTTGAATGGGTAACAGAAAATGGTCGTTAGTTGAATTGAATGATTATCGAAAAGGCTTAATTAATCTTCAATAATTTTTGAATCACTTTGAAGGATCATTTAATGACGTTAAATAACCTTATATGAAGGTTTAAACAATCGATAAATGATCTTACATCATCTTAGATGATCTTCTAAATAATTTTGAATGATTTCCAATTACCTTAATAAAGCTTTAACGATTAAGCACGCCGAATTATTGTAAATTATCTTGAATTATTGTTGAATGATTTTAAACTATAGTTAAATGATGGTAATAACTTGAATGACTGTTAAACTTAAATAACATTATCTTAAATGACCACCGAATGATTTAAAATATTCTTAAGTGATCATTGGTAAATTTTGAACGTACATCGAATTACCTTAATTAATTTTAAATGTTCCTAGGATGACATTGAGTGGTATTTTTTTCGCCTAAAACTATGTTTCAAAGTAGTTCTAAAAATGTATAAATTACTTTTGATCTGTAACTCAAATTAATTTAATCAACCAATTGTATTACTTATTGATTATTAGGTCATCTTAAGTTGACACTTAAACTCCCAGATTAGCGACAAAAATGCCAGAATGCAAGGCAAAAACTTAATTATGGTTCGTTCATTCATTCTGGTGCGTTCAGTCTAAATTTTGGATGAATATTATTTATATTATTTTTGTATGTATTTAGGTTAGTTTTTTAGTACTGAATTAAAACAAAGAAATAAATAAATTGTAAATGAAATTCGAATGACTTTAAATGATGGCCCGAGTAATTCCAATGATCGCAAAATGATTTTAAATAATCGTGAATATTTTTTAGATAGTCTTAAACATACGTGGAATGAAATTATCTTGAATGACAATGAGTTACTAGATGTTAAAGGATTGTTATATCAACCTAAATGGCTTTGAATGATCGTGGGTTGATCCTAATTCGATTTTTAATGATCATATCATTAGATAACCATAGTTAATCTCGAATGAACGTCGGTGATCTGTTCAAGATTATCTAATCATCTTTCAAGGGTATTTACTTGCAAGATGGTTAGATAATCTTGAACTACCATCAAAATGATATTAAACATTCTCATATAACCCTCGACTCACCTAAGAATATTGAATGTTCGTGATTAATTATAATACATTTATTAACGAGCAATGCCCTTGAAATATAATGAAAAACCTAAGATACAAAGTTTTTAATAAATAATAAATAAATAAATAAATAAGATATACAATTCTAATAAATTAATTACAGGTTATCTTAATCTAAACGTTATTCATGAGATATTAAATAAACTTATAATCTTGAATGGCCATTATTTAATATTGAATATTCGTTAAATGACCTTAAATTGCCCCAAATGATCACTCAAGGTCATTTTATGATTTTGAACGATATTGAACTACATAAGTAAAGACAATGTAAATTACATCAAATCTTTTTGATGTGGCCTTGAATCGATGTGATGTAAAATGATTGTAACAATTGGATAATCTAAAATACATATACACATACATACGCATATATATATATATATATATATATATATATATATATATATATATATATATATATATATATATATATATATATATATATATAATTTCAGCAAATACATGATTCACCATAAATGTGTAACTGAAATCACTTCGATCAAAGTAAACAGTATTTTTTTGCAACTAAAGCCTCCACCATTAACAGTATTATTTTGAATGATCATTCAGTTGGATGACTTAAATCGACCAAATGAGCTCGAATAACTTTAAATGGTCATAAGTTGATCTCAAAGAATCTCAAATTGTAGTAAATGATTATCGGAATGACATAAATAACCTGAAATGAACATTGGATAGCTTTGAATGATAGTTGAATTGTATCTTGTATTTGTTTCTCATTTTTCACTTGGTGAAACATTATGTTAATAATAGGTTGTTGAAAAAATGCACATGGTTTGTTTCACTTACTTATTTATTTTATATTCTACTAGTTTCGGCAGTGGGCCATTATCTTGATAATTTGTTGTTGTTTGTTTCAACAACCTAGTATTAAAAATTTATTGATTGTAGAATCTTGAATGAACGTTAAATGCCTTTAATGATATTTCAATGACACAATTAAGATAATTTTGTGATTTTGAACGATTTATAACTGTAGAAGTAAAGAAATATAAATTACATTAAATCTTTTTGATTTGATTTGCAATAAAATTATCTTGACAATTGTAAAATCTAAAATAACATGTATTATCTTAAATGAGTTTTATGATTTTGAATGACATCAAGAAGTAATTTTAGCAGTATGAAACATAAACATGATTCACTAAAAATATGTAACTCAAATGACTTTGATCGACTGTTGTATTACTTAGAATCATCTTAAATTATTTTGAATGATCATTTAGTTGGGCGACATCAATCGACCGGCAGATGAACTCAAATGACCTTGAATGATCATTAGTTGACCTCAAAGGACCTCAAATTGTCTTGAATAATTTTTGAATAGGCATAAATAAACTGAAATGACCATTAGATAGCTGTGAACGATCGTTGAATGCCCTTAAATAACCTTGATTGATTGTTCGATGATCTTGAATAGTCGTTAAATGATCTTATATAAAAAAAGGTACTCGTGTTTTAATAACAGGTATTAAAACCGAGATGTATAATATTCTTGAATGACAGTTTAAATGATACGTAATAAGTTTTAATGACCATGGGTATAATATTAAAAACCTAACCTTGAATATAGATAAAATTACTTTAAATAATCTTAAATTACTATTATTATCAATTTTATCATCTTGAATGATATTGAAAAGTAATTCTAGTAGTATGACAATGACTTTAAATGATCGTTGGTTGATCCCAAGAGAACTTTAACACTAGAACTACCAACGGTTATTATATACCTATTTCTCCCAAACTGGTCATTTTGACCGGTATGATATTTAAAATTGGAAACATAAAACATTGGAAAATAAAATATATTTTATTCTAATATTGCAAGTACATGATATATACATTTATTCCAAAGGAAAGTCTCGTGAACAAATTATTCAACCGGTCATTTTGACAGGTCGGGACTTCTGGTGTTAATGATCTTGAATGATCATCCAACCTTGAATGATTATTAGATATCTTTAAAATCTACAAATGATCATTATATGATTTTAAATTAATGATGGTTAGATTACTGGTCGTTAAAAGATTTTAAATAATCCTGAATGGCCAATAGATAACACCGCTGAATGATTAAATTATCTTCTTACCTTTGATTGGATTATGTTAAATAATCGAATTTATGATTTTTCTAAAGCTCTCTCGATATTGCGCCACGCTAAGGAGATCATCAGCGTTTATTGCCAAGGATTCCATAGCCATGACAGTATTTTGCGCCCTATTCATCTTTTTCCCTCTATTTTACCATTTAGAAACAGCCGTAGGAATTAATATCTAAGCATAGGTATCTGAGGTATTCCAGTTTTCGGCGTTTAACTGTCTGTAATATTAGTCTGCCGTGGCCTATTCTGTGGAGAACATCATTGCAGGTTATGATTATCCACGATATTTTAAGCAGCTTTTGATAAATTCACATTTCAAACGCTTCAATTTAGTTAATGTCTCTTGTGTGCTCGCGTCCATGATTCATAACCGCAGAGAAACACCGTCCAGGTGTAACATCTCGAATGACTGATTTTAAATTATCTTGAATGATCGTCGAATGATATTTAATAACAATTTTATGATTTTGGATAATATTGAAAAGTAATTGCAGTACTAGCAAAAGGAAATATAAATTACTTTAAATCTGTAACTCACTTACTTAAAATTATTAATGGGGAATCTTAAATAGACTGGAATTGGATGGCTTTAAAGAATTTTCAGATGATACCTTTGACCTCAAGGAACTTTGAATGATCTGATTACTGGAAAAGCAAAAAAATAACTCTGAATGACTTTGAGTGATCGTTAGATGCTCCTAAATAAACTTAATTAATGATTCGATTGACTTAAATGATTTTAAATAGTCTTAAATGATAGAATAATCTTGTATAGTCATTAAATGACCCTAAACAATAGGTAAAGAATTACTGTTTGTTTCATAATTTTTCGCCAAGAGATAAGTGAGAAAATTATTCCAGAGACCTTTAATGATCTTGAACGACCATTAGATAATCTTTAATGTACATTGAATGACAATAAATTGTCTTGAATGATCATTCAATGATCTTAAGTGATAATGTTATTATCTTGAATGATATAGAAAAAAAATGCTGGAATCATGTTGTTTAGTATTACTTCAAATTTCTAGCTAAAATAACTTTTATCTTGCGTTATATTACTTAGAATGATTTTTTGGATCATCTAAAATGTTCTTGGATAATATTAAATGGCCGCTGGTTTGGGTGATTTCAAAGGATCATCGGATGAACATGACTTTTTGTGATCGTTGAGTGAACCTTGAAAGATCATTGAGAAGCAAAGATTATCTTAAATGATTTTGAACGATTGTATAACGACCTTAAATAAAATGATTGCTGGCTGACCATTAAATGGTTTTAAGTGAAGTTAAATAATCTCCATTGACCATCACAATGATGTTAAACAACCTTAAATGACCAAAGAATGACCTTACTTAATCTTAAATGTTTATTGGGTAATCTCAATTTTCTTAATCTATATTTTGATAACGTTGATTGATAATTTTATGATCTTGAACGATATTGAAAAATCATTTCAACAGTCTTAGCAATGATATATGATTTACTTCAAATCTGTAACTCAAATGACCATAATTAGCCGTTAGGTAACCTCAAATATCCTTAAATAATGTTAAATAGGTTTGAATAATCGTTGGATTATTTTTTCTTAGATAAACTCGAATGATTCAAAGAAACTCAAATGATTTTATTTTATCATAATCTTGAATGACTGTTTGATGCCTTTGAATGATCGTCCTTATGAACTTAGATTGATAGATTATATTGAAAAAATCATTAAATGTCTTAAACAACTATTAATAATCGTTAAATAAACTTAAATAATCTTCAATGACCGTCGAAATGATATTGAATATTCTTAAAAACCGCCGAATGACTTTAAAAATATTAAATGTTAACCGTTGAATAAATTTGAATGTATTTCGAATAACCATAAACAGATAAATTAAAGTTGAGTGACCTTGACTGATAATATAGTGAACTTAAGGGTAATTCCAGCAGCATAATTAAAGAAATTTGTAGCTCAACTGACTTTTGATTTGCCGTTGTATTTCTTCTCAACCTCAAGGGACCATAAATGGTCATAATAACATAACTTTTACTGATATTAATATTCATGACTGACTATCGTATGATCTTAAATACATTTTTAATAACCATTGGCATGATCGAATGACCTTAAATTAACTTAAATGATAAGTAGATGACCTTGATTGATAATTTTGTGATCTTGAAAGTAATCACAGCATTATTAGTACAGACATATGAATAATCTTAAATATATAGCTCAAATGACTACAATTGATTATTGTATGACTTATAATGATTTTTAAGCCATTGATTTCAAATTTCCTTTTAAGGCATCTTTGTCTGGACTTTACTGACTGAATAGTGAATGGTTAATATCATGAAACCTTAAATTATCTTGAATTATAATTGTAAAAACATAAATATCTGTGAATGACTATTATATTATATTGAAAGATCGTTACGTGATTTAAATAAACTTATAAGGCATTAAATGATTATGAATCTGTGTTTAACACTTTCTTAAAGTGTTCAATTTTTTGTTTAATTTATGAACAAACCTTATGCCTTAATTTTTATTGAATTATTTTTATCCTATCAAACAACACTAATTGACCGGTTTCGATATATTAGCATCTCATTAGCGCAACGAACTCTTTAACTATGAAACAGAACAAATTTATAAAACAGTTTATTTCTACCATTTTATCGTACTTCTTATACAAAGCACCGTATTCTAACGACCTCTAAGTGTCCCCAACCTGACCCGCATCGAATCCTCCGCAACCGTTGTCGAAGAGGGACGCAGAAAAGAAATGCACACTCGTCGCGATGTCAATTACTTCATCGCATTTTTCCTTTCGCGTAAACGTTACGCAATCCGTGCGATCGATTTATCCGCACACACTGTGAGTATTCTCTCACTCGCTTATATAATCCATCTTGGGGCATTGTGTTCCCGTCCGCGGACGATTATGGGTCAATCGCGGAACATCTCCGTTTCTTTTATTCATTCCGCATACGTAGCGACACGAATAGCACTCTTTCAGGTCGTACCGAAACACGCGATCACAATTGAGGTAGGTGTGTGTAACGAGGGCATTTGTACGTTTATTGACCGGTTAATGTTACGAAGCAAGGCTTGAAATCATTTCGAATCGAAAGTACTTTATATGAAAAAATATATAAATCGTTTCTGCACACTTTTATAAAAATAATAAGCAAAAAAACTCCAACTGAAATTTACATATTTTTGAATAGATTGTGCTTTCTCTTGCTAGCATGAGTTTATGATTTTTAGAAAATGACATCATCACGCGCTGATGATCTTTCTTCATTGCTGAAGTGATCTTATTCTTTATCTTTACAATCAAACGTAGCTTATTATTTTCTTCTATGGAAGCGTTCTTTATGCGTCCAGATATGTACAACCTAAATTTCTGCACTAAGTAAATATTTGTCTTTTATTTTCTTCATTCTGCTGGTAAGATCCTGATCTTTGGCCGAACATGGCCAACATTAGGGAAACCCATCCAAGCGTTGTGCTGTCCTTTGCTCGTCACCTTGGGTGGCTAAATGCTTGATAGAGGGGGGCACAACGGGCCTAGTGAGGTATAGGTGCTCTGAACAATGATTTGATCACCCGTGGTATAATCCTGCCTTTGTGGATTTGAAGATTTTGGCGATGGTTACGTCATACACCACTTTCAGCCTCATCCAGTCCATTATTATTGTTTATGCCCCTATGGTGCATCTACTAAATCATATCATGAATCTGATTAGCTTTTCTGTGCTCATTATATTCACCACTCACCTATTTTTGGTGATGGTGTAGCTCCTTCATTTGTCGCCATTATAGTTCTCCTCATCTATACTGACTTCTAAAGCTTGTATTCTGCCCAGCATCACTTGTGTTGTTACAGTGAGTGGGAATTTAAGAAATAAATCTATCCACACTTTTCCTCTATAAATATTAAAACATCAATATAATAAATATAATTTATTTTATTATTTATTCCACAATGTGTCCTTCCTAGATCCAATTGTGCAAATGTATATTATTTAATTACTTCCTCCGCATAATAAGCATTACGATTAAACCGAGCAAAATGAGTAATTCGAGTAATTAAAATGCCATTGCACAAAAAAAAAAATAATGGAAACAATTATAATCGCCAACATAAGGAGAAACTCGAGAAGTGCACTTATTCCCCTCGGCCAAAACAGTTCGTCAGTTTGTACAATTAGCGCGGTTCGATTGGTTATGGTGTGCAGACAACTTTCTTCAGCGGCTGCATATGTATGTATGTATTTGTATGTGTGTGTGTGTATTTGTTCAAATAGCACCAGAAATTGTAGAAAGTCCGTTTTGTTCTTGTGCACCGGGCGAGGAAATTGAATTAAAATATTTATGGCGGTTCGATCGTGTGCTTACAACACTTTCTTTTGTTTAATTAAGAAAGAATAAAAAAAAAACACTTTCGATCTTAATGATAATCATATTGTTGATTGAAGTTTAATTAGTGATTAAATGTATTTGCTTTTATTCATAAATTATTTCATTTTGATATTTTTTATTTATTAGATAGATTTCTAGACTTTTCCAGTAATTTGTTTTCAATAATCCACCGTTTCTTGCTTTATTTTATTGAAATCTTCAATACATTTTTCATTAAAGTTCAATACTTACCATTCATTGATATTGGATGGCACTTGGTTTACCCATACAGATTTTGCGTTCGAGTGGAAATCGAATTGAGAATTGATGATTTTCAACGACGAAATATATTGCAGCAAAATCATCGCAACAAATTTTACTTAAACGCTTAACAAGTTGATACGACGATGATATCATATCATGTATATGTAGGGTGAGTGGGCGACCTCTATCCCACCCTCCAATCAGTAAAACATAAGCAGCGGTTTTAATTAAAGTAAAATATAAATAAACATAAAATAATTGCAATTTTCGGAGATTTATTCATACAAATTTTTCAAATATTTTTTGATGATGTTTTACTGATTGGAGGGTGTGATAGAGGACACCCACCCACCCTACATATACAAACAAACTTTAATTCCTTATCGTCTCGCGGTTTCCAATAAAATTAATTACAAAACTTTTTAAATAAAAAAGAAATTAAAATTTTAATATATTTGAGTGTGTAAATTAGTAAAAATTTGATGCATGGTGGGTGGGCAGATTTTCAATTTATATTAGATAAGACTAGCCATAAAAGGCCAAGTATATTTAAATTTAAATTTTGATTTTATTTATTTTTTATTACATAAAGGGTTTGATTGTTTTTAGCAGCAAAATTATCAGCGCTTGGCAATTAAAGTTATCATGTATGTGTAGGGTGGGTGGGTGGCCTCTATCCACCCTCTAATCAGTAAAACATACGCGAGGGTTTTACTTAAAAGTGAAATATAAATAAACACAAAATAATTGCAATTTTTAGAGTTGTATTCATACAAATTTTTCAAATAATTTTTGATGATGTTTTCCTAATTGGATGGTGGGATAGAGGCCACCCACCCACCCTACATATACAAATTATATTTTTCGGGTTGGTTTTGGTGTTTTTAAAAACTTTTATTTTTTCTTGACGCGAATAATTTTGATTTATTTGAATATTACATAACTTATAACGACGAACAATATAATAATAATAATAATTTAACGGATAATATAATAATACTAATAATGATGGTAATATAATAATGATATGCGCTCGTGGCTTGCGGTCCTATTTATAATAATATGGAATGATAACTAAGCAAAATGACATCTGGTGTTATTGCGGATGAAAATGGAGTGTTAGCAAATACCTATAAAATGATGCAATAATAATTAAATATATTTCTTAATAATTAAAACAATTAATAAATAACAAAAGATTGTCTTATTGTAGCCGCCAGGTTACTCCTACCCCCTTAGATTCGACACACTCCGGGTGGAGAATTTGGGGAATTGTCCATGGAGGCAACGCGCCGAAGTTTCTTCTTTAAAAATTTGATTCCTAAAATTAGGGCACAAATTAACACTAACACATATAACGAGAGTGTCCACGCACTGGGGCTTAAGGGTATAACTGTTTCTGTAATTTGGGGCATTGGGGATAACACGGGCATGTCTTCTAATTTCAGTCTTTTAAGATGAATTGTAAAATTGTTTATGTTGTAGTTTTCCAGTTTTTGTTTCGATGCACTAATAAACACGGGGCTTCCAGATATTGCTTCAATTTTGGGAATTTTATTGTCCTTGTAGAATATCTGGCACTCATCTGGCTCGATCAGGAAGACACCTTGAAGTTCTGTTGTTTCCTCGTGTTTGGGACATGTGATTTTAAGGGTTTCCTTCTTAGGCAATACAGCAAGCAATTTATTTGTTTCGGGCAATTTTTCTAAATGATTCCTTTCGATGTTTAGTCGGGTATATTTACATGTTTTAATATTTCCATGAATTAATATATTTGTTTCACAATCTGCATCATAGTTTAAGAGATGTTCACTGCTGCATTGGTATTGCTTACTGCCATCAAAGCATATATCATTTAGAGGCCAAATTTTAGAATTAAATTTTGATTTTAATAGATATTTAATATTCGGTATTATTGTTACATATTCTGATTTGTACTTTGCAGGTATTGGATGTAAAGCGTAAAGGTCAAATGAATATTCGTAATTTATTGGAAGATGAAGAAAATAATGAATTTTTGTTTTGTCAATTTTGCAATTAACTGTCATTATAGATTCAAAGTCAAAAATATTTTCTAATTTCATTTCGAAAGGTAGTTCCTCTTGGTAGTGGATAGAGATCTTTTCTAATTCGTCAAATAAATCCTGAGGTCTTATTATATCTGGGTTTAAGACTCTTAATTTGCAGAACGTTATTGAGTTAATAATTTTATGTAGTATGTTTCTAATTGTACCGAAAAGTAAAAGCATTTGATTATATAGGTCTTTCGTATACAGAATATGTTGGTGGTCAATCTCTTCTTTAAAAATTGCATGTAGTTGCATTATTCTAGATTGTAGAGTATTTTGATTATGTGCAATGTCCTGAAGAGTATTATTAAAATTCTTTATTATTATTTAACATCTCAATAAATGTTTCAAAATTTGGGGTTTGTTTTAAATTAGATCTTTTGACTCTGGGACGTTTAACATTTGACAAATGAATTTTACTAGATTGATTATGATGTCTGGTTTCTATTTCTGCTGTTTTACGATTAGGATCAATAGTTTGAATGTTTTCTTTTTGATATTTATTTTTAGTTTTTGACTGCTTTTGTTTATTTTTAACATATACGTCATCTGGAATTTGCGGAATGTTTTCTCGAGTTATATTTCTTTTTGCAATAGCTTGGGCCTTATTTTCGTTTATAGTTTCATTAATTTTCCTGTACAACAATTTTACCTTTTCTTTATGCGTCTGAACGTAATTATTAGTTAAAATGGTTTCTAAATCAATATCCAAAAGTGAGTTATTATCAATGTGACCGGAAGTGATTTCGAAAGGTTTTAATTTGGTTGTAGAATGTAAAGTATTATTATATGCTAAAATAGCGTAAAGGGCTTTAATTTCGACTGGTTCATTTTTGTACATGTCTTGATTGTTCAATAACCTTATATGTTCGACTATCGTCGAATGCACGCGTTCGATTATACCATTAGACTCAGGGTGTTGGGAACTTATGAAATGAATTTGGATTTTATGTAACTCTAGAAGTTCTCTGATTACAGTATTTTTAAATTCGAGGTGGTTGTCCGAAATTATTAAATTTGGGGTTCCGTGATGGCAAAAGAATTTAATAAGGTTAGTTGCTACCTCTATAGCTTGATAAGAATTTAATTTGTACATTTGCGCGTATTTGGAAAATGAGTCTATTATGGTGAGGAATTTTGTGTTTTCTAAAGCTATACAGTCTACGTGAATGATCTCGAAGGGTTTCATTGCTGTTGGTGTCTCATTAAATTTTAGTTTAAGGGGTTTTCGATCGTATTTAGACACGAGACAAATTTCACATTCATTAATGTAATCTTGTATAGTTCTCCTCATGTTTGGCCAATAATATACCTTTTTTAATTTTGCGTCTGTTTCGTCTATGCCGCGATGATTAGTTTTTCCCTCGTGATAATTTTGTATGGTTTCTAGAATATCATTATCGTCTTCGACGTCAGATAAGAGACTTGAACATTTAGTCATTTTAATGTTTGAATTTTTAAAGTATTTTTGAAGGACGTTGCTAAATTTTTCATATACTGGGCTTTCGAAATAAAGATAATAATTCGTATTAGGGACGATGTATTCTTTGATGAAGTCGACTACTTCTTGATTAAAATTAGATTTAGAGAATTGAATGTAAATACGCATTTTCTTTTGTTTGAATAAGTAACTAATTTTTGGTTTGGAAGGGGAGTGTTTGACCTCCGAAATTATTAATTGGTTATCGCCAAGATTTACTGGTTTGTCTGCAATGGGAATTCCTACTATAGGGTGCTCTAGGTTAGAATGAATGGTTGCTCCATCATTCGCTTCTTGGTTTACATGAATTGTTTCCGGGGGTTCTACAATAACTGATGACTGATCATTTTCAATCTCATCAAAATTTTTCAAATATTCTTCTAAATTTTGGGCATATTCTTCGTTAACATTTAGTTCGATCCTAGATAGTGCGTCAGCATTTTTGTTTAAAGTACCCTTTTTATAAACAATTGTATAATCGTACTCCGAAAGTTTTAATCGCCATCTTACTAATTTAGAATTTGGTTCTTTTATGGACATCAACCATTGGAGAGGCCTGTGGTCAGTGACTATTTGGAAGGTGCGTCCGAATAAATAAGGGCGAAAGTATTTGACAGCCCAAACTATGGCAAGAAGCTCTTTTTCTATAGTGGAATATCGAGATTCGGAATCATTTAAAGTACGGCTGGCATATGCAATGGGTAAATCTGAACCGATTTTACCCTGTGACAAAACAGCGCCCAGAGCTTGATTACTGGCGTCTGTAGTAAGTATAAATGGTTTTGTAAAGTCCGGATATTGTAATAAAGGTTGATTCGTTAGAACATTTTTGCACAGATTAAAACAATTTATGTATTCGGAATTTTCAATGTCGATAACAGCATTTTTCTTTAAACATTTCGTCATGGGTTTCGTCAGGTCGGCAAAATTTTTAATGAATTTACGATAATAACCTAACAGTCCTAAAAATCCTTTTATCTGTTTTGTTGTTTTTGGGATTGGGTAATTTTGGATAGCTAATACTTTGTCAGGATTAGGTTTAACTCCTTCGGGTGTAACTATATGTCCTAAGTATGAAACTTCTTTACGTAAAAATTCTGATTTGTCAAGCTGAATTTTAAAATTTGATTCTTTTAGTCTTTCGAATACTTCTGTCAGTCTTTCAATATGTTCTTGTAAACTGGTTGAAAAAATAATAATATCGTCCATGTAAACTAAACAAGATTTGTTTTGAATACCGCGTAAAATTTCGTCCATGACACGTTGGAAAGTAGCGGGTGCGTTTTTAAGTCCGAATGGCATTCTAAGAAATTCGTAATGTCCATGTTCAGTGTTAAATGCTGTTTTTGGAATGTCACGTTCATCTATCTCGATTTGGTGAAAACCTGACGCTAAATCTAAAGTAGTAAAATACTGAGCCTTGCCTAATTTATCTAAAAGGTCTGTAATATTGGGAAGAGGGTACCGATCACCCACAGTCTTATCATTTAGTTTCCGGTAGTCAAAGACAACACGCCATTTCCGCTGGCCTGATGCGTCTAATTTTTTTGGGACTATCCAGATAGGGGAAGACCATGGACTAAATGATGGTCTTATAATATTTTGCTGAAGCATTTCGTTAATTTGTTTACTGACTTCCGCTTTATGAATTTCCGGATACCTATATGTTTTTGTATAGACTGGTACTTCGTCAGTCGTAATAATCCGGTGTTTTATTTTATTTGTGAACGTTAAATTATTATTTTTGGAATGAAAAATTACAGAATATTTAGAAATTAATTTTTTTATAGCGACTTTCTCTTCATTATTCATGTGATCTAATCTTAATTGTGAAAAATCAAACTTTTTATCAGACGTATTAAACATATTACAATTATTATATTTACTTTTCTTATTATTTATCTTATTATTACCATTTATTTTTTGTGAATGAGGTACCACATCATATTCGCTGATGGGCGTCACTACAAATGGTTTCTTTTGAGTTACATCTCTATTAATATCTGTCTTATTAATTATAGTACAACAAGCTTTGCCATTTTTAACTGTTGTGATACATTCAGGTAAATAAATATTAACAAGGTCCATCTCAGGGACTACGGCTTCACCGTTTATCATATTACCTATTTCAAATTCAATTATTTGTTGGGTTTGTGCAGGCACCAATATGCTCTTGATGACTTGTGGTCCAACAGATTTAGAATTATCACTACGATTTGTATCACTTTGATTTTTCTCAATATTATTATTATCATTTTTAATATAATTATTAATATCATTGCAACTGTTATTTTCGATATTATTAAGATTTACGTTAGATGTTGAATCAAAATTAAATGGAATTTTGCAGTAAGGAGTTACTACAGAATTTTTTGAAAAATCTACACTAGCTTTAAGTTTTATCATATTATCTACTCCAATTAAAATATCAAAATAAGAATGAAAATCAAACACGTAGCATTTTAATTTTTTAGCAGAATTATTTTTAAATAAACTTTCTAAAGAAATATCAACACTATATTTTCCTCGAGAAGTACCATGTGCGCTGGTAACTTCAAATGGATCACTTAATAAATTTTTATTTAATTTACACGCTAATTGTGGGCTAATAAAGGATCGGGTGCTCCCGGAATCCATTAAAATTTTAACATTTGTTTTAGGATCTATTATAAATGGTAAATTACTGCTATTATTTATTATTCCTAAATATTCAATTACATTTCCGAGGCTTTGTCGTCTAAAAAATTGGATTTGTTATTTCTATTATCGTCTCCCGGTTTATTAATAAAAACATTATTGTCTTTCGTCTCGTCTAGATTAAATAACCTTGGCCTGTTATTCGTATATGTTGTGGAAGTCGACATTGGTGTCGGACTAGGTAACTGAGGCGGCCTTTGTTGTGCATGCTGATTAAGATTTTGCGGGTAATGTCCGCGATTATAATTATAATTATGATTCGTATGAAAATTATTTTCATTTCTTGGTCTCTTATTAGAAAAATTATGATTGAAATTAAAAGGTCTTTTATTAATTTGATCGTTTGGCGGTCTACCAAATACTTGTCGATTAGTTGGAAGTGGACGCGGATTTTGGTGGCGAAAATTTAGTTGAACCGGTTGACTCGGGAATTGTCGAAATTGAGAATTAAAATTTTGTGAAGCGAAATTTTGTCTATTAATACTTTGATTAGGCGTTTGGAAATTATGCCTAATATTTAAATTTAAATTTGAAGAATTTTGTCCGTCTAGTGTATTTTGAAAATTAATTTCTTCTATAACAAAATTAATAGCTTCTTCTAAACTAGCTGGATTTCTTAACCTAATAATACTCTGCATATTTCCGCGTAGACCTCGTAGGAACGTTTTTAATGCGAGCTCATCGTAGCTGGCTAAATGTACACGTTTTGCGGCATCGGTCATTTCTAAGACGGGTAAAGAATTTATCTTACTTGAAAGTTTACTCCTCAAAATTTGCAATCTCTCTCCAAAATCTAGATAGCTTTCGTTTTTTACAGGTTTTAGATTAATTAGTTGTTGTACAATGCAATCGTAATTTCTTAAGTCACCAAACCGTTGGCGAAGATGGTCCCTAATTTCGGGCCAAGTGTTTAATTCTGTACGCGATCCTATTGTAATCAAAGCCCTATCTCTTAATTTTCCTATTATGGCATTAATTAAATATGTGTTAATTTGTTCATTATTTAAGGGTCTAAACACAGCCAAAACGGCCTCACATCGAGTTATAAAAATTTCTGTTAAAGCACTGTCACCATTAAAAACAGGAATAGTTTCTACATTTAACTTTAATAATTGATAATCAATATTTGCCATTGTTAAATTTATGTTATCTAATCTTTGAATCAATTCGTCAATAACAAAACCGACTGGTGAATGATAGTTAATAGGAGAATTTAAATTTAAAGGGGAAAATTCAGAATCAGAATTTGTACTATCGTCAGACATAAATTATTCGCGAACAAGATAAAAGTGAGCCTCTAAATAACACGCTTACCCAAATATTATCACACTGTCCATCTCCTTGGTATTCGTCCAGGGAATGATGTGAGCTGGTGATGCCTTCTCGTGCTGCTGCCCTTGGAGCTGGATCCTCGATGCTCGGAGGACTCTTCGGTGCGGAAGCGACGAAGAAGATTTCAGGTCTCTGACAAATTGTGGAAACAAACGAAGTCTTGATGTTCCCTCAGGACTTCTTCAGAGAATCCTACCGACTGCGCCAATTATATTTTTCGGGTTGGTTTTGGTGTTTTTAAAAACTTTTATTTTTTCTTGACGCGAATAATTTTGATTTATTTGAATATTACATAACTTATAACGACGAACAATATAATAATAATAATAATTTAACGGATAATATAATAATACTAATAATGATGGTAATATAATAATGATATGCGCTCGTGGCTTGCGGTCCTATTTATAATAATATGGAATGATAACTAAGCAAAATGACATCTGGTGTTATTGCGGATGAAAATGGAGTGTTAGCAAATACCTATAAAATGATGCAATAATAATTAAATATATTTCTTAATAATTAAAACAATTAATAAATAACAAAAGATTGTCTTATTGTAGCCGCCAGGTTACTTACATATAAACTTTAATTCCTTATCGTCTCGCGGTTTCCAATAAAATTAATTACAAAACTTTTTATATAAAAAAGAAATTAAAATTGTAATATATTTGAGTGTGTAAATTAATAAAAATTTGATGCATGGTGGTTGGGCAGACTTTAAATTTATATTAGTTAAGATTAGTCATAAAAGGCCATTTATATTTAAACTTAAATTTTGATTTTGTTTTGTTTTATATTGCATAAAGGGTTTGATTGTTTTTAGCAGCAAAATCATGAACGATTGGCAATTATTGTTATCATGTTTATGTAGGGTGGGTGGGGGGCCTCTATCCATCCTCCAATCAGTAAAAGATAAGCGAGGGTTTTAATTAAAAATTGTAAAATATAACTAAACACAAAATAATTGCAATTTTTAGAGATTTATTTATACAAATTTTTCAAATAATTTTTGATGATGTTTTACTGATTGGAGGGTGTGATAGAGGCCACCCACCCACCCTACATATACACATAAATTTCAATTACTGATCGTCTCGCGGTTTGGAGTAACATTAATTACAAAACTTTTTGAATGCAAAATAAATTCAAAAGGTAAAATTTTTGATGAGTAAATTAAGAAAATTTTAATGCATGATGGGTGGGCATACTCTAAATCTATATTAGATAATATTAGCCATTAAAAGCCATTTATATTTAAACTTATTTTTATTACATAAAGGGTTTGATTATTTTTATCAGCAAAATCATCAAGGATCACCAATTAAAGTTATCATGTATATGTAGGGTGGGTGGGTGGCCTCTATCCACCCTCCAATCAGTAAAACATAAGCGAAGGTTTTAATTAAAAGTTGTAAAATATAAATAAACACTAAATAATTGTAATTTTTAGAGTTTTATTCATACAAATTTTTCAAATAATTTTTGCTGATGTTTTACTGATTGGAGGGTGGGATAGAGAACACCCACCCATCCTATATATACATATAAATTTCAATGACTGATCGTCTCACGGTTTGGAGTAAAATTAATTACAAAACTTTTTGAATAAAAAAGAAATTAAAAATTTTTGATTGAGTAAATCAGTAAAAATTTGATGCATGATGGGTGGCCAGACTCTAAATCTAAATTAGATAAGATTAGCTATACAAAGTCATTTATATTTAAACTCAAATTTTGATTTTGTTTTATTTTTATTACATAAAGGGTTTGATTGTTTTTAGCAGTAAAATCATCAACGATAGGCAATTATAGTTATGATGTATATGTAGGGTGGGTGGGTGGCCTCTATCTACCCTCCAATCAGTAAAACATAAGCGAGGGTTTTAGTTAAAAGTTGTAATATACAAACACACATATTCTATATAAAGAAAGTAAAAAGAGGGCAACTTTCCTTGTGATCGAGGTTTTTCACCATCGTGATGAAACTAGCTAAGACTGTATTTTGAGCTACTTAATGAGCTAATTAAGCTCTTCGAAAGTGACTCTTCGATTGTTGTTTTCGGAAGATACGTATTTATGGAAGCCTTCTTTGAGTACCCTCTCCTTAGAGAAGGTTGGCGACCACGTGTTTGTACTTATAGAAGTAATGTCATCAAAATTAAAGTTGATATTTTCGCTGGTGTATATTGGCACTTTAAATTGTCAGCAAAAGCCTCAGTCTTATCGATCTAGAAATAGACAAGGTCATTCACATTTCAAAGTCGATAGGAAGGAAGTTTGGGTATACATTTATCGACCGAAATGACGTTCCTAGCAATTATTGAGTAATTTAACACGTTGAACGTCCAGCGTGAATTAGTGGAGTTTCTCTGTGATATTTTGTTTAAGTAACGCGTACGTTAGAAAAGGAATGCATATGCCTCATAAAGGCTTCGAAGTGGGAAAAGTGATAAGTGTTTCAAAGAAAGAGCGAGGACATGGATTACTGGGTGCCAGCAGGTGATGGGGCATTCAACGTTTTAAGCAGTTCATCTTTAACTTCAAGAGCTAGGTTAATCCATACACTAGTACAGATTTCTAGTGCTTTTGGAAATTGCGAGGGACGAACTATGTCTTGAATCAGACTTATCTTTGAAGGATCAACTTACTATTCGTAAATTTATTAAGAGCTGCAATTAAAACTGTTTGAAAAACTGCTTTCGATCTAATTATTTTAAGATTAAGAGGGAAGTTTATATTTTTTGATTCTTTACATTCCTCAACATTTATACAAGTTGATAGATAACCTCTCTTAATGGTGTTTTGTCACCAAACGCAATATTTATAAAAACTGGGTTGTAAGACAACTTTTAAGTACCACGACACCTAGGGTTTGAATAATTTTTGTAAAGTTTGTCAAAAACGCCAGGACTGTGATTAGTTAGAAGTATAGAACGAGAGACTGTAAAGTGCAGCCACTCTAATGTTTTGCCTTGAGCTGTTAATGAGCTCAAGAAGACATTACCGTTTCGTGACTCTATTTTTCTAGCCAGGGTTTTTGTAATTCTAATCATCATCCATAATAGTTTGGTGTATTGTCATTACAAGATTCAGATTGGTATTAATTGTTATCTTATTGGGGGATTGACAAGCCGATACAATATTAAACAAACAGATGTTGGTGTTAACAATAATGGCAGTGACAGCTATGTTCGTGAAAGCGTCTAAAGGAAGCTGAAAGTGATGATTATCTGCTTAACACAACAAGTACTAACGTAATGTATGGTATTGTTGGTGTATAACAGAAATTCTAGCTCGCTGACGATTTCCGAGATGAAAGTGAAAACTTTAATAATATTCTCTTGCATAAAATAAAATGTACCAACTAACAGATTCGATCGAGAAGCCCATTTACATTTCGGAAGAAGAGTAAAAGAATCTTTGAGGATCTCTGTTGGGTTGTCAAGTTTGGTTGGATGAGATAATGTCGTGTAATTGAAAAAAAAAAATTTCAGATAGCGTCTAAAACAGTCCAGGGAATTCCTAAATTATCCTAGATTATAAAATTAGTTTCCTAGCTCCATTATCCGTGTTAATGAATTATTGTGACCAGACACTGTGCTATGTGTAACCGGGTAGAAGAGAGTAGATAATCGCGTCCTTCTAGAGGCAATATGAAATTAAATGAACTGTAGAATGTGTGGAGCATCAATGTGACCATTAACTATCCGTTGAAGTAGATATAGATCAGCAATAGGTCTTCTTTCAGCAAGTGACTTCATGTTAAGGTCATGTAGTATCGACGAGTAATCACCTTGGGTATGTTGACGTCCAGATTTATACTCAATTCATCTTATGAATTTCTTTTGAGTTTGTTCAACTCGATCAATGTTGATTGCAGTAAATGGCGTCCAATAATGGAACGAACTAAGGAACAATATAAGGTCTTTAAGCAGGAAATATCCATGTCCCTCCCAATTGACCATACATACCCCCACATTTGTAAGGCTTTTTTGGATATATTAGAGATATGACTAATAAAAGTTAGCTTCAAATCAAAAGTAATACCCAGATCTTTGAATGTGCTAACCTGTTCCAAGATTATTATATTATATTATTATTATATTAATTACTATTTACTATTATAAAACATATAAAAATACATACATAAAAACACTTAATCACTTTATTGAATTAATTGAGTAGGTATATGTAATTGGATTACAGCACCTAAACGTTGACATCGACTAACACTTAACATTCAACAGTAGCCGATTAGTGGTGTACCAATCAATAAGTCTATTAAGATCGGCTTGAATATCATTGCAGTCATCACAGGTATTGATAATTTTAAAAAGTTTTAAATCATCTACATATAAGGCAAAGTTGCAATTTTCTAAAAGATCAGCCAGGTCATTTAGAAATAGAATAAAGAGTACTGGCCACAATGTGACCCTTGTGGCATTACAGAGGTAACATGAGTTGGTTTAGATATGTAATTACAAATTTTAACGTACTGTACCCTGTTATTTAGGAAGGACGATACCCATGAGAGAGTCATACGACATAATCCGATAGAATCAAGCTTACTCAATAAGATATTGATATCAGTCCAGTCGAATGACTTGGCGAAGTCCGTAAATATAGTATCCACCTGACAACGATTTTCCAAGGCGTCTGATAAAAACTCTTTGTATCCCAGGAGATTGGACAAAGTTGACCTACCAGAGACGAATCCGTGTTGATTAGGTGCTTTGTAGCCCAGGATAATTGTTTGGCTACCATTTTATCCAATATTTTGGGAATCGTAGATTGAATGCACAAACCCCTATAGTTATTTATAAGAACCCTCGAACCAGATTTATGCCTCGGGACGATATAATTAATCTTCCATGTTTTAGGCACAATTCCTTGATTGAAAGATCTGTTAAACATAAGATATATTGGACGACATAAAGAAAATAAACAATTCTGCAGAAAATAACTAGATATTTAGTCAGGATCACATATATACGTAGGTTTTAGACAAATAATTACACTTCCTGGATATCAATAACTAATTTACTGTCTAAATTTGAGTGCTGGCCTTGGTGATGCTGGGTAACAGTATAGTATTCCAGGAGGAATCTATACATTACCAATAATATATGCGTGCTTATAAAATTTTACCGATATGACTATTCATATCATCTATATGTTCAATCGAATTATTGCATACAAAGAGAGATGAGTTGAGAAAAGATTTTATGGCAATAAGTATTCCTCTGCCTCTTACTCCACCATCTATCAATCTATTTGATCTGTAGAGGGTATAGTTATGTAATTGCAAATGACTATTCAAAACATTATTATATAGCCAAGTTTTAACTATAATAATAATATCATTTACATTAACAGCTATTTGAAAGTCATTCATTTTAGTGCGTAATCCACCACAATTTTGGTATGATAATAATACGGGGACAACGGTAGAACTATGATAATACCGGTTGTCACCTACTGTCCTCCTCTCGCCTCTCGTTCTTCTGTACTTTTATTAATTCAGTTTTAACAATTTTGGTTTACATTGTAATTGGCGTAATCAATCAACAATTTATCAAATTACATGGACGGATTTAATAGTAAAAATAAACAGACAAGTTTCATTCCTATTCAGCTTCCTGCTGGATCTCCTCTATCCCCTCCGACTCCTCCAGGAATGTCTACTTCCTTCCTGGGATGGTGGCGCAGACAGCGGCAACGCTTTTCTAGACGGATTCGACATCAACCATTCTGGTCACCAGTCCCTCCGGTTTCCTAGGTGTCCCAGTCTTTCCTCCACCTCTCCTCTTTCCTGCTACCATTTTGGGCATTCAAATAGGCAGTAGAATGCAGTGTCTTCCTTTTGCTGCTCGGAACGGGGAGCTCAAGAAGTATCCATGTCCGGATAGAAACTGGGTGGTGAGGTAGTTTACTAGCTAGAGGTAATAATTTTGATATGAGCTAAAATAACTTCAGTTTTGTCGTGTTCGAAAGCAAGGTCGGATAAAAGTGTTCTAAGCAGCTCATTCAAAAAGGTAGCCATATAGATAGAAAAAAGAAAAACAACAAATGTTTAAGAATCAACTAATTATTAAGGAAAATTCGTTTAATTATTTCTAACGCACTTGTTACTGGCCTTCTTTAATTCAAATGAGAAAAATCACTGCTGAATTGAAAACTGGCAGGGTGAATATCCTAGATCTTTGCTAGCGCATTTTGACAGAACAGATGAAACTTGGTCATTGCTAAACTAATGATTGCGGTTTGATAATATTGCCACAAAATGAACTTCTTTCCTTTTGGCTTAACTCTTACTGTTATGTCATTGATATCGAAGACTTGTTTTCTTGCCTATTCGTTAATATAGACTAGATTTTATTTCGTTACTATTACTTTAAGCAAAACTCATCGAGATGTCAGCATTATAAAGGTTTTGAGGACATCTGCGACATAAATACAATAATCTAATTCGTAGGTATCGCACGAAAGATTATCTTTACTAAGAATTGCATGTCTTTTTTAAAGTCTCAATAACTTTTAGATTAGAGGTTAATTAATATAAAAATGTTTCACCATGGATTAAGTGAGAATTTAATTCATCGTAAAAGCTATTGGATGTTAGGGTTTAATTATGTTTGAATCGTAAAAATAATCAAAGGTGGTTGTTTAAAATTTTATGCTAAAATTTATTTCCGTAGTATTCTTGGCGGATGTAGAATTTGTAATTAGTTGCTGACTTCTTTTACAATTTTGCTAACGCTGGTAGAAGTTGATAGACGGAAGGCCGCTGGAACGCATCGCTCTTTTCTTGCACTAGAGCAGGCAGAGCGAAGGGACTGCTCTTTATTAGTAGCTTATCTTGCTGGTAGTGTGAATAGATTCTTGTTCAGAAGTGATAAGTTTGTTGACAACTTTCGTATTGGTAATAGGATTGCTAAGCTCTTTCGAAATTTTTCTAATGCTGGTAGAAATCGATAGATGGAATGGAATGCGTCGCTCTTTTCTTGCACTAGAGAAAGCAGAGCTATGAACTGCTCTTTATTAGTAGCCTAATCATCTTGCTGTATTATCAATAGACTCTTGTCAGTTCAGAGGCGATGAGTTTATTCACCACTTTCAGATTTATTTTAACTTTTGCTTTACTACAGATGTCAGCATTAAGTAAGTTCCCATGGTAGAAGAGGGCCAGAAGGCACTATACCTCTTAGTTGTTTAGTATTTTTAGGTGAATGGGCTTCGGATAAAATTTAAAATAAACTTAGTTTGACAAAATTGGAAAATTCTTTAGATGGTTCTGTGTGAATTGTGCATCGTCATTAATATAAGTTATTTCCTTAGATCAAACTATTTTTAACAAAAACTGCCTTGAGGAAAGTTAGTTCTTAAGTTATATTAGTTTTGTTGCTAAGTTAATATAGATTTGGGCACATAACAGATTTGATGTGAGGTGGTACTTAGCCGAGAGTTCAGAGATTTTAGTTAAAATTGTTATTAGGGTGCTTCTGTTCTGTTTTCCTAGTGAATTTAATTTTAAGGTAAATAATGGTTTAGTAATGAAAGAATGTACTGAGCTTATCTAAGCTGTGTGGCTAAATAACGAAAGGGTTTATAACATAAGTATACGGATGAAAAAGGCCCTATTCTAATGTCTTAGATTCAAAATCCTTAATAAATAAATTTTTGATTACTGGTTAAAGGGGATATTTCTTAATTTGTTTATAGAGTCTTTCATTGTATATTAAACAAGTATTGGGTAGGCAGTATTTTATAAGACACTTTTGTCAATTTGATGATGTCCAGAAAGTGCCAAGGCCAATTTGATAATGTCCAGAAAGTATCAAGGTAGATGGAAGTTCTTTACCCAAAAATGTAGCTAATTTCTGTTTAGGGCAAGCTGAAGTAGTTGACGATAGGTTAAAGTTATTTGTCTGATTTGTGTATTTTAGGTGAGCCGTATAATTTACTGCACTTTTCATGCAATCTTAGATATTTTTTAGTTTATAGTCAAGAATGTGATTTATAAATATTTGTTCGTACTTTTTGAAATTCAACTAAATTTCTTACAGTCGTTATTGTTTTTATTTCTGAAGCGTAAGCGTTGATCTTTCTTCGGCTTTATTTTGATAACTTTCAACCTTTTGACTTTACCAACCTAAAGGTAGAATTTATATTATAGAAATCTAAAGATTATATTACTTGCACCTTTACCTTCTACAACCTAAAGATTGATTTTGGATTTGGTGTTATTTTTCCAAAATATTTCTTGAATGACTAATCTCATTTATCACTTGGTGAAACATTTTGAACAATTACTGATGAAGATTTAAATTAAATTACACTTGGTTTGTTTTACAATCTTGTGATTACTTTCTTTAATAAGTTCTTCATATCTTCTTATTTTCAATTTACGAATGCACTTTTCTTTTTCATTTTCTCACATGTTTAAACATGCCCAGACTAATTTATTATAATCAATCATCGAACGTACTTTTCATTTCCATTTTCCCACAAGCTCAAATCTTTATTTACCACCATGACGTGTCAATTGTTTGCAGATGTCAGTACCGTAAACTCTTATAAACCAGTATTTCATTGCGGACTTTCGCGATTTACCCATTGGCAAGCTGTTAATGTGATTGCCGTATATAACTGTGAATCGACTATGTTTTTTTTAAATTTCTTCTTAAACAGCTGAGACACAATTTTCACACGTCTCTCTTACTGTTTTGCGCTGAAGAATTTTTGGAATTCAAAATAGTTTATTCGAAATAAAGGCGGTTTTAGTTTATATATAAGTATAAGTTGTCTAGTTACTTATTGTATATATTATGATGCACATTAATTTGTTTTAACGATAATGGCTTATGTCTATTAACGGTCATGGATAATTAACCGAAAACTTCGACTCGTTTCGAAAAGTGGGTGAATCAAGGTCGGCCGTGTCTGGAATATCTTCACGAGAAGACGGTTTGTGATTTGAGTAAGTACGCCGGCGTTGTTTGTGGTCGGGTATGTAGGCATTTGCATTTTAGGCGTGGGCCCAATGTGCGTGACCTGGGGCACACCCTCTTATTTTCACACTATGATTATAGTTATGTTTATTCATCGAACTATTAAATCTTATTTAATTTAAGAATATTTTAATTTCATCCACAATGAATGAAATAAAAGTGTAAAAAAGCTATTTTAAATATAAATTCATCAAATTTTTTTGAATAATTTTTAGTGGAAATACCATAAATACATTAAAGTACTATATGGTGGTTAAAAATAAACATTTGATTGTGTTTAAAAAAGGTAATTACGCGCCAACTATTTTTATCGTAACCTGTCTGCGATTAAGTTACAGTGAAGAATTCGTGGAATTTCAACGAGCACACGCGTGCTTGTTGTTATTACCCCATCTTCCGAAGAGGATTTTAGGCGTCCATCCGATTTAATCGCCAGCTGCTGGTGATGTTGATGCTGCTGCCGCTGCAGCAGTTGCATCTGGCGGAGCCGCCTCTGTTATTAGAATGGTCGATGGTTCGTTTACCTCTTTCGTGTGTGGTGGTAAGGAGGTATTCCCATATTATCGTCTGCAGTCACGGACACCTTAGTCAGTTCTTTAGTACCATTCGAAGCGCGCGGTGTGCGTAGAAAGTTACGACTCGTTGTTAACGTGAGTTCGTTTGAACAGTGCCATTTGTATACAAAATTTTTGGAAAGACTTTTGCGTGCCATTTTTAATTTTTTTTTTGGATTATTCGACTCGAAATTGTTTATTACTGTAAGTATAATGTAACAATAGAATGTTTAGAATTAAGATGCAAAATAAAATATATTTTTCAGTTTGATAATAATTAGCACTATAAGGGCAAAATAAATAAATAAATATATTTTTGTCGGAAACTATGAGATTTATACAAAAATGCTATTCTTAATAGTTTGCTTAATTTTGAATTAATTGCAATAATTTGTTATATAAATTTTAAAATTTGTTTGAATAAATCTATAAAATTTTTCAATAGTGTTATGTTTATTTACGTTTTACAACTTCCAATTAAAACCCTCGCTTATGTTTTAGTGAATTGATGGTGGATAGAGGCCACCCACCCACCCTACATATACATATTAACTTTAGTTACTGATCGCCTCGCGGTTTGCAAAAACTTTAATTGCAAAATTTAAATTAAAGAAAATTGACAAAGTAAAATTTTTGAGTGTGTAAATTAATAAACATTATATACATGATACGTGGTTAAAGGCTTTAAATCAAGCTTAAATGAGATTGGGTATAGACCGTCATTTATATTTAAACTTAAATTTGGATTTTGCTTTATTTTTTATTACATAAATAGGTTTTATTGCTATTAAGCAGCAAAATCATCAACAATTAGTATTTAAAGTTATCATGTGTATGTAGGGTGGGTGGGTGGCCTCTATCCCACCCTCCAATTCGTAAATCATAAGCGAGGGTTTTAATTATAAGTTGTTAAATATAAATAAACACAGAATAATTGCAGTTTTTAGAGATTTACTCATACGAATTTTTCAAATAATTTTTGTTGATGTTTTACTGATTGGAGGGTGGGATAGAGGCCACCCACCCACCCTACATATACATAAAAAATTTCAATTATTGATCGTCTCGCGGTTTGGAATAAAATTAATTACATTTTTTTTTTAATAAAAAGAAATACAAAAGGTAAACTTTTTGTGTGAGTAAATTAATAAAAATTTTATGCATGATGGATGGGCCGACTTTAAATGTAAATTAGATAAGATTATCTATAGAAAGTCATTTATATTTAAAGTAAAATTTGGATTATGCTATATTTTTTATTACATACAAGATTTTATTGCCTTTAAGCAGCAAAATCATCAACAATTAGTATTTAAAGTTATCATGTATATGTAGGGTGGGTGGGTGTCTTCTGTTTCATCCTCCAATCAGTAAATAATAAGCGAGGGTTTTAATTATAAGTTGTTAAATATAAATAAACACAAAATAATTGCAATTTTTAGGGATTTAGACATACAATTTTTATCAAATAATGTTTAATGATGTTTTACTTATTGGAAGGTAAGATAGAGGCCACCCACCCACCCTACATATACATAAAAAAATTCAATTACTGATCGTCTCGCGGCTTGGAATAAAATTAATTACAATTTTTTTGAATAAAAAGAAATTCAAAAGGTAAAATTTTTGAGTGAGGAAATTAATAAAATTTTTATGCATGATGGGTGGGCCGACTTTAAATGTAAATTAGATAAGATTAGATATACAAAGTCATTTATATTTAAACTTAACTTTTGATTATGTTATATTTTTTATTACATACAAGGTTTTATTGCTATTAAGCAGCAAAATCATCAACAATTAGTATTTAAAATTATCATGTATATGTAGGGTGGGTGGGTGGCCTCTATCCCACCCTTCAATCAGTAAATCATAAGCGAGGGTTTTAATTATAAGTTGTAAAATATAAATAAACACAGAATAATTGCAATTTTTAGGGATTTAGACATACAATTTTTTCAAATAATTTTTGTTGATGTTTTACTGATTAGAGGGTGGGATAGAGGCCACCCACCCACCCTACATATACATAAAAATTTCAATTATTAATCGTCTCGCAGTTTGGAATACAATTATTACATTTTTTGTAATAAAAATAAATTTCAAAGGTTAAATTTTTGAGTGAGTGAATTAATAAAATTTTTATGGGTGGGCCGACTTTAAATATAAATTAGATAAGATTAGATATACAAAGTCATTTATATTTAAACTTAAATTTGGATTATGTTATATTTTTTTATTACATACAAGGTTTTATTGCTATTAAGCAGCAAAATCATCAACAATTAGTATTTAAAGTTATCATGTATATGTAAAGTGGGTGGGTGGCCTCTATCCCACCCTCCAATAAGTAAATCATAAGCGAGGGTTTTAATTATAAGTTGTAAAATATAAATAAAGACAGAATAATTGCAGTTTTTAGATATTTACTTATACGTATTTTTCAAATAATTTTTGTTGATGTTTTACTGATTGGAGAGTGGGATAGAGGCCTCCCACCCACCCTGCATATACATAAAAAATTTAATTATTGATCGTCTCGCGGTTTGGAATAAAATTAATTACTTTTTTTTGTTATAAAAAGAAATTCAAAAGATAAAATTTTTGAGTGAGTAAATTAATAAAATTTGTAGGCATGATGGGTGGGCCGACTTTAAATGTAAATTAAATAAGATTAGCTATAGAAAGTCATTTATATTTAAACTTAAATTTGGATTATGTTATATTTTTTTATTACATACAAGGTTTTATTGCTTATAAGCAGCAAAATCATCAACAATTAGTATTTAAAGTTATCATGTATATGTAGGGTGGGTGGGTGGCCTCTGTCCTACTCTCCAATCAGTAAATCATAAGCAAGAGTTTTAATTTTAAGTTGTAAAATATAAATAAACACAGAATAATTGCAATTTTTAAAGATAATAATTTTTTCAAATAATATTTGATGATGTTTTACTGATTGGAGGGTGGGATAGAGGCCACCCACCCACCCTACATATACATAAAAATTTAATTATTGATCGTCTCGCGGTTTGGAATAAAATTAATTACAATTTTTTTGAATAAAAAGAAATTCAAAAGGTAAACTTTTTGAGTGAGTAAATTAATAAAAATTTTATGCATGATGAGTGGGCCGACTTTAAATGTAAATAAGATTAGCTATAGAAAGTTATTTATATTAAGATTTAACTAGAGATAATTTAAAAATTGAATAGAAAGATATTTCACATCTATAATTTTACCATCAGAATGATTTTTATAATTTATTCGATAAATTAATTACTGACCTCCTTTTAATCCAATCAAACAACTAAGCGAGATTAATGTTTGTTCAAATCATTAAACGCGGAGCATCCGCGACTTTAGGTCAATTTACGTTGCTGCTACGTTAAACAGGTGGAATTTATTAAGTTTACACTGAAATGAATTATTATTTTATTTGTTCTCTTCATTTCCGTACCCAGTTAATTAAATGAGCGTAAATACTGAAATATCTGGATTACGTTCACATATTAAATACGATAATTTATTTTGATAATACGGATGGAATATAAATATTAAACGAAATATTTCATCATATGAATAGTGCGAATATAGCGAAATCAATTTTATATTGTTTATTTGCAAATATGCAAATTTAATTGTATATTTAACGGAATAAATGTATGCAGCCTATTTTTTCTAATAAGCCAAATCAAATCAAATAATTAATAATTTTATATGAAAAATATTTCTTTAAATAGTTGGTTAATTAATAATTTAAAAAAATCTTTGAGCTAATTCCATTTTGTTTCTAGCCCTGAAATAGAAACAAAAGTAAAATTAATATCAATTGAATTTGTAATTAAATTTTCTGGATAAATATGATTGATTTTACCCATATTATTAAGTACAACTATTTGTAAGGTAAAATGTAAGATATTAAGTCACTAGTATTTGTTTTTATATTTAGTGTTTGGTACAGAAAATAAACAAATGCTTTCAGCTTATAATAAGAAAAAAAAGTAACTTATTACGATGTGATGGTTTTACCCTTTTATTACACCCTTATGACCGACACATTCAGGAGACAATAGAGATGAAATTCTTCACATTTGATTACTTCAGATATTCTTGTTATCTTTTCTTGACTGCATGCACACACCCAAAATAAACGTAATCGATCCAAATAAGAAATCTGCCGTAATAATAATAATATTTTTTCTTAAGCACGAATCAAGAGATTCCACAAACTCTTTCTTACCACAATACTCTTTCATCGTCGCTATTATTTCATCTGATAAAACACAGTGTTGATTATCAGTACGGAACGCAATCTGCCGTTGACGTAGACACCGAGGGACAGATTAGTTGTTCAATTAATTGTTTAATTGACAGGCCACAGTTTCACAGTTTGTGCTGCACTGCTGACCCAGATTCTCGTACCTCGTTGTTCCGTGTTGTATATATGGACACGCAGACACGCCTAAAGCAAATCGAATTCGCCAATGTGGGCTTCATCGTCGCGAAAGAGGAAACTACAGTTAGACACAATTTACACAAACGTATTTATCAAAATAATCAATTGATTTATTTAATTATAGCCACTTGAAATTCACTACCTTTATAATGGATCCATTAGATTTAAAATCTACCTTTAATTACTAATTAAAACTATTAAATAGCATTTTACTTATTTGTTTAAAACACTAAACTGAAATATTTACACTGTTTTAATGTATTAATCATCCTAATAATTTGATCAACTTATGACTGAGAACTAATAGTTAATAACCCTAACTATTGATCAAATCATTGAGCTTTAAGTCATTTCGGTTTTTTACTATAATTATTAAAGGCAAATTTTATAGAAAGAAGTTAATTTTATTCATTTATGGTTTGACCTTTTGCAACCTTTCAGGCAACATCATAATTCCATGCTTAAAGAAATTCTGGCCTTTCTAGTCAAAAATAAAGCAAGTGTTATTTGACACTATAGTCTGAATTGAATTGTTTATTATTCAGAGAGTTTTGCAAAGATCGAAATAAATAGTAGTCGATTTGGTCTATTTAATCCCATCCAAGCTCCAGCAATTTTTGGTAGGTCACTAAACTTGTGTGTGGTCAAGATGGAACACAACACCTATACAAATTGCCAATCCTGGCCGCTTTACGTTGATGGCTTCATTCAATTTATTCAATTGCCGACAGTTCACAGCCATATTGATGTTTTGGTTCGGTAGTAGCAGCTCAAAATAGACGACGCCTTTGTAATCCCACGAAATTGTGAACATAACGTTCTTATGATGGATATTTGCTTTCGAAGTTGTTGCAACTTATTCACCACAATCCGTGACGTTGTCGTAAACTATCCATTTATCATCACCAGTGACAATACGTTTCAGTAATGTATAATTTTTGGACGCTTTGTTAAACGAATTTATTTCAATTCACTTAAAGAAATACTAACACAGTCTATGATTTTTGAATGTTTTTTATATTGCACTACAAAAATGTTTCACCACACAGTGGCTTCTTTAGGTAGATGAAATTGAACAGTTCATGTGGAACCCAAATAAATTTACATTTCGAGCAATTATTCATCTGCCTGATGAAGCCACTGTGTGGCGAAACATGTTATTTCAACTTTATTTCAATATAGTCACTACTTATCTACTAGTAGTAGTAGTAGTGTTAGGCTATCGACCACGTGGTCCTTCCGCCATGTGTTATTTGTGTGTGTGTGTAAATGAGCTTGTTACTTTAAAGGATCGCCCCGTCACTTCAAAGCACCATTAATTGTATCCCAATGGTTATCTACTATTTTCTTTACCTTTCGGATTAATTTCCAGTTGAGCTCTCCTGAGACTACTTCTTTTTTTTCCATCCACGTTAATTACAACGAGGCACGAGCGCTTTTAAGCCTCCGGGGCTTCAAACTTGTGGCCATTAGAAAGGCCGGTCTGTAGAGTTGAAGAGTTTATGCAACTCGAACGCCGTCGGACAGTTATTTGAAACGATATTCGCTTTTTTGATCTGGCGCAAAAGTTACGCAAAGAAGCCGAGGGGAATGTGCAGAGACTGTTTGCCATTGAGGGAGTAACGGAGTGCGATTTTGATTCAAAACGGTTTCTAGAAAGTCTGCCATTGAAATAATGTGATAAATGTAATTAGAAGAATGAAATGTTAATTAATTAATGCCGAGAAAAACAAATTCATAAATAACTAGATATTTATAAATTGCCATTGAAAATTATTACTTCTAAAATTTGGAATTCTCAATACACTTCCCTTCTCTAAATCCTTACTGAGTTTCTGACTATTAAATGAATGAAATATTAAAGAACTTATTAACTTATTTTACTTTTCGACTTTTTTTATAAAATAAATTTTCTGTGTACAGTTTCAATATCAATTATTTTTCGAATATTTTTTTAAAATTCTAAATTCTTTTTTTTCTTATAAATGTCTGTCGAAGTATTAACTAGGGAAGTAGTTGCTTCAAATTAATTTGTTTTGTAGTCTTAGTAAGACTCATTGTTGTAGATTCACGAAATGTTTTCGTATTTTTAAATTATTATTTAATTTTCTACAACGAACTAAAGGATTTTAATAATAATAATAATAATAATAATAATATATATATATATATATATATATATATATATATATTTATTTCCAACAAGTTACATAACTTTATAATGGAAATTTCATATGATATTTACAAAATGTGTACAGTTTAAAAGTAGGCTAAATTTCTTCCAAACCTAGAAAATAATTGTAAAACACAGTAACATTGGGGTAAAATAAAACTTAAAAATACCGAAAAAACACATTAAAATTCATGTAAAAATAAAACTTAAAAATAGACTTAAAAACACATTAAGATATTTGTATAGATAAAACTTAAAAACTAAATGTAAAAACACGTTAAAATTCTTGTAAATATAAAATAAAGAGACAATTAACACAGTAAAATACATGTAAAAATAAAAATTAAAAGATAAACTTAAAAATAAATATAAAAACAAATTAAAAAGCATGAAAAAATACAACTTAAAAGTACACGTAGAAATACATTAAAATTCTTGCAGAGATAAAATTTATAAATAAATTTAGAAACACATTAAAGTTCACCTTAAAGGATAAAATTTGCAATCAATAAAGTAAAATATAAACCGAAACAATTAAAATAATTAAACTATATAATGACACATATAAGTTACAGATTATCTGAAAACAAGACAATCTATTACATTCGCTTTATATCGGCTGAACGCATCAAAAATATCGACAGAATGTTGCATATTGTGATATGACTTTAAGAGTTTTATTAACGGTGAATTTGTGAAGTGGCATGTGCGAGGTGTGGGATATTCAAATGTTCGAGGATTTCGAATATTTGTAGTGGGGATATGATATTTTATTTCTGATGTTGATGTTACATCATCAAACTCATTGTGTACTACCTTATACAAACTCACTGAGTTTAGGAATATGTGATGATTTCTCACAGATATCATGTCAAATTCATCCAAGAGATATTGATATGAATACCCTCTTGGAGGATACTGTCCTGTCTTTTTATAATGTAGATATTTTAAAAATCTGCGTTGTACATACTCAATTTGTTTTAATAGTACTTGCGAAGAGGGTAGCCAAATCAGTACACAATAATCCAACCTACTCAGAACTAGAGATTTGTACAATGTAATCAATGTATTTAAATTTTTGAATTCTTTTGTAGTTCTGATTATAAATCCCAATATTCTTGAGCAGTCCTTTACGATTTTATTAACATGAGGTTTAAATGTCAGTTTATTGTCAAACACGATGCCCAAATCCTTTATTTCGTCGCACCTTTTAATTGATTGGCCATCTATACTATAGTTATACATAGTTGGATTTGAATTATTAAAGTTCAAGTAGTTCAAGGCCAATTTCACAACACCAATGATTAAAACGACATAAATTTTCCTGCAAAATATCACAGTCACTGACAGATTTTATACACTTAAAAAGTTTAAGATCATCAGCATACATTAAGAAATCACAGCTTAAAATATCACATACGTTATTCATAAATAAAAGGAACAGCAACGGGCCTAAATTAGAGCCTTGGGGAACACCGCTTGTGGCTGGATACTCCTTGGAGACGTGATTTCCATATTCCACATACTGAATACGTTATCTGAGATATGAGCTAATAACAAATATAATATTGTCATTAATATCATATTTTTCAAGTTCTTTGACTAGGATTTCATGTGGTAACCGATCAAAAGCCTTAGTTAAGTCTGTATAGATTACGTCAGTCTGAAGGTGGTGTTCCATGTTTGTGTAGAGTTCTTGCGTAAACAGATTTGTTAGAGTAGACCTCTTCTTCATAAATCCATGGTGTCGGATGTTAATTTTAGTGTACGTTCTGTTGTAAACATGATCTGTAATAATGCTTTCGAATAGTTTACTACATACACATAGTAATGATATCGGTCTATAGTTTTGTATATCTGATCTGTCACCTTTTTTATAAATTGGTGTTATTTTTGCTCTTTTCCATATTGAAGGAAAAACACCAGTACTTAATATTAGGTTAAAGATATGGGTTAATGGCTTAGCAATTAAAATCGCTGTATCTTCAATTAGAAACTCCAGTATTCCATCTGGTCCCATAATTTGTCTGGATTTTAATTGTTTTAATTTATTAAGTACAACGTCTTCGGATATTATAAAATTTCCCATTTTGCTGTGCGTACGAGTTACCGAAATGAGTCGCAAATCTATCAACAATTTCTTGCTCACATTTCAAGGTTTCCGTCCCTGATTTCATAATTCCAGGAATCCTACTTGTATTATTCTTGTTATTTATGAAAGACCACAGTTTTTTTGGGCATTTTGTAGGTTTTGTTCGGCCTCATTTATATAGCTGCTGTACATTTTGTGTATATTTAATTTGATTTTCTTTTCAAATTGTCTTAACTGTTTTTTATTTGAAGATGTTTTATTATTAAAATAGTGCCTTCTGTATCGACGTTTTAAACGTATATCATTAATCAGATCTTTATTAAACCACTTTGGGTATTTGGTAGAATTTTTAAATGGAACTTTTGGCACATGTTTATCACAGCTCATATATAGATTTTCATAAAAGATATCACAGGCAAGTTCAACATTTTTACTTTGGTAAAGTGAAATCCAATTTATTTTGCAAATATCTTGATACAGACTATTTAAATTAGCACATTTAAAATTGTATCTAGATACTGATGAATTTGGGGAGAATTTAGCGACTGTTTCTTTTTCAAATTTTAAAATTCCTTCTAGTGCAGGATGATGGCTGTCCTCATTTACCAAGGAATTTTTGCTTTCTTCTAGATGTGCGTCCATATTAGCCGATATAAAGACTAGATCGAGAATTCTATCAAGAACATTTGTGTTATAGTTGACTTGTTTTACTGAATTAAAATTAATAAAATTTAACAAAGGGCACAGACTAGAATGCTCATTTTGATTGTTTTAGAGATATTCTTTATAATGTGGGAGATTAAAATCTCCACATATTATATAATATTCTGAGGTTATGATTCCACTAACGTAATCAAATAATATATGATAATTATCAACTGGAGTAGCTGGTGTGATATATAAGCAAAATATTTCGAAACACAAATTATCCTTAAATATTTTGCATCCAGCAATTTCGACGTTCGTTATAGGGGAGCAAATGTTAATAGGTTGACATTTTAAACCTGATTTAACCGCTATTAAAACACCCCCTCCTCGACGCGTATCTCAATCATTTCGAACTACATAGTAGTTTTCTGAAAATAGTTTGCTGTCATAAATGTCGAGAGAGAGCCACGTTTCAGTTAAAGCTATAATATCACTATTTTGTGCTGCTACTGAATTATAAAAGTGATTCGTTTTTGATTTCAAACCTCGGACATTTTGATAATAGAAAAGAACGGAATGTTTAGCTTGTTGGAAATTAATTTAATACATTTTTTTTAGAAATAGATTATTTGATCTTAAACAACTTTTGCTTCAGGCAATTGCACAAACTTAATATTCTTAACAAACCTTTTTCTCTATATCACCTTCAGTATTTTATGTAATAGTAATATAAATTTATACCTTCATTGTTTCCAATATTTAGTATCCACTCTATTGATATCTGTTAAAAATTGGAAAGTCTTCATCTTATCATTGTTCATTTTTCAATTAAAGTTTTTTTCATGTTATAATTATCTTCTTTTAAAATGTCTTCAGCTTAAGCTACGTCTTCAACAATTTACTTCTGTTTGACATTGGAAGACTCGAGTTTTTAGGGCGATTCTTCACTGATTATTTTTTGAATTCAGTAGTTTAAAATAATATGCCTTTGATACTCCTAGTATCCTCAATTGCTTTCTGTTTGTAAAATTAATGACTCACTCTTCAATGCAAACAATATAAAGTTAGTATCTTCTGCTTCTAAAATAAATAAATACCACACTAACCACGCAAATGAAAATAACAAAGATTGTTGTTGATAATGTTCACACTTAATAAACAAGTGAACTAAGGAATAAACTGTGTGTTATTTTCATTTACAAAACACTTTACGTAAACTAAAACCAACGATAGTGAGTAATCCACGTATTATTACAAGTTTAAAATAACCCTTTCTTCACTAGTTTTATTTATGTACTATATGTACATTCTTTACTAGTTAAGAAAAGGGTATTTTAAACTTTTAATAATAATTACTCTTCATGTATTCAAACCTTCCAAAAGATTCACAAATTATCTGTTATACATGGATATTGATTGTTTCTCTGAATATAATCAGTAGTTTCTTGTAATTTCAATATAATCTGATATCTTCAATGCCTTTAACATTTGTAGCAACCTTAATTGATTCTAGTTCAGAAATTGAAGATTCTTCAGTTTTGCATGGCTTATTATTTAATTCAACGGTCTTTATGATATATTCTTCAAAATTGTGGACGTATTTAATTACTTCTTTCTGTTTGGACATAGGTGATATGACTTTTACTTTACTTTCTTTAAGTACAAATGTAACTTCAATTATTTATTGTTTATCATGCATTTATTCTTTGTACATATTTCTAATAATATATTACAAAAAAACATACAAAACATTTTGGATGAAAGAAGCACGGATAGAGTCCATATTTAAATACGTTCTTTCTCTCAAACCCTTCTTGTACCATCATGTAGAGAAGCTGGCATTATCTTCTACGTCCGGAATCGATTATATTTTGCTTGATATTGGTTTATTTATCTACTTTTTTAAAGGAACGTTCTGGTAATTAATGTCAGCGTGACAGATTAAACGTGGCTCATCGTTATTATTTACATCTTCTATCGATGCTGGTGAAACAACTTTAGTTTCTTCCAATTCAGTCACTAAATTTTCGTTCTGTTCTAGCAGAAATAATTATTCACCTAAATTTAATCTAATTTAGATATTCAATCTTTACTGATTCTTCAATGCCCACCTTGTACAAAAATAGGTAAGTAGGTCCGCAGATTTGCAGGTTCTTCTGTTTTTTTTTCTTTCTTCAACTACAAAATTTGAATGCAGTTTATCTGCTTCTACTACGTCTTTATTTTTAGTAGTAAGAAAACATCTTGCAAGGATTATTAACATAATCATTTAATTTAACCTCATTTACTTTATTCGGATTTTAAGTTATCTTTTATTTTATTAATTAATATATCAACTGTCGGGGTCAATCTTGATGACTCGTAAAAATTGTAAAGTCCCTCTAACCTTAACTCTTATTTTTTTATGTTGTAATTCCTCTTTCTTTTCTTAACTCATAAAAGTTTTCATACTGTCATCAATAATTCTTCTATTTTCATTAATCTTTCTTAGGACAAGACAGCCATATTTTTACAATCATTGCATGTAAAATATAAGATTCTGAAAAATAGGAGGTATGAATGAACGAATACGTTGATTGTAAAGTATTCATCGTTTTTTTTTTTTGTTCTAATGCATTAATTTTGTGTTTCTCGTCCTCACCTACATCTTAAAATTTTTCATTTTCTATTCTAAACAATCTTTTGCTTCTTCTTCTTCCTCATTTGCGATGTATTTTTTGTATCTTTAAAATTTCTAAATGTGAACTTTCCGTTACTTTCTAAAACAAAGTTAATTGCAATAAATCCCTTCAACTTAGGTTTCGGATTTAAGTGAGTCCAACTTGATTTCACTTAGATCCCAATCTTTGCGGAATCAAAGCCTTTTTGTGCATTAGTTTCTGAAACTAGCAAGTCATCAACTCTTGTTTAATATACCGGTTCTTACTTTGGCAACTTCACAGAATTGCCTAGCGCATGTTTTTTTGTTATTTTGTCTTGTCTTACACCTTACCCTTTAGTGGAAGCATGCAGTTTGATTGCATCTACTATGTCTTTATCTCCATTAGCTTCTGAAGAAAACGTTTTTTTATTTTATTTTAACCTTATCTACTTTCGATCTTCAACAACCAATAAATCATTAACGGCTCTTAACGCCAGGGGTGGCAAAAGATCCACCACTTAAACATCTCAGGACAGTAAATGTCATAAAATATGTCTATTTAAAGAAAAAATTATGCTTTTTTAAGCGTTAAATATATAATGGATGCAAGTAACGTTATTTTGAAGCAACATAATTATGGGTTTGAGTGGAAGATCCTTCGAAGAAGTGAGCTCCGCCCGTCCTCCCTTCGGCCAAAATTTTAAGTATATGTATTTTCTTATTTTGTAATATTTTGGGATATTTTGTTAGAGAGAAGTGCAAAGACGTAATAAATAAATAAGAGTGAGCAGATTGGTCAAAGTTGGGCAACACTCCACACGGCCAACTACTCGACATTACAAGAAGTTTAGGTTGGCTTGATAAGTAGGGCTCAGGAGATGGCACAAAGGACCAATGAATGGTCTAAGTGCTGCGATCGTTATCATCACGCCAAGGTGAATTACTCTTTAACTTTTGCAAAGTAACCTAACACTTAGCTCAGGTAAATATTCAATGCCTTCTTAAAATTCTGTTCCTTTTCTTCGACTGTACATCAATCAATATGTTCATTACACTTCTTTTATTTCTTCCTCTCTTTTGATTATTTCTCTGACAAAAATGACATATTTGGCCAGTCAATAAATAAATTACTTCAAGAGAAATGAAGGGTACTAATAGAAGAACACGTTTTGGTAAATTCAAGCCTTTTCATATGCGATCAAATTTATTGAAGTTTATTCTTCTTAACGTAACTATTCGAATATTTTGGGAACGAAATTGGATAAAATAAATAACACCTCATAATTATGCCTTTCTCTTAGTCGCATATTTGTTGTTCTTTTTGTTCCAGTGTTGAAAATACGTTAGTTATCTAAGGGAGTAATTTACAATTCTATTCAGAACTTTTTGATTTTCTTCTTCTTCGTCAGTGATGAGTTCTATGGTGTATTCGCATCTTTGGCATTTTCTTTTGCCATAGTTACCTCTTCAACGTCTTCATAATTTTCTAAAGTATCTGTTACTTTCATTTCTAACTTCAGATGACTTCAATTTTATCTATACCGATCGTTTTATGACTTCCTATATCTATTTACTTTGTTTTTTTAAATAATTTTTCTGTGCTGTACATTTTCCGAAATATGATTGTTCTTTTCTCCTTTACACCTCAGAGATATTCAAACAATTATAGCTTCCATTTAATTCCTTTCAATAATATATCTTATTTATAAATATTTCGTTTCTTATTTTGTCTCTTTTTATTTAATTCATTTTTTTTTCTGAATGTGTCATTTCTATTGCACTGAAGTACATAAAAATTTAGCTGAATGTTTCATGTTTATTTTTAATAAAACAATTTGATATTTTTACGTTAACACGCGTTTCTCAGGTGAGAATTATTTAATAATTTCGGAGCCAACTTGACTTTCTCACGTCATGAAATAGGTATTGGCTTTTGCAATCAGGCACAATGTATGTTTTTTTTTTCTTGTGTTATTTTGTGAAATATTGTTTAGTTGCTCAAATATGCGAAACAATCAACGGAATATAGGTCTGAGAAAATATAACGTAATATTTACAAAATATGTTTATCTAGACGTTGCTGTAAATCTTACTTATATGTAATACATCGAGAATGCAAATTGTTAAAATAAATTAAACGAATTATTCTGCAATAATAATAATAATACCAATTATAATGAAGATGTTTTATGATAAAGAAAATAATTACTATCATATAGCTTTTAAGATATGGTATTCCATAAGGATTCAAATTTCATTAGCATAAATATTTTCCTATTCCGTTCAGTTTTTAATACATTTTAATATAATTAATTTAATCAATTCGTTTATTTTATGATTATTTTAGCTATATTTTACAGATCATAAATTTGTAATAATTATAACAATTGCATCGATTACAACAATCAAATTTTTATTAATAAATGTTGAAGGCGAAACAATAAAAATAAATATTAACGCATCGCTGCATCGGGCAATTAGCGTTGTTGTAATCCCTCATTACCGCCACACGCCCACCAGTATTATATTTTTGCGTTACTGTAACCGATTTTCTAATAAATTTTATTGCCGCAACCGGCATCATCGTAAATTCATTAGAAAACAAAATGGCATACTAATTGCGACTCGCTTGAAGAGCGCCTCCAATTAAAAATAAATTATGAATATGTTAGTACGTCTGGATTCAAATCGGGCAATTAGCCAATTAATTAACTCAAATATTTACACTTGCATATATTAACACTACTCGCTCGTTTAATGCGGTTTATAAATAATTTAAATTGTTTTCAAACATCATTGATTTTTCTAGTTTTAAAAATGCAATATAAAATTGTTGCTGCACTGAATTTAACGGTCGCAACAATTTATTCAATCGTTATTGGGTATAAATGGCCTTAAGGCAAGATAAGAATCTTTAATCAAGTAATCAGAGCAAATACATTCGAATGTCCTATCAAAATTAATTCTTAGAAATCGATGAGTGTCGACACATTTTGATAACAGAACTAGATTAGTGCTAATTATAGAGCCCTGTGGAATACCATGTTCTGTAATTTATAAAGGAGTGGATAATTATTGTAGACGGCTTCTTCCTAAGAATTTATAACACTTTTTAAAATTATCTTTCCAAAATAGCGTCCTGAAATTACATGAGATTTCATTCTGGTCAGGTTTTAGCCATTTCTTACCTAAGCATGGTAAAGAAACTGGACGATAACTACAAGTCAGATTATTATCATTTCCTGATTTTAAGAGATGCACAATAATAGCTTTTCTCCATAGGTTCAAGGAATTCCTTCTTCTCCTATTAAATCAAATATTGCAAATTCTACATAAGAAATGTTTGTAGTGTTTAATTCATCTTTAAATTCTGCCAAAGTAAATAAAAGATTTTAATTATTATTCAAATCAATATAGTAATTAAGTGGAATAAACTCTCAAGAAACACTCAGATCGACATTATCTACATCTTACTACGATACGAGATTCATAACAAGATCCTATGAACATCAGTAGAAACATTTAAAGAGCTGCTAGAACAAGCAAAGCCGTTAGAAGCTCACCTACAGGAAAAAATCATCCAACACAGCAGAGCACTAACACAACCCTCACAAATCCGATGTGGCATTTGTCGTAGCTACGGACGCGCCAAAAAGAACTGCAGAAAAAAAAAAGAACTTAACCACAATAAATTGCAAGAACTTAAATACTACAGATGCCAGAAGTCTGAAGTGATGCAACGAAACTGTCCTACTTAGGACTACGTATACGACACAGACCTGCGCTGAAAATATCCATTGGAAATAAGGTAGGAACCGCCTACTTAAACACATAAAAGCCTGGTTGTATCTAGCTAGTCCAGATCTTTTTAAAAAGCTGAGAAAACACTGCTACTAATTTCCAGAAACACACATTAAGATTACACTCGCCGACGAATCGAACATTGTTCGAATGGTAAAATTCATCCGTGGAAGACAAATACTTGTTACTCTTGTGTACGTTCCAGAGTAATCACTCGCAAAATCGTTACTAGGCGTTGAATACATCGAGGACTCAGGACTCATCCTAAACCTCAAAAAGTGAACATAATCATTTTGCGATGAGGAAAGAGAGAGAAATCATTCGTCCAGAAGGATGAGATGAAGCCAACACAACAAGGAGGAGGAAGGAAGAAAAAGATCTCAAGATATCAATGGTATGTGATTATGATCCCGCTTTCAGAGTCACTCCGACGCCGGTGAAGTCCGGAATTCCTCTTAATTTGCTTCATTGATGCAGGATGCCATAAAGATAAATCTCGTTTAAAATTAACCCTTCGTCTTCTTCAACATGGAAGAAATCATCCTCGTAAATAAAAGCCGAAAAACAGCTCCTAGGATTTGTGAAAGACTGTAGCTTGTTCCGATAATTCATTCCGACTTAGCTAGAATTTCAAAACCCTTGACGGAGTTGGCAAGAAAAAATGTCGCATAAAACTTGAGACCAATACAGCAGGAAGCTTTTGAAGAGTTCGAAAGCACAAGGTCAGCTCCGGAGTCATGGTACCGAAACCAGAAGGAAAAATCCAGTTATGCGTTGATTACGCCGAATTAATACCATTACCAAGCCAAATACCTATCCACTACCACGAATCGATGATCTTCTCCACTCGAGAGGAGAGGTGGCCATCATCTCCACCTTAGATCTTCAATCTGGTTATCACCAGATGAGCGTGAATGAGAACGAATGAGATAAGATTATTATTTCGGATTATGCTGGTATGAACGAATGCCTTACAGATCTTAGAATGTAAGACCGCAACCGAGCCAACGAGAATACTCGTATACTTCGACTCGATATTTCTTTCCTCCTCAATAGAAGAACATTTTAAAGACCTGGAAAAGCTATTCTGAAACATAAAAAAGTTGCAGCTCAGAATTAATCGAAAAAAGTATAAATTTGATTGCAAGAAGGTCAAATTTCTTAGCCGCTCCATCCGCCCAGATGGACTACAGCCCAATACAGATAAAATCGCAGCGATAATCTATGCTAAGCTTCGAAAACCATCAAACAGCTCCTATGATTTGTGCAAAGCTGTAGCTGGTTTCAAAAATTCATTCCGGACTACGCACGAATTTTTAAACCCTTCACGGAGTTGACCTGAAGAAGCCACAGAGTGTCGAAACATATGTAGTGTTTACAATAAAACCAATTTGAAAATGTTACCTAAATAATAAATTAGTTTGTATTATCCAAAAATAATTCTGAAGATAAAAAATCCTTAGAGATACCAAAAGATCGTCCCAAAATTATCGAGTTTTCATGTGTGAACCCAAGGAAATGTTTAAATAAACTAATGTTGAATATATTTAAAAAAAAGCTGAAGAACAATGCAAAACTGAAGAATGTAATAGACGTTATCACAAATTGATGGGTTTCGAATTGAAGAACGAACCATGCAAAGAAGATCAAGTCTATCATATCTAACAGAATGAAATGATGAATGAAAAGCAGAAGAATCTAAAACTGAAACATATCTAATATTTAAACAATAAGTAGTAACAGCTGGGCCAAAGCATAGCGAATTTCGGTCACCATTTAGCCGATATAATTTTCCAATCATAACAAAAAAAAATGTAAAGACCAAGTAAACTTTTTATGAAAACCAAACTTACTTATCTTTTCTTTGAGCAAAGTTGTAGGCAATCAAAATGGTAGCGAGACTTTTGCCCCACCTTGTATTATAAATATCGAAAGCATTGAAGAAATTAGAGAAAAAATACTTAAAGATATCAAATGATCGTCCCAAAATTGTCGAGTTTTCATGTGTGAACCCAAGGAAATGTTTAAATACTTAACTAATATTGAATATATTTAAAAAAAGATGAGTCTAACTTGATGGATTTTGAATTAAAGAACAAACCATGCAAAGAAGATCAAGTTTACCATGTCTAACAGAATGAAATAATTAAATAGTAGAAGAATCTAACGTAAGATTGGTTGAATTGATCGAAGAACCATGCAAAACTAAAGAATATGTAATATTTAAACAAGAAATAATAGAAGACATTACAAATATCGAAAGCACTAAAGAAATCTGTTTATATTATCATTACAAGAAACTACTGGAGATAAATTCAGAGAAAAAAACCGTAAAGTATATTAAAAATTCGTCCCAAAGGTTCTCAATGTCTGAACAGAAGTAAATTTTAGCAAAGAATATCAAAAGTTCGATCTAAAAAGTAGTGTTTTCCATGTTTGAACAGAAGGAAATAAATGTTTAAAGACGTAGCCAATATTGCAGATATTTTAGAAGGAGGTGAATCTAATATAACGAGTCTTGAATTATGCAAAGAAAATCGAATTTACAGTTTCTAAATAGACTGAAATGAAGATTAGGATAATTTTGAAGTTATTTCAGATATAAAAGAACCTAATTGACTAATTGATGATGTAAAACGGAAGATTCTCTAATTTTAGAACAGAAGGAAATTGAGGATATCGAAAGCGTTGGAGATATCAGTTCATATCACAATAAAGATACTATTGAAGATAAATTCACATGAACAATATCTGAAGAATATCAAAGAATTGTTTTTAAAGCATAGGTATATACAGTTTATTCAGGCATTTCCATTAATCTTAAATGTGAAATTACGTGTGCACTCACACCGTTATATTACATAATGTTCAATTAAATCGATTCGAGCAAAAATAAAGGAACGTTCACTCACGAGCGGCGTGTTTCTCCATATTTGCAATGAAAATATGCGCTGAATTGTCGAAAAAATTATATCTGAAGAAACTAACTGCTTTTAAAAGGTAATTAAAAAGGCACACCTTAATGGGTAAATATTTACAATGTTAATTATTTTAACTAATGTGTAATGTCTGTTAGAGTATTTATTCTGGCAAATTGCTATTGTCAGGAGGGTTTTTTGCCTAGTTTTGTCTAGGTCTGTTATTATTGTAGGTTGATGAAATGTTAATATTAGTTCGAAAATGGTAGCAATATTCTTTATTCTTTACAACTTTATTCTTCTTGTTTAAAAAAATACATAAATTAATGAACCACTTATACAAATTTAAACAGCAAGAATCACGAGTTCACTGGTTTCTAATGATCTTCCACTCATACCCACATCAATCCAATGCCCAGTAAAACATGTTGACAGCTTCTAAATTCATCTTTTTGTAATATATTTGAGCAAATATGCTATTTTTGTCAACATGTGGAAGTTAAAAGGACTTTTTGAGAATTTTTGGTTAGGAATAGTAGACATTCTTCGATAGTCATATAAGAGTTATCTGGAGGGATTATCGTTGTAAGTTTCAATTTTTTTAGGTCTTTATCAATTGTGATTTATACGAACGAATTACACATCAGTAACAATTCCCTTTCACATTGATTTTAAGAACAAACAAAAAAATGTGCTGAATTTTTTTCCTAGTTTCCAATCAAAGAGATGCACGTGAATGCCCCATTAAATTACAATCTTCGTGCGGTGGGTAATTAAGAATGCGGTGCAGCAGACAACAAGAACGTTAATTAGTGTGCGTTTAAGTGAGTCTAGACAGACTCACAAATGATACGAGGAAGGAGTGCTCTGTGCTCAGCGCTAATTAGAAGCATTATTGCCAACAGAACGAGGTGGTCAAGTGCGTAATGCCTTAATGCGCCGCTGCATACTGTGATCTCAAACCGAGATACATAATAACTACACTTGAATGTATGCAGATTGTTTATTCGACGTGATGAAAATGACGGAAGTTGTTTGACTCATTTTTGTAAATTAAAATATTTAAATTATTAGTTCATTTTGTACAAAGATCTAAAGGACATTAATATTTTCATTTTTATAGATTATCATTTGATAAAAATTTAACTTCAATTTAATTCTGAAAAGTGAGCAAGAGATTATAGATCTAATATTCTTTTATCATTTTTTAATCAAAACATTACAGTTGTTATATATCACACCTTCTTCAAATGTTAATTATTACTTACTTACTTACTTTGATTAATTATAAAACTTCAGTGTGGTTAAACCTTTCTATTTCTTTCTACCATTTCTGGGTTTAAGAATTATTTATTTTATGCTGTACAAGTTTTCCCATTCTGCTCTTTTCAGATGTCAATTACTTAATTTTTTTTCTTTTGGTATAACTATTAATAAATTGTTTATATCAAACGCTGTAACAATTTGACCTTAAAATTTATAAACATAAAAAAAATTAATCGTCAATAATTTTTATTGAACTATTTATTACCATCATAATTCCTCATTAAATTTCACCTGATAATAATTATAAAAAAAACATATAATTTATTTCCTTACTAAAAAATTTTAATATATTTTTTTATATTTTTACAATCCATTCACTATTTTTATTACAGTAATAATTAATTTCATGCTGATTGTAAAGTGAAAGCAGACACACTGAAATATATGTTTTAATCGATAGAAACCGTGTTTTGTGTCGATCGAAAAATTGGCAATAAAAACAAATATTTTGAAGTGGACGAAAGCGAACGCGAATCGGTTCGCGTGAAAGTGCAGTAAAATCGGGCTGTAAAAGGCGTGTTGTTGGCTGTGTGCTGGAAATTGGAAACTGGAAAGTGTCCGTTTTCGAAATTCATTTACGAGACAGGTGTCGGTATGCATTCGGAGATGTTCAGAGAAATTTATTTTGAAATCATAGTTATATTTGGTTAACAGTTGGCAGTCACAGTTTATAGTAGATTAAACCTAATATATTATCAATGCAATAAAAGGGTGGGTTAATATGTACAAGGAACATAAATAATTAAAGTGATTGCTTACAGAAGAAGAAAAAGAAAATAAAAGTAATTGAAATTGTCTGTTTCTTGTTTATTTGATTGTTTAAATAGTAATAATTACTAATTTTCTATTTCTTAATATAGAACATAAAGACATTATACGGGGAATTGATGTGACAATGCTAGGGAATTGGGTGGTTGTGATTTATGGGGATTCATCTTGTAAACCAGAGAGTCAATTGCAGGAATTGAAAAGTTTTCAGGAGTGTCGGTTTAGTACAATCTTCAATTTGCAGAATGTATTTAAATGGGAACAATTAAGGAAAGTAAGGTTATAAATATCAAGACCCAAATTAATAAATAGCAGGGGTGTGAGTGGTGAACTTTGGAGAAAACCTTGTTCTGGAGTGTAATGAAGAAGATGATTTGTAGGTTTATGATAGTATTAAAAATTAAAATCTACCTAGTACGAAATAGAATGTGTAACTCTGATTGAAGTTTAACTGTATATGTAGGATGGATGGGTGTTGCCTATCCCACGTTCTAATCTGTAGACATACAAAAGGGTTGTATTGAATTAAAACAAGTTTACTATTTTTTTTATTCCGATAATATTTTTCCTAATGTGGTTTTCCTTTTGAAAATCGTCTATGTTATTATTAATGGAGAGTGGGGTAGTGGCCACCCACCCACCCTACATATATAATGATTACAAAACTGCAAACTGGGTCTACAAACCGTAAACATATCTGTAGCAAGAATGATTTTGTTTTTGGATATAAAACTTGTAACACTGATTCAAGTTTAACTATATATGTAGGGTCAGTGGGTGTCTCTATTCCACTTTACAAACTGTAAACATAGAAGAAGGCTGTATTGTATTTTAACTTAGTTAAAACAAGTCATGTTATTGATGTATTTACTTTTTAGATATTCTGTTATGTTTGGTTTTCTTGTCTGAATGTCTATTGATTAACAGGTAGAGAATTGATAAACACTTGGTTTGTGATCGTGATCACCCACCCACCATACAAATACATTAAAATCTAAATTAAAAACTGTATTCTTAACAACCATAGGCACATATGTAGTAATACTGATTTTGTTTTAGGAAACAAAACTTGTAACACAGTTTAAAGTTTTACTGAATATGTAGGGTAGGACGTTGGCCTCTATCCCACTTTCGAATCTATAAACATACAATTTTATTTAATTTTAACTTTATTAAAACAAGTTCACTAATTTATTTATTTCGATAATATTCATATTTATGTAGTTTTCTTTCTTTCTAGTGGCCACCCACCTACTCTACATATATATTGACATCAAAACTGCAAACTGTGTTCTTAAAACAGTTAACACTTTTGTAACAGGTTTGATTTTGTTTTAGGTAATAGAATTTCTAACAGTGATTTAAGTTTAACTGTATATGTTGGGTGGGTGGGTGTCCTCTATTCCACTTTCCAATCAGTAAACATACAAGAGGGTTCTATTGAATTTTAACTTAATTAAAACAAGTTTACTAACTTATTTCAATAATATTCATCCTTATGTAATTTAATTTTTGATAATATACGTCTGTTATTATAATTGGAGGGTGGGATAGCGGCTGTGGCAGGATTTATTTTGTTTTAGGAAATAAAACTTGTAACTGATGAAGTTTATTAATTGATTTTTTCGATTATATTCTTTTTTATGTAGTTTTCATTTTGAAAATAATCGTCTATATTATTATAATTGGAGGGTGGGATAGTGAATACCTACCCGTCCTACATATACCGGGTGTTGAACTGTCCTCTCCGTAATTTAACATGTAAAATCACACTTATGCAATTTCCTTCTCCCCTAATTGTTTTAGAACAAAAACATAAGAGACCAAAATTATTTAGAATTAAAAATACTATATAAATTGCAATCTTCCAATTTCAAAACATTTTTAAGGAACGAAAATAAAGAATTAAAGTTAAAATTTTATGAAAATCACATTTATATAGATACCTAAACCGCAAACTGTGTTCCTAAAAACCATAAACACATCTGTAGCAAGAATGATTTCCGGTATACGCTGATGGCGTGAGGAATCTTGCTACTGCTCTGTCTCTTGACTCCCTGAGTTTAGGTGGGCGTTCGATGAAAGGTAGGGAAACCGTGTAGCGTCCATCGGAACTTCTTGTTGTTGTTAAGTTGTAGTGTATGTTACATAACTCGTCTTCAGCTGTTGGTTCTGTTGGGACTGCTACCTCTTCCATTTCCCAGAATCGTGAGAGATCTTGATCATCACCAGATTGTGTAGATAAGCATACTATTTTGGTATCTCCGCCTGATATTATCCATCCGAACTCGGTGTTCTGAATAAGGAATCCATTATATTTCTTCATACCCTCCAGAAGGAGTTGGTTGTAGTGGCGTGTTCCGAGTAAGATGTCAACTTCTTTAAACTGGTCCTTAACGGTGTGTGTGATTGGATATGCTGGTTGCTGGCTAGTGATTCGTGGTAAAATGTATAATTGTGTTACTAGCTTAAACTCATTGCTTTTGTGTGGATGTAGGACTGCCTCTATCATTGAACTGGACATTTGGCCTGTAATGTTTTCTACTCCAGAGACTGTATTGTGGACCTTTTGGCGTGGACATCCTAGTATTTGAGCTGCATTTTCCGTGATGAATGAGCATTGTGAACATTGGTCTAGTAGGACTCGTGCTGTGAACGGGGAGTCCTTGCTTGTTGTTATATTCACTAGTGCTGTAGGTAATAAGTCTTTAATTTCCAGAACCCCTGTTGCGTATGAATTGCTGGACTGGCCTGGTTGTGATTGTTTTTGTTGTTCTGGGCAGTTTTGCCTAGATTGAGATTGTCCTAAGCGACGTTGAGGAATATGCTGATCATTATGCAGTAATGTGTGATGATATTTATTGCAATTACGGCATCTTTGTTGGCTGGAGCAGAGCTGTGTACTTGGGTGATTTAGGCAATTTATACAGAGTTTTCTTTCTCTGATAATCTTGTTTCTCTCTTGTACACTATATGCCAGGAAGGTAGGACAATAGTAGACATCATGGTATCTCTGGCAGATTCTACATTGTTTGTGGTTTTCTGGCATTCCGCTGGAGAGAGAGACTCCAAACTCTGATCGAAGATTTTGTTCGTGTCATTTCCCCATCTTCGGATAATGATTCTACTGACGAATGGACCCCAGGAATCGGTTTCGTATCCCATGTGTTGGATGACTTGCAGACATTCCATTGTTGTGTCATGTAACTGTTATAGTTGTGCGGGAGAGTTTGACTCACATATTGGCTGATCTGTCAGTGTATCGATCTTCTGTGCCAATAAGAGCCGTTTGTTATCGTACCGTCGTTTAAGTGTGTCCCAGGCAGTCGTGTAGTTGGCACTGGTCATCGGTAGGTCAGATATTAATTTCGAAGCTTCTCCACGTACGTAACCGTTCAGATATTCTAGTTTTTCAATATCCGATAAGTGGAGATTATTGTGAATAGCTTGTTCATATAAGCTTTGAAACTTGGTCCATTTGTCGTATCCACCTTCAAATGTCGGTATGTTTTTTATTGGTTATTGGGCGTTTAGCCTCACTGAGTCCGTCGTGGGAAACCTGGTTGAAAAACTAGGCAAATGGGCCCTCGCTTCGATGGTTTGATTGTACTGCTGGTGATACCTTTGTTGATCTTCATCGGTCATTACATTCAGAACAGAAAGATACATTCTGAATATTTCATTCCAGAACTGCTCTATACTCGTGATCCACATTTCCATCCCGTCTTGGCTTATATTTGATATCTGGAGAGCGTTGTTTAACGTTGTTTCAAAAAATTGCATCTTCTGTCGGAACTTGATGACTTCAGGATCTGGTATTGACACTGATGTCAATACTGTCCAGGACGGCATTTGTGATTACTTCGTGGAATTTTGCACGCAGTTTGTCTAGGTATTTACCTTGGTGATACGGGTGGTCTGTTATTTTGAACGTTTGGCACTTTTCATCCAATTGTTCCACTTGATCCCAAATTTTCTTGTTATCGGAAGCGAATTTACTTCGATGGCGAGCTGTCGCTGGCTTCTTAACCTCTACCAGAATCGCTCCTAATTGTTTGTCTAATGCCTCCTGCTGTTTGGCTAGCTCATTCAGTTTTTCCATTTTCAAACTTGTACGCTGCTGGGCCTATATATTTGGTGTTGTCTTCGTTGGAGAGAACGCAGATGTGATCGGTTGGGGCCGGTCGGATTTGTGATGACCTGGCTTGGAGTGGTAACAAAACACTCGGTACTCGATCCCCAAGTGCTAAGACGACAATCCGTATCCTTTGGTTGGAACGAAGTAGGTTTCGTCGTCTAGGTTGGACGTGGTGAAGTTGAAAGCAATCCGGTTTGAAGGACCATGTTTACGCTGATGGCGCTCTGCTGCGGTAAGAACGGGCGCTCGGTACATTTCGTTTTTGGAAATTAAACTCTGATTTAAGTTAAACTGTATATGTTTCCTGCAGGGGTGGTTGACGTAAATTAAAAGACTAAATGTGTTGGTTCAAATGTAATTTGAAGTGCTGATACGATAAATCAAATAAGTAAAACCAAGGTTCCATATTCAGATCATTCGCACTACCCATAATTCTAGATATAGGGGTATTTTGGCTATAATTGAAGCTGAAAGTTTGGCGTTGCAAACGTTGGATGGTGAAATCCAATTGGGCTAAGAGGTCATCATACAGACATCCATTGACAAGTTTTTGAAGGATGCACAAATCACTAATACTGCGACGATTTTCCAAACTCTTTATGTTTAGCTGTTTTTATATCTCTGAGAAGCAATTTTTAATATCCCACCCTCCAATCTATAAATATAATAATAATGATTTATTAACGGGACATCGCCCTTTACATATATATATATATATATATATATATATATATATATATATATATATATATATATATATACAATAACTAAATTTAATTATACATTTCTATAAAATAATAAAGTACTCTTATGCTAAAAATATACGCTCTCCACAAATATATAATACCTAAAATATACATTTCTATAAAGTAAACTAATTTTATTCTATAAACACACAATATTATTTGGCTATATGCACTAGATCAAGCGAGTATAAATATGACTTGAAAGCTATCAAGTTTGTAGAATATAAATTAAAGCCGCCATATACTTGAAGCTTATTCACTAATCTGGTTGCTCTTGTTAAAGGTTCATTAAGTCCGTAATTTGTACGGTGATGCGGAATATTAAACGCAGTGATAAAATCGTTCACAATTTTAAATATAAATACTAAGTCACCCACATGACGCCTAAAAACTAAAGATTGCATGTTAAGAGAATATGTTAAATTTGTGTAGCTCAGTGATTCTATTGGAATATGAAGTGTATATGTAACAACTCTTAAAAATTTATTTTGAACTTTGTCCAAATATTTAATTAGATAATCTTGATGAGGAGCCCAGACCATAGCAGCATATTCAAGTCGTGATCTTACCAATGAACAGTACAATGTTTTAATAGATTCAACCGACAAATCCTTCCCAGTTCTAGACACATAGCCAAGTAATTTTAAGCATATATTAACGGTTTTATTAATGTGGAGTCTAAACGTTAAACTAGTGTCAAATGACACTCCCAAGTCATCTATCTCCGATACTCTCTGTATTGCCTTGGAATCTAACGTATATTGCCAAAAATTAGAATTCCTTTTTCGCGAAAAAGAGATGATTTTGCATTTTTTTATATTGAGATGTAATTTATTTTCATAACACTAGTCCGTAAGGCGATTGAGATCATTTTGTATCATTGCGTAATCTTGATAATCATTTGCCACTGCAAATAACTTTAGATCATCGGCGTACATTTACACCTTGCAATGTTTAAAACAACTAATAATATCATTAATAAATATTAAAAATAAAACTGGACCCAAATGTGACCCCTGACGTACACCGGAGGTCACGTTTATTATTTTAGAAATGTTATTATTAATGCGGACTTGTTGTGTTCTATTAGTAATGAAACTACTTAACCATCTAATTATAGTTTCGTTTAATTCTAGATTACGTAGTTTGTGTATTAGAACAGAATGAGAGACCCTGTCAAAGGCCTTCTCAAAGTCGGTATATATTGCGTCGACTTGATCTTGATTTTCCCTGCCTAGTAATAAGTATTTTTGAAAAAGAATTAAGTTAGTGGTCGTTGATCTACCTCTAAAAAACCCATGCTGTTCTTCTGCAATTAAATTCTTGCATATCCAGATTAATTGCTGTGAAAGAATTTTGTCTAATAATTTTGGTATCGATGATTGTATACAAACACCTCTATAGTTAGATATATCAGTGCGGTCGCCATTCTTATGAATTGGTGAGACAAATGTGTTTTTCCAACATTCAGGGACACAGCATTCGGTAATTGATCTTTGAAACAAGTAGGTAATAGGATATGTAAGAGTAAAACTACACTTTTTAAAAAATATATTAGGCAGTCCATCTGGGCCACAATAAGATGCGGGATCTAGCGCTTGAATCGCTTTAAAAACAGTTACCAAATCAACTTTGAAGGAGAATGTACTGTCAACGTAAGAATTAAAAGAATTAAAATCAGATATCGTAGGAATATATATATATATATCATTATTGCAATAAACAGTCGAGAAATGATCTGCAAAGAGATCCGCACATTGCTGCCCGTTAACACTGACTTTCTCCTGTAAGTGCATTTCTGCTGGAAAACCACTTTTTTGTTTCAAAACATTCGCGAACTTCCAAAATTCATTAGGCTTGTGTCTCAAGTTTAATTCCACTCTGTTAATATATTGTTTATATAACTCATTGCTGAGTTGTTTACACTTTGCCCGAAGTTCTTGAAAGCGTATATATACGATAGGGTTGTATTAAATTTTTACTTTATTAAGTATATTGAATGATTTATTGATTTTGTAGATCTTTTTTTATTGAATGTTTACAGTTTTTAGAGTAAGATAGTGGCCACCCACCTACCCTACAACCTTAAATTACAAACTATAGTCTTATAAATCGTAAATATGTTGAAGGAATATTGATTTATTCAGTTTTAAGCAGCCAGGGTAATAATTAAAATTGATCGTCCCATGCTACTACCTGAAAACATACGAGAGGGTTTTATTAAATTTTTACTTAATTAAAACGAGTATATGTATTTTTCTTGTTTTGAAAATCATCGTGTATGTTATAATAATTGCAAGATGGGATAAAACCCACCCGCCCATCCTACAAATGCTTTGAAGCTTAAACTTCATTCTTAAAAAACTTAAACACATCAGTAGTAATACAGATATTGTTTTGGAAAATCAACGTGGTAGTAGTCATAAAAGACCAAAAGTATATGTAGGGTGGGTGGGTGGCCTCTATTCCACCCTCCAAGCCATAAACATTAGAGAGGGTTTAATTGAGTTTTAACTTATTCAAATCAAGTTTAATGATGAATTGATTTATTTTGAAAATATTGTGCTTTGAGTATTCTCTTTTTTTTTATGTTTACAAATTGTAGGGTGAGGTATTACACACCCATCCACCCTACATATACATTAAAACTTAAATTACTACAGCTATTCTCATAAATGGCAAATATATTAGTAGTAATACTGATTTTGTTTTAGAAAACCAGAACAGTAACAGGGATAGAAGTGCAACTGTATATCTATGATGGGTGGGTGGCCTCTATCACACCCTCTAATTTGTTAAAGTGCGAGAGGGCTTTATTAAATTTTTACTTTATTACCGATTTATTTATTTTGAAGATATAATCTTTTAGATAATATTCTTTTTTGAAATAATTAGAAAAACACAAAAACATTTCGTAAATCTACAACAATGAGACTTACTAAGACTACAAAACAAATCACTATTGAAACAACTAATTTTCTGGCTAATACCTAGATAGATAAAAATAATTTGCGTTTTACAAGTTTAGTTTGAATGTATTTATCTCTTTCAAATACACTAAAAACAACTAAATGTACGTTAAAAATTTTGTGAGTGAATTAAAAACATGCTATAAAATATTTTTGTTACTCATTTTGTTTTTCAATTTTTAGTTAATAAAATTTATAACATTCGCGATTGATTTTTTTTATGTTTAATATTTCCAGCTGCAATCTTAATTTTTAACGACCGCAATTATTTTTCATTAGAGGCAGCCGGTCGAATTAAAAAGTCGTCGAAGTATGCACACGAGCGCAAAAGTCCTCAAGTCCTCAATGCCACCTTACGCAACACCTGTTTGCATTCCGTTTACTAATTACGGTTTTGATACGGTATCGAAATCCATAAACAAATACGACGGATTTTTATATATACATATAAATACGCACGATCGACCAGTTTAACGAATTGTTAAAATCGCGGGGGCGTTAATCATTAATTAGGCCGATTATGCGGTCGGCCTGATACAAGGCATTTATGCATAATGAGATTGCAAATAGTGTTTATTATTTATTAGTTTGGTGTATGAGTGTGTGTGTGCGCGTGTGCGTGTTTGTTACTATTTTATATTTTGCCTTTTCCAAGGTTTTAAAAGAAATATGTTTAAAGTATGACAATGACATTTTAGTGTTTTATTGATACGTTGTAATATTATTTATATTGGTTATTAGAAAAATTATTTTAAAATATATTTGACAATTGTAAAATACAATAGAAATTTCTATAATGTTTTAATAGTTACCAATAATATAGTTGATTCCTGAGGCATCTTCATCGTTATACAGTTTGTAGTATACAATAAAAACGCTTAATTAGTAGTAGTAGTGTTTGGCTATCGACCACGTGGTCCTTCCGCCGTGTGATTTGTGTCTCTGTACGTGTGTAAATGAGTTTGTTACGTTTAATTACTTGTATGTATAAAAGGATTTATTTTTCAAAACTATAATCAACATAAAACGAAGATTAAATCCTGTTGTACATACAAGTTATTAAATGTTTTTATTGTATTTTTTTATTGTTTAGTTTGGAATATTATGGACGTGTATGTACGATATTATCTCCTCTAATTGCCGCCGTTCTTGAGTATACGCTATAATTCAGAAATGAAGCGTTGCTGTGGAGAATTTTCATGAATAAATCACCCACACCTCGAAAGCGGTAGCAGCGAAGGTGATTACAAGATTTGCATTGCAAATGCGGATTCCTGCAGCTGCGTTAATTCCTATAAATAAATCTTCTGGTTTTCCTATCGCACCGCTTTAAATATCATCAACAAGACCAATAATGGATAACTATTCAAAAATCAAATTTTAAAGATTATGTATTAATCTACCTTTCACAAAATTTAGCACACAACTTTATTGATTGGTGTCAACTAGTACAGGCCAAAAATGATTGTTTCAATTAAACAAGATTAGGTATTAGGTACTATTTATTTTATCCACATACTAACAAAAATTCTAATATTATACATAATAATAATCTACAGAAATTTTGAGCATATTTGGAAAGGCTTGAATTCATAAAGTGTCAGTTGCTCCATGAAGACATTCTTGATGACGATTCATCAAATTGTTTAGTAAATATAAAATGAATATTTATTTGACACTACGTGTCATTATATATTAGACATTAATATAGTGCATTGTGACTAGAAGATATGCTTTTTTCATTAAAGATATATCTTTTATTACGTAAAATAATTGTAGATGAAGTGAATTAACCGTTAATTAATGAATAACTAATAAACAATTGGCGCAACTGTATTACCGTTTAGTTTTAATTGCATCGGCAATAATAATCGCGGTTAATTGCCAATCTGGAAACAGAGAAAGAGAGAAAACACGGCTTTGTAAATGAGCAGAGTTAAATGTAAAATGCATGGACGAACGCGCCAGGAAATTACCAGAGGATTTCCACGTTAGAAAGTGATATCGTTGCTATGTATACATATAAATTGTAATTACGGCAATTACAAAACTCTGCTTTACTAAATTACCAGCGTTGTTTCGTTTGTGTTTGTGCACGCCAGCGTCGGTTTCACTTTGTACTTGATTATTAAAAATAACGCCTGCAATTATATTTACATTTATAAATAAGTTTGTTCGTTATTTTTTAATTTTAGAGCCGTGAAAAAGGCTTTTATTTTATTGAGCGGAATTAAATGGAAAATGAATTGTTATTCAGAAAGAGAAATGAGTTAAATAATTACTTTTCTGGAACAATTAGTTACTTTGGCTGTATTATAATTTTCGACAATTCAACGGATGCTTGAATTAATTGTAAATATGGAGAAACTCGCGAGTGAATGTTTATTGCTCGAAATAATTTAATTGAACATTACGCAAGGAAATTATGAGTGCACAGCGATTTGTTTATTGAATGGCTGAAAATAACGAATTTACAACAAGCTTTATTTAAATTAAGAAGTTTTATTTTCCGTTGTTATTGTCTATTTTTTTCCTAATATCCAGTCCTAAATTAAACTAATGCTAAGAAGTTTTATTTTCCGTTGTCGGTTGTCTATTTTTTTTCTAAAAAGCTAAACATTTGAAGCCTTCCTGGTACCGATTTTTGAGATATAATCTCGTAATTTCTTACACCATTTGCATATCTTTCTCTATAATATTATTAAAACTAATTTTAGAGACCATCCAGATGAGATATTTTACTATTGTCCTTTCTGTATTTGCTAGAACAATCTTTGGCCATGAATGTGTGTTAAAAACATTACTTACATGGATCAAAATTACGACTCAGAATCTCTTTTCTTTAATATCATTAAACTGTTTTGGTCAACAATAACAAGCTAGATCCTTGAAATCTAAAGGCGTTCTTCATCTCTGCAGTTCAATACTGTAAGTTCTTTGGAAAATTGCACGCCTTCCTCTCCCTTGTATAATAATCACTTATCTTGGAGATCATCCTGAGAAGGTAATCCGATAGTTTATTTTCCCCATTGTTAAAAGAATCTCTTTGATAAAAATTTCGTTTTACCGCTTCATTTTCTTTATCGAGTCTTCGTTAGCTCTCCCAACTTTCCTAATTTGTCTGTTATCGACTTATCGTTTCTGAAGCCAAACAGATGATCAGATAAACTAGTGGCTACAGGTTAACTCACTCATTAACTCTTCTTGACGTCAAGTAATTTTTTTATACTTCCATTTCCTCGACTTTGTTTCATAGTTTGCTTTTTAGGAAAATTACTGAAAAAATATAAAACAACAGATAGAAAGGTTACAAGGATTGAAATAGTTCAATTAGAAGCTTTGAACCGATCCATTTCTTTTACAGGTCTCCCATCTAATTGTTGACCAAAGTTTCTGATTTTATTTTTATTCGTTAATCATATATATTTCCTATAATCGCATGAAATTTCCGTGAAAAGCGCAATTTTCACGCTCCAATTTTTCCGGCTCTGACGGTGCGAAACAAAACTGTCGACGTTAAATTCGTTAAATTTAAAAAAAAAGTCACACAAACAGCGTTAAGGTGTAGCTGACCGCAAAGGAATTAGCGGTTCGATTGTTAATGGAAAGTTGACATAAAGAAGAGACCGATGGTGCGTGAACGGAAGCAGGAAGAGCCGGATTCAATTACGAGGAAACTGAATCGTGGAAAACCGATAATTCAATTCATGCTTATTTACCAGGTAGCATTGGTACAATAACAATTCAGCTAATGAGGAACGATAATTAAATTTAATTGCGAAATTAATCAATACTCGCGATTTTACTTAATCCGCGAGAGTGTTATTCAACCTATGAATTATTAATTCCAGTGCACGCTGTGGCACAGATATTTGAAAATTCAGGCTGCGACATTTCGTTTCGACCGTTCAACCGTTCGTTACGTGTATGGACTGGAATTTCTTCTGTTGGTAGATGGATTGCTCAACAGATTCGCTGCCTTTGGCACGAATTCCCACACCGTTATGTAAATATTTATTCGCCTTATTGCCAGCCGACGACTTCGTCAACGTCCTCAGCTTCAATAACGTTCGTATTTTTTTTAACGTGAAAATAAAACTCGACAATTGTCAGAAAAGATTTTATTGGATTAACTTCCTAATAAAAGAAAATGCTTTATTTGCTAAGAAAATATTTTATTATATAATTGTAATATTTTATTCTGTAACTTTTATCACAAAGTTTTTGTATTAATCCAATAAGTTCTATATTAGACCTATTTTGATAAATTTTATATAATCCTAGCATAGTCTTGAACTTAACTTAATTGCTTTCATATTATATCAAAAGTGAATTAAAACACTTCCTAGTCGAAAAAGAATATTACTCTGTGATAGAATATGTAATCGGTAATTAATTTCTTCTCTTCTTATGACATATTTAAACATTAAAGTGTATAACTTAATTGTAATGTACCTTATTGTGATTACGCTACGACTACTGCTTTAAATAATCTGGTTATTATTATTATTAATATTGTTCTATCCATACCCAATAAATTGTGCAATTATCCGCTACTTTTTCGACTACATCTTCACGTTAGTTTGTATTAAGCTAGCGTACTCTCGACCTACCACAACACAGAGTATCTTGACCTAGCGTTACCCTGACCTACCATAATAGATCGTAAATTAACTTAGGGCAGTTGAACGGCAGGCCAATATAAAATTTATTGTGGTAGGTCAAGAGTACGCTAGGTTAACCCAAAAAAATGGTGATGTGGCCATCATAGTACTTTCCCTATATTTTTCTCTAAAACTATGAGGTTTACGCAAAAGGGATATTCTTAGTAATTTGTTTAATTTTGAATTATCTACAATTATTTGTTATATAAATTTAATGTAGCTCCAATAGTTTAATAGCAATTGGCAAAAAATCTCAAAATTTTCAATTTTTATTTTTTTTTTCTCGAAAGTTAAGAATTTTATGAAAAATATATTCAAATAAAATTTATTCAGTTTTTCATTCCCTTTAACTTTTGTTAGAACCTTTTTTAAAAAATTTTCATATTTAGAAAAATATCACGTAAAAACAAAAAACGGCCTCGAGTAAACATCCACTTCCGGTTTTTGAATATTCACCAAAAGCTTTTCAGTTCCAGTTTTTAACGATAAAACCTTAAGTTTAAAGTTTCATCTCAATCGGATCATTAGTTTTTGAGATACAGCGCCCACAGACATTTTCTCGCACGAAAACAATACTTCCCCTATATATACTATATAGGGAAAGTAAAAATAAAAAGTATTTTCAGTTCCCTGACACGTGTTTCTGAAATAAAAACATTATGGAACTAAACAAGTGTTACTCTTCACCTAATATTAAAATCTGTTTTTATCAAGAGTGTAGCGCAACAAGCATTAACTTTATGTAAAAAATGAATCTAATAGATGAATTAGTGAACGTATGAATGAATAAACAATTGAATGGTGATACCTGTAATCGAATATACTACTTAAATTAATTAAATTTGATCGAAAACGAAAGATTTTGTACAAATTACGTATAAAAAAAATTCAAACTGCAATAATTAAATGTTAGAAATGTCACATTAAATAAAATTAAGTAAATCACTGGAAATTCTCAAAACAATGGAATACAGCTTATTAGTTTTAATTGTCTGCGTTATTTTCATTCGCTTGAAAAAATAATGGAGATTAAATAACAAAATTTAAACGAATAAGCTGTATCATTATTTATAATTAAATAACAATTAAAAATAAAGAACAATATTTTGACGAGAAAGAAAAAAAATATATAAAAACAATTAAAAAGAGTTACCAAATAAAGTGAAATAATGTAAAAATTAACAATTAAATATCATTGAATTGCAAAATTAAAAACCAAAGAAGATTATTTCATAATGTATACAGAAAATAAAGTACAAAAAAAACAAAGGTTAATTAATTTAAAACAATTGGACAAGAAATTAAAACATAAAGCAATAGAATAAATTTAAATGATTACAAAAATAAGTTGTTATAGGATTAACATATAAAGAATTAATAATTGAAATATTCATGATTAAAGAAAGTACAAACATTTTTAAATATTATCAAAGAAATCTTAAATTAATTATAAATTCTTTAAGAACATAGAAAAACAAATGTTAATGTTATTTATTAAAAATGACCGAAAGTTGACACATAAATATTACAAATTACAAATGATAAATATAAGGATAGATAATAGATGGAGTTAACTATTAAATTCTTAAGATTTCAAAAGATTAAAAATAACGCAAATAACCAAAGAAACCATAACTCAATTATAGACAGTTAAGAAGTCTTAAAAATGTTAACTTTTCAGATAAACAAAGTGAAACAAAAATTGGCAATTAACAAATGACAAAAAATGACAAATCACAGGTTGCAAAAAAACAACAATTGAAGGAACTAATGAGAAAAAAGAAAAGACAAATTCCAAAATATGCTGAATAGAAAAGTAAAATTAAATGTTATAAATTAAATATGACATATAAATAACAATTAACAAATCCCAATTCCAATTTATACCTAATAATTGACAAATGACAATTGATAAATGATAATTGGGAATTAACAAAATTAAAATTGACAAATGACAATTTACAAATAGCAAAAGATAATTAACAGATTACAAATGTCAATTGACACATGACAATTTACAAATAGCAAAAGATAATTGACAAATGACAATTGATGAATGATAATTGACAATTACAAAAATAAAATTGACAAATGACAATTTACAAATAACAAAAGATAATTAACAGATTACAAATGTCAATTGACACATTATAATTGGCAAATGACAATTGATAAATGATAATTGACATTACAACATTAAAATTGACAATTTACCAGTAGCAAAAGATAATTAACAGATTACAAATGTCAATTGACACATTATAATTGACAAATGATAATTGAGAATTAACACATTTAAAATGACAAATGACAATTTACAAATAGCAAAAGATAATTAACGGATTGCAAATGACAATTGACACATGGTAATTGACAAATGACAATTAATAAATGATAATTGAGAATTAACAAAATTAAAATTGACAAGTGACAATTTACAAATAGCAAAAGATAATTAACAGATTGCAAATGACAATTGACACATGGTAATTGACAAATGACAATTAATAAATAATAATTGAGAATTAACAAAATTAAAATTGACAAGTGACAATTTACAAATATCAAAAGATAATTAACAGATTGCAAATGACAATTGACACATGATAATTGACAAATGACAATTAATAAATGATAATTGAGAATTAACAAAATTAAAATTGACAAATGACAATTTACCAGTAGCAAAAGATAATTAACAGATTACAAATATCAATTAACAAATGACAATTAATAAATGATAATTGAGAATTAATAAAATTAAAATTGACAAATGACAATTTACAAATAGCAAAAGATAATTAACAGATTGCAAATGACAATTGACACATGAACATTGGCAAATGACAATTGATAAATGATAATTGACAATTACAAAATTAAAATTGGCAAATGACAATTTACCAGTAGCAAAAGATAATTAACAGATTGCAAATGTCAATTGACACATGATAATTGACAAATGACAATTAATAAATGATAATTGAGAATTAAAAAAATTAAAATTGACAAATGACAATTTACAAATAGCAAAAGATAATTAACAGATTACAAATGTCAATAGACACATGATAATTGAGAAATGACAATTGATGAATGATAATTGACAATTACGAAATTAAAATTGACAAATGGCAATTTACAAATAGCAAAAGATAATTAACAAATTACAAATATCAATTTACACATGATAATTGACAAATGACAATTAATAAATGATAATTGACCATTACATAATTAAAATTGACAAATGACAATTTACAAATAGCAAAAGATAATTAACAGATTGCAAATGTCAATTGACACATGGTAATTGACAAATGACAATTGATAAATGATAATTGACAATTACGAAATTAAAATTGACAAATGACAATTTACAAATAGCAAAATATAGTTAACAGATTACAAACGTCAATTGATACATGATAATTGACAAATGATAATTGACAATTACGAAATTAAAATTGACAAATGACAATTTACAAATAGCAAAAGATAATTAACAGATTCCAAATGTCAACTGACACATAATAATTGACAAATGACAATTGATAAATGATAATTGACAATTACAAAATTAAAATTGGCAAATGACAATTTAAAAATAGCAAAAGATAATTAACAGATTGCAAATGTCAATTGACACATGATAATTGACAAATGACAATTAATAAATGATAATTGAGAATTAAAAAAATTAAAATTGACAAATGACAATTTACAAATAGCAAAAGATAATTAACAGATTACAAATGTCAACTGACACATGATAATTGAGAAATGACAATTGATGAATGATAATTGACAATTACAAAATTAAAATTGACAAATGACAATTTACAAATAGCAAAAGATAATTAACAAATTACAAATATCAATTTACACACGATAATTGACAAATGACAATTAATAAATGATAATTGACAATTACATAATTAAAATTGACAAATGACAATTTACAAATAGCAAAGGATAATTAACAAATTACAAATATCAATTGACACATGATAATTGACAAATATCAATTGACACATGATATTTAACAAATGAAAATTGATAAATGATAATTGACAATAACAAAATTAAAATTGACAAATGACAATTTAGAAATTGCAAAAGATAATTAATAGATTACAAATGTCAATAGACACATGATAATTGAGAAATGACAATTGATGAATGATAATTGACAATTACGAAATTAAAATTGACAAATGACAATTTACAAACAGCAAAAGATAATTAACAAATTACAAATATCAATTTAACACGATAATTGACAAATGACAATTAATAAATGATAATTGACAATTACATAATTAAAATTGACAAATGACAATTTACAAATAGCAAAGGATAATTAAAAGATTACAAATGTCAATTCGCACATGATAATTGTCAATTAAAAAAAATGAATTAAAAACATACAAAAAAGACATATATTTTCTAATGTAATAATAATAATAATATTTTTTAAATAAAATAAAATCTGTTTATAGATTAATTAAAGATGATATACAAAAGACAGTTGTCCAATAACAAACGACAACTGACAAATGATAATGATAAATAATAATTTAAGATGAAAATCCCTAAAGAAAAATAAAAAATGAAGACAATTTTTGTTAATGGAAATAATAAAATATAAATGATATTAATTAACATTAAAAAAATGACAATTGACAAATTATATTTAAAAATAAAAAGTTATAAATGACAATTTGCAATTGACAAATGTCAATTGACTAATAACAATTGACAGATAATAAATGCCAAATAATTATAGACAATTAACAAAATGAAAACGAACAAATGCCATATAACGTAATTAATGTAGATAATTGACAAATAATTATAGACAATTAACAAAATGAAACGTAACAAATGTCATTTTAAAACAAAATTAGAAAAATTGTGAATATTATCTATTAGAGATCATATACACAACAAACAGCTGAAAAATGACAAATAACAATTAATACGTCAAATTCAACTAAAAAATGACAATTGTTAAATTATAATTGAAAATTAACAAATGACAATCCACAATAAACAATTTAACAAAATTAAATGTTATCTTTTAAAAATAACATACAGAGCACAATTGACAACTAACAAATGATAAATAAAAATGTCAAATATAATAGAAAACAATTGAAAATTACAATTAACAAATGAAGAGGCAGATGATAGATAATAACTCAATTCTAAAAATAAACATTAAATCAATGACTATTAACCAATGCTAATTGCGATTTATAGATGATAATTGATAAATGATAACTGTCAATTAACAGAATTAAAATTGAGAAATGACAATTGACAAATCGCAAAAGTTAATTGACAAATTACAAATGTTAATTGACACATGACAAATAACAATTGAAAATGACAAACAAATGACAATTAATAATTTAAATTTAAATCTTAAAATCTTTTAAAGATGGCATACAGATAACAATTAAATGGCAAATAGCAAATAGCAATTAATAAATGAACAATCAAAGACAATTAACAATGAAGAAAACAGTTGAACATTAAAATTAAAAATGCAGAGGCAGATAACGGATAACAAACTCAATTATAAAAATAAAGTATTGAATCAAAAATAAGAAAAAATATATTTTTTAATAAAGATTACATATAGATTTATTAAAGATGACATATAAATGACAGTTACCAAATAACAAAAAATAATTGACAAATGATAATGGTAAATAATAATTAAAGATAAAAATAATTAAAGATAAAAATTACTAGAGAAAAAAATGTTTTTAATGGAAATGTCATCAAATGAAGACGATCCCGTTATAAAAGGGCTTACAAATGATATTTACGAAGGACATTTGAAAATGAAAAGTAAGATGACAATTTGTAGTTGACAAATGACAATTGCCTAATAGTATAATAATTGACAAATAGCAACTGATTAATACATATAGATAATTAACAAAATAAAAATGGGCAAATGACAATTAAGAAATTGAAAGTTGATAAATGACAATTCAAACATTAAAAATTATCAAATGGCAATTCAAAACAAAATTATATTTTTTTAAAATTTTATTGTACATATTTGTCAATAAAGATGTATATACTATAAATAAAAAATATGATTTTTATAAATAAGCTGGAAAGACCTACAATAATAACAATTGACAATGTTAAAGTCCAACTGACAAATTTAATAAGAAAATAACAAACAAATAACGATAATTGGTAATTTAAAAATAAGAATTGACAAACAGAAACTAAATTATAGTAAATAAACATTAAAAAAAATATTGTATTCTATTAAATATTATACGTATTGAGATTTTTAAAAGATGTCATATAAAAGACAGTTAACAAATAACAAATGACAATCGATAAATGACAATTGTAAATGAAAATCACAGCAGATAATAGATAATTACTAATGAAATTAAAAAAAAAAACGATTGTAAATGAAAATCACAGCAGATGATAGATAATTACTAATGAAATTAAAAAAAAAACAAATGAACAGACAGATAATAATAATAATAATACTTATTTATTTACGGAAACTACTTTTTACATAAAAGAAATACATTAATGACATAAAATGACAAAAACCATTGACAAATGACAATTAACAAAAAATAATTGACAATTGACTAATGATAATTGACAAATGGCAATTGATAAATAATTATTGACAATTAACCAAATGACAGTTGACAATAAACCTTATGAAAATTGACATGTGACAATTAAAAATTGAAAAATGACACAATTCACAATAAAAATTTAATGATAAAATTAACAACTGAAAAATATCAAAGATAATTAATTGAAAATTATAATTAAAGGTGACAATTAAAGACTAAAATTAACAAAATGAGACAATTGACAGATAATAACTAAATTCTAAAAAACGATCCAAAATATGCTAAAAGGACATATAATTTTTTTAAAAAGTGATTACTTTCTATTAACAAATAATAAATGGCAATGGACACAAATGACAATTGAAAATGAAATGAAGATGAAAATTACTAATGAAAACAAATATGATCGATAAATTCTAATAAAAGAATAATTATAAAAAATAAGACATTATTAAAGATGACATAAAGGTATGACATACAAATGACATTAACAATTAGCTTATATTTACAAATTAAAATTGATAAATGGGAATTAACTTATAACGATTCACAAATAATAATTGACAATTGAGAATTAAAAATGGCAGATGAAGAAGACAATTCACAAATGGAAAATAATAATAATAAATAAGGAGGCAGCTTGCAGATGACAACTCAAATAAAAAAAGATGAATTATAATAAATATGTTGCAAATACATTTAAAATAGAAAAAAAGACATACAAATGATAATTATCAAAATAACAATTGATAATTAGAAATGAAAAATTACAAATTAAGAGACTATTATATGTCTTTTCACCAATTCAAATAAAAGATTAATTAAAAAATTGTTTAATACATTTCTTTTAATATAAATGTTATCTAATAAATATTACATAACGGTCTAATAAGTTACAAAGAAATGACAATAACAATTGGCAGACGACTCTTGATAAATGACAATTGACAACATTTAACTGATGAGGCTGTTATATGTTGAAAATTCATATTCACTTATTTGGTTGTTGAAGTAAAACACTTATTATTATTGTGTTTTAAAAAAAAAAAAAGAATAATAAAGTGTTTTGAAAATTTAAGTGTTTTACTTCAACAACCAAACAAGTAAATTGACAACTGATAAATGACAATTGGCCATTGACAATTGACTAATAATAATTGACAAATGACAATTAAAAATAACAATGACAATTAATTAATGACACTTAAAGTGACAATTTTACAATTGTCATTAATTAAGGCAATTGACGAAAGATAAATTATAAATGGAGTGAGATTACAGATAACAACTCAAATCAAATAAACGAATTCATCAATATTTAAAATAGACTGAAAATATAAAATACAAATGGTTATTAACAAGCGACAATGACAAAAACTAATTAATAAATGATAAATTTTATTTTGAAAATGACAATCAAATAATTTGCAATTGATAAATGAGAATTGACAAACGAAAACTTAAAAATAAAAGTTGGCAAATAATAATTTATAACTAATAGAAAGAAGTGACAAATGATTTACGATAATTAACAAATGACCAAAATCAATTGAAAAATGAAAAACCAAACGACCAATTGAAAATGCATGCCAATCGAAAAAAAAAACTAATACATGAAAAATAACTAATGACATTTAATATTAATAACCGACAATAATCGATTAATATATGACATTTGATAATTTAAAAAGTGCAATTGAAAACCGATAATTGATAAATACTAAATAACAAATGACAAACTAATTGATATATTTTAACTGGCAAATAAAAAAGGCATGAACAAAATGGCAATAATTGGCAATTGAAAAATGAGAATTGAAAATGGAAACTAAAAAATAACAATTGACAATCGAAAATTGAAGTATGACAAATAACAAATACTACCACAATATAATTAGTAGATGTTAATTGTCAGATAGTAATTGGTAAAAGATAACAATAACAAATGAGACCTAACAATTAGCACACAGTAATTGAAAAATGATCATTAAATATTAAAAATAAAACAATTAGAAAGTGTGGTTAACAAATGACAATTGTCAATTGATAATAAATGATAAATGACAAATGACTAAAAAACAAATAATAATTAACAACTGAAAAAAATAAATGAAAATTTAAAGTAAAAATTGAATAATAATAATAATTGACAATTGTTAATTGAGACTTAACAAACGGAAACGAAGAAGTAACACTTGACAAATAGCGGCAATTAATAGTTATAGGGTAAGAAATTTCAATTTACCGTTAATAAAGGTATTACTATGGTTATTATTATTATTACACACGACAATTAGCAATAGACAATTTACAATGAAAAAAAAGAACAATTGAAAAAGGTTAGATCATAGCTGACAACTTACAATTCACAAATGAAAATTCAAAAATGAACCATGATCATTAAAAATTGGCAAATGAGAATTTACAATGATATTTGAAAAATGACAAATAAGAAATAACACAGGACAAATAGTAAATGACAATTGACAATAGGAATAAAACAATTGACAAAGGTTACAAGCTACACAATTCACAAATACAAATTTGTAAAAAAATGAGCAATTGGATAATGATTATTCAAATTTGGCAAATAAGGATTGACAATAAGATATGAAAGATGCAAATAAGAAATAACACATGACATTTGTAAAATGGTTTCAATAATTGAAAATTAATCAATGAAAATGAGGCTATTAAATGACAATTGATAATCAATAATTAGTAAATGATAAATAACATCTGATAGTTAAGAAAGGGACAAATGTATATTGAAAAATGATAAATCAAATCTAATAAATGGCAATTGACAAATCATTAGTTAATGATAAATAGCATATGATAATTAAGAAATGACAATTGACTGATGACATGAATAAATTAACAAATATTAAACGATAATTGAAAAGTGAGAGTAATCAATTGATAAATGACTAATGAGAATTAATTTATTAATTAATGATAAATGAGAACAGGCTAGTAATAATTTGAAAATTGAAACCAATTAAAAATGACAAATGACAATCAACAAATAACAAAAATTAATTGACCAATAATAAATAAAAAGTTAAGGTGATACTTATATATTGATAATTAACACGCGATCATTAAAAAATTACAATTGATAAGTGTAAAAGATGATCTAAAAAATATTCTCAAACGTCAGAAAAGCCATACATATTCAATATATAGATACTAACAAATGAATTAAATATTTTTCAAGATGATAGATTAAATAATAATTGCAAATAACAGAAAGAAATGTGAAATACTTCTTTACAATTGTAGAAAAAACTATATAGTATATATAGTGAAAATGTTTAACATTTAAAGTAGAAACTAAAGTCTTGTGTTATGTTCATTATCGGATATTTAAATTATAATGAATATTACAGGCAATGTTGTTTATGTGGAATCATGATTCCCATCAAAATCGTTGCGCAATCACCGTCGACGTCGTGAGAAGCAAGGTCAATGCCAAGAGGTAAACAATGGGAAAACGTATTCGTTATGACCGAAAACAAAATACAGTTTTAATAAATGGGGGCCCGAACTAGCTCTATAATTCACGTTAATCTTCGTTACATCGCCAAGAACATCACTATAGGGAATTTTGAATAAAATACATTACCAATAGAAATAGATATACTTTAGTTACTAGAATGTTAAAAAGTTAGATTATGCTATATAAGGAAAGAAATTGGAGAAAAAATGATGTAGCTGTTAAAATCATTATACAGGGTTATTCACGCTATACGGCACGGAATATTGTGGCCAAAATACGTGACTTTCAAAAAGTTTCACTTTGGGGATATATGGGGGTATATTAGGGCTACTTTTTAAAATTACTTTCATAATATATAGGGTGTCCCAAAAACCCTAAAAGTATCAAAGTTGTGTTTTTTTAATGAAACACCCTGTATTTTATTGCATTTTTGGATCCTTCGATCAAAATAAGTGTGTGTTTTAATAAGGTTGTTATTACCTAAACCTTAAGGTTTTTGAAATAATTTGAATTTTGTAAAAATTTAACCTAATTTTCATGTTTCAAATACTTAAAAAGCAATTAAGATATGCATACCAAATTTACACTGTAATGTAACAATAGATCATATTTTATTTTCCAAGTATAATAAATTTGACATCTTATACCGGGTGTAAAAAAATTGGAATTAAACAAATGAGAACTTAATATGGCTATAACTTCAATTATTTAAAGGGAACGCCATATTTTTTAATTTGCCAGCAAATGCACTTTTTAATTACCTATCTTATGGTATTTATATCTTAAGTCTTAAGTCTTCTCGTTTTTACAGAAAACGCCAAAATATTGTTTATTGCACCGTTTTAGTACTTTTTAAGTAAAAATTTTAATGTATCTAGTTTTCCATCGTATTTAAAAACGCAAGATAATTAATTTAGTCTGTTACTTTAGTTTAAAAAGCCTGTCTTTTGTTATAGTTGTGTTATTTTGCGTTTTTGTGTTAGATCGTCAGTAATCGTTATTGTTTGAGCCTCGTTGTTGTATTTAATAGTAAAAAATGAAAATTTACACAGATTTTCTTACACTGGGGTTTTTATAACTGACACTTCCATTTTTTTTAAATTGGTTAAATGTCTCTCAAAAATGGCTGGCTTAGGGTGATTTCTTTCGGGAAACCTTTAAGTATAAACTCGACAAGCCAATAAACAATTTTGATGACATTCTCCAAGCATAAAGATAATGCCAATACCCCCTTCTTTTGAGTAAATCTTCATTTTTTACCAAAAAATACAACAGCGATGTTCAAACAATAACGATTACTAACGATCTAACACAAAAATGCAAAATAAGACATCTATAACAAAAGACAGGCCTTTTAAACTAAAGTGGCAGACTAAATTAATTATCTGACGTTTTTAAATACCATAGAAAACTAGATACATTAAAATTTTTACTTAAAAAGTACTAAAACGGTGCAATAAACAATATTTTGGCGTTTTCTGTAAAAACGAGAAGACTTAACATTTAAGATATAAATACCATTCGATAGGTAATTAAAACGTGCATTTGCTGATAAATTAATAAATATAGCGTTCCATTTAAATAAATGAAGTTATAGCCATTTAAAGTTCTCATTTGTTTAATTCCAATTTTTTTACACCCGGTATAAGATGTCAAATTTATTATACTTGGAAAATAAAATATGGTCTATTGTTACATTACAGTGTAAATTTGGTATGCATAACTTAATTACTTTTTAAGTATTGGAAACATGAAAATTAGGTTAAATTTTTACAAAATTCAAATTATTTCAAAAACCTTAAGGTTTAAGTAATAAAAACCTTGATAAAACACACAATTATTTTGATCGAAGGATCCAAAAATGCAATAAAATACAGGGTGTTTCATTTAAAAAAACACAACTTTGATACTTTTAGGGTTTTTGGGACACACTGTATATTATGAAAGTAATTTTAAAAAGTAGCCCTAATAGACCCCCATATATCCCCAAAGTGAAACTTTTTGAAAGTCTCGTATTTCGGCCACAATATTCCGTGCCGTATAGCGTGAATAACCCTGTATAAAGAGAAAGAGAATTAAACTATTCAGTTTAGTTAATGTTTTCATTACAAATAATAAATGTTTTGTATATTAAAATAAGTGCATTAGAAGTAAGTTAAGAAAATTACATTTAAATATATTTGATCTTTAAAAGTTATCCTTGAGTTTTTGACAGATGTCACTGAGAAATCTGAAAAAAGTGAGGTTAAGATATTTTAAAGATTCTAAATGACATAAGCTTTATCATTTATTATGCATTTTGGAGTTAAAGTACAAACATTAATTAATTTGAAAATTTTTAATATTAATTTTGTCTTATAATTAATACTTATTGACCGACACACTTGATAGAACTATGCAAATTTCGCAAAGAAAAACCCTTATTATGTTCCATATTGTTGTTTGTATGTAAAAATATAACAATTGTTTTTATGACTAAATTTTGTCTTATATTTTTTCTAAGTAAACAGTGATTTAAGAGTTTAAGAGACCCTCCTCCATCCACGCCATTACCACTTTTGTGTTATTTTTTTTTAACATTATTTAATATATTTTATTTTGTTGTGGAGTATTTTAAATGAAACAAAAGAGTAACGATAATGAATACTAGTTTATTTCCGCTCCGGTGTGCACTGGGTAATGTTCAATCTATGTTGGCCGTGTTTCAGCGGCCTTAAATGGTACCGCAGAGCGATGGGTGTGTATCTTAATGGGCTTGCAAATTAGCAAGTCGTGACATGACTCTGTGCGGAGATCATCACAGCCTTCATCGATTAACTGAGCTTTTCTAATTTTCCCGCGTGACACAAACCATTGTTTGAGGAGTCACCTTCAATACGAGACAAACATGCCTTAACATTGTTTCGAACTGAGCAATATGAAAACAAGTTACTAATAATACAACAAACAGATTAAATTTTTAATTCGATTCAACAGATTAAATTTTTAATTCGATTCAACAGTCAAAACCGCAAATGACCTAATCTATCGACGCGCCCTCTAAAACCCAAACCCAACAGTCAAAACGCTTTCGTTACAACAGTTTTTTTCGATTTTATTTTCGAGAAATCTTATTAATTAGAAAATTTTGATTTTTGATATAAATGTCATTAAACATTTGTGTTTGTTTTATTTTAAGGTAGTTGCCTAGATGGATGAGCAGACGGCCCTGGTGCTGGCCCTGCAACTGGTGGCGCTCTTCTCCATAGCTGGCGCCCTGTTGCTGTACCTCCTGTGCAAGATCAAAGTGGGCACCGAGTTGGAGACCAGCGAGAGCTCGCCGGGCGCTGGAAAACCGGTCCTGATCACCTCCTGCGACAACGCCGTAGGCCTGCAGGTGAGCAACAACGCATCTTGTTTCTCTTTTGTAAAAATTTAATATCGCACTTTCACATCACGACGACGCGAATAGGATAATGGTAATAAACGGCCGCGCCGATAGAAAGTCGCAAAGAGTCGTCATCGTTAAAATTAAGATAAAGAAACATAATCTTCTTGTAATATGTTGATATTAAGAATGAAATGGTCAAATGTTTTGACGACTGAAATCTCTAATTCACTAAGTAATAAGTATGTAACTTATCCCCTCTGAAAAACTCATCATGATATATTTCTTGATGTTATAGATTGCCATCCATTTAGCAGATAGGGGATTTCGGGTCTTTGCCGGACTGAAAGAGGGCGCTGCTTCCGGAGAGTCTGGAGATTCGGCCGCATCGAGGGTAATCAGGGCTTGGCAGAAGAAAAGGGAGAGTACCCCTGGACATCTACAAGGTACACTCATAGCGTTTCCCTTGGATGTCAACAGAGAGGATTTACTGCACGAGTCGGTGGACATAATCAGGGCACATTTACCTGCCGGAAAAGATGGTTAGTTTAAATATTTGATCGTAGAGGCGTTTACTTCGTGGTACAACTTGAATGATTTGTAAATGAGACACAATAACTTTGTTGTACAACTATATTTTGAACAATTACAGTGATTATAGTTTCGACTATAAGGTAGTCATTATTAAACTAAACTATTAGCTTATAGTCGAAACTATAGTCACTGTAATTGTTCAAATTATAGTTATTCTGTCTCATTTAGAGATGGTTAGTTTATTTAGTTAGTTTAAAGAAACAGAGAGTGGATAAACTTTATGTAAACAAAAATCAACATTTATTTAAAAAACAATCCCAAAAATTAGGTAAAAATAAGGTTTAGACATTCCTCAAAAACAGTTTGGAGTCTTTTCATTTAAAAAAAAAATTGAAATTGGCTTGAGTACCTCTTTTAAAAATCTTGTACGTCGAGGTGTTATTTCTTTTCTTTTCATTCAAGTACACAGACGTGTTGTTTGCGTAGGCATTTGAATAAACATTAGTGTGTTTGTGCGTGAGGAGGGTCGAGGAGAGTCTAGAGACACACCGTGGACAAACAACTTATGTGGGTCATTGATTGCGTACCTGCCCGACTGTGTCTGTGGCGTTCCGAGCGAACGCTCCATCTGAACGGAACCATCGAAACGAGATTTACAGTAAATCACAATCGAGCCGAATCGGCCAATTGCATTTCGTCCCAGAAAGTGCACCAAGTGCACCACTAATCGACACACTAGCCTCGAAAACCAAACGCCGATCGCACGGTTTGTTAAAACAATTAAATGCCATTAGTACCACGTCAGTACTATTTGAGAAGACGTCCAAAATTAAGTTTGAAAATGAGTAATGTTACAGATATAAGGTCGTTTGTTATTAAATAACACACAAAACAATGGAGGTAATGCTTCACACCGCATTACTCAGTATTTCCGCAATTTATTTAAATTCGTACCGCCATTCATTATAAAATGAGTTGGAAAATATTCTTCCCTTGGTAGCAAGGTGTTATGTAAAGATGTGTAAAGGTGAAGTTTAAAAATCAACTCAGAATTGACGTGCCTCAAACATTTTTCCAAAACAATTAATGTGTCGCTGCTAAAAAACAAAATGGCGACTATTTGAGAGATATAAAAATGAACGCGGAGCTTGTACAATTACAGAAATATATTTACTAGTGTGGTTAGATTAATAATTTTTTAAATCAATAATGAATTAACGTATCTTTAACATCCCACTAAAACAATTGATCTATCGCAGCTAAAAACAAAATGGCGAGAGATAGAATATAAATCGAAGGTAATAAATATGTATTCGAAGGTTTTAACTATTATAAAATATTAATTACCAATGTGATAAGTTCAAAATTTTTAAAATTTTAACATTCTTCTATTTAAGGAAAGCCATTTTGTTTTAAAGGTCGATACATCAATTATTTTAGTAGGATTTTGAAAGTACGACTATTTCAAAATCCTACTAAAATAATTGATGTATCGACCTCAAAAACAAAATGGCTTTCCTTAAATTGAAGGAAACTTGTGGCTAGTTAGGTATTGGTCTCATGGCTACGGATTGGCTATCTCAGTGAAGAGGGTTTTACCTGAACCACTTCGGACTTCCTAATAATTATACCTAACTAGCCACAAGTTTTCTTAATTATTATTTTTATTAATAATAATTTATTTTAGGTCTTTGGGCGGTTATAAATACCAGCGGGCTACTGTATAGAGGGCGCCTGGATCAGCAGGACATCTCGCACTGGGAGGCCATCCTGAAGACGAACGTGGTGGGGCTGTTGAGGGTGTCCAGGACGTACCACGCACTTCTTCGTAGCGCGGCCGGCCGCATCATCACAGTGGGCGCCTCCGATGGCGAAGCGCCCGGCCTGGTGGCCTACACGGCCTCCAGGTACGCGGTGCAGGGTGCAAGCAACGCCCTAAGGCAAGAACTAGCGCCGGTCGGCATCAAAGTCATCTCGCTGAATCCAAAAGGAATCTCCACCGAATTCATGCTGACCACACCAAAAATTGTCAGGTTAGAAATTAATGTTGATACTTGAAATGATTATAATTTTTCAATACAATATTTTTCAGTAAACCAACTGAAGTAACCGTGGATATATCCGGCTGCCTGGAATACCAGCCCGTGGTGCTACCACAGAAGGCGCTCCAAGTCCTGGACATTGCTCTAACGGCCAGTAAACCGAAGGAGAACTACACCCTCATCGAAAGCCAGCTCTGGAAACCGTTGAACATGCTCAATATAGCGTGAGCGTACAAGGTGCTGCCATATCTACAGAAAATCATCATCATCACCATCACCATCAACGAATCATCGGGTCCAAGGCGCGCGGGCATCAATATATTATATAATTTTTTCTGATATTCATTTAAGAGTGTATATATTAGGTTTTATGGTCGTATTTTTTATAACGCATATGTACTTGAAATAACAGTGATGTAAATATATCATACTAATAAACAAAAAGTGTGTTTAATTGCGCTACACTCTTGATGGAACAAGATATGTAGTTTTGGTGAAGTAAGACACTTATCAGTTGACTGACATAATAAATCTATGGAACATAACAAGTGTCTTACTTCAGCAAATCTAAAAAGTGTGTTGACTATTGATAAAAAAATTCAATGATTATAGATTTAGATAAAATTGATCAAATCTACCAAAAATCTATTAAGGATACGTGTAATTTAACAACCATATTTAAGAATATTATTGTTATTCTCCTTATCCAATCGAGTTCTTTTAGCATTGATGGATTAACATCTATCAAAACTAAGTTGATGTAAGTTAGCTCTTCTAAAAAAAGCGCAAGATCTTACTTTCTTCTTTTGGTGTTTAATGTTCGATTTCCTTATATCAGCATAATCTTTTGTATGATTTATGGAAAAACAGGATTTTAAGGAACAGAAGTTCAATTAGAAATTGTAATAAACCTAAAAATTAAAGAGGTTTTTTACTTGCAGATCATTAAACGAATATATATTAAACCTACCATACATATATTTAACAGTAGTGAAGGACTAAGATTAAAATAGTCTAATGGAAACTTTCTTAATTAACCAGTAAAAAAAAATCTTTTACAATTATATAGTGATATTTTATTAAAATAAAGTAAATCTTGAATTGATGAGGAGGATACACGATGAAACTCCATGATACATTGAAATAAAACATCACAATATGGAGCATTTCACTTTCTATTGTTGATCACTGCATACCTTCATTATTCATCTGTCTGATGATAAAAGAAATTGCAGTGATCAATAATAAAAGACGAAATCCTCCCAACTGTGTTTATTTACTTCAATAAAGTGAATCTATTCAATATCATCGAGTTTTATCGCAGCCACATGTTTTCCCTTAAGGACGCATTCGTTTTTAAAGGCAGATTTCGGAAGTACCAATAATGCGTTCGCCCCCACCAAACTGTTCAATCGGCTACTAATCTGGTCACCCTGCCTTTTAGCAACTAGTAAGCCCTTGTCGTTCTTGTAAACCCAAGCCCTCATGTATTCCGGACGTTCATCTAAACAAATATCCTCCTCCTAAAAAAAATAAATATTAAAAAAAATGAATCACTTACAATTGATTTTAACTATATCTTCACTTATAATTTGGTTTAATAATAATAATAATCGTTTATTTATCGTGTACTGATAAATATTTACAAAGTATTAATCGCAAATTGAATAGATCTTACAATTAAGTACCTTAAATTACTCCTATGACAGAAGATCTTGTATTGTGCCTTTTTAAGATTAGTGTTTTTATATTTATGAACTTACAAATAATAGCGACATTATTCTTCTTTAAAAATTACATTGTTGGAAATTAGTGTCACGAGACGCGTGGGGAGAGGGGATGCGTCATGGACGTGCCGACTGGATCGAAATAAAAAAACAAAAGTCAGATAGAAATGTCAGATGTAAATACGTGCTGGTAATATTAATTGACTTCAGCATCAATTATGGAGCAATTGAGGAAAAATTCCGATAAAATGACAGAGAAAATGTTGGAAATTTCTAGGAATCTGGAAGAAAAATTAACGGAAAATGCCGATACAATGAAACAAGAAATGCTAGAATTTTCTAAAAACCTGGAAGAAAAATCTCTAGAAAATTGCAGAGAAAGATCAAATAATCGCACCAATGAAAAGTCGGAAAACTAGAACAAGCCGACCTCAGAGGGTGTCCGTCGGCTAAAAAACATCAAGCCCCTAGAAAAACTGCAAAAGTAGCATACTTGTCACACCACGTCGATACGGTTTTTGTGGATGGAAACATTGATGGAAACTCTTGTCGACTGCTACTAGACACGGGTGCTACTAGGACAATTATAAGACCTTGTTACCGGCGTTCAGTTTACCTGAACGTGGTAACAAATGCGTAATTATATTTTAATCCATTTTACGAGCTACCCATTGCTCCTAATAATAATTTGCATAAATTCCGCATTATTGAAATAATCCAAACGAGATAATTTTCCAAAATGTGCAGCTGCCAGTGTGGAACAATAGGACGGGCCTTTTTTCGGCGAAGAGGATCATTACCTGTTCCCGGAATTGCGGGGCCTACGTGACCGAAACAAAGCCGCGTCACCGAAGACCACCATATAAAACCAGGCTCCGGCCATCGCTCGTTACCAGTCGTCTGCCATCAGCAGCGGTGGACAGCCTGGTCGGTTCCGCCGATTCAAGCCTCTTGTTCTTGTATATATTGTATATTTTCTCTGTCTATTCTTTCTTTCTGTTGTGATATATTTTCTTCTTCTCCGGCCCCCATGTTTTAATTTACACACTTTCTCTTGTTCTTAACTTTTTTCACAGCTAGCCGGTGCCCATACGTTGACGTGTCGTGGAAGCTCAAGCAAGTATCACCGACGGGAAACTGTTTAATCGAAGCCATCATGAATACTAGAGGCTTCCTGTTGGATCTTAAGAATGGAATCCTAAAAGTTAATGGAGAGGAGGTGGTACTCCACAGACGGAATATTGGTAGAGTCCAATAGTTCCGGAGAGAAGTGAGGTAATTATTGAGGGCCAATTGGAAGAAGCATCCCATCACAAAAACAATATGATCTTTGAACCTAGCGTTGATGACGATAAACTGGGACGAGGAGTAGCAATAGGAAAAACACTCGTTTGCACCGATAACAATGTATTAGTTAGAATAATGAATACTAACTATTACTCTGTTCATTTGAGGAAGGGAGTGCTGCTAGGGCATTGTTCTGCTGCTTCATCGATATTGCGAAAAACCACAGCAGAGAATAAAAACAATGAAATGAGTTACCCGGAACTAGAAAAGTTGATTTCCCTTTCGACCCAAAATTGTAATCCAACTCAAACAGAAAAAGTAAAAAAGTTGATCATGGAATATCAGGACGTATTTGATATTGGACAAAAAGGAAGAACCAATATCGTTCAACATAAAATTAATACCGAAAATTCTCGACCGATTAGGCAGACAGCCAGAAGATTGCCACTGGCGAAGCGGGAGGAAGCTGATAGGATTGTGCAGGACATGGGGAGCGAGGGCATTATAGAACCATCTAGTAGTCCGTGGGCCTCGCCTGTGGTATTGGTAAAGAAGAAGGACGGATCAACTCGCTTCTGTGTTGACTATCGTCAACTAAATAATGTTACCATAAAGGACAGTTATCCTTTACCCCGAATTGACGACACATTGGATACCTTGGCTGGATCTACTATTTTCTACACACTGGATCTTAAAAGCGGATATTGGCAAGTTGAAGTAGCTCCCGAGGACAGAGAAAAAACAGCATTTACAGTAGGCAATGGATTATGGCAATTCAATGTTATGCCATTTGGACTATGTAATGCACCCGCGACGTTCGAGAGACGGTACTAACAGGACTATCTTGGAAAACATGTTTGGTTTACCTCGACGATATAATTGTAATGGGAAAATCCTTCGAAGACCACATGAAGAACTTAGAAGAGGTGTTCCGACGATTAAGGGATTCTGGACTGAAACTCAGCCCGAAGAAGTGTCACCTTTTCAAGAAAGAGGTGCAGTACCTAGGACACATTGTTTCAAGCCAAGGTATTGCAGTCGACGGCCAAAAGATCTCAACGGTGAGGGAATGGCCAGTTCCAAAGGATTTACACCAACTCCGAAGTTTTCTTGGATTATGCACGTATTACCGTCGTTACGTTGCGGGATTTTCAAACATCGCTAAACCATTAACCCGCCTCACTGAAGGAAAACAACGGTTCTTCTGGAACGGGGAATGTCAGGAGGCGTTCCAAAAACTGAAAAACACACTTACCAGCGCACAAGTTCTAAGTTATCCGTTGTCAGAGGGAAGGTTCTTGTTGGATACCGATGCAAGCAATGAAGGAATTGGAGCTGTTTTATCACAAATACAGGATGGGCAGGAAAAAGTGATTAGCTATTTTAGCAAGACTTTATCCAAGCCGGAGTGGAACTACTGCGTAACGAGAAAAGAGTTGCTTGCAGTAGTCAAATCAGTAGAACACTTCTATAAATATTTATATGAAAGGAAATTCTTATTGACAACAGATCATGCTGCTCTTAAATGGCTTCTTCAGTTCAAGAATCCGGAAGGACAAGTCGCAAGATGGTTGGAAAGACTTCAGGAGTTTGACTTTGACACTGAACACAGAGCTGGAGCGATCCACAGGAATGCAGATGCTTTGTCGCGAAGGCCATGCCCAGAAAATTGCAAACACTGTAACAACGCAGAATTAAAGGAAAGTCAAGTACTCCGAGCAGCTGTAGAAAGCGATGACTGGAATTTAAAAGAAATCCGGCAGGATCAAGACGACGACCTTGTTCTAAAGCCCTTGATGACATGGAAGGAAAGTGGAACCAGGCCAACATGGTCTCCAAATATTCGCCTGAATTGAAGTCATACTGGGCTCAGTGGGATTCTATTGTACTGGACAAGGGACTGCTTAAACGCAAATTCAAAGATTCAGAAGGCCGCGAAGAACGAAGGCAGATTATAATTCCAAAGAGTAGAATACCTGAAGTGATGAAAGAGATTCATAGTGGATCTTCCGGTGGACACCTGGGTATGTCAAAGACTTTAAACAAACTTCGGGAGAGATTCTACTGGGTGACCTGTAAGGTAGACGTCAGGGAATGGTGCAAGAAATGTGTGATTTGTGCAGCAAGTAACGGTCCACAACGACGAAGGAAAGCACCTATGCGTCAGTACAACGTTGGTAGTCCTTTTGAGCGAATCGCAATTGATGTCGCTGGGCCATTCCCTGAGTCTCACCAAGGAAATAAATACATCGTGGTGGTAATGGATTACTTCAGTAAATGGGTGGATGCCTATGCGTTACCAAACCAAGAGGCTTCAACAATAGCGGAAGTACTAATTAAGGAGTGGATATGTCGTTTCGGCGTTCCCTTAGAACTACATTCTGACCAAGGAAGAAATTTCGAATCGAATCTTTTTCAAGAGGTATGCAAAATCCTTAAGATTCATAAGACAAGGACAACAGCTCTGCATCCACAATCAGATGGTATGGTGGAACGAATGAATAGGACCATCAATCGCTATTTGTCAAAAGTAGTCTGTGACCATCAAAGAGACTGGGACCAACATCTCCATCTTTTCTTGCTGGCGTATCGATCGGCTGTATACGAAACAACCGGGAAAACTCCAGCGAGCATCGTCATGGGTCGAGAGCTACGACTTCCATGTGATTTAAAGTTCGGCTGCCCTCCGGGAGAAGATTTGGCAGGGGAAGACTATGTGAGCGACCTGAGACGAAAAATGGATGAAATCCATAATCATGTGCGATCCAACATCCAACGTGCTAGCGACCGAATGAAAGAGAATTATGACCTAAAAACGGATCACAGTGGTTATAAAGATGGAAATATGGTGTGGTTATTTAACCCACAAAGACGCCGAGGTCTCTCCCCAAAATTGCAAACATCATGGGATGGACCATACCAGATAATAGAGAAAATCAACGATATCGTATACAGGATTCAAAAACCACCCCGAGGAAAACCAAGAGATGTCCATTTCAATAGTCTGACCCCTTATGCTGGCGAAGAAGATGGCGCAGCGATCGTGCGGTGGTTGAACAAAGCGACGAAAAGCATTTGAAGACTTCATGGTTCAGCACTCTGATGGACGTAAGAGTCATTTTGATGTAACGAGAGAAGAACAACGAGATCTATTCCAAGTACCTTCGGACTATTGTCTTGCCCATTGTGTGGCCCAGGATTTGAAGATGTCACGAGGAATTGCTAGCGTCTTCAGGAAGAAATTTGGACTCAATGTCCTAAAGTCGGAAGCATAGTCCATCTAGATGTTAGTAGCCACCTACCGAAAAGGATCATTTACTATCTGGTAACGAAGAAGTACTCTCATCAGAAGCCAACCTACAGGGATGTATGGCTATCATTAAATGAGTTGAGGGATTCACTTCTACGTGAGGGTATCAAGAAATTGGCAATACCGAAACTAGCTTGTGGGTTGGACCAATTGGACTGGAGAACAATCAGAAGCATGGTGGAAGTCCTTTTTGCCAATTCTGGGATCGAGATTTTGGTATGCTGTTATAATTCCAGTGGTATACGACATGAGAAACTCATAGACTGCTATTTCTTTCGAACGTCAAAATGTACAAAGGGGTCCCAGTGCAGGTATCGTCATAAGGTGCCGGAGGACTCATTTCGGGACGAAACATGCTTAGGGAGGGGACAGTGTCACAAGACGCGTGGGGAGAGGGGATGCGTCATGGACGTGCCGACTGGATCGAAATAAAAAAAACAAGTGTCAGATATAAATGTCAGATGTAAATACGTGCTGGTAATATTAATTGACTTCAATAAATCATTTGCAATTATTTACACACCCGTATAACGTGCAAAAACGTTACATTAGTTTGGAACATTATTCATTAAGTTAATAAAGGCAATATCATATGATCGTATGAAAATATTATCGAATTCTATTGATTAAACTTAATACTTACTAAGTGTACGTATAATGGTTTTGGTTCAGGCACCATATCACAAAGTCTTAACGCTGGTAAAACGAAAAGTATCGTCGTCACCATTGCTGAAACTGGATTTCCCGGTAGCCCAAATATGAATTTTTTATCATCACCATTTCCAAAAACGGCAAACGTCGTTGGCTTACTAAAGATTAATTGGTTAATTACATAAAAATAATTTATCAATAAGTCTTTAATAAGAAAATAAGTATTAATCTTAATAATCTTTAGTTTGATAATGACAAGTTAAAATTGTCGAAACTATAGTCACTAAATACAGTCAGTGTTATACAAACAAAGTTTAAAAGTTTTTTTATTTGTTAATCTTAATAGTCTTACCCGGGTTTCATATTCACCCTTCCGAAACGTATCTGCGCACCGAAATCCTCTACAAGAACTTTCTTCACCACGTCGAATTCCCCCATGGAAACACCGCCGGTCGTTATGATAACGTTGTGCCTCGATAACGCCGAATTTAACGCCTTCAATACGTCATTAGGGCTAATCAGAGTATTGAAAAACATCCTTAAAGATCTGACTTACTTATCCTTTGCCGTGCCGCAATCATACGATTTACAATTGTGCTGTTCCAACAACGACATGAGTGCGAGCTTGTTGCTGTCGCGTATCTGTCCCGGCTTCAGTGGTGCGCTAGGGTCTTGCAGTTCATCTCCTGTCGAGATGATACCGATCGAATATTTCCTCCCACTATAGGTTTAAGAAATGAAAATGGTCTTAAAATGAAGGTACAGTTTTTTTCGTTATCAATCTTACCGCACTATAATTTTGGTCTTCCCTATAGAGGCAAGCACGCCGATTACTGCTGGTGTGATGATTTGGCCTTTCGATAGGATTTTCGTATTGGCGGGAATGTCACAGCCGATGGGCCTAGAAGGATTTTTAGAGAAATTAAATCCTTAAGAAAACATGAAGGTTTTTTTTTAAATTTATCATTACAGAACATTGTACAACATTGGATAAATTAAAAACGGGTCGACTCTGATCATCAAAAAGGGCAGAGAATGTGGATACTACTAACCAGTCCGTTCATGAATATGTATTTGCGAGTTATGTGAAGTTAATTATTTAATTAAATAAACACAGTTATATTTCTTACTTCACAATTTTATTTAATCGCTAAATGTACATTTCGAATACTATGTGTCCATTATCAATAGTTAACTGATAGTTAGTCGCTTAAATATGCCTATACCGACCTACAGCTACACCACAATAACATTCAATTGGTACAAGAATTAAGTACAAGAATACTAGTCAAAATGAAAATTTCCCTGAGAAATTGATCTCCAAGAGAGGTGACATAAATTAGCCTCCACGTAGTTCTGATTTTTTCCTATGGGGTAATCAAAAGTTTACGCGAATAGACTAACTTCTCAGCCGCACTCGAAAGAAAATATTCATCACAGAGTCGTCATACGAAATCTTAGTGTTTGAATAAATGAGTGCCACAACCGACCATTTTTTTACATTTGGACGATGTTATTTTTAAGAACTAAATTTCTAAATTGTATAGTTTAATGAATAATAAACAAATTTTCAATAGATGACTTACTTTTTTTTTAAATATAAACTTTCTTTTGGGATACACTGGATTTACGTTTTATCGATTACCTGATATCCTGTCCAATTTTAGGTGCAAGGTTGATCCTCACTATCATCTCAACACCACTTGGAGAAGACCTGACCACTTCAGTATCCTCAACTTGAACGACAGCATCGGCACCAGGAGGAACTGGTGCACCAGTGTTAATGCGCACGATTTCATCAGGCTCCAATTTCCACTTCGATGGCTGAAAATAATTTTTAAACTTTAATATTCACTTTCCCTTTACTTGTCCGGTCTTCAATCTTCAAAACTAAATGTTAATTGGAATTAAAACGTTTCTTAATCCAAAAAGACAATGTACAAATCGTATATGTGTATTAACATCGACTTTCTTCAGAGAGATTATTATTTGTCCTCATTTTTTGTTTAAATGTAGATATTTTAAGTACTAGTTAAATCTTATAAAATTCCTCACTTGATGACCAGCAGCGACGACTGCTCGCACCACGCGATCCCCAGCACCGTCCGAGGCTATAACAGCGTATCCGTCCTTGGTGGAAGCCCGAAAAGAAGGCAACGGCCCATCGGAATACACATCTTCAGCCAACGTCTTACGTAAACCATCTCTTATATCAATTACGTGCGTATCATCTAATTGCGAAAATTCTTCCAGCACTATCGCCAAAGCCGACTCAACATCAATCATAGGAAATTTTGAATGCCGTGCTCTGTTAGCAGCACGCGGTAGTACCACCTAAATATTAATCTTAATTAAACTTAATTAACTTAATTAAATACATCTACAAACCTTACTTCTCATCGTCGCATGTACCCTCTCGACTTCTTCAATATGTCCCCTTAATACATCAACAGCATGCTCAAGTGTAGGCCTGACAAACCCGTAACATTCTAACGCAGCCTTCGCACTTCCTGGCAGATTAATAATGATGGATTTTTCGATGATTCCACACACCGCCCTCGATAGCATGCCCATGGGCGTTACTTTCAAACTTCCTGAAATCATAGCGTACGACAAACCATGCGCCTCTCTTTCAATCACCTCTTTAGTAGCTTCAGGAGTAACATCTCTTCGTGAGAATCCGGTTCCTCCAGTGGTGAATATAACGTTGCATCTTTTTGCAACAGCCGAGAACAACGCAACTTTAATCATATGCTTTTCATCCGGTACCATTTCAAAATGTACAGTTGGTTCCGGAAAATCAGCCTTAATAGCAGCTATGAGTTTTTCACCAGAGTGATCGATGGCCATTCCTTTATAACAACGATCGCTAACTATAAGTTTAATAAATAATTATTTAATAGATTTTAAATTAAAAAAAAAAAATGTTATTACCAGTAATCACAGCGAAATTCATTTCCGTTTTTATCTGCAAAAAAAAACCAATTACAATATAAATAGAGTAAATTAAAATCAAAATTATCTTTAATTGTTCCATCAATTACAAGTGTTAAACAAATTACGGGCGTCCACTTGATCCCGAAATTGACCTCAATCGTATAAACGAAAGGTCGGCACCTAAGAACTCAGTCCGTGTCCAACATGCGTCCCATCGAGTTCTTTTTGATCGCGCTATGGGCTTCCGGTATTTCGGCGAGGATCTGCACCGACGTAATTGCTAGAAACAATGTGCAACACCTAACCAGATCCTTGGAGAACTGCACCATCGTGATGGGATCGCTGGAGATCGCGCTAATGGACAACACCACCAGTACGGACTTTCAGTTTGTGAGTTTTCCCGACTTGGAGGAGGTGTGGGGACTGTTTTTGGTTTACAGGGTGAGCGGCCTAGAGGACTTGGGCGCGCTGTTGCCAAATTTACGGGTGGTCAAGGGGAACATGATACTCCACCAGTATTCGTTTATCATTAATAGTAATAAAAATTTGAAGCGGGTGAGTTTATATTCATTTAAATATATAATAACTCAATATCTTCCACTGATTACTTCATTTGAATTGTTGAGAAATGTTTTATTTTTATAAATGTATCAATTTATATATAATATTCTTACATTATCTTTAGTAATTATAATTAATAAAACACTTTAACTTTGTTTGTATAACACTATGTTAATATATTCAAACATGTATAACGAAGTAGAAGCTTCTTACATTAACAATGTAGTACCTAATTATTATTTGACTATTGTGTTTTTGCTACAGTTTTATTTTTCTAAAATTTGAACGAAACTTTTTTAATTTTTGGGAATTTCTCGAGGAATGAAAATGAAATGACTAGAAATTTTTGAATTCTATAGGCACAAACATACTACAAAAATCTAAAAATTTCAAATTTCTCACAATGTGAAAGGGAAATTGCTGGAAACATTCCGACAAAATGAAATATAACTTGTTGGAAAATCATGATGAAGGTGGAAAAATCTTTTTGATTAGAAGGGAGTTTAATGTTTTTCGAGACAAACAGAAATTATCTGAAGGAGATAATTCAAGAAATCTGGACAAAATGCTGAATAATTCTAACACTTCCAAAGAAAATATTTGCAATCGTAGAAAATACAAAAAAAATATTGCTCGAAAATAACGATTGAAACCAACGATAATGGAAGTGAAGTTGCTGAAAAATTCTAGAATTTTAACTGAGAAATCCAACAAAATGGGACGAGAAAATTCTAGAAATGTTCTAAAAAAATGCAAGAATTAAAGAAAAATATATAAATGAGACTTTTGCATAAAAAATAACAGCAATTCAAATTACAAAATATATACAAAGAATATGATTTATTACTTAATTTGTTACAATCACTCAAAGGACTTTAATAAATTTTATTATTGCTTTCGATTTGAAGTAGTGAAGTGTTGTAGAATACCTAAACATGTAAAAGAAAAGTTTCTGAAAAATTAATGTTTAAATAAAACTTGCTGGAAAATTTTTAGATTTGTTGAAGTAATCCGTCAAAATTGAGCAAGAGATGAAACAACAAAATGAGTCTAGAAATCTCCAAAGGAATGAGCAGAAATTATTAAACATATAATGCCAATTGACAAACAGTTGAGTTAAACATTGCTGAAAATCTTGGTGAATTCTAGAAAATTGTTTTTAGAAATTGTTAAAAAATTGTTTAATAAATGACAAATAATAAAACTAGTTGAATACTGATTGAAAAACACTGTTTAAGACCCTGAATCAAACATAAGTTCTCGCAAGAGAAGATTTGGCAACACACAACTGCTAAAACACGTCGAACACGTGCTCAACCTGGTCCGAAGACATACGATTCAGATTTACGACACGAATCATATCAACACTTTCACACAAGTAAATACTGCAACTAACAAACCCGCCTCGCCAACGAAGGCACTTGAACACCTTTGCCGAGAGTTCTATAGACCACTTCCTCGCAACGAAGGAAGACCAGCTGGCATTTAACGAACTATAGTGTCAGCTTTGAACAATATGGATAAACTAAAGAAGCTGCCAAAATAACAAGAAACCTTCAATCAGCATTAAGGGTTGTTTATAGAAAGACACTTGGTTGGTTTCACAATGATTTACGATTTATTCCGTTTTTTACATCATTATCTAGGAATGGTGAAACCAACCAAGTGCATTTCTATAAACAACCCTTAATATTAAAAATGTTTCACCACGTGATAAACGAGAATCAAATTTAACAAACTTCAATAAGCAGTTTCTGGGGTTATACGAGAAAACGAAGAAGCCGTTGAGCCAATTCATTGCGAATGCCAACAGATTATGGAATCAAGTCATTGTACAAGACGAAAAAATGCAATGAGATCATTTCCTCGAACACTCGTATCATGCACAAGGGTACTTTTAGAAGATGGAAGAAAAATACATTAAAGACTTTTTCGCAAATACAAGCCCTCTATAGCCTTCTGCGATACCAATAGTTTCACCACCAAACGACCTTTAACATACTGGACTAGCATTCCGAATAGATGACTTCTATATATTAATGCAACGACTCTACAGTCAAATCTTTGACTCATAGTCATGAGGATCAATGGATATCAATCGGCAATTCCTATTAAAAACTCATGGAAATAGGATAATCTATAAACCATGATGCAACCAAGCTGCAGGACTACTGGCACTAAGTAGGGCACAGCTGAAGACAACTATAGGACCACTTGACAGTAAAAGAACACCTCAGTAAAATCGGTCTACACCAGTTGCCGGTTTTGTGATATGGCACCGAAAACAGCAATGCACATTCTGTGCAGTTGTAATGCGCTGAAATATAAAAGACAGCTTACATTTGGTAACAGATAGATGGTACCAAATGGTTTCCATGCACAACCCCTGAAAAACCTGCAAAAGTTAGTGAAGGGCATCGAGTTTGGAATAGTTGCGTAAGTAAGGCAATATGGGAAGTACAATAAGCCTCCTAAGCTGCAGTGCATTCAGATTTGTAAAGAAGACGCCTCCCACAGAAAAAAATCATAATGGATTTGGTAAGAAAATTAAGGAAAAAGCACATCTTGAAAAGTTGAAGGTGTCTGAACAAACCATGGAAAAGTCACAAAAGATTGGGCCACTGTTAATGAAAACTATACCACAGTTTAACGGAGGATATAAAAGTGGATAAACTTTGAAGAACTTTTCTAAAAATAGAAGATATATAAAGATCGAGGATTGTGCAAAAACTGTTTGGCACATTCAGTTAAACATGTAATGGCTACATCATACAACGCTACACATGGTGTGGATCACTGTGGAGAAAAGCGGCTCGTTTTCAATGTCTTAAACGTCTTCTCAATCAGCACATATCACAATAAACAAAATAGAAAAACCAATTCTCTTACAATACAAAATCCTGAAATTGAAGAAGTGTTGCCCACTGCATTTGTCAAAATACATGTTTGTAACGAAATATTCAGCTCAAGCATTAAGTTTATCTCGGCAAAAAGCCCACAACACAATTTGTAACAATGAAAATTAAACAAACACTTCGAAAATAGAAGCAGTCTTCTCTCCTATGGAAGAAAGTGAGTTTAAACTGAGAGCTCAATTATAAATTTTACTAAAATTCACCGGACAACACCCAACAACTACATTTTCACATCATGTATTGGATGAATTTAAAGTATACCATCTTATAGCATTCAACTGCCCTCTACATATAGACACTTTACTTGCAACAAGGCATTACAGTTAAATTCTCTAGTAGAATTTAACTCTAGTAGAATTTAACAGTTAAATTCTCTAGTAGAATTTAACTGCAATAAAATAATGAGGAAGAAAAATGGATTTCTACTCCAGAACACCGAGTTTGGATGAATAATTTCTGGGGGCAATAACAAATCACAAGAAGAAATTGCTTGTCTGATATCGCAGTGAAACGAACACTATAGAAGTTCTGAGAATTACAACCCACGAAATCATCGTTAACGGAAAATAATAAACAACAAAGCGAGGAACAGGCGGCAGATAAACTGTTTTTTTGCCACTAATTACAAGACAGTCAGTGGTTTGAGATTACAAAACTTTTCAGTACAGATAGAAAAATTGTACGGACAGATTAATGTAATCGAAGATAAAGCAGAAAATTCTTTGAAGATTTCATCCATCAAAACTACTGCAAGAATACCAACCATTAACAGTGACGTATAGAATAAAAGCTGCACCATTTTGGGCAATCAGGATAGTGAATAAATAGGCAATTAATGAAACTGTAATACAACCAGAAGTGTTTGAGGCGTTAAATTAAAGACACCAATTTAGACGACGTGCTCTTCGATACTAACAACTTGCAAAGTGCCTTGAGATTTCAGATGGACTTGATAATTACGTTAAAGAAGGGTGGTTTTAACTCTTGAAAATATCGCAGCAACAACGTAACTCTTACTGCCTCGTCTTCAGAGATGGTTGAGCAAACGAATTTTGAGTTAACATGCCCACAAAATAAATCATTATAATAAATGCGTTTTCCTTCAAAATTCTTACACTGCACACTTCTCGATTAACAAAAAAAACAAGCCTATCAAGTTTAAAAAAATGGTGATGTGGCCATCACTTTCCCTATATTTTTCTCGAAAACAATGAGGTTTTCGCAAAAAGGCTATTCTTAATAATTCGCTCAATTTTGCATTCTTTCCAATTGGTTGTTATATAATTTAATAACTCCTATAATTCATTAGCGATAGGCAAAAAATGTCAAAATTATTATTAATTTAAGAACTTTATGAAAAACATGTTTTAATAAAATTTCTCGTTCTCTTTAACTTTTGCTGGAAAAGTTATGTAATATTTTTCAAATTTAGAGTTTTAAAGTTTCATCTCAAATGAATAATTCGTCCCACAGACAGACAAACAGACAGACAGAGACACAATTTTTCTTTCCAGAATTTAGAGAACCTCAAACGGATATTTCCGTTAAAAAAAAATTTTCACGTAAACAATTCTTTCCCTAAATAGAATATGTAGAATCCATCAACAAATAGTAATTCAAGTTATCATGTCCTCTAAACCATACAATCAGTGAAACATAAGCGAAGGTTTTATTGTAATTTAAATTGTAAAACAAATTTAAATCTATTAAAATTTAATAAACGAATTTTTCAAATAATTTTTGGTGGCGTTTTACTGATTGGAGCGTGGGATAGAGGCCACCCACCCTACATATACATATGAACTTTAATTCCTTATCATCTGGCGGTTTCCAATAAAATTAATTACAAAACTTTTCGAATATAAAAGAAATAAATGGTGATGTGGCCATCATAGTACTTTCCCTATATTTTACTCGAAAACCATTGAGTTTACGCGAAAATGTTATTCTTAAGAATTTGTTTAATTTTGAATTCTCTGCAATTATTTGTGATATAAATTTTATGTAACTCTAATAGTTTATGAGTAATTGGCAATAAATGTCAAAATTTTTAGTTTTATTTTTTTTTCTCGAAACTTAAGAATTTTTTGAAAAACATGTTCAAATAAAAGTTGTTTAGTTTTTCATTTCCTTTAACTTTTGTTTGAAAAGGTTTGTAATATTTTTTATATTTAGAAAAATATCGGTACAAAACAAAAAACGCCTCAAGAGAACATCCACTTCTGGATTATGAATCATTAACAAAAGCTTTTCAGTGCCAGTTTTTAACGAAAAAACCTTAAGTTTAAAGTTTCATCTAAAACTTATCATTCGGTTTTGAGATACAGCGCCCAAAGGCATACTCAATCACGAAAACATTACTATTCAAATGGTGATGTGGCCATCATAGTACTTTCCCTATATTTTTCTCGAAAACTATGAGGTTTACGCAAAAATGTTGTTCTTAATAATTTGTGCACTTTTGAATTCGCTACAATTATTTATTATATGAATTTTATCTATCTCCAATTGTTTATTAGCAATTGGCAAAAAATGTCAAAATTTTCAATTTTTATTATTTTTCTCGAAAGTTTAAAATTTTATGAAAAACATGTTCGAATAAAACTTGTTCAGTTTTTCATTCCCTTTAACTTTTGTTTAAACCGTTTTTTAAAAATTTTCATATTTAGAAAAATATCACGAAAAAACAAAAAAACGCCTCGAGTAAACAACCACTTCCGGTTTATGAATGTTTACCAAAAGCTTTTCAGATCGAGTTTTTAACAATAAAACCTTAAGTTTAAAGTTTCATGCCATTCGGATCATTCGTTTTTGAGATACAGCACCCACCGACAGACAGACAGACAGACAGACAGACAGACAGACAGACAGACAGACACACACACACACAGACACAAATTTTTTTTTTCCAGAAATTAGTGTTTTGGGTTCAGGGGACCCCAAAACGGATATTTCCGCAAAAAAAAATTTTGAAAAAAAAATCACGAAAACAATACTCCCCCTATATATACTATATAGGGAAAGTAATAAAAAGGTAAATTTTATAATTGAGTAAATTAGTAAAAAAATTACGCATGATGAGTGGGCAGACCTTAAATCTAAATTAAAAAAGATTAGCTATAGAAATTTATATTTATATTGAAACATAAATTTTGATTTTGTTTTATTTATTACGTAAAGTGTTTGATTGTTTTTAGCAGCAAAATCATCAACGATTAGTATTTAAAATTAGCATGTATATGTAGGGTGGGTGGGTGTATTCTATCCCACTTTCCAATCAGTAAAACATAAGCGAGGGTTGTTAGTTGAAAGTTGTAAAATGCAAAACACAAAATTATTGCATCTTTAATTGATGAAGTACTTCAAATAATTTTTGATGATGTTTTACTGAATGGAGGGATAGAGGCCACCCACCCACCCTACATATACATATTAACTTTAATTACAGATCGCCTCGCAGTTTGCAATGACTTTAATGACAAAATTTTAATAAAAGAACATTGACAAAATAAAATTTTAAAATTTTAAAATTTCAAGCTTAGATAAAATTAGCTCTAGAAGATCATTTATATTTAAACTTAAATTTGGATTATGCTTTATTTTACATACAAGGTTTTATTGCTTTTGCAGCAAAATCATTAACGATTAGTATTTAAAGTTATCATGTATATGTAGGGTGGGTGGGTGGCCTCTATCCCACCCTCCAATCAGTAAATCATAAGCGATGGTTTTAATTAAAAGTTGTAAAAAGTATTTCGTGCTTTGTTTATGCGGTGAATTATCATATATCGTATGTTTTGAAGAGACCGGATTCTATAAATCCAGAAAACAAAAATTACAAATGAGTATGCGATGCATGTATAACTGAGTTTCCAAAAAAAATCGTCAGTCTCATCTTGGCCGCAGTCACTAAAACAGAAATAATACAATTCCTTGGCGTTATGCTTGTCACTCATTGACATGGTTAGAGCACATAAACAAAGTCTGTCAAAAGATTTCCAGAAATATATTTTTAATAAAAAACCTAGTGAAATGTTAGAAGCGGTGTTAACTGCGTATCATGCTTTAATTGCTTTATTACTCGTAACTACGAGTTATATGTTGGGGGCACTCAACACACATTAATCGAGTGTTTAAACTTCAACGCAGGTGTTTAAGAATTATGTACAACAACCTTCAAGAATATTTTAAAATTTCGAAAAAATCTACAAAAATGGAAAAAGTGCCAAAAATTTACTAAAATAAAATAAGGAATACAGAAAAAATTTAGGAATTATTAATAAATAAATAATAAATACTCAAAATTCTAGAATCCCTGAACAAAACTCTGAAAATTTAAAAGAGAACATCTTTGAAAATTCTCAAAAATTGTAAGAGTGTGGAAAGAAATTTCCGCAATTTAGAATAGAGATTGTAGATAATTCTAGAATCTTCGAAACAAAAAATCTCTTTGAAAAACGGGAGAAAAATTGTTTGAGACTGAAGAGTGAACCCTCGAAAAAAATTCTTAAAATTTAAAAAATAATTTTCTGAAATATTTTCAACAAATGCAAAAAAAAGTTGATGAAAAATTTGATAAAATAAAATAGTAAGTACAATTAAAAAAAAAAAAAAAACATGAATCCTCGAGTAATATTCTTACAATTAAGAAAAGAGTTACTTAGAATATTAGAATATTTAAAAGACATATTGTAGGAAAATATCGCAGTTTTGAATAGAGATTGCTAGAATTTTTTTAAAAACATTACTTTATATAATAAATGGTAGAAACATATCGGGGATAACTCTTTATCAATTCACATTGAAAGTTATAGAAGTTTAGAAGAAATCTTGGTCGAAAATTCTGACAAAATAAAATGGTATATAACCTTCAAAAAATTAATTCCTTGATAAAATGTTTCGAAATTTAAAAAAAAACCTTGAACAATGGAAAATATGCTGAAAATGTACAATAAAATGAAACAAGAACAGAAAAAAAATACTTTAAATAAGGACGAGTAATAAATGAAGAATTTACTGAAATGTTCTATAATCTTAGAACAAAATTCTTGAAATTTAGAAGAAATCTTCTTTGAAAATTATTGAAAAATGAAAGAAAAATTACTGGAAATTAATACCCATAATTTGGAACATGAGTAGAAAATTCTAGAATCTTCAAAAACATTAATCATTTTATAAGGGATACTGCTAGAACATTTTATTAGATTAAAACAAAAAATCCACATTTTTGTTTGATGTTGGCGATGGCATTATTAATAATAATAATAATGTCATCGCCAACAACAATTATTATTAATTACAACTTTAAAAATAATTCTAGAAAATTAATAATATAATATAGGACATGGTGTAAAATCCAAAACGAGAGAAGTATTGCTAGAAATTTGTGAATCCATGAAGAAAATTCTTAGAATTTTAAGAATTATTTGTAAAAAGCAAAACAAGTTGTTAAAAATGTTCGATAAATATGAAAATTCTAGAAGACTTAAGGAAAAAATATTTTTAAGTATGTTATTATTAAAAAATTATAAAATCTTGGAACAAATTTCTTATAATTTAGACGAGAAGTTTGATGGAAATTCTAATAATTTATAATCAAATTTCTAGAATTATCGAAGAAACCTAAAACACTTACTATGTTTCTACCACTAAAAATGTTTAGAGGTAGAAATGTAGTAACTATTTTAATTTATCATAAATTACCACGTAGTAACGGTCGCCATTATTCTTATAGTAAAATTCACTCAGTTTTAAATTGAGAATGATACAAAATTAAAAAGAAAAACAGGGTTATGCCCATTAGCAATAAATGGTGAAACAAATCGAGAACAACACATTATCAACATCCAAATTGAAAGTTCCAGAAATATAGAAGAAAATTTGCTTGAAGATACTCATTTAATAAAGCAGGGTAAAAGCCCTCGAAAATTGTTCACTACAGATGGATGTTTGTGATTATTTCAAAAATTATAGCTTACTAACTGCCCCTTCCATATATATTTTCAAATGCATTATGTTTGTAAAAAGGCATCCTCCAAAGCTTTCTGTCCAAGTTGAACAACACTTATATTGTACTCGGTCATCATATAATGTAACATTTCGTTATGCAGGGATATATAGATCTCGGAATGGACTAAATTATTTTGGCCTACTATTTTATAACAAGTTACCAAAAAAGTTGTACCAGCATTCAAACAGAACTTAAAATCACTATTTTGCAAGAAAGCGTACTATAATTATAATGATTTTCTCGAAGATTTGTTTTATTTATTTAAATGTTTAACATTGTTTAAATAATTTCATTATATCCATGTATTATGTTTTATTTTGGACAAGTGTATGTTTTTTTCTATTAACGCAAATAAAGTTATTATTATTATTATTAAGGAATTCATTGAGTGGGACGAATCTCATCACACTATCAGAATAATGTACTTCACCACTTTGAGACATTGTAACTTACTCGATGGACATGCTACACTGATGATATAGAGCTTCAGGGGGACACATAATCCATAACGGATCACCAGTAATAAAATTTCTTTAAGCGAAATTGAAAATAGCACCAGTGAAAAATGAACACTGACAATCCGGAGATTGCTTATAAAGCTGTTGACACAAGTGCGTAATGCAAAAATTTGAACAGTTTAACTCTTCAAGGACAAGTAAACACAGCCGAAGAAATACACTATACTTCAGTGTGGAATGTGAATCCGCCATCTCTTATAACCACAGCGTGGAATGTGAATGAAGGATCACGCAGATAGCCAGCTAGAACATGCTTTCACAAACTGCTAAAAAGTTCCTCCTAAAAAGTGGACAAAAATCGCTACTAGAAAAAATATATAAGTAACCGGATGTAGATGACGATTGCCACCTTCCGAACATCGTGGTACAAGAAGGGTTTGAGTGGAAGAATTCCCAATGTCTAATATTTACACAAACAGCTGTGGGAACTATGCTAACATAGATATTTGGAATGAACGATGAACTTTACCATGAGCTAGACTGTCTGTGTGTGCGCTGCATAAAGTTAGCATGGCAATTGCCCTCTTATTATTATTATTATTTATTTTATCCAAGATGCTAACAAAAGTATTCCAATATTATACATAATAATTCTTTACAAAAATTTCGATCGCACTTGAAAAGGTTTGAATTCACAAAAAAAATGTGTTCTTCTATTCTCACTCTCTATTCGTCTGGCAAAAGTTTGCTCCACGAAGACTTTCTTGATAAATATTTATCAAATGATTTGCCAAATATGGCCTTTTTTGTCCCAAAAAGGGATTATGATTTGACACTACGTGTCAATACGTTTGACATATATATACATCAATTTCATAAATTTGAAGCCTCTGCGATTTGGTAAGTTAATAATAGTACCTCGTCTGTATTTTTCTTGCGCTTCAGGTGGCAAATATTTTCTATTTAATTTAATTGTACTACAAATATATGTTAAGTTTTCCAGAAACTCTTCAGCGAATGGTAAACTTGTATAATAGCTCTCTGTAAACAATATTTGCAATTCATTTAACAAGACGTTTGTCAATCTCATTACAACATCGTGGGGATGCTCTTTTTTTATTGAAACGCCATTTTTCCAGCATAAATGTCAGGAAAACATAGTTTATTAAGAATATTTGTTAATTTGATTAGATTCCTAAGAGATTCTAAACATCTAATGATTTAGATTTTTCATGGATACTAACAATTATAGTAATTCTAAAGACTTTTAAATTCTAAAGGGTCTAAAGATACGATTTTTAAGATGATGAATATTGTATTCTAAATACCCTATGAATTCTAAAGTATTTATTTTATAAATTGAACAATTCCTATGTTAAACTATCATAAGATTCCAATTTTTTTAAATAATTTTAAAATTTCGCCAAAGAAGCATAGTAGGGGAAGTTTATTTTGATTTTTTATCGTTTCAAAATTCTAAAGAAACTATTCTGATAGAATTATTTAAGATGCCACGATTTCAAAATTCTGTTTCAAAACTTACAAATGTTTTCGAGTCTCTAAAAACGATTCTAAAGTTTTTATTTTAAATATTACTAATATTTTGAAGATTAGAATTATTTTGGAAACCCTAGAAGCTCTTCATCTAAGGTCTTTAAAATAATCCTAAATATGTTCTAAATTATAAAATATATAAGTCCTTTACGTTGTAGAAAATTAACTAATAATTAGAAAAAACACATACGAAATATTTTCGTGTTTTTTCTAATTATTAGTTATGTTCTAAATTCTTATGTTAAAATATTCTGGGATTCCTAATTCTTTTAATAATTTTAAAGCTTCTTCTCTCTTAAAGCACAGTTAGGAATTTCTTTTTAGACTTTTTATGATTTAAAAAATTCTAAATATTTCAACTCTTTTGCGTTTTTTTAAGATGCTACGATTTCAAAATTCTGATTTCAAATTAATTACAATTGTCCGCGAGTCTCTGAAAACTTTAAAGACTGAATTCTAAATATTAAAAATAACAAAGGAAGGTTCCTAAAGTGTTTTAATCAAAGATTCTAAAGATATTCTAAAAATTTCAAAGATATAAAATTCTTAAAATGTTAATTTAATGGTTTTCTAAGATTTGATAAATTCCACAGATTCTAAGGTTTTGATTATTATAAAGATGTTATAGATTTTCAATAATCTACCAATTCTAAAGTCTCTAAAAAATTGTAAAAATACTAAAATTTAGTACCTAAATATTCTAAAGATAATAAGGTTATAGAATTCGAAAGTCTCTAAATATTTCAAAGATTACAAAGGTTCTCTAAAAATTAAAAGATTTGAAGACTCTAGCAATATTGTAAGCATATAATAATAATACTTAATACTTTGTCTTTATAACTGAATTTATTTTATGCAGACAAAGTATCAAGTATTATTATTATATAATAACATGTATATCGATGTAGATGCCTCAGGAATCAACAATATTGTAAGAATTTTTTAGATTAAAGCTTAATACATTTTTAAATAATTGTAAATCAAGCATCAAAGTTCAGTAGAAATTTTTGTGAATTTTTAGAATCTCTAAAAATTTAATGATTTTAAAGATGAAACAGTTTCCAGAAATTCTAACAACTCTACCAATTTTGAAAATTTAAATTCTTAAAATACAACAGGGTAAAATTCTAATGATTTTAATTTTATAGGCAAAAAACTCTAAGGATTTAAAATAATTCTAAAATTTGTTTCAAACTGTTGAAACATTTCTAAACTTTATCTGAAAAGTAAGAAGGGGAAACCTATTTTAATTTCCTTTTTAAGATTTTAAGAATTCTAAAGATTCTGAATTATTTAAACATTCTTTAGATCCTAACATTTTAAAATAGACTCTGAATATTTAACGATTACAAGTATTCCAGAATCTCTAAAACCTAGAGATTTAAAAGATTCTTTAAAGAATCTCTACAATCCTTGTATACCTTTTAAATCTATAATATTTTTAGAATTTAAAATGTTTAGAATTGCTAGATTCTCAAATATTGAAAAGATTTTTTTAAATGAATGTACAATATTTTAAAATAATTATATTATTATAATAATAATTTCTATTATTTACATTATTATTGCTAAAATGAAGACATTTCAAAATATCTAAACAACGATCTCGCTTCATTGCTGCTTTTATTCTTATGTTAGTACACATCGTATTTTTCCACCAATATAATTTAATTTCTGGGACTCGTGTTATACTCATGATTATTCCAAGAAATCTTTTTATCTCATCGAATGTTACAGGTTTCCATAATTTTTTATGATTTCTCTTGTTATTGTTATTATAATTATAGACTTCAGATTGATTAGCATACCTATTTGTAAGCTGGATAATATTCTTTGTCACAAATAACGAAAATAAAGAAAAAAACAGTTTGTGGACGGGGACGATCATTTAAAGTAACAAGCTCATTTACACACACACAAATACACGGCGTAAGGACCACGAGGTCGATAGCCAAACACCACTACTACTATTTCTGGACAGTTTGTATCAACACCATTTTCTGTCAAGAAAATAAAATTGAATTCTTCTTTTTGTTATTGGTGATCATTCTTAAGTAGCGTCGTTCATTGGTATACACTCGTCTGTAGAAGAATTTTCAGAATCTAGGTAAATAGGCTGATTGCCACAAGTAGTAATGCTAATATCTTCCGAAGAAGATGTAATTAGTGGCTTTGATTTTTTCTGCTATTTACAATAAATGAATCTGAAAAGAACTTCCGTCTTCTGATAAATTTATTGTCATTAAAATACAATTTCCTTTATATTATAATCCAACTTAATTAAATTAAAATATAAGCTAAACATCACACGTTTTTGATAATTGCGCGGGGGAATCAACGTGCAATTTACTTCAGACTCTGGTTCCTTGCGGGCCAAATTTTGCCAATTTAAATGAATAATGGCATAGTTTAAAAACGCCGGCGTCAACGTGTTAATTTAATGTATGAGAAAGCCATAATCTATATGAATGATATTAAGCAACACTACGAGAAGCTTCAGTAAGACGAAGCGAAGTAACTTTTTTTAGAGTCGCTCGTGCAAGTTGCTGACGCAGCAAACAAACGCCAGAACTTACCATAGATACATCTGACGGTGTTATGAATAACAATACATCTATAACAGTTCTGTTTTTTTTTTTTTATTGTAACCTATATATAACCTAACACTATTCATCAGTACGATATTGGAAACAACAACTAGAGTCTTGGGAATAAACTAAAATTTACAGCAGTATTTTGAGTAGATACAAGCCGACATCAAAAAGTGTAGAGACATAACAGCAGAAGCACTGAGATGCAATTCTACTCTAATAAGGAAATTAGACCACTAGGAAGAATTGCATCAAAACATTAGGACAGGTTTGCACAAAATACTTGACCATCTCATCCAGAAGCCTATGCTTACAGCCAACACCAAACAAAACGAGGACATTGTCAGCCACCTGCAGAGAAGAGAAGAACAACATGCTACTCAAGGGTACCAGAAGTTAGAAGTGGATGCTCGATCAACAGTAAGAAGTATCTACTGCTGCATACTCAGAGTATAGGAATCACATCAACTGGTATATCTATTTCAGTGGCGTATTCAGGGGGGGTAATTGGGTAATTACCCCCCCTAAGAATTATTTATTCGCTTATTTTGTTTATTGTTAAAAATTACTAATATTTCAAACAAACAAGTTAACTGTTGGTAATTCTAGTCAGCGATCTATGACAGTGCATTTTTCCATGAACGCAAATTAAAATTATCTGCGCAAGCACCGTTGGAAAAGTGATGACTTCCTTTGCACGGGGGGTTCCCCTTTCTAATAATACCCGACATATATTGATACTATTCGCCTCTTTGGTATCGTAAATCGTTACATTGTTTTACATTAAAAGAGCGCGATTCACATTTCTTAGTTTAATTTATAATATTTCTTGTCTTACTTGGTTAAATGTAAAAGATAGAAACCGAAACTGTTTACACGTCGCATGTAAATCCTAAATTTTTAGTGATTGCTGATAAATTACCAATTTATTATAATTCGATCAATTATACATAAGGTATTTTTTTGATTTTAGGAATAATATATGCATTCTTTTAAATTAATTTATTCCTGATTTTTGTTGTAATTAAATTAGTAAATGAAAATTGATAATCTACGTTGGATTCATTTGTTCAGAAAATTCAAAAACACGATTTTTCAACAAATAAAGATCGATCTATGTCAACAGTCAATTTAAATCATCCATCTACATCTTCATTGACATTTAGCAGTAGAAATCTTCACTAGGTTGTTCCCATCATGAGAAAAAGAAGCATACAACATGTACATATAGTAATGTTGAAATTTACATTCATATAGTTAAGTTTAGTAATGTTAATGAAATTGAGAAATTTCGAATTTTAAATTGTAAAAGATACTTTTGTTTTACCCTATTCTGTACATAAAAAAGAGGAAGGATATTAAATATTACTTGTCTGGAAAACATTTTAGACAATTTAATTGGTTAATCTTTTCTAATCATTGAAACAGATTCTTTTGCAAATATTGCTTCTTTTTTACAAAATTTGGTGGGTTGCACCAACAAGTGCCATTGCAAAAATAAGTATCTCAGACAGTATCTCAATATTCTAAATTATCAGGTAAAAATGTTGTGTTATAAAAATATTACCATAAAAATTCAATTGTTTATGCGAAATTGTTTTATAATATCACGAGATATAAGAAATAAATTAAATATGGAAAGACTTCGACAAATTGAAGAATATAGACATAGATTAAAACCAATAATCAAAAGTATCATGTTTAGGGGAAACAAAATATTCCCTTACGAGATCATCGTGCTGCTGTTTCTCTCTTAAATACAAAATCGAGGGCAATTTTTGTGAAATTCTACATTTCGAATTGCATCTGGTGACAACTTTAAAAAATCATTTGGAAAACCATTAAATATATTTCACAAATGTCTCTTGAAATACAGTGACTTTGAGTAAATAGAATAAATAAAATGAATCTTGCTCTAATAACTTTATAAATAACACTATTGATGTTTTATCCAACAAGGGGAAAAATACTGCCAGATCTTTTAAACAATTTATAATGATGCAGTCAATATTTTAAACGAATTACAAATTTAAATGACAAAACCGCGAATTACCAAATGCCAGAGGAATAGACCAAACCTGGATAAACCTATTATAGCAGATTATTTTTATTTATCTTTTTCCCTTTTATCCATTATGGGTGTCAGACTTATTTTCTACAATATGTCTCAGTTAATTTCTTTTACACTTCTTTAGCACTTGTGCGTAGCTTGTGCTATTTTCTTATTTCTTTCCATTATATTCCTTTTCTTTCCGCTGCTTAATGCTTGATGTACTTGCTCGTTCCAACCCTTGGTCTTCCTAATTCCCTCTATCTTTCTTAGGTATCTCATTTCCATTGCATTGGTTTTTTTGTTATTACTCTCTGTGGTTACTCACGATTCACTACTATAGTCCATCCGTTGGATGTTCCGTCCTACGTCACAAACTATCGCTTCAAAAAACGAAAGTTTTACAGTGCGTTCTTTTTCTAACGCATTTGGTTTACTTTATCAGACTGGATGTTTTTGTATCGTTTCTCGAAGCGATATTTTGTGACGTAGGACGGAACATCCAACGGATGGACTATATATAGCAGTTAATGTCTTTTATATACTTCTGTTTTTATTGTTTTTGCAATCTCTTTTTTCTCTAAGAATGTTTTCTTTATTGTGTTGTAGATCATTCCTGCTTTGCCTAATTTTTCATCTTTTTCTGATTATATCTTCCATGTTTCCTCTATTGTTGATCCCAGGTATTTAACCCTATTTTGTGATTGCTCTCTTTTGATGATATTATATTTATCTTTTCCAGCTCTTTTTTGAATATTTCCAGGTTTTCTTCTGAATCTGCTATTAATGTTATGTCGTCGGCAAACATTAATACATATTTGCATTTTTAATATTTCTATACCCTATATTTGTACTTTCGGCTCTTTGTTTGCTATTTCTTATTGCTTCGTCATTAAGTGATGCAAATAGTAACGGGGTTAATATACATCCTTGTCTCAGTCCTGTTTTGGTCTTGAACTCCTCTGATTATTTATTTCCTATTCTTACTTTATTTTTGTTATTTCTTTATTATATTTATTATGCTTTTTTTTATCCTTCTTGTCTCGAGTATATGCCATATGTCCTCTCTTCTTACCCTGTAATACGCTTTTTTAGATTGATGAAGCATATGTGTAAATCTTTTCCCTTTTTAATAATATTTTCTGTTAATTGTCTCATTATGTATATTAAATCTTGTTTGCTTCTATTTTTCTGAATCCGTGTTGTTCTTCTCCCAGCTGTTGATCTAATTTTCCTCTTATTCTTGCTTCTATTGACCTAGTAAAAATTTTCCCTGGTTTGATTGTGAGTGTAATACCTCTGTAGTTACCATATATTTCTGTGTCTCCTTTTTGTGTATGGATATTATAATTCCCTTGTTCCATTCCTCGGGTATCGGATTTTTGATAATGTCATTTACTATTTCCAAGAATTCTTCCTTCCCCTTTCCCCATATATTTCATTATTTCGGCTGTGATGTCATCTATACCTGGAGATTTTCCTAGTTTTATTTTTTTGATTGCTGCCTCCAGTTCTTCGATTCTTATTTCGTTGATTCCTCCATTTGTTTCACCTTTTATATCTCCGTGCTGGTCTGTTTTGGTTATTTCATTAAAGAATTCTTTCCATCTTTCTAATATCTTCTTTTCTTCTGTTATTATATTTACGTTTTTATCTTTTATACTTGGCTAGGTTAATGTATTTTAATTGCTCATTTGTTTAATAGTGCTGTTAAACATCTTTTTGTTTTCTGTGAACGTTTCTTTCAGTTTCTTAACGAACTGCTCCCAGGATTGTTTTTTTTTTGCTATCTTGAATTTTTGTTCCACATTGCTATTATATATCTTCTATAATCTTATTTTTTCCTTGTTTCCTTGTTTAAGTTTTCCAATTCTCTTCTTTTGTTTTTACAAATTGTTTTACCTCTTCTGACTATCACCTGTTTTTCTTCCTCTGTTTGTTTGATATAGTGATTGTTTCACATCTTTCTTGGGCTGCTTCACTTATGATTTCTTTGATCTTTTTCTTTTCTCCTTCTATTTTGTCTTTTTCTCTATTTTAATTGGTATTCATTCCTAGTTTCTTTCTTTTCAATTTTTGGCTTTATGTGTTTTTTTTAATTATTGTTTTCGACTTCGTATACTTCAAGTTTTCAGCTTCTGTGTTCTCTCTCTCTTCTTTTAGTTCTTTGTCATTTCTCTCATGGAGTCTTTAAACATGCTTTTTAATTCCTCCATTATCACATCGTTCTTAGATATATTTAGATTTTCCTTCTCCGTGAGTTTTTTTTTCTGTTTTCATCTTCCTTTGTTTTATTTTTGTATCCTGTTGTTATGACAACGTTTTGTTTCACTGCTTCGTTTTTCTATCTTTTTCTATTCTCCATTGCTCATTTGGAATCCTTGGAATCCATAATTAGGGCTGTCGATATCTCTTTCTCTTTTTGTACTCATTTGTTTCTTTATTTCCCACTTCCTTTTAGTTTTATATATTTTAACACTACTTATTTACTTTTTTATGGACTTTTGCATGTACGTGGTTCGCTGTTTTAAGTTCCTCTGAACTGAACAGAGGATTATTATAGAATTAATATATATTTACCTCTCCTGAATAATATTATTACAGATCTGCAATACAGATTAAAGACACGATGAATTTGTTCAAATTTAACACAATACCTAGTGTTTTATTGATAACAAACTGGCGAAGATTTAGATGTCACTTCAAAATCTGTTGCAACATATTTAAATAAAATTTTACTTGAAAACGTAACATGTGGAAGAACATTGGTAAACAGTGAACTCCGCCCGTGACTCCTGTGTCCTAAATTATTGGTGTATTTTTTATTAAATGTATGTATATCATATAATATTTGTTTGTAATTTTGTAAGCAGGAGAAACAAAAAGAATAAAGAAAGAAAGAAAGAAATTAGCAATTAAGTCTGAATTGGCATTTTGGAAATTACAATGGCAAAAGAAAAAGAAAATCAAAGAACAATTACCAGAAAATGCTTTAGATGTATACAGAAAATATGACCCGAATATTTACTGAACATAAAAATAATTTTACAAATATTATGTACTCTTCCTGTTAGCGTTGCTTCTGCAGAAAGAAGTTTTTCTGCACTGAAAAGATTCAAATGGTGGCTGCGAGCCACTATGTCTCAAAAAAGTCTAACCGAGTTAGCTGTATTACATATTCATTGATATATGGATATTAATATTGACGATATTATTAAAAAGCAAAGAAAATCGTTTTTTTAATAAATTTAGGTACAAAAATCTGTTTCAAATTTTACAAAATACATTATTATGATTTTATATGTGCTATATTTATTTCGGGTGTGATATTATTTTGTTTATATTTAAAAATAATAGAATTATATTTTATTTATTTATGGAATAAAAAAATATTTTCATTTTTTCAAATTACCCTCCCTAAGCCAGTTGACTGGAAACGCCCTTGATCTATTTAACCGGTTACTAAGTTGGATAACAATAATAATTTAATTCTATTAACTGCATCCATACAGATTTAACGTGCCAATATTAAAGGATAATTAAATTAACCTAAAAATTATGGAAATGACTATGAAATTAAATGGCGCTGTTAAGATGTTATATTCAACTTCCGTCATGTATTTTGGTTGTAATGCGATGTTTTCCTAAGGAAGTTACAATACAATAAAAAGGTCAGTACGTAAACCTAAACATACGTTTTTATTGTTTGAATAAAACTAATAAACAACTACATTCATTTTAAGTCACCGTCGCGAACGCGTGTCGTTTAGGTTAGTTTTTAAGCGTTGTTTATATTAAGAGTTCACGCCGATAAAAAAAGGTTAGCACAGATAACACCACAACAGGAAACGTACAATGGTACAGATCCAGTACAACCACACCTCGCCATATAAATACCGATTATAATTGTAATCGACGATTTATAGAAATAACAATACACGTATGATATTTACTCACGTGAGCGTCAACAGCAGGAATCGAGACTTAACAATAAAACACACAAACATGCAGACCGGCAATTCGAGACGGTGTGATGTAACCAACCGGCGTAGTAGACAACTTTACGAGAACGGACATGCGCCTCGCACTCTTCGAAAAACTTCATTGATGCCGCCGCCAGTCGAGCGCCGGCGGTCCGATTATTAGCATGTGTCCCGCGGTTATAACGCAACCTGCGCACCGAACATCTTCCACGGAAGAATGCCGTTTCCCGGACGGGCCGACGAAAGAACCATCGCGTTTCTCATCCTCCTCGTCGTGCTGCCGTCGGCGGTGGACTGTCGCATCTGCGGCAGCGTCGACATCAAGAACGACCTGAACGACATGGAGCGCCTGCTGAGGAACTGCACCATCCTCACCGGCAACCTGCAGTTCAAACTCCTGGAGCGGCTGACGGCCGCCGAGTGCGCGAAATACAGTTTCCCCGAGCTGAAGGAGGTGTACGGTTTCGTGATGTTCTTCCGCGTGTACGGCCTCACCAGTCTGGGTACGTGGTTCCCGAATTTGCAAGTGATCAGAGGGTACGAGACTTTCCTCGACGTCAGCATAACATTGTTTTACGTGCCACAACTGAAGGAGGTAAATAATATACATATATTTTTATATAAACAAAAATATATATTTATCATGCAGTCCTGCTTGATGGCCACAAACAAAAACATTAAAATGAATGTTAAATAAAAAGAAATACAATTTTCAACATATTTATTAATTAATGATCTCTTTATTATTTAATTGTGAGGATTAATAATGCAACTTGAAATTTAATATATTTGTTACTGTTTTAATATTTAGCTTGCATCAAATTAAACTTTAAACTTTTCTTAATTGAATTTAATACAAAACAAAGACAAGAAATAATTTTTAAATTGAATTAAAGTAATTGTTAAAATACAGATGCAAATTCAATAAAAACAGTTAAAATTTGGATAAACATAGAATTAAAAAAAGCAATTGTTAATTTCCTAAAAATATAATAATAGTAAAAAAAAATTATTAGACAAAATGATTAAAAACCCATAGCTAAAAATTTAATACGGAAATTTATATCATTTTATCAAAAAGAAAAGAAACAATTAAAAATCAGTTAAAAGAAACGTTAAAATGAAGATAATTGTTGATTAAAAGCTTGGTTTAGAAAAAGTAGCAATTTATTAAAAATGATTATTTTTTTTATTTTGACAATATAAAAAATAAACAATTAAAATTTGTTAAGAAAATAGTAGACATATTTTTAAAATAATTGAAAACTTTTTTTATGAATATATAAATTTTTATAAAACAAATAATAATGAAATTTGGCCCATAAACCCTCCAACGACCTCTTGTATGAAATTACCCAAATCAGCCCAATATCCCAGCGTATATCAAGTCTTACCAGTAAATTTGCGAACAATCCATCTAATCGATCCCTTCTAACCATGTTTTGTATTCCTAGAAATCCAAATATCCCTTCTAAGTATCAATATCCTCCCCTCACAAATCATCAATTCATTTGTACGAATCACCATGACAGTTAAGCTAGCTAGCAAAGAACTTTTTTTGTTATTTTAAATTAAATTCAGACAGGGCAGAAAAACCACATGTCTATAGCCCAGACGGACTAACGCCACATTATTTGTCTTTGTTAAATAAATATAAATATGTAATAGTCCGAATAAAGATCATTGTTATTTTGAAATTTGGTGAATTATTGTTTTTAAATCAGGACGATAAATGCAATTCACTTTGTTGTTATCACACACGGTTTTTATAATTAGTGACCGGTTTCAACCATTACATGGTCATTTTAAAAACAACAATAACAACAATAACCCATCAAAAACAACAGTAGAATTAATATCTGAAATTGAAGATCGTAAAACTCGATCCAAAAATGTTATCATTTATAACTTGCCAGAATCCACTAAATCTAATGTTAATGAGAAAATTGATGATGATAATCTTGCCGCCAAAGATTATGTAAAGACATTATCAATGTTAATCCGATAAAATTATTTCGTATTGGTAAATTATCGAATAAACCGCGACCCATGAAAGTTGTGTTTTCCGACGAAAAAGATGCTAAACAGTTATTAGTAAAGAATAGATTACTCAAGGGTGGTATTAATATAAAATCTGATTTAACTCGTTCGCAACAGGACTATTTAAAATTTATAAAATCGGAATTAAAACGTCGCTCAGAATCTGGAGAAACAAAACTTACAATTAAATACATTCGTGGAGTCCCTACAATTGTTAACCAGAAAAACCAGAACACTCTCAACAGGCAATTACTTTTAATCTCAATTTTAACATTTACTACCAAAATACTAACGGATTAAATACCAAAACTACAACATTCTATAATAATGTATCAATAAATGATTATGATATAATTACACTAACGTGGCTTAAGGATGGAGTGTATGCTAGTGAACTATTCCCTGCAAACTATTGTGTTTTCAGGGCTGATAGGCAATTCGTAAAGGTGGGGGTGCCTTAATTGCGATAAAAAACTGTTTCAAATGTTTTCTTTTACCCATGCCTTTTGAGATTGAAAACATAGATATAATTGCAGTTGAGGTCAATGTATCCAGGAATAAAATCCATGTATCCATTATGTGCGTTTACATTCCACCTCATACTTCACTTGATATGTATAATCTGCTATTCGACATGATAGAACAAAATTTCAACTTAAATAATATCGTTCTCTTAGCTGATTTTAACTTAGCTTACTATGCAAATTTTATTTCAAATTCAGAACGTCACACCACTCTACTACCACTATTGAATTTTACCTCTGTAAATAATTTAAAACAGCACAATTTTATAAAAAAATTAAACAATTGAATTCTGGATTTCGTTTTAACATCATATTCACTAGAATGCTGCAACCTGTTTTATAAAAAATTGTATTAACTCCTAGATAAACACGTCCCTAAGCGTAAACACACAATTAATAAGAAACAATATCCTCCATGGTTTGATACAGAAATTATTGCTTTAATAAAAACCAACAACAAGTTATTTAAACGCATTCGACATAATAATCGCACACTAGAGGAATATAAATCTATCCGTCGTTTAATAAAGCAAAAAATTAAAATATGTCATCGCAATTATATTACAACTGCCGAAGAAAATATAAATAACGACCCAAATTTATTTTGGAGCTTTATTAACAAAAATAAGCAGCAATCACGTATACCAGGATGCATGAAATAACGTGATAAAGTTCTTGAGACGGCGAAGGACATTGTTGAAGGTTTTGCCACACAATTCAAGAATTATTATCTGCCTCAAAGTGATAGCGATGACGTCAATCCACAGCTACAACAACAGGCCCTAGGAAACTTCCGTGTGGACGAAGAACATGTGCTTCGTAGCTTGCGCCAATTGCGACCTAAACTTACCATGGGTCCAGACTATATTCCTGCTTTTATCCTAAAAGACTGTACAATGTTTTTCGTTCGGCCGTTAACTCATCTATTTAATTTAATTTTATCTAGTGGCCTCTTTCTTGATTGCTGGAAAATAACACGCATCTGTCCTGTCTTAAAAAAGGTGATAAATGCAACATAGAGAATTACCGACCTATTGCCCTAATATCAAATTTTAGTAAAATATTCGAATCAATACTATCTGATCATATTTACTACAAAGTAAATAACTTGCTCAATACAAGACAACGTGGCTTTATGAAAAAGCGATCAACACAAACAAATTTAATCAATTTCACCCAATTTATTTCTGATCATATGGATCGTTGTAAGCAGGTTGACTTAATATACACAGACATGAGCAAAGTATTCGATCGGATATCCAATAATTTATTAATCAAATTACTGCTTGAATTTGATATTAGTGGCAATATAGTATCTGTACTCTAATCTTACCTATCCAACAGAACCCAGTTTGTATCATATATGGGAGTCAAATCTAATACTTATATAGCCAGCAGTGGTGTCCCTCAGGGGTCAAATCTTGGTCCACTGATGTTCCTAATATTCATAAACAATGTGTGTAAAGTATTGGATTGCGAATCCCTCATATATGCCGATGATGTTAAACTATATTCAGTAATAAATAACCTTGAAGACACCAAAAAACTACAAAATAATTTAACAAAATTAAGCAGATGGTGTACTTCAAATAGTATTAACATTAATACTTCTAAGTGTAACGTCATGTCATATACCTGTTCAAATGCTCCAATTTTGAATAATTATGTTTTAAACAATAATTCTATCAAACATTTAACATGCATGTTGAGAAAATATCATTATATTGTTATCGAACTCTGGGTTTTATTATTAAAAATAGTCGTGAGTTTCAGTCAGTAAATACCGTCCTTAAATTATATCAGTCGCTAATTCTATCTAAAATTACACACTGTGCAACTGTTTTTTTTTGTATTTTGTGTATTGATACTATCATTAAGTTCTATTGTATTACTATTTTAGTTATATATTGTATTTTTTTTTCTCTGTAACTAGGCATAATAGCTGCTGCGAAAAAATAAACTTATTATAAAGTGAATTTCATTTATCATCATGTTTTTAAAAAATGTATCACAAAGTAATGGCTTCAAGCATCAACTATGTTTTTAAATCACAAATGTTTCAAAAAATTAAACCCTCCAATCAGCATGCACAATGCATGTCCACTATATTCCATGCTTGAAAATTAAAAATTATAAAAAGGGAATTTTTCATTCTTCAAATTAAATAGTAAATTTGTCACAATGTTTTATTTAGTCTATAAAATAGTTGCAAAGGTTTTCTTTTTTCCCGCAGGGAATATAATGGACGAGAAATGCGAATGTTTTACTGGTTGCAGGGTGGTATAGGTGCCACCCACCCACCCTACATATGCAATGAAACTTTAACTACAAACACTGTTTTGCTTTTAAAGAAAAAACACGAAAAAGGGATTTTGTAACTTAAATTTTACTACATATGTAGGGTGGGTGGGAGGCACCTATCCCACCCTCCAACCAGTAAAACATTCGCAATTTACGTACATTTTGTTCCGTATATGGAAAAAATATATAAAAAGATAAATGCGTTATTCATCGAATTCATTGTAAATTTTATTTATAATTTTCTATATTTGTTCTATAAAATAGTTGAGAATGTGTTACTGATTGGAGGGAGGGATAGGCGCCACCCACCCACCCTACATATGCAGAAAAAGTTAAGTTACAAACACCCTTTTTCGTATTTTCCCTTAAAACCAAAACAGTTTTTGTACTTAAAGTTTCAATGCATATGTAGGGCGGGTGGGTGGCACCTATCCCACCCTCCAATCAGTAAAACATTCACAATGCATGTCCACTATATTCCATGCTTGAAAATTCAAAATTATGAAAAGGGAATTTTTCATTCTTCAAATTAAATAGTAAATTTGTTACAATTTATTATTTAGTCTATAAAATAGTTGCAAAGGTTTTCTTCTTCCACGCAGGGAATATAATGTACGAGAATTGCGAATGTTTTACTGATTGCAGGGTGGGATATGTGACACCCACCCACCCTACATATGCAATGAAACTTTAACTACAAACACTGTTTTGGTTTTAAAGAAAAAACACGAAAAAGGGATTTTGTAACTTAAATTTTACTACATATGTAGGGTGGGTGGGTGGCACCTATCCTCTTTATTAATTGTAAATTTTATTTATAATTTTCTATTTATTGTAAAAAATAGTTGACAATGTTTTACTGATTGGAGGGTGGGATAGATTAAACATTTACGAGTTTTAAAAATGTATTTCTAACTTTGATATAAATTAGTTAAAATTTGTCAAACAAAAACAATTAAAATTTGCAAAAATAGTTCATTTTTGAAGTTAGTACATTCTTTAAAAAAGGTATTCAATATTAAATGGTGAGACGTAAAAATTATAAATACGATAATAAAACAGTTTGTAATCACTTTCTTCGCTATGCTTTTTCTTTTTGTTAAATGTATGTTTACCACAGCTATTGATAATGTTTACTCGATAAATGAAATGTACATTTAGCAAAAATAAAATAAACACTGAAGAAAATGATTACAGAGTATTTTATTATCCAAAAAATGAATTGATAATTTCCAAGGAATAAAACTTATTTTGGATAATAAAACACTCTGTAATTACTTTCTTCGCTGTTTATTTTATCTTTGTTAAATGTACGTTTATCACAGCTATTGATAATGTTTACTTAATAAACGAAATGTACATTTAGCAAAAATAAAATACAGATCGAAAAAAGTAAATAGGGTTTTGTTAACCTAAAATTTAATTGATAATTTCCAACGAGAGTTAAAAATTAAAAGTTTTTACTCTCGTTGGAAATTATCAATTAAATTTTAGGATAATAAAACACTATTTACTTTTTTCAATCTCTATTTTATAAATGAAAAACAAAGTAGAAATGTTTCTAAAATAAAACAATTATTTAAAAAAATGTCTAAACTAAATTTGATCAATAAAAACACAAGAAATTTATATTTAAAATTAATCGAGAAACTTTTTAAATATTGCTTAAATATCGTGGAAATAATTCGTTTCTCAAAATATAGAAATAAAAAATTTCTCAAATAATAAATTATATTATTTTAAATAGCAGAGCTGAAAGTTAAATAAAAAAATTGATTTTTAAATAATAAACTAACACACTATGTATTTATCACTAAACATTATGTAATATATTACAAAAACACGATTTAAGTTTCGCCTTTTTAATGTCATTCATTATCAATGAAAATAATTAAATTTAATTATTACTTTTATTATCAATTAAGTTTTATTAACAAAAAAACCTGTTAGAATAATTGCTTTCTTAAAATTTTAACTAAGAACAAAAAAACAGTTAGAAAATAGCTTTACATTGACATTTACTAACAATTCAAATTCAAGAAATTGAATAATAGTTGACAAGCTTTAGATAATTAAAATTTTCTTTAGGAATATAGAAATTTATCTAAAAGATTATGAAATTTAGTATGAAACAATATTATTTAAAAATTCTACCGTAAAAAAATAATTCCATTAAAAAACATTTAAGAACTTTTAAAATATATTTTCTAATTTGCTTTAAATCTAAAAAGGAAGAGGAAAGAAAATTAATTAGTAACAGTATTTCTAAAAAATAAAAATAAAAATTCCGAATAATTATTTGTAACTTTTTTAAGAACACTTAATAACTTAAATTAATTAAAATTTTACAAAAACAAAAAAAAAAGTTTGTTCAAATCGATTTGACTAGATAATAATTTTTTTTTAAATCAATTATATCTTAATAAAATATATAAGTCCTTTACGTTGTAGAAAATTCACTAATAAATAGAAAAAACACGAAAATATTTTCGTAAAATCTACAACAAATGAGTCTTATTAAGACTACAAGAACAAATCACTTTTGAAACAACTACTTCTCTAGCTAATACTTCGACAGACATTGAATAATACAAAAGTAATTTGCGTGTTACAAAATAGCAAGGCTATCAAAGCAACACTAATTTGAACGTATTTCTTTCTGTAACATGAACTAAAAATGATTGAATGTACGTTAAAATAGTTTGTGAGTGTCTATACTATAGTAATTTGGAACAAGAATATATCTTCTTAAGGGGAGGTTCTCATGTAACTGCCCAAAAAATGCCCAAAGTTTGGAATTATTTTCTGGGCTGGTAAAAGTACATATACAAAAACGGGTTGGAACATCAGAATACTAGTACATTTATCTTTATTCTGGACAATTTTGGTAAAAAAACGAAATGGCAACCCTGATGAATATTTACAATGGACCATGTCAGCGCGAAATCGATAGATGGTGTGCATCGCTGCGCCTCTGGAACGATCTATAACTAAAAAAGGAGAGCAATGTCATAAAGTCAACTAAATTATTGGGATACTGAACCTATAAAACTTGAAAATAACTGAAAATTTGACTATTTGGCACCATCTTAAACTTTTAGGTCGATTTCCAGCATATTTTTTCCACTTTAGAGGCGCATAAAAAATAGTTTTAAAAACTATTTGTACATTTTATAGGTTCAGTATCCCAAAAAAAGGTTTCTAATCTATTGGCGAAAACTAGAAGATTGTTCATTGAACCGTTCTCAAATTAGGCGTGCACACCGTTTTGAAAAATTGTGTTTCGAGAAAAACGCGTTTAAAGTTTTGGCAACAGTTTCGATCGAATATTAGTGCAAAAATGTCAATTTTTCTAACTATGACATGATATAATAGGATTTGGACCCCGCTGAATACGAATCTGAAGTCAGTTTTTCAAAATTCCAAATGGCTGATCCAATATGGCGGATCAAAAAAAAAATCATTGTCAATTTCATTAAAAATTAGGACATAACGGGTTTCGAGATATTTGAAGATGGATTTATGGTACTTTGTAATAAAATAAAAAAAAAACAAAATGGTTAATTCAATATGGCGGACCAAAATACTATATTTCACTTATTTCGAGCGAAATTTTTTGTTTTTTACTATATTTGATAACTCACAATTAGTCGGCGATGCCAGGGCTGTATAGTACGCCTTCTTCCAAGTCAAATTTCTCCTGCTGGGCGATTGCTCGATTTTTTTTCTCCAGATGAGCCATCCTTACGTACATGCAAACCTTCCGTTCGGCGGCCTGCAGACGTTGCTCGTTGGCAGCTCGGGCGAAATGGACGGCTCCCAGTCCAACAGCAACTCCCATCGCGTTCAATATCTTCAACAAAGACGAAGTGCCTTCATTGAATAAATTTGCAGATAGAGCAGTGACACTGTTGATGGTTTCAGTAGACGAATGTAAATGTTTCGGGGCAATTCTCCAAACACAGGCGTTGAAACATTCGTTGCAGTTCTGGGTGTTTCCTCCGAGGCAGCGGCGGAGCAAATCATCCCCGGAAAGAGCCTCGTAGACGGGTTTATGGCATCTTGAACGGCCCTCTGAAGAGGGTGGTCATGCGTGAATGAATCCAATTCGCCTTTCGCCTCCGCCACACGCCACTTGCACCAGCTGTTGACACCTTCTGGACACTTTGCATGCTGCGGAACCTCATTGGTGGAGCACTTGTGGAGGAATGTAGCCCAGACAGCATCCTTCATCTTCGCTGCAGAGTCGGGGTTTCTTCGAATCGCCAGTCAGTTTGTCCGTCAGCTTACCCGCGCCTTTTCCTCCGAGTCCCCTGGTTGCTTTCTTCGCCGCTCGCATTCGGCTGCCCATTCTTTTCTGGACGTGGCCCACGCACTCCTTCTTCTGCACAGTGATGTATTGCCGGGAGAAAAGTTAAAACAATGGCTCGTAGAAACTTTTCTTATGCGCGGATCAAAAGTCCTTTTCTCATATTATAGTAGACACTTTTACCTTTCAAAAAATGGAAAGAAACTCAATTTTTCAAAAATTTTGCATGAGAACCTCCCTTTAAATTATCTTTGAAAAATCAAAAAAAAAGTAATTATTAGCAATTTTTAATTGTTTCTATTTTTACCAAAAAAACAACCAATTATTAGAAAATATAAATGAATAATAGACCTGAAACAGTTCCTATAAATAAATGAGAATTTTTAAGAAAAGAAAAGAACAACTGAAAACCTTTCAACAAAAAAAAATTATTAAAAATTTGCTCAAAAAACAATTGAATTTACGATAATAAAACACTTTGTAATCACCTTATTCACTGCGTAATTTATGTTTGCTAAATTTACATTTCGTTTACCAAGTAAATATGATCAATAGCTGTACAAAACTTTGTAAACGAAATGTGTATTTAGCAAAGTAAAATACACAGTGAAGAAAGTAATTATAAAGTGTTTCATTATAATTTGCGATTAAATATTTTAAACGGTGGCGCATTCAGTTACGGCCCCGAACGATGTGCAGCAACGTTGGTTCGGGTCAGTAGTTGGATAGGTGACCGGTACCATTCACCATTGGGATACAATTAATGGTGCTTTAGATTGACGGGGGGCAATCCTTTAAAGTAACAAGCTCATTTACACACACACAAGTACACAAATCACACGGCGGAAGGAACACGTGGTCGATAGCCAAACACTACTGCTACTACTACTATTTAAATGTTGAATTTAAAAAATAAACTAAAATAAAAAAATTTCAAATAAGAAAAACATTTAAATTCTCGAATAGTAAAAAAATTTGGACTCCTCGAACATCGCTCTACATCCTTCCCTCTTATAATTCTAACTTCAAACAATCCACATCGATTTTTACATCGAAGGTAAAAATCTTCCACTGTTTTTCTTGATGTACAGTTTTATTCGGTATGACATCAGGGCCTGCTATTTAAGCGCAGCTCATTGAAAATTCCCTCCCATTTTATCAACCTCCTTGACAATATTTTCTTGATAGATCCTTACAAACTAAAATTCGTAACACACTCTCCACCTCATTCCTTCCCCAACAAGTCCTGCCCTAAGGCTCCCCACTTTCTTCTCTCCTCTATAATATATATGTACACTATATCTATAATTATAATCTACAATTCGTGAACTAACTCATATGCTCTTTTATACGTCCACGATACAGGCCTTATAACCTCACTTTACTTACAGTCTTCAGCTGACTCCAATTGATCGAAAGCATGGAACTATAGTTCGCAAAATGAAGAAATTCAATTAACTTCTACAAAGCACAATTCCTAATTCCATTTCACTGACAGAACACCTCTCCTTTCAAAATCAACGTTAATAACGAAATTATTTCCCTAAGTAGAACATGCAAATACGTTGCCATTTCCTTCGATCATAAATTTATCTTTGTAACGCATACCCAAATCCTAAAAATAATAAATAAAAAACAGAGCAAGGCATTTCAGTAATCTCACTTTTAAACAGTAAGGAATTTCAACTCCTATCGCAGTGCACATATATAAAATAATGTGTCGACCTCTGTTGGAATATGCTTCTATCCTCTTCCACAATCTATGCCCTAAGTGCTTAAACAATATCCAAGTAGTGGAGGGAAGACTCTTCAAAATAAGACATCTCCTTAATCGTTATAAAGTGGTTTCAATGCACCCCTTTACCAAAAAACTAATATTACTCCCATCTAAGAAAGAATACTTGAGTTATAACACAAATTCGCCTACAATTCCAATATCTTAGACTCAATTAACCCTATATATATATTTCTCTGAACACCAACATAATCCCAAAAATTAAATTTCCCACTAGCACGATTCATCAATTCATAACATCGCTACAGAATGACACTTCTGATCAACAATGACATAATTCCATAACATTACTAAACAATGGCCCTTCTGACGATTTCGACGAACAATGACAGCACAAAGTGTCAGTTTAATCAGACAAAGTTTTTTTAAGATTTCATTTTCTCTAAAAACAGGCTGAAAATGGTCGATAGCCAATTCACGGACTTAAAGTTAAAGTTATATATTATGTATTATATTATTAATTTGTACATTCTCAATTTTACTAAAAAAGAAAAATCAGAATAAATATCTAATTATCCCCCTACTTTAAAAAATCTCCAAGTGGGTGAACGATCAGCCCTAAGAATATTAACAAAAATTAGGCATCCTAACAATCCCCTCTACAATCCCTCTAACACCCTACTATACGAAAAAACACAGGTAATCCCAATAGAACAACGACTCGTACACCTAGCAGCCAAATTTGCCACTAATCCCCACATTCGTGACGTCCTAAATCATCTCTGTATTCCTCGTAATCCTAATACACCTCCTAAATCCAAACACCCTAGCACCACCATTTATCAATACATTTCATCTTTTCATCTTGATTCATAAGACTGACAACGACATTCACTGACGAACGAAAACGGGCTGAAAGACCACCGGTCGATAGCCATGACACGGAAGAAGACAACAACAGAATTTATTTTATTTTATTTTATTTTATTGTATACATTACATGTATTATTTCCTTCTGTGAATAAAGATGTTTAGTAGTAGTATCTAATTATTTTTCTAAAAATTGTAAATTTTATCAAAAACAGAAGAAATTGGAAATCAGTTTTTAAAATAACTGAAAAATAACATCTACTAAGGAAACAATAAAAAAGAAGTTTTTAAAATACACTTTTTTTTAAAATAAAAACGACTTAGAAATTAATAAAAAATAATTGACAATTTTCAAGAGAAGAAAATAATAAAATAACGTCTAAAAATAATTGATATGTTTCTTAAAAATCATGTCTAAGCTAATATTTACTAAGAACACGCAGTTAAAAACATTAAAATAAAATATAACAATTGAATTTTTATCGGAAACTAAAAATATACATTAAAAAGATATTGAAATATGTATTTTAAACAAAATAATCGAATTTGATTTGAAAAGAAACACTTTTAAAATATGTCTTATTTTGATTTAAATCAGTTTAATTTTTAAGAAAATTTGATTAAAAACATACCAGACAAAACAATGGAAAAAAATTCCTAAAATAAATTTTGGAAAAATCGTTGAAATTTTACAAAAAAAAAAACAAAAGAGAAACAATTGAAAATCAGTTTAAAAATATCTGAAACAACCATTTACTAACGAACAACAACAACAAGTAAAGAACGATTCAAATAGAAAACTAATAATTTAAAAAAATACATATTAAAAAAATATATCACTTGAAACGTATAATAAATAATTAATTGAGAATTTCCAAGAAAAGAAAAACTTAAAATGAATTGATCTTTTCTTTCTAAAAACACATGTCTAAAGCAGTTAAAGTCATTTAAATTAGAAAATGAATTTTAGTAAATATATTATATATATAAAAAATTTAGTAAATATATATATATATATATATATATATATATATATATATATACATTAAAATTTTCCTATGGACATAGAAACGTTCCTAATATAATATTGAAATTTGATTGAAATTTTTAAAGATATTAAAAAATTAAACAATATACAGGGTGAGTTTTTTTAATGTTCTCTATGGGGATGATTTCGGAAACTATAAGAGATAGAAAAACGGTTAAATGGAGAAAGAAGTATAGATTTACGAGACGAATAAAATTCCAATTTCAAAGTTTTCAAAAAAGTCAAGGGTAACTAGATATTTTGAAAAAGTAAAAAGTGTCAATTTTTTCAAATAAATAATTCTCGGTTATTATAACAGATAGAAAAAAAAACTGTAAAAGACAAAGTTGTAGATAATTTTATGCAGATTAATAAAATATATTTAGAAATTTATCGCCATTATTTCTCGAGATATGACGCAAACTTAATTTTAGTTGGCTATGGCCTCATTCCATAGATTATTTATATATTATTATAGTTTCCGAGATACCCATAGAGAACATCTAAAAACTCACCTTGTATTACTGATTTAGAAAATGCCAAAAAGAATAATGGAAAATCAATTCGAAATTCTAAAAATGAAAAAAATTTAAAACGGTTTCTAAAAAATAATTGAAAATTTACAAAAAAGAAAGAAACTAAAAATTATTTAGCAGTAGGAAAAAATAGTAATTTATCCAAAAAATAAATGAAATTAAAAAAAATGTTTACATAGTTTGTATAGTTGAAAGTATACAAAAAGAAACAAACAATAATGTTTCAGAATTTTTAAAAACATTTATTTTCCATGTATAAGTACAATAACAAAAACAAAAGAAGTTAAGATTGTATAAACAAAAAAATGGCAAAGCAATTGACATTTACCTATAATATATAGTTAAAATCTTAGCTTCTTTAAAGCCACTTAAAATTTATATAAAAAAAAAACATTTTACTTTCACAAATAATTTACATTTGCTTAAGAACAACAATTAAAATTTCAAAAATAGCAATTGCTAAATTTAAGAAGAAATAAAAGGATTTCTTAAAATTAATACTAGGAAACAAATGATAAAAAAAATTAAATTTTTGTTTCAAGAATGTTGAACAAAATAAATAATGTTGTCAACATAAATTTATAACAATTGCAAAACAACAATTGATTTACAATAAAAACAGTTGGAAATCACATAAATAAAAAAATGGCCCCCACAAACACTATTCATCAATTCATTAGATCGCATCATCCGGACAGTTAAATTCAACTAGCTTCAATTTCTTTACATATTTTTATTCATTTAAGACAGGGCAGAAAGACTTTCGGTCTATAGCCCAGTATATAAGTATTATTGTAAATATTTGTTACTGGAATAAAGATGTTGTATATATAAAAAAATGGCAAATAAATAAATTTATAACAATTGCAAAATAACAATTGATTTACAATAAAAACAGTTGGAAATCACATAAATAAAAAAATGGCAAATAAATAAATTTATAACAATTGCAAACTGACAATTGATTTACAACAAAAACAGTTAGAAATCACATAAATAAAAAATAGTAAAACAATTGACATTTACTTATAGAAATAGTTAAAATAGTCAAGTTTTCTTAAGCCAGTTGAAATTCAATTTATTGCAATAAAGAATTTATAAACTTTTTCAATATTTTAAAAATAGATCAAATTAAAAACAATTACTGTTGAAAAATTTTAAAAGAAATTCAAGGTTTGTTTTAAGAATAGTAGAAAACAAATATTTAAAAACATTGAAATTTAGTTTAAAAAAACGTAAAATTATTACAAATATCGTTGCCAAAATAAATTTGTAACTGTTGCTAAAAATAACAATTGATATTTACCGAACACAAAAAAAATAAACGAGGGGCTTTTAATTTAACATAAATGAAATTTAAAAAAAACTGTTAAAATTTTTAAAAACAAGTATTAAAAAGAGTAAAACTACGTAGTTTAAAATATACAGTTGTTTTTATGTATAATTAAACTATTTAGTTTTACTCTTTTTAATATTTTTGTTTTGTTTTTAAAAAAAAAACTGTTTTTGGAAAAATTTTAACCGTTTTTTTCCACCTTTTTAGCTGGAGTTTTTACAAGTGCAGAAATGCTCATAAAGAAAAATTATTTTTTTCATTATTAATTATCATGATTAATATTGCACTCAACTTTCAATATTTAATTTGTATATTTTACCACTTTGTTTTTCAATTGAAAAACAACAATTGCTTTAGAAACATTAAAATTTTACAACAAGTTGTTAATAAAGGAATGCTAGAAATTGACTCAAAAGAGAATTTTATTGTTTGAGTTTAATTGAAAATAAAACTAATATTTTAATTTTCTACAACGAACTACAGGACTTTAATACATTTTATTAGAAAATACTTCTACTTTTAAAATTTAAAAACAATGGGATCACAATTTTTAAGTTTCATATAATTTTAATTGTCTTCTGAGACGACATTTAACTGTTCTGGCACTTTGTCAGTTTCAACTCTTTGTTAAATAATCATCAATTGTATATAATTTTTAATCTTTTTATAATCATTTTTTATTTATTTCATTCCTCATTTCATTTCACCCGCCATTATCCATTTGTCAATTCTTTTGTTTATAAATATGTAATATATTTTATTGATTTCTAGAGTGACTTAATTAATTTAGCGCTTTTTATAATTTCAAATATAATAAACATGGTGGTAGAAACTCTTACTAAATGCTCGTTCATTCTAATAGGAAAAAAGACACTTTTCAGATATGTGATGTAATTATTGTAATTAAATAATTCAATTTATGTAAATCATTTTCAAAATTTAAATCTTTTCGTTTAACAAGCTTGTATCAATTGTCAGTTTTTAATTGGAGTAATTGTGGAGGCGTTTACTTTGTGGTACGTCTTGGAACGATTGAAACATTTAAAGTCAAGACTAACCCGGGAATTCCCCTACTTAACGACCAGATTGATGTAATGTATACTCCACTGTTTAACGAAAATAATGAAGTACAATGCGTCCGCCATAAATTTGGACGAGTTAATCCCACTCTGATTTAGTTGGTTGCCGGTCGTCGAAGACGCCGACGAAGTTTCACATGTGCGATCTTGTAGAGCAAAACAATCAATTAATCTTAGGTGCTGGAAATGCGAATATTCCCAGAATTGTATCAATATTTGCAGAGGCGTTCTGTAAGGATAACTAGGACGTGTTGAAACCGGTGGGTGTTAGGGTACTGAGAATAATTGCAAAGTAATAAGTATTTCAGGGAATTCTGGTGGCATTAAGGCCCGAAGAGCAGCAGGATCTTCACGTAGCTTTGCATACACCACCTACTTGTTAGCAAACTATATACACATATTATATCATTTAAAGTTCGTAATTTTAAAACGCCTAATGATTAACAGTTAGTCGAAATTAATGTGTAATTTTAAATAAAGTGGTAAAACAAAGTCATCGTGTCTCCTTAATTTGAATTTTTTACATTGGTCTATTATAATTGCTTTCATGTTAGTAATAGTAATTAAGATTAAAATATTTATTGATTGGAGTACAAATTAAAAAAAATTACTATTAATCACTCTGGACAACTTCTGCACTCTATTCAGTAGGTCACCCTGCTTTGGTCGATTTGTTACTATAATCTCGATCGATCTTGCAGTGTCCAGTGATAATTATTGATCAATAAAATCTTTAATAACTTCAAATGCCACGGCCATATACTGTAAAGTAAGTGATATCTATGACTAAAGGAGTTGAGTGTAAGCCAAAATTCAAATCTCACGAACGTAATATCTACAATGTGGATGAAGAAGGTAGTCTTTTCTCAGTATTTCTTCGACTTCAACTAAATTAGTGAAGGAATCTTCATCTAACAATTGTACAAAAGGTAAGGACTACCTTTTCAGAAAAAAAAATGCTCTGAATGGAACACCTCAAGAATTTTAGAATCTTTAATAACCCTGATCTATTCTTAGGTAAGCTGATAGTGTATTCATAAACAGTGGTGATGGTATCTAAGAACATGGTGACGACTGTTTTAAAATCCCTAATTGACATGCTGTAGACATCTTGGTATACCCCCAGGCGATTTCTGAATATCATATGGACTATAATGTCCAATCATTGGTTCAGTGAGATGATTTTGACGTAGACTTGCCTGAAGGTAGTATCTGCATTATCTTTGTCGCGGAACAAGTACTCATAGAATCATATTTGCCAAATAAAATGTTTTTTGTTGGAACAGGTGCAATTAGGCAGGCCTCATTGTCCAAATATTTTTATAGTTGTAGTCCAGAAGTGATACCTATGACTAGGAGTTGAGTGTAAGCCAAAATTCTCATTTCATGAACGTAAATATTTATAATGTGGATGAAGAAGGTAGTCTTTTCTCAGTACTTTTTCATCTAATAATTGTTTCAAAAAAAGGCTCTAAATGGAACACCTCAAGAATTTCAGAATCTTTAATAACCCTGATCTATTCTTAGGTAAGCTGATAGTGTATACATAAACAGTGGTGATGGTATCTAAGAACATGGTGACAGGTGTTTTCAAAATCCCTAATTGACATGCTGTAGACATCTTCTACCTTTAGGCGATTCCTGAATATCATATGGACTATAATGTCCAATCATTGGCTCAGTGAGATGGTTTTGACGTAGACTTGCCTGAAGATAGTACCTGCATTATCTTTGTCGCGGAATAAGTACTTTGCACTTAGTGCAAAATAGTTTAGATTTAAAAAAAATGTGTTTCTGATATATGTATTATTTTAATTTTATTGGAACTACTCCAATTTTATTTTCTATATGTATGTTGCTGTATGAAATGGCCGCCGTTAAATAAATTATTATTATAAGTAGTCATGAAACCATATTTGCCAAATAAGATAATTTTTGTTTGGAGCAGGTTCAATTATCCAAATGTTTTTACTTTCCCTATATAGTATATATAGGGGAAGTATTGTTTTCGTGCGAGAAAATGTCTGTGGGCGCTGTATCTCAAAAACGAATGATCCGATTGACATGAAACTTTAAACTTAAGGTTTTATCGATAAAAACTGGAACTGAAAAGCTTTTGGTGAATATTCAAAAACCGGAAGTGGATGTTTACTCGAGGCCGTTTTTGTTTTTACGTGATATTTTTCTAAATATGAAAGATTTTTAAAAACGGTTCAAACAAAAGTTAAAGAGAATGAAAAACTGAATAAATTTTATTCGAATATATTTTTCATAAAATCCTTAACTTTCGAGAAAAAAAGTAAAAATTGAGAAATTTTGAGATTTTTTTGAAAAATATTACATAACTTTTCAAACAAAGATTAAAGGAAATGAGAAACTGAATAAGTTTTATTGAGACATGTTTTTCGTAAAATTTTTAATTTGTGAGAAAAAAATATAACTAGAATTTTTCAGAAAACATTTTAAATTTTAAAAGATTCTTGAAATTTCAGAAATTCCTCCTCCACACTTTTAGTTTTTATTGCAACTTCCTTTCCAAAGAATTTTAATCGAGAATTCTACAAATTTTTACAAGTTTAGCAAAGATTTTATTAAAGTTTCAAAATTTTCAGAAAGTCATTATTTATATATATTTATAGAAATTTCTTCGTGGTTTTTGTAGAATATTTTGTTCAACTTTTTCTATAATTTTCTCAGATGATTCATACTTTTAGTTTTTTTTTTTACATTGATTTTATTTTAGATTTATAAAAAAAAATGAGGATCCTCGAAGTGTACAGTAATTTCTTTTTCTTATCTAATAAATAAATAGATATTTCCAGAATTTTTAGCAAAGATTTTATTCGAAAGTTCTAGATTTTTCAGAAAGTTCTTTCAAGATTTTGTTTAACTTTACAATTCATTAGGAAATTTTTTTCTAAATTTTTAGAACTTACTTAGAGGCTTCTGGAAGTTTCAGGAATTTCTTCTCCGTATTTTCAGTTTTTTGCATCTTCCTTTCCAAAGAATTTTGATCGAGGATTCTAGAATTTTTCACAAGTTTTTCTTGTAGATTTCTAGAACATATTTGGAGGATTCTAAAAGTGTACAGTAATTTCTTCTTCATATTTCCAGAATTTTTAGCAAAGGTCTTATTCGTAAGTTTTTTTAGAAAGTTTTATTTTAGGCTGTTTCCAGTAATTTCTCTTCCAGATATTAATATTTTCTTATAAATAGCAAAGATATCCTTCAGGGCTCAAAAATTTAAAAAAAATATTTTAGAGAACTTTAGACTTTTTTCGAGAGTTTCCAGTAACTTTTATTCAGATTTGGAGGCTATAGAAAATCTGTTCCTAGAAATCTAGACTCTTTTCTCCAAATATCTAGATTGTTTTTTTTTAAAGCTGTCTTTTAAATTAAAAAAAAAATTCTAGAAATATATATTTTTGTAGATTTCAAAAAAATTCCAGTAAATTGCAAAGATTTAAATGAAGCCTTTTTTTGAAAACTTGTTTTTAAAAATCTAGACTTTTTTTCGAGAGTTCAGGAAATTTCTAGTAATTTCTTCTCCACACTTTTTCAACTTGTCTTCTAAATCGCAAAGATTTTCTTTTAGAATTTTCTTCTAGAAATCTAGATTATTTTCTCGAGGGTTCAGGAAATTTCTAGCAATTTATTATCTAGAGTTTAAGAGTTTTTTTGAATCTCGTCATTTAAATTGCAAAGATATTCTATGAGGCATTAGGATTTTCTAGATTTTTTTCTTCTTCTAAAAGTAAGAGTTTAGAAAATGTCCAATAATTTCTTCCCAAAATAAAATTTTGTTTTCAACTTTTCTTATAAATAGCGAAGATTTTTTTCAGGCTCTAAATGTTTTTTAATTCGTCTACTTTTCGAGAATTCAGGTAAATTTCAGCAATTGCTTCTCTAAAATACAACATTTTGTTTCAACTAGAGGCTATAAACGTTCTAAATTGCGGAATCTTTCTTGGAGGGTCTAGATTTTTTTAGAAAAATTTCCCCTAGAAATCTTTTCTTATTTTCGAGAAAGTTTAAAAGATTTTTTAGTAATTTCTCTTCCCGATTTCAAGCTATTTTTTTAACTGGTCTTCTAAATTTCTAGGAGGCTCTAGATTTTTTAGAAAATTTTCATTTAGAAATCTAGACTTTTTTCAAAAGGTTCAGGAAATTTCCAGATATTTTTCCTCCAGATTTCAAGGTTATCTTCTTATCTTCTACTTTTTAGAAAATTTGTTTGTAGAAATCTAGATTTTTCTTGAGGGTTCAGGAATTTTCAGTAATTTCTCTTTTTTTTGAGGCCCTAGATTTTTAGGAATTTTTTTTCTAAAATCTAGACTCACTTTTTTAAGAATTCAAGAAATTTCCACTAATTTCTTCTATAGGTTTGAAGATTTTTAATTCAACCCGCTTTCTAAATTGTGAAGATTTTATTGAAATCTCTAAAATTAAAATTAAATGTTTAGAAATACTTTCTTTTGCAAAAATTTAAAAAAATTATAATAAGTCCTTCTTTCACTAAATTGAAAAATTCAATATATTTTAACCACAAAAAATTGTAAGTAAGTATGGATTACCACGTAGAAACGGTCGCAGCCATTCTCTTTATCAAAAATTTTTACTTTGTCAATTTTCTTTTATTCAAATTTCGTAATTCAAGTTATTGCAAACCGCGAGGAGATCAGTAATTAAAGTTAATATGTATATGTAGGGTGGGTGGGTGGCCTCTAACCCACCCTCCAATCAGTAAATCATAAGCGAGGGTTTTAATTCAAAGTTGTAAAACCTAAATAAACATAATATTATTGCAAAATTTAAGAAATTTTGAAAAATAAGACATAACTTTTCAAAAGTTAAACAGAATGAAAAACTGAAAAAGTTTTATTGAAACATTTTTTTTGATCTTAATTTAAAAATTTTGATTTGTTTTGCTTAGTGCTAATAAACTATAGGAGAGCTAAATGAAATTTATATAACAAGTAAATATAAATAATTCAAAATTGAGCAAATAATTAAGAATAACCTCATAGTTTTCAAGAAAAATATAGGGAAAGTATTATAATGGCCACATCTTCCGTAAAGTACCTCGGAATAACCATAGATCCAAAAATCAATTTTAAAAAACACACTGCTACAACGAAAAACAAAATTACCACCAGGGCAAAACATTTTAGATGCTTAACGTATAAAAATAATGGTATTACTACTAAAACTGCAGTAAAAATATATAAAATGATTTGCCGCCCATTACTGGACTATGGTTGTGTCCTCTATTCCAATCCCACCAATCCAACCTCCCGTAATATTCAAGTTAGCGAGCGAGCATCCCTTCGTACCCTAACAAAACTCCGTCATCCTCTCAATCCTTTATATAATCCTTCTAATCAGCTCCTTTATGATACTACCTCAGTTATTCCCATCCAAGAACGCCTTCGATTCCTATCAGAAAAATTCTCCAAAAATCCTTCCAACTTTCACATATTATCCCTATACTGTATTCCTAGAAACCCAAATCTAATCCCTAAATTTAAAAACCCACATTCTACCATTTTTGACTTCATTTCATCATTTCATGCATCTACTCATTAAAGACTGACGCCATATGACTGGACAAATCAAGGCAGAAAGACCTCTGGTCGATAGCCATTTGACATATTAACATACTAACACCTCATCAATTATTTATTATTTAAATGTTAAATTTTATTGTACATATTTGTCAATAAAGATGTATATATATATATCCAGAATTATACAAATTTTATATTTGCAGAAATATAAACTAGATATTTTAGGATTCAACCTATTGGTGGTATTGTTATAGCTACAGATTAAGTCGACGTAAAATTATCATTAGGTAAAAATTTGTTCTTGAGACATCAATTCTACGTGCAATATTTCTATTGTCGCTATTTGCACATTTTAAAGTTGCTGTAAATTTTAGTGTGGCCTTCAGCTTTTGAGTATTATTTTGTACCATGGATTCATCTGCTATTTTGGTCAGTAGATTGGATGTAAGGTTGCAGTATTTTGTAAATTTATCTAGAGTTTTGAATAAATATCTTGGCTGCTATTATCATGCACTTTCTTAATTCTAGATCATCACAATTCTTGAAACTTGGCTCAGAATAATTCGTTTAGCTTTCATTACTAAGTCAAGATTATAGCCAGTGTATCACTTTTTATTACCTCAATAATTGATTTATATGGCTCTTTAATCTTGCTAAATATGCTTTTAATGTTGTAAATCTACATAAAAAATCATTATAGCTTTAATGTCTATATTCGAAAGCTTCTTATTATCGTTAACTTAAAATCTTAAAATCGTAATAAACTCATATAATTTCCTTTTAGGATTATAAAATACGATGATGTGTCTCATTCATCATATTTTTTGTGCTCTTTGTATGTTTAAAGTGGATCATTAATACATCTTTTTATTTTATTCGATTTAGTAATAAAAATTTATGTTTTTTTGCATACAATCAAAATGTTATAATTCGGATTAAAACTAGTGTACGCAAATGTTTCATCAATACTATACATCTATCATCATTTAATACGGCTTAATGATGATTTTTATAAATAAAAAATTCTGCAGTAAATTCCGTTTTAACATCAAGAGCAATTTTTCCAGATTTAATCCTGCAATTTTTCACATCCTTAGTGAAACATCATTCAACCATCAATCAAACACTTCAACCCTAATTAATCGATACGCACCACATCCATACAATCTCGGTGACTGGGCTTATTTCAAATTTAAGAGCAAAGTAAAAGAAACGTGAACTCATCGTTACACTTTTATTTTCTACGCAAAGGCGGAAATAAGGTTCCATTTATATTCTACGAGCAGACCCTCCACCTTACTCCCCAGTTCTCTTAGGGGATGTAAAATCGGGCCACACCCCGCGATTTTCAACTATTGTATTATATAAAAAGGACGCAAATATTTGATGATAATAATAAATACAATAAAAGTCACGTATATATACGATGATATTAATTACGTTGGAATTATTAAGATATTGTTTCATGTTTAGAAAACACCATCATCCTTTTACATCACGTTTTGATTCGTTTTCGCATCGGCAGAATGTGACCATGGTGATGGATTCAGGTTCAATTACCGTCTCTTCATATCTGATACCAGGAAATCGTAAATAATGCAGGTTTTTATTAAAAGCCGACATCTGCAATTGTAAACAATTTATAGCCCCAAGCGCGGATGCCTCGCATTTTATGTGCCACGGAATTTTTACATTTCTTTGCCTTGCAAATGCCACGATTGATGGGACATTGTGTCTGATATTTACGAATGCTGTGGCGTAGTAAATAACGATATTGCTCGTCTCGTTTCAGGTTAGTTAATTTATTTAATTGTTACCAACAGCATTGTTTTGGGTAATTTAATTATTTAAAACGGATTATTTGTTGTACACAAGATTACCTCTATATAATTTAAATTATAAAAAAGGAATAGATTCTTGCACTTCTATGAAAGTCCCTCGAGAGAATTCCATGAAGAGAAGCAATCTGGCATTGTTGGATGTTAGTTAGTTATTATACAAATACGTAAACAAACAGGCCTACACACAAGCAAAGATATAACTTGCATTTCCATGAAAGCCTCTCAAGAGAATTACATTTTGCCATTGTGTACTCAACGTTTATGATTATACCCAGTTGGGGATATTATTCGCTACGTTGGCTACAACTAATAACAGTTTAAGAATTTGAAAAGAATATATTTAAAAGTATTACAACCTTTTTTTATAGATCTATGTAAAGAAAAACACTAAATATATATTACCTTCTTACTTCCTTAAATATTAGCGAGTTGCATTTTGTAATTAATAAATCATATTATAAAACATTGAAGTAGTATTACTAATGAGGGTTTAAATTAAAATACACTTGGTTTGTTACACAATTTTTCTATAGTTACTCGACTAGTTTCACATTTTAAAGCATTATGAAGAGTGTAATTTAATTAAAACTTTCATTAGTAATAGTTCAAAATGTTTCACTAAGTGATAAATGAGAAAGTGATTCAAGAATTATTACAGTAGTGATGTTGTTTTTCTTTTTTTTTTAATTTTAGTTCAATTTTTTTCATATGAAAATTGTTATTCTTCTAAGATGGAATAAGTTGCAAAATGTTACCAATTAAATAAGTCTATTGATTAAGGAATACATGTATCATTACTGATGAAGGTTTAAATTAAATTACACTTGGTTTGTTTCACCATTTTTCTATATTTACTCGACTAGTTTCGCTTTTTAAGTCATTATTAAGAGTGAGCCTTAAAAAGGCTAAACTAGTCGAGTAAATATAGAAAAATTGTGAAACAAACCAAGAGTAATTTAATTTAAACCTTCACCAGTAATAGTTGAAAATGTTTCACCAAGTAATAAATAAGAACGTGATTCTAAAAATAAATGTATCATACATTTAAATTTCTCTTTCATATATTTTCAATTTAGAACAAATCTGGCTTGAAGAAATTAACCTTTTTGACCATCGTCAAACTCTTAAATCTAAAGTAAGGTTCTGCTTAACTATAAAAAAAAATCTACACCAAAAAAAATTATTCTGTTCTTTATTTTTCTTCAGTATATTGCGAATATTAAATCAAATTGAAATGAAGACTTTGCACTACCATTATTATTTTCAAAGGGTTGAAAATTGTATTCATTTGTATACTATCGTCCAGACAGGAAGTGAGAGTGATAAGGGGAGGTTTTCCCTCCTTCCACGTTACTTCCGCCATTGTGGATGAGGCCAGCCGGCTCCGGGGGGTAAATGCACGGTTTATATCCGAGGGGATCGATCCGAAATTCCGGGCTCTGATGATCACGTGATGGCTGCGATTTTTTTCTTTATTAAAACTTAACACACTCACACACACACACACACACACATGTTTAAGTGTTCAAGGATGTAGAGGAAGGAGAAGTTGATGACCATGACCCATTTCACAACAGACGACCATTTTTTTTAGGTGATTATCCTTGAACTAACACTCACTTAAGCAATATTTTCGTCTGATGCTAGAAGCGTAATATTACACAAAGAGATTATTAGATTATTCAAATAGAAAGCGAGAGAAATAAACAACTTTATTGAAGATAGAATTACAATAATAATACGACATAACAATTATGCTGCTTCATTGGCCATTCTTCTTCATTAACCATAGACCGATGTTCTTTCAGCCCACATTCATATATTTTCTTGTGTTAGTAAAAATACTTATAATAATAATTTAAACCACTATAATACAATATTTAAATCGAATTAATTTACAATTAAGAACATAATTTTTAATTGAAATTATTTAACGTTAATATGTGTTAATTAATTTCAATTAAAAATTATGTTCATAATTGTAAATTAATTTGTTTAAATAAAAGCTTGCGCAGAAATCCTAACCAAATCATCCCAAAATACAAAACCATTCATTCACCACACTTGAATTCATCGCATCACATCATCCATCATCATCAGAGACAGACAGGCGAATGTATTATATTAGATGTATTTGTGCTTGTTAATAAAGAAGTTTTTCGGTTTTATAGTATTTACAATTTCAAAAATTTATAGATTCTTTTGTGTCTTCTAAAGAAAAATCCGAAAATATCAATATACGGCTACAAGTAAACACTCTTTTTCGCGAAAAAAATTAAATTATGATTTTTTATCTAGCGTACCCTTAACCTACAATACTTAAAATTGGTTTGAGCTCAGCGTACTCCTGACCTATGCATTAACCAAACGTACACTGGTTGTATCATATATGCATATTCCAGCGTAATCTTGACCTACCACAACAAACAATTTCTTAGGAGAGATCAAGGCTGCAGTAGATCAATGTATACTTATTTATAGAAGGTCAATAGTACGCTGTAATATTTATTTTAATGTTATGGCAAAAACAATTGTATAATAAACTCAACTTTTTCAATGTAGCCATTTCTTTTGAAAATTATACAACATCTTTATTAACAAACACAAATACAAGTAATATGAATGATACAGTTGACGTTAGTTTGTTAGTTTGCTAAATGGCTATCGACCAGCGGTCTTTCAGTCATTGTCATTGTCGATGTGTTTCGACAGTGTGTATCTGATGATGGTGAGGGATGATGTGATGCGATGAATTCAAATGTAGTGAATGAAGGGGTTTTGTATTTGGGGATTTGGTTAGGATTTCTGCGCAAGCAGTAAAGGGAAAATATGTGATGGTTAAAGGAATTTTTGGAAAATTTTTCACTGAGGTATAGAAGGTGTTCATTGATGGGAATAACAGAGGTAGAGTCATATAGGAGTTGGTTAGAGGGATTATGCAGAGGATTGTTAGGATGTCGGATTTTGGTTAGGATTCTTAAGGAGGATCGCTCGCTAACTTGGATATTGTGGAGAGTAGGATTGCAGGAGTGGGAGAAAAGAACATTACCATAGTCGAGTAGAGAGCGGCAAATCATTTTATAGATTTTAACAGCTGATTTGGTGGAAATTTCCTTGTTTTTGTAAGTTAAATTTCTAAATAATTTGGTCCTGGTGATGATTTTCATTTTGTTTAGGGCTGTGTGGTTTTTAAAATTAATTTTTTGATCTATGGTAATGCCTAGGAATTTTATGGATGTAGAGGGGGAAACGGTTGTGTGGGAAATATGAATATTGTGAGTAGGGTTATTGTTACGGTGGTAGGGAATTAGAAGCTGGGATTTGTGGGGATTGATTTTAATTCGCCACTTGCAAAACCAGTGTTGTAGGGTTTCAATAAGCTTCTGGAGGTAATTGAAGAGCTTTAGGTACAGAGGGGGCATGGGAAATTAAGGCTGTGTCGTCTGCAAATTCAAAAAGGTATTAAAGAGGGATTAAAGTACAGAGGACCCGGGTTGTAGATATCAAAGCAGAAGATGTTGTAGAGTAAAGGAGATAGAGGGGATCCTTGGGGTATACCTTGTACAGGAGTAAAGGGAGGGGAGTAGGAGTTGTTGATTTCGACTCTAAGGGATCTGTTTAAAAGGCTTGATAATGAAGATATGAGTAGGAATTTTAAGGAGGTAGCATTTGTATAAGAGAACTTGATGCCAGACAGAGTCGAAGGCTTTTTGTATATCCTGTAGTAAGACGGCTGACTAATTTCCTTTTGCCGTTATTTTTAATTAAATTTAAAACTGTTTTAAGTGTTAGACCGTTTTTATTTTTCTTCTTGCAATCAATTGTCTTCTTTTGTCAAATTTCAACTGTTTTAAGAGAATTTATTTAACATATTTCTTTCTCCTTTTTTGTAAAATTTCAACTGTTTTTATTCAAAAGATTTCTTTATGTACTGATTTAAAATATATTTTTAACAAATGGTGATGTGGCCATCATAGTAGTTTCCCTATATTTTTCTCGAAAACTATGAGGTTTACTTAAAAAGGTTATACTTAGTAATTTGTTCAATTTTTAATTCTCTACAATTATTTGTAATACATGTTTCATGTATCTCTAATAGTTTATTAGTAATTGGCAAGAAATGTCAAAATTTTCAATTTTTATTTTGTTTCTCAAAAGTTAAGAATTTTATGAAAAATATGTTTTCACAAAACTTGTTCAGTTCTTCATTCCCTTTAACTTTTGTTTGAACCATTTTTTATTTTTTTTTATATTTAGAAAAATATCACGAAAAAACAAAAAAACGCCTCGAGTAAACAACCACTTCCGGTTTATGAATATTTACCAAAAGCTTTTCAGTTCCAGTTTTTAACGATAAAATCTTAAGTTTAAAGTTTCATCTCAATACGATGTTTCGTTTTTGAGATACAGCGCCCACCGACAGACAGACACACAGACACACAGACACACAGACACACAGACACACAGACACACAATTTTTTTTTCCAGAAATTAGTGCAATGGACTCAGGGGGGCCCAAAACGGATATTTCCGCAAAAAAAAATTTTGAAAAAAAAATCACGAAAACAATAGTCCCCCTATATATACTTCGTATATAGGGAAACTAAAAAACTTAAATTCTTTTTTTTTTATAAAATAACATACAGGAAACTTTCCAGCTGTTTTTTTTTAAATATATTAATTGTTTTTCATATTTAATATTTTTGAAGAAAATATTCATCTATTTTTATACCGGCTATTTTGTGAGAAGATTTTCTATTAATTTCTTAAAATGTTTTTTTTCACCAATTTAAAAAAAATTATAAAATTTTATACGTAATCCTTAAAATATTCTGGATGAAAATTCTATAACCCGCCGAAGAAAATTCTTGCAATTTAGGATACAAATAAATGAAGAACTTTAGAAGAAAATTTTAGAAATTAGAAATGAAAATTTTGGAAAATTATGGAAATTCTAGAAACATGACAGATAAAATGTTTTACAAATTTTAAAAATCTAGAAGAAAATGTAAGAATTTAAAGGTAAAAATGAAAAATTTCAGAGTAAATATAAGAAAATTGTGGATACATAAAAATTGCAATTTAAAAAAAAAAAATTAAATTAAAAAATCTGGATATTTGCAGAAACCTGGTAGACAAACGAATGTTGATGTGTTTAATAATAAAAAAATGTTACATGGGTGGGTAACATACCCCTCGTTTCAACACTTTAACCATTCAATCATTGAAAAATATTACTTTATATACCTTTTTGGATATAGTTTTTTAAAAATGGAAGGAAAGTACTATCATGGCCACATTTTTATGTTTCTTTACATTTTACAACTTTTATTTAAAACCCTCGCTTATGTTTTACTGTTTAGAACGTGGGTTAGTGGTCACCCACCCACCCTACACATACATAATAACTTTAATTACTATAAAAAATTCTGAAAAAAATCTGAAAAACTAGAAGAAAAATGAATAGAAAATTCTAAATTCAAATATAAAAGAAAAACGTTTTTAAAATCAGGAAAAAATGTAAGAATTTAAAGGAGAAATTGTTTAAAAAATTTAGAAATCACAAAGAATATATGTAAAAAAATTATGGCAACCTGAAAGTTGCATTTTAAAAGAGAAGCTTTAGAAAATTCTAAGAATATGGATAATTGCAGAAACCTGAACGAATATTGTCAATTAAAAAAATTATGTTACTTTTTTTCAACACTTCATTGTTGACAAATGACAGTTTAATCATAACTGTTTTTTTTTCTTGCAATCAATTTATAAATTTAAATTGCTTTTTAGGTTTTCAGATTTATTTTTCTAAAATATCCAGTATTATTAAACTTTTCTTTAAAAACACTGTAACTTTTTTTCTGAACTTTTCAGCTGCTATTCTATTATTTAAAAAAAATCCTATAAAATGGCTTGCTTTTTGTAAAATTTCAAGGTTTGTGTAAAATATATATTACCAACTGATTTTACAAAAAAATCAAATATTTATCTCTCTCATAAAGGAAATACTGAAAATTCTAGATCTCTAAATTTTATACCTTGAAGATCCTTGAAATATTGAAGAAAATTCTAAAACCATCGAAGAAAATTCTCGCAATATGAGATACAATTAAATAAAGAATAAAGAAATTCTGTAAAAATGTGGAAATTTAAAAGAAAAATTCTACAAATATGAAAGAAAATCGTTTTTGAAATCAGGAAAACATGTAAGAATTTAGAAGAGAAATTGTTTAAAAATTTTAGAAATTACAAAGAATATATGTAAGACAATTGTGGAAACTTTAAAGTTGCATTTTAAAAGAGAAGTTTCTAGAAAATTCTAAGAATATATATTTGCAGAAACCTGATAGACAAACGAAAATTGTCAATTAAAAAAAAATGTGTTACTTTTTCTAACACTTTATTGTTGACAAATGATAGTTTAATGATATCTGCTTTTTTTCTTGCAATTAATTGTCTTGTTTTGTTGAATATCAACTGTTTTAAGTGAAAGTAAAGTAAAGATACTTCAACTTATTTAAAATTTTTATATTCAAAGTATTATAAGGTTTTTTCGGAACTTTTCTGCTAATTTTCTATAATTTTCTCTGAATTATTTTTTCACAGTTTTTTTTTCAGGCTTTTTATGTTATAAAATCACTTGCTCTTTGTAAAATTTCAAGGTTTGAGTAAAATATATATTGACAACGGATTTTATAAAGAAAATCAAATATTTATAATCACATAAATCTCAGAAATGCTGATAATTCTAGATGTCTAACAAAAATAAAAATAAAAAATATACCTTGATGATTCTTGAAATCTCGAAGATAATTATAAAATTGCCAAAGAAAATTCTCGCAATTTGACATACAAATAAATAAAGAACAAAAATTCTGGAAAAATGAGGAAATCTAAAATAAAAATGAATAGAAAATTCTACAAGTGTGAAAGAAGAACTTTTTTAAAATCTTGAAAAAATGTAAGAATTTAAAGGAGAATTTTTAGAAATCTCAAAGGAGATATGTAAGAAAATTGTGGAAACTTTAAAGTTGCATGTTAAAAGAGAAGTTTCTAGATTTTTTCAACACTTCATTGTTGACAAATGACAGTTTAAATTGACAATGCATACTTGTTATTAATTACAGTTAATCATTGATAAATGAACATTTTCATTTAAAAATTGATAATGTAAAATTAGTAATTGATTACAGTTGATCATTGACATGTGGAAATTGACACAAGATTTTTGGTAGTTGATTACTGTTAATCATTATATTTGGTGATTGATCATTGCTAGGTGACAGTTGAAAGTTTAAAATTGACCATACGTTATAAATAATTGATTATAGTAAATTGTTGATAAAAAGCAGTTGTTAATGCTTAATTTCTTAGCAGCTGATCTTTGACGTATAGCATTTAGAAATTGTCAATTTTCAAAAGAGAAACTGCTGAAAAAATTTAAAAATTTAATAATATCGGGTAGTCTAAGAATAAATACAAGAACATTGTGTAAACCTGAAAATTGTAATTTAAAAGGGAAGTTTCTAGAAAGTTTCAGAAATCTGATATACAAAGAAATGTTGACGTCTTTAAGAATAAAAAACAGTAACATATGAGTGTGTGGTATATCACTCTTTTTAACTAATAAATAATCCAAAAGAACGTTAGTGAACATTAATAATGTTTAATTAGCAATTACTATTTTTACAAAGAATATTTAGAATAGAATAATAGACTTTTTTGTGTAGCTTTTAAAACTTAAAGGGTGAGTTCAATCATTTATCCTGCAAATATACTTTAACCAAAACTATTATCTTTATAAAATTTTAGACAACCCAATATTCGGTAATTGATTATAGTTAATTGACAGATGACAGTTAAATAATGACAACAGATTGATATTTAACTATTGTTGATAACAATATCCCATTTTGAAACATAAAATATTCCAACTACTTCCTGTTTATCTGAAATCTGAAAAAAATCAAAATTTCCAAAAAAATGTTTTTTTGCGAGACTATTTAAAGAGATACTTCAAAACAATTGATACTTTATCATTGCCACTTTGTAAGCTCTACAACGTGGTGATATAATAATAAAAATTCGACGTTTCAATTTTCGGCAAACATCATCAACTTTGTTTTTCGGGCGTCATCTTGTATTTACATTTTCAAATAGAGTTTTTTTTCTTATTACGGTGATATGTCATGTGTTGGAGTTTGGTATAGCAGTTTGATCGAAATCCTAATTTTTTTTAGTAAAGAATGTCTTAGAAATGACAGCGACACTTTTGTTTAATAAAGCAATTTTTGTCACTTGGACTGAATTTTGCTTATTCTGACCTACAGTTCCAAAACTGGTATACATTTATAACAAAATGCCGTTTTCAAGTGAAGAAAAACGCGATATACTAGAACTTTATTGGCAACGCATCGAAATGAAACGGAATTTTTACAAGCAGTGAGTAAAATGATAAAACCGTCTGAAAATATAAATAAATAATAAATAACAAACTGTTATAAATTTAATTCTCCATTAGATTTAAAATAATCCTTCTACTTCGTTTAGAGCTATAGCAGAAGAAATGAATGTATCTCGTCAGGTAGTGTGGAGAGTCTTGAAAAAAACACATATGTATCGCCACTTTAAAATTCATATCACGCAAATTTTGCATCCAGACACTGAATGAAGAGTAACGTTTTGTAGGAACATCATGACGCGGTTATTGCACACGAATATCAAGGACAACGACCACAAGCACGTTTTGATCTAAATGTATGGCGATAAGATCATTGGTCCGTACATTTACGAAAACAATTTGACTACAGATGGGTATTTGCACTTTTTAATGACTTACCTCACCGATTACATCGATGATATCATTTGCCTCAACCGCCTAAATAGCCTTTGGTTCCAGCAAGATGGATCTCCACTACATATCTTTGACAGATGACATTTAAATAATGACAACACATAGACAATTAACTATTGTTGATGGTTGGCACTTGTTAGTTAAAAATTGACAATTTATAGCAGTCCCTAATTTATTACAGTTGATCGTTGGCAGATGGCAGTTGACAGTTAAAAATTAAAATTGCATGTTTGGCAATTAATTACAGTTGGTCATTGATAGATCTCCACTACATAACGCTAGAAGAGTGTCTGATTACTATGTCTTAAATATTTCCCGACAGAGTTATCTCAAATAGTGGGGACGTACATTGGCCAACCAGATCTTTCTCCATTGGATTTTTATTTATGGGAAGCTATGAAAAACATAATTTATAAATCTGTACTCGCTGATATCAATGACCTGCGAAGAAAGATCAATATAACTTTCATGACCAAAATAAGAAGAAGGGAAGTTTTAAGATCAATATAAAATTTAAGAAGATACAGCTATGCTTGGAGATGGAGGGTGAGCCATTCGAGCGCCTCTTATATTTTTTTTTTAAAACTAAACAAGTGTTTTAATTTGAAATTACCTAATTTTTTAAAATTTATTCACATCTCATGCTCTAATTTCAATCTATGTAATGAATTTGAATAACATTTCATATCTTATAATGAAAGAGGAATAGAAAACAAGTTTGCGTTAGTTTTGTATTATTGTTTAATAAATTACTTTATTAAACAAAAGTGTAGCTGTCATTTCCAAGGCACTCTTTGCATAAACAGGATTTTTGGCATATCTATTAAGACCAAATCCTAATACATGACACATCACCGTAATCAGAAACAAAATTTGTAAAAATCCAAGATGGAACCCATAAGAAAAAACAAAGTTGATGATGTTTGCCGAAAATCGAAACGTCGAATTTTTATTATTATATCACCACGTTTTTGAGCGTACAAAGTGGCAATGATAATGTGTCAATTATTTTGAAGTATCTATTTAAATAGTCTCGCAAAAAAATTAAAACAATTTCTGAAAATTTCTATTTTTTTCCGATATTTTCAGAAGTATGCCATTATGTTGTACTCCAGATTGGGCAACTTTGCCCTAATTTAGCCGACCTTGTATCTCTTCAAATAACTTGAGCTCCAAAAAAGGACACCCTGTAGAATATTTAGATTAGAATAATAGCATATTTTTTGTGTAGCTTTTAAAACTTAAAGGATGTCAATCATTTATCCCGCAAATATACTACAACCAAAATTATTATGTTAATACAATTCTAAAAAAAAACAATATTTGGTAATTGATTTTAACAGATAGGCAATTAACTATTGTTGATGGTTGAAATTTGTTAGTTAAAAATTGACAGTGTATAGTTGTCGGAAATTGATTACAGTTGATCGTTGTAAGATGGCAGTTGACACTTAAAAATGAAACTGAATACTTGGCAATTGATTACATTTACAATTATTGACAGGTAGCAGTCTATATAATTAACAAGGGATATTTAGTATTTGAAATCCTTCAGTTCGTTGTATAAAATCAACAATGCTAAATTGGTAATTAATTAGATGACAGTTAACAGTTAAAATAGTCAGTGCATAGTTGACAGTTGAATTTTTCAATGACCGTTTTTAGTTTAAAATTAGCAATTAATTACATATGTTTAAGCAGATAACAATTTACAGAAATTGCCACTAGATATTAAGTATTTGATTACACTTTATTATTGACCGATGACAAAAAACAATCGAATGAATGTATGCTTATTATTAATAATTAGAAAAATACGAAAACATTAGATTTTATGTTGAAGAAAATTTTCTTCAACGTAAAAGAGTTTAATTCATTTTTTATTGTGTGCTTATTATTAATTTCAACGCCCTAGTTCAAAAAAATTTCGTGCGATTTTTAGCATTTAAGTGATTCTTAGTTGGCAGTTGCACTGACCTAATCTCAATTTTTAATATTTCAAGTCTCGATACTCGACGCGTATATTCAGATATTATACTTGTTTCTAAATTGCTTAATGGTGTTATTGACTGTCCCGACCTGCTCAGCCTGTTAGGTATACATGTTCCTTCTTGGTCCATCCAGGTACCTTTTCAAAGAACAGATTATGTGGCTACGAGAATTTTAAGACACGCCAACCTCACAGGTCCGAAGTGTGATTATTTTGCGGATTCGCTCCATGAATTGCGTAAATAAATTGTTGCTGAAATAAATTTTTAACCTGTTTTGTTGTTGTCTTGAATTGTATATATATTTATTAATGTACATATATATATGTATTTTAATAACAATTGTATATGATGTACTTTTGAAATGGCTTCCGTTAAATAAATTAAAGTTGATCCTTGACAGATGACGGTTAAATATTGAAAAGAGGCAATACATTATTAATGATTGACTATAGTTAATTCCTGATAAGTACCAGTTACCCCAGCTAATTGTTAACATTTAGAAATTGTCAATGAATATGTGCTAATTGATCATTTACAGATGGCAGTGGAAAATTGACAATGCATAGTTGGTAATTAATGACAGTTGATTATTGACAGATGGCAGTTGAAAGTTGACAATACAGAATTAGTAATTGATTACATTTCATCGTAAACAGATACTTGATCTTTCAAATATCAATTTTTAATTCAAAATTGACACTGGATATTTGGTGCTTGATTACATTCTATTATTGTTTAGCAGTTATTAGAAACACTAACATTTAGTAATTGAAAATAAGTTTGTGAAAGAAATGATAGTGTTTTCAATACAATTTTTACCATAATAATCTTCACGCAATTCAAGAAATATATTTCTACAGTTATTAATGGTTGATTTGTTATTGATTGCAGCTGATCGTTGACACATGACAGTTTACTTGTGAAAATTATCAATAGATAAGTGACAAATGATCATTTACAGATGAGAGTTGGCAGTTGGTAATTGAAAATATAGAATTATTAATTGATTATAGTTTATCATTGAAAATTGGCAAATTGGTTTATTTGTTGGTTGTTGACGCATGACAGATAAGTATTGACAATTAATAGTTGGTAATTGATTACAGTTAATCATTGACAAATATCAGACATTTGGAAATCTCGAGAGTGGTAATTAATCGTTTCCACATGACAATCTATAATTGGTAATTATTTTTTATTGACAAATGACAGTTATTAGTTAAACATTGTCACTTCATAGTTGGTAATTAAATACAGTTAATCATTAACATATAACAGCTTAGAATTTAAAATTTGCAATCTATTACAGTTGATCTTTGGCAGAAAACATTGTCCAGTTGAAAATGAACACCTGATAATTGGTAATTGATTAATAGTTGACAGATGACTGACAATGACAATGACAATTCATGCATACGTGCTAATACAGTTGACAGTTGAAAATTGATTATTGCAAGGTTAGTAATTAAATAATTCAACATTGACTAGTGATTGTTGATTGTTAAAAATGGACAGTGGATAATTAGTAATTGACTACAATTGATTAATGATAGATAGCAGTTGATAGTTAAAAATTGACAATGGATAATTGGTAATTGATTATAGTTGATTATTGACAGATGGTAGTTCATAGTTGAAAATTAATAATGTATAGTTATTAATTTATTACAGCTAATCTTTGATAAATGTCAGTTGACAGTTGACAGTTAAACATTATCAATGTAAAGATGACAGCTGAAAATTGAAAACGGACAATACTGATAATTGATTATAGTAGTTCTATAATAGATAACAATTGTTAGTTAAAAATTGGCAATGTTTAATTGGTTATTGATTACAGTTGATCCTTGACACGTTTGACATTTGCATTTGACAATTGACAATGTATTAGCGGTAATTGATCGTTTATAAATATCAACTGAAAATTAACAATGCATAATTCGTAATTATTACGGTTGATTATCGACAATACAGAATTAATAATTGATTAAATTTCATCATTGACAGATGATAGTTGATAGTTAAAAATAAGCAGTTCATAGTTGGCAATTAAATCATTTTCCAAATAATCGTTTATAGATGAAAATTAGAAATTAATTAAATTTGTTTGTTGGCTGATAACAGTTTAGAGTTAAAAATTGACACTTGACATTTGGCAGTTGATTACGCTAATTAAATACAGTTGATCATTGACAGATGACAATCGTAGAATTAGTAATTGATTACAGTTGATCATTGACAGGTGAAAAATGACAGTAGCTATTTGGCAATTAATTACTAATCGTTATATTTGATAATTGATTACACTTCATCAGTTGACAGTTGAAAATCGAATATATTATTATTAATATATTGGCCAAGAAATTTAGACATAAAATTACATCAAAAAATGCTCTGCACGAAAGTCTTCTTGATCTACAAAAAATCTTGTAACCTCCACTGCATATTAAACTAGGATTAATGAAACAATTAATCTTGGTGATGTGAGTGAGGAGCAAGGTGAGAGGTTCCACCAAGACATGAAAGAAATGGAAGGCAGGTATCAAGTTCGGTGGAATGTTTCAATGATGGCTGACTACCACTGCTCAATAAAAAGGAACAATCCGGCTCTGGAATACTGAAGAAAATCTACTACACGAAGTTTTCATCCAAGGGGAAATGTCTTTTGGAAAGAAAAGAAATTAAAGATTGTTTAAGACTTTTTTCAATTGAGTTTACTATTAGTAATTTGTTTTTGTCTCTGTATGAATAAAAGTAGTGTTTATTTTGACCATTTTTTTATTAATTTTATTACAATATTGATAAAAAAATCTTACGTGTTAAGGCAAAATGACACTCGGGTTTGAAATCAGCAGATTAAAATTATACAAAATCAGATGTCAGATCGAAATCAACTTTCAAAAAGTCAAAATTTGTTGGCCTGTGTAATTGATTATAAAGTCTGTCCGTTGGATCTTCCGTCCTACATCACAAACTATCGCTTCAAAAAACGACGAAAGATTTACAGTGCGTTCTTTTTCTAACGCATTTGGTTTACCTTATCAGACTGAATGTTTTTGTGTCGTTTCTCGAAGCGATATTTTGTGACGTAGGACGGAAGATCCAACGGATGGACTATAGCTGATTATAGATAGGTAGCAGTTGTTAATGGTTAAATTGTCATTGATTGCAGCTGATCGTTGACACTTGGCAGTTGATTTTTGAAAATTGCCAATGGACAAATTGTAATTGGTCGTTTACAGATAGTTGACAATTGACAATTTATAGTTAGTAATTAATGACAATTGATTATTGAGTGATAACAGTTGGCAGTTGAAAATTGACAATACGGAATTAGGAATTGATTACATTTTATCTTTAACAGTTGATAGTCAGTGCATAGTTGGTAATCGAATACAATTTATCGTTTTCCAGATGACAATTTATATTAATTATTGTTCCCTGTAAACAACATCATCATCAGCGTAGCGCAGTCCAAAATAGATCGTGTCTGTTGTTGGCAGGGAACAATAATAAATCTTTACATTATTATTGTTATATTTGTCGGTGTTGACAGATCCCTTTAAGAGTCCGTGGTTATCCACTCATAAGGATCTAATACAACTTTAAGACAATAGATGTCACCTTTATGTTAATATCATGATAATTTATAGTTGAAATTTGACAATTATTTCTTTGATAATGTATATAAAATTGATAACGCATAGTTAATAATTGATCGTTGATAGTTGATAGTTGAAAATTGGTAGCGGATTTTTAGTAATTGGTTACGGATGATCATTAATAGATAACAGTTGACAGTTGAAAATTGTTAATTGGTTATAGATGATCATTTACAGATGGTAGCTTATAGTTGAAAATTGATAATATATAGTTGGTAATAAATTACATTAAAAGATGGTAAATGGCAGTTAAAAATTCATATTATTATTAATATTATTAGAAAATATTCCTACTACTAATTACAAAACTAAGTTATTCAATTTCGTTAGTATTCCCAACCTTTGTCAATGCCTGCTTTAATTTTTTCAGCTTCTTTCTTTGGTGCACTTTCTATAAACCTTTTTGCTTGGACGAGATTCATACCTTTCATACTCTTCACTTCCTTGATGAGGGCGACCTTTTGCTTCTCGTCGAATTTTTGTCAATATAATAAATCAATTCTCAAATACCTGTTTTCCTGAAAAAAACATCCAAATTAGAAACACAAATAATGTTCATTGGTTTAATGACTCCTTAAGACAAATGAGAGAAACGCTTGGCCTTATGAGAGAAGCTAGTATTATTTCTCCCACTCTTAGACATTGTTATATCAACTATAAGCACAAATATAATTTAGCTTTAAGAGAGGCCAGAATAAATGCGAATGTCGATTACATAGAGCGCTCTAAAAATAGTCCAAGGGCTTTGTGGTCGTTAATTAAGACCCCTAGTAAGAAATGTGTATGTGACAATAACTGTCATATTTCTTCAAATGATTTTAATTTATATTTTAGCACCATTGCGGAAAATTTGATTACTCAATTACCTAAGTATAACTCAGATCCGATAGAGTTAATGTGTTCGAATCCATTACAAATCGACACATATTTTAAATTTTCAGAAATCAGTCAGGCTGAGGTAAGGAATACAGTTAGTAGCATTAAACACACGTTTGCTCGGGACGTTTATGGTATGACTCTCAGTATTATCAAAGGCATTCTTGACATTATTATTCTGCCGCTTACACAATTAATTAACGAATGCATAAGAACATCTACCTTCCCTGACTGTTTAAAAATAGCCAATGTCATTCCCGTTTTTAAAAAAGGAGACGAAGATGACATCAATAACTATAGGCCGATTGCCCTCCTACCAATATTTTCTAAAATATTGGAAAAGATATTGTTAAAACAAATGTTTGAATTTGTTGAAAGACACCATATTTTAAACAACAACCAGTTTGGCTTTCGGAGAGGAGCCTCGACAGGAGATGCAGTTCTTGCTTTAGTTGAAATCATATTAGAAGGTTTTAATTCTAAACTATATACAGCAGCATCCTTTCTTGATCTCAGTAAGGCCTTCGACTGCGTCTCTCATGAGGTTCTTCTGCGAAAGCTATACTTCTATAATTTTAGTCCAACTAGTTGCCGCTTAATAAGTTCCTATCTATTAAATAGGAGGCAACAAGTTATTTTTAATAATAATGTGTCAGAGGAGGTAGTTATTAGTTACGGTGTGCCCCAGGGGTCAATCCTTGGGCCTTTTTTGTTCTTACTATATGTTAACGATCTACCAAATCATATGGTTGACTCAAAACTGGTCATGTATGCAGATGACACTACCTGTCTAAACCAATCGTGCGATTTGAATACTGCCCTGACAGATAGTAACATGATCAATGATCAAGTGCTAAAATGGTTCAGTGTTAACAAACTAACTTTGAATACAGATAAAACCGTAAAACAAATTTTTACACTGAGAGCTACTAACTTTATTGATGCCTCTACAAAATTTCTGGGAATACACTTGGATTCACGATTAGATTGGCATATTCATGGTACCAACATATCATCGAAACTCTGCTCCATTACTTTCTTGTTGAGGAATCTTAGGAATTCCTTATCTCAATCTGCACTGATTACAACGTATTACGCTTTGTTTCACTCGCATATTTCCTATGGAATCCTTTCATGGGGACACTCGGCGATCGTAATTCGTTTATTTGGCATACAAAGACGTGCAGTTCGTGTAATCAATAATCTTAAATATCGGGAGGATTGCAAACATGCATTTATACAGTTCAAGATTTTAACTTTGCCATGCATCTACATACTAGAATGCATTAAATACGTACGTAGACACATTCATAATTATATTACTCATGAACAAGTTCATGAACATCATACTCGTCATAGAGAGTTAATTTATCAAGACCGGCATCGAATCACAAGATGCAGAAATGCCGTCAATTTTTACGGACCTAAACTATACAATAGCCTTCCTCTTGATATCAAATCACTGCCAGAGTCACGTTTCAATGCGAAGATTAAATCCTACCTCAGATCAAAGGCCTTCTACAGTGTTGATGAGTGTTTGTCCAACAGATTCTCAGATTTTAGTGTGTAGTATGTCCATTAATGTTTTTTTAATGTATTTAACTTGTATAAAGTCTCTATACTATATGCCTTTTTATAATATATTTTAAACTATATATATTTTAATGTGTTGTTTGTCAAATATATTTGTTGTATTGTAACTTATTTTTAACTTGTTTAAAGTTCTTATATTATGTAGTCTTTTTTACCATATATTTTAATCTGTATATATTTTAACTTGTTCAAAGTCTTTGTCAATCATAGTTTTTTATTTATCGTGTTTATATTTATATTGTATATTTTAATATGTATTCACTATTTATATTTTTTTTATTGACGAGTGTAAAGATATGTATATCTCTGGCACAATAAATTGAATTGAATTGAAAAAAATTGAATTGAATTGAATTGAATTGAAAATTTCCCCAGCTTCACTGTGAACAAAGATTTGACTTTTTGTATTGGCAGCTTCTTCCTCTTCTTCAGGACTTGCTGTTGTCGAGAAACCTCCCATGGGCATCACAAGTGCATCGGGTAAATTTAGGCGATTTTTTCAGCAGTTCTCTCAGCTCGGATATTTCTATCAATTTGAGCCTGAGCTGATTTTCTGGACTAGTTTTTCAATTTTTGGGGATACTGGAGTGTCAACGTTTGATGGTGGTGGTATGGTTAAACTGGTGCTGTACCTGCAACTTCCCCATACCGCAACGCTGAGCAGCTGGATATACTTCTCCATTGGTAATTGATTAGAGTTAATCATTATCAGGTGATAATTGATCCAATACATTTAGTGGAATTAAACATCAGTGTGAAACAATGAATCAAAACGATAACCTGTCAAAGTTTTTAAGCACTATCTAATAAACCAAAAATCCAATATGGCCACCATAAGAAAAACAAAAGATAGCGCTAATAACCTGGAAACAAATGCGAATCGGGGTTTTCTGTTTACACCAAAAAATTTGCCTTAAAAACGTTAGGCGTTATCGAGTTATTGGGGAAATGTCTTAAAATTGAAAGAAGTTAAGGTGAATTTGAATGAGCATTAATTTTTGCAAAACATTCCCCATTTAACCGTTGCTCTATCTCTTCTAATAACAGAGATGCCAATGATGGGCATCGAAATTGGGACACATTGTATATATAGGGTTTCTGGTTGATGTTATCTATTACACATGTTAATAAAAACAATATCTAGTGATACCAGTAGAGCTATTAACTATTACAATTGAATCATCTAGCAGTTTAGCAGTAACCAAATTTATAAACGCATTTTATCGATTTATATATATATATATATATATATATATATATATATATATATATATATATATATACGAGTTTAATATGGATTTATGGATGTATTATAAAAGCTCAGCTGAAACTTTTAATTGAATCCGCTGTGTACATATAAACTTTTATAAAGGGCACTGTTGTCGAGTGTTCACTTCAAAGAGTTTTGTACTTTACGAACGGAATTATAATAAAGGAGTATAACACAAGCACCTCTCAGATGTATGATAGAATGGCACACGTGAATATAGCAAAATTAATAACAATTATGCGAGTAGTAAGTCTTTGTAGATTCGGCAAGAATGTTAATGAAACATTCCTCGTGCACGGTGAAGATCTAATAATCAAGAAAATTTCAATTGAATGTCTAGCGTTTTCCACGTGTTAAAAATATTTGAAAATGTATTCAATTAAAATAAACAGACTTAAAACATCTACTTCCAATGCTGATACAGATCGAATCCTGGTAGCTAGAGACGGGGAAACAAAAATTTCAATGTCGGAGTCTATTTTGAACGGAATGGATGTTTTGGCGCCCACTCGGTCGCGGTCAAAGGGATACGGAGCTAGACGGAAACACGAACATCAGCCAAGGCTGAGAAACGACGGTTGAACTTTACTATTTCGGACACTGGGCGAACGCACTGACCACCACCGTCACCACTACCACTGAAAACTCATGTCTACGCCTAAACGCAATAATGTTCTTAAAATAGAAAACTGGTTTGTTTACGTTTTTAGTTCTTTATATATGCACGTTCTAACACAAATGGACATATTTATTGGACTATTTAGATATTTTAAGGATACACAATGGCTATTAATAATTATTAGGTTGATGTAAGTTATTTTTTTTAATTAACCTATTCGAATTTTTGAGTGTTGGCTCATAATCAATTTATATTTGGAAAATATTGTGTTTGCTAAGAGTAATAAATACCAAGAATAATATCTAAAATCGCATTCTTCTCTTATATACATAATAATGTTAATATATATGATATGGTTACAATTGAGGTAGAAATAACAAAAATTAAGAATTGTCGTTATCACAATTAAATGAACCAACACTTTTTACCACTGGGATAGAATGAAGGGAGAACAATCTTAAAGCTGAGCTTATCGTTTTTTACAGACACACATAAATACATTAATAATACGTGGTCAATAAGCAACCACTTTTACTGCCAGAACTTAATTAAATTAATATTTTAAAAAGCAAGTCTAATTTAAACATGGCATTCGCATTCCCACTGTAGGATTTTATGCTGAAATATCAAAGAGGATTTTCTTTGGAGACGTAATTAATTGGGGAGGATTGAGTTTCGCAATTAAAAAGTTCTCGTTTGAAAAGTGTCGGATAAGATTTGGTGTTATAAACGCAATATATCAGAGGGTGTAATATTAGATTGTAATACTAAAATCAAATTATATTGCTTATTTTTAATTTTTTAAATTGAATCCAGGAACAGTGGCAATTAAAACGTCGAGATTATTTTTATTTATTGCATGATGTATACCTCTTCATACATGTCAAAAATGAAGATTAAGATACAAAATCAAGTTTAAACTTGTTAAATTTATTAGAATTAAAACTCGGTATTATAAATCTCAATAGTGCCCAGTTGATAGAGCGCTGGAATACAAATCCAGGGGTGAGTATTTGAATTTTAGGATGGCCAAATCTTAATATTCAACATGATTGATCTGAATCTTTAAATTGCTGTTCTTCTTAGCCATAAGATATTTGTCGAAAGTAACTAAGTAATAGGATAGCAGATCCGTACGACATATATAACATGGTGCGTTTCAGCACTTAATTAAGTTCCGATGTCACTAACTACTGAGTTGTAAAAACTCGAAACGCAAGAAGACTTCTTCAATTATTTTAATAACCACATAGCTTTGCGGTGGCGAAGAGTTCTTCTCATCTTGAGGGAGGATCTTTTGCCACTAATATAATAGTATTTACACCAGGAATATGTAGAATTTCCAATAAGTCTAAGGCTAGTAATGCGAATCTTCAGTTGTGATGCGTTTCTGTAATAATCCGTTTAAAGTTAAACATATTGTAACATTGATATGCTACAAAATTTTTATTACTAAAAACTTTCAATTCTTAACGGGGCTAAATGCGCGAAAGTCTCCTTTGTATTTAAATGCAACCTCTTGAATATTGCAGATATTCTATGATGACACCCATAGAATATCTGCAATATTCGTAGAATTCTCTCATCTTTCTTTAGGGATTCTATCAATACTGGATACCATAAGCCATTTTTGTCTACTAGATAGTATTTCCAGTAAACTAGGTTTCTTCCAAATCGTTTATAACTCCTCATCTCTGAATTGATTGCGTTAGGTGAAGATCAAAATAATTTGATGAATAAAGCACGAATGACCTTTCTTCACACTTTTATTTGAATTACCAAAGTGTTCAGAAAGGTAATTAGTGCTTTATTCGTCAAATCCTCATTTCTGAGTGAAGAATGGGTTGCCAAATCTAAGACAATTTTTTTGATTACTCTATGGCAGGGAACTTCATTTCAGCAAAGCGCTGTCCTTCAGACTCATACCTTTTTAGCATTGAAGTAATTTATGATCAGTAACAACGGTAATTTTTAAACATCGAAATACCCTCAGAATTTATCCATTGCCCAGATAATGGTCAATGCTTTTGGCTTCTTTTGAAACCAGTGTACTTATTTCTTTCAGGACAGTCGTACTTTATGGGATGTTTGTCTTACCATAAAATTTCATCTACGGCGGAAACGTAAAGATTGTGCGAATGGAAAAGATTGTCATTAGGTTTGAAAACAGGTGTTTCGAACAGGGCATTTTTTTAATAACTTGCACGCCATTTTCATAGAAATTCTTCCTGGTTAAATGCGGAGTAGCTTCTAGATATGAGAGAACTGTATTTTAAGTAAATAATATCATGAATCAGTTGCTTATAGTTGCTTAGAGTTTAGTGAATGGATCGAGTACTTTGAGATTAGTTACCCTAAGAGTAAAATACTGTTTTCCCTATTTATTTATTTATTTATACATCCTTGGACTCCTTTCTTAAAAAAATACATATACAACAAATCAATTAACGAAACATACTTCAAATTTTAGACGAAGTAAGCACGGGCAGATTTCATAATCACAAAGTGTTCTTCCACTCAAACCCTTCCTTTATGTTTCATGTTTGTAATTATGTTATTATTCTGGTTATTAGATAAAGCTTGATAAAACAATCAAATCAAATTCCAAGTGGTTAATTTTAAAATGAGATTTTTTTTAAATTTTGATTCTCACGTTTTAAATTAATATTGATATTGATGACCAGTTCTAATTCCAAGAGCGAACAAATCGATACAAGCGAAAGAGTGCGAACTAGCAGTCGCACAAGTTTAGTTTTGTCGTGGACATTTTTATTGGTGGATTAAACTCGTATCTTCTACCTTGACATTAAAATTGGCTTCTATTTCGGGTAATAAACGAAAAGTTAGTGAAGAAAACCGCACATTTCAAGAAAAGTACTTGTGCGTTAGTGTTAATCAAAAACCCATCTGTTTGGTGTGTCAAGAATCACTTTCTTCATCCTCGAAAGAATATAATTTAAAAAGACATTACGATACAAAGTATGCCACAAATTTTGAGACATTTAAAGGACAATTACGGCAAGATAAAGTGAGAGCTCTAAAAAGTCAGCTTCAGCGACAGCAAGATAGTTTTCAAAAGCAGAGTATATGTAGGCCGTCGCTGAAGTATTGTGCCCAACTCAAAAACAACTTTTTTCTAAAGTTAGTTTGTCCGGTGTTATTGTCGCCAGAAAAATCGAAGAGTTAACGGCAGACATTAAAAATTCTAAACTAAAAGAACGTGCATCGAAATTCGGATAATATTCTGTTTCGCTCAACAATTCAATTCAACTCATTCAATTAGCTATATTTATTTGTGGCATTGATAATAATTTTGTCATCACTGAAGAGATGGCTGGCCTTTTTCCGATGAAATAAACTACAAAAGGATGTAATATTTATGATTGTTTTATGACGATTTAATTAAGAATTGAAAAACCTTTATGCAGCTGTTACTGACGGTGCACCATCCATGGTAGGAAAAAAAGAAGGGCTCGTGAGTTTTATGAAAAAATAGCAAAAAGATATTTCTTTGATGCAACACCATCGCATCGTTCATCAACAAAGTCTTTGTGAAAAATCCACAAATATTGACGAGGTGATGAAAGTGGTCGTAAAAACTGTGAACTTCATTAAATCACGCGGCCTCAATCACAGGGAATTCCAAATTTTTTGACACGAAGTTAATGCTGAGTATGGTGACGTGACATATATTTCTGATGTTTGTTGATAGAACAGAGGGAAAAAAAGCTAAAACGCGTTTATAAACTCAAAAAGGAAACCAATTACTCAATTTAGTGACCTTGACAGGCTGCGCGACTTTGATTTCTTACGGACATCACGCTGCACCTCAATGACTTGAACACCAAACTACAAGGAAAAGAAAATCTCATCAAGAACCTACTTGACACACTAGAAACATTTGAGTTTAAACTGGATTTATGGAAAAATCATTTGTTGGAAAATGAGTTTACGCACTTTCCTAAACTGAAGAGTTGCGAATGTATAGATATGGATAAATATGTCCCAGCAGTAATTGTCAGTAAATTGTCAGATGGAGCTTATCGATTTTCGGTGTAATTTGAAACTGAAAGACAAGTTGGACAAGGGTGAAATAAGAAAACATACCCAGAAAATGATGTCTCTGTTTAGGAGCACATATGTGTGCGAGCAGCTTTTTTCTCGTATGAAGAATGTGAAGTCTAAAACAAGGTCGAGAGCTACAGATGAACATCTGGAGGGCAGTCTGCGGATTGGAGCTACAAAAATAAAACCAAATATCGACACACTCTTTAAAAATAAACAATCTGAAATAACACATTGATTGATTTTTAAACAATAAAGATTGTTGCATTTTAAAATTATATGTTTTTTATTTTATTAATGTGGTGGTGAAGTGACGTGGAGCATTGTGGCCCTTCGGACGATGTGAAATCTATTTTTGGTCCTTGCAGTAAAAAATGGTTGAAGACGTATGGCCTAGAACGTGCAACCAGCGTAGAATCAAACATACCAAGGCGTGACAGCTTAAAATTAGAAATAGAGAGTCCAAGATCAGATATAAGTTGATTACAAAAGACACTGCCCAAACTGTTCATAGTCGCTGAAAGGTATTCGATGGACAATTCATCAAATAAAAGTTCAAATCTTTGGTTTGTAATAATTTGGTTGGTTTTAAATTGGGCACACAATAATTTAGGCAATTGACGTATTTCTCAATTTATAGGTCATCATTATTCCGCATTTCTTTCTTATTAAAATCAAGGTTAAAAGCGTGAAAGAATCTTTTAGATTCTATAGTGATCTGCTGTGGCACAATCAAACAAACAATATAATGTACGTGTATTTTTTTCATTAGTGAATACTAGCTGAGTATCCTGTCTTTCTCATTTTGTGTCGTATCGATACAAGATACCATTGGTATGACACAACCTTTTTTTTGCCCTGAAGGTAAGTTTTTTTTTTTTTATTCCGTACGTATGGAAACTTTATTGATTTCTTAAGATATACGTATACGTCTCCACTTTCACCAGCGGTGCTTAAGAAGGCGTAGGGTTTAGTTTAGATGTTCGGTGAAAACTATGTTTTGTGAACATTTTGATAATTTAAAAATTTATTCATTATGTAGATAATCGCCAAAGTCTTTTTTCTTGACGCTTTCTTCAGTGGTCAGTAAGCGACTTTTGTATTTAACAGAATTTTCCTTGTTCCTTATATAAAACTTCTACAATGGTGTAGACGATCTCGTGTAATCCACCATTCCAAGGTGAAATAATTCGTGAAGTCTTCTGGCAGTAAAATTGGTGTTACAGTCAGTGCTATCTTTAATACCTTGAATTCCTTTGTTGAAGAAGTTATTCTACCTGTTTGGAGAGCCTTTTAGGTAGGTGCGAACTTTGGTATAAACCATCGATATTACTATCATAATCATTTGAAGAAATTGCTGATTTTGATCCTTTTGAAAATGAAGTTTATCTTTTGTGGATAGAGTATATATCTGTCCTTTAATATTTGGTGGCCTAATAATCATACAGTTTTAAAGAATACTCTTTTTACTTTCCCTATATAGAATATAGAGAAAGTATTGCTTTCGTGCAAGAAAATGTCTGTGGGCGCTGCATCTTAAAAACGAATGATCCTATTGAAATGAAACGTTAAACTTAAGGTTTTGTCGCTAAAAACTGGAAGTGAGAAGCTTTGATGAACATTCATAAACCGCAAGTGGATGTTTACTCGAGGTGTATTTTTGTATTTTGTCGATTTTTTTCTAAATATGAAAATTATTACAAAACTATTCAAACAAAAGTTAAAGAGAATGAGAAACTAAATAAGTGTTATAAAAACATTTTTTTCATAAAGTTCTTAACTTGCGAGAAAGCAATTAATATTAATAATTTTCACATTTTTTGCCTAGTGCTAATAAACTGTAGGAGTTACATGAAATTTATATAACAAGTAATTGTAAAGAATCCAAAATTGAGCAAATTGTTTAGAATAGCCTTTTTGCGTAAACCTCATAGTTTTCGAGAAAAATGCAAGGAAAATACAATGATGGTCACATTACCATTTTTATATTTTTTTACATTTTACATCTTTTAATTAAAACCCCCGCTTATGTTTTACTGATTGGAGGGTGGGATAGAGGCCACCCACCCACCCTACATATACATGATAAATTTAAATACTAGTCGTTGATGTTTTTGCTGCAAAAAACAATAAAAACTTGTATGTAATAAAAAATAAAGCATAATACAAATTTAATTTTAAATATAAATGACCTTCTATAGCTATCCTTATCTAATTTGAATTTAAAGTCTGCCCACCCATCGTGCATATTTTTCTTTTAATTTCCTCACTCAAAAATGTTACCCTTGGAATTTCTTTTTTATTGAAAAAGTTTTGTAATTTATTTTATTCCAAACCGCGAGACGATCAGTAATTAAAATTTATTTGTATATGTAGGGTGGGTGGGTGGCCTCTATCCCACCTTCCAATCAGTAAAACATAAGCCAAGTTTTGTGGAAAATTTTTAGCACAGAACAATAAAGTAATTCATTTAATAATTTGTACATCAAACTTTTCTAAATTTTTATTACTATAGCAAAACTCTGGCGAATGTTTTACTGATTGGAGGGTGGGATAGAGGCCACCCACCCACCCTACATATACATATTATTTTCAATCACTGATCACCTCCTGGTTTGCATGGAAACAAAAATTAAATACGTTGGTGTAAATAAAAAAAATATTTATTGCACTTTTAATTTTTGTCATTTAAATTTAAATTAAGTGTATGGGTGGTTATTATAAAGGTGAATCATATTTATGAATTTAGCAATTATTATATTTTTTTTCATAATAGATTTTAATATTGAAATAAAACCTATATTTTCAATGATGATAAATGAAAACATATTGACTAAAGGAAATGTATTTCTTAATCAATACCTGTAAACTATAATACAATTTAACGTGGGAATGTATTACTTAATCAGTTAATGTAATGTTAAGTTAAGTTTTACATACAAACTCTATTCTTCTTAAAAGTTTTTAAGCTAAAGTAATAAATTGCATTTAATGTTCTGATCCACTTCAACAATTTAATAATGTGTACTTTTGAAAACTAAAAGGTGATCAGTGATTGAAAATAATATACATATGTAGGGTGGGTGGGTGGCACCTATCCCACCCTTCAATCAGTAAAACATAAGCCGGGTTTTGTGGAAATTTTTTAGCACATTACAATAAAGTAATTCATTTGATAATTTGTACATCAAACTTTTATCAATGTTTTTTACTATAGCAAAACTCTGGCGTATGTTTTACTGATTGGAGGGTGGGATAGAGGCCACCCACCCACCCTACATATACATATTATTTTCAATTATTGATCGTCTTCTGGTTTTCCGGGAAACAAAAATTAAATACGATGGTGTAAATAAAAAAAATGATTATCTTTTTAATGTATGTCGTAAACATTTTTTTCTACTCCCATAGTAGTAAGTAGGCAATAACGCAATCGTTTGTTGATTAGTAACCATGGCATTATGATACATGCACGTAATGAAGAAAAAACTAGCACGTAATATATTACGTAACTATTATTATTCAAATCAAGTAGCCTAGACAAATGAATTTGACATTTATTGTTGTTGAATACATATTACATTGACGTTATTTTGGTTTAATTATTGTTAATAATTCATTTATTCATTGTTAAAATAAGTGAAAGTGACTCCACAGAAGAAATTGTTGGAACTCCACCAGAAATTAGGCAACTAGCAGAACATACCGCAGCGGATCTTCTCCCGGAAAAATCCAAAGAGCGTTATGAAGTGGTTTACCGTAAATTCATGGATTGGCGTATGAATAGTGTTTAGTATTCGGAAAATGTGTTATTAGCCTATTTTGGGGAAATAAGTAAGAAATACAAACCCTCATCTCTTTGGGCCATGTATTTGATGCTGCGAAGTGTTTTAATAGTAAACATAACCTCAATATTGCAAAGTATTCCAAATTATAATGAATGGGAGTAGAAAAAGTATAGTACACAACTCGAGTTGTAAGTCACTTACGTACTCGTGGAATTACTGCACTCGCCTAACGGCTCGTGCGCAACTTTTCCACTCGTACGTAATATATGACTTACAACTCTCGTTATGTAATATACTATAATTTAGTGGATAGGTGATTTATTATGATATTATAAAGATTAATTATGAATAATTAGAAAAAACACGAAAAATATTTCGTAAAATCGTGTTTTTTTCTAATTATTAGTGAATTTTCTACAACGTAAGGACTTATATATTTTATTATGAATTATGAAACTTATACTTTCAATGATGTTAAAAAAATACTGCTTATATCTGTAAAATAAAATTTAAGGATGGGGATGTATTACTCAATCGGTTAATGTAATGTTCATTTAAGTTTTACATCGAAACCCTATTATTCTAAGTAAATGTTTTAATCTAAAATAATAAATTATGTGTAATTCTCTGTTCCACTTCAACAACAACAATTTTATAATGTGTACGTTTTCAAACCAAAAGGTAAAGTGATGGAAAATAATAAAAATAATATGCATATGTAAGGTGGGTGGGTGGCACCTACCCCACCTTCCAATCAGTAAAACATAAGCCAGAGTTGTTTGATTTTTTTAGCATATAACAAGAAAGTAATTAATTTGATAAATTGTACATCAAATTTTATAAATGTCTATTAATGCAGCAAAACCCTGGTGTATGTTTTACTGATTGGAGGGTGGGATAGAGGCCACCCACCCACCCTACATATAAATGATAACTTCAATTGCTAATCGTTGATGATTTTCCTGCTAAATATAATCAAATCCTTTATATAATAAAAAAATTTAAAAATCAAAATTTAAGTTTAAATATAAATAACTTTCTATAGCAAATTTTATCTAATTTAGATTTAGAATCTGCCCACCATCAAATTTTGACTAATTTACTCACTCAAAAATTATACCTTTTTAATTTCTTTTTTATTCAAAAAGCTTTGTAATTAATTTCATTGGATACAGCGAGACGATAAGGAATTCAAGTTTATATTTAGGGTGGGTTGGTTATTTATTTCTCTATCCTACCCTCCAATTAGTAAAACATCATCAAAAATTATTTGAAAAATTTGTTTGAATAAGTGTATTAAATTTTGCAATAATGTTATGTTTATTTACGTTTTACAACTTTTAATTAAAACCCTCACTTATGTTTTACTGATTGGAGGGTGGGTTAGAATAAAGGATTCAAGTCGCCTCAAGATGAAAGCCAGGAAAGCTTTAAACAAAGAAAACAGGCAACTGGTATGCCTAGAGATTCGAAGAGAAAAATATGGCAATCGTTCTGTTACTCCCATCCAAAGGCAACTTCAACAGAGTAGGGCCAATGAAAAAACCTGATTTGTTCTGGCGTTATCGCCATTTCTTTGAATAGTGCTAGTCTGGTAGTAACCTGTGCTACACACGCGTGTAGAATGTGCTCCCTTGTTTTCTCTGCCAATTCAGAGGTTGTGTTGTCCACTTTATCCATTTTGTAAAGAATATTCACTGTCCTATAAGAAGACCCGTCACCAATCCTATTTTGCTTTTAATCTATTTAGCTCTGCTTGGCCTTAGATGTTTATTTAGTGATCTGTTTTGCACACATTTTTTTCCCATTCGCTCTTTCTATGTGGTTTTGATAGCGCACATGTAGACTTTGGTCCGATCATGGTAGTTGCAGTTCCTTCCGTGGTAAGTACATGTTCATGTTTCGTTTCCTATTATACTTGTTTAGCCTGGTACCTAAATTAGAGTGAACTTGTTGCCTTTGATTAATTGGATTACAGCTTGTTTACACTTTCCAGTAGTTTTAAAATTTAAGCTGTACGCTATGAGCTTCTTAAGGACAGCTAGATGGATGTGTGTCAATTTGCAGTTACTTTTCTTATAATCTTAAGCACGTCTTTCCAAAACATGTAAAATTGATGGGGTTTTTCGAGAAGAACTCATTCCTTATATTTAGACGTATATATGCCTATATCAGAAAACGAAGTGGGATCTGGGCTTCGGTTTTTGATGTATCTGTTAACAAGATTACAGAATTATGTTTTAGTCTTTTGATTCGATTCAGGCTGTCTTGGCGCCTGCCAATAATTACTTCCAAGCGCAATACGAAATCAAATTTGGTCGGCAATGTTTGTAGGAAGTCTGGTTTAATTAGGTTTAGAATTTTTTAGAACGATCGCTTAAAAAGGCTCGTGACGACTGGTTGAAGAAAATGCTCAAGAAATACGTTTGCCTTTGGGATGCTATTTCTGAGCAATGCCGCTGCTCCTAGCTCTTCTGTAGTCTAGATGTTGAGGTAGAGATTGTCGGTTCCCACACTTGAGAACTCTCTATAGAGTCTCCAATTTACGTTCCTCTGATTTCTACACTCCATTGCATTTTTCTTTTTGGCCTCTATGTCAAAAACTCAATTTGCTGATGATGCGACGACAACGAGAGTTCTTCCACAATATACCAATTTTTAACTATACTTATTATACATCAGCTGAGTGATGTTTAACACCTCCTGCCAGATTGTATTCACAACAATTGCCTCGTTACTTGAATTCAAGAAATTTTTTGGCTCTATTATAACCGTCGTGTTGCCCATTTTGTGGGCGTTGGCATCATAACCCAGGAAGATATTTCTATTATCTTTTAGGGTGTTTCTAGTAACAAAGCTATCAATGGTGGTGGTGGATGTTCTTCTAATAGCGAATTCATCAATTCGTATAGGTGACACTTCCTAATATGCACCGTGATAACAAATTTTCTAGCTAGCAAAAATTGTACCTGAGCAATTGGTGATCCTTTTCTATATAAAGTTGTAAAACAATTTGTGTTTTATCAATTCGTTACTTCAGTATGTATCACCAAGAAATCGCCTGAACATTCAGGAATTAACAAAGTAGTAAATTAATTTCTAAATTTCTTTCGTGAATTTAATAAAAAGCCAGTAACTTTTTTTCTAAAATGTATTCCGATAACTGCGATCAATATTAAATTTTTTTGATACTTAATTTAATGCTCTATCAACCGAACCATTCCGACCCAATGGCGTAGCACAAGTACTTTCTTGTTCACCGCTTTCGTCGCAAAATCGATTCGTATTCTCCTACCGTCACAAGCAAATGCAGCAATATACAAGATTTAAAAAGTACCTATACTTTTTTAATTTCGTATATAACGTTTGAAACATTAAGATTACGAGTTTTCCGGGGTTTATTTCTCAATTTAAAATCCAATATAAAGCTTTAAAAGCAAATAGTTAAAGCTGTATGTAAAGCTGCAAAGTATAATCAAATTTTAAAAGTTTAGATTTAATTAAAATTGCAAAATTTATTTAAATAATAATGAATACATATTACGTCAGCGTTTGTTTAATGAAAAGCTCGATAAATAAGTAAATAAATTGAAACAATATCTTTCCCCGTGCATATTTAGATGATATTCAGCACACAAACACATTCAGAGCATTATTGCATGGGGAATTCTGAATTTAATTTCTAGAAAGTTATTGCATTGCAAAGGATATGTGCATACGCAATTTGAAAACTCGATGCATTTAAATAGGGCAATTCTGTTGATCGATCGACTATTTTATGTAGCGAACTTTAAAAACATGTAGGATAATATTTATCTAAAAATAAATAACAAAATTAGAAACTAGATATTTATTAAATTAATTAGTGTGTGGTGTAATTTTTAATCAGGGTGATGTTATTAAGGGTAATTACTGCAAAGTTCATGCCTCAGCTGCAGTTGCACTTAAAATAATATTAAAGGTAATTACGGGGAGTGGATATACCAATCAAACGTTATCAGTTTACACGTTATACATTCTGAACGTTTAAGTCGTTACTTGAAAGTAGAAAACGTAATGACATAATATTATGTTACAGCGACAATTTTAAAAATAATAACAATAATTTTTGCGTCTCTGCATGGTGAATTTTCACCTGTTAATACACCGTTTCCGTTTTGAGCGTGCAGAATCGTGATGTTGTACAGTCCACTTCCAAACAAAGAGTTATTACTGCACATGCCTCTCTCTTTCAACTTTTACGATCAGCAAAGCTAGTTTAAAAAAACGAAAAATTAACATTTTTATGCGACTGAAACGTGAACCAGGTGAACGCCCGAAAATGTACCGAAGATGAAATCGTCTGTGTGTGTGTGTGGTATGTTCCAGACGATCGTTATGGAAGCTTTAAAAGCGATAAACTTTAGCAACGGTCGTAATTTCAAATAAAAATAAACTCGATAATATTTACATAATCAAAAAAAATATATTGCTCTCATTACGAGCTTTTCTAAGCTTTCCAGTATCCAATGAAGCTGGAACAATCAAGGTAGTTGAATGGCCTTTTATTAAATACGTAATTAATTTATGCGAAATGAGTACGCTTAAAAAAATATGTATAATCCATTAACCGCAATAACTGCAAAGGTTGAATTTTTCTGTAATTCTAAGCGCGCATTCTTTGGTAGTATTGTTTTGCGTTCACCGATGTGATTATGCAAACAATGCATGGCGAATACGATAAAAAAACCTCACAGTTTCGTTCCGTTCGTTCAACTTGTCCTCTAATGAGTTTAATTTTATAAAGCGATACATTTTGCTCATTCAATGAAACTTGTTTTTACCACGGATACCGATCCGCAATTTATGCGATGATGCAATCAAGATTTACGAATATACCAATTTATATAAATAAATTCTCGTAAGAATTCAACTTATCTTTTTTTAAGTTATTTAGGTATTGGAGCCTACACCGAAAGGTAATTGGCATTTTGATAATATATATGTATGTAGGTTTTCGTATATCGCATTCAACGGAATGTTGTTGGAAACCAATATCTATATTCATTTTTGGGATTTCATTAAAAATAATTAGCGTGTTTTTAATTTTATTTTTGAGTATCCCTATGTTGTCTCTATCTATAAAAGATCGTAATATTTAATTGGCTGTTGAAAAATGCGTTCGTTTAATTTTGCGACTCTATCTAGATAAAATTGAAATTCCTGGAAGGGTTGAATGGATGTCCGGCTCATTAAAAGCTTCGTTGTGGATCTGTTTTCCTGAGGGTAGATACTTGGTTTTTGTAGTTTCCTTTGTTGATATTGTGACTGATGTGACTTCATTTTAGAATATATTTTGTATCTTTTTTGTCGAGTGAGTTGGGTATAGATTATAGCTGCTAATGGAAATTGTTGCATTTAGTAACAAATCTGATTGTTTCATCCGTTAGACTATAGCTGTAAACTCAACTGGTTTTGATTTAATCCTATTGAAAGACTGTTTTTTCTGTTGCAATTTGCTATTTAGATTTTGCAAACGTGTTTCAGTCTTTAAATTTTAGTGACAGATCCATTTAATTTTTTGACAAAATTCCCCAAATTTTAGTTTTTCTACCTTCTACAAAATTGGCTAAATCATAATATTATTGATACTTGAGGTTTATACCTCATTATTCATTTTGAAAAGGTCGAAACCCTCTTTTACCTAAAGGTTACTTTATTGAGCACTTACTTTGATTCCTTACTGCGACAAAGCTTAATGAATATCCTACCATTTAAATCATATAAGAAGATCCAACCATTTTTAGCACCTTTAATGTTAGAATGTTTTATTTATTTCTTATATTTTTGGTAGTCGCATCATCAGGGCTTCAAAAAACCGTTCGTCGCCACTTAGTTCTTATTTTTTTTTTGTTACTGCAGGAAATGTCATACACACTTAGTATATTTTTGACATATTTTCACTAATACCTTCCAACATGTTTGATCTTAGCTTTTTAATATTATCGATACTTGTTCTAATACTCTCTTCATGGAACCAAATTTTCAATTTGGGAGCCGTAAAACTCTTGTTATGCTCCATTTCTTTATTTTCTGTTAACTGACACAACATAGCAAGAGTTTTACTTCTCCCAATTTGATATTAGCTTTGTTTGCCTGTACTGAACCTTCTTAAAGTTTGTACTGTAGTTGTAAATTTAATTTGTTTACGGTATTTCTTTTGATTGTTTGCTTCCCGCAGATTTAAATGACATTCTGCATTTCTTTTATTGCTTTTTCTCTAATTTTCCAAAGCTTTTTTAAATATTTTTATCGGCTGCAAACTAAAGAGCTTCCTGCATTTCTTGCTTTTTTCACATTAGCTATTCTTTTAATTTCAATATTACCAGATGCTATTTTGGTTGTAAGTAGAAAGCTTATTTTAATCGACATATTGCAGCTAGAATGTAACTATTTGTTCACCTTCCTCCTTTTTATCATTTAAGTCTACTTTATAAATAAATGTTCTTCTATACTTTTTAACTTTATTTGTATAATTGGTTAATTAAACACTTTGTTCTGCTTTACTAATTTTATATTTCTCCGACTAGTTTCGATCGTTGGTCATTCTCAAGGAGATATGCGTTTGTATAACATTTATATTCGAAATGTATAATAAGTAGAAACCTTAATAATCAACAATAAATGTTCTTCTCTTCGGTTTAGTTGGTTTAAAAAAAAAATTCTTGTAGTCGTAATTATTGGCTCCCCTCATCCAATTCCGCTTTCTTGCTCCATAATTGCAAAATTCCTAACGGATTCAGCAATTTCTGGATATCTTTCTTTATATAGTTTTTAGATGGACGATTTTATGTTGTTGTCCCTCGCTTCTATTAGGACAACTTTAACTGTCGAGTCTTTAGTCTCTAATGAATTTGGATAGATTTCCCCATTCAATTCTTTATTTCTAATATTTTCCTATTCCTCCCATTTAATTTGACACAGAATGTACACAACCACATATATTGGACACGTCAATTTAATATTTAGCGTTTCTTCGTGTTGTTTGGTCTTCTGTTGATAGGAACTTGTTTTCTATGTTACCCAGATGTTCAACTTATGTGATTCTTCCTACTAGCCCCTTTAGTATTTTTTTTTACTGTCTGAAAGTTCTTTCTTTAGGATTCCAACTGTTTCTCTTAAAAATACCATTTCATTATCTTGCTCCTTATCAGTGGCGTTTTTTGTTTTCGTCCATTACGTGTAGTTTCTGGATGCAATCTCTACTCTATTTTCTTGTGTTAAGTGCCGTTAGCTTCTTTAGTTCTTCAATCATGGTCTTACTTCTTTTTATTATCTGCCCATACTCCTCCATAGTTAGTCGAAGGACAACCATCCTTTTTTTCTCTTCAGCTGTCCTCCTTTTTCGCTTTGCCGCTGATCTAAGCTACATAATATTAGTCCAAAACGGGTCGCCGTCCAGCGAGGCGTTATCGATATTGTAAGAATAAACCTTACCCAAAATCACGTTTCTTCTGACGTGGTGAGTCAGATGCCAAAATCCGTATCATCGATTTGGGCAGGGAAAAGGCTTCAGTATATGATTTCCCTCTACGCGTGCATCTCTTCTCAGACGATTATAAGATGATCAGATCTAAAGCGCTGGAAACAGGACGTATTTGCTGTAACAAGTACTTTGTTAAAAACTGTAGCAAGGATCAGTTCCACATCCGCATGAGGTGGCATCCCTTCCACGTTATTATAATCAACAAGATGTTGTCGTGTGCTAATAGGTTCCAAACTGAAATTCGTGGCGCTTTCGGAAAGCTACAAGGATCCGTCGCTCGTGTGATCATAAGGGTGCACTCAAGTGATTGTTACAAGGCGCAGGTCCTCGAGGCTTTGGGTCGTGCCAAGATCAACTTCCCTACATCTCCAGAAAGTGTGGCTGTATTAGGTTCGATCGCGAGATCTTTCAAGACCTGAAGGCTCAAGGCAGTTTGGTTCCAGATGGTTCCAACGTACAGTTCAGGCGCACGGACCTCTTGATGTCTGGAAAAACGTTCAGAAGGAGATTATGTCTTCAGCATAATTTGTATTATTACAATTGAATAAATATCTTCTATACTTCCGTCTGCAATAGATATTCTTCGTGAGGCTTGTCTTTGAGAGGCTTCCATACTTTTCAATCTTCTTCAAGCACCAATTTGTCCACCGGGTTTTCCAAGTTTCCTTCTGTATATTTATTTAAAAAAAACAACAATTTTTAGCTTCCTTATACAATAGATTTCAAAGGATGATACATAAAATGTTAGTTGTCAGTAAGTTTAGAGGACTACCTGCATTTCTTGCCCATTTTCTCAACTAGTGCTTCAATGTTTTTGCTACTTTTGTTCATCATTCAAATAACTTGTTGTATTTCTGACTGATTTTTCTTATCATCAGAAACGATTTCTTCAAATTAAATTGAATCTCATTCCTTTCATTTCATTATTGTTCAAACCTATAACTTAGCCTTTCTCCTGAACTCGCCATTGGCAGGTTAAAATAACTAATAATAATTTTTTATGCTTGTTCTTCCAGTTCTTTAAGATTTTTTTGTATCTATTCGATCGTAAGCAGATTCCTTTTTTATTTATAATAAATTTCAAGGCGACATAAGACACTGATTTGTGTAAGTTTCTTCTGAGGATATAATATGCAGCATTTGGCCAAAACAAAGATGAACCATTTTGAGATGAGCTTCCATGAGAGGCAAGTTTCTCATTGAAGAAAGTGGAAGAACAACGTTATATTGTAAACTCAGCCCTTTCCATGTATGACTGAAATTTTTGTTGACATTAATGGATTTTATATACAATTTTGGAATGTTGTGTAAGCATATTGGAATAAATAAATGATACTGATACTGATTTAATCACTTTCTCTTCTAGTCTTTTAAGGTATTTTCTGTCGGTAAGGTCGATCGTCCATCTACATTTTTCAGTAGCATTGAAGGGTTTTCCAAGGTTCCCTCTGTATTTTTATAGACGACAGAAAAAAACAATTTTTGGTTTCTCATATAGGTTTCAAAGGATGCTTAAAATATTTATTGTCGGTAAGTTTGGAAGATTACCTGCATTTATGCCTATTTTCTCAAATAGTTCTTCAAGTTTTCTGCTATTTTTGTTTATTGTCAGCAAGTGTTTAAATAACTTGCTGCATTTCTGACTTGATTTTTCTTAACATCAGTTGAATTAAACGATTTCTTCAAATTGAATAAAATCTTATTCCTTTCATTTCATTGTTTAAACATATAACATAGCATTTCTTCTGATTTTGCCATTAACAGGTTCAAATAACTTAATAATTTTTTATTGCTTGTTCTTCCAGTTCTTTAAGATTTTTTGTATTTATTTGATCGTAAGCTCACTTTTTCTTTAAGGTCTATACTGCTTATTTTTGATTGCTCTAAGGGTCAATTGTCTATCTACGTCTTTTACCGTTTATTTTTTCAGTGGGATTGAACTATCTCCTGAATTTTTATTAACGTCCTAACTTACTGAAATCTTTTATTTTAAGCTATAGTTCTGAACCTTTATAACTTTATTAAAGTAGCTACAAATTTAATTTGTTAAAATTATTTACAAGTTTAACTTTTTTTAACTACAAAATATGTCCATTCTCATTTTTTATAATTTATCTGATAATTATTCAGCATGCCTAAAACTGCTTTCAGTCTTCCTTCAGAATTTCCAAAGTCTGTTTGTCATCAGTAGGTTCATACGACTTTCAGTCTTTCCTTTTTTACTATTAGTAGTTTTCTTGTATCGTCAGCAGATTCAAACGACTTGCTGCCTCATCTAGTTACTTCTCTTTTTTTTGTATCTTCAGCAAGTTTCTCATAAAGGTACATTCTTTATCCTTTCCACTTCATTATTTCTGACTGTAGCTTAATGAAAATTGAATTGCGAATCTTATCAATGGAGTAATAAAGTTACTATGTTTACCAGTTTCTCTAAAATTCCTTCTGCCTTTTTTGTCATCAGGAGGTTCAAACGACCTTCTGTATTTTTAGATCTTTTCTTCATCGTCTAGGATTGGTTTCTACATATGTTATTTAGTTTTATATAAATTCCTTCTGTTTTTTTTTTTATTATTGTCAAGGATTTTTTCATTTAGTTCAAAATGTTATTCATTTCAATTTATTAATTCAGACTGATAAATTTTACTATTTTATATTTTTCTATTGTGGATGTAAATCGTGTTTTTTTTAATCTGAGTTTTTTAATAGCAACAGGTTCAATTAATGGCCTGCTTTTTTGATTGCTTCATCTTCATATAGCAAGATTATTGCTAGAAATTCAAAAGATATAGGAAAGAAACGTTCAGAAAAAGACACATTATTCAATTTAAATATAGAAAAAGCTTAAGACTATAATTCAATAATAATTATTAAAATAAAAAGGAAGCAAGTACAAAAAATGCTTCCTTTATATTTTAATAATTATTATTGAATTATAGTCTTAAGCTTTTTCTATATTTAAATTGAATAATGTGTCTTTTTCTGAACGTTTCTTTCCTTCGAAAAAGTCGTATTGAATTTAACAGTTAAAGAAAAGGTTATTAAGAGTTTTATGTATTGTAATTTAACCAGGGTAAAGTTTTAGAAAATTCGTCCAGTTTTTTTTTGCATCAGCTTATCCTAACAGCAAATCCAAATATTTACTATATGAAGTCTCAGGTTTTGCTAAAATCTTTCTGCATTTTTTTCTTGTAGTTCTGATGGGCTGTTTTCTATTTTCTTATCAAATTGTGAATTTCCTGTGAAATTATTTTTTTGCAACTTTCGCTGTAAACCCAATTTCTTTCTAGGGTTCTATTAAACTGCTTTGAAATGTTATCTTTAGAGAAGATCTCTATAAGAGGTATTTCTAAATTCTATATTGTGAAACAGGTTCCCAAGTTTCTGAAAAAAATCCTTCCTAGGTAGCCAAAATGAGTATTTCAGGATCCTGAAAAGAGCTTTATATAATTCATACTGGCTCAGAATTATCTACTACAATATCTACATATCTACAAAAAGAAATTACCCTTTTGACTTCAACATTTTAATATTTACATAATTTCTTAATTAGTTTTATTGTATTTATTGTAAGTTGTTAAATACTAAAGAATATTAAATAGTGAGTTATGTGAAGATTATAAACACGATAATAATACACTTTGTAATCACTTTCTTCATTTTTGCTAAATGTACATTTCGTTTGTCAAGTAAAACAGTTCTGTACAGCTATTGATAATGTTTAGTAAACATAAAATACACAGTACAGAAAGTGTTTTATTATCGTATTGTAAGTTGTTTCTTAATTCTTAATTAAAACAGAATAGTAGGTAAAATAAAGTGGAATATTAAAAAGAAATGTCTTCACAATAACTCACATTTGGTCATTTTATACATCAAAGGAACTAAATAAATATATTTTTTACATTTCCAATTTATCCGTCGGTGCACATGTCGCCCGAAGACATTTTGATGTTTAATGGATTTACTTTTTCTAGAGTGGATTTGACTGTCCCTGGAGGGAAAATAAACAAGATTTTATACACAGATGCTCCGGAGAGATGTAATAAGTAGCGGAAAATGTTTGTATTGGACAAATCAGTGTTTCCTGCTCTTTCCAAGGAATTGCAAACAACGGCAGCGCTTACCTAGCGACTGGTTTGTAAATTAATTTATCATTAATATGCTAATGATAAAGTGTAATTGAATGCATTTAATATGGCAATGAGTGGAGTAATTATGTAATTTTGGGGTTATAACAATGGCTATTTATTTAAAAATAAATGTTGAAAATTCTTTTAATTTGCTACGTCTCGTTTCGGCTATAAAAATTCCATTGTTGACACTAAATTTAGACGCTTACGACTGGTTGGAATTTTCTTATCGTTTCTTTTCTTCCTCTACTTTCTTTTTCGGTTCCATGTTTGGCTTAATTCAACAACGAATGTCACGCAGAGAACAGACGATTTATCGATCGAACGAGAATTTAAAGGTGTGAGAATTTTCGGACAAAGAGTGTCCGTCTTACAATTATATCTTATAGCCGTTTCGAATACTTATCATTTTTAATTAGCTTGTGCAAAAATTTTTAATTAACACCTAATTTCTTATTAATATTTTCATGTCTTTAATTAAAAATTGTATTAATGTTTTTAATTAATAATGTAGACTTGTGGCTAAAAAAATACTTATGTAATAGTGAACTGTAAAAATTAATTATCTATTTAATTACTTAATTATAAAAGTTTATTTATTTAATAATTAATTTTTTTTTAGGATACCTTTTGATACAATAAACAGGTATAGAAATCAATGTATAATAATATTTTTCTACTCAAACTTGGATATGTAAAGTTATATCGTAAGCAGTTAAGCGTGGAGTTAGATTGGATTGATTTAAATCGGATGTTCGAAGCAGAGAAACGAGATTTAATTGGAAAATAACATTTGCATTTAAATCGACGTTTGGTCTATAAGTGTTTAATTGCATCACGGGAATAAGTTAATCGATTTCGTTAGTGTTAGTGTCAACAGTTTGAATTCCTAAAATATTGGAAACAGTTTTTAAAGTGTTTTCTCAAATACAGTACTAAATGAGGCACATGTATTTCATATTCTTGATGGCTTGCATCAGATTTTTGGGAACAAATAATGTTGGACAAGGTAAACACGGTAAGCGAAAAATTTGGAATGAAAATAATCACAAAGAATACAATATTTATGATACAAAACGGAAACCTAACCATAGAATCAGAACCAGTGGAATATTTCCAGATTTCTAAAATTAATCTTGAAGGTGTATGTAACTTTAGGAACATTTATTGTCTCCACATGTTTTGCTAAAATCAAGATGGTAGCCTTTTTCTTCTACGTCTGATATATTTATTGATTTAAAAACCTGCAAATAAAGAATTTGATCGAAGATGTTGTTTGATCTTGATCAAAATGAGCTGATTGCTACAGAATACCTCTCTATTGTGTATAATTTAATTCTTGTAGCTTTCTTTGAATGTTTGTTATTTTTTTTCCATGGTTCTATATACCAGTGGAAAGAGTACACCGCTTTAAATACCTTAAAAGGGACCCTGATGTAGAGATTAAGAATCGAGAAAGCAAGATCAAGATTTATCAAAATGATAAGTACCCGATGGCAAGCCACAAAAACCTGCTTTCTGCATTATTGTATGCAAGCTGTCAAAATGTGGATTTATAGACGCATTCTAAGAATATCTTGGGTAGACAAAGTAACTTTGAAATAATAAAAAGGATGAATACAGAACTAGTATTATAACAACAATAAAGAAGAGAAAAGTAGCCTACGTAACGAAAACTACGTAATGGTACAGCTAATAGTAGGTGGATGTATATACGCATTCTAAGAATATCTTGAGTAGACAAAGTAACAAACCTCGTAATTCTAAAGGATTAACAAAGAACTAGAATTATAACAACAATAAACATAAGGAACGTGACTTATTTAGAGCACATAACGATAAGTACGTATTGGTACGTGTTGGTACAGCTAATAGTAGAAGGTAAACTTGAAGGTAGAAGAAGCATAGGCCAGAAAAAACAATCTTGGCTTAAAACTCTCCGCGAATGGTTTCAAATACATAATTCTTCGAAAATCATCATCGATTTGTTGATGCTCCTCTACCCAATTGCGAATATACGGCGCTGCCCATGGTTTGATAGTAGCAGGTTTTGTATCAATTGTATCTGCAAATGCAGATCTTTGGTCAAAATTCCCTGCACAGAGCTTCTTGAAACGTCAAATTGCTGAGCACGATGGCGAATCGAGGTGGAAAGGCATTCATCAACATTCGCACTCACTGCGACTATGTTTTCAGGTTTCAGGTTAGAATTGAATCTCTAACCTCATTTTTTTTTTTAATTAAATACACAACAGTGTTGCGAGATGCTGTGTTATGATGACCAGAAGTCGTGCGGACTTTTTGAACCGTTTCTGCAAAATTTTCATCATTTCTGTAACGAATTTTCACAATTTCTAGGCGTTGCTCGATCGTGTAATTATTAATGACTAAACCACAATACTTCCTGATGCCAATTGTCAAAGATTAGTACTCTATGATCGCCATAAAAAAATTTAAAATGTCAGATCAAATTAATGGTGCTTTAGAGTGACGGGGGCGATCCTTTAAAGTAACAAGCTCATTTACACACACACATATACACAAATATCACATGGCGGAAGGACCACGGGGTCGATAGCCTAACACTACTACTACTACTTAAGGGTGTCTTACATTACAATGTAGAGAGTGTTTGCTAAATGAGACACACCTAATTAATGTTAAATTACTTTTAAGGGAGTGAGTTTTATTAGAAGAAACATTGACTAAATTATTCACAATCTCCTAATACATAAGTCTGCATAAAATATCTGATTAGAAATTAAGTACTTTTCCTCTGTGGCACAAAATTCCAAATATCTTTGGGTTTTCATGTGACGCCCTTGAATTGAGGAAATTAAAATGTGGTGATTGCATTTATGCTATGAACACGATAAGCTGTTATTTTATATACTCTCTTAACTTATTGAATTTGAAAGTATTATTTTGACACACAAGTTTCTAAATATCTTTACTTTTACTTCTTAGACTATCTTCTATATTTAATATATAGGTCGCATAAGCGTAGTGGTTGCATAGTTTGGAATTTAAAGCGATAGAAAGAGGAATTAGAAGTCTAAATGTAATCAAATGTATTAATGTTCTTTAGGTAATTGTAGAAAATTAACCAGAGAAGTTGTTGTTTCATTAAGTGATTTGTTTTGTAGTCTTAAGACTATATTTATGAAATCATTAAGTGATTTGTTTTGTAGTCTTAAGACTATATTTATGAAATGTTTTCGTATTTCCAAATGTAATGTTCATCTTCATACTTGCAATAAGCAATGGTGACAAACTGTTAGTACTTTTAACATCAAATGAAGAAACGTATTTTATCAAGGTGACAATTGTAAAATTAAGCCATTGCCGCATATCAATAATTGTAGACGTATTTGCGGAATTCTTAAGGCAATTATTAAGAGATGATGAAAAGATTTTCGTTCTCATTAGCATTGAACAAACATGGAAAAAATGTTCATAACACATACTTCACATTGAAGAATGCTTATTGTTTTAATTATTTAAGGCTTCCGATATTTCAGATGATTTAGAACATGGACTATAAAATTAAAATTAAAATGCTAGTATAAATTGGTTTTTGCTCAGGAAATCAGAAGGAACCCTACTGGCAAGAAAGAGAAAGAGGCTTTAATAGAGAGAATGTCAATAAATTATTAGATCGGTTAGGACAGATTTTCGATGGGTATAAATTTACAGCCGATACTATATTTAACGTGTATGCGTCTAGATTAACTACTGTGCAATAGAGTTCCCCAAAAATAGTTGCTAGTAGATGAAAAGTCTAACAATAAAATCATAACTTTGAAAATGATCGTAACGGATCGAAACACGTGTCAGGAAACTGATAATAAAATCATGGAACAAAACAAGTGTTTTACTCCACCCATTTTGAATAAAATCATAGTATGTACAGTTGGTTGGTTGCTACTAGTCTATATATTCCTTCTTTTTCTATGTGCCTAACATTGGTAGTCACTTCCAGGAATTAATTTTTAACTTCCGCCAGTCGTAATAGTTATTATGCACTACCAATACCCTTCCACTCTCTTATATTCTTCGACCAGGAAGATTGTTTCCTAGAGATGCCTCATCTACCTTCGACTTTTCCTTTCATAATTAGTTGTAGAATGTAGTAACGGTTGCCCTGTAAAATATGCCCAAATTATGGGCATACATTTAATATTCATTATGAGCTCCCGATCGACATTGGCTCTAAGACTTCGGCATTCGTTATATGTATATATTCCAACAATTTTTACGAGGAAAAATTTCACCTAAATCTTAAACATCACCTTCCTAATACTGATTTTGAATACAGATTAAATTAACTCAGACCTTTTTATAGTGTACCTAAAACATTTCCATAAGCATGTTAACTGAAATAAAAATAATAAAATTCTACTGCTTGATGGTCAAGACATTTCAGGCTTGTGAGTTTTCTAAAATGAATTAAATCTTGTTAACTCTGGGTAGTATGTCTAGACATAATATCTTTGGTCATCTGCAGATTTATCAGAAAAACTCCTTCGCTTATATATGAAGTATAAAATATATCAAATAAATATATTCAATGATACATATGGCACTGTGTAATTGCAAGTATTATGTTTCTTCATTAATGGACTACCATTTAGTAACGTTTGCCCCCATCATATTCATTTCTCATATTTTGTTTCCAGAATGAAATTGTTGTGTCTATCCAGATTGCAACGAACACATTAGTTACAAATTACAACCCATACGAATCTGATCTATATTAATACAGCCAATGTTGGTTAAATTTCAGGCATTAATATTCCACGTGTAGTCAATGATTTCGATATTAATTACCCCACCACTGCCCGATATGCATGTGGTTGATTTACGCTCTCGGATATTTGGATTTCAGTCCCGTTTTGCGTCGGAATTCCATAAAGCGAATTTGTATACGTTCTCCCACTCGTATTTACACTACGTGACCGGCTTAGAAATGTAACGCTTTATTTACTCAGCAATTTCAGTTTGCATAATTATAGAAAAAATAAATCGTACAGTTAGTTATAACATGCAGTTCTTAAAAATATATCTTTTTTGTAATGATGTGTAGTAACATTCTGTTCTTAATTAGATTTATCATTACGTTTTGTTATATATTTGTGTATATTAATATGTATTTTTTGGAAAGGAAGACTAATAAACATATAAACATAAACATAACATTTTTATTCAATAAACACTAAATTGAAGCATTGATTTTATTAAATATTTATATCATGAATCATCACTATTATCATCACCACTATTTGTGAGTTATGTGAAGATTACAATGATTTACATTCTTCGAAATTACTACAGTATAAAGAATCTCGTGGTCAATGGACAATCTTTCTACTATTTAAATTTGACGAAGAAAAACACTAATTAATATTAGGGAACATAATAAGTTTCTTCGCTATTATAAATTATTTTCCTACTATATACACAACATCTTTATTACAGTAACAGTGATATTTTAATATACTACATAAATTTAGTATGATTTTTGTTAGTACGTCACTGTCTGTCGACATTAGGTCTTTGTGTCTAATCTTAATGTAAGATATTGTCAAAAAAATGAAGCTAGTTGATATTTCTACTATGTATTTAAGATTAAACATTTTTTATTAATGAATTGATTATTCTTATGAAGATTAAACTCCTTATGATGTCAATAGCAAAAATAGCATGGAATTTAATTCTCTTGATAATAAGAGCTCGTTAGTAATTCAGTTCGTTGCGCCCTACGTAATTGGGCATTGATCGCGAGTTAATTCAGCTGTGCTCTTTTGTTAGACTACATCTGAGGAGCCTGTTATTTTAAAGAAAAACTTCGATTAATAATAATTCAATTCGTGTTTGTTCGTTATTAAAAGTAATCAATCATCAAATTATAACTATACTTACAATTGTAAATTGTAAAAAAAATATTATCACCAACAGCAATAAAATTTACCTTTCCTTCAATTAGTTAATTGTATCCTATAGTTTTGGGAAAATCCATATTTTTGCCTTTATATGAATCCAGATAAGTCATGACTTTGTTTTCCTTATAAGCTTCTAAGAAATTTGTATGGTACTAATAGCTGTTTTCTTTCTAGTGAATTTTATAATTTTTCAAAATGATTACCAGCCATTATTGGCCATTTTAGTTGTTTTTAAAGAAGAACCTTCGATTTATCATCATTTTGGGTAAAATCACTCTCTGAAGTACAAAAATTAATCAGAAAAATTACTTATAGCCTTGTCAAATTATTGTATTTATAATTTATTATGAAATATTTTTTAGAATTAACTAGACGGATATTTTCAGAAATAAGTATTAGATTTCTATCAATCGTTTTGGTGAAGAAAACACTTGTTATGTTCCATATTTCGATACTTAAGGGATTAGGCCACTCTAGACAAGGAAGAAAAAGGTCTTTTTCTAGATTTTTTAAAACAAAATCTAAAAGTCCTACTTAAATTAAAAACTATTAACAATATGGAACATGTGATATTCTTTACCAAAAAACATATCTGGTTCCATCAAGAGGATAGCTCAACAAGTATCATTCTGTCATTACTTCAATTTCTATTTTCACAAAAACTATAAGACTTTTTGCTCACTCAAATCGCAAACATTGCATTTGAACAGTATTTATAAAGATTATAACCATGGGAAACATTTTTCTCAATTAGAAATCATATAAGTTTTGAAACTTCTCTGCGACGAACGGTAAATGCAAACGTTGGATATTGATAAGCACGTACGGTCCGGTCTTGAAGGCACGTACGAACGATAAAATGTGCGAGTTAATGGACGTAGAAATTATATTTTTGCCATTTCGTAATCGAGCGGAAAATGCAATTGCGCGCATTTGCATTTTAATTCGCCACCAGTTATATCACGTCCGAAAAACAATGGGGAATCAATCAAAGACTTATATTGATACGATTGCATAGTTAATCCACTTACCTTATATCAAATATAAAATTTATAATTCGATATAATTTAATTCAATGATTAAAGCAAATATAGCTTAGTGAGAGTGTTGAATTTAAACGAGTTTTAATATGAGAACTTCTAACATTAACTAAAAAATTGGAATATTGAAATCATTTGAGTTCAGTGTAAATTTATTCTTATTTTAAGAATATTCACATAGAGGGATAACCTATTTTAGTCCAAGTTTATACAACTATATTTCAATATATAGAATTTAAAAAAAATTAAAATTATTAAGTTACATGTTTTTTTTCATAAATCTGTATAGTTTTTATAAATTATCAATTGATTTTTAGAATTTTTGAATGTTGTTTAGCAACTTAGTGTTTATTACTAATTGGAGGGTGAGATATAATCTGCCTAGCCACCCTACATCTACATATAAATTTCAATTACTGATCCTCTCGCGGGTTAGGAGTAAAATGAATTACAAAGGTTTTTGAATAAAAAAGTTCAAAAGGTAGAGTTTTTGAGCGAGTAAATTAATAAAATGGGTGTACAGACTTTAAATTTAAATTAGATAGCTACAGAACGTCATTTATATTTAAACTTAAATTTGGATTAGGCTTTATTTTTTATTACATACAAGGATTTATTGTTTTGTAAGCAGCAAAGTCATCAGCAATTATTTTTAGTATTTAAAGTTATCATGTATATGTAGGGTGGGTGGGTGGCCTCTATCCCACCCTCCAATCAGTAAAACATAACAGAGGATTTTACTTAAAAGTTGTAAAAAAATAAATACAATATTATTTCAATTTTTAGAGATTTATTCATACAAATTTTTCAAATAATTTTTTATGATGTTTTAGTAATTGGAGGGTGGGATATAGGCCACCCACCCACTGTATCTTACTTTTATAATATACAGCGAATGTTCCTTTTTGGGTTTGAGTCCCCATGCTGTACCAAAGAGCCTGCAGCATATCCATAGTGTCACTGTAGCTTTGTAGATTGATTTTTAAGGAGCGCTTTCTAATTAACTATCCAGCATTAAACTAGATATTTTAGCTGATCAAACAGCGTAATTTCATCTCCATTTACTTTAAGAGCTTTGATATTTTAATTCCTACGAGATTAGTAAAATGTACAACAACGGTTTTGTCAGAATTGATATTGAAGCCTTTCTTCAGTCACCATTTTACTGTGGCATTGAGGGCGTCTTGGGATAGGAAATAAATGATGTTGTCATATTTATTCAATACTTCTTCTGCTACTTTCTTGATGGAACCATATATTCAAAATGGGTGGAGTAAAACACTTGTTTTGTTCCATGATTTTATTATCAGTTTTCTGACACGTGTTTCGATCCGTTACGATCATTTTCAAAGTTAAACCGTTGTCATATTTGCCTCTTTTGACAATTGCTATGTCGTCGCCGTAACCTACCGTATAATAACCATCGGCCAAGGTCGTTAGGAGGTCATCCACCACGATACACCACAGTAGAAGCCATAGAACCTTGCCTTGCGATTGTGATTAACATTTCTGATTCACTCCCTATACCTTCAGTGATCTTACGGTTTTTAAATACGGTCTTGATCAAGCTTATTGTGAGTATGTCAATACCCTTTTTGATGGACCCTTTTCCTATGGTTTTGAAGATTTTGTTGCCTACTGCTTATTTTGTTGTCTATAATTTGCTCCATGACTTTTAGAAAAAGTGAGTTAAGGTTGGGCGGTAGGATTTTGCCTCTGACCGCATTAGGGATAAATATCACCCTAGCCTCTTTCTTTATTATTATTCTTTATTATTATCTTTGCTTCTCCTGCTTACAAATTACAAAAAAATATATATTATACATACAATCAAATAATACACAAATTATTTAGGATACATGAGTCACGGGCGGAGTTCACTGTTTACCAATGTTCTTCCACTCAAACCCACGTTCTTCCGTAGACAGGTGACACAGTTTCGCCATTTCTGGAGTTCTTTTTAATTATTTTTAAGCAAATATGCTCTATTTTAGCCCTTTTGTGGGATATTTTAGACAAAGTTCATTATGTCATTTTGACAGCAGTTTATTTGGAATATAGCCTTCGTAAACTACCTGCAGGTAGGGGGCTATTATATCTACCCTCTGCTGCAGCAGTGCAGGGAAAATGCAATCTGGACCTGGTGTTTTTAAGTGTTCAAAGCTATTAACTACCCATTAAACTTCTTCTTTTGTAACGAGTTTACCAGCCTTACTTTTGCCTTCTCTAGTAGGAATATACCTCTTTCCGTAGATTAAGAAGTGACTTTTTGGGAGTCTACATACGTTGAGCCAGGGATGTGTGTCTTTAACAGCACACTGAAACTTTTTGAGAGTTCGTCTGCGTAACATCCTACAGGTTTTCTTTAAACACGATGCTTTTGGAGTGATCTTTGGACAATATTTTGTGGAGCTTGGCTTTTGTGATTCTATCAGTAACTCCCTCACAGAACGTTCTCCATGTTTTTCTTTTCAATTTTCTCAACATCTTATTATATTCCGGCAGTGCCTGTCTGCAGACATCCTAGTTGCGTGTTTTCTTTGCACTGGTTATATTTTTTCTTGCTTGCATCTTGGTGCCATCACGGCACGTCATTCAAGGGATAACTGCAATCATATGCCTTTAGGATGCCATTTCTAAGCAAAGCCTCTATTTCTAGCTTCTATGTTTTGGATGTTGAAGTAGACTTTATAGAGGCTCCAGTCTGTTTCCCTCGAATGTCTTCACTTGATTGCGTCTTCCTTTGTGGCCTGTATATCCATAATTGATCCAAGGCTCCTACAGGAATTCTTTTAAATTTGGCTTTTCTGAATTTCGAATAAAGGGCACTTGCTGCTGCTTTAAAGTGGTGGAGATTCAATTGAATGGAGTGTATGTCATTTGGACATTAATCAAATATACAAATTTTAAGCAGAATGTTGAAATATAAAGTTAAATAAATATATACAGAGAATCTACAAGAATGTATAATTTTACTAAGTCAAAGAAATTCTGAAATAAATGAGAACATTCCGACAGGGTTTGACTGGAAGAACATTCTGAAGAATGAAGTATGCCTGTGATTCCTATGCTCAAAATTAAGTATCCAAAGCATAATAATAAATAAATTAGTTGTTTATACCCCACTGGCACTAGCCTTTAAACTTTGTGTTTCAGGGCTTTTTGCTTATAGGGTTTCCAATTTATCAAGTTAGGTCTTTTGTGACCCTTAATAATACTCCTTTAGGTCTATCGACAAGCTCATCTTCACTGCCTCTCTGTAGCTCATCCTCAGCTAGTTTACTGAAAGTTTTCATAGGCACTTTTGGCTTTTTTCAACCTCTCTGGACGTTGGGGTGTCGTCTACTCCATATTTGAGGTTTAGTTACATGTACGTTCCACAAGCAGTCAGAGAAAGAAACAAGTCCATTATAGTACAGGATGGACCAAAAGATCGTTTACATTTCAAATGATGATTTAAAAGAAACTAATTAAGTGAGATAAAAACTTTGTATTTATTACTAAGTACACAAATGCGGATTTTATTTAAAAAAAATTACATTATCCATATGTGATCCTTGACTATTTTGACACTGCTGCAACCTGGAGCGGAAATTTTCAATGACGGCCTCACAAGTGTTTCGTAAAATGTTTTGCATTTCCTCTCAAATATTTTCCTTTAATTCCTCTAGGGACACTGGGTTGCGGTTGAAAACTTTACTTTTAAGGTATCCAGAAAGAAAGAAGTACAGTGAGGATAAGTCCGGGCTACGAGGTGGCCAGTTAATGGCACCTCTTTTGGATATCACCTTTTGTCATTAGAAGTGTGGCATGTTGCCCCATCTTGCTGAAACCACGATCGTTGATTAAAACCATCGAAATCCTGTAGCACTGGTAAAAAAAAGTTCAGTAGCAATATACCGCTCTGTGTTCACTGTAACAGCATTTCTTCGGCGATCTTCAAAAAAATATGGATCAATAATGCCTCTCGCTGACAACGCCGCCCATACAGTAACCTTGGGTGAATGCAGAGGTTTTTGATGCTTCAATGTAGGATACAGTATCTGCAATTTTGCCTATTCACATGCCCATTTAGATGAAAGTGTGCTTCGTCTGAGAAAAACATGTTGGTAAAGTTGGTGAACCTCTCTAACATTTCGTATGCAAATTGAAGCATGTGAGCATGATCTTGAGACTTTAATTCCTGTACCATTTGGATTTTATACGGATGTAAATATAAATATTTGTGAAGAATACAAATCAAAGATGTTCTGGGCACACCTAAGGCGTTAGAGCGCTTCCGAGTAGAGAGTCCATGATTTTCACGAATGACGCTCTTACACGCTCGACGTTTTCGGGATCTCTTGATGTTCTAGGTCGGCCGGATCGTGGTTGTTTCATTGTTGAACCTGTCTCCTCGAACTTCTGTATTCGAATCAATTGAATCGATGGAGCTTCATTTTTACGCCGTATGTTGTAATGAGCGCAAAATTTTCGTTGCGCTACAGTAAAAGAATCATTGTTGCGGTACTACTCTGGTACACAGAACGCACGTTGTTTATCGCTGAACGACGCCATAGTACTGAATTCCCAATGGCCGCTCTTACACGTCGTAACCCCTCCGCCCCACCTCGCCGACGCTGCTCGTCGCATTTACTGATTCAAATTTAAACGGACTTTTGGTACAGGGTGGACCAAAAGTCCGTTTAAATTTGAATAACAATACTCGAGTGACCCCAAATTAAGATGCCATTGGCAATTCCGCTATGTATTGTCGCATAATATACGGATTTTAAGGCTACGGCTTACAAGCAATGACTTAGTTGCCTAGGTAGTAATATGGTCCTACAGAGTTTATGGAGAAGTTCTTTTAATGTAAACCTAGAAATTTAGCAGTACTTAATTGGGTGTGTGGTTTGAAATAAAATATTACCCTTTACGACTTACTTCAGTTAACATATAGTTAGTTAGCAGTTACTTGATCATTTGAGGAGTAGTGCCATCGGAAAATAAGGTAAAGATACAGTTGAACTGTTGTAAAGTCAAATCGTTAATACAAAGTAGGAATAATAATAATAATAATATTGATCCTTGCAGAACACCGTGCTTCAATGATAATTCCTCTGTGTAGTTACCTACACGAACAATTTGATGCCTGACAGATAAATGAGTAAATTATGTATGATAAATTATAATAATACTTTATTCTTATAATAATACAGCTTTCACAAAAGAAGCCAATGGGAGACACAATCAAACGCACTAGTAAGATCCATAAAAGAAGCCACGGAGGTAATGCAATCTTCGAAAATTTTATAAACCTCTTTGATAAAGGCACCGTTGACTGTACCTGGCGAAGGCCATACTGGTTATTGGAAAGTGTATTAGTCTTGTATAGGAAATCAACTATTTGTTCGTATAATAACTAAGATAAGAAGTCTTAAGCACCTTTCATATGACAGGTAGAAGCTGATTTTCCCCGTGAGTTCGTCTAAAAATATCCAATTATCGAGGATCTATTAAAAAGTAGGGTTAAGAGCTCAGAAATCTCGATAGAGCAATTTCTTACAGTTTTATATGTAAATGACGATGAACAATTACCATTTGATTGGTGGCTTCTTCAAAATAAGAGGCAATATCATTTGGCACACCTGACGAAATCCTTCGGTTTATAGGATTTTTTCCCAAATTTAAATTCTTTTACTGAAACACCGTGTGTCCAAAAGTAGCAGGATCCATCACCGACGGAAAGTGCAGGTACCTTGACTCCGACTTAAAATTAAGTGGTGGTGTTATCTTTAAACAATTTGTAGCATTAGATATATGAATCCATTTTTTTTATTCCAAGAAAGCTAAAATTTTGATGGATGAGTTTAGATGGCTCATAAAGTATTTGATGGCCGTTTTGTGGATTAGTAATTACATTTTTTAATGGTATCCTAAGTAGGTTTGCGAGAATTTGCTTCTTCGATAATTATTGGAGAAAAATACTGCTGTAACCGGATATATTTTTTGGCATGTTGTCAAGAAAAATTTTATCGTTATCAGGGTTTGCAAATTCGTTAATTAAAGACACAGTAGATAATAGAGAATTTTTGGAACTTTCACAGATTGTACATTGCTTAGAAGGATTAATGCCACTTTTTATCAATTGATGGTGAGGGCGGGGGCTGCTGAGGTAATAATTCTCATATAGACGCAAAAAGACTAGTTTTAACGTCGTTACAAACATGCGATTGGAACGATTGTAAATAATTTTGGTTGGAAGATCTTAAATCTTGAATTTCGCACTTAAATGATATGATTTTTCTCTTCGGTGGTTTCAATTTACATTAGATTAGTGGGGGAGAGTTGCACAACTGTTTTTTTCTAAATCATTTATTTATTACATGATGTGTAGACGTAAGGTAACTTAATTGGATTGTAAATAAAGTGTACTTCCTTAATATATAAACAGATTTATTTTGCAAAATAAATCTGTTTATATATTAAGGAAGTACACTTTATTTACAATCCAATTTATTTATTAATTTCTCAACTAACATAACATATATTTAGATTTTTTACATTTTTATAATCACTTTACTATGAATTAGATTCTCACTTAACCCGCGGTGAAACATTTTTATGTTAATTTCTTTACTTTATTTTTAGTCGAATCGCAATTTTAAAAAGCTTTCTGCTTCAAGAAATTTCGAAAGTAGAAGGCAATTGTTTCCTTTTATATCGGAAATATAAATAGTACTATAGAACACTGAGCGAACCTCTGCGTCTCGTTAAGGAGCTTTTAATATACATACATATTTTTTTGTATTTGAATTTCACGTGTACGGATTTTCTTTTCTTTTGTGAAATTCGCGTGCGCTTTCGGGAAATTGGCTGGCGGAGTAAAGCCCACCCACCGCTTTTCATCCGACACTTATATAAGTGCCCTTTTAAATTGATTCCTTCAATAAAGTACGGTTTAATAAGTTGCCGAAAAGGTTTGTGTAGCGTGGACGTCAAACTTATTGAATAGATATTGGAATCTATAGATGCGTATCGATTTTTAATTCAATTACGTTATTAATTTGAGTGATAAAAACGATCAAGGTTTATAAAATTAATATTGGAGCAGAAGCCTTTTGACGAGGACTGGACTCGGCCCAACAGAAATACCTCAAGTAGTTTTCTTCATGATTCTGAGTAAGCTGATAAAACATTCTATGGCAGAAATAATATATTAATCATGATAGCCATTGTAGCTGAAACAATAAATGTTATTTTATTATGGAATTTATAATATAACGATTCCTCTGAACTTGTTTTTTTAGCACAGTGGTGGAAATTCCGCCGTGTCTTGAAATTTTGTGAATTTTGAGCACAGTACTTAAAGATCTTTCAAAGTGGAATGTTGTTGTTTAAATATACGACTTAAAATAAGCATTACAAAAAATTAATATTCTTAATAGTATAAAAACTAAGTCGTATTTTGTTAAATAAACATAATCTGTGGGTTTAAATAAGATAAAATATGTATCACAAAGTTAAAGTGTCTACAATCAAGTAGGTGTATACTGGTGATCAGTCTTGTTTATTCTTCTTTCACAATGTATTATGAATTACAAGAAATTGTTAAAGTCATTGCTATTAATCATAATGATGGTTGCGACCGTTACTATGTGGTAATTCACAATGAACGATGAATAAAACGCTTACTATGTTTTTAACCACTATAATTTATTATAATATATAAATATATTACAATTTGTACGACTTAAGTTTCGACTTTTGACGGTCATTATCACTTGATAATGATAAATTATAGTGGTTAAAAACATAGTAAGCGTTTTATTCATCGGTCATTGCTATTATTTACTCCAAAATATTCTTATCAGCATTATAACCATTTGCTTTTATAAAGAAAGCTTCACGTTTCGAAAACACTTCAGTTTCTGCTAAATTATCAGAATCATCTTCAACTTCTTTATCTTCTCTTGCTAGCATTGCTTCGATTCATGTTGGCAGTTGATTGACATCAATCTTCTCTTTAGTTGCATTTGAAGATTCAGACTCATTTTGTGTGTTGAAAGAATTATAACGGTACTTAATAGTGAAAATTATCTGAATAAAACACGATAACTTTGTTTGTATAAATGTTTAATTGTGGAGGCACTTTTATGTTTGATAATGACTAGTTGATAGTCGAAACTATAGTCACATGTAATTTGTTAAATAAAAAGTGGTAAAACAAAGTGATCCTGTTTTCTTTCTTGTTTGTATAACTTGAAAACTTTTTAACTCGTCACAATAAACAGTTTTCAAGTTATACAAACAAAGTTATCGTGTTTTATTCAATTTACAAAAATGTATAACGAAGTAGAAGCCCCCAACATATATAACATGAAAATTATCTCTCTATGAAGAAGTTGTCGATCATGTATCACTTTAGTTTAATAATTGACTAAAGAATTATAGTGGATTAAAGGTAAAGAGGCTTCCATTGGAATGCTTGTTGACCCAGTACTTACTTATTTTAAGCAATTACTTCCGACTAGGGGCTTTAGCCTAAATTATCTTCAACAGAGTCGGTGGATATGTAAATCTTGTTGATCAATTACAACAAAATTTGATTTGATGAATAAAACACTAATAACCTTTCTTAAAAATTTGTGACTAGTGAAGAAAGATTATTAGTGCTTTAACTCAATCAACCAATTTAACAACATTTGACTTCAAAATGAAAGTAGACTTTAGTTAAAGGTAAATTGTTAAACCTTTACTCCCTAATTCAAGCATTGACTTCAGAAATAAAGTCAACTATGGTTAAATGTAAACTAGTTTTCGAGTCCACATAATCTTGTTGATCATGCATTATTTAATTTAAGCACTAATTTCAGAATGAAAGTTGACTAGAGTTAAGGGTAAATTGGCTCTAGAGGTTGACGAATTCTAAGTGTTATTGATCATATAAAAAAGGTCATTCACCTATTGGATACGTTTGGTAACATGAGGCCGTCGTTTACAGGTTCTAGCGAATTTTAAAAGTTCAAATATTTATTTATCTAAACAAAATGGCTCTTTCGGCGATTACTATGCAATTTACGTAACTTAATGTTAGAAATTAAGTGCCATGGCACGAGATTCCATTCGTAAGGACGGATTTCGTATACTCTGCAACCTGTGATGGATGATCTTTATCAAAGACTAAAGATTAGCAAATATTTAGAGGCTTCAGCTAAAATGAAGTTTTTCTGATCGTGAGTTTAAGAGCTGCAAGCATGATCAGAGTATGTCGACAGTTGCTTGGGATTATTATTCATTTATTTATTTCTTTGAATGTTTTAATTCTGTGCTACCGAAAAAACCTATAACGGACAAAAATAATATAAATAATATTCATACATAATTTAGACTGCACAACAATTGGACAGAGTTCATTCTAGATGATCTTCCACTCGTACCCTGAAGGAGTAAATTCCTCTGCTGGCGCTGGTCTCGTACAGAAAGGCACTAGAAAGCAGTGTACCATATTAAGGTCTATTTTTGCCTTTATTCAGGAAATTTTGTCCCTAATGTAGCAATTATATGTAAACTTAGAGATATTCTTTACCTTCATGTTTTATTAACCAGTTAACTGAGTTTGACGAGTATACCTCTCATCGATTGATTTTCGCGAGACACATAAATTCGCACTTTTGTAACGGATCGACACAGTTAACTGGTTAATATAAGGTAGAATACTTAGTTTCTCTCGCTGGTTTTTAGATGCGATCGCTCTAATTTAAATATCATAACTGGATTTAGATTAGAGTTTAACTCGTTGGGAGATCAAATTATTTAAGGTTACAGAAAAGAGCAATGTCAAGTCTAATTTGAATTACAAGGATAGAATGTAGGTGCAAGCGTACTGATTTTTCTCTTCTTCTTCTTCTTTTTCTGATGCGTTTGCCTTGTACTCTCTCTGCTAGAGTCGCAGCTGGGATGATGAGCTCCAGCTTTCATACCATTGTATGAGTGGGCGTCCAGGAGGTTTGTTCCATCTTAGGAGACCATCCCTTGCGATCTTCGGCTATCATCCATCCGCTCAACATGATCCTCCATTGGGGATGTTTGTTTCTGGGCCATCTTACAATATTTGGGAGGTCGCAAAGCTCTCGGATGTCTTCGTTTCTTTTATGGTCCCTCAAAGTGTATCCCGCTATGCATCTTAATGTTCCCATCTCATCTGTTCGGATGATTCTCTTTGTTGTGAAGTTTTTCTGCTCTTTTCCCACAGCATATGTCATAACGGGTCGTACACAGGTCTTATATATGTGGACTTGTTTGTATGGTTTTTTATTCCGCCATACTACATCTTGCAAGTATCCGGATATTAAGGCTGATTTGGTTGTCTGAGCCTTAACTTCTTCTTGGAGTTCTATGGTGGTCGTGATGTTGACGCCGAGATATTTAACCTCATGACTTATTCTACTGTTCGTTGTATATAGCCAGTTTACATCTTTTCGGTTCCCATGCTTTTGGATTTGTCTACTGATATCACCATACTGAACCTGGCAGCTGTGTTTTCAATTTGAAAGAGCATTCTCTTATCATATCATTTTTATTTCTTTTTCCCCTAATAGCTATCCCTTTTCAACCTTTCTTACTTCTCGTTCATAATGAGATTGAAAATGATATGACTTAAGCTATCGCCTTGCTTTATTCTTGTCTGCATTTGAATTCGTGTTTTTCTGCCCTCTACCTGTATTTGAGTCCAGTTGTCAGTGTTTAACTCAATTATGATGTTAATAATATCTAGGTGTACTTTTTTATTTAGAAGCCTTACAACATCTGAAAGTCTCACGCAGTCAAAAGCTTTAGTAAGATCAAAGAAACACATATATGTTGTTTTCCATTGATTTTTTTTAGCCATTTGTTTGATTGTAAAGATGGCATCCACAGTTGACCTGTTTTTTCTAAAGCCTTGTTGTTTTTCATATAGCCTATAGGAAGATATTTTTTCTTCCAGAATTTTGGTAAATAGATTTAGGACTGAACTTAGTAGCGTGATTCCACGGTAGTTTGTTGGGTCTTTTTTGCTTCCTTTTTTGAATATTTGGGTTATACTTTTTTTCCATTCGGCAGGTATTTTGTTCGAGTCGACGATTTTGTTGAAAAGTACGCACAGTTCATCTGCTAGTGCATCGCCTCCATACTTCAGCAGCTAGTTAGATATTTCATCTACTCCAGGCGACTTGCGATTTTAAATTTCGTGGTTAATTGTTTCAGTTTCTCATCAAAGACGGTTTACGGTTCTTAAGTATTATTATCATTCTGTTATAGGTCAGGATTTACTGAGTAAGTGCCAGCAATGTAAAGTTGGCAGAAATATTGTTCCCCGTCACTGAGTGCTACTTCCTTAACATGTTCGAGATCTTCTTCTGACCTTCTGTTCCATATATGATAAAAACTTTTTCCAATGTGCTCTTTTAATATATTGTTTTTTTTTTTGTTGACAGCATTTCTTATAGATTTGTATTCTTCTAGTGTTAAGCTTTGTGATCGATACTTTAGATATGCTTTTCGTTTTTCATTTGCTAGTTCTTTAACCTTTTCTGTAAATCATGGTTTTGTAGATTTGTTATATTTCTTCTTCCTACAGCTTCTTCGGCGGCTTTGAGTATGTTGGATCTTATTTTTATCCAGGCAGCTTCAACGTTGTTACTTTCCACGATGCGATTACTATTTATTTTAATAATAAGTCTTTGTTGGTAGAGTAATTTTGTTGATGGAACTGTAAATGATTCCGTGTTCAGTTTGCTTACTTTGAAATCACTCATGTGTCAATAATAATCTCGTTTTTGTCTTCGCTGCTGTAAATTAAGATGTATTCACCGTATGTTTTTTTTCCTTTACCTTTTTTTTAGTTTCTAAAAGGCCATATATGTTGATGTTCACTTCCAGCAGCCAAGTCTGAGTGGTTTCGATATTTAATTCATTTTTCGTGCTGGGTCGTCAACTTTTTTCCTGTCCTGTCCGAGGCATTGTTATATTTTCTGTGAGCTTTTTGTTATACTCAGGCAGGTAGCTAGCCTCACCTAAGTTTTTTTCCTCTTTTATCCAGACTTGGGGCCGGATGCATTCAAATCGTAGAATTGAGATTTCTCATTACTCTTTTGAAGCTAATTGTAATATCCAAAATAACTAGCCAAACTCATCGGGAGATTAGATATTGTGATCTGTTGTAAGATTATCGAAAAGATTGAGACTGTGGTTTGAATTCGAAAAATTGAACATAGAACTTTTAAATACAACCGCTCTGGTGTCGTGTTTAGAATTGTTTGGGAATTGAGAAGATGCTTTCCATTCCTTTTGTAACACTGCTCCTTTCTGTCAGTACTTTTGGAATTTATATAGCTAGACACAATTGTTTGGCATTTTGTGCCTGTGGTGGGTGATCGTTTTATCGTTTGTCAGAGACTGAAGGTCAGCGTTACTATTCCTAATATAAAAGGGATTCTATTTGAGAATGCTGGTCGAGAACATTTTATGGGCTGTAAGGAGAGCTTCTTAGCAGCTGCTTCGAGATCTGCTTCGGATCTAATTATCTGTAGAGGCCAGATGTTTTCTCTTTACCTTCATTTTGTTTTTATAAAATTTCATAGACTTAGCCTCTCTGACTGTTCTTTTAGAGCCGATCACAATTTTAAAAAAAACCCGGTTAAAATTGAGCTTAATGAATTGGAATATCAACTGTCGTGGTCTGTTTGAAGATCACAGAAAAATAGTGATATCAAAAAGATTAGAACTGTTATTTGAATTATAGAGTTATGTGAAGATTGTAGATTCCTATAGCTCAAGAATACATACATATGAACAATATTATTTGAATTATTAAGATATAACGTAGGACTGTTAGATACAACTGTTCTGATGCTGTGCCCTGAATTGATCAGGAAGTCGATATGTTTTCCATTCTAAATTGAAATCCTTTTGTTTCAGCTAGTTTCAGCTAGGACTTTTATAATTCAAACACTGACCTGAATTGTTTAGCATTTTGTATCTTAATATTTTTCAGATCAGAGACTGAAACTTTGAGTCTAAAGTAATGATTTCCACGATAAAAGGGACCCGGTTTGAGACTGCTACTTATGGAATCTTTAGGAGCTGCAAACATGACCAAGAAGAACTTGACGAAATCTTTTTTGAGACCTGCTTGCGATCTAATTATAGTTAAAGTCGAGTTGTAGTTATCTACCTTTAACTTGAATTTTTACAAGTTGATAGACCAACGACGATAGACGAATTTATGGTCGGAACTAAACTCTTTGGAAAAATAGTTGTCGTTGTATGATTTGATATTACAGGAAAAAACAAAATCTGAATGATCGGGACCCTAATTTTAACTAGAATTATAGAACGCTCTGAAATTGTGCTTAGAACTGAAATGTTTTCCATGTCTATTTCTAATCTTACTGTTGCGGCCAGGACTTTTGGAATTATAATCACTAGCTATAATCGTTGTAACCTTAATTACGAAATTTAGATCGTCTTCAAATTTAAGGTTACTGATGAGTGATAAAATACTTAGCAGACCGTAAAAGGAGTTAACAACAATTGTAAGTTTTAGAGTTCGTTTAAGGAAATTTGGAAGTGATCAATTCCCCGAATCATACAAATGTCGTTATTAAAATGGGATAACATTGGATATTAGGTGGAGAATAACACTTGTTTTGTTCCATTATGTTTTTATTTTCAGTTGCCTGACACGTGTTTCGGTCTTAACTTTGATTATGGTCTGCGAAGACCGAAACACGTGTCAGGCAACCGAAAATAAAAGCATTATGGAACAAAACAAGTGTTATTCTCTACCTAATAGTAATATCTGTTTCCATCAAGAGTGTAGCGCAACAATCATTAACTTTATTAAACATTGGAATTCTAAGGTGCCTTAGATACAGAAATGAGTTTTATGTTTGAGCATGCATAAAAATCATTCTTATAATTGGAATACTTTTTAACTCCTGGAATTATTTGGTCAAATGTGCCCCGCATTCTAAATTAAGAGACGAAGGATTTTTTCAGGATTACCTGATACGGTTCTATGAGTCATTACCTACAAAATTGTAAAATTCAAGAAATACATATCACTAAAATAGGTAATATTTATTGCCCAGAATTATATTTTGGTATAAGCCAAAAATAACTAATTTGTCTCGTCCTCAGACGAAAATATCGACAAAAGTTTCTAAAACAGCCCACTTTGATGTGTGTCGACAGGGGCCGATAAGTTAGCAGGAGCCTAGAAGTTAATTTAAGTGGAGACTTCTTGAATGTTACTGTGAAATAAGAAATAAGTATCAGTGTAAGTTTATGAGTGATTTAAATAGACAGTTCACGGACTTTACACTTTAGATGTAAATTTAAGTACTACATAACTTCATAAACAATAATATTTATTTGAAAATTATAAGAGTATTTTTACTTTAACCTATAAAAAGTGATGATGAACAGCCTCATCAATCAATACAATTGTTAAAAACGCTAATTTTGTTGAAGAACCTTGAAAGTGTTGCATTTGATAAGCTTGAAGTTAATTAAAACCGGTCAGTAGCTATTCTTATCTTATAATCAATAATTTAATACTTTAACACTAATGATTATTGAAAAATCTTCTTTTTCGTCGACGTTAATATTAATTACAAAAAAAACCTTTATTGGCATTGAAATAACTTGAACATAAAATTCACTTTCTTTTTCTTTATAATATATTGCAATACATTTTTCTTTTTATTTTCTAATTTTTTTCTTCCCTTCATTCCTCTTCCCTTCTCTTCTCCTTTAATTTTAATTACAATGGAAAAGATTTACCACCAGTGAAGATTATTGTTGGTATAAGTGAATTACATACGATATAAATTTTCGCTTTTAATAAATTGTTTATACTGAATTAAAAAAATAAATATGCACTGCTTTGATAAACGAATTATGATTTATTATATTATAAATTTATAAATTTTCAATTATAATGCGAACATTTTCTAGCAATAAATTTAATTATCGATTCTCGCCCCGTATTTTCTGATTGATAATCAATATCCTGGATGTTATTTTTAGCCACCACCTTACGTCAATTTACGATTTTTTTTTTCGTCTTCATTATTACACGTGCATTGTCTGTGCAAAGTTGATAAAAATACCCAACGGATGGAAAGTGTGTGTACCAGACTCTCCAATTACGCTCCACCGCCCTTAATTAATTAATGAATCAGTACATGGCGACGCAAACAACCCCATTTTCACTGATTATGATGATGCAAGGCCACCTAGTTTGCGGATTTTGCAATAGGACAATGTTTCCGTTGTATTTACAAAGTTGCAAAACACGTAACTGCGAATTTCCATACGACAATGTTTCTAGTTATAATTAATGCGTTTCAACTAAGTAGCTCATTCGTTTATTGTAACTCTTAGTAAATATTAAGAGTATGTTTTAAATACAATTAATAAACACTAATTCTGTTTTTACCACTAAAATTTTTGATGTGGTTATTTTAGTTTTTGGTTTATATCGTAATTAACGCGTAGTAGTGGTCGTTATCCTTATTGTGATTATATTTTATATAATTTTGCTATGAAAGAATGTAAATTAATCAATATATTGTAATAAAAAAGTATGATAAAGTAACTATTGAAATTTAATATTTTTGTTCGTTCTTGTATTGCTTTCACCGCACCTCTGACATTTCTATGTATTATTTGATTAAATAAAATTGTATTCAGAGTAATGTAAAAGTTAAAAGAAGAATTTGTAATTAAGTATTATCTTTAAATTGTGTAGACTGTACGAAGGTAGATTGAAAAGTTTCCGGAATGGGCAAAAAAACGCAGTAATTAAACAGAAATGTTTGATGACTGCACAAAATTCGTTTTTATTCATTTTTACAAAAGTGCCTGACTTGCTTCACAAGATATCCTAGTAAACAAAAACGGAACGACGCACGTGTCTGAAAATTTGACAGCTTACCTAAAATAGGTTAGCCTTGACAACCATCATAACAATTTCACGATACGCGCGCCATCTCTTGCCCATTCCGGAAACTTTTCAATCTACCCTCGTAGATAAAGCGAATGATAATAACATTACAGTTTATTCCTTACTTCACTTTTAATGTACTACACTGTAATGAACTGCAACCATCAATAGTAGTTATAGCCAGTTAATTTTTTTATCATCACCTGCTAACGTAAAAATATAATTATTGGAGAAATATGTAAGCGCATCCAACAATGTAACAAAAGTGTAGACTCGTGGATCTTCTCGTAAAATGACATACAATTTTATTACGGTACTAAACTAAAATGTAGCAAAACCAGTTGCAATGTCTTGTAATGATAGGCAACAATTTAATTATTGCTTTAAACTCTTGGTCGTACATATAATCATATTACATTAAAATGTAGTAAAAGGACTTGCAGTTTTTGTAATTACAAGTAATGATAATTGATAATGACGATAAAACATCGAAACTCGAGTCTTGCTGCGTTGTTTAGACTTATATAATTATAGAACGTATATTTTTACAATAATTATTTGTGGTTAAAACATAATAAACTTTTCAATTTAGTGTGACAAGTAATAATTTAATTTTTCTTGAATAATTTTCTCTTGCTGAAGCATTATGAAATAATAGCTAAAGAATTAATAAAGAAACCAAGTGTTTATCAATTATTACCTATTAATGACATAATTATTGATTCAAACGTCGTACCAAATGATATCATCAGTAGCTACAAGCTAAGTATATTATATAACAATATTAAGATTAATCTTATGCTGAACATGTGAAAAAATTTGTTTAAAAAGTTTTCAGATATAAGTTAATTAGTCAATTGATTCTTATTAGGATATGGAAACATTAAATTATTGTTTCTCTATCAACAACACCCACTGACCAGTTTTGATCTAATTTGGATCTCATTTAACTTATTAAATGGATAACCACTGTTAATTATGCAAGTTTACAAATTTGGGTCAACTATTAAACCCGAGCAGATGCGAACGATTCTTAACGTTATTTGACGCCCTGAACTAAGATTCTACTAACGGCTGTCAGTTGACCATGTTGAATTAAACATCATTTGGAACTTGTTTTTGTCCAGTTATTTTGCTTCGGAATGTGTGAAAATGCAGAGACAACGTTGCAAAGTCGATTCAAAGTGTTTGATGATTGCTACTTTTCCTCGATGAATGTCGTCGGTATAAATGCAAAAAAACTAGCACAGTATAAATATCCTCACATATCATCAGTGTCAAAGCCAGTTCCATGTACGGACAGTAATCCATTGCAAATTTGTATAGGTATAAGTGCAAAAAATGCCCTAAGAACATCGTCTTCATCATTGGCGAGCAATGAAAGCGCTTTCGTTATGGAAGAAAAGTATTTAATATCGCAAAGTGATTTGAGTGATTTGAATTTATCAAAACAAAAAGCAGAGCTGCATGGAAACATCTTGACCCTAAAACACAGCCTACTATATATAGAAATAGAAATCGTGATTTTATAGTTTATCAAAAAAGAAAATGACTTTTATTTCTACAACGACATCAAAGGTGATTACACCATATGAATGGCGTTTGTTCATAGTTCTAAGTACAATTTCAAGGCAGCTCTACACCATATAGGAAATAAAAAACCATCCATTCCGATTGCTCACGCAGTACAAACTAAGGAGTACTACGACACAATGCGTATAATTTTGGCCAAGATCAAATACAATGAGCATCAATGAAAAATTTGTAGCGATCTAAAGGCTGAGAAATAAATTAATTGCAATTAATTTCGAAATATATATTAAATGATTTATATATTAATTACTGGTTATTGACCTATTGGTAGGGATGCAACCTCGATTCATGAAATTTTGCTGCTTTTTGTGTCTGTGGGGCAGCCGTGCAGTTGATCATCCACACATTACCAGAAAGGTGTAGCCTAGTCGTACCCATTATGAGCTAAGCCATCAAAACGTGTCCTCCGTACCACTTGTAAACCCACAGGATGTTTTATTGCCACTTCTTCTCATTAAACTTCGCCTTATCAAGAACTTTCTTAAAGCACTCAATCGCGAAGGACCGGTTTTCAAGTACTTAATCAAGTTGTTTCCAAAACTGCCATACGCAAAAATCAAAGAAGGAATATTTGTCGGACCTGATATTCGAAAACTAATGCCTGATGCAAAGTTTACAAAATGTTTAAGGTCTGCTGAAGCAGCAGCATGGGCATCGTTTCAAAGTGTTGCTCACAACTTTCTCAGTAACCACAAATCACCGGATTACAAGCAAGTAATCGACAATTTCTTTGCAAAATTACCATAAGATTGGAGCTCGAATGTCTCTCAAGATACATTTTCTGCATTTACACCTTGATTTTGCAAGCAAGGATTTAGGGACGAAGGCATGATGAGCGACTACTGTTGAACCCTAATACGTGAAACATATTCCAAGCAGTATAAAAGCCTCAGTTCAACCTCTGTTCATTTCTGATTTATACTTTTTAATTCAGTAAATTGCCGTCAATGGTCAAAAATGGTTAAACAATTGATTTTTTTAATATTTCGAAAAGTAGAACCAATTTTAAAAAACGAGCTGCTGATTTGGATTCAGACCCCTAATTTACTTTATAAACAGCTTTTGGTTGCTCAGGTCCAAAACTGTGTATACTTGTGTTATTATTTACCTTATCCGTTCTAAAGCGAAATGATTAAATTATTATTTCCTTTCCAGGTGAGCTTAAAGATTTAAGACGAAATAGGTGAGTGATTGTTGTTGCTAGTAAAACAATATTTGAATGTTTTTTGCATAAATACGAAATAAGCTTTTGAATATTTTGAGTGAGTGCAGATATGAATTTTGAAGAATATTGGCTTGTCAGTTTTGTATGCTAAAAATTAGTGGTGTAATGAGAATTGGAGTTGGATAGAAACAAGAAAGACGAACGAAATATTGGTACATATATTTAAAATATTCGATCCGATAGCGATATACCTACCGAATGTTAATAAAATCAGAAGATAGTGCAGAAGTTATCTACACAATCATGCCTTCTGCTCTTTTCAACAGTACGTCAGTAGTTTCAGTTTCTAAAATAATAAGTATTTATTTGTATGACTTGTGTGAAACATTTTTATTATTAGCACCAATACAGATATATTTATTTAATAAATCATAGAAGGATCTTGTCTTCAATCTCTGACGAGATCCAAAATAGATCAAAACCTGTTCTTGGCTGTTGTTGGCAGAGATTAATAATTAACGTTTACATTATTTCTGTTATAATTGCCACTGTTAACAGTCCCCTATGATTTGCAATGGTTATGTCCAAAGAGACATTTAGTGCAACGCTAAGGCTATAAATGGTACCTTCATGGTATTGTCTGAAAAATATGGATATGTGGCCACTTAAAAGAAATTCGAAACGTTTCATAAGATTCAGAACTAGGAACATAAACCTCTATAAAATCCATAACGTCATTTCCGGAAGTTTACAACAACTCTATTCTAAAATTATGATGATCGAATATCCTACAATATTTCTAAAATCATCTTCAAACAAATAAATTTTAACACTGTGGACATTAAAACCTTGATAACTTGATAATTTCAGAGAAACACTAAAAGAAACTCTCCACAACCTAACAAAAATGTCGATGATCTACATGAGTTTAAAATTGTTCTAAAAAGCTCACAGGAAACCATTTTTTCTAAGCCTATAAAAATGATCTTTAGGGCATTAAAGCCTTAAAATCTAGAAGAAGGTAATATTGTTTAGGGGCAACACTTAGCTTAGCACAAACCTCTTCAAAACCAATCAAAGTATAAAATTGTTTAAGGAAGTTCACAAGAAATACCTTCTAACACTGTAAAACATTTAAGATTCTCAATACACCGTGTTAAAAAACTTTCCACAACCTAATCAAAATTTCGATGATCTACAGGTGTTTAAAATAGTTGCCTCCTTCTAAGCCTATAAAAAAAAATAGATCTTCAGGGCATTAAAGCCTCAATGTCTAGAAGAGGGTAATATTATATAGGGACAACACTTAGAAAATGCTTAGCGCAAACCTCTTCAAAACCAAATAAAGTTTAAAATTGTTTCAGAAAGTTCACAAGAAACCCCTTTTAAAGCTGTAAAACATTTAAGATCTTCAATAATCCTTGTTAAAAAACGTTTCACAACCTAATAAAAATTTTGACGATCTACAAGAGTTTAAAATTATTTCAGGAAGCTCACAGAAAACATTTTTTAAACATATAAAAAATTTGATTTGTAGGGCATTAAACCCTTAATGTCTAGAATAAGGTAATATTGACATAACAAACATCTTCAAAATCAAAGAAAGTTTAAAATTGTTTCAGGGAGTTCACAAGAAACTTCTTCTAAAGCTATAAATCATTTAAGATCTTCAATAATCCTTGTTAAAAAACGTTACACAACCTAATAAAAATTTTAATGATCTACAAGAGTTTCAAATCTTTTCAGGAAGCTCACAGAAAACATTTTTTAAACATAAAAAAACTGATTCGTAGGGCATTAAAGCCTCAATGTCTAAAAAAAGGTAATATTATTTAGGAGCAACACTTATAAAAAGCTTAGCACAAACCTCTCCAAAACCAAACAAAGTTTAAAATTGTTTTAGGAAATTCAGAAGAAATTCCTTCTTAAGCTGTGAAACATTTAAGAACTTCAATAATCCTATTTAAAAAATATTCCACAACGTAATAAAAATTTCGATGATCTACAAGAGTTTAAAATTATTTCAGGAAGCTCACAGGAAACCATTTTATTCTAAAACAATAAAAAAAATAGATCTTCAGGGCATTGAAGTCTCAATGTCTAGGAGAAGGTAATATTGTTTATTAATACACTTAGCTAGCACAAACATCTTCAAAATCAAACAAAGTTTAAAATTGTTTCAGAAAGTTCACAAGAAATCTCTTCTAAAGCTGTAAAACATTTAAGATCTTCAATATTCTTTGTTGAAAAACTTTCCACAACCTAATAAAAATTTCGATGATCTACAAGAGTTTAAAATGATTTCAGGAAACTCAACATTTTTTAAACCTATAAAAAATTAGATTTGTAGGGCATTAAGGCCTCAATGTCTAGAAGAAGGTAATATTGTTTAGGGTGTCAACACAGAAACATGTTAACACAAACCTCTTCAAAACCAGACAAAATTTAAGTTCACAAGAAACCCCTTTTAAAGCTATAAAACATTTAAGATCTTCAATAACCCTTGTACAAAAAACCTTCCACAACCTAATAAAAATTTCGATGATTTAAAATTATTTCAGGAAGCTCACAGGAAACCATTTTATTCTAAACCAATAAAAAATTAGATCTTTCGGGCATTAAAGCCTTAATGTCTAGAAGAAGGTAATATTGTTTAGGAGCAACACTTAGAAAAAGCTTAGTACAAACCTCTTCAAAACCAAAGTTCAAAATGGTTTCAGGGAGTTTACAAAAAATTCCTTTAAGGTCTTCAATATTCTTTGTTATAAAAAAACTTTCCACAACCTAATAAAAATTTCGATGATCTACAGGAGTTTAAAATTCTTTCAGGAAGCTCACAGGAAACCATTTTATTCTAAAACAATAAAAAAATAGATCTTCAGGGCATTCAAGTCTCAATGTCTAGGAGAAGGTAATATTGTTTAGGGGCAACACTTAGCTTAGCACAAACATCTTCAAAATCAAACAAAGTATAAAATTGTTTCAGCTAGTTCACAAGAAATCCCTTCTAAAGCTGTAAAACATTTAAGATTTTCAATAATCCTTGTTAAAAAAATTTCTACAACCTAATAAAAATTTCGATGATCTGCAAGAGATTAAAATTATTTCAGGAAGCTCACAGGAAACCTTTTTTTTTCTCTAAACCAATAAAAAAATAGATCTTCAGGGCATTAAAGCCTCAATGTCTACAAAAAGGTAATATTGTTTAAGGGCAACAGTTAGCTTATCACAAACATATTCAAAATCAAAGAAAGTTTAAAATTGTTCCAGGAAGTTCACAAAACATTCCTTCTAAAGCTGTACAACATTTAAGGTCTTCAATATTCTTTGTTATAAAAAACTTTCCACAGCCTAATAAAAATTTCGATGATCTACAAAAATTTAAAATTGGTTAAGGAAACCTTTTTTTTGAAACCAATAAAAAATTAAATCTTCAGGCCATTACGGCCTCAATGTTTAGAAGAAGGTAATATTGTTTAGGGGCAACACTTAGCTTAGCACAAACATCTTCATAACCAAACAAAGTTTGAAATTGTTTCAGGAAGTTTACAAAAAATAGCTGTAAAATATTTAAGATCTTCAATATTCCACGAAAAAAAAAACAAATTTAAAACTATGGACATTGTAGACTTATATAGGAGGAAATATTATTTTGAGAAGCAACATCAAGAAATGTTAAGTTAAAAGTCTTCTAACTTTAGGAAATATTTCGTTAATCTACAATGTTGCTATGAAATGATCACTGAAATTAGGTTATTATTTCAGGAAGCAACTCTGAAAAAAAAACTTACAGCAAACCTTCTCTATAACTAACAGTATATCTATAAAATATTTTTTATTGTAATTATATGATATTCAAAACCCTGCGTTCCAATAGATATTTACATCTTCTTAACTTAATTGATAATTTCTTTCTATCCAAACTTCTTCAGTTAAAAATCTTAAAAAAAACTTTTAAGCAAAATCGTTTACGTTGTTAATTTCACACTTTATTTTTAAGTGACTCAAGTTTCGACACTTAAAAATAAAGTGTGATATCAACTTCTTTTTCTTATGCATTATCAATTGTAGAATAGAGTATCCTTCCCCCTGCATGGTATGTCCAAAATATTCTAATTTTCGTTTCTTGGTGATCTGAACAAGCTCTTTTCCTTTTTGGCCCCGGTGCTTAACTTCCTCATTTGTTATATGGTCTGACCATGATATTTTTAGCATGCGTCGATAGACCCACAATTCAAATGCCTCTATCTCTTTGGTGTTATTTTTCTTAAGCGTCCTTGCCTCCATTCTATATAACAAAATTGAAAAAATGTAGCATCTCACCATGCGTATTCTTAGCTGTAGATTTAGGTTACGATTAGCAAGGAGCTGTTTCATATTAACTAAAGCCGCTCTCGCGATCTCAATTCGTTTATTTACCTCTGTAGTTGATCATTGTTATCTCCAAACCAGGTGTCCAAATATTGGTATCCTTTTACTCGTTCGATTCTGTTGGTTTCTATAGTCAGGTCTGGGATATTATTGTTACGCGTCTTGGTCACAATCATATATTTAAATTTAGCTTCAATCCGTAGTGGTTTGATACAGTATTGACTTCTTGAAGCATATTTTGAAGATCCATGTTACTTGTTAGCACAGTATCGTCTGCATTCCGAAAATTGTTAATCGTTCTTCCGTTGATTATTTTCCCTCCAGAACTTTCTGTCAAAGTTTCTTTAAACATAGATTATGCGTACATTTTGAACAAGATAGGAGATTGTATGCATCCTTGCCTAACACCTCTTTTCGATCTCTTTGGATTGTTGTCCATCGACGTTTATTACAGTTTTCTGGTTCCACTATAAGGTTTCAATTAGACGGATATCGTTCGAATCAATTCCGTTTTCTTCTAGGATGTTATCATTTTGTCGTGCCGTAGTTTATCAAATGCCATTTCGTAGTCAATAAAGGATAGATATAAATCTACATTCATATCAAGGCATCGTTGAACCAAGACATTCATTCCGAAAAGGGCTTCTCGCGTGCCAAGATTGTTGCTGAATCCAAATTGTGTCTCGCATCTAATTTTTTATATATACGATTGTGAATGATCTCCAAAAGAATTTTAAGAGTATGGCTTATCAGGTTAATTGTAGTACAGTCTGAGCAATATTTATCATTATATTTCTTTGGTAGAAGAATGAAAGCACTTTTCAGCAATTCTTGTGGTATGTTACCACTACTATAGATGTTATTATATAGATCTACTAGATGGTGTACATTGTCATCTTCAATCAGTTTGAGGATCTCTTCGGGAACTTCATCTGGACCGACCGCCTTTCTATCATTGGAATAATAGCGTGTTTTACTTCATTGGAGGTTATTGGTGGTCCTTATGTTTTTGTACTTTCTTCTCTGTGTTCTGATCTTGTATCATCGAACAAATCCTTGATGTACTCTTCCCATCTTTTGACCCTGTTAGGTAAATATTAGCAAGATCGATCAAAAAAGATCGACTGCTCGATCCTTGCAAGTAATCGATCGGATCGATCTTTTCGAGCGGCTCGATATTTTCGATCGAGCGGCTCGATACTTCAACTGATCGATCATTGATTGATCGATCCTTCAGATGATCGATCTTGTCCATCACTAGTAAATATCAATAATATCAACTAAGTAAACGTCTTTGCTTAAATTTTCAAGATGTATTACGAAGTTAACGCCCCAAGCATTATTCAATTACTAAAGAAACATAGCATATTTCCACCTATTTATCCCTTGTTTCCCCAAGGATCTTCTTATCTTCACAATATATTTGGGAAACGATATTTACAATTATCTTACTCTTGCAGCTTTCCATTGCTTTATTTAGATGACACAGCTTTGATAATTCATTCACTAGCTCTTACTAAACTACAAGGACTCATTTGTGCAATAAAAATATGAGTAACGAAGTGCAGAACCAGCAGAAATCAAGATCAAGTCCCAGATCTTTATTCTAAATACAAAAAAATAATAATTACAATTTCTTCTTTTCAATCCTGCAGATATTTCGAAACAATACTTGATTATGAGAAGAACATGGACTAAAATTAAATTTAACGTGTATTTAGTAATGTGCAATTTCCGAGAACTTACTAGCTAGTATTTTCTTAAGTAAAATCTCTTTATCTCCAATTATTAAATAATTTTTTAATATGTTATTGAATGCTTAATCAGACAGCTTTTGTACATTTGGGACAGCATATTATATAAATTAGGGCGGTAATAATTTATTCAATTCTGCGATTTACCCAATCTTAGTTAGATTTCTCGTTCTTGTACTGTAGTTATGGAATAGTTATTTGCCATGTAAATAAAAATAATACTACAGTTTATTCCTTACTTTACTTGTTTATTAATTGTTAGATATAGATTTTATTTACAAGGTGAACCATATCAATAACAAACTTGTTACATTTTCAATAACAAGTTTGTTACATTATCAATAACAACTTTGTTATTGCTAATGTAATTGTATCACCTTGTGAACGAAATGTACATCTAACAATTAATAAAAAAAGTGAAGTAAGGAATAAACAGTAGTGTTATTTTCATTTTCAAAACACTTCACGTAAACTCGAACCATCAATAGTGTCTTGTAGAGATGAACGTTTTTATTTAAACACTCCATCGCATATTCGCAAGACACAATTAACACCTTCAATTCGGTAATCATCTCATTAGACCGTGGAAGCAATGATCCATACTGCGTAGTTTAAATACTCTGCTACTAATAGAATGTCCCCATATTTAAGGCATATGTAATATGACTTTAAACAAGTGAGAAATATATAATCAGGAAGCCTGTTTCCTCAATTGTCGCAGTAAGTAAATTGATTTTCAAAGTTTACTAGCTATGTAGCATTCATGATTGCAAAATTTACTAGCATTCATGATTATGCCATGTTAGCTTCGAATCGAACTGAATTGAAGACATTTTGCACTATTTATTACAGTGTTTGGTTTCAGGGAGAATGTAATAGTAGTTGACTTTTCGGGATTGATTAACAATTTATTTGCCGTGGACCACTGATGCTTCATATACAGCAAGCTTGATTTTAACCATCTGGGTCCTATTGTCCACATATGAGTTTATCAGGCAGTCGCTTGTTGTGTGAAAGTTCTACTAGTATAGCTTCCACAGAAGAATATCATGAGAGATGCAATCAAAAGCCTTAGTGAGATCTAAAACCGTAGTGACTGAGTACGAACCATTTTCGAAACTCCGATAGATATACCTTCCTCTACGAAAAGCTTACTGATTATCTGAAATTATGTTACTGGTGTCTAAAAAGGTCAATTAACTGGTTGTACAAAAAAATTTCAAATACTTTTAACAATATGGGCAAAATATATTTATTACATTCGCCTCTATCACCTTTCCTATGGACAGGACGAACCCTCTGAATGCAGGATGGGAAAACATGTACCTCGATATACTGATTGATCAGGCTTGTAAGTGGTGATATTATAATATCCACTATATTTTTTAGTAATATTCATACTAAAAATGTCTCTACTGGTTGATTGTATTAACTGCTGAATTGCAGAACGAACAGTGATGGGACTAACACATTTAAATATAAAATAGTTACCTGGTCTAACGTCCATTTAACTTAATAAGCTACCAGGTGTTAAAAAACTCATTTAATATTGATATTGATATTTATTTATTTATCCATTGTGAGAATATAACAATTTCGAAAAATTTACAAATAATTATATAAATGTATACAGAAATTCCGACTTCTCATGCAAAGGCTAAAGTGTGAACGTGATCTTCTACTATCGCCCAATGCTGCTTTAATGGCTCTGCTGCCTGTAGGGGTCACTTTGATGGTCTTCCATCAGTTTACTTGCCATATATGGCCTATTTGTTTCCAGAATGAAAACACTGCTATTAAATATATTATGTCACGTTGACATTTTTTAGTTTAGAATATCATTATTGGGGTTTTTAGGTTGTACCAAGGACTATAATGCTTTAGAGTGATTCCCATCGGTTTTTATATAGAATTCATTTGCAGATTTTTGTCTTTATTCAATGCAATTGAGTATTTATGTTTATATTCATTATATTCTGGTGGAAATTAGAATTTTTGCTCATATTTAGAACACTATCATATTTAGAACACTATCATTATACCTAATAATTTGTTTGTTATTTTTATGAGCAAGAAACTTCTCAGGAATGCAAATTTCTAAAAAATGCTAAATTGTAGCCATCTGGTTTGAGTTTTCCAAGGGTGATCAAATCATTGACCAGAACACCTACCTGGCTGGGACAGCACAACGCTTGAAGGGGTTTCCCTAATATTGGCCATGTTTGGCCAGAGCTCCCTTAGCATGAACTCTCTAAGGTAGGCGAGTGCCGGGCAGGTGGTTAACACATGCTCCACTGTCTCGTCCTCTTGTAATTGTAGCCACGTAAGGGGTTAATTTTTTCCGGTTTCATTAACAAAACTCTCCAGTCTATGTTACTTAAAAGGGCTGTAGAGTTTAAGACGACCTGTTTGTATAATCGGTCTTACCTTACGATGTTCCAATTTTCTCCATCCGTCGTTGCCTTGATCTTTACATGATCGGGAAGCAGGATTTCGAATGCTTGAAATTTGATTTCAATAATCACCTTCTCTACTAAGACCATACGATTCGAATGTCTTGGCTTTGAGGTCAATATAAATACAAATTTGACGTTAAAATCACCACCTGAAAATACTTACTATGAGTAATTCTACCAAATTACATATATGGTCTTATGACGTTAAGAACGGATGCTACATTATAATCCACAAAATTAACTGAAATAGATTAAACATCTCATGTAGGTTTTAGATTAAATTAAAATTCACTTGGCTTGTTTCACAAATTAATAATTTATTCAACTAGTTTCGGCTCAAGGCCATTATCAAGAATGATAATTTACTAGTTATATATATATATATATATATATATATATATATATATATATATATATATATATATCATGGCCTTGAGCCGAAACTAGTTGAATAAATTATTAATTTGTGAAACAAGCCAAGTGAATTTTAATTTAATCTAAAACCTACATTAATACAATGTTTCACCAAGTGATTAATGAGAAACAAGTATATGATAAACATCCCATGTTATTTACTTATTAATTTATTGTATCTTAGCTTTCTTCTTAGGAAAATACACATTAATATACAAAAATATAATACAAAATATACAGACATTTTGGATGGAAGAAGATGGATTTATGTTTGGCCAATGCTCGCTGAAACAAAGAAAACTAAAGTAATATTCAGTTCCAATTTTTAAAATTTCTTCGTTGATATTATGCTTCACTCTTTTCAAAAACAGCCAGGTTTTCTTCGACTCTGCTTGAAGACTCGATTTAATGGCTCCTGTGGTCTTTACAACTAGTTTCTTGTTGATTTATTCTTATTTCGATGGTTTGCAGTGATACATCCATCTTCATTGTAATTTTTCTTCGCGAGACTGACTTTAGTTCTGTTTCAAAACCTTTTTCCGCAACAACTTATCAGTTATTATTGGCCAACTCGGGAGTTGATGTCTTTGGTCATGCATCATCTACAGCACAGTTAGTAGAGATTAAAGCTGCACTTACTCTGTTGTTAGAAGTTGTCCGACATCTTCATGTATTAACTGTCTTTTCAGATTTAGTTGTAATTGAGGGAATTATTAACAAAGGCCTTTTTTCGTAAACCTCAATTTTCGATAAATACGTAAGGAAATTACCATGATAGTCACATCCCAATTTTTTAATAATATTGTGTTTATTTGCGTTTTACAACTTAAAATTAAAACCCTCGCTTATGTTTTACTGATTAAAGGATGTGATAGAGGTCACCCACCCACCCTACATATACATGATAACTTTAATTACTAATCATTGATGATTTTGCTGCTAGAAACAATAAAACCCTTTATGTAGTAAAAAATAAAACAAAAGCAAAATTTAAGTTTAAATATTCTATAGCTAATCTCATCTAATTTAGATTTAAAGTCTGCCAACCCATCATGCATCAAATTTTTACTAATATTCTCAGTAAAAAAAAAATACATTTTTAATTTCTTCTTTATTCAAAAAGCTTTGTAATTATTTTTATTGGAAACCACGAGACGATAAGAAATTGAAGTTAATATGTATATGTAGGGTGGGTGGGTGGCCTCTATCCCAACATAAACCTCTATAATATCCTTAACATTCTTCCCGGAAGCTTACAACAACCCCATTCTAAAATTCTAAATATCGAATATCCCACAATAATTCCAAAATTCAAATCTTCAAAGAAGTAAATTTTACAACGGTGGTCATGAAAACCTTAATATCCAGAAGAAGTTGAAATAATTTCAGGGAAACACTTAAAACAACTCTCCACAACCTAATAAAAATGTTGATGATCTACAGGAGTTTAAAATTGTTCTAGGAAGCTCACAGGAAACATTTTTTTTTTCTAAGCCTATAAAAAAATATCTTTAGGGCATTAAAGTCTCAATGTTTAGGGGCAAGATTTAAAGTTTAAAATTGTTTCAAGAAACCCCTTCTAAAGCTATAGATCTTCGATATTCCTTATTATATTTATATTTATAATTATCTTAACTTGTGGATTTCCATTGCTACATGCAGATGACACAGCTCTGATAATTCATTCATTAGCCCTTACTACACATTTACGATCAAAACGTGATTATCGAAGTGGAGTACCAAAAGAAATCAAGATCAAATTCCAGATTTTTATTCTTAATACAAATCAACAATAAACACAATTTATTCTTTCCAATCTTGCAAATATCTTGTAATAATATTTGATAATATCCTCAGACCAGTGAGGAAGAGGATCAGAGGGTTCGAGTGGATGATCATCCGTAAGAGTGAACTCCGCCCTTCTACATACAGTAAAAATTATTTGTATATATTTTTTTCTTACATTGATAGTACAATTATATATTTAGTTATAAAATGCATGTTAGATAAAGACTAAATAAAATACAATACTTTTTTTGACTAAATTCCGATTTATATTTGATTCACCCACGTATAAAGTAAAAATATCAATAGTCCTAATATATACCCTTGAGGGACACCATTAAATAATCTTGTTTCTTCTGAGTTACTGTTATTTATGTTAACTATCGATGTCATATTTTCCCGATATGAGTTTATCAGACGGTGAACGTTTTTTACAATACAGCGTCCGCAGAAGAATATCATCAGAGAGACAATCTTAATCCTTTACTAAGATTTAAAAGTGTAGTGACTGATTACGAACCATTTTCGAAACTCTGATAGGTATCATCTGTGAAGACCAAGATTGCATCCCTTGTAGACATTCTTCTATAAAAACCGTAGTGATTATTTAAAATTATGTTATTGGTGCCCAAATGTCAACTAGCTGGTTGTACAAAAATTTTTCGAATACTTTTGACAATATGCCACATAGATGTTTCTAGTTACCGTCCAATTTCACTAACATTTTGCATGTGTAAACTGCTTGAGCGTAATCTTAGTTGTTATAAGGTTTCCTTATTATTAGCCAAAGTTGATCAACAATTGATGATTTTGTTTCATTAGAGTCCGCCATCCAGTGGAGGAATTATAGGACACTTGAGAAATTAATTCTTTTCAGACTCGATTTGTTCGAGTCTTTCCGATACAGGACAATGGCGTCCCTAAATGTTCTGTCCTTTATTAACGGCATTGTTGAAACGAAATGACCCCTTTAAAAGCACACTTATATTTTGATGATTTAACCATCTATTGTTCATCAGGGATTCTATCTGCAACTTCAACGTACGATTACTAAAATACACAGCTGTGTACATTTTCACCCCCTTAGTAGAGTTCAAGTAAATTTGGAATGGATGATAATTTTTTTATTTTTATATAATCGCACTCGAATGGCAATCTATATCTTAAGATTATTGTTCGTTACTGCTACCATTTGACACTCCCATTTTTTCAGTATGGTGATTTTAGGTCACATCCTGTTAGATAGTGAAAATATATCAAATGTTTAAGCAGTTAACAGCTTAGAGTCTTCCACAATTCAAAATAATTGATGTTTTATTGATTTGTTAGTCTTCTGACCAAAGACGAATAAGTTTAGGTGTATGTTATCTCTTCTGAAAGTTTGCAGTGACTTCACTAATTGGTGATCTAACCACCGATAATTTGGAGGACTGTTAATTGTCGCCATTGCCACTCATCATGTCCATTCAAAACTATCCTTCAGCTTGAGTGAGGAAGTTCGCTAAATTAATTACTAATTAGTAGAATTATTCACATCACCTATTCCCACAAACGCAATTTGCATAATTATAATATTTCCTTCCGCAATATTGAACTTCCGATACTCGTGCAAATATATTCATGAGCCGGTGCTGTGTTTATGGAACACCTGCCACAGATGTCGTTTATTTCAGACGGTACTTTTGTAGCGCGTTTGCGGAAACTAATAAATAACGTGATTTCGCATTTTTCCTTCGCGGAATGAGAAACGAGAAAACTAGTCAATAACTGCTTAATAATAACTTTCATAATTACGGCAGACATGTTGGCCATTGCGTTCTGTAATATGGAAAGACGAGACGTTTTATACAATAATGAAGTAATTAGGTAAATAAATATATGGCAGAGAAGAGAACATTAAAATTGTATGTGGACTCACGTTTTGTCCAATCTTTATCAATCACTTGAGTAATCGTTATACGAGGGTTTCTTTTATTTTTTTAGAATGGATGATCTGCTATCTTCGACTAACGTAAAGTTCGACTTTTTGTCAGTTTTGATGTTTGATGCGCCGTTTGTGTTTGTGTGACGTGAAAAATTGTTTACGACATTTCTGTTCTATTTTTTTACAACTTTACGCATTTATTATCTCAACAAAAATGTGTCATTGAACTAAATTCGATTTTTGGCGATGAAATACTAATACAAACCACTATATACCGATAGTATACGAAATTGAATCGTGGCTGAAGTGATGTAAATTTCGTAAAGGTCATCTAAAATTAGTTGTTCCAAAAAATTGATGCTGTGTATGAACTGATACTGCAGGATCATCACGTGGCTCTTTATGAGGTTCAAACATCTTTGGGCATTAGTGGGATTAGCATATATTCAATTTTGCATGAACATTTGGCTGTCAAAAAATTGTTTGCGTTACATTCCACATTATTTAACAATCTTGTGGATTGGTCGAAATAAATGCTCGAAAAATAAGATTGAGGTGCTTCAAAATACGTCTTTGATATCGTAACAGGTAATGAATTATGGATTTATGCACATAAGCCCAAAAAACAATCGACTCTATAGGTCTTTGAAGATGAACCAAATCTCCAACAAAAAGTGTTCGCGCATGAAGCACTTTGAAGTAAATGGTGGTCTGTTGTTTTTACATGTTGCAACTCTATGATTAGAGCAATGTCAGACGTACAATTCTAAATGGCACACAAACATTTGTTTACCAGAAAATTTCGGAAAAATAAGGGAAACCAACCGTCAAAGACGCACCATCCTTCAGCAGGACAAAGCGACTTTTCATACATCGGCTCAAATAAGAGATTCTTTGAGAACTGAAAAAATCGAATTGAAGTAAAATAGAAAACATAGGGCTGAAAGAGCTAGAGAAGAAGATGAAGAATCACAAATAATTATTGTTATAACTACATAATGTAAATACTAGCTTCGATTAAGATGTTTTCTCTCTCTCTCTCTAGAAAACATATAGTTTCCTTTATTGAAACCTATTTTTTTGTTAATAATTTATTAAGTCATCTATCACCTATAAACATATACGACTTAATTAAAATCCAAATAAATGATTAACAGCTTGTTTGCTTTACTCATTTTTTTTTTATTAAGAAAGTTACATTTTATCCTTATTGTTATTTACCCCAACTTCTTGAATTGCCCACTCTCGTGTATTGTCTGCGGCCTTAATTAAGGTAGAGCAATTTAAATAACGAACTCGCAGATGACATTTAATGAACGTGTTTGCGAAGGACAGGTAATTGCTATGGAAATTTCGAAAAAAAAGTTCCTCCTTCACCGGCGCGACCTTCGGGCCCTGGGAATATCTTAATTGGAGCTAAAGCCGCTTTCGATTTTCAAACGAGAAACATTTTCATTTTCCGCGGGTTTTCCGTAATCAAACGTGAAATTAATGTTGAATTCATTAATCAATCGAAACACCAATAAATTATAATTAGGCTCGTAATGAAAGGGCCAGAACCGTGCAAACATTTGATACACAAACTGATTAATGGTTAAGGCGTTAATTACAGGGCTTTAATTGAATATTAGTTGAAAACTTAAACGGTATAGTAAATGTTTAATGAACTTCAGTGCAAAATAAAAATTCTTAAACAAGTGTTAATAATTCTTTACGCTGATTGGTGTAAGGTAATGAAATTGAACAAAGCTTTTTAAATTGATGAGAAATGAGGACTCACTTAAATCCCTCAAGGGTGCGGAAATAACTTCGTACGATCCATTGGAAAAGCTTTTAACGAAACAGGACTGCAGGACTTCACTGCACTAATTCCACGATGTACCAAGAATGAAAGGATCGATATTAAATCCTCGAGTAATTCAATAATAAACCCTGAATGAAACGCCTCCACGCATTTTTCAAATATAGCGTAGCCTTGATCGTCGTGTAATAAATTTACGAGCTAAAAAAATACACGTAAATAAACGAGTTTTCTATTTTTTAAACAGGTGCGTATGTGTGTGTGTATATGTGTTTGCAATCGGAATATTTTTAAGCGTAAACACGTGTCTGTGAATAGTTTAGTTTAGGTGGTCAACGCTTCTACTGTCCGAAATAGTAAAGTTCAATCATCGTCTCGGCCTTGGCTCCGATGTCCGTATCCTTCTGAGCATTGCGTAGGCGTCGACACGGTAATATATATTTATTTTTTTTAATACTAAATTTAGACCGACGATGAGATTTATAGATCGACAAGTGATCCGAGATTAATCATATATCATTTATTGACAATAACAAAGAAATATCGATATAATTATTAGTTTTAATAATATCTGTGTATATTAAGTCTGTTATAAAAAAATTAAAGATTTTAATTGTATGATTATGTTCCTGTCTATGTCAGGTTTCGATCTATTTTGGATCTCATCAGCGTAGCGCAGTTGAAGACAATGTAAAACGAAATTTTACTATAGAGTTTTAACGCTACACTAAGCTTTAAAACAATTGAAGCTATAAATTATTTTACAACGTTAATAACCGATTGTAGTTTTGGTTTATAAACTTCAGTTTCTGAAATGCATCGTTATATGTATGAGAAAACAATATGTGTAATATAAATAATAAATAAATAAGACACGATGACTTCAAGATGTACCACAAAGTAAATGCCTCCACAATTAAACAAACAAAAAATAAAATTAGGTAATGAACTATTTAAATAAATAAAAATGTTTATGTTTATTATTCTTTAGCTTACTATCCAAAAAATAAAAAGATACATATGTAAGTCCATTACGTTGTAGAAAATTAAAATAATTAGAAAAACTTGTGTTTTACGAAATATTTTCGTGTTTTTCTAATTAATTAAATACATTTTGAAAATAAAATTACTATAATATTGTAACCTCTTATCTCGGTCATAAATTTTCACGTAACCCAAGACCTTCAGTACGTCAGCCGCAATAAATTTTTATCAAACCTACAATTTTATACATTTTCTGAAGTAATCGCCACTAGACTAATTCAAGCGTTGTTTATGATAACAATAATTACTGCTGATAAGCTTAAGTATACAATGGATATTGATAAATCACGAGTACCATAAACGCCAAACCAGAAGTAGTTAATGTACATTAAAAAAATGTTAATATGCAATTTCTGCGAAATTACTATTCTTTGAAAATTACTTTATTTTATTTGCTTATCATGTAAATTCCATGTAACGGTTATAGTTTCTAAAAAAAATGATTACCTTGTAAACTAAAAATCCAAAGTAAACAAATAACTTTCACGAAAACAACATATTTATAAACAATTTTTTAATTTTTTTTATCAATATTTAAAAAATCCGAAAAAAGAATTTATAAGATAAATCTACTTAGTGACATGAAAATCGCAAAACTAAGAAGGGGTAGGACTTTTTTACTGAACTTAGCAAAAACGTTGAAATATTAAAGGATGGCAATTAATTCAAATTTTGTGAAAAGAGAACAAAAATAAACATATTTTTTATTAATAATGTCATTACATTAGAGTCTCTATTGGTTACCCTTTCCCCTACTTCTCTTTGCAACACTTTTACCATGTGATCGATAATATCTTGAGGTATTGTATCAAAATCAACCTGTAAATTGTGCTGGAAAGTTTGCAACATCTGCGGATGATGATGCTCTTTAGTCTACTTCCAATAATATCCCATATAAGCTTAATTGAAGAAAAATCAGGAAATCGAAGAGGCCATTGCAATATATTAGCATTATCCTCGACAAATTGGTCCATAGAAGCTCTTGCAATATAGGGACGGGCATTCTTCTTCTTCCTCTATTCAGCCTCTCTCTCGGAGATTACTGATCAACATCGTAAACCTTACTTTAGAGATGGCTGCGTTTAGTTTGAACCAATCCCATGAGATTTTGCGTCCGCCTATGCTCTACTTCCCACGATTTTGCTTTGTAAAATGAGCTGCATAATTTCATATTTTGAGTTGCGAAAGGAATTCCAATTTCTTCTTTTTTATGCTGAATAAGACCAGTTCTTTGGCAATTTTGTTCGAGATGTGGTTCACCCAAGTCATTTTTAACATTCATCTGTAGACCCACATCTCAAAGGCTTTTTTGATGTTTCCTTATTGAAGGTCGATCATTCTAGTCCATACAGAAGTACTGGGAAAACGTAACAACGTACCATTGTTCTCAGACTCAAGGAAAGGTTCTGTGCTGTTAGCAGTTTTTTTAGTTTGATAAATATCCCTCTCGCTTGCTCGATTCTTGTCAGAATAGGAAGATGAAAAATGATTATTACTATTTACAGTTAGGACTTATATAATAGGTGAGTGAGCGAAATGAGACATATTGAGAGGGGATGTTTTGTTGTGATCGGCTGGTCTACTTTACAAGTAACAGCCTCATCAATCCAGTATCATTTTGGTCTTGGTGGTCTTTATGTGCAGTCCGTTGTCACTTTATTATCATTGCTTGTAGACTACCTAGATCGCTTGCCAACATTTCCCAATACTTCCAGAAAAATGTGTTCCGAGTATATGTTGAATAGGATTGTGGAGAGGATACTCCTTGTTGGATAGAAACTTCATCCGTGGAGCTGTTAACATATCTCACTCTCTAGTTTGTCCCCAATAAAGGTTACACAGTATCCTTGTGCTCTGATAATAAATATTAATCTTGTGCAAAATGTTATCCAGGAGTTTGTCATGTTTCAGCTTTGCTGCAATCTAAGAAACACATGTATACATCTTGATTTACATCCAGACATCTTTGTGCTAAGACATTAAAGGCAAAAATGGCTTCATTGATATCCAAATTGTGTATCTGAGGTCTCAGTCTCACACTTATTGTATATTCTGGTGTCAGTTAGTTTAGCATTGAAAATGGACCGAAATGTACAATTGCGATCAATGAAGTGGTGGCGCTTAGCGTCCCTGCACTGCGGTCTCCGTGGTCATTTTGTGCGATTCTGGATGTATGTACTCCTGTGTTTTCTCTGAGGAGTTTCTGCAAGGTGTTCTTCAGGAAGCACAAGCTACCCGGACTTCTCCTTGCATTGTCGTCTGTATGCTTCGCATGCACACTGTAGGTGTTGGGTAGTTTCCTCTTTATAGAACAGTTAGTTTAGTATTGAAAATGGTCACATCGTGACCGAAATGTACATTTGCGATCAATAAATTTTGTGAAGAAAGGAGACTTAATCTTTCATTTATAGTATTCTGGTGTGTATAATTAATTAGGAATTGGCTCATTAAATTTATAAGCCGATTGTCGTCACACTTCGACGCTCGGGGCTTCTTCTTCTTCTTATTGGGATAAAGGGGGAAATAAACCATTCTTTTAGGATTTGGCCTGTTCTGTATATAGCGTTAAACAATTCAGTGTTGAGAGCGATTGAACATTGGTCTAGTAGTTTTAATATTTCACAGTACACTTTGTCCGGTCCTACGGCTTTACCATATTTCGCTAGTTTTATAGTACGTTTTACCTTCGCAGTGGTTATCATATACTATTATTTCGCACTTTTAGGATCTCTCGTCACTATTATTTTTCCCATATTTTTGACTTTGACGCCTGATGGTTACCTTTCCGTGTTCATCTTTTAAAATGCATGACTCTCGTTTCGGTGTAATGTTCGTGATGCCGTTAATTGTTTTCTGCAAATTAAAAATGTCTAATTCCTTATCTTGCATCTTTCTGGCATTTAAGTCTCTTTTGCGGTCCTTATTTTGCTTTCTATTAGGTTCTGTGTTTCTTTATATTTGTTGTCATTTTTGGATTTGTATTTACTTCTTTTTTCCATTAGTGCTAAGATGTCCTCCATCATCCATATTTGTCCATCTTGTTATTTTTGCTCTCTCTGTGTTGTTTGTGTAACCTCTTTGATTTTTACCATTTCTTCACACTGTTGATGTTGTGTTCTTCTTTCAGCGTTACGGTGTTTCTGGTTTCTGTCTGTTGTAATGCCTTGATATTAACGCGGTTGTTTTCTTCATTTTTATGTACACTTCTTTTACTACCAGATTGTGATCACTACCGATTTCTTTTCCATGGTATGTTTTCGCCGCTTTTAAGCATTTTCGAAATCTCTTGTTAAGTAAGACATTTATTTCCTCATGAGGTGGTGGCGCTTACCTTCCCTGCACTGCGGTTTCCGTGGTCCTTTTGTGCGCTACTGGATGTGTGTACTCCTGTGTCTTCTATGAAAAGTTTCTACAAGCTGTTTTTCAGGAAGTACAGGCTTCCCGAATTTCTCCTTGCATTACCGTCTGTATGCTTCGCATATACACTGTACGTGTTGGGGAATTTCCTCTTTAACAAGACAAACGTGGCATAGGGGGCTTTCCTCGATTCGATGTTTGTGCCCAATAACTAGCCCTGTGATTTTTCTTAGTTTCAATCTGCTCAGTCCTGACAGCATCAGTATGTTGTCAGGTACCCGACCATACAAGAATAGTCTCGTATACCTCATTTATTTTTGGTTGTACTAGGCCTGTTTGTGCTCCTCTGCTAGATTGCAACGGATTATTTTTTTTCCCTGTTTCATGGGGTATACCGAAAGCAGGTTTAGATATTATGAATTAACTTGCTGCCTCTTGTTTGGCCAGCAAGTTGGCCCCCAAGTGTCCAATAATTCTTTGGTCCTTGAGTATCCATTCTAGCTGTGTTTTTCTGATTGTCGCCAGTGCGTCCAGACTGTTTATTATGAGTAAGACATAGTCGATTTGGTTTCTAATTATGTTATCCACTTTGTCACCGACGACGCTTTCCATGTGTATAGTCTCCTTTTCGGCAATTTGAACATGGTATTGCTAATTATTAGTTTCTCCTCTCTACAAAACTGTAACATCCGTTCACTCTTCTACCTTCTCCAATTTTATCGTTGTAATCGCCCATTACTATTGTTACGTCTCATGTTTGTGTTAGTTTTAAGTTGCTCATCTTCATTTTTATCGGCTGACGGGGCGTATATTTCGATTAAATTCATCTTGCCGATGTTAGTTTGCAACTGTATCATCATGATTCTGTCGGAGTGGGGTATGAATCCCACTACTGAGTCACTGAGTCATTTAGAATAATTCCTACTCCGTTGTAATGGTCTTTGCAGTTTTTTCCTGAGTAAAATAGGACACAGTTATCTGTGGGGCATTTTCCAGATCCTAGCCCATCGGATACCTAGTATGATATTTTGATTTTCAACCTATTCATCTCCAAATTTACATTATCCAGTTTACCTGCTCGAAACAGGCTACGTACGTTTGATGTTTTCCTATATATATGTTTAAAGCTATCCATTTTTGCTGATTTAATCTTGTCGTTTCTCGGTGCTTTGTCATTTGTTATGGCTGTTGTTTCGCTTGCTGACGACCTTAGAAGCTCTGTTATCTCTTTGTGACTTACTTCCACTGCCGACTCTTGGTCTCCCAGTTCCATGAGTAGTAATTATTTGGTGTTAGTTCTTGTTGGGGAAGCAACAAGTTTAATAGATTGTTGAATTTTATGGATAAAATAATTACAATGTAGACTAATTTAACATTTAACTCGAATCTATTTACAAATATACACATTTACATAGTGAATTTGATCGTGGCCGTTATGTGGTTTGCTCGAAGGTTCGTTTGCATCTCATTCTTCGCTCTCCTTTCACTTTCCTCGAGGGGTTGAAGGTGGTAGTCACAATTATTCCTTTGGTTGGATTTTTGATTTCCACGTGCACTGTGGCCAAATGTCCCTGCGAACACCCGCTAAGTCTTTTATGATTGGCCAGTGCGGTTTCGCAAAATAAACCTAATAATCCCACGTGCTTAATGGACTATGACAAAATTCCCCAATAAAATGTAAATGAGGCTTGGGAACCCGTGACGTACTACGTGAGTCGCAACAATTTGGGTTAGGCTCTTATTCATTAAAACCATGTTGATTAAGTTTGATATATCCTGATGGATCTTTAATGTAGTAGTAGTCCCCTTACTTTCTACCTTCTACAGATATTAACTGTTTCGACAGTTCCTCCCCTTTCTGGAGCGATTTCTCCCTGCAAGGACAATATAGTGCCTGACTTCTTACTAGCCTTTCCACCCTAAGCTGTTGGCTAGTATGAAGGGACTGCAGTTACTTGGTGGTCAGAGCCTCGTTGGTTATCGGTAGGGTGTAGCGGGTGCGAACATGAGCAGTTGAGCATTACTTTTGGGCCAAATTCTATGAATTCTTCAATCTCCTTGCATCTTTCATTCCCCCTTACACCCCTACTTGAAAAGTAGGTCTTCGTGCTGTTGAAGAAACAAAAGAATGTGAGGTTATTAACATATCACCGAGCGTTCATATTGGCTTGGATAAAAGCAAACGAAACCTACTTGCCGAAGTTCTCTACATTAAATTTAAGACTTTCATTCAGAATGTTTTAAGCCCATGGTGTTCTCGAATTTTATCATAAACTGTTATTTCTCTCCATAAATTGATAAAATCTTGAATTAATTAAATGTTGTAAAGTACCAACGAGTATTCAGTCAGCATTTTGGAAAATACGTTTGAAGGATGTTCCAAAGAAAAAGACTGTGTTTGCTGTACCAGATAATGAATTATTTAAATTTGTTTATGCCTTCTGGCCTAAATAATTCCCTCAAACACATTAACACCTGTGATTATGTCGTGATTATCGCCACAACTTTCGAAAAAACATTTGTAGTAGAGTTTTTAATTGAGTTGTAAAACTATTAACTTAGAGTAATGTCGCTACAAATTAATAGGGTTTGTAACATCCATCAGAGACGCTGGCCAGTCGCAGTTATCTCTCTCACACAGTCACCCTCCCGCTCAACCTCCACCAACTCCATGCGTCGGCTTCCACCATCCCTGCTTAAGTGTTGAAGTTCTCGCTCGTCCTACTGGAAACACTTACTTAGCTAGCGCTAACTTAACCACCCTGCACTGATTACGGCCTTGGTGATGTTCAATAGTTCCATTAGTGATATTCATCATTTAAAAATGTAAACCTTTTGCTGTAATGCATAGTATTCTTAATTGTGTATATTATTAAAGAAGAACTCCACAAACTGGCTTCCCAAAATGAGACCTGATACATCAATAGATCCAAGCAGAAGAAATGGCGACGGTTACTCTTACGGAGGAACAATTCTAAGAATTATTAAGTACACTTATGGCAATTACACGGAGTGAAACGCTGGAGGAACCAAGAATCCAGAAGAGGTAGAAGGATTCTTAAACACGATCGGAGAATATAAGAAGATAGAAAGGATTACCGATGAAGACACAGTTGAAGGTTTGCTTTTATTATTAACGGACGATGAAGCACAATGGTGGCTTGGAGTGCGTACAACTACGAACACGTGGACAGGTGGAGGAGAACTATTAAAAAGCACATCCGTGCCAAGGAAGCCGTCATACGTAATATTTCAAGAAGTGTTCGCGAAACGACAAGGACAAAATCAGAACACAGACTCCTTCATAGCCGAGAAGAGGGCTCTCATGGCATAAATGGCAGAGCATGTATTATCAGAAGGCCTGCAGATCGATATCGTCTTTGGACTGCTAACATCCGGAAAAGGATTCCATGGGAAGGAATCACGACCATTAAAAATCTAATTGCCACGGCCCGAGAAACAGAGCGCTCGAGTCAAGAACAAAGGGACGCACCGATACCAGAAGAAATAAGGGCTCCCACTCTATGCCGAAAAAGAAAAAAAAGCTCTGGAAAATCAGACGCGGAAGAGAAGACGCCCGCACCAAAATTCCCATGTTATGGATGCAGAAAACCAGGGACGATACCAGAAGAAATAAGGGCTCCCACACTCTATGCCGAAAAAGAAAAGAAAAGCTCTGGAAAATCAGACGCGGAAGAGAAGACGCCCGCACCAAAATTCCCGTGTTATGGATGCGGAAAACCAGGAACGATTCGCGCTAAGTGTACCCGATGCCAAGAGAAGATAAAAAACTTGTTTTCTGCGTGATCAATACGAACACGCACAGAAGACGCACCCAATCCTAAGATTAAGCATCAAGGAAACACCAGAAAAATCAATTGTCTCAGCATCATTATACAATCATCTTAAACAGCAGGGTGTGACGTTCAACAGCACGAATTGACAAATTACCCTGGCTGATGACAAGCCACAAGAAAAGACCTTGCTAACCACAGAAGTAATGGTAAAAATCCAACACTCATTGTCTTACCAGAAAGCACCGAGAACATCACTATTAGGGGTTCACTTTAGGGAAAACGCAGGTATATTAACACTCCTCAGAGGACCTGGTCATGTATCGACGACCCAGCCGTTAGGGGTTCAATTACGAAGAATCAGTGATGACAATAGCGAATCTGCCGAAGAACGCCCCGAAATCCGAATGTGTCATCTTTGCGGTTTAGCGACATCCCTATCGCAGGAAGACAAAGAAGTTCCATTAGAAGAAACGATGGAAATCGACTGGGAAGAATACCAGCCCCCGCCAGCTCTAGTTTCACCACTTCCGGACACGCCAGAGAAGATCGAAATGAATCAAATGTACTCGCCGGAATACATAGATGCTGTGTTCATCGACTGTGCCGCTTAGACAACTCCGGTGAGCCTAAAATACTCGCGGAAGACATTCCTAAAAGGAGCCAAGCGTGCTAAGCCGATCTCGCTGACGGAGCAACCGAGTTGACTTCAGTAAAACAAGTTGTCGCTAATGTAGTACTCCATTTAATTCATGGGGTCCACCCGCCATGGAGACGGAGCACACCATCAAGGTTATAGACAACACCCCAATAATAGTAGGCCCCTACCGGACGTCACCAGTCCAACAAGAGGAACTCGAAAGGGAGGTACGAGAATTATTAAGACAGGACTTTTCATAGCGTGTAATGGTGGAGTAGAAGATACTCTTCCAAAATGTAGATTTTTGTGAAGACATTAACCGAAAAGACCATCAACCTCGAGGTCGAAACCTCTGATACTGTCGAGAATGTAAAGGCCAAGATCCAGGACAAGGAGTGGATCCCCCGAGACCAGCAGAGGTTGATCTTCGCCGGTACAAATTGGAAGACGGCCGCACCCTCTCCGACTACAACATCCAGAAGGAAACCACACTCCACTTGGCGCTCAGGCTGAGGATCCTCGCACCGTTTATTGGCAGATCTCCGTCAAGCCAAATGACTTCAATTAACACTGTTTGTAAGACGCCCGAAAGACGTGAACATGTTTGCACACCTGGATGACTTGGTAGGCTTGTCCGAAACTTTTGAAAACTACTTAGAATACTTCACCAAAGTAATTGAGGCACTCAGAGTGATCAATCTTTGAATTAACAGAGAGAAAAGTTCGCTCTTCTGCAAGACAGTACGACACTAATTGTTTGACATTTTGGGGTCGGGCCCTTTTCTGCGCTGACCTTATCTGGATCCGATAGAAATTCATCCTTGGAGATTTGGTGTCCAAGGAAACGTACCGTCTTGCAGAAGAGCGAACTTTTCTCCCTGTTGATTCAAAGATTGATGACTCTGAGTGCCTCAATTACAAGTGCATCTCCAAGCTTTTGAGTAGTATAACAAAAAAAAGCCCTTTGGAAATGGGAAGAAGAGCAAAAAGTCGCCTACAACCACCTGAAGATAGCGCTATGCGAAACCCCGGTGTTGAGGACAATGGGCGTCACAAAGCCGTTCATTATCCGCACCGACGCGATGTCCTACGCCATTGGAGCAGTTCTAAGTCAGGGGGAAGGGGGGTCAGAACGAACACAATTTTAAATATGCCAGTTGATTATTGAAACCGGCCGAGCAAAACTACGCGATGATCGAAAAAGAAGCACTCGCCATCATCTGGGTAATGGCAGAGTCTGAGGTTATCTAAATGGATCTCCAGTAACAACAGAGACCGACCACCAACCCCTGCGATGGCTGATGAGTATCCAGTCAAAGACATTACCACTGGCCCGATTGGCTCTACAACTCCAGGCGTACAACTTGAATATCGAATACCTGTCCGTCTGTTCAAATAAGATAGCAGACACTATATCTCCGCCAATCCTCGAAGACGACCACCAGTACCCGTGGCAAGTGCGCACAGTCACTGTTAACCTAGCAGCCCAAACGAACGAAGACATCCGTGCCACCCAACTTCAGGACGTCGACCTAAAGAAAATCTTAAACGAACTGGAAACTGCGACACCGAACAAGAACGCCGTTTAATGGTCCGGTAAGAGTTGCAGTGCAAGTGCCAATTCTACAAGATTACAAACTTAAAACCTGCTACTCCTGCTTACTCCAAACTCACGATCTTAATTGTGGCAGATCTCGCTTCAAAATGGGTTGAACTATTTGTAGAAGTGAAGTTGAAGTTCTTTATTCTGACTGCACAAATTTAAATATTATCTCGATAGGGTTGTAAAGATTTGAAATCACAGAAGATGCTATAATTAATCATCTGGGTTATATGGGTAATGCTTTAAGTTATCTCTTTTTCTTGGAAGCTTATAGAATACAATTTTTTGGGTCCCTTAAGTGGGTTCTCAAAGTAAATTACGCACATTTTGTAGTTTCCGATTTATTTAATAAATTTACTTTAATAAAGCCACTTCATAAGGCAGTGTTCCCAAGATAATCTGAAAAAGTCAATCTTTCTCATATTTGATATATTATAATTCCTAATGTAGGAAAATTTTGCCTCTAGGCGAATTAAGAAACTCTCGAAGAAATATTACATTAAGCGTGGTTTAACACATAATCATCATCCAGAGATATATTTTATTGAAATGCTAAATAGGCATCATGACTAGATCTTTTGTAACTAACTATAATCATCAAACTAATACATAAAATAGCTTTCTCATTTCAAATTATAGTATATGATATTAAAAATTAAATATTCTTCACTGTATTTACTTTAACTTCGATATAAAAATATAGTATATGATGTTCAAATTTCCTCCAACTATCTTGTCATTTGGGAGGTATGTTTCTCATCGAGGTAATTATCACAAGGCGATTAACACCTTCAAAGATGTTAAGTTGGATTTGCATGTCAGGCAATATGCCAACGCATTGGATACGCTCCCATTATTACTTAATGCAATAACAATACGACTAGCAAAATATATTAAACGCAAATTACTAATCAAGCTGCACCAATGAGATCTAAAAGATCGAAATACGTGTCTGCAGATGATTTTAAATTTGATTTTTACATTATTTAATTCTTGTCCTTTTCATTATAATAACTACAATTACTGCAATAATTCATTTGAAAATTTTGATATTTGTTTACTTTTTACTCAGAAATTATTGCAGTAAGTGTAGTTATTATACAAAAAAATTAAATAATGTAATAATCAAATTTAAAATTATCTGCATAATTATCTAAAACATAAACTGTGTTAATGAATTATTTCAGCATTTTATTATCTCTATTATTTGTTTTGTGAAAATAAATGCATACAATTGTATAAAAAAAATTATCAGCTATTCGAAATATAATGAAAGCACCAATTTAAAATTTAAAATAAAAACACGCTGGAATATTGTATTACCTGTTATTTGGGTTATATCTCAATTACACAACCTAATGAGCGCAGTTTTGCAATTTCAGCAATGTTAACGATTGCATATTTAATACCACATTCATGCACCGATTGATAATATTGTCCTCTGCGTATGTGTGTGTGTTCGTGTGGAATGCATTACATTATTGTAAACACGCGTTAATAAAATATAATCGATAGGTGAACTATTTATTATGGTGGTTTTAAATAACACTCTATAAATATTATTAAATTATTAAATCAAGGGTTATCATTGTATTACAATGGCATGTAAATGAATAAATATTTTTTATATTCTGATCGATTATGGAACTCCATCCATTGTTGGAATATAGAACGTAAACAAATAAATGCTCTATAACAGGTCGTTAAAATTGAAACGACATGGTTAATGTGAAGGTTATTGGTAATTATAGCTTAAAAAATAATAGCTTATGTTTATATAAATATATAAGAGATTAGTCGACTCATGTAATTTTATGAATGGTTTTATAAACCCTTTAAAATTGATCCTGTGATCGAAACTAATAAGGGAAGTTGTATCAACGTGTAAAAATAAATGGAGAAAACAAGTAAAATTAAGTGTTTCTAAATTAATTTACCTTCCTGTTATGTTTGTAGAGATTGCTCCAATTTAACGCTTATATGAGTATCGAAAAAATAAACATTTTTAATTGTTTTGTACATATTTAAAACCATTTACTGAGTAAAAGATAATGAACAGTTTATTTTTAAATTTAAACACGTACTGTTTGACTTAAAGATATTATAAAAATAATATTAATTTCACGCGTGTTCCTTACAATATAATACTCTAGATATAAATAATCAGTGACCTACATTATTATTTTTTATCAGTGACCCGATTTTACCAAAACAAAGGCTTGTATATTTAATTCGATCGCACTTTGGTATAATTAACACATAAACGAACACGATGTATTCAAATTTCGGTTGTGATTGAATCTGCCCTCGAGTACATTTCGCACATCCGATTAAATTACACGCCTGGCATCAAATTCCGTAATTCAACAACAATATTAAACCTTTGCACATTCAACCTATACGTTCGTAAATAACGACACTTCTTGAAGTTAATAATTAAATTTTATTCACGTAAACACTATTTATTCTATATATACTTATAATTAGATTGGCAAAAACTTTTAATAATATGTGATTACATCTTATTATATATTTTTTTAAAATTATAATTATTTTAAAAAATCACATGCATATGCACAATCGTTGTGTTTATGGTTTTAAAAATAGTAAATATCCTATCTGCGAAACGTTCGTATCATTAACATTTAATGTAAGGACGCGGGTATAATTAGAGTTACTGAACGCCAGTAAAAATTCTGCGTGTTTTCCGTTAGTGTTTCCATCGTTAAAATATTCCGATATGCAAATATGCGACTTTAACGCCCGGTTTACGACATTGCCCCGATATTACGACGGTCGTTTGAATAATGAATTCGGCCCAGTGGAAATCAATTTGTTCAATAACGCAAAACCCGTAATTCCGTACGATTGTACGCAAATAATTATTTTTAGGGAAAGTGTAGACGTAATTTTGATTAAAATTTAATTAAAAACTTTTCATTGTATTTAAATTTGATATAAAAAAATCCCAAGTTATAATACAGTCTTAAATGTTTATACGAGGGATTGCTTTGATATTTTGGGAATTTTCGAGCTACCATTTAACAACCGACGTCCCGCAATTTCCAATTCAGAAAATCTTCTTCTACAAATCTACAATACTTTAGCAATTGCCTTAAGGTTACTAAAATTTCAAAAACATCTTCGAAATAGTGAATAATAGTTTCTTTTTCATTTCGTAATTTTTTTTGATATTTTTAAAACATTTTTTCTCAAGAGTTTTAGAATTTTTCTACAAAAGTCTACACTATTTCAGAAAAATCATTTCCTTTGAGGATTATTAAATTTTACAAACTTTCTTTATAATTGCAAAACTTTTCTTTGAAGAATCTACATTATTTCTGCAGTTTCTTTTCTATTCTTTTATTCTTTTAGCACTATATCTCTATTGTTGTATTTTTTTAGGCATTTGTCTCCAAGAATTTTAGATTTTTCAAGACATTTTGTATTTTTGACAGTTTTACACGAGATTTTTACAATTTTGAGCATAAAACGACACATTTGCTGATTTTCGAAACTACGCTTCAAAAGTTATTATCTATTCTGGCAAGTTTTCAAAGTTATCCAACAATTTCCAATTCAGAAAATCTTGTATGAAGCTACAATATTTTAGCAATTTCCTTTGATGTTTCTAAAATTTCAGACAGTTTCGAAAATGTGAATAATAGTTTCTGTTTCATTTTTTAATTTTTGCACAATTTTTTGTTCTAGTGCGATATTTTTTCGACTATTTTTCACGAAATTTTTGGAACTTTTAAGAATGAGGCAAGACATTTTGTCATTTTTAGAAACATCTTAAAATTATGTTATTTTTGTGATATTTACAAGTTCTTAAAGTTTTCCAGCAATTCTCTATACAGATTTTTATAATTTCTTTCTTTTACAATCCAACAGATTTCTATTTTTCGAAATTGCGAAGATTATCTTCGAAGAATCTAGAAATAATTACTTTATTTGCAATAAGACATGCTAATCATGTGTTACAAACGTCAAGAAAAGATATACAACTTAATATAAAGACAAAATCTTTAAAACTTAATTTCTATGCAAATATGCGACTTCTATATCAAAAAAGTATAACTTAATATAAATATTACAACTTAAAACTTAATTTATAAATGAGTCATTTAAATATTCAGCCTTATCTCTAAAAAAATTATTTTAATATGTTTTGAAATTTATAAAATACAAGCATTTACTTCTCTGACTTTTAACATTTTCTCACTAATTTTTCTCTGATATGATATATTTTATACACTTTTCCACGAAATATTTAGAATTGCCTCAGATCTAAAGTCAAGAAATTTTGTTGTTTTTAGAAATTTTCTTCAAAAATTCGAATATTTTCTGACGATTAAATGTTTTTTGACAATTTTTTATTTAGATTCCTATAATTCGCAACACTGTATTGTATTGTAGTATTTTTGGACACTTTTCCTCGAAATTTTAGAATTTTGAAGCAATTTCATAAGGCATGTTATCGTATATCGAAACTGCTTATCAAAAATTCTAGTTTTTTTTAGGTAATTTTTCTTACAAGCTTTTAGAAATTTCCAGCAATTTTTGAATTCAGATTTCTAGTTTTTTTTAGGTAAATTTTTTACAAGCTTTTAGAATTTTCCAGTAATTTTTGAATTCAGATTTCTAAACTTTTCTTCGAAACCAGATTTATTTTTCAATATTACGAAAACTTCTTTTCCTCATCTCAAAAGTTTTCTAGTAATTATTTTATTCACATTTCTACACTTCACTGTGAGGCTTCTAAAATTTTCCAGACTTCTATTTGAAATTGTAAAAAATATGATATATTTTATACACTTTTCCACGAGATTAATTAGAATTGCATCGGGCCTATAGGCAAGAAATTTTGTCGGTTTTAGAAATTTTCTTCAAAAATTCGAATATTTTCTGACGATTAAAAGTTTTTTGACAATTTTTTATTTAGATTCCTACAATTCGCAATACTGTATCGTATTTTAGTATTTTTGGACACTTTTCCTCGAAATTTTAGAATTTTGAAGCAATTTCATAAGGCATGTTATCGTATATCGAAACTGCTTATCAAAAATTCAAGTTTTTTTTAGGTAATTTTTCTTACAAGCTTTTAGAAATTTCCAGCAATTTTTGAATTCAGATTTCTAGTTTTTTTAGGTAAATTTTTTACAAGCTTTTAGAATTTTCCAGAAATTTTTGAATTCAGATTTCTAAACTTTTCTTCGAAGCCAGATTTATTTTTTTTAATATTACGAAAACTTCTTTTCCTCATCTCAAAAGTTTTCTAGTAATTATTTTATTTACATTTCTACACTTTTCTGTGAGGCTTCTAAAATTTTCCAGACTTCTATTTGAAATTGTAAAAAATTTCTTTGAAGAATTTACAATATTTCTGCAGTTTCTTTGCCATTTTTTGTAATTTTTGCACTATTTTTATCTTTTCTATGGTATTTTTTCGACACTTTTTCTCGAAGTTTTTACAATTTTCAAGCATGAAGCGAGATATTTTGTCGTTTTTAGGAACTTTAGTCGTATAATATGTTGGATATTTTGAAGCCATAACTTTGTGATACATATTGAATCAGGAACTTTATCAAATGATAAATTAAACTTACTTTGTTAATACTGTACTGTACGTTTGATAATGGCCTTTTAAGGTTGAAACTATAGTTACGAAATAAAGAAATAAATTCCGTGTGTGATATTAACAAAGTAAGTTTTATTTATCATTTGATAAAGTTCCTGAACTTTAGTCGTTTCTGGCGATTTATCTTATAAGTTCTCTAAAATCATCCAGTACTTCTAAATTTATATTTCAGGGCTTTGAAACCATGAGACCTTTTTAGAAACTTCTTTTCAAAATTCTAGTCTTCTCTGGTGAATTATCCTATAAGTTTTTAAAACTTTCTAAGATCCTAAAATTGTTCAGTTTTTTTTTAATCCCAAAAAATTACGTTATACAATATTGCAGAAATTTCTTGTTTTATAATTTCTTCATCTGTTGCAGTATTTTATAGACACTGTTTTCCAGTTTTTTGAATTTTTTGAACATAAGACAACACATTTTCTTGTCCTCAGAAATTTCTGTTTAAAAACTTTAAACGTTTCTGGCCATTCATCTTATTAGTATTTCAAGCTTCTCAGAAATTTCTTATCCAAAATTCTATAAATTTCTTCCATGCTTTTAAACATTTCCAGTAAGTAAAGTTAGACTTTTTCTGAGTAGAGTTACTCATATGAGAGATGAATTCCACAGGTTTTATGCATACGTAAACTCTAGGTTTAGTTACAATATTCAACCAAACTTTGTCACAAATATCAGTATTTGACAACCGACGTAAAGTTAAACTTTTTCTGAGTAGAATTCTATAGGTTTTATGAGTACGTAAACTGTAGGTTTTAATACAATGTTAACTATAACTTTGTCACAGATATCAGTATTTAATCTGAGAGGGTCTAATTGGATAATTTTCAACCTTGCGGAAAATGAATGGCAATGCAGCATGCATTCAATAGGAGATTATTAAGCTGGCTTTAGGAACAACATGTTAAATAAGACAAGGATCGACTCCGTTTTGGTCTGCCAAATAGCTCTTGCTTATCTACTGTTAGGATTTGGTCGGGGTTAGCGAGATCGTTGATGTCAAACCGCCTGGGTTGCCAAAAATTCACTCTCTGAAGGATTTCTTACAATGAGGATAGTATAGGATAGATAGTCTCATTTAATCTGTGAGTGCTTTTAATACGTTGCGGATTCTTAGGATTTTTCGGTATGTTCCTTGAACAGGAGACGAATCTTGGTGTTAAAGTGCCTTAATATTTTGACTCCTTTCGCAAATTACTCGAAAAATGAACTAAAGAGAAAGAGGGCAGTCTGCAAAATTACGATTGAATACGATGACCGACTTTGCAGCAGAGGTAGTTCATGTTGACAGAGTAGAGGCGACGTTGTCGATGTAATGTTTTATTATTGACCGGTGGAAGTGAAGAAGTCAGCATAGTAGCAAATAAATTGTAATGAGCATTTCTATATTTATTTATTGAATAGGAAAAGACAAAAAGTGGTTAGTGGCAATAGGTTATCTCATAGGCACTAGTTGGTGAAAGAAAATTAAGTAATCAATAGATCACGAGTGTTGCTGCCGATTCGCGACTTATCGAAGACGAAGAGAAGTAGAAAGCTCGCAACAGGCGCGGTTTATTACCTGAATGGGACGAGACCCTCATATCCGGGCTCCCAGGCACTCTGGAGAGCAAGCAACAATTTACGACGTCCTTGAATAGGACGAGATCACCCATGGATAGGGCCTGTTAAGGAATTTCGCAGAAGACCGAAGTTTAAATTATGCGAAGACACGTTTTGGGCAAATAGAAGAGTTCGCGGAAGTCGGGTGAGGAGCACAGGACATAAGGGTAGAGAAAGCGACAACAGGGCAAATTATTCATCCTTCCCCAAAAGAAATCAGACCAATGGAATGGCAACATAACCATTTCCATCCCTTCCAAATAAGGGAAAAGTACTACCCCCAACACTCTGGCTAGGAGCGCGAGAAGAAGGAGGAATTCACTCACCTTCAAGAATTCGAACTATAAAGAGCTATTTTTATGTATTATTTGTTGTCTACGATAGAGATCAATTTCATGTTAAGTTGCAAATAAATCGTGTACAGTTAAATCAATTTAACAGTTTTTAATGAATAGTTCATTAATGGTCCTTCAAAAATAATTCAGTTTTGAAACCCAAACAACAAGGGTATGAAGGATGCGTGACTGGGAAAAGATAGATTCGATTTGTAGCACAGTTCGGAGTAGGCCTAAAATGTCAAGAAATTTTATCGGTTAGTGGAAGATGAATCCAAGAATGTATAGCTGGTATTCGGATCGAATCTTCGAGGATTATTTCTCGTGCTCGTATATATGGAGAAAATGGTAATATCGAGAAAATGGTATGGACATAGAGCAGACGGAGGGAGACCGTTAACCAAAAAATAGCAACTAAATTTTCACCGGGGATGTGGACTGACTGCTGCAACAGGAATGTTTATTAGATGGCCGTATATTGAAGGTGTTGGTGACCAGTAGGTTCTGAATACGTAGCTCTTTCTGGCTCCGGCAACACAGATCAGCAGAAGCTATAAGGGGCGTTCAAATGAAAAGGTACGAAGCGACACTATGGATATAAATAAGACTTTAATCAAAAATAATCACCAGAGGCCTGAGCACAAATATCCGACTGTTTCCCGAGCAGAAGGATTCCCTGTTCCCAGAATTCTTGTGACTGTAACACGAGCCAGTTCTCCATTGTGTTCCTCAGTTCGTCGTCCCTTTTAGATGATTTTTCAGCGGCCCAGACAGATCGAAGTCGAAGGGCGACATGTCCGGTCTGTAGGGCTTAAGTTGCTCCTACGTGAACGTGTCCAGTGGACTTTTTGTAACCCTTGAGACGTGTGGACGCGCGTTATCATGGAGCAGAATCACTCCTTCCGTGTGTTTGCTCTTGATGGACTTGTGTAGGTTACAATACACGTTACTGTTAATGGTTTTTCTGTGCTCGAAGAGTTCGATGAGTATCGAGCCCCTCAAGTTGAAAAAGACGGTGAGCAGCATCTTACCTACTGAGGGCACGGTTTTGAAAATTTTAGGGAAGGTGACGATGCATGCTTCCATCACATGTTATCCCGTTTTGTCTCAGACTCGTAGTGATGGTACCAGCTGTCGTCACTGGTTAGAGAAAAACGGGTTTTTTATGATACCAGAACAGTTTTTGCAGTGCTAGCCCCATAGGCAATTCTTTTTGCGGTTTGCTAAGCTTCTTCGGAACACTCTGCTCGCACACCTTCCGGTAACCCATCCTTTTTTTGTGGCTGGGAAGTGGAAAATCTTTTATAGACGGAGTGTGGGACTCCCCATAACAGGTATACCCACTAAAAACCACCTCCCCAAGTTGCCCTGCTACCCCGCGAAACCGCATTACTGGCATTACTTCACGGGGTGTAGGGTGTCGGCCTGCGTCGTTGATGTGTGTGTGTCTGTGTGCAGTGAACGGCTCGGGTACGTGGGGTCGCTACTCCCAAATGGCTGTGCACATCAACCACCCCTGCGGGAAACCCAACCTGTCGTGCGCAATTGTCGACACTGCTCCAACGCTGGCCCCCACCGTCATTGCCAACATGTGTAGTGTGACACGCCGATCACTGCCAACCAGGTCGTTCACCTTGTCGTTGAATTAGGGCCTGATAACCTTGTTTGTCCTTCCACTTTCTCACTGACTTCCCTGTATACGACCACCATCCGGTGATGAATATTGACTGGTTAACCTCCTTCTGCAAGCAGAAATTTGATAACACCTAGCTGCTCGTCAATCGTCGAATTTTGCAATGTGAAGCCATGATGTCCTCACACACACTGTCCAGTCTGTTGGACGAAACAATCACTACCAGGCTCCTCTCCTGCGTCTTGTGCGGGCGCCCACGCATGTATACAACCAAGCTGGCCTCTATATTCGCGTCCTTGGGTTTCTCACTACGTTATCGCAAAGCGGCATATTTCTATTTTACATGGTTTGGTAGTTATGCCGTTTCGTATATTTTCATTTGAACGCCTCTAGTACTAACGGGTGTCCAACAATTATTGCAGTCCCGGGTGGCGTTGGAATCAAAAACGTAGGTCGATTCTTACATGTGCCAAATAAATTAACTCACATTTTAAATGCATATTTAAGTCATGTTTGACAATTAAAATGTCAGTTCATTTATGTGGCACATGAAAGAATTAACCTACGTTTTTGATTCCACCGCCACCCGAGACTGCAATAATTGTTGGACACCCGTTATAAACGGCTTATTTATCTCCGTAATGTTGGTTAAGAATACGAGGTAATTTACAGCTACAATATCTAGGACGTGTAATGAGAGGACAGAGATATGAGGTGGTCAGATTGATCATGCAGGGTAAAATAAAGGGCAGAATACAGCGCAACTGTAAATAAGGTGAAAATAGCAATGATGATTTCCAACCTCTAGTAGGAGAAGAATATTGGGTTTACGAAGAACCATTCAGTCTACGTGTATTGAACTTTGTTACCGGATAAGACAGATTTTCACCTCTCTGTGCTTTCTTTGTTAGCTATCCAAACATCTTGGCGATCTTGACGCGATGTTGTCAAAGAACTGGACGATGTCTTTTTAGACTGTGATTGATGAATAGTTCACCGCAGGCACGAAGGCTAGGTGCGTAGTGTGTGGGAAGTGGGAATACATTTCATCGTAATGGCCAAGTTTTGCAGTAGAGGTGATTAATATAAGTAGAATACTGGCGATGGTCTTGACATCATAAATTGAATTGAAAATCACCTGTGAAAGTAAAATGTCCAACGTAGAAGTAAAGAGATTCCATAATAATTATTAGTTTATTCAACAGAAATAATTTCATTCAAATTAGTGTTGCTTTAATAGTTGTACTATTTGTAACACGCAAATTAATTTGTATTATTCAATGTCTGTCGAAGTATTAGCTAGAGAAGTAGTTGTTTCAAATTAATTTGTTTTATAGTCTTAGTAAGACTCATTGTTGTAGATTCACGAAATGTTTTTAGTATTTTTAAATTTATTAAAGAGATTCCAGTTGGTATTTGTATGTCTTGGTGATGGATGGATGGATGAATTGTCCCAAAGACGCGGGTTGGTGGAAAAAACGAAGTAATTAAGAGATCAGAAGGATGTGATCAATTATGTGGAGACATCTTGAATGCGGACAAAGCTACGACGATTACAGAATGTGCGATGCAGTTCACAGCCGCCAAAAAAAAAATTTGCAGTACGTTTGGTGTAAAGTAAATATAAAGATTTGTATCTGGTGTTCAGATCTTCAAGAATAATTGTTCGTGCGGGAATAGTTTAAGTGAATTCAACGGAAATGAATGTCATATTGGACGCATGTGGAACAAAAAAAGGTATATCTCCGGCAGATGAAGGCGGAAAATGGATATCTACAATTTTAATCGAGATATTGCGTTGACAGACAATGATGGATGATGGACTAACAGGTTCTAAAAACTTACATATTTCTCGCTTCAGCCTTGCTGTTTAGCAGAAGCTACTGGAAAGCCGCTTAGTAATCTGCCATAAAATTGGGGTTGTAAAGAAAATCCCACACCTATTTAGTCACCGCTAGGCTGTTTGGACAGCTAACATAGAAAACAGACAACAACAAACAAGTATGAAAATCGCTAATTAAGGCAATATAACCTTCAAGTCTTGCGATCTAAATTATAAATGTATGTTACTTGATATATATTTCTGTAGGACTTCTAAAGTCAATAAACTAAACTAAACTATATTGCCTGAATTAGCGATATGACCTACTATAATATTGCCTGAATTTGCGATTTCCATACTTCTGTTGTTTGTTTTCTTTGTTAGCTGTTCAAACAGCCTGACGATTTAGGCGTGGAAGTCACTAAATAGGTAAAGAAGAACGGTATCGTAGAACTGGATGGAATCTTCTTATATTACGCTTGTTGGAGAGTTTACCACAGGTACAGGCATTTTAGTGAAAGTACTGGGTTCTCAGATTATCTATAACTGCATTGAAAGTCATCGATAGACTGCGATTGGCAGTTTTGAAGAGTGGCGTAGACTGAGCTCACCTTTCTAGCAGTTATTAGAAAACATCTTCATTTCAGAGGGGTTATGTTTCGTAAGCAAAAGTGGAGGCAATACTTTTGCACATTGAAAAAGACCGGATGGATCTGCTATTCACTAATATTAGAACAAAAGCAGAAGGAGGGATGGAAAACATTGTATGTTGTTGAAGCAAAATTGAAGTGAAATTTCTAGAACTATGATTTTGTTATCAAGATATAATCTCGAATAACTAATGATCTTCTGTAGGCAGGGAGTAAAATCCTTTTGCTTGGAGCATGTGTCATCTGCGAAAACTAGTTAGTCTTGCAATTCTCCTCATCAGGACCCTTAAGACGTCGAACTTGGATAGCTAACTACGCTTCCAAGTCGTTGTTATTTTATAGCATTATCATAGAAAGTGGAAAAACTGTACTTATAAACAAGGTTCATTTTTTACTTATGGTGCGGCAAAGAAATCTTAGAAATAGCTCAATTAAAAAAGTATTGCAGGCTGTTTTCATAACGTTTTTTTTAAAGAAAATACTCAACCAACCTAGAATCTTTGTCTTGTACCACTTCTTTTCTTTTAATTACTTTGGACGTTTAAAAAGCCTGAAAGTTTATAATTAGCGACTTAGTACTTGTCACATTCTGAAACAGATGATTTTTTTGGCCCTTTTAGTTTATAGATAGTATCTTGTTCTTAAATCGTTGTGTAATAGAAATTACAGAATTTCTTGAGTTACGTGAATATTTAATTAATAAATTTGGAATAAAAACACGAAAACTTTCTTCATAAATAAAGTATATAATTGGCGACTTAGTACTTATGACATTCTGGAACAGATGATTTTTATGGCCTTTCAGTTTAATAGTATCTAGTACTTAGATCGTGTAATAAAAAAATCGTTCTTGAGTTACGTGAATATTTAATTAATAAACTTGGAACAAAAATGCTTTCTTCATAAATATTTGCGAAGATAGTGTTTTTATTTCAAGTTTATTTGTGATAATTTAGTGTTGTTCTATTACATTATTCGGGAAGTAACAGCACAGAATCACTTGGTTTACCTCGGCTTATCTACTGGGTAATTTCCTCGGTGCGATTTGCTTTGATTATCTTAATAATTTTTTAGATTTCGTTATTATCAAAAAGTCCTTGGTAGATGACTGCAGAAGTCTTGTTCGGGTGATCATTGGTGATGCTATAGCTTATTTAAACTTTGTTGGAGAGGCAGGCTAATTTTCTGAGACGTTTATCCTATCATTTTTTCCTGCTTTAGGACTTTCAATTAATTGTAAGAAAAGAAGTGGTTTGCTTATAGTAAACTGTAATAAATTATTTTCTCAGAGAACCATCGGTTTCCTACTATTGTGGTCCTCATTTCCAGGTGACATCCTTCTTAATCAGTTCTGTAAATGGGTTGGTTATGCGGAAAAAGTTTTGACGAACTTTCCGTGACAGATGCAAGCTTATAAGAAACTTTAAAACCGTTTGACTGTGACGATAATATCGTTATTGAATTACAAGCCAATCTCTATACAACTTCCGGCTTAATATTATGACAAGTATGTTTATTTTTGTAGTATATTTAGTAAGTTTAATTAATTGTTTTTTGTATTTATAATATTGTTTTTTACTTGTACTAATTGTCATTTAGTTTATATCTTTATCTTTATTATTTTATTGTGTAATGTTTTGTAAAAAAGGTGTCAACCATTGAAATAAAAAAAAAAGTATTTAAATGAAATGCATCCGACTTCATCTTCTATGGTAATTTTTAACTTAGTCATCGAACAGACTAAGATTCTCGTTGATTGAACTTTAGTTTTTATGCGATCTAATGGTATTCTTTTAAAACAGTAGAGATTGAAGAAAATTATGATATTATTTTACTGGCTGTTCTGGAATATTCATAGAATTTAATAGTATTCTATCTGTAGGTCAAGGGTAAACATTAAAGTGATTTGTTTTGTTAAGTTTATTCTAAGCAAGGGGTACACATCTGGCTTTTCAATGGCATTCAGCTTACGATAATCAATACAATGTCTGATTTATGCTTTCGATGTTAGCGTGTTGTCTGAGAGTTTTCGATGATACTCCAGTACTTGGATTTCAGATTGTAGATTCTTGGTTCTTTTAGGAGATGAGTGCCGGTATCTATTTTATAGCCACTCTATAGAACGCCATCATGAATTCTTCACGAAGATGATTTAATCTTTCTTTTTCAACTTGGTTTACTTGATAATTAGAAAAAAACACGAACATATTTCGTAAAATCTACAACAAATGATTCTTATTAAGACTACAATTAAGACATTTAATAATATTTTCGTGTTTTTTTTTTAATTATTAGTTAATTTTCTACAACGTAAAGGACTTATATATTTTATTGGTTTACTTGTTTTGTTTTAGATTTTTCAGTAGATTTTTCTATTTCAAATCTTTAGTTCATTTGAAAGAAAGTCAGTAGTGCGGCTATACAATATGGAAATGAGTGCCATATGTATGTGATACCCTCACAGTGTTAATTGGTGATATCGTTAATTCAATCGTAAATTCTTCCAGAATTTAGATATTTCAATATAAATTTGTAAATTTTATTAATAGAAATCCATATAATAATATTAATAATATTCAGTGTTTACAGAAACAAATATCAACGATATTAAATTATTCCAACTTTCCTCATAAAACAATTCAAAAAAGAAAATTGCTGGCACCTCTAATAAACATATGTATCATCGCTGTATTATAGAAATAGTTTTGGCAGCTATTAAACACACTTTTATGCGACACGTCTTATTCACACCATCTAACATAATATAATTATTATAACGCACAAATACCGTAATTAGTGCTGGCAGCACTACGAGTGTGAATAATATTTTCGTGATTATATTCAATTAGTCTTCGTTTCGGGCGCTTCGAAGTGGCATCTTTATTACTTTTACATTCGTCGGTCTTAATGTCTAATTTATTTCAATTATACCCTTTCGGAATATAAATGGGACACGGAAGCGATCGAGTGTGTGTTTATGTGTTTTCGTCAACGTTAACCGACCGGATTAGCCTTGAGAATTATTTTTTTCTTAATCGGTAGTTGCGATTTATAATCATAAATGTTAACCATAATGTCTAATAATAACAAATAGTAAAAATAAGTTATAACATTAATTTTAATTAATTAATTAATTATTTGTTTCAATAATCATTTTACTTAAAATGATTTATTAAATAAAATTGACAGCATGATTTTTTAATAATTATATTTTAGCCGATTTTTGAATTCAATGTATAATCTTTTACCAACAGCAAATATGTTAACTTGTTTTTTTTTTTTTTTTTTCTGATATATTAATCTTTAATGATGATAACGTTGGTGATGATGTAGGAAAGTAGTTTTAAAAAATTTTCATTTAAGAATTAAAGGCTTTCTTCGAGAAGAATTACAGAGGTGGAACCATAAAGAAGTAAAATGAGCGAATTATGCAGAGGATTGAAAGGCTCGGTTTGTTTTTTAATTTTTAGGGAGAATCGCTTGATAACTTTAATATTATGGATGGTAGAGTTTCCAGGATTACAGAATAACACGCAACCACAGTCAGATGAAGATTGGTTAATCGTTTTATTAATTTTAACAGTTGTTTTAGTAGAAAAGTTTCCATTGTTGAAAGATCAACTCCTAAAAGAATGTTCTAGTTATAATTTATGTTTTATTTAAAGGTTTTTACAATTCAGTTTTGATCTATAATAGGTCGTGTTACTGGAATTTGGTGATTTGAAAAATTATAATGTTTATTTATTTATTTTATTTATGTTATGTTCTAACGGTTCTAGGAAATTAGAGCCTGAGATTTTAGTGGGTTATTTTTTTTTCGCCATTTAGTTAACCAGTGTTAATTTATTGTTCAATCCAATTGGTCCAGTTTACAATATAGTTTCTTGGCTGATTAATAACCAACTTTTACATTCCTTGCTGTGAGCGTAAATTCTTCAACGCTTTTAATCAGCATACATTTCTATAGATTGACTTTTGATGGATGAATTTCTTCGTTGTTAAGCCTCAATATTTAGTTCCTATAGCATGACCTGATAAATTATTCATCTTCCAAATAATTTTTTAAACGGAAGCAAAGGCATTTTCAAAGTTTCTGCTACAAAATGCATCTGATAATAATCTTGATGTATTTAGGTCTAAAATTGCACTATATTGTCTCTTGTATCCATGGTAATACTTAGCCATAAAGTTCTCAAATGTCTTTTCATTGTTCTTCTCCACAACGGCAGGAACTACAGCATCGTCTTCTTTGACAGCATATGGTAGAATAAACTCTTGGTTTAACTTGAGGTGATTTCTGGATCCTAAATACCACATTTTTGATTCTTTCTATTATATATTTGGTAAGACTCATCATGAGATATTTGTAGCTTTGTAGAGAGACTTCAACTTCGTTGTAGATTATTAAATAACCATATCATAACTCTATTTTCATAACCGCTGTGGTTTTCCTTCAATTAGCCATGGATTTCAACTATTCTGCGTTTCAGATCACTTACACGGCCTTCACTTGTCATTTGCGTTTAACAAAGGCTAATAAATTTTAAACTATCCTAGCATACTCTTTACCTATCCCAATAAACTGTCAATTGTTCTAGCGTACTGTTAATCTGTCCTAATGAATAATTTATTATCTTAGCGTGCTCTTGACCTATCCCAATAAATTATTCATTGCTCTACTGTACCCAACCCATCCCAATTAATTACTTATTACCCTAGCGTACTCATGATCTATTGCAGTTAGTTATTTATTGCCCGAGAGTACTCTTGACCTACCCCAATTAATTTATTTTAGTCTTAGCGTACTCTTCACTTGATCTAATAAATTATTCAATACAATTGCATACTCTTTATCTTTTTTTAATGTGTTTTAGGGGAAGCTCTTCCAGCCTGAGTGTAGAGCTCTCATCTACTAAACCCCCTTCCACTAGGCTTTAGTAACACATCCCGGAATTGCCTTCCAGCATTACATCAGGACTTGCATTCTGACAAGCCCTAGGTGTTAACAGTTGATGTCCCTCCCTATTTTTTTTTCTCTTTGTTCTGCAAGTCATCTGCCTCTTTAGTTTGGATGATGGTTGTTATCGTATCGCTCACCAGCATCAATTTTTCCTCTCTTGGGAGTATTATGCTAATTATGTTCTCCACGTGTAGCTTTTCTTCCGTTATGCTCCGGATGCTGGACCATCTGTCGCACCTCAAGACATGCATCTACCGGCATCCCTAAGTATAATAAATCTGTGGAGGTATGTCCCGAAACAGCCGTGTCCAGTTATAAATTGTGTCTGGAAGTAGATTAGTTCCCCAAAGTTTCGCGTTACGCTTTATCCACGGTATCACCTCGTTTATTATTTTTTTTGTCCATTACACCTTATGGCCTTCCATCTTCCAGTCTTTTTACCATTGAGCCAGGGATCTCGCTCTACTGCTCTCGGCCGATTCTGCGCCAAACCTCCCTTTGATTACTCCCTCTTGGGCAAGTAGGTGGATCGGTATCACCTCAGCTGTTACCTGCACCGCCTTCGAACCCGTCCTGAACCGTCGCGAGATTTTAATGGCCGCCTTGTTGTACGCTCTCCAACATTTTTTTGTATTTGTCGAATCTGAACCAATTCCTCCACACTGGGGCTGCAAACAGAATAATAGAGTCGGCAATAGAGCATAGTATCCTCCGCTTCATCCCTGAAGGACCTCCAATGTAACGGCATGAGTCTGGTGGGCGCCGCGGTTGTTTTATGCGCCTCGTTCGATATGTTGGCCCATTTGTAGATTATAGCCGACATCCACCCCTAAATACCTTAAAGACTTCTTGTTAGTTATTTTAACTCCCTTAATCTCTACGCTGATGATTTTTAGGGTCTTTCTACCCTGCAGGATCACCAGTTCTGATTTCTGTGGGGCAAGTTCCAGACCTTTGTTCCGAATCTTCGAAATAGAGAAGTTAGCATCCTCAGTTATGTCCTTCGTGCACCTCACAATGACCGCAAGATCATCCGCATACGCTATTACGCTATCGTGCTTACTCTTTTGGATCCCGTCGTAGAAGAGATTCCATAACGTGGGGCCCAGAATCGATCCCTGCGGAACGCCGCAGGTCGCATTTATCATGACTTCTGTGTCTATCCGTATTTTCCTATCATGCAGATAGTTTTGCAACAGGTTTACCAGGTTCGGGCTTAACTCTCTTTCGTTCAGTTCCTCCACGATCTCCCTCCACAGCGCTGTGTTAAATGCGTTTTTTATATCAAGCGTAAGCAGTATTTCAAGTCCTGGTTTTCTACTATTAGTGCGTTCCCCCATGTTATCCAACTGGTTGATGGTATCCACCGCGGATTTCCCTCTCTAAATTCAAACTAGCTTTCTGCTAGGTCCTGACCTTCACGTAGCTCAGTTTTGAGTCTCAAGTTGATGATCTGCTCGTAGAGTTTGGCTATTGTGTTGAGGAGGTATATAGGTCTACAAGCCTGTTCCTCGCCATCTTTGAGCGGTTTTTCTATGAGAATCAAATTGCACATGTTTCATTCCTTCCGAAAAGAACCCTTTTTGTAGAAGATCATCGATCACCTTTTTGAGAACGTCAGGCCTCACCTGACCCACCTCTCAAAAAGGTGATCGATGATCTTCTACAAAAAGGGTTCTTTTCGGAAGGAATGAAACACGGCAAGCTCTTTAATTATCTCTGCCAGAATATTATCCGGTCCCGATGCCTTCTTCGTTTTCAGCTTGCCGGCCGCTGCTTGGTTTTTGTCTTCAGAACAATCTTATATCCCATTTCTATTCCCTTTGGAGAAATAGCTTCTGTGCTTCCTATGTTGACTTGTATTATATTCATTGCACCTGTTGTCTCTTGGTCAATGAAATTTTTGACCTCTTCCCTATCTTCCCCATCACAATCTGGTAGCCTTTCGCAGAGATATCCTTATCAACCGGTCTGCAAATGTCTTCCCAGGCTAACTTTTTTGCTTTCTTTATTACCTTTTTTAGGGCTTTTTTGCTGTCATTATATACTTTCTGGCGTCTACACGTTTGGTTGTGCCTAGGTTTTTGTTTCTTCGCACCATCTTCCTTCTATGTGCATTACAAACTTTCTGTAATGCCTCAATCTCATCGTTCCACCAATACATAGGCTTTAAACAAACTGCGCCGTTTCCGTTCCGTCCGCGAAACAATGGACCTCTTCTGAATTTTTAACACTTCCTGCTACATGCGCGTTCAGCGAGGAGGGAGAAAGTTACAACTGCGAGTCGCACAATCACAATTTCGCATCGCAATTTCTTGGCGATTTTATTGAGAACTATTGGCTCTTGTTCTATCCTGTATTCTTATATATACATTCGCTTTTCTTTGCTTGTGACCACATATTATTTGGCCTCCCACTTTTGGATGTGAGGTACGATCGACGATGAACACGTCTTTACGTCTATGTATGACTTTGATGTGCCTCGTTGAAAGGTCGGTATATCTCCCTCGTTTATGACTACCATGTCTCTCTGTGTCAGCTATTCATCCACCTCTCTAGTCTTAGGTGGGGGGGGGGGTGTCAGCTAAAAGCCTTGGCATTGAAATCCCTCGCGACAATTATGCCTTTCTTATGTCTTTTGATGTCTTTGTCTATTTCCGAAATAAAGTTGAAAGCCTTGACATTGAAATCCCCTGCGACAATTATGCATTTCTTATGTCTTTTGATGTCTTTCTCTATTTCCGAAATAAAGTTTCTAAATTTATCCACACCCACATTTGGGGAGATGCAGCACGAGTATATTTTTTTTTAGTTCCACCCAAACAAAACCATTCCCTCTACCTGTTCCAACAACCCCATTGCTACCACCAGGGATACATATTGCCACATCCTCGTTCGTATCTTATAACCATCTTGAGCTCAACTTCGCTATTTTTGTTAGGTTCTGCGATTACTACCGCACTCACTCCCTCTGTTGCACATTTGTTCATTCCGAGGTCTACTGCTTTAGAAGACCTGCCTATATTGACTTGTATTATATTTATTTTACTTTCCATGTTATTGTGTTACGCTTGCCTCTCTTTCTCCTCGTGTGCCCATTGTTGTTCCTCTTCTTTTGGCGAGTGGGAATCTCATTGATTCCGCGTTATGTCCATCTCCTTGGCAAAAATAACATCTCAGCGTCTTGGTGCATTCTTTCTACTCTTGATCTGTACCAATTAAGTATTTTCTTACCTCAGATGCAGGGCTTTTAAAGTAGATCTGCCTTTGCGGAAACTGAATTAGTCTACGGTAGTTCTTAAGTTTTGTTCAAACATTTCTTAAGATGGTCTTTGGAGCGGCTCCAGTTCTTTTTTCTTCAATGACAAAAGGGATGCTGTCTTTGGCCCAAGCACTAATCTCGTCCTCTTGAACTGGCAAGAGAATGCTCACTGTTCTGGTTATATATTGTAAAGTCTCACTCTTTCTGAAGATTCCTCAAGGCATTCGTCTTGAAAGCTTCGTTAAAGTCACAATCTCGTTATTCGTGGAACTATCCATAAGAGTGTTGATGGGCCACGTTCGTCTTGAATAGTTCGTACGCCGGCATGCTTCTTATAACTAGGGCACAAGAATGATTCAGAATAAATACAGGCTGTAACTATTTCCTCATTTGTGAACCAGTCAACGAGGGTCTTCATGGATGGACGATTATCCCTTCGAAAGTCGCCTATGTGCATCCTCTCGCTCTAATTTTCTTAAAGTTCAATTCTTTTCTGGTACTACAAAGAAAAGAATGACGAACCAAACTCATCAGAATCTAGGTTTCTAGTTCATATAAGAAATCTTTGTTTTATTCGCACTTCCATACAAAGGAATCTAGGTTTACTATGAGTCTGGTGGAAACCCCCATATGTAGAGCATGTGAAGAAGAGGACGAGACAGTGGAACATGTGTTAACCACCTGCCCAGCTCTCGTCCACCTTAGAGAGTCCATGCTAGAGGAGCTCTGGCCGAACCCCTCCAAGCTTTGTGCTGTCCTTTGCTCGTCACCTTGGGTGGCTAAATGTGTGATAGAACAACGGAGATCCAGATCCATACAAAATGATTACGCGGCAACAAAGACGTTGACTTAAAAGAGCCTTTGGAGGTAGGGGCAAAAACTTCACCACGACAGCTTTCGAAAGAAATAAACAAAATCGTACGCACAATAGAATATAGTGATCTTTATGAAAAATAAACAAATACAAGAAAAGAAAGCAAAGGCCTTTTTGAAAAACTCTATGGGTCAATTGTCGCTAAAATCTGGCTGTTTCATATAGTGATCGATAGGTAAGAAAAAAGAGATGAAGATATCTGTCCCAGATTCTTTGATGTTTAGAGACTACCTTCGATAAATAGCGGTTCTATTCATCAATTTCACCACACCATCGGATTGTGGGTGTAAAATTGTCGTCTCCGTTTTGCTAATGAATTTTGAATACCTTTGATACAAAACTTGTTTTGGTCCGAGTGCAATTTTAAAAGACGGCGAAACGGTACAATTCAGTAACAAGTACTTCCGCGTTTGTTTTTTTGGGTAATGGATATACATTGACCTATTTACTGAAATAATCCATTACTGCGGTTAATTTCCATAGTGAGACTTTGAGAATGCAATATCTTCCATGATTTCTGCCTTTATTTTTCTTGGCCTTTTGAGTTTTAAAGGTATACTTTACCAGCCAGTTATTTTATTTAAAAAATTCTTCTTGAGCCCCCGTCTTATTCAATTCTAGCAAAGCCTTCCCATTTTTCATTTTATGAGGAGATTTAGGATTGAATCACTTTCCTGATCCTTCTCAACTTCATCTGTGTACCAATCGTTTCCTACCACCGTTTGCCCTACTTAACTTTTTTTTGATTTTGTGTGTTCTGAGCATGGTCTCGGAATTAGAGCGACTGACTGTGAATTGGCCAAGTTTGGTGATCAAACTCCTGAAGCCTTTCCAACCATCTAAATTATTGAACTACAGAAACCATTTAAGAGCAGCATAACACCCCTTGTGATTTAGCGTGTTTGAAAAACTCCACGTAGAGCGCATATTCTAAAAAACTTCGAAGCTGATGTAAATCTTAGGTACCAACCATTTTCGTACCACTTAACTTAAAAACTTTTCAATCCTCTCATTCGGGTTGGTGTTTTCTAGAAAAGTTTTTCTTGAACAGGTATTATTTTCTTTAGCCTGAGTTTCGGAATGTCGTAACCATGGAAAAACCTTTTTTTAATGTGATCCTCGAAAGTTTTTCTAATTCCAATTATATGGCTGAAGTAAACCAGACATGTCTTAAAGGATAGTTCTTTTATTATCGCCATGAGTAGCTAGAATATCACATAATCCTGATTCTAGAATAAAGGCTCTACTCTTGGTCTTCAGGAAATACTTTCACTGGCCAATATTTGATTTTAAGGCCACCACGTTTAAAGAGCTCATTCAACAGCTCAAAATACGATAAACTCTAGGTATTAACAGTATTTCCATCAAATCTTCGGACACAACGTTCGTAATGGTAGATCCGCTCTTCTTAATATTGCGAATGCTACAATGCATTTAGGATATTTACTATCTAACTTTAATGGCCAAAATCCCAAAAGTTCTTCTGCCCTTTCTTCGCTTTATCGTCTTATGAGCTTCTAAGCCAACTTGTGACAATAATAATATGTTATAATATTTTGTATTGCACTTAAATGGAATAAATAAATTCTGCTTCGTCGTATTTCAGTGTTTTTTGAAAATCGAAAAACTATCTCAGATTCTCAGATCAGGAGTTTTTATTGATATTTCAAAATCTTTAGATAAAGATATTTCAAATTTAGATCATGTAATGATGGTACTTTTTGTAGAGAAGGCATTGTTATTCATCTATAGATGTTTCTTCAAGCCTTTTTGATTTTCATGAGGTGTGAGATGGTAAACAGCAGCATTTTAGAATACTTCTTTGGACAGGAATTAATTTATAATATTCTATTAAAATGGTTTTATATATTCTAGTAATTTTGAAAATCCTTGAAAAGAAAAATGATTTTTTTAAGGTCAACGACCGATCGATGTGCGAATTCCCTGTTCACGAATTCCCTATCTACCTGACATTATATAAACACGTATTTACCTTGATGCGTGGCGCAATTCCGCCCGAAATTAAATAATATTTACACTACAAATTTAGAACCGAATAGATAAAAATGGGACCGCGGTTTCGCAACATCACGTGGTAAACAAACACGTTATCGTGGATTTTTGTAGCGCACTTTTCGGTAGTCATCAAATTTCGATTCTTATCATAATGGTTCTGATAAACGCATAAATATTTATGTAAGTTATTGTCAATTTAAAAAAAAAAAAAACGTTAAAATGGGTTTGAAGATAAATATAATGCCACTATTTCAGCAATAGCGAAAAATAATTTATCGTTAAATAAATAATACCAGACCGATTTGCGGGAAGTACAATGTCACTGTTTACTGTGAAGAAAGTGAACTCTTCACAGTAAACGGTGACATTGTACTTCCCGCAAATCGGTACACAGAAATTCTTGCAATATGAGGAATGGGTATTATCTTGCTGGAGAAATGGGTCTTCCAACTTCTGCAGAAACGGAAGAATATGAGGTTCTATTATCTCATCCACAAATCACTGGGATGTTTATCGTATATTGCCTCGGATGAATACCAAATAAGACCTACTTTCATAAGTTATAACAAACCATACTATTCTGTCTGATCGTATTAAACACCACTCTAGGTTCTAGTGCAGTCGCAACCTACACCATTCTAAAAGTTGCTGTCGATGTTGAACCGTTAGTGGTAAATCGATAGGATTGTAAGTTTAAAGTTCTGATTCTGCTTTAAATTGTTGGAAGGGTAACAGGTTCCCGTGTTAGCTAACCATAGATCGGTAATTGATCTAATATTGGAGAATCTATCTCTATATTGGCGTTGGTTAAAAATTGCGGTCTTGATCCTCATTTGTTCTTCTTCTGAGAAGTTTCTGACTCTTGGTTTCGGTTAATTATTTAAATATTAATAACTATATTTATAACCCCATAAATACCCTAATACTGAATTGAAATGAATTACAATTGAAATTTAAATTTCAAGGCAATTCAATCATGTTTGCTATAGATAATTCACATCAACACATCATCAGCGGAATAATTCATGTCAATGTTTTCAATCATTCCCCAAACAACAACATCAATTTCCATTTATTACCATATTACAGCGACATCATGCTATCAATACGTGTACATTTCCATATAAAACCGTCCAAAAAAAGTAAACAATTGAATTAATCACGGCTTTGATTGTGCGCATCCAAACTTCGAAATTGATTTAATTTAAAGCATTTGATGTCACATTTAATAACGTTGCCTTTTTCAATACAAAAAAAAATCGGTATTGCAATTTTAAAATTTTATCGCACAAAAGTATAAACGCTAGGATGAAAACAATTAAGGCCTCCACAATTACCTATTGAAAACAATTAAGTTGCTGTGATATTAAGAACTTGCAAATTGCGGAAAGTCAGCGTACACAGAATTTAATTTAAAACTTTTCCGGAACACAATGTGGTTGTGTAATTAGTTTTCATAAATTAAATTGTAGTACGGGTTTTTTTAAAGATTTTAATTATATAACAATAATTATTATTAGACGTAATAAAATTTTCGTTCAAACAAATTTACTCAAAACAAGTTCTTTTCTATATATTAAAATGCATTTGATTTCGTATAAAATTAAATAAATATAAATTTCACACTGATAGTTAAGAGATAATCTTAATCGAAAACAAGTAGTGTATATAAACATCCAAACATTCATGGATTTAAAATTTCAGTTGGTGTACCTCAAGGGACCGTTTTATAACCTGTACTTTTACTCAAATTTCAGTAGTTGAAGTTTTTACACAATGCAAAATTCCTCAAAACTCTTAATATCATCTAATGATGATTTAATTCTGGATTCGTCAAAAAACGAACAAAACCATTTAATTATCTATTTTTATAATTATGATACATTAATTGGTTGATATCTGGGTTACAAAATATGTTGTATTTACAACATTTTGCACAGTTTGCAGAAATCGTTTCAAAATAACGAACGCGTGTTAATGGGCAATGTTTGCTGAACTATTTGAACTCGGAACGCTTACAATGTTGCATCCTTATCAGTGTTTGCATATCATTTTTTTTATCAAAACGCTGTTACATCAATAAAATCGTACACACGTTTTTTTTTTCATTCATGCACCTTGAAATAATTAAATAAACAATTTAATAATGAAAAAAGTGATCATTTTAAAGCTATATTAGAAAAATATTAATTAAGTAATTAATCACCCAAATATAGTTGAAATAAAACTTATAAACAAATAACCATAGACTGTATGCATAAAAAAAGGGCACAAATGATATATTGCGATGGAGAGCTTTCTTTGAAAAGAATGTTAGGAATTCCCCAAGGGTTCATCTTAGGACTTTATTTTATTACGACATTCACTTCATTTATAGCATAAGGAAATATACCATCAATCACAAACTTCTTGAACGTCTCTAGTCATAAAACTTTATAAATATTAATATCAATCGTTAAAGCATTCAATTTTTCCACCTGAAGTTTATTACGAGAACATTTTTAGCTGAAACGCATGCAAATTTACCATTTATGATTTACGCCAGTCGTAAAAGGGTTAGTGCACGTTTACGAGGAAAACGTGGTCTTAAATATATTCCTTTGTCACGCCCCAGGCTGGTACTTTACGATCAGTCTGACCTAATCCTGTATTTATAACGTTGTGCATTGACATAATGAGATAAGGATCAAAATGCGGCCTATTTCGTTGAAAAATATTATTGTTTGTGTTTAAAAACATGACAATAGCTCATTGCGTAGTTTCAGTTCTGCGCACTACTCCATTGGTTGTATTTATAGATTTATTATCGTGTACGTGATGATTTTGTTTAAGTGAACAAGTCTGATTATTCTACACCGAATAATTTTAGTTTTTATTTTTAAACTTGAAATAATGGAATTTTATTGTACTGAAATACAAATTTATTTCTCTTGTTTGTTACAGATCGGTCTCAAGAATTTACGTTTGGTAGAGCATGGCTACGTGAGGATCTCCGACTGTGGCGACCTCTGCTACGCATCGACCATTAACTGGAATGCGCTTGGCACCAGACTAAAGATTTACAACGAGCAACAGAATTGCCCGAAATGCCCCTCCAATTGTACTGATGGTAAATATCCTAAAATTAAATTTAAAATCTAAAATTAAGAACAATCCGAAACACATATTTAAAGAATGATGGATTGGCAGCGCATGAAAAACAATTTTTGCTTTTTCCATTGCACCTAAATCAAGATGTTTATAAGGTTTACATTTATTAGAACATTTTTACTTCATCTATTATATATATGTTCTGATCTTAGGTTATTGTTGGGATGAAAACACGTGCCAAAATACGACGGTCTATTATCAATGCCCGCATTACGAATACAAAGGAGAATGTGTGAAGAAGTGTCCAAAAAACAGGTACATCTATTTATTTAAAATAATAATAATAATTCAAAAGCAAATTTATTTCTGGTTGGAAGTTTATCAAATGATAAATAAAACTTACTTTATTAATATCACACACGGAAGTTATTTCGTAACTATAGTTTCAACCTAACAAGGCCATTATCAAACGTACAGTGGCCTTGTAAGGTTGAAACTATAGTAATAAATTCCGTGTGTGATATTAACAAAGTACCCATTATCAAACGTACAGTTGTAAAACAACCTTGTAAGGTTGCAACTATAGTTACGAAATAAATTCCGTGTGTGATATTAACAAAGTAAGTTTTATTTATCATTTTATAAAGTTCCTGATTCAAGATGTATCACAAAGTTATGGCTTCAAGCATCCAATATAATTCTGGTTGATTACAAAAAAAAATTTTCATATCCTTAAATTTTAATTTGTTTCAGTTCAATTTTGGGCGAAGGCAATAAGTGCATATTAAACGAAGACTGCTTCAATCTGAGCCCGGCGCTGAAGAACTTCAAAAACTTCACGTGGTTCATCTTCAACGGCACCTGTACGTACACGTGCCCCTCGAAGCACATGATGGTCAACCAGACGACGTGCGAGTGGTGCGGGGAAAACTGCTCGAAGACCTGTCCCGGTGGTGAGATCCACAATGAGGGCGCCCTCTACGAATATCTCGATTGTAAGTTCATCAACGGCAGCCTGATACTGCGCATCAACGACGTGAAAACCTACAATCTTCTAGAGAAATATTTAGGCGACGTGCAGGAGATTAGCGAGGCGCTGAAAATCCAACGTTCTTCGGCGATTAAATCACTGGAGTTTCTGAAAAAGCTGAAACGCATCCGAGGCATCAAACAGGTCGGATTTAACGCGACGAAACCGGTCAGCAAGAGTTTGGTGGTGTTGGATAATAATAATTTAGCGAAATTATGGAATTTGACCGGATTCAATCTGGAGATTGAAAATGGGGGTATTTGGTTCCATTATAATCACCATTTGTGTTTAACTGAAATCAAAAAATTTGCTGAAAAAGTGAACCAGAACTATACTGATTTGGACGTATCACCAACGTCCAATGGCGATCAAGCAGTATGCGATCCGTACGATCACAAAGAGCCAAAAGTGGTGGCCGGATCGCGCAACGCCACGTTAAAATGGGAGGCTTATGAAGGGTATTTAGTGTATTATAAAGAAGCCGACAAGAAGAGTAGTGGGACGTGTGGTGATGATTGGAGCGTGGTTGTGGGAAGGGCTAATACATCCGTAGTCTTAACGAATTTGCTTCCTTTCGTTAAATACAGCTACTATCTGATGATGAATAGTAATTCCAGCCATCCTTATAGTAGGACGAAACTGTATTACTTCGAAACCGAATCAGACGATCCACCAGCCCCAGCAAGGGTGCGCGTTTATTCGAACGCATGGGATTCAATGATAGTAGAGTGGGATCCACCGCGTAACCCCGGAGGAAACCTTTCCCACTACGAGATAAGTTACTACATGGAACAAGATAATAAAACGTTTATGGACGAACGAAATTACTGCATGTCAATGGATTTGTTACACACAAAACGCCACGAGACGATTTATAGGGAAAGAATAGTTGGTGATGATGTGTGCGTGTGTCCGGATCGTGAAAGCATCGAATACAACATGTGTTCTATTAACAAATTAACATTAAAAGAGTGGGAAGAGTATAATTGTAAAAGCCACGACGCATACAGGACTTTTAACGCGGAGTTTCCAAAAACTCACGGTAGGGCGAAACGTGAGTACTCAAGTAGAATTATTGGCGAGAGTAAGGTGAATGCACCGGATAGGATTTTACACGTGCTAGGGTTGCAACCTTACAGAATATACGTGTTTTTGGTTTCAGTGTGTAACAAGCCTTTGAAAGATCGGACTTTGTGTAGTGAGATCGTGATGGTGTATAACAGGACTTTACCGAAAATGAACGCTGATTCCATTGATGATTTAAGGTACGTGTTGGAGGGTAGAAATCCACAGTTACGCTGGAGCGAACCGCCGAGTCCGAATTCGGTGATTGTGGCGTATGAAATCGAGTACAGTAGTGAAGGGATGAATGCGGTTAAGTGTTTGACAAGGGCGCAACATGAAAAGGACGGGTTTCGTTATAATATTGTGTCGATGCCGCCGGGAAATCACCACGTGAAAGTGCGCGCTGTTTCTCTATATGGACCTGGAAAGTATAGTAATGTTATCGTGGTGACTATTAGTAATGATAACGTAGATCTCTCCCTTGAAATCGGCGTTGGGGTTTTAGGATTGGTCGTTTGTTTTGTGATCGGTTTGTATTTTTATTACCGTTGGAGGAAGAAGCAAGAGTTTGAACAGATGTGCTTGATAGCTAGTGTCAATCCGGATTATACAGGTATTACTTACGTTCCGGATGAATGGGAAATACCACGTAATGATGTAGAAATACTCAGAGAAATTGGGAAAGGTTCGTTCGGTATGGTGTTTTCGGGATTTATCAAGTCGCAGAAGATACCTTGTGCGGTTAAAACGATAGCTGATGATTCGGCAGTAGATAGACACATGGAGTTTTTGAACGAGGCGTCGATGATGAAATCGTTTAGCGGTGCGCATCATGTCGTTAAGTTATTAGGGGTTGTATCCCAGTGCAAACCACCTTTAGTTGTTATGGAATTGATGGAGTCTGGTGATTTGAAATCGTTTTTGCGAAGATCTCGCGATTCCTCGCATGCAATCACCAACAATGAGATGTATCGAATGGCCGCGGAAATTGCTGATGGTATGGCGTATCTATCAGCTAAGAAATTCGTCCATCGCGACCTCGCCGCGAGAAACTGTATGGTTTCCGGTGATCACACTATAAAAATCGGGGATTTCGGGATGACGCGCGATATCTACCAAAGCGATTATTATAGGAAAGACTCTAGAGGTTTTTTCCCAGTGCGGTGGATGGCGCCCGAGAGTTTAGCCGATGGGGTATTCACCTCAGATTCCGATGTTTGGTCATACGGCGTCGTCCTCTGGGAAATGGCGACTCTGGCTGAACAACCTTATCAAGGCCTCGCTAACGAGCAGGTGTTTCAATTCATAACCAATCGCGGTACTCTGCAAAGACCTCCTGACTGCTCCGATGTACTTTACGAGATAATGCACGTGTGCTGGAAGTACCGACCCAGAGACCGGCCGCAGTTTATAGACATCGTCAACAGGTTGCAGAATCTCGTCGGTGAGGACTTCAAAGTGGTCTCCTATTACCACAACAGGGAAAATGAGGAATACAGGATCCGCGAGCGGTGCCATAATCCGCCCGTTTTGTACGCGCACTATGATATTTCCGGCGATGGCGTTAATATATTTAACGACCACCACTGACCAAAAAAAGAAAAACATATCGAGACCAAAGAATTTACACACACACACAACCCGAATTATTTAAGGTATTTGTGGTAGAACTGAGGGTTTTATGTAATCCTATTGGATTTTAACATTTCATCAGCGCTATTCATAAAAATATAAAGTTCTACCACTATAACTGTACACCAAATATACATGCACGTCTCTTAGAATATGTGGTGATTTTTCATTCTTCCATTTAAGATATACATTCTAAACTTTAATAAATAATAATGATGCATAAGATAATAAGCTTGTGAAGTTAATATTAACCACTGTAATGTATAGTTAATTATGCAGTTACCTTCAGAAGTTGATATTTACTTTTGAGATAAAAAGCGCCAAGTTTATTATAATTATTATTTATTGTAATTTAGAAATATCAAAATTATTAATTCACAGGATGAAAAATGAATTAAAATATTAAAAAATTCTCTGTTTTTTTTGTAATCACATGAAAATAAATGAAGTAAACTTACTTCAAAAACACCATTTACATTTAAGAGTCGTGCACGTCATGGCACCAAATAGGCCGTTTTTATACCCCATGCCATCCCCCATTCATCTCAATGTTACCTGAAAAACTCGAGAATTTCGATGATTTGAATCCTAATTTTTATCTTGGAAATTTATTTAAGAAATTTATAATCTCTTATTATGAATCAGTCGTATATTAACGTATACTTGAGTGATAATTAAATAAGTAAAACATAATTAAAATTATCACGATTAAAAGAAGTACAAAAAAATGTAATTGAATGCTTATATTACCGTTAAAAAAATATTAAAATTTAAACATAAGGAACAAAATTATTGAATAACTTTTAACAAATTGATTTTTTCTTAAAAATTTACACAATTATTTAAATGCATTATACAATTATTTGGAATTTTCAATTCAAAACTAGTCAAACAGCAAAAAATTAAATAACATGTAATTCTATACAATACTGTTGGTCTTTTAAATTGAAAATTTACAATTTAAAACTAATCGAAATTCTCGAGTAATCTATCCGCTGGCCTATTTATTTCGTTTAAGGTATTCGTATTAAACTAAATGTGATATAATGTTAGTCACTAGAGTATCAAACGCGCTGCCATATTCCAAAAAAATCACCCATCCCCCCTCACTCCTATATAAACCCATCAACTGAATGTTTTCCAACAAGAATGAATTTAATTTATTAAAATTCCTTGTTTTTTTTTTAATATTAATATTATTATTATAAGTAACATGTTCCTGTTATTTTTTAACAAGTGCGTTTAATGAGTTAGTTTATTTAAAATATAGTACGAATCGTAAATTAAGTTATTTTTTAAATATAAGTTTTATCAATGTGGCAGCCATTTTTTCTCATCCTCGCCAGCTGTAGGTATATACTCGGTTTCCTAAGCGCCACCACGATGTACAATGTCAAATGGATTTATATATATTTGTAAGGAATATACCAAATTAGATTTATTGTAATGATTACATTGCTGAATGAAAATGAGACTATATTTTGTAAGTGTTATATATTATATATTTAATTACTTTTAATAAATGTTTTGTATCAAATTGTTTACTATTTTTTTATTCTGTAAAATGGTAATAATAAAATACCGTGTTCTTTTTTTAATTTCCCTATTTGATGTAGTTATTTTTTGTTTTTTTTTTTTTGTAAAGTGATGAAACTTTTGATCCTAAATTTCGACCTTGGAAAACCTAATTTGCGCGACGATGACGGTGATTGGGGGAAGGAATTTCTTCCCACATCATAAAGTGTATCCTAGGAAACGCGTCTGCTCGAATTAATTTCACGTTGTTGAATTTCCCCATCGGAATCGCTTGTAATTAACGTAAACCACCACCCACAATTTAATATAATGAGACGCACGCTGCACGCAGAGAGGTTTGAGTTAAAGGCGACCTTGAAGCATTCCTTTACTACAATTAAGGTCTAAATTTTCAAAGGGAGTTTTTAAAAGCATCTGACGTTCATACTAGACGAAGTTAGGAGAGTTAAAAAAGTTTTTAGGAGTTCTTTAAAGATAACATTTTATTAAATGAGTATTATTTACAACTGAAAATATACACATTTTTCACATTAAATCTACAATTTAATGTTCGACCAAACAGCTGCCTTTAATGAAGGTAAATTATTGAAACTGTATGAATTCGAAAGAACATGATTCATAATACTTAAGGTGTATGTAATAATTAAATAAATTCGTAGAAATATAAACATGCGAGGGAGAGAAAGTAGTCAAATTTTAATATTCTCATCTTAAACAGCTTGTAATACATTTTTTTTAATGGAAAATTAGCCCAGTTTTAAACATTACATTAATCTTATAATCGTTTGATAAAACAATTACTAAAATTAAAACGTTTACAGTCCTAATGTATAAAGAAAACAATGTTAAAATAAGTGGCGATTATTCCTCAACTTACGAATCGTCTTCATTGTCCGATGATAAAAGTAATCCATCTTCATTCGAGGATTCAGTTTGTTTGTTGCCGTCGTCACCTTTTTGCGATAAAAGATTCAACATGTCCAAGTTGTACTTCCTCTTCCAGGATTGAAAATATTGGTACAAACACCTCTGAACGTCTGTGTCCAAAATGATTGGATCCTTGATATAATTCAATAAAACTGACCTGGAACATATTTAATTATAATTTAATAAAATTATATTTAAATTAAACTAAAAATTTAAAAAAAATATATTTTAACTTAAACGAACATATCTTATTTACATAAAGATATTCAAATTGAGATTATCAGCATTAAGTCGGTATTATGTACTTCAAGTTTGCAAGAGATAATCCGGGGCTTTTACAAACTCACAGAGGCGATTAATTACCGGATAATAAATGCCTCGCGTTAAATAAGACGCAGCTTTAAATATCTCACTAAATAATAATAATAGAAGAAAACTTTTCACGCTAGAATTATAATAAAAGAACACACTGAACTCAAAGCTAAATATAAACACTTTTTTATATTTTTACCAGAAAAATCTAATAATAGTAAGTATTTTAATTCAATGTTTAAATATTATTGTAATACTTTACACTGCTTGATCCACGTTCATCCGTATAATACAAATCTCGGCTACGGTACAAACGTAATTAGCGTTCAGATCGTATTTGGGTTTAAATTTATCTAATCTCTTCACCGTGCATTTCCTAGAAGTAGGTGTAGCCAATATCGTCATTACTACACATAATTGGAATCCTAAAACATTGCAAAAAGGTAAATTTAATTATTATAATTTTATCAGAATTCTTTATTCAATTAAATTTGTAATTTAATAATTTCATGGATTGTATGTAAAAGGCTGAAATGTTATTCATGTTTGTTGTGTTGCATATTCAATTTAATTAAACAATTAAAATCATAAAATAATTAAAATTTGTTGACTTGCATATTCTAATTAAATTAAAGTTGATAACTTCATCAAATAGCTGTTAAAAAATAACATTTTAATAAATCATAAAGTTCATTTTCACTTGTAATATTTTCCAAATTTGTTATCATACGATTGTTCTTGTTAATTGTTAATTTCGACTAATGAAAAACCTTTATTGGCTAAAATATTATATCCGAATAGTAAACATAATAAATAAATTTACATTTACCTCTGTTAGGATATAAATAAGCTTCGGCGTCGAGAGCATTATAACAGAAATCGAGGACTGATTGTGATTCTGAGCCTGATTTTTCCTTAATGCACAACACAGCTCGAGCACATTTCTCCACCGAATAACCGGTACTAGTCACATAAGTGATGCCACATCTTCGTAACTGACCACGGTCCCCTTTGGAGATGAAGGCCGGCGGCTCCAATTCCATTATCGAGCTCAAAATCTTGTTAAATAAAAAGAAGGTAATCTCAATAATTGTAAAAACTTTGTATATTATCTTATATGACGATTATACATTATTAAATTTTATTATGTATGTTAAGTTGTCTACCCCGTCAATTAAAAACTTACGTTTTTTGTCTTGTGATTTAAATTTTAAAGTTATTGTGAATGTATTTTATTTTGTATAAGACTTTTAAAACAAATAAATTAAACTGTAGAATATTGATAATATTAATTATCATGATGGTTGATAAAATCTTACATGTTAATTATAAATGATTGATTTTATTGTGTATGTTAGGTTGCCTTCAATATGAATATATTTTTATTAATTAGAACTGATCAAATATAATTGAAACAAGTAGATATCTAGAATAATAACACAAATAACTGTAAATCATCGTTGGTAGTATTTATCATGATGGTTGCGACTGTTAGGTGGTAATCCACATGAAACACAGATTAAAATTGCAATCAGAACTAAATACTGTCGTGTTGATACAGGAGGGGGGGAGCCTTATAATTAACATGTGTCATTTACACATGCTCACACAAATAACACGATGGAAGGTCCACGTGGTCGATAGCTAAACACATCTACTATTACTACTACTACTATTTGTAATTATAATTTGTATGTTAAGTAGCCTACATAACAAATCAACAAAAATGAAAAATTAATTTTGATGTCTGAGAAAATCGCTCTCTCATCTTAAACTCGGATCAGGACACTTAAATAGGTTTCCATTTTGTATAATTGCTTACGTTATGTATCCACACTTTTGATTTCTCTGATATTTTTTTTCTTTTCAAAATAAAATTTAATAATTAAATGTTTGTAGTGTATATTAAGTAGCCTACCTAATAAATCAACAAAATTAATTTTGATTTCTCAAACCAAAGATTAGGAGAAATTGCTAACCTCTTGTCCTAAACACAAGTCAGAAATAAGACTTAAGTAGGTTTGCAACATGTATATCATAGCAGCAAATTACAGAGCACCGTTTAGTTTAGGTGGTTAGCGATTTCTTTAATCTGTCAAAATTAATCAAACAATATTAAAACCTCTCTATTGATTATCAATCCACAAATATGCTTTAAATTACTCTTCTTTTTTAGACTAACACACTTCATAAATTGTAATAAAACGTCTGTAGTGTGTGTTAAGTTGCCAAACTCACAAGTCAATACGTAATTCAAACAAGTAGAGTAAAATAATAAATTAACTGCTTTTGAATTTGTTTCATTGTGATATATAGAATTGAAAAACGCTATAATACATTTTTCAGGTGAACATAGTTAATTAATATAATGGATTTTAATAATAATATTAATAAAATGTTCGCGGTTGATTGCCAACTAACAAACATAATATTAATAATTCAGATTCAAAGATGAACAGAGATCGCTAAATCTTTTAATGCCTTGTCTCAGCTCAAATTTGCTGCTAATTGCACTGAAGTAGGTTTGCAACATATATCAATGGCGCTGTTATTAGTGTTAAATTGCATGAAAAATCAAATTTCTCACCTGAGTTCTTGTTTGTTTTGAGTTAAAAACAATAAAATAATAATAAAACCATCCACAGGATAAAATAATTACACATTTTTTGTATATGAAATACGTAATAAATTTTAATTGAATCTGTAAGGTTGGCTTTATTATAAATAAACAGATTACTTTCGATTACTCAGATTTTTCAGACCAACTAAATAATTTTAATGAAATTTAATAACATTTATTCAATGTTTGCGTGTGTTGGGTTGCCTACATCAAAAATTAACAAACAAAACTCTCAAACCTCCCATCCTAAACTCAGCTTAGAAATTTGAGGCTAAAGCTCAAGAAAGTTCGAAACATGTTGTCTGCATCATAATCTCCAGAAGAAATATAATGTAATTGAAACAAACAGATAAAACTGTAATGAGATAATCTATCTGAACTTCACCTACTTTTATAAATGTAATCTTTGTTTGTAATTTTTTTTAAAATTAATAAAGATAATTTATTATTATTATAAGGGCACAAAATTTTACCCATTATATAATAACATAATTTTGATAATTCAAAGTTAATAGAATGTAAATGAATCAAATTAAGAAATTATTAAATATCTAAAAGTTGACATGTATGAGATAGCTATAATATTTTGTCCTGTAAATATACTTGATAAATATGATGAAGTTTTAGAACAATATTTATTAAATGGCTGTGATGTATGTTAGGTTGCCTACCTAGCCAATTAACAAAAATTAAAAATAAGTAGAAATTTCCAATCTTACACTCGTCGGTAAAATATATGTAATTATCCTAAATTGATAGAATATAATTGAAATAAGTAGAGCAGTGCAATAATAAATTAACTGTTAAAAATGTTTGTTAAAAGTTAATGTATAGAATTAAGATAGCTATAATACAAGTTACAGATTAACATACTTAATAAAAGATTAATTTAGATAATTATTAAATATCTGTAGTGTATGTTAGGTTAGTTAAATAGAATTTGGCAAACTCTATTTAACTAACCTAACATACACTACAGATATTGGCAAACTCAGTTTGCCAATCACCCATCCTAAACTTAAGTAAAGAATAAATAAACATATTTTCGACGTTCTTATTTACTCTCTAAAATGATCTTCCACATAGTAACGGTCGCCACAATTATTTTCATTCATCTTAAGTAGGTTCGAAATATGTATCATAGAGGGCGCTGTTATTATTTTTAGGCTAAGATTAGTGTAGAAACAAACAAATTACTCAAAACGAAAGTTGAACATAGTTCGCTAATCTCCTATGCTAAACTTACAGGAATGTGACCTTTAAACATTTAAGTAGGTTCACAACATGTACCAGAGAGGGCGCTTTTACTACTTCTGCGCAAAGTTTAGTATAGAAGGTTAACGGTCTCTTCTCGTCTCCATCAAAGTAATTGAGCTACATTAAAACAACTCAAATGATAAAAATAAATAAGTAAATAAAACGTTATTAGTATATTATTTGCTGAATATACTATTTTCAAAACACCTATAACCATTTCTTATACACATACTTGATGAATAATATTTTAAGTAAAAGATAAATTTAAAAAAACATTAATTTATTCATATTAACAATAATTATTGTTCGTTGTGTCTGATATATTGGGTTGCCTACTTTAATATTTCACAAATTTAACTTCAATTACTCGAAACAAATCGAACTAAATTGATTTATTGGATTAGTAATTCTAAATTATCCGCTAATAAAATTTTTAAATTGATTTTATTACTGAACAGTAATATATCACAAACTATTCGATATTATTCAATAATTATCTTGATATTATTTCACATTTTGATGTAAGTGTTTTATGATAGCTATCCTTAATAATTTTCTGATGAACATATACAAAAAAAATAACTAGAAACTTATTATTATAAATTTTAAATAATAATAATAAATTTCCACCGTGTGTGTTTGGTTGTCTACCTTAATAACCAACAAATATATACCTTACATGCTTTCTCAGATAACTTACATTTCCTTTTGATGAATAAACTTGATACATTTAAAAGATAATTTATTTATAAAATATTTAGCCTGCATATTTGGTGGCCTACCTTATCATAGTAAAAATGTAAATTTTTAACTTAATTAAAACAAAGAAGTTAGATAAAAAATTAAATGCATAAAAGGTTTCATAACTCCTGTGTTTATGTGCAGTATCGAAATATTTTTTAATACTATAATACTATTATTACTAATTTTTTCATTCTGTATGTTATGCTGCCTACTTTATCCTGTGACAATAGAATTTCAATTAAGTTTTATATTCGGTTGTCTACATATGAAATAACTTGTAATCACTTTCTCTACAGTTTATTTTTATTTTGATAAATACTTTCAAGTTTTAAACTCGTATTGATTTTTTGATATTAGAAAGTTTTTTTTAAATAATATTATTAAAATTAATTGTTACATTAACACGTTCACCGCCACATGTACCGCCGGCGGTCATATAGTCGTCGTTTCTTCCACGCCTGGGAAATAATTTGTAGTTATTCCTTATATTAGCTATGACCGCCGGCGGTCACGCGGGATTCAAAACAGCACTTATGTGAAATATTCGCTTGGCGGCGAACGTGTTAAACAAAATTGTTTATCATTTAATTTAAAATTGTTTCTTATTGAATTTATAATAAGTAAAAATTGAAAGAACACTTGTTTCTTTGGTTTCTTTCACTAAACAGTAGTTATATTTGTGGATTGATAACATAGGCAACTTAACACACGCCAGGAAATAATAATATACATTTAGTAAAAAAGTGTATTATGCCAATTATCTTTTACACAAATAATTAATATTAAAACTTTTGTAGTTATGTTATAATGTGAGTGGTTTTAGTATTGTTCGATTAATTTTAATAGGGATAAGAACATATAGTTATTTAAACTTTTTGAGGAGAGTTTAGTAAACTCTCCTCAGAAAGTTTATGCTAATAACAGCGCCCTCCCTGATACATGTTGTGAACCTTCTTAGGCGTTGTTAGCGATTTTGAGTAATCAAAATAATTTTTGTTGATTTGTTGTTGTTCAGTTTGCATATTTGGTGGCCTACCTTACTATTGTAAAAATATGAATTTGATTATTTAGAATTTTTCATCAAACTTAAAAACAAATAGTTCTGTAAAATAATTAAATAACTTAACAACATGCTTGTATGTGTATGAAAAGTGTTGTATGCTATGAAATTTAGTTTGGTTTATATTAATTTTTTTAAATAATAATAGGTAAAAATGAAAATAACACCTTATTAGTGAAACCAACCAAATGTCATTTTAATTTGTATCTATTATTTAATAATGTTTCACTAAGAAATAATTATGAAAGTTATTAAAGAAGAAAATATTAAAGTCAATTATTAAATTTTCATTAGGAATTTAGTTTGACGAATAAAGTACTAATAACCTTTCTTCATACTTTTATTTGAATTACCAAATGTACATTTCGGACACAAAGTAACCAATATCAATGGATTAGCACAGCTAGAATACATTTTTTAATTCAAATGAAAGTGTGAAGAAAGGTTATTAGTGCTTTATTCCTCAAAATCAATTTGAACTTCACATAACTCAATCAACCAATTTAGGTATATTAGGTTGCCTACTTTAAGGTTTTGAAGTATATAATCCGTGTTTAATCAATTGAACATACTTAATTAAAAATGGTTACTTGAATAATATTAAAGGTTTAATTAATTAAAAAATTGGTTGACTGACTGCGTCATAGTCAATCAACCAATTTAGGTATATTAGGTTGCCTACTTTAAGGTATTGAAGTATATAATCCATATTGAATCAGTTGAGCATACTTAATTAAAAATGATTACTTGCATAATATTAAAGGGTTAATTAATTAAAAAATTACCATACCTCGTCATAGTTGAACAGCACTAAAAATTTAAAAAAAAATAAACACAATTATTTAAATCATATTAACTTAGTTTGAATGTTAATAAACTTACTGTGATTAAATGAGTTGGTGTAGAACTCAAAGATTTTCTTCTTCCTGTACTTTTCAAATTCTCCACCGTTTTTACAAATCGCTTTGTATTTGAGAATTATGATTCGCTTCAGGTTCTCATTGATGTTTTCATTCGCCAGGCAACTCTCGAAAATCTCACTGAAAATTAATAATCAATAATAACAAGTTATTTATTTTGTTATATTAAATAATTCATCAATACATAATAGGCGTTATATTTATTTATTTATTATACAATAACGTTGATGCTTTAATTAATAATATGCATAGTGATTTTTTAATAAATCACAAAAAAAATGTTTACTATGTAATTACCACTAGAAAAAAATGATTCTTTAATATTAGACAACCGCATAGCAATGGTCGCCACTATTATCTCCATCAAATAATTTCGCGCATGCGTATTTTAGAGCATAATGTTTAATATTTCAACAAATTTTTGATGAAACAATTAATAAATTTATGATACTCTACATGATAATAACTTCGTATTAATAAAATGAGAAACTAGTTTTCGTTGTTAGTTTCTATTTGATAGAATTAAAAGTCACACATAATATAGGAAATGGTTTTATTTTTACACTTACTTGATATCATTACCGGTTTCCTTGCTTAAAGCCTCGAAGAAATTTATTACGTCTTTGAGTGGTATCTTATTCAAATGTAAGTGAATCTTCTGTAAAGTATCCGATTGTTTACGCCGTTGAAGTTGCATTCGGATTTTAAACAGAACAATCAGGTTGTTTACTAGAAAAAATGTAAAAAATGAATTAAACTAATTTATGAGGTTATAGTCTTAATAAAACTCAATTTACGAAACATTTCGTATTTTTAAATTATAAATCAAGTATGTGTATATTAATTTAATTAAAAAATACTCACCAAGTCCCTTCTCGGGAAAATCTTTCGCTTTAGCAAGTAAATCTCTAATATTAGGTATCATATTTCTCTCCCAATATTTCTTAAAAATAACATTAACCATAGAGAAACATTTTTTGTCTTTTTGTAACACTTCCTCGCACATGTTAATCAGAACGGTATTGGTGCCGGTGAACTCTTTAATTTTTTTAATGTCAGGATCTTCGAACTGTTCAACGTAAACGCCTATGGGTTTAACAATTTCCATACAAAACTCTTCGAACGTCATGGCTAAGGTTTCTGCAACGATCTCAACAGCGTCGTCGGAATTCTCATCAGTGTTTATCTCAACTACTTCTGTTGGTGAATCCGAATTGGTAATCCTCGGCGGTTCTGGTGGTGAATCCGAACTGGTAATCCTCGGCGGTTCTGGTGGTGAACGCCGTTGGGTACCCTCGGTACGGGATTTTGTTTCGGATTTCGACCCGAAATACTCCTCCTCCAGCCTGATGATCTTTTCAAGGTCCTCGGTGGAGCCGTAAATCAGCTCGAACTTTTTGTTCGCGTTCACGATCTTCTTGAGGTCGGAAGATGGAAGGCTGTAATGCGCCATCCTCCACAGTAGCGTTCTGCATTTAAAACGTATTAAATAATCAATTAAAATAAAAACCCAGTAGAGTTTTACCTGGTAATTTGACGGCTAATAGTTGGGACACGGTTCAACACAAATTCCAGCACGGGATCCACCGATTCGGCTAAAATTTTTTTCTTGAGGGCCTCATCAACGTATTTACTGTCACCATATTCAATTTCGAATAATAGAAAATCCAAATTTAACTGTTCATCTAAAATATTTAAAATATTAGATAAAGTAAAAAATTGTGCGCCTATTTCTACAATGAAATTAATATGGTTAAACCGTTATAACACTGTCAAAACAGTCCAAGAACTTTTTTTGAAGCGTAATGTCATCTTTAAATCGTCGTATAGTATGACCCGATGCGATGCATACATCGTAAGATATGGCTCACCAGAGACATCTAGCGTAAAACGCTTTAAACTTTTTATTTCACCTGATATATGTTATGTTTTAAATTGATTGTACTATTTTTTTAATAGTAATTTTCATCAGAAATTGGGTATTTCTTGAAAAACAGTGAAACAAACCAAGCGTAAGTTGTGTTATTTCTAGAAATGAGGTATCTTAACATTATTAAAGCCACATTTTACATGTGTTTGCGTGTGTGTATGCAAATAGCTGATGTATCTTCAATAGTGTATTAAGTTTACTGAGAAACTTTCCTTACATTTTTCCGTATTGAGAACGCTTTTGCTCAGCGTCAAAAAATTTCGCCCCTCCTCAAATAGTCGCCGCTTGTAGAACTGAATACCGACAATGCCGTAATACCACAAGTCTTTGTAGTTGCAGAGCACACTCTTGGCGGCGTCCATGAGGATCTTTCTCGTCTCTCTTAGGGGGCAGCGCGCCGGTATGGAAACGGCCTTCTTCACTAGATCGTCAGTAATCTTATCGATACTCTGTAATTGCATTATTACATCATTACAGAAATAATAAAATCTTGACGTAATTTAAAAAAATAATCAAACCTTAGTTTCGGCTCCTTCTTTACTTGGCGGATCTGTAAAGATAAAAAAAGCGATTTTCTGTAAATAATCGAGGAATTTTAAGTTATTAATTAATTTAAATCTATTAATACTACAACAACAATTAATTTGTTGAAACAACTACTTCCTAAGATATTGATAATTTGATTGTGACAAGCAGTACAACTATGAATGTATTTTTTTTTTCTGTCAAATATACTTAATAGTAATATAATAACTTACTAGTACTAGAATTACTTTTATTGCGCTGGAAAATCACAAAATAAACATGAAATTAAGTAACGGTTGTATAAGAGTATTTAATTTTTACGCCTTGCTGATATTAAAAATAAAATTTTTATTTGTTATAAAAAATTTATATTTCGCGCATGCGCGTGTTTTCTTTTTTGGTGGGGGTAAATATTTTAAGTTGAATAAAATACGAATTCTAGACACGTATAAAAATGTTTATTGGTAAAAAATATAGGAGTTTACATTTCGTTATATAGTTTATATAAATATCACAACACTTTGGACTAGTTCATTAAAAATACCACAGATCGTTACATTTGAGGCCTTCACATAAATTCCATGCGACAATTATTCATGCTTCCGTATAAAACATCGAGTGCATGCGTGGAAAAGACGAGGGGTTACACCGATTGACCGTTAAGATCGTGCGCCATGTCTTTTAATGATTTCCTCTGGCTTTATTTCAACACTTTCACGGGACTACTTATGATTCTACCGCCTTTAATGGTTACGAGCTGACCGCCCGGACGGTAGAGGACCATCATGTGTTTGTCTAGTGGTACTGTGGACGGTCGAACTACACGAATTAACTTGGTAGCGCAGTGTAGTTTGTTTTGTGGGGTGAGTTGTGTTGGTATGGTCCCTGAAAGAAAAGAGAGAGGTACGTGTAAACACGCGGATTTACCGCACGAGATAAGACGCTCGGCCTTCATTTGTAAATCTGTATTTAAAGAGGTTCAATTTTTAATTGTTAATATTTTACTACAAATCATGTAAATTGATCGTAGATATATATTTTAAAAGTCTAGTAAATATCACCAATAAAGAAAAACACTGACTTTAGTTAGGTAAGTTGTGATAATATTCTTATGTTAATAAGTTTCCTCATTTCACTCCTGAATTCTTCATTTTCAGAACAATAGTAGGAATGATGATGTTTCAGTCTTCAGATTCATTGTACCATTTGTTTCTTTAGGTTTTATAAATCTTCAATTCTCATAATTGCAAAACAGATTGTTTATCAACGGAGGAAAATTCTGTATGGCTTATGTTAAGTAAGTTTGGGTAATATTCTTTCATTTCATTCTTGAATACTTCACTTTTAGAACAATGGAAGGATGATGATGGATCAGCCCTTCATACTTCCATTTATTTCTTTAGATTCCATAAAGTCGACATAATCCTCAATTCTCAAGATCGTAATGCATCAACTAATGAAAACACTGTTTGACATAGGTTAAGTAAGCTTGAATAATATTTCTATATCCATAAGTTTTTTCATTTCATACTTGATGATGTTTCAGTATTTCATACTTTCTAGTAGATAAAGTTAGCCTGTACGAAGCCAGGAAGTGTTCCCAAGGTCATCCGGTGGTTGATAAGATAAGGACTTCCTGGTTGTGGTTGATAAGATAGAGACTTCCTGTATCGGATGTTGCGGTTTCCGGTTGATAAGATAAGAACTATTTGTAAAGAATCTTGTGGTTGATACAGGTTTCATAACATGAACATAATCCTTAAATCTCATTATTGCAAAACAGATCGTAATTGAAGGAAAACTTGATTTGAGGATAAGTAAGTTTGGATAATATTCGTGTGTCCATAAGTTTTTTTTTTTAATTTCAATCTTGAATACGTCACCTTTTTAATAATCGTAGTAGTGTTGATTTTTCATTCTTCCGTAGTTCCACCAGAGCAAACATAATTATTTATTTTCATTATTGCAAAACAGATCTGTATCACCTGTGCAAATTATCTGGATTTTGCTTTTAAATTCTTTCCATCATTCCAATAAAACAAACATCAAACTGATTCATTCAAACCTCTTCATTAACAAGTAATATGCCGTGTTGCTCCTTGATGTCCTGTATAATCGAAATGGAAATAAACACAGGAAAACCGGCGTTTTGTTTAAAAATAAAATCGTTAATAATTAAAAACAACGTTATTGGTTAAATATATTTATTTACTCGCAATTTATTACAACTATAACACACGTATAACTTTTAATTGTATAATGTACAAGGGATAGTAGGAAAGTAGTACCCGTTTGGACTGTGTGGAGCGCTGGTGAATAGGACATGTTGAGCTGAGTTGTATTTCAGCTGTCTGTGTGCAAAGTTGTGTCTCCCTGGTATTGACGGTGCTGTTTATGTGAGTGTTCATATTGATCAAGAAAACAAATAACGGCGTCCGTTGTAAAGTTGGGGTTGTGGTTAGATTTCTTAAAGCAAGAAATGTGCGACCTTCATTCATCGTCAACCATGATTTATAGTGATATTTCATTGAGGCAGGTCAAGAATATGGAATACAAGTATTTATTCCTACAACAGCTTTTAATCTACCTAGGGTAAAACAATACAAAAATCAAGGATTTTTTTTTTGGCAGGAAAGAAATATTACGTATCTCAATACACTATAAAGCTGGGATACAAAAACTCGTCACACCATACGACAAATGCTTTAATTTGCGTGGTAACTATATAGAGAAGTAGTTTAAGGTATTTTCTTTACAAATAAATTGTTTGTACTTTTTTTTAATTCCCAAACGGATACTACTTTCCGGAAGGCCCTCGTATAAACTTCATTAATTTATACCACACATAATAAAAAATATTAAAGTCGTTTACATAGATTTAGATTTTATTAAAATTATAATATACATAACAGACATAATATAATATTTAAAGCATTACGAGAAAAACATGTTATTGCATTTATTTGTACGTTTTGAAAATTTTCAATTTACGTTACTATACTTGCGATTTCCAGAATAAAATATCATAAACGATCAATGGTTTGTCCTCCTACTTCTTCCAATTATCACTTGCAGTCCGCCGAGAATCAAAATTCTCAGTCATATTTTAGCCTTCTATGAGCAGATTATCCGTACATGTGGAGAATCTATGTGTGTAGCTCTAGAAGTAGGTGCCGATGTGATAGTCGTTATGCTGAATTGAGAGATTTTAAACAACAAATAATAATCCGTGTTATTTATGTATCTATATTTTTGTAAATGAGAGTATAAAATCATTCTGAAGCGCTAATAATTATAATACCAAATGCTTAATTTCGACATAATGTATTTAGCTTTGTCATTTTCTTGGTAAAAGGTAAAATATAATAAGAATATGTAAAACAGAATATATTTATATGTTAAATGAAGCTCAAAATTTTATAGTTTTGTACGTTTCTTTGATTGGTTAGTGTTTAGAGGCAACCCGCCTCACACATACAATTTTAACTTTTATAGTTAAAAGTTAAAATTTCATTCTATAAAACTAGGTTTTAGATTTTACTAATAGGAGGATGTTTAGAGGCCACCCACGTTCCCAACACATACGTTTAAACTTCAGTCACTACCCCGTCTGGTTAAAAAAATAATAATATCAGTGTTAGTGTTTGCAATAATAAAAGAAAGTAATAAACCAGTATTGTAGCTTTTATTTCAATGTATATGTAGGGTGGGTGGGTGGCCTCTATCCCACCTTCCGGATAATTTTATTTAGGCGTCGATTTTTCAATTAAATTTAAATGATTCGACCGAAATGTACATTTAAAATAAATGAAAACAGTGCGAAACTAATGTTTTATTTAAATATAAACACTTTCATGTACTAATTAGAGGTTAATTAAACTCTAATTAATATAAAAATGATTCACCACGGGTTAAGTGAGAATTTAATTCATAGTACTTTCATGTACTCTCAGAATTCGGTGTTACCAAATTTAAAGGGATTGAAAAAAGACATATCAATTAAAATCTATTTTCTACAATTCAATAAACTAGAGGTTGATAAGGGGCATCCTACAAACAAACTTATACTACAATTACTGTTGCGATTTACTAAAAAAAAAAAAATAGAAGAAAATTCAATTAATTAACGTCCATATAATAAATATAAAAACAAATGCTATCGATTTTAAATTTCCTGCAGTAATCAAAATCATATCTACGAAGTTTCTATGATTTACAGTCACTAAACTTTGTAATAATCACCTCTAAACAGAAAGAAAATTTTATGAAGAAATTCAATAATTTGGCGACCCAAAAAATAAAAACTTAAAAACAAAAACTACTCACTTTAAATTTATCAAAATAACGAAAAGTAAATTTAAAATTTATTCCAAGGAAATATCTTTCATATACAAATTAAATATTGAAATATTAGTGCAGTTTTAATAATATTAATTAATAGTGAGAAAATTATTTTTTTTTAAATGCTCATAAAGAAAATTTAATTTCTCACTATTAATTAAAGATCTTTCACATATAATCACTTTATATCTTTTGACTTAGAGGATATTTATTGTTTATTATATTCGTAATAAATATAAAAAAAGTTATCAACTTAAAATATCATAAAATAATTCAAAACAAATCACTGATTGATTCTATGCACATTTTTGACACGTAAAGCTACCAGGTTTTGTAAATTTCATGGCTAAAAAACAGGTAATTTTGTGAGGGAATTCAATAATTTAGTGACTCGAAAGAAAATCTAAAAACAAAAGCTACCGATTTGAAACTAGTCAAAATAACGAAATATACATTCAAGAATTATTTCATGAAAATCTCCAACACAGAGGTCTAATAAATAAATTTTGTGATAATCACTTACAAACACAGAGGAGAGACCAAAATAAAATGTTAGTAAATAAATCTCCGTTATAAATATAAAAAAAAAACAAAAGTTATCGACTTAAAATTTAACAAAATAATCAAATACACATCTGGGATTTATTTAACGAAAATATTAGCCATATAAGAGTGACTAGATTTTGTAATAATCACCTCTAAACAGAGAGGAAATTGTTTTGAAGAAATAATCAATAATTTGTTGTATCAAAAGAAAACAAAAAAAAACCACTTGAAACTTGACAAAATAAGGAAAAACATATCCAAGATTTATTCCATTAACATCTCTAACACATAAAATCACTACGAAAATGAAAATAACACTGAGTTTATTCCTTACTTCATTTGTTAATTAATCACTATATTTTGTGATTTGTTTAACGAAAATATTAGCCATATAAGATTGACTACTTTGTATTATAATCACCTCTAAACAGACAGGAAATTGTTTTGAAGAAATAATCAATAATTTGTTGTCTCAAAAGAAAACAAAAAAAAAACAACTTGACAAAACAACGAAAAACATATCCAAGATTTATTCCATTAACATCTCTACCACATAAAATCACTATGAAAATGAAAATAACACTCAGTTTATTACTTACATCACTTGTTAATTAATCACTACATTTTGCGATAATAATTTCTTATTAGAAAGAACTTTATATGATAAATCAATCCATTATAAATATAAAAACAAAAGCAATCGATCTTAAATTTCTCAGAATAATCAAAAACATATACGAAATTTATCTTCGTAAATATCTGCATTTTAAATGTAATAATCATCTCTAAACAGAGGGGATATTTTGCCAGGAAATTCAATACTTTGGTGATTCAAAGGAAAACGTAAAAAAAACAAAAGCTACCAATTTGAAAACAACGAATAATACAGGGTCTGTTATGAAAGTAATGCGTTAGATTTCATTGTGACGCAAATGTCCATCGTAGCGTGGTGAAACAGTTCGCCAAATGTTGTTAGGAGTTTGCCCTTCTAATGCAGCCGGTTGACAGTTTACTCCTAGTAGTCTGAGTAAAAAGACGTGCATAAGCGTGGAGTGTGCATCCCCTTAAGAGTTCCGTGCTGCTTTTTTGTTTCTAATACTGAAGAGAAAACTGAAAGGAAGGCATTGTGCAATGCATCCTCAAGTATGTTGTAATGTCCCTAAGAAACATTCCCGTCGAGGAGTTTCAGGATCCATTCCAGGGATGGCAGTCAAGTTTCTTCAAGTGTATTGATGCTAGGGGAGAATATTTTAAAGAATTTTAAGTATTTGTATCGGTCAAAGATCAAAAAATATAATTTTCCCAGAAAATGGGCATTACTTTTATAATAGACGCTGTATATCCAAGATTTAATCCTTGAAAATCTCTACAATATATATTAACTAATTTGTTATAATCACTTTTGAATAGAGAGGAATTTTTTAAAGTAAATTCAATAAATTATTATCTCCATTGTTTTATATTAATAAAACGAGCCATCGATTTAATTAAGTGTTAGTGTTGGTAATGCTAGTTTTTTTAAAAAAAATTTAAGTCCAAATGTGTTTGAGTGGGTGGCATCTATTTCATCCTTTTAAATTTTACCAAAAAAAAAAAACTTTAATACAAGGTCTATTATGAAAGTAATGCGCATGATTTTATTGTGACGCGACTATCCATCGCAACGGGGTAAAACGAGTTGGAAAATCTGATATCTCCAGTTTTCTTCGAGTAGTCTGAATGAAATGACGTACATCCGCGTGAAGGGTGTTTTTCGACTTTAAAATACGACACGATGGAGCCTTAGTTTGAACAACGATATTGAATCAAGTTTTATATGAGGTTCAAGGAGGGCTGAGAGAAGATCTCCGACGAATCCCGTTCTGTACGTCCAAGAACAGTTTTTTGACGTACGAGGAATCGTCTATTTTGGATTTGTAGCGCAGGGAGAAACTGTCAACTCAGATATTTACCTAGAGATGTTCAAGAGATTGAAACGTCGGATAGCGCTCGCGAGGATTGACATTAAAGACAAGGTCAGGCTTCACCATGACAATGCTTTCAGCCACACGGCTTTTAAGGTTAGCAATTTCCTGGCCCGGAGCAACACTCCGATGGTACCGACTTGGTTCCATACAACTTTTTTAATTTGTCCGACTGAAGAGAGAACTGAAAAAAAAGCATTAGGAGTAGTCCATGGAAGTATCCAAAAGCATGTAAAGCATTTCTAAGAGACATTCCTGTCTGGAGAGTTTTTTGAAGATCAATAAATATATTTTAAAAAAAAAAAATGCACATTACTTTTATAACGGACCCTATATAAACGGTACATATGTATTGTAAATGATGAATAAAGTTCGAACATATTTTAATGGTTAAGAAATAATCCAGTGGATTAAGTTTATATGTTTTATTGATTGGAGGGTGGTTAGAGGCCACCCACCCACCCTACACGTGCATTTTTATTTCAATCACTGTCCCAGATTTAGTTTTCACAGCATAATATCAGTGTTAGTGTTTGTGATATTAAAAAAACATTAAAATAGTGTGCGGCTATAGTTTTCATGTATATGTAGGGTGGGTGGGGGGCCTCTATCCCACCCTCCAGTTAATTTCACATTAGCGACGATTTTGTAATTAAATTTAAAAGAATTGAAAAAGTGACAGATCAATTAAAACCAGCAACAATTTATTTGCCTAAGCAATCTCTATAAAAAAAAGTTTCTTACAAACGAAAAATAAAAGTAATTACTTTGATTGGTTGATTAGTTATAAATAATAAATTAGTTAAATACTAATTAAGTTATCCAGTAAAACTGGGCATATTTCTAAAAATTAAAGGGTGGTTAGGGACCAACCACCCACCCTCCATATAGAATAATACTAAAGTCATTATCACTGCTTTGTTTTCCAAAAATTAATAGAAGTGTCAGTGTTGAATAAAGTTCAAAGATTTTTTTATGGTTAAGAAATAATTCAATGGAATAAGTTTATATGTTTTATTGATTGGAGGGTGGTTAGAGGCCACCCACCCACCCTACACGTGCATTTTTACTTCAACCACTGTCCCAGATTTAGTTTTCACAAAACAATATCAGTGTTAGTGTTTGTGATATTAAAAAAAAATAAAACAGTGTTGCAGCTATAGTTTTCATGTATATGTAGGGTGGGTGGGTGGCCTCTATCCCACCCTCCAGTTAATTTCACATTAGCGACGATTTTGTAATTAAATTTAAAAGAATTGAAAAAGTGACAGATCAATTAAAACCAGCAACAATTTATGTATCTAAGTAATCTCTATAAAAACAAAGTTTCTTACAAACGAAAAATAAAAGTAATTACTTTGATTGGTTGATTAGTTATAAATAAAAATAAAATAGAATATTTACATAATTAGTTTACATCTATTTTTATTATTAATAATCCATCCTGTAGAACTAGGTAATACTTTAATAAAATTTAAAGGGTGTTTAGAGGCCACCCACCCACCCTACGTATAGAATAATAATAATAATAGTCGCTATCACTGTTTTATTTTCCAAAAATCAATAGAACTGCTATGTTGGTGATGTTAAAAAATTAAATTACATTCAAATTCAGAATCAAATTTAAAACATTAAGCATCCTGGCTTAAGTTTAGTATTAAATAAAATAAATTAAAGAAGAATGAATTTGGTTGACCACTAACACAACTTTTTCTTACTTACAGGAGAGTAGAATTAAAAGGTTTACCCACTGCCCTTAAAAAACAAAATGTAGTGTTTCAGCTTAAGTTTTTATTCAATAAAATTTCAACTTCTCCTGTAAGAAGTTTTTAATTTTTTACGAAAATAACCGTTTTGTGGTTCCTAGATACCATTTTAACAATTTTTAGAGAAAGAAGTTTTCTGTCTAGATATTTTGAGCTCAAATTTTAAACTAAAGGTTCCACTTTTTTGTTGGAAGATCTAATAAGCTTTTGAAGTAATATCGGTGTTTTGAATTAAAACATTTCCATAAAAAATATAAAATAAAAACAAGGTTTTTTGTAATGCATTGGACTTTATTTTTTATAGAAACTATATAAGAAGTATTTGTAGAGAATAATAAAATGAATACTTTATATGGAATAGTATTTTTGCGTATTATTTCCAAATCATCGTGCGTTCATTCGTCGCTTGGCGCCATCTGTTAATTAGCGATAATATTAAAGGATAACAAAATAGAAGGGAAATTCTAAAGAATTATCTATCTGCCAGAAAGTAACTGTAAATATTTTCTAGTGGAAACAAACGCATTACTGTTTTTGTATAAATTAAAAAGGAATTGTTAGTTTGTTTTATATAATTATATTTACTAATCTCTACCATTTTGCATTAAAAATATAAAAATTTAAAATTGTATACTCTACTTAATACTGTATATATAAAAACATACAATGATAAAAAAGTAGAAGTCTAAGTTAGCGCTCCAAACCATTTCTTATAAAAGTACATGGAAATAGGACACTCAGCACTTTTTATCTAGATACAATGTCGCAAATACAATACACATTTAAAAAATTAATTTTCGTGGCTTAATCTCACGAACTAACTAATGAAAACGTCAAAACTGGCAATTTGTTAAGAAGCGCATTTGATCATGGCTAATGATACAATCCACATTAAAATGGTCGTAACTACGAACTGTATTAGACCGTCATCATTATATCCATTAAAATTTTATAATGTTTACTATTTTTTATAAAAAAACTTAACAAATATATACAAATCTTAATAATAATACAACCACAAAATAAAAATCAAACAACGATGTACAATTACTACTATTTATCACTAATATAAAACAATAAACTTCACAATACCTTTTTCATTGCGGTCCTTATCACTTCCATTCGCCGGTCTCTCCTGACAGACGTTCACATCATTTGAAATCTGTGAAAAACTAGACGAGTTACACACTTTGGATTACGTTACTTTATAGGAAATCATACTCACAGTAGGCTTAGCGATCGGCGCATGCGCGTTCGTCGGTGGCGACTGAACACTAGGAATGTGCCTCACCGAAGGAGCAGGATTGAATCTCGCCTCCGTTGGAAACGTTAAACCACTCGGTTTTGGCTCCTCAGGACTGACAGATGAAGAAAAAAAATAATAAATACATGTAGCAGAAATTAATAATAATCTACAAATAGCTTTAATGTAAAGGATATTATTTATGACATACAAATGATTTAATATTAAAATTGATATGGTGTTAAAAGTGATCAAATATTATTAAACATAATCAAATTTAAAGAAACTATTGGCCCAACAAAAAGAAAAAAAAATGACTTTTTTAATAAAAATTAAAGTCTTTAAATAAAAAAAAGGTTTAAATGATACATCAGGTTGAGCTAGACTCTTGATGGAACGAGATATGTAAATTCAATGGGGTAAAACACTTGTTAAGTTCCATAATATTTTTATTTTCAGTTGCCTGGCACGTGTTTAGATCATTCCTGATCATTTTCAAAGTACAAAACTAATTGTTTGATTTAGTGTTTTACCCCATCGAAAAAAGGGTTTTTATATTAGTTAGAAGGTTAATTAAGTGTTTAATTAACCTTCTAATTGACATAAAAATGTTTCACCACGTGTTAAGTTAAGCTACATTTTCATCTGTCTGCGTCAATAGTTTAATTTTATTGTTTTAAGCTGCTAAATTCCTTTACAATCAATTGTATAAATCTCATGCAACTATTATAGCTACAAAAATAACAAAAACTTGATAGCAAACTATGGAAACTTACTTAAACGCATGCTGAGGTAGTTTGTCCTCTTTGTAAAGGCTGATGAATAAATTTAATGATTTCTTTAAATCAAATTCGCACTCCTTTAAACACCTAAAACATAATTTTACAAAATGTTAATTAATAATAAAGATAATACTAAAAATAATCTAAAAATTAAATTATTTAGGGCAATATGGTTTTATTTTCTAACGATTTCTAGATATTCATGTTTAAATTTAAATCAATAAGTTCAAATGAAGAGGTTATAGAATTTTTTTGATAAATTTCTATGTTTAAGTTATGATTTAGTAAAAAAAGGCTCAATATAAATACATACTGTAGACGCCCACTTAGATATATCATATATTATTGAAATATATTTAATTTTATTGTTTCATATATGTGGACATACTTTTTCGCCCACTCCCTTTTCAGATTCGTAAGTAAAACGAACGCGTCCAACATCTCAGCCATCTCGTGATTCTTCTTTGCCAAGGGCACGTTTATGTAAGTGGTTATCGGTTCACGTTTCGTCCTAAAAGCGAGCGATTCGTTCGCGGACGTCGCATTCGTCACGTTCATCATGTCATTGATGATCTTGTACTCTTCGTCGTTAATACGGATCAGGATGAAAGTCCTCATGAAATTGTACATTTCTTCCTGGCCTCTCACGCTCGTGCCTAGATGCTTGTATACACCTGTAATGGTTACCACCAACATGCAACCCTAAAACATAATAAGAAAGAGAATAATAAGGGTTTCATTAAAATGATTACATTATTTAGTGATGGTCTTGTGACCAATTTGGCGCCCAAGTTAGGTTTCTTAAAGTGGCGCCCCAATTGGAGCCTAAGAGTCACAAATACATTATTTTATTTTATTCCAAATAGTTTCGACTGACTATATGTTATTCTCAAGGAGATATATAGATATAGATATAAAAAACAAGTGAAACAATACCAAGTGTTTAAATCACCAATCGAATTAATACATAAATGTTTCACCATGGATTAAATGAGAAATTAATTCATAGTATAATGAATTAATATTTAAATACTTGTTCTATCAATTAACTAACATAATTTTTGAATCAAAGGTTATAATAAATATTATTCCATATATTTAAACGTACCTCGAATTTCATGAGATCTACTGTAAACGTATACGGATCGTGTTCTGTGGGTGGCAGTGCTGAAAATATTTTCGATATCATCTGATTACCGACAAACATCATAAAGTCGCTTTTCGAGAAATCAGTCAGGGATTTTATATTCCGTGCGTATTTTTTGTAGGCCATTATTCTGGAAGATTATTTTGAATATTAATTTCAATCACAGGTCTTTGTGTGCAGTTTATAGACAGCAGAATAAGGTGTTAATGCCTCTCCTACCACTGCAATAGGTTAAATATTTATGCATTGTTGGAAATGGATTCAGTTGTCACTGAGGTGCACACAAAAATCCATTGATCGATCTACACCGCTAATAAGAATGGGTAAGTTTATGTATCTTATTTAAAAATTCATTATTTTTTTAATTAAAATATTTTGATAAAAACTTTTGTGAAGTTTAAAAGTAAAAAACATGAAGTATACTTAGTAGTTTTTGAGGAATACTGGTCTGCCAGAAACTGTTGCGTTAACGAAAACATGGCCTGTCTATGGTACATTCCTTCCAGCAAACTTCTGTCTGGGGAATCATATAAGTTAAAATAATGTTCAAGGAATCTGTCGACCAATTCATGCCCCGATTGTGAGCACATAAAATTCCTTCGGTACGGTAACAATCCCAACTTGTTTATATTGCAATCATCCTGCAAAAAATAGAGTCTGTTTGTTAATCATACTCGATAATTATTTTAAAAACATTTGTACTCATTAATCCACACCGTTCAACAAAAATACATACTGTAAAAAATAATTATAAAACTTAAAAACACGATATTTAATACAAGATGAGGGTTATTTTTTCATTAAACAAATATTTCTAAGGTAAAATTTGAAAAATTAACCTTACTTTTCAAACAATTTACACAGCGCCACTGTAGTTGTTTCCTGTACTACAACAATAGATAAGTTAATTCAAGATAGAAAACAACTCTTTTTGTTAAAATTGAATTGATTTTACCGTTAAATTCAGAAAAAACGAATTTATTACATATTGTATCTTAAAATAAACTCTACCAGTATTAAAAATGTATATAAGCTACACACATTTATTACCCTATTACACTCTAATACTTTACAATTCAAGTATAACAAACTGATTATTTTTATACTTACAAGACTAGATAAATTAGGAATGTGCATCAGCACAGCTTTCATATACTCTTGACATGTAAAATCATTACAGATAGGATTTCCGTCTAAAATCAACTGACGTATCGGAAACATTTTCAAGTAATTTATCTCCTCTATTGCTTTAATCTGCAATTCACGACACACACATATTAAACGAATCAAAATACGCTTACAGATTAATACCTTATTGTGACCCAAGTCCACACTGGACAACCCTTTCAAACACTTTTCATTACACATGGCCTCGAATGGATTCAAACTCTCGATATCGTTGTTGCTAATTTTTAGGTGTTCTATTTGCAAATCGCGTCCTAAATGAAGGACGAAATATAGCAGTTTCGGCTGGCTCAGATGGAAAAATTGGGTCAGTTCTAAAAGAAATATATTTTTTATGTGATAAGAATTTTCGTAATTATTAAACTCACCTGGATCTTGATGAAATTGGTCCAAATTAAGTCTCTTTTTGCTACGATCGTATCTCCTTTTCAAAATTTTAACAATATTGGGTTTTAAAAATAATGTTAACTGTGAAGCTAACTTGTCGCATAAAATGATTTTAATTTTAAACTGAAAAATAAATACAGTAACAGATTATTATTAAAATCAGTCTTTTAATGATCCAATTATATATATTTTAACATTACACCCATAATGTTAACTAAAAAGCACATTTATTATATAAAATATTATTAATTAACCAGTTAACTGTGTTTGACGTATATATATATCTGTCATCGAGCGATTTTCATGACTCACAGAAATTCGCACCTTCAAAACGGAGCGACACAGCTAACGGATTAATATAATACATTTTTTGAGTGTGTATGTATGTTAGATTTTGTTCAATTAACTGTGTAGCTCCGTTTTAAAAATGTGTGCAAAATTTGCATTTCAAAACGGAGTGACACAGTTAACTGGTTTTATAATAATAATAATAATATTATTATAATAACAAACCTAAAAATGATATTACTATTTTTTAATTAATTATTTGTTTCTTTCTAAGGAATCACTTTAATTCAAATGTAATAAATAAAAAATTGTTAATGACTGTATTAATTAATTTTTCAATAATAATTTACTTCAAATCCACTTATAATTTTAATTGGAATATATTAAGGTAGTTAATTTTTGTTATCTATTATTTGAGAGTTTTAAATAAATATTATATTTACAGGATGATGTCTTTTGTTTTCATCTGGATGGGGAATGGTGAGGTGCAACCAGCATAATTGCATTATCGCCTGGCCACAGTTTTTCATTAAAAACGACACAGATCGGTCCTCCTCCACCTTATAATTGACAGGGATAAAATCATGCGGCCTTACTGCCTCCATCAGGGTGGTGAGTACCACGTCACGAGATTCTGTGTCTGCATTTTCTACCTAAAAATAAACAAATCGCCAATTAAATATTTGTATTTTTAAAGATAAGGTTTTATGATTTCTTAACTTTGTTTTCAAGTTAAGCCAAGTGATTGTAATTTAATTTTCCTTATTGTTAAATTATGTTTCACTAATTATGGATGAACAAAATGTTTGTAGTTTAATGTTTATTTCTTCATTATATTAAGCATATTATATCTGCATAGTCTTAAACAGCTTTAAAATCTATTATTTAATTCATTCATTAATCAAAATATTATTATAACTGTTTTTTGTTTGGATTGTATAAATTTCCACCATAATTAATTAACGTGTGCTAAACAATTAAGCTAATCAGCTTGACTGTATGTATAATTACAATTAGCTTAAGCACGGTGCTTACTATAGCATTTATGTATCACATTCTGTTTGTAAATAGTGATAATTTTAGGTTAGGTATACGGTTTGTACACTTACAATCACTTTGTGCCAGTATTGAGGGGAAAGTGCAAATTTGGAGACTTTGTATACGGCCCCCGAGGCCAGGGAAGTACTATCTAATAAAATGGGCCCGTCTGCGTTGTTCATTTTAGACTTTAATTCGGCGCCGGTTTAAAATTTTCACTCCGAATTTTATAAACACTCGCCATTACTACATTCAGATGCAGATTTCTAGTCATTTACATGGTAAAACGGTTTATTGTTGTGCATAATAGTTCATTGCGCAAACACCATGGCGCTTGATAATGGTCCATCTTGTTTAGAATAGATTAGTTGCATTAAAATAAGTTTTTTTAATTTTTAAATTATTTTATTCATGTTAATCAAAAGAAACTTATTCAATATTTGTTTCATTAAACTTGGGAAATATTGTTGTACTTTAAATTTACTCATCGGTTGGTTTAAAACAGTTTCCTGTAAACTAATTTCAAAATAAGTCTGTGGTTAAGTTAGTACAATCGTTGATTTAAATATTTCAATCAACGGTACAACAGTTCGTTAAGTAAATACCCAAGTAATATTGCATAATTTAACTTAAATTTATTTGTTAATTATTGTAGTACACGATGTGCCGTCCGTCGAGATGATAAAAAGTTTTTGATTATCCATCTTAAATTTATATCTATTGCTTTATCTTGTCGTTTAATGATGATCCATCTTGAATTTATATATCGTTTGTTTAAGTACAGTTTCCTGTACGCATCTTATAAAAATATATCAATGGTTAAATAGTAGTTCGTGGAGCAAACACCGTGGCACCATTGTATGATCCATCTTGAATTTATTTATCAATTACTTTAGTACATGGAACGCCCACTGTGGCGTTGATAAAAAGTAAAATTGAAATTTATTAATATATGGTAATTATATAACATTATTTTATTGTATAGAAAGAGTAAATTATAAAATGTTCCAATAGAAAAATTAAATAATAAGTTTAATATGTTAAATTAGGACAAAAAAACAATTCATTTTTACAAGAGTTGAGTATTTTGAAATTATTTCTTAAGTGAATAGTACACACACTTTATATTTTAGATTATTATTATTATTAGAATAATTAAATTGTGATCAAAATTTTATTTGGATTTGAATTAAGAAAATAGTATTTAATATAAAGTCAGTGTTATTTCTAAAACTATAAAATGTATAAATATAAACTGTAGGAAGACATCTTTATCAATCCCCATTATACACGATAAAGACATAATAAACAATGTACAAACTACATCTTTTTACGACACTATAAATTCGAGACGATTACAACCACTCTTCTTTTCATTCCCCCCGTTTTTTTTTTAATGTGCGAACGACGAGGACACATCAACCGGAAGGCATGAAACTCGGGCCGTAATTTGTTGATAGAATTTAGTGGAGCGGTAGTTTATCGGCGCTGTAAAATTTTAGTGTTTTCCACGGAAGACGACGGCCGACTCTCGCTCACGTACTCGAACGGGAATTAGCGAGGCGATTTTCCACGGTTAAAACTTTTCCAAAGTGCGCCCCATAAAACATAATTCACGAGAGTTTAATCATAGTAATAAGAAACTTCAAACGCAAACTATCCCCGAACAGGAAATTTCTTTATACGGCTATAAAATAATAATAATAATAAAAGTACATAAAGGGAAAACATTTATTAATTACGAGGGTGATTAATTTATCAACGTTATTTTAAATTTTATAATTAATTTGAATTATTTTACGATGATTAATATGTATTTATTTTATTTATTAAAAAACACTTAACAATATTCTTCCCAGCCCCTCCCCCAAAAACTTGTAAACGTAATCACATCACCCCCGTGTCATTCCGTGATTATCGGAATTAATTCATTACAGTTTCCAAAAGTACATTAAATTATAATGTAAATATTGGATGGGTACGTGCCTTAGCCGGTTTGTGTGTAAATCACGGGCGTTCATCACTTCATTACACTTCGTAACTCTTAACAATATTAATCAATTCATAATTTGTAATTATTGTTAAGTGTTTCATACCATAAATAAATTTTATCAAAATATATAGTGAGATTTTTAAGGAAATTATAGTGTTTGAGAAAAAAATTAAGGGAGAAACTATTGATATATCAGTTGCTTTAATTGCTTTACTCATACTTACAGGAGGATATTTTTGTAAAAACTGAGTTTTATCAAAAGTTTTGTAAATTTAAACTGTGTTTTATATTATTTAATGGTTTTATTTATCGGTTCTAGAAGAGGATTTGTTAACTTTAATTAATTTTTATTTAATAAAAGTCACGCAATTTTGAAAACTTCTTTTAGCTGAATATTTTTAATTATAATATTTTCTAAACTCTAAATTATTAAAGAACATTTTATATTATAACACTTATATAAATGAATGTATACAATATAATAAGTGTATTTATAGCTTTAATTATAAGTTTAGGGCACTAATAACTATTAAAGAGGAAAGTTGTATAAATCTACATAAAAATTAAGTTGCGAGTTTGTGCGCGTTCCATTGTCATTCCCAAGTCGTTATAGTTCGCAACTTTCGACCTAGTCATACATAAAATGTAGAACATAAACTGTGCGACATTAACTGATAAATAGTTGATTTGGTAAATCCCATAAATAATTATAATCTACTCGTTAAATTCGCATGTCTGGCAGTTAGAGAAATTCAGCATCATTTCACCACTAGCTGAATTATGCAAAACTTTCCCCATTTTCAAGTCAGGCGCGCATGGGATCGATTACACACCCCCACGACCCCGTGTCATGATCACCCCCCAGCCCCTCCCCCAAAAACTTGTAAACGTAATCACATCACCCCCGTGTCATTCCGTGATTATCGGAATTAATTCATTACAGTTTCCAAAAGTACATTAAATTATAATGTAAATATTGGATGGGTACGTGCCTTAGCCGGTTTGTGTGTAAATCACGGGCGTTCATCACTTCATTACACTTCGCAACTCTTAACTGGATTAAGGGCGGCTGCCGCTGCCCCGAGGGGGACCACTGGGGGGGAACGGACGGCCCTTACGGCGGCGCTCTCGCTGCGATGAACTCGAATCCGCTCCGTTGACAATGGAATAACTTAGATTGTTTAGAAAACAAAGTCTCCTCTCTCGGAACTGCGCTGATATTCCGACAATGCGAGTTAAACGGTGTTCCTTAAGGATCGCTTTTTGTGCCGATAGTTCGCTTCATTTAAGCCAGTCGAGAAATTCACTTTGCGCACGCAAAAAAAAACATTTATATCTCCCATTGAAATAAAATAATAATAATGAATAATTGCATTAATTACACGATTTTAATAAAACTCTTGATTAACTAAAACAGTATAAATGTTATAACTATATTTAATTGAATTAAACTTCTATCATTAAAGGAATTATTTATATTTTTTATCTATCATAATCTTATTGATAATAATATTGTATTTCAATTTCTGTTTAGTGCTTTTCTCACCGAACACGTGCCGCTATCTTAAGTATTGAGTGTTTTTGTCCCGTTATATGCAAACCGTTTGACGGGGATTACATTGATTCTTCGCAAAATATTCAATACAGTCGGCTACACTTGATTACACAAAGAACTCCGGGGTTTCACGTAATATTTGCTCCGAATATTTCTCCACTCGAGAAGACCCAGCTTATACACCGAGTTCGCTAGTTTACGGTATTAAATTTATAGACCCCACCGTTTTCTCGCAGACGCCCTCATTACAAATAAAATACCTACATGCAGAAAGAAAAGAAATATACTAAACTGTAAAATGTAATATAATTATATATTACATGGTTTTATTCCTTTGTCTTTGTTTACTTCTAGATTTGTAGAATTTATTGTTATTTGTTTAGAAAATTTTGTACTATTTCAAGATATATTCTGCTTACAAAAATGAACAATTCTCAAATGCAAAATAAATTATCCTTTATTATTTATTAGCTTTGTTTTTCCTACTAAAATTTAAATAAATATATCCATAAAATAAAATCATACAAAAATTTTGGCCGCAGGAATAACAGGCGGAGTTCAATTGTGTCTATTTGATCCTTAATTAACAACTTTTGTATTGTTATTCAAGAAATTTGCAACAGTATTTTTTAAACGTTTTGAACTGTTTGAAGGATAAAATTCATTACAATACATTTGTTAAGGGTTATTGTTTAAACATTTTCTAAAATGTCAATTGTGACATTTTTTGAGTCGGCCGAAACTATTTAGTAATGCAAAAAAATGTACGCCAGAAACTAGTTAGAAAATGTAATTCATTATCTAGTAGTGTTTACTTGAATACACGGACCCCAATTACAAACTTTAATGAAATTGCAACCCTATTGTTGGTGTTGTAATTGAAATTTCGTTAAACCGTCGAAAAACACACATATTTGGATGCCGAAGTTTTTTTTTTAAATTCAATTGCCGCAAATATTTTAGGGCGCGACGAGAGAATACAGTTGTGCTGATGTCGATTGGTACGTGAATTGTGTCAGTATCGACATTTTCATTGTGAAAAAAAAAGTCCAATTGGAATTTAATGGGGGCGCGAAGTGTCGAGGACGATGACGACGACAGCCAGTGCAAAACCTCCACATTACCGCAGAGTGCACGCGCATAAAACACAAAGTGCTTTTTAATAACCGTAAACACCCTTCGCTTTTTCCCATGTGTGTGCGTGTGAGTGTGTTTGCCAGTGTTTTGGGGGAGAAGGAAATGCTATACAATAAACGTCTCGGCGTTTCGCATTAATCGAATTAGGAGGGAAAGAGTGTGTTTGCGTGGTTTTGGGGTTGAGGAAGAGGGTGAGGGGGCGCGCGCTTGGGTAATCATCGGGATGTCTGCAGGAACAGCAGCAGGTCGGTCGGTCAGGAGAACACCAGATACAGGGCAGAAGCGCGGGACGCCCGGGAATTCCCGAGGAATAAGGAGGAAATTTTGGACGGCGTACGAACGAACGAACGATCTGGCCGGCACTTGGTGCGCAACCACTTCGCTTTCGTCGCGGTGCTGCGGTTCGGTCTTTCAGTTGCGTCCGGACGTTCGCGTCGCTCCCAACTCCACCGACGTTCCGGAATTCCGCGGTTACGCGCGTGTTTTCTTGTGGTGCGCGACAGTTACGTACAGTTCTTTTTCAGTGCACCATCTTCAGCAGTTCAGGTGGATTTTACAACGACAGGTCAGTTTCTATAAAATTAATTATACATAATAAAAATGCTAATTAACCTCATAAAAATAGTTACTAATTGCTTATAAATACAATTACTTATAATTTTATCCAGTTATAACTAATTAGAAATTAACTGAGGAAATTTTGTATTGAAAAAATCTAATTAGATTATCGCATTTATGCATATTTCTAAATCATTTAATATATTTTTTAAAACATTACTTAAATTATTGATTTAATAATAATAACATTAATACATAAATACGTCATTTTAATTTTTGGATTTTAATTAAATAAATAAAGTACTTCAAAGTAAATTATTCCTAATCAATGATAAACACGTGTCTGACATTTTTTAAAATAAAAATTAGTAGATAATAAGAAATATAATCCCTTAATATTATTTTACAAAATTAAAATGATATTATCTAATGTTAATGTTTACTTGCTATTGCATTTTGATTGAAGACAAAATAATACACTTGCCATTAGTACTTACAGGTCAAATTGTCAGGAAGATAAATTTAAGGAGTGAATTTGAGTATTAGCATGAAGTTATTTTTAGTTTGTTGCTTTAATAGCCTTTTGCATGTAAGATAATAATTAAATACTAATTTAATAAATGAAAACATGACAGTATATTTATTTAGTAAGTAAAATTACGTATTGTATAAATACCCTGTTGGAAGTAATTAATTAATTAAGAATAACCTAATTAATTATCGATTAAACAATTATACTATTTTTAGTTAATATTCTTTTATTAAAGCATGTATGATAAAGACAATATTAATAATAATAATTTAATGATCAACCTGAAACAAGTCTTATTACTGCTAATAATTTTAATTAAAGTATTGGAAATAGGCATGCATTTTGTCCTAAAATCTAATATTATGGATTAAATAATTAATGAAGTTAAAACAGTAAAGATGATTATTGTTTTTTAATTTATTATCATCGATTAATTAATATGAATTAATATATTAATCAGTAGTGAATATGTCTTTAAATGTATCTATGAGTTTTTGTTTTGTTTTTCTTAAGTAAATGACATCGTAAAATTGGCTCGTGTTTAAAACCATGTTTTTATTGCATTATCGATTAATCTGTTGCAGTATATCAAAGGCTATTACTTTTATCTTACATCTAGACGGAATAGTGAACATTTGCCAAGATTATTAACAGCTGTTATTAAGCTGAATTATTGGTTTTGTGTTTATTGTCTTTCAGTATTTTATTGCGTTAATTGGAAAATTAAAACAAGTACATAAATTATATCGTTGATTCCTGAGGCATCTACATCGATATACATTTTAGTATACAATAAAAATACTTAAAAGTTGGATTTAAATCCAGTTATACAAACAAACTATTAAGTATTTTTATTTTAATCCAGTTATACAAACAAACTATTAAGTATTTTTATTATATACACAGATTATTTTAAATAATAATATTTTATGTAATTATTTTGTTTATTTGTCAATTATATTAATTTTAGAAGTAGTCTAAATGAGATTGATAGTTTTATACGATTTTGTTAAAAAAATTTAACTGTCAATTATGTACTTAAAACTTTTGAAATTATGCATTCAAGAATTTATAATTTTAATTACCGAAAATTTTGTACCAATTTTATATTATAAATATTTATTTATTTAGATAACATTAATGCCAATTTTTCTGTAAAAGTTACATTTTAGATATTATCTAATACTTTAGATGCCTAAATGAATAGTTTATTGCATATAAAGGGTGAGTTTTTTAAATATTCTCTATGTGGATAAGGGCGAGTTTTTAGATGTTCTCTATGTGGATCTTCGAAACTATAAGAGATAGAAAAACGGTTACATGGGGAAAGAAGTGTAGTTTTACGAGACGAATAAAATTGAATTTTCAAAATTTTCAAAAAGGCAAAGGTAACTAGATATTTATAAAAAAGTAGTTTCAAATCAATACATCTCGATTATTATGACAGATAGAAAAAAAACTCTAAAGGACAAAGATTTTGATAATTTTATGCATATTAATGCAATTGTTTTACTTTTATATTTTTCCTGGCTATCTTTATGATTTATGATACAACTTAAAAATGACTATAATTTACTTAATTTTAGAAATAACTACGACATATGTGATATTTTATTAAAGAAAAAATTACCTATCAAATGATTTCATAGCCTGTTATAGTTTCTGAGATCCCCATTGAGAAAAACAAATAATTAGTTTTGCATGTGCCCGGCGCCTCCACCATTTACACACTGTTATTTATAAATGTTTTACATTTAAAATTAATATGTTCATATTTTAATTAAATAATATTTAAAATTAGTAATCTTTGAGGTTAGCTTGAAAAAAATATGATTTTTTTGATACTCTAAGGTGTAAACAAATATTATAAATTAAATATTTTCCATATTTTAATCTGTTAGTTATGTTGTATATATAAATATGTTCATATTTTATTTCAATAATATTTATAATGTAGCCTATACCGAAAAATAAATGGCAATTTTGATAATATATATATATATATATATATATTTGTGCTGTCCCGGCTGAACACATAGAAACTACAGTGAATATTTTTAATAACTTTAATAACCACATACAGTTCACAGTCGAGGTAGAAAATGAATTTAGTGTTCCTTTTCTGGACACTAGACTGATAAGGTCAGCTGATGGCACTGTTATTTTAGATTGGCATCAAAAATCAATTAGTTCAGGTCGTTACATAAATTACCACTCCTACCACCCGATGGCGATGAAAATAAACGTTATTTTAGCCTTAAAAAATAGAATTTCAAAGATTTGTCATCCTTCTTTGTTGCATGGTAATTTACGTAAATTATTTAAGATTTTAGTGCAGAATTCTTATCCCAAGGCCCTCCTAAACAGTCTGCTATTCAGTACAAGGGTTAACCCGTCTGAACGCTTTAATTTATTACCTGCTGAGGACGTGGTTCTTCCTGTGGTTCCATCATATATTGCAGTTCCATATATTGAGGGTCTGTCGTGTCAACTCACTAAAATTTTAAATAATGAGAAAATTAAGTTTGCAAAACAAACCACTTTACAAGTTAAAAAATTGTTTAGCAAGACTAAGGATAAAACGCCTTTATTATCAAAGTCAGATGTTATATACAAGATCCCTTGCTCGGATTGTGAGTTGACTTACATTGGTCAAACATCACAACTACTGAAGTCGAGGCTCACCCAGCATAGAAGCGACTCCAAACTCAAGAAGGGTTCTTGTGCGTTGGCAAACCATGTCCAATCTACAAAACATAATATTAATTATAATGCTGTCGAAGTTTTAGACATAGAAAAACACCATAAAAATAGATTGTTCATGGAGATGTACCACATTAATAAACAACCTCTGCCCATGAACCAACGGACTGATATCAAAGGGTTAAATGCAATCTACACTTACCTCTTACAATTCCCAGTTTCATAGTTCAATTGTTTAATTGCTTGTGTGCTGAATTTGTAATTTTGTCAGATTTCTGTAACAAGTGGGTTTTGTTAAAATATTGCCACAATTTTAATTTTTAATTTTGTATTTTACCATTATTTTTATTGTACAAAAAATTGAGAATTTTGCGTTTTTTGTGTTTTGTGAATTTTAAATTTTTCTTATAATATAACTTTACAATTTTAAGCCATTTACTTGTTACTTATTGCAGTTATTAGACGTATGGAAAATTATTTTATTGTTTGACTTATTTTATTGACGTACTTTATTAGTTATTTATTGTTTTAACTTGTTTACGTTTCCATGTCGGTTAGTTATACAACTGTAATTTTATTCCGTATTGATATGGTCGACTTATTTATTATCAGGATTGTTCATTAACCTCGTTTTTCTGTAAGTACATTATTTTAGTATATATTTTATTCACAGTTGTAATGAAACTAGTTATTTTAAGTTATGTTTATTTTGACCACTAAAATTTACACACTCTGTCTTCATTTATAGCGCCCTGAAGAAGGGGAAAAATATCCCCGAAATATTGGCTGATGTAATAAAGAGTATTCAGTGAACATTTCCTAGTATTGACCGATAACCCACTAAACCTAATTTATTAAAAATTTACGGTCAAGATATTTTTCACTTCTATATATATATATATATATATTATTTATAATGATTTTTTGATATTTAAAGGAGAAAAAATAGTAATTAAAAAAATTAAAAATTAAATTTAAGGCATATTTTAATCTGTTATTTCAAATTCTATATAAAATAAACGAATATCAACAAAGGGAAATGAATAAACTTTTATTTCTACAATAAAGATTTAAAATTGGTGGATGCGCCGGGTCAAAATGTAAATAGTCCCATAATATAATAAACGTTACTCCATTTTTTTGATAAATTTGCGAATAATGTATTGCAAATTAAAGCAGTAAAATAATTTAATAATATATTTATATTCAGTATAGATTTTACTTAAGTGTGATTATTGAATTAAATTAAAATCTTTAGTAAATAAAAATATAGCGTGAATTTCTTTCCACTAATAAAAAAAAAATCTGATGCGTATAATAAATCTAAAATATAATGAAATGATTTTTGTCTAACCTTGTAAAAACTGAGTTCTTAATAATTTTGAAATATTTTGTTTTTCTTCTTAAACTATTAATATAATTTCTAAAAGATAAAACAATGAATACTTCTATATTTGTTCTAATTGATATTTCTAATTAACAAGTCTTGTAAAATGTTTCTGTTGCAAAAAAGTTTATAGTTTTGTAAACAAAAATTACATTTTTTGTTTCTCTCAAATTACATTCTAATTTTTTTCCTGCACATATGAAAATATGTAAAATCTATGAGAAGGCTTAGAGTATTCTAATGTTTTCAGCTATGCAATGGTCTTCATTTCTTTTGTATTGGGAAATAATGAAATAAATAAAAAATAAATTAAAATCTTTCGCATTTACTATTCTGTATGTAATATGTTCTTTATTTATTTTTATTATGTTATCGCCGGCAGTAAAACAATATAACATATTAAAATATTAAATTAGAATTTAAGTACTAAGTTTTAAGATAATGAATATTTATATTTGACTTGTGAAAAACTCTTATGTAGTGTTTATCACCAATAAATTATATTTATTAACTCTAATATTATTGAATATTAAAACCTTTAAAACCATTAAAAAATTTTAAATGATTAAAATCCTCGCAATCTATGAAATCTATGAAACTTTGAAATCTTTGAAATCTTTGAATATTTGAAATCTTTGTAATATTTGAAATCTTTGTAATATTTGAAATCTTTGTAATATTTGAAATCTTTGAAATCTTTGAAATCTTTGAAATCTTTAAAATCTTTGAAATCTTTGAAATCTTTGAAATCTTTGCAATCTTTGAAATCTTTAAAATCTTGGAAATCATCTCAATTCAATTTAAGTCAATTCTTTATTGGTGTATTAACAAAATATGTTTTTGCTTAAGTTTATTGTTCGCAGTGAGATTATCCGGGTATTAATAAATATATCCGTAAGGAAATGGAAATAACACAAATAAATAAATAAATAAGTTATTAAATAAACAAATATCAATCATTGATATCTTTAAAATTTTTGTAATCCTTAAAATCTTTTAAATCTATTTTTTTTTAAATATTATATATATTTTTGAAATATTTTAAATCTTCTAAATCTTAGAAGTGTTATTTTATTTCAATAACATGTACAATAAGTAGTTTAGTAGGCATATAAATCTAAAAAAAAGAATAGAATAATTTTTATCTAGTCTAGTAACAATTAGGTTTGAAATATTTCGTTTTTCATTTTCAATTATACAATTTTACAAGAAATGTTATAAAATGAAAATATCTAGAAGTTTATATTTAATTTTAGTTCATATTTTTCTTATATTTTCAATCCTAAATTATTTATTAGTACAAGTGCCTCGCTTTTATTTTACATATAAATTATTTTGTAAAATTTTACACTTTTTCATTTTTCTGAAATTAACTGTATTTTTCCTCTAATTTTGAGGATGCAGAAAAAATCTTTATGGATTGGTCTCAATTTATGTTGTATTGAAATTTTTATGAAAATCTGTAAAATATTTGAAATCTTCGAAGTATGTATTTGAAACCATTCAAACTTTTGAAATCTTTGAAACCTTTAAATATTTTAAATCTTTGAAAACCTTTGTTTCTAAAACCTATGAAATTTTTTAAACCTTTGAAATCTTTGAAACCTTTAAATATTTGAATTATTTGAAACCTTTGTTTCTAAAACCTATAAAATTTTTCAAACCTTTAAAATCTTTGAAACCTTTATATATTTGAAGTTTTTCAAATACACGAAATCTGCATATTTAAATCCCTTGACGTTTTAAATCTTTAAAATATATGAAATATTTAAAAACCTTTAAATTCTTTGAAATATTTATAATTTATAAAATGAAAATAATATAATAAAGTGTATTAAAGTCCTGTGGGTTGTAGAAAATTAATTAATAATTTATAAAACACGAAAACATTTCATAACTATTATAAAGACTACTTTGTAGTCTTAATGAGACTCGTTGTTGTAGATTTATGAAAAGTTTTGTGTTTTTCTAAATTATTAATGAAAATTATTATTACAATTAATGATTTTTTTAAATGTTTAATTATGGAGGCGTTCAATTTCTGGAACATCTTGAATATAATGAACAAGGAGACACGAATACTTTGTTTTGTTTCTTTTTGTTTTATTTTAAATTAATTTTTAAATTTTTATATTTAATTTTCAACTTTTTAAAATTATATTTGAGTTTGCAAAAGTACCACGTTTTATTTTTACGTTTTTATGATTTTGTAAAATTTCGAGAATTTTTATATTTTGCATACTTAAATTCGTTTTCAAATTTTTTAGTATGTTTGAAAATATGATAAAATTGTATACAATATTTATTCCTTTCTAAGGCATATAATTTTTCAATGTTTGTTTTTTTGCGTGTATTGGCCTTTTTATTTTTCGGATTAAAAGTTTGAAATCTTGGAAATCTTCGAAATTTTTAATATGTTTTCAATTTTCCAAAATTATTTTAAATCTTTGATATTCTTGAACTGTTTTAATCGTTGACATTTTAGTAAGTTTTGAAAATTAAAATAATTTAAAATTTTTGAAATCTTACATTTGGTATTATTGAAATTTTTGAAATATTTTAGGTTTTTTAAATATATTTGACACATCTTATAACTTATAACATGTTTATTGCTATGAAAAATATTTAGTATTTATTAATTTTTCTCCTTTCTTAGTTATTATTTCTTTCATAATCGAAAACCTTGAAATTTTTGATATATTTAGAAACCTTTTAAAATTTTGAAAATATGATTTGATTCTTTGATATCTTATAAGTATCTTATATCCTCAAAGGACAAAGAAAGAAAGTATGTACGTTGTTGGTTATTCTGAAATGCATTTAGGAGTCTCAAATTTTTAAAAACCTTTTTAAAACGTTTATATTATTTTAAATTTTTGAAATCTTCATTTTTAATTCTTTAAATCTCTTATATTTTTTCTTCCTTAGTTATTATTTCTTTCATGTTTGAAATACATGAAATGTTTGAAATTTTTAATATATTTTGATACTTTTTAAAAACTTAAAAATATGTTTTGAGTTCTTTGATATCTTTCAAATATCTAAAATCCAAGAGAGGAAATAAGAAAAAAACATATTGGTTATTCTGAAAAGCAATCACGAATTTCAAAATTTTCGAAACCTTTAGGATTTTTAAAATGTTTGAGGTGGTTTAATTGTTTGAAATCTTTATTTTTTAGTTTTCAAATCTCTTATATTTTTTAATTAATTTGAAGTTGAAAGTTTTGAATTCTTACAAATTTTTCAAATGTTTGAAACCTTAAAAAACTGAATTTTTAATATCTTTTAAATTTTACAAATGCTTAGGAATTTTAAATTCTTGGAAACTTTTAGAATGTTTGATATTTATGAAATCTTATTCTTCTTTGATAAAAAAATCTTCTTTCTTTTCTCTTAACATATTTGAATCTTTATAATTGTAAAAAAATATTTTCTTTAAAATATTGAAATCATTTACATTCAGTCAAATTAATTTCTGTAAAGTTAGTAAACCTCTTTAATATTTAAACAGTCTAATATTTTTTGATTGATGGCGTTTTGTTATTAAATTTTTGAATTCTTTGAAATAATTAAAATTTTCTTGAACCGTTGTACCTTTTTTGTTTGATTAAATTCATTGAACATTTCTGAATGTTTGATATTATTGAAATTATAATCTTTCATATTTTAAAATCTTTTGTAACTCTTATTTTTGTTTTAATATTTCTAATTTATTAAAATTCATTAAATATTAGCCATATTTTAAATTCTTAAACTCATTGAAGAATTGATAATACCTGTAAAAACTATATATATTTTATTAATTTTTGAACTCGTTCACAGCTTTAAATCTTTTAAATTAATTTATATCTTAAATAATTAAATTTTTAAATTTTAAACAGACAAGATTTTTTTAATCAAATTTCCAGAAATTAAAATTGCTAAATTTAGAAATTTTTAATATTTTAAAGGTTAAGAGATTATACTTATTTAAAAGATTTTAAAAGTATCAAATTTTAATTAGGTTAAGAAGATTTCAAAATTTTAAAGATTTTGAAACATTTCAAACATTTGACACATTCAAAGATTTATTTCAAGAGTTTAAAGCTATGACCGATTTCAAATATTTAGACTAATTAAATTTTTGAAATCTTTTAAATTTCTCAAATGCTTAAAATGTTTGAAATCTTCATAACCTATTTGATATTTGTTACTTTTCAAAATTCAGTCAAATTTTTAAAATGTTGACAAACCTTTGAACAAATTAAAGTAGTTTTGTTATCTTCTTCATGCAAAAAAATATTTACTTATTTCATTTTCTTTTGTGTTAATTCATTAATATTATTTATTATTTAAAATTTTTGAAATATTTGTAATCGTTAATTTGTTGAAATTTTAGCAAATCTTAAATACTTAATTTTTCAGGTGCATAAAAGTAAAATAGGCACTAAATGAAATATTTGCTATGATTTATTCAGTGTCTATATTATGAATTGCCACGTAGAACGGTTGCAACCCTCATTATGTTTAAATTAAATCTTTCAAATTCTTTAAAATCTGAAAATTTTGTAATCCTTGAAATATAAGAAAATATGCATATAAACTTTTTCTCCCCTTATTTAATCCCTCAACAAGATCTACCCCATGGATTTTCTCTAAGTCCACTACTCTAAAACATTTTCTGCTTCGATATTTAAAATCCTGATGCTTTTTACTTGATTCTTTCCAAATATCTCATACAATTTGCCCTAATTTACCATACATCCATAGTTCATAAAGCTTAACAGGTCCTTTAGCAGATTATTGACTTCCAGAAACACTAGTTTGCAAAATGACGAATTAAAATCAATCCTCAGAAATTCCATATCCTAATTGCCTACCATCATAAAAATAATTCATTACACAATATTTCCATTTCTCAAACAACTCATTCTACTTCCATAAAATACTTGGGCTTCACCGTGGATCAATTTAATTTTAAAAACCACACAGTTTCGAACAAAACAAAATTTAGAACTGAAGTTAAATTTTTCAGGCACTTAATAAACAAAAGAGACGACATATCTATTGAAACATTCGGCAAAAATATATTTTGCCCTTTTCTTGATTATGATAATGTTTTTTTTTTCGAACTGTTGCAATCCTACTATACATAGTATCTAAGTTAGCGAATGATTTTCCATAAGGAATTTATTTAAAATTCGCCATCTCCTCTACAAAATCCTGCCAATAATTTTACCTCTTACAATGAATTGAAAAATACACTTCGTTTCAATCACAGATTTAACCTTTGTTAATCTTATCTATACATAAGTCAAAACTTTTCCAAAAATCACTTCAATCGACATATCCTTTCTCTAAACTGTTAGGCAAAAACCCTAAACCATCTCCAAAATTCCAAACATTTGGATACATTTCATCACATCATTCATTATCATCAGAGACAGATTGGTTAAACACACTAAGATTGACAAATCGAACTGGTTAATAGACTAACACACTAAAGAGCATATATATATTTTTTTCCCAATCGAATTTCATTCACTTAAATTCTAAAAATTTTTAATTACTATAAAATTCTATTTTTAAGAAATTTCTATACAATTTTTAAATAATTTGTATGCTTGTATAGAATGAAGTTAATATCTAGTTGAGAATGTTCATAATTCCCTAAAGCTAAAACACTGCTTTGTGATAAACTAAAATTTCAAACAATCCACCTAAAGTTAATTTTATTCATTAAAGGCAGTAGCTTCGGCGGGATTAATGAATGAAATTAACTTTGGCTAAATTAGATGATTATTAACGCTTCCAATTATTCTCTTTATGGAAAATTCGTTTAAATTTCTGACACGAATACACAAAAAAAATTAATTGCGTACGCGATTAAAAATAATAATCGCGCGTAAAAAAATTCCGACTTATCTACATCCAGTAAATATCGCGGCGAATTATTAACAAAAGATTAAATCCGATGTTAACGCCGGTTATAAATAATTGATCAGATTATCCCAATTGTAAATAATGCTGCCGACGGCGGTAATAAATTAATAAATTCGTCACGTGGAATCCAGTAATTGTGCATTCACTCACACTCGACACGCTGAATCCAGCACGGCACGCTTTTGTGCCGCAGATAGTGGCAAAGGGGAAACGCACTCTCCATCTACAGTCAACCACCCCCGCCACCCTCAAACCGCCTCTCGCGCTCTACAACTTGCTCACTCAATTATTGCATGTTTACGTCGACGTCTACTCATTCATTCAAACTATTTAGCCAAGGCGTAATGGAATCACTACATGTATTGACACGTACAATGGCATTTGTGTATCGAATGAATTCTACACTGAATTTTAAGTGATTAACTTGGAATTACTACATAATTGATGTTATTTATCAATTATTTGTTAATGTATTAAACCTAAACCGTTGATTTATTTTAGTAAAGTGTTATTAATATTTAATTAAATGTACTGATCTGGTGAGACATAATAGATAGAAACCTGTCTGTAAATAATAATTATACAAAATGATGTGTTGGAAGTACTTATAAAAATTGTTGATTAAAATTGTATTGTGTCTGGATCAATTAATAAATCAATTTTTTTTTTGTAGCATTACAAAATACTCCATTATTTTCTTCCTCCTTTTTATTCCATTTAAATAATAATTGCGGCAGTGATGAATGGTCGTCGCGATCCCGGGAACGCTTCCAGATTTCATATCTGCGGATGGATGTTTCTGTCCGCGCGAGCTAAGGGTCGGTCGGAAAACGTTCCAGAAGCGAAATTAGCATCCCCCTGTATATCCCCCTTCCACCCCCGCCCGCATCACTACGCAGTCGGAAAGAGCGAGAGAGGGACAGGGACGGAGAGAGGTCCTCCTTTTAAATGGAAAACCCCCACGAATTTCCCGGTTTCGAAATCCAATATTAATGCGCCCGTTGTTATGTAAATAATATCCTTAAAATCTTGCCACACTCTCCGTCTCTCACTCTCTTCCTCGTCCGATCGCGCTCTCTATCACCCCAGGAAAACGTCTCGGACGGACAACAATGGGCTCTGATACAAGTCGTTTTTCATTTCGTTCATTCGATTTCCTTAATTATTTCCTTCCAAGCTATCAAGGATTATTGAAAATTTATCCATTGCGATTTTTCTTATATTAAACATAAACGAAAATAATATTTTAAAAATATATACAAATTTGCAATTGGTTCAAAGAGTTATCTTTTGTAGGATTTTTTTTAAATGTACCCAAAGCATCTTAAGTAGAATCCTGCATTAAAATTACTATATCTTCCATAGTATCAAGAGCTTCATTATCCACACCACGCATCCACACAATAGTACGAAAAAGATATAGCATTGGACGTTCTAAAAATTGTAAATAAAAATGACGAGCATTGTAATCTGTAGATTATAAAATTCTACTAAAAAGGTATTCTGTAAATAATGAAATCTGTAAATTAAATCTAATACAAGATAACAGATGACACGATAGATTGCATTTAATAGATTTTTGGAAACAATAACTTCAAACTTGTAAAACTGCTCAAATAGTTTAAGAGATCATGAATATTTTAGAATTTAAAAGCTGAATAAAAACGATCAAATTCTATTATAGGAGCGGATAACCGATTATAGATGACAAGTGGCAAGTGGCACGAAGATTACAGGAAATAATTGGCAGATAGATGATAGATCGTAGATGATAGGCACATCGATAGATTATAGATGATGGGCGATAGATGATTGAGACTGTCCTCTATTTAACTAATTGCTCGCTTAACCCGTGGTGAAACATTTTTGTACTATCTTGATTAGAGCTAGAAAACACATAGTTTGTTATATACTCCTATGTAGAAACTAGTCGGAGAACAAATACTAAATTATCTGCGAAACCAACCAAATGTTTTATAGTTCTAACCAAGAGAATCTATCGTCAACCATATAGATGACAGACAATAAACGATAGAAGATGATAGAATAGATAGATAGATAGAAGATGGATTTACATTGTAAACATTTAGCAAAATAGAAATAAACTACGGAGACAGTGATTACAAGTTATTTTATATTGCCGAAGATGACGAAGCAGATTACAGAAAATAATTGATAATAGATGACATATATACAGATGACAGATGACACATGTCAGATGTTAGATGACAGTTGGCATATGACATATGACAGATAACAGATGACAAATGACAAGTTAAATATGAGAGATGACAGATGACAGATGAAATATGATAGAAGACAAATGACAGATAACAGATGACAGATGATAGATGACTTATGACAGATGACAGATTACGCGTACTGTATAATATTTTGGAAATATAATTGATTTAATAATATGCCATTCTTAAAATCTAATTTATAAGTGTCTTTCTTTTAGAAGCTGTACCACACTATATTACGACAGATTGCTTGGAATTCAAAAAGATTAAGGTTATGAATTACATAAATAAAGGAAAAATGACTCGTATTAAATCAAATGAATTGAGAAATAATGGATAATTCATTATAAATGATACATGACAGAATGTGACCAGTGACCATTGATAAATGACAAATAATAAAATGACAAATGATACATGACAAATGACAAATGATAAATGATATATGACGCAATAATAAATGAGAAACAACAAATAACCAATAACAAATGATAAATGACGAAATGACAAATGATAAATATTATACGACAAACGGCCAAATGACAAACAAAAAATGACAGATGATAAATACCTAATGACAAATGAAAAATGACAAAATAACAAAATGAAAAATGACATGATAATATATGATAACGATAAATGAACAATAACAAATGAGAAATGATAAATTACAAATGAAAAATGAAATGAAATGATAATAAATGACTAACGACAAATTACCTATAACCAATGTCAAATGAGAAATGACAAAATGACAAATGATAAATAATATATGACACATGGTAAGTGACAAACGGAACATGACAAATAAATTAAGAATGAGAAAATGACAAATGATAAAAAATATATGACAAATGACAAACGAAAAATTAAAAATGACAAATGATGAATGATATATGATAATAAATAACATGTGTCAAATGACCAATAACAAATGAGAAAAGATAAATGATAAATGACAGATGACAAATGACAATGCCAAATTATATGATAAATAAAAATTGACATATGGCAATAGACACATAATAAATAACAAATGTCAAATGATACGACAAAAATAGTAGCAAATGGAAACTGAAAATGACAAATGACAAATTACGAACGCCAAATGATAACTGACCAATGCCAAATGACAAATGATATATGACATTTGAGGATAATAAATTACAAATGATAAATGACAAATGTCAAATAATAAATGAACATTAATTTCTAATAGTACGTTATTTAATTAAATAATAAAATTATACAAATGATAAAATTGTTTTAGATATTATTAAAATTCAAAATTTTGAATGTCCTATTATATACTGAAGAATCTAGTCATACGGAAATTTTAAGCTAAAATACTCGTAATAGAGCCATTGAACCAAATAATCAAATTAATTGAGCGAAATCGCAAATGTCAATGACCATTGATAAATGACAAATGACAATTAGCAAATGACAAATGAAAAATGACAAATGACAAATGACTAATGACAAATGACAAATGACAAATGACAAATGACAAATGACAAATGACAAATGACAAATGACAAATGACAAATGACAAATGACAAATGACAAATGACAAATGACAGATGACAAAATGACAAATAATATACGACACGATAATCAATGACAAATGATAAATGACAGATGACAGATGACAAAATGACAAATGATAAATGACAGATGACAAAATTATAAATAATATACGACACGATAATCAATGACAAATGACAAATTATAAATAACAAATGACAAATTATTGATTATATATGACAAATGTTAATGACCACGGATAAATGAAAAATGACAAAATAACAAAATGAAAATTCATAAATGATATATGACATGATAATAAATGATTAATTACGAATGACTAATAACAAATGATAAATGATATATAATAAATTATAAATGACAAATGAAAAATGACAAACGACCAATGATAAATGATATATGACATAATAAATTACAATTGGCAAATGAGAAATAACCCATGAAAAATGACAAATGATAAATAACAGATGACAAATAAATGACAATGCCAAATAATATGACAAATAATAATTGACGAATGGAAATAAACAAATAATAAATAACAAATGACAAATGTGAAACGTCACGACAAAAACTTAGCAAATGGTAACTGAAAATGACAATTGAGAGATAATAGTTTATAATAATTGACAAATGACAAATGAAAATTGATAAAGATATCTGATTAATAACAAATGACAAAAAACGAAAAATGACAAATTAAATCGACAAAATTACAAAATGATAAATGATATATGATATAATAAATTACAAACGACAAATGACCAATAACAAAAGTGAAATGAGAAATGATAAACAAATATGACCAACATATGACATATAACAAACAAAAAATGACAAATGATAAATGACAAATAATAAATGATATATGACATGATAATAAATTACAAATTAGAAATGATTAATAACAAATGATAAATGACAGATGACAAATAAATGACAATGCCAAATAATATGATAAATGATAATTGATGAGTGGCAATTGACAAACAATAAATAACAAATGACAAATATCAAACGGTACGACAAAAAATTAGCAAATGGCGACTGAAAATGACAGATGGCAGTGAACAAAATTGAGAGATAATAGTTTATAATAAATGACAAATGATAAGTGAAAATTGATATAATAACAAAAGATAAATGATATCTGATAAATGACAAATGACAAAAAACGAAAAATGACAAATTTATATGACAAAATGACAAAATAACAAAATGATAAATGATATGACAACAACAAAATGATAAATGATATGACAACAAATGACCAATACCAAATGTGAAATGAGAAATGACAAACTTAAAACGACAAATGACAAATGATAAATGACAAATGACAAATGAAAATGAAAAATGAAAAATGAAAAATGAAAAATGAAAAATGAAAAATGGAAAATGAAAAATGAAAAATGATAAAATGACAAATGGTAAATGATATCTGATAAATGACAAATGACAAAAAACGAAACATTACAGATTAAAATTACAAAATAATAAAATGATAAATGATATATGATATGACAATAAATAACAAATGTTAAATGAGAAATGACAAACTTAAAATGACAAATGGCAAATTAAAAATGACCAAATGATAAACGATATATGACATATGACAAACAAAAAATGACAAATGATAAATGACAAATAATAAATGTTATATGATACGATAATAAATTACAAACTAGAAATGACCAATAACAAATGACAAATGATAAATGATAGATGACAATTAAATGACAATGCCAAATAATATGATAAATGATAGTTGACGAATAGCAGTTGACAAATAATAAATAACAAATGACAAATGTCAAACGGTACGACAAAAAAAATAGCAAATGGGCACTGAAAATGACAAATGATATTGAACAAAATGAGATAATAGATTATAATACATGACAAATGATGAATGAAAAATAATAAAATAATAAATGATAAATGATATCTGATAAATGACATATGATAAAAAATGAAAAATGACAAAATAACAAAATGATAAATGATATATTATATGACAATAAATAATAAATGACGAATGTCCAATAACAAGTGGCAAATAATAAATGTGAAATGACAAACTAAAAATGACAAATATCAAATTACAAATGGCAAATTAAAAATGACCAAAACACAAATGATATATGACATATGACAAACAAAAAATGACAACTGATAAATGACAAATAATAAATGATAATGAATTACAAATTAGAAATGACCAATAACAAATGACAAATGATAAATGATAAATGACAGATGACAGATAAATGACAATGCCAAATTCTTATTTAGCTTAAGATAAATGATAATTGACGAATGGTAATTGACAAATAATAAATAACAAATGGCAAATGTCAAACTGTACGATAAAAAATTAGCAAATGGCGACTGAAAATAACAAATGACAGTGAACAAACTGATCAAATCAATTGAGAGATAATAGTTTATAATAAATGACAAATGAAAAATGATAAAATAACAAAAGATAAATGATATATGATATTATAATAAATAACAAACGACAAATGACCAACAACAAATGGCAAATAACAAATGTGAAATGAGAAATGACAAACAAAAAATGACAAATATCAAATGACAAATGGCAAATAAAAAATGACCAAATGACAAATGATATATGACATATGACAAACAAAAAAATGACAAATAATAAATGATATATGATATATGACACGATAATAAATTACAAATTAGAAATGACCAATAACAAATGACAAATGAGAAAGAAAAATGATAAATCACAGATGACAAATGACAAATGATGAACGCCTAATGATAAATTATCAACGCCAAATGAAAAATGATATATGTCACATTGAGATGATAAATGACAAATGATAAATAGAAAACATGGAATCATAAATGACACATGACAATTGAAAAAAAATAAATCTCTTCTTTCTATGAGTCTGTTAATTATTTAAATATCAAAATTATACAAATGTTAGAACTGTTTTAGGCAATAGATAATTGATTATAAATGATAAATGTCTATGACCATTAATAAATGACAAATAACAAAATTACAATTATAATATATGATAAATGACAAATCAAAGTGACAAAATAACAAAATGAAAAATGATAAAGTTATGACATGATAATAAATGACAAACGACAAATGACTAATAACAAATGACAAATAAAAATTAAAAGTGAGAAATGACAAATGATAAATGACAATGCCAGATGATATGGTAGATGATAATAGACAAATAGTAATTGACAAATAATAAATAACAAATGATAAATGACAAATGTTAACTGATTCGACAAAAAAATTAGCAAATGGCAACTGAAAATGACAAATGATAAATGACAGATGATAAATGACAAGTGCCAAATGATACAGCATATGACAATTGACAAATGGCAATATTACGATAATAAACAAAAATAATAAATGGCAAATGCCAAATGAAAACGGAAAATTACAAATTCAAATGATAAATGTACAATAATATATAAAATTTACTAATTATAAATGAACAATTAAAAAAGAAAAATGGAAAATAGAAAATAAAACATGAAAAATGTAAAATGATAAATAATATATGACAAATGATCAGTGATATATAATAAATAATAAATGACAATCATAAATTATAAATAACAAATAATAAATGATAAAAATGGTAGATAGCACTTTATATCTAAAATTGTATTATGAAAATAATCAATTAGTAAACATATTGCAAAAATCTAATAAAATCATTCATTTATATCAATGCAGAGAATAGATGATCAATATGACGGTTATATAGTAATAAATAGCAAATAAAAATGCGAATTTCAGATGGGGAAAGGCAGATCATAGTGGAAAATAACAGATTGGAGGTGTCAGATGGTAGATGACAGGTAATAGAAGACAGATGAAACGTGATAGAAAACGGATAACACATAAAAAGCAACATACGATATATGATACTTAGATGACAGATGACAGATATTAGATGATAGATAACAGATGACAGATTATAGATGACAGATGAGAGATGACAGATGACAGATGACAGATTATAAATGACAGATGACAGATTATAGATGACAGATGAGAGATGCCAGATGACAGATGACATATTATAAATGACAGATGATCGTTGACAGTTAATAGATAATAGATGACAAATGACAGTTAACATTCTGAAGAAATTCTTAGTTTTCTAAGAAATTGAAGGTTTTTAGTATTTATTGTATTCTTAAATTATTAAAGTGTGTTGTATATTTATTTATATTCTTCAGCTCGTGACTAGCATCACTTTAATTAAAACCTAAAATATTGTTTAAACTTTCAACTGCTCCTCGCACAATACACGACTAAACACAAAACGTTACGTTTAAATTGACAGCACCGAACTACTACTAGGTACATAACCGTTTTTCCGGCTGTCGTGATTTGCAATTTCCCTGTCGACGGTAAACTTTTCCGCGTTTCACAGGGACCGGCCGCACACACTCGTTCCGTTTCGTTTTGTTCCCGTGTTTCCATTTTGTTTCGCCCTATAATTTTGTTTTTGAGCGCGCGGCGGCAGCCGACTAGAAATAAATGAGATGAAAAACGGTAACGAGTCTAGTTGCAGTTTCAGTTGCGAAAGAGAGTTCGCGGGAGGTGAATTAATCGGACGTGGGGGTGCGCGCCGAGGGGGTGGCCTTTGCTACTCGTCGCAAACTTGCAGCGCGCTATCGATTCGATTCGGCTCTACTGTCTCTCTCTCCGTAAACAAGTTATTTACATTTATTTACTTTATTAAGCTTTTTTTTGGGGGGGGGGGGGTTTGGCGTACGGCGCGCTGATTTTAAAATAAAGTCAGCTTTAATAGAAAACGCCTCGCACCACCAGGATAAAGCTGTTGGCGATATTAAATGTCGAGTTTTTAAAGTATACTAGCGTCTTAAAGTAACAATACCCGTAAAATATATTTATTAAGTATATTATTGATTTTAACTCTTACGGATCTGTTTATTGTAAAAATTAGAGTCTGAGTTTATTAAGTTATATAATGGAACAACCAGTTTTTTTTTCATTGAAAGTTCACGCAAATTATTTTTTTTCGCCTCCGTGTCGATCTAATTTTCATTCGCAGTGATTTGATTACTCTTCTCACTAATTCATCGATTTCCCAGTGGATGTAATAATACATTAAAATGATAACAGCGGGGTCGGAGGCGCGCTGCACCCCATTGTTTCGTCGGGGCGGGGATAATTAATTTGAAAACAATCCCCGGCATTTCCTCCGTCTGCCGTCTGATTTGTTTTCCGAAGTTCATCCTGTTTGCGTTCTTTTTTTTTAATATTTATGTTTCCTTCCGTGCCTCGCGAGTTATTTATCGGTGTAATTTAATTTGAGCATCGTTTAGGGGTATTAATCGAACGCGCCGGGAGAAGAGTAAGAGAGACAGAGAAAAGTTGAGAAGAAGAGCAAGAGAGATAGAGATGGTGCGAGGGATCATTTTAAAATTAATAATTGAATGGAAAAACTCATGTTCATTATTGATACAAAGCAGATATTTCACCTAATTTTCATGTCAATTAATTACAAAACAATAATTCTTATTTGTTTTTTGATTGTATGGTTTACGCAGAGATAATATTAATTTATATAATGCACTAAATAATTTACATCACACTATTATGTTATTATACCCTGCTTCGGCTCGTTGGGTAAGGACTGGGAAGAATATATATATGGTTAAATATTTTTAGGTAAATAAATGTATAAAGAAAGGTTTTTAATGAATTTCATACAAATAAAAATTCTGTTGCGTCAAAGCATATGTCTTAAAACAAGGTGATTGTGGGTTCGATTCCCCTTCAGACATACATCTTTTATTAAATTCAAAATTACCCACTAAACTGCATTTTTACTCATTTTTTAACCATTATTCTTAATAGCGGCCTTGATTTATTTATTCACTTCAATTATGCACAACATAAATACCTTTAATAAGCTGAAACAATTTTAAAAATACCATACCTTATTGCAGACTGAAAATAGCAATAATTGTATTAATAGTATATACATTATTTTAATATCATAATGATGTTTGCGACCGTTACTACGCGGAAATTCAAACTATAGTGGTTAAAAACATAGTTAATGTGTTTTATTCAGTGTTCATTATTTTAATATTTTGCGCATAAAATATGAAATAGATAAAAATCACTAATTGCACTAATTGTAGCGCATATCTCTTTTTTTTTTCGTGCAGAAAATTAAATTTTTTATATATGTATGTGTATAAAGTAATTAATTAAGTTTGTGACATGCGAGTTGATCTGTCGCCCGATAGTGAAATTACAAACGTTTCAATATACAAATGTGTTTTTACAGATAACAATTAAAAAAATTCTATTATTTTCCGTATAAATTGTTTTATGTTTTTTTCTGTGTGCGTGTGCGCGCAGTGTGTTTCGTTATTAATGAAAACCTTTCTCCCCAGTTCCATCCCTCTCTTTCACTCTTTCATTTTCCTAAATAGGCCACGCATTACTGTGACAGCGTTTTTAGTTAATTCGCCGTTTAATAATAATGGTAAGACGAACGAGCACGATTATTGATATAACGCGATGATAAATAAAGTACAAGTTACGTATTTTATTTGATTACATGATTGATGGATTGTTAATAGTTGTAATACAGTATTTATTACAATCGTTATTAATGTTATTAAAAAAATTACTTGTTATAGGGTAAAAAATTATTTATATTCAATACACAGTTGGTAGTAAATAATAGTTAATAACATTCGGCACAATAAATTTAAATTTTTGGATTGTTAAAAAATTTACAGTAATATTTATAACTTTTCCATTATCTTTTTGCCTGTATAAATGAAAATCGAATACGAAATACATTTTTGAAGTCCTTCGACTATAATTTGAAAACTTTTTATGCGAAGAACCGCTTCGCTTTTATTCTTCGTCGGAAAAGCTAAAAAGCTTTTGGTAAAATTGTCCACCATAAATAATAAAAGACTGAAATTTTTTTATTTAAATAAAAAGCATTTTGATAAAATTAAGTAAAATAACAGGCGTATAATTAACCGTCATTGAATATAACTGCCAGATTTTAGTTTCTTTTATTTTTTAAATTTATTTGGATTAAAAAAATATTATAAATTTAATTAAAATCCTGCTGAGACCCAAAAAATGTTTGAGTTTGCTCAAAAAGTATTTTTATTAAATAAAAATTAATTAAAAACCTGTTGAACACTAAAAAATGAAAAAAATATCATTCAAAATTGTGCCAAAATTGGTTTTTCTTTAATTTATCAAAAACAATTGAAATTTTAATTAAACAGTCGAAAATCTAAAAAAAAAATTGTAAATAGCAATTTAATATTACCTTAAGTTTCTTAAGTTTTCTTATTAACTCCCAATTATCAGTTGCTTTTATTTTCTCAAATTTATTTGTGTATTTAAAAAAATATTATTGAAAATTTGATCAACCAGCTATTGAAAAATAAACATAATAAAATGTCCACTAAGAACTGAAAAAATGAAATAAAACTTTCCAACTAGTTGCAATGTGCATACATCTGTGTTTGCTTTAGTTTACCAAAAACAGTTCTCATTTTGGCCAAAAAACATGTTAAAAACTACAAAAATCAACTTTAAATTATTAATACAATTTTTTTATATATTTTAAGATAACACTAAAAAAAATTTAGACTAAAAAGGAAACAAAGCATTTGGAAATTCTTTAAAAATTAGTTAAACACTTTCTGTAAATAGCTTACAACTGTTTGTTGTTTTTATTGAACAAATAATAATTGAAAATATATTAAAAACAGTAGAAAAGTTATAGAAAATATAGTAAAAAATAATTATGAAGACAGATATAAGTTTATTTAGGCAACTATCTTTTGAAAAAATAATGTAAAGTTACTATATCAAAAAAAAAAACACTTTCTGAAAATGTAGGTTTTAGATTAAATTTAATTCACAAATTAATAATTCGACTAGTTTCCGCTCAAGGCCATTATCAAGAAGAACTCTGAAAAGATCACTTAATACGTTTGCAAAAACAAATGAAAGACAGTTTAATGGTTTATTTTTTAAAAACCATTAATATTTTAGCTAAAAATCAGTTATATATTAAAAAGATCTTTTTAAATTTTGTTTTAAATCTGTTGAGGTTGTTGCCAAAAAATAATTTATTTTAGATTGGGATTTTGGGTAAGGGGAATTGTGAATGAGAGTGGGATTTGACTGTATGTACCATTTAATCATCAATTATTGTAATTTTTTCATCTATAAATTTTTAACGGAAGACGCACACATTAACATCTATTGGTGTACACGATAAATTCTTTCTTAGAAAAAATAACCGCTCGGTTGAAATTCGAACCGACAGACTCGGCGCCTGTGAGCAGACACTTTACCTACAATGCCACCATTCTTTAAGGATTCTAGAATGTTTGAAGGAAATTTTCTCAATTTGGTGAATACATTTACGAAATATTCCGGTAAGGAACGGCTACGAAAATATACTTCCGATATGATAAAGTAAGAAATTGTGGAAAATTCTTAAATGCAAAGGCAAAGAGAAATTACGGGAAATTGTAGAACTCTCGAAGAACATTTCATAAAACTAAGAAAAATCGCAGGAAAATGCTAAAATTTTAAAAATAAGTTTTTAAAATGTTTCTTAAGCAAATAGAAATTAAAAAGATTGTTATAAATATGTAAAATGCGGACAAAATCGAAGTTGTTATAAGGAATGGTCTATTTGTTCAACAGACACAAAATCGAAAAACTAAAATAAATTAACTATAGTCTCTTCGTGGGATCTTTCGTCTTACGTCACAAACTATCGCTTCAAAAAACGACGAAAGTTTTCCAGAGCGTTCTTTTTCTAACACATTTGGTTTACTTTATCAGACTGAATGTTTTTGTGTCGTTTCTCGAAGCGATATTTTGTGACGTAGGACGGAAGATCCAACGAACAGACTATAGAGTGGTGACCGTCGGCCTAAAAATACGAAACCTTGTAAGAACTGCAAAAAAATAGCTTATTTGTCACATCACACCGATAGTTTTTACGGATAGATATGGCGACATAAATTCTTGCCAAATACTTATGCTTGTAAGACTTACTATTATAAAATTTATCTTCTAAACAAAATTGCAAAATTAACAACTACAAGAAACTAGTATAATAGTAGTTGATATAGAAAATGAAAACGAATTTTCTCATTAAAATATTCCATTTGGATTATTTATTTAAAATTCGTATTTTAAAATCAAAACTATGGGATCCAAAACAAGTGAAAATATTAATAATGACAACTTAAAGAAAATGTAAGAATAAAAACGCCCCTAGGTTTCTCAACCCGTCATTTATAATAATAACAATAATAATTTATTTCCAACAATACATATAATATCCTAGATTACAATATAAATGCCATGTGTACAGTTTATAAAGTTAACGATTACGCATATACAAATGTATAAGTAGTATATAAAAAAATAGTATATAAAAAGAGATAAAATAATTAAAACGTACTAATAATTCTTCCGAAACAAAGTAAACTAACACGTTTTCTTTCTATCGCCGAAATACATCAAATATATCAACAGAATTCTGTATATTATGATAGGTCTAATCTACTCAAGACTAGTGATTTGTATAGAATAATTAATGTAGCTACGTTTTTAAATTCCCTGGCAGATCTAATTATAAATCCTAGCACATTTGAACAATCCTTTACGATCTTATCAACATGATATTTGAATGATAATTTATGATCAAATACAGTGCCTATATCTTTTATTTTTTCTGTTCTCTCAATCGATTGGCCACTTATATTGTAGTTGTATGTAATACAATCTGGTTTGTTTGTAAATGAAATTACAGAATTTTTTTTTATATTCAGATTGTTGTAAAATTTCACAATCACTGACAGACCTGATGTACTTAAAAAGTTTTAGATCACCCGCATACATTAAAAAATCACAGTTAAAGACGTTATTCATGAACAACAAAAACAACAGCAGGCCTAGATTTGACCCTTGGGGTACACCACTTGTAACTAAGTATTCCTGTTAGACGTGGTTTCCATGTTCCACATACTGAAGCCGTTCCCTCAGATATGAATCAATAACAGCTATAATGTTATCATTAACATCATATGTTTTAAGTTGTTCAATTAGTGTTTTATGCGGCAATCGATCAAATTATTTTGTTAAATCTGTATAGATTACATCGGTTTGAAGACGGTATTCCATGTTGGTTTAAAGGTCTTGTGTAAACCTAATCCGATTTGTGACAGTTGATCTCCTCTTCATAAAGCCAGGTTACCTGATGTTAATTTTAAAGTAATTTTTGTTATAAATGTGGTCTGTAATAATGCTTCCAAATACTTTACTAAATATACAAAGTAATTATATAGGCCTATAATTAAGTATATCCAACTTGTCGCATTTTTTGTGAACCGGTGTTATTTTTGCCCTCTTCCATATTGATGGAAAAATAATACAAGATTAAAAATATGAATTAATAATATAATAGCAGTATCTTTAAGTAGAACCTCCGGAATACCGTCTGCACCCATAATTAGTCTACTTTTGAGGTCTTGTAAAATTTCCCATCTTTGATTGAAATGGCAAGTTGTTGGTTGCATCAGATATACTGGGCTATGAAAATGAGTTATTAAAATAAACTGCAAATTCATCGACAATTTCTTGCTCAGATTTGAATACATTCGTTCCTGATTTTATGACTCCTGGAATTCTACTGTATTCTTCTTGCTATTTACGAAAGATCATAGTTTTTTGGGTTCTTTTCGTAAGTAATTTTCAACCTCATCAATATAACATCTGTACATTGTGTTTATATTTGATTTTAGATTCTAATTTTTGTTTATTTATAGGTGTTTTGTTTTTGAAATAGTGCCTTCTATAGCGTCGTTTTAACAGAATATCATTAATTATCTCATTGCTAAACCACCTTGGATATTTAGTGGAATAATTCAGAGGAACTTTAAGTACATACTTATCACAACTCTGGTATAGGTTTTTATAAAAAATATCAAGGGCTACTTCAACATCTTTATTTTCGTAAAGACCAATTAATCTTCATTATAAATATCTTCATAAAGATTCTTTAAATTTTTAAACACCACAAATACGTGTGAATTAGTAAAAAAGAAAAATAAAATAATTAGGAACTAAAAAGAAAAACAGTGCCTATTGTGACGACTTATAAACAAACAAAGATGGCAACGGAAAGGTCAAACATAAAAAATACAGGGACTGAGGTGAACGATAAAATATAGTAATTAACAGTAAATGTAAATACTTTATGCTTAGGCTGGATTTTTTGCAGTGCAGTATTTAACACAGATGAATTTTGGAATGAATATGTCGTAACACTGGATGTAAAAACAGAAAATAATATAGCACAGATGCACTCAATACTTCACAGAACCCCTGTTCTAAAATTCACAATTAATTAACGAATCACTTAAAACTGTACACACAGTTTTAGAGCGATTTAGATTTTAGAAAATTCCGATATGATAAAGCAACAAATGTTGGAAAACTTTAAAAAAATAGCAAATTCTAGAGATTTAAAAAAGATTTTGTTGGAAAATTTTTAGATATTGGAAAAAAACTATAAATTTATAAAAATAATTTCTGAAAATTGTAGAACCGTAGAAGAAAATGAAATCTTTATATTTGTATAATCTTCTTTTTCTTTATGTGCCTTCATCTATCGAAGGTTGGCGACCATCATTTGATATACTTATCTATTCTGAATGACTTGGTGAAATATTATGTTAATATATAATTAATTCACTTCATTTCGTGTTTCGTTTATTTTGAAGCCGTTGTCGCATATCTCTAGGGTTTTTTCCGAAGATGTGTTCGAAATATAAGTTGAACAATAAGGACGAGAGAACACACAACGTCTATCTGACTCCTTTGAATATTTTTATGTTTTGTCCTGTTTTATCGTCCAGTTTTATCTTTGTTAATAGTATTTAAAAAATATATCCTTTCTTCACCGTTTTTATTTTATAATATATATAAACATTTCGAATACGATGTGTTCATTTTCAATATTTTATCTTTGTTGTTTGTCCCCATATAGGTTTCCGATTATTTGAATATTTTTGCCATTAAGTCCAGAAAGTTCTAGTAGATTTAGTAGCTTATTATGACATTGTAAAATGCCTATAGACATTTTTTCGCTGATTCAAAACAAAACAAAATATATATAACGCCACGATTTGCTTTAGACGTGGTTATGAAATCTAAGAACACATTTTTGTAATGCAAGTCCTAGTCCAAACGTGTTTGATTTCTGAACTAGGGCTTGCATCGCAAAAATGTGTTCTCAGGTGTCATAACCACGTCTAAAGCGAATCTGGGCGTTATATGTATTTAGTTCTAACTTAGTTCTTATTCTAGAATGAATTATTCTCAGGAATAATTTCAGGTTGTAGCTTATTAACCTTGTTAATCTGTATTCGTTGCACTTTTTGGCATCTGCTGTTTAGGAAGTGTTCTAAAAGTAGATTGAGCTAATTCTTCGGAATGTGACCAGTGTCGTTGATGTTATTAAATTTTATTTCGTTGATAGTCTTCAATAATTCAGCTGGGAGTTCATTATATCTAGTCATTTCTCCATCTTTAGTTTGTTCTAAGGCTTTTATTAATTCACTCTTCAGTGGCTCTTCTGCGTCTACTATTGCTTTATTATTTATTTTATGTGTGTTATAAATAAACTTTTGATGTATATTTCTTACGTATTCAATTGAAGTCCTTTCTTCAGAGGAATATAAGCCAAACTTGGCAAGAAAATAGTGGAACAACCTCCACCAAAGAAACCTCATGTGGCGGCAGTATCATCAAGACAACAGTACGCAAGAGTGGAAGATCATATTTTTATGAACTCGAGCCTTTCCATGTGCAATCAATATTTTTATATATGTATTTTGAATTTTATTTTAGTACAATGGATAAATAAATACTATCTATCTATCTATCTATCTGTTTTGTCTAAAATTAGTTTGTGTTGCTATCTAATAATACGCCAAATTGCTTTTTTGTATTGCTTCCTTTCATTTTTTTCTTTCTTGGAACTTCTCATTAATTCATATTACTTTTGCCATTTTGATCTTCTTTTTGAGAACTTTGTCTATTTCTTTGTATCTTATTCTATCACCCTTACTTATTCTTCTTTCATTTATTATTTTCAGAATGTCGTCTGTCATGCAGTCTTTCATTTTCTTCTTTTTGGTATAATCAAACCTACATTTCTTATGGTGCCTCTTATATTGGCCCAGTCTTGTTTAATATTAGTATTGATTTTTGTTGTAGTTAAGTCTTTGTTAATTCTATCTGCAAGTTTGGTTTTCATCTCATGGTTCCTTAGTTTTGTCAGTCTTCGATTATTTACTTTCTTAGCTAGCTCAATTGAGCTAACAGAGGTACATTATCGGAATGTATGTCAGCTACCCAGGAGCTTAACCCATGTTATAGCATATTTCTTCATATTGTTGTCGACCAGGATAGCTACTCCATATTTGTGATCTCGGTCTTCTTCTTCGTTCTTCGTCCCTGGCAATTTTACTTGTCTAATGCCCATCACATCTATGATTGGTCTTTTCATTTCTTTTGTAGCGTTTAATAGTTTCCCTGGTTGATGTCAAGCACTAACGTTCCAGGTAGCTATTTTGATAGAATTATTCCTCTCCAGTTGCATACATTTCGCGCAGAGCTTGGTATCCGCAATTGCGTGACCGGTTGCATATTTCTCCTCCTAAAGCCCGGAAAATTGATGACGTCGTGTGCTAGACGGATCGCATCCTATCTCTAGTTATCTCATTTATAATGATAATAGTTTTGCTTGGAGTATATCTGTAGATCCTTAATGAAGTGGTTCTCCTCAGCCTTCTGCATCTCCATGCCGTTGATCCTTATAAATTAATCTTGTTGTTGCTCTTGACGGCTCACTCATCAAAAGTTGTCCACTTATTCCGGTTGATACTCGATCGACAGAGCCTTGTTAGTTATCCAGCAAGGTGTACCATGTACAGGTGGTATAAGTCATGTGGGTAAACTCACGTTTCATCCCTTATCAGAAAAAAAATTGTTTTTATAGTAATTACTTTAGTACATTGAGGTTAAAAGCTGATTTTAAAACATTAAAATATTATTATAAATCATATTACTTTCCTATTTATGGCATTTTACAATGCATTATTTCTTATCGTTACTAATCTGTAACCAATTTTCTTCTCGGTTTATTTTTCACCCCCCCTAATTTAACATCACGCCGCGTTAGTTTTCTTATTAGCATAAAGTTGATTTACGATTGGTGCAGTTTGTTGGTACGTGGATAAATAATTGAGCGAGTAAATTTGCATAACCTGCACGTATCTATAATTGCTCCGTTTTTGCACGACCTGCTGCATTTTACGCTACCCCCCATACATCACCCCGACCGGCAGATGTTTTACCCTCTCTCGCACAAACAAAAAATTACATAAAATTAGAAACAACAATTATTCTCCAACTTTTTTAAAGTGATATAAATTCCTTTCAATTATGAATATCAAATTTACAACTTACTTATCTGATTGTTAAAAATAATATAAATATATATAAATTCATTGATTTAAATTGAGAAAATAATATATATATATATACGCATTATAATTATATAAAAAAAATATTTCATTTGTGTTATTTAGAGATTAATTAATGATGTGATTCATTTCGTTTGATCTGCTTGAACAGCGTACTAGAACGTGGAAAATAAACGAAAATCGTTATAGTTTGCCGTCGATAAACGTACTCGTTTCATCCTATTTTAATATATACATATATTTTTTGTAAATGCATGTTCGCACGCTGTATGTACATTAGTTTAATTAAAATTTCATAATTGTAATTTCCAATTAATTAAAATTGAAACGTTTTAATCGCGTCCGAACTATGTAACATGTTTTTTTAATCAAGTTCTAATCTAATATTCAGTTATTATTACAGAGAAATTTAATCTATCAGAGACAACGAGTAAATACAATCAAAAAGGTATTATTTAATATTGATCGTTATATACGTTAGTATTTTTTTTTATTTAGTAATATTTTTATACACAAAACTCAATACTTTTAGAACTTTTTTTCAATTCAAACAATCAACCAACTTATTTTATAAACAATCATGGATGAATTAATAATATAAAATATATATAAAAACAATCCTTTCTAACAGGTAATCAATTCCAAATCGTAATTCAGCATTATCAGCGACCATAGCAACCCTTCATCATCACCACCACCATGGCGAGAAGCATATTATTAACAGAAGAAATCGGATATTCGCTCGTAGAATTTTTTCCTCTCTGTTGTTGTGAGAATTTTTATTTTTACATTTTCTGGCTATTTTCATTTTTCCTCGCGTCTCTGCATTAACGAACGACGTAACATTTTAATGGGCCATTACGTAAATACCTTAATTAACTCGTGGAAATGATACGGGACGGCCGTAGTGCCGCCTCGCAGGATTAATCGCATTAGTGGGGGTATCATGTTGCGAATGTGAATAAATAAAAGAGGGAAAATAGGAGCGGCATGAGCGCGCGCGTAGAAGGAGGAGTGGGGAGGGAGGTGGGGGGGGTTGGTTCTATGAAGGAGGAAGAAAGTGCCAAAAGTGGAAATTTAATCGCGAGCGGAGAGCGAATAAAAGCGCAAGGGGACTCCTTTAATTATTCACGCTATAAGGCGATAATGCATATTTGATAAGTCTTGCGAGTGACAGTTTTCCGGCGCTGCCAACCGCCGAATGCGCCCTAATTAGGAATTATGCGTTGTGAAGTTTCCGCTTTCACGGCTTCTTATTAGGACGACGTGAGTTTGCAATTTTTCTTTCTGCTTCACCAGATGCAAAAAGTTTCTTACATATTTCATTTTTTACGCCTACTAACAAATAACCATTACATAAAAAATATATAAGACAAAAAACAGAAAGAAATGCTTATATTTCTTTTAAATATAATTCTAAAGATGTAATAGTAATAATTAGAAGTATGTATGTTCAATTATATAAATATTTGCTATAATTTAAAGACTAAAGACAAAGGATTAATGGCTAGTGACCAAGGACTCAACAAAACACTATAAACTTAAAATTAATAAAATACTAATACGACTAAATAGTAAAGATCAAAGACTTAAGACTAAAAACTAAAGATTAAAGACAAATAACGAAGGATTAAAGACTAACTACTAAGGACTTAAGAGTAAAGACCAAAGGATAAAGGTAAAAAAATTAATGACCAAAGAATAAAGACCAAACACTAAAGATCAACGATTAAAGTCTTAAGACATACGATTAAAGGCTAAAATTGGAGAGTAATAACTAATTACTAAGGATTTAAGAATAAAGAGTAAAGACCAAAGGCTAAACATCAAGGGTCAAAGATCAAAGACCAAAGATCAAAGATCAAAGATTAAAGATTAAAGATCCAAGATCCAAGATCCAAGATCCAAGATCCAAGATCCAAGATCCAAGATCCAAGATCCAAGATCCAAGATCCAAGATCCAAGATTCAAGATACAAGATACAAGATACAAGAAACAATATACAAGATACAAGATACAAGATACAAGATACAAGATACAAGATACAAGATACAAGATACAAGATACAAGATACAAGATACAAGATACAAGATACAAGATACAAGATACAAGATACAAGATACAAGATACAAGATACAAGATACAAGATACAAGATACAAGATACAAGATACAAGATACAAGATACAAGATACAAGATACAAGATACAAGATACAAGATACAAGATACAAGATACAAGATACAAGATACAAGATACAAGATACAAGATACAAGATACAAGATACAAGATACAAGATACAAGATACAAGATACAAGATACAAGATACAAGATACAAGATACAAGATACAAGATACATGATACAAGATACAAGAATCAAGATACAAGATCAGATATCAAAGATAATTGATTAAAGATCAGAGATCAAAGATCAAAGATTAACAATCAAGGATCAAAGATCAACGATCAAAGATCAAATACTTAAGACTCAAGACTAAAGGCTTAATATTAAAGACTAATGACCAAATATTAAAGACTAATTACTAAGGATTTAAGAGTAAAAAGTAAAGACCAATTATTAAATACCAAATAATAATGATTGAAGACTAAAGACCAAATATTAAAAACAATAATCAATAGCCGAAAACTAAGGACTAAAAACTAATGAATTAAGTGTAAAGATAAAAGACTAACGACTAAATAATAAATACTAAAGACTAAAAACAAAAATCTAGAGGCTAAATATTAATGATTAAGAACTTAAATGTAAATATGATACCTAAAGACTAAGGATCAAAGACTAGAGGCGAAGAAGACTACAGACAGAATAATAAAAGCTAAAAACACTAACCTCTAAAAATTAAAGATTAAAAATAAAACAGTCAATTTTGTTAGAAATTTACAATTTACAAGTGTAAATTTTATTTTTTGCAGTCCGTTTTCACGCGTCGATATTTTGTTTTTACATTGTTTTTACATTGTTTTACAATTATTTCTGTATATAATCGCAGACCAATTTTACGTGAAATAATTTTATTAAATGCTTTCAATTCTCTGTTTTTGGTAACCCACCCTCCAATCATTAAACATAAGCGAGGGTTTTAATTAAAAGTTGTAAATCATAAATAAACATAACATTATTGCAAATTTTAACAGATTTATTCAAACAATTTTTTCAAATAATTTTTGATGAGGTTTTACTGATTAGATGGTGGGGTAGAGGACACCCACCCACCCTACAAATACATATAAACTAAAATTCTTTATCGTCTTGCAGTTTCCAATAAAATTAATGACAAAACTTTTTGAATAAAAAAAATAAAGAGGTAAACTTTTTGAGTGAGTAAATTAGTAAAAAATCATCAACGATTAGTAATTAAAGTTATCATGTATATGTAGGGTGGGTGGGTGGCCTCTATCCCACTTTCAAATCAGTAAAACATAAGCGAGGGTTTTAATTAAAAGTTGTAATATATAAATAAATACATAATAATTGCAATTTTTAGAGATATATGATTTTTTACTGATTGGATCCAACACTTCAGGCATACGACTAAAAGCTAAAGATTAAAGACTAATGACCAAACATTAAAGATTAATTACTAAGGATTTAAGAAAAAAGATCAAGGTTCAAGATGAACGAATAAAGATCAAAGAATAAAGACTACAACTGCAACATCAAAAATCAAATATCAAAGATCCAAGACCCAAGATCCAAGATGCAAAATCCATGATCCAAGATTTAAGATCCAAGATCAAAGATCATAGATCAAAAACTTAAAGCTAAATATTAAAGACCGTTGACCATAGATTAAAGAATAATAGCTAAGGACTTAAGAGTGAGAAGTAAACACTAAAGGCTAAAGTTCAAACAATCAAGACCAAACATTAAATTACCAAAAAAATGAAAATTAAAGACTAAAGAGCAAACAATAAAAACAAAAACCAATAGCCGAATAGTAAGGACTAAAGACTTAAAGAATTAAGAGAAAAGACCAAAGACTAACCACCAAATTATCAATACCAGAGACTAAAAACAAACAACTAAACACTAAAGATTAATGACCAAACAAAGACTATTTACTAAGGATTTAAGAATAAAGAGTAAAGACCAAAGGCCAAAGACGAAAAAATAAAGATCAAAGAATAAAGACTAAAACTAAAGATCAAAGATCAAAGAATAAAGACTAGAACTTAAGAACAAAGATTGAAGATCAAAGATCAAAGATCCAAGATCCAAAATCAAAAAATTTAAGCTAAATATTAAAGACTATTGACCATCGATTAAAGAATAATTACTAAGGACAAAGGATAATTACTAAAGTAAAAAGTACACACTAAAGGCTAACGTTTAAACAATAAAGACCAGACATTAAATAACCAAAAAATGAAGATTAAAGACTAAAGATCAAACAATAAAAACAAACACCAATAGCCGAAAACTAAGGACTAAAGATTTATGCATTAAGACTAAAGACCAAAGAATAACCATCAAATTATCAATACCAGAGACTAAAAGCAAACAACTAAACGCTAAAGATTAATGACCAAACATTAAAGACTATTTACTAAGGATTTAAGAATAAAGAGTAAAGACCAAAGGCCAAAAGACGAAAAAATAAAGATCAAAGAATAAATGCTAAAACTAAAGATCAAAGATCAAAGAATAAAGACTCGAACTAAAGAGCAAAGATTAAAGATCAAAGATGAAAGATCAAAGATTAAAGATCAAAGACTTATAACTCAAGACTAAATGATAAAGAAATATTAAAGATTAATGACCAAAGATTAAAGACGATTTAATAAGGACTTAAGAGTAAAGACTAAAGGCTAAAGTTCAAACAATAAAAACCAAAAAATTGTGACTAAAACATTAGGCTAATGACTTAAGAGTAAAAAGAAACGACCAATGATTAAATACCAAATAATAAAAATTAAAGACTAAAGACGAAACATTAAAAATCTAAACCAATAGCCGAAAAGTAAAGACTAAAGACTAATGATTTAAGATTAAAGACCAAAGACTAAAAACAAAAAACTAAAGGGTAAAGATTAATGACCAATGACTAAGAACTTAAATGTAAAAATTAAGACAAATGAATAAAAACTAAATAGTACTATTAATAGTAATTTATTTGCCTAACAGAAACCAAATACAGGACAAAAAATATAAATGTAAAAACATTCATGAGAAACATAAATTTTAAAATCTTTTAAATACAGTAAATAAATCAATAATTATAAAATATATAAGTCCTTTACGTTGTAGAAAATTCACTAATAAATAGAAAAAACACGAAAATATTTTCGTGTTTTTTCTATTTATTAAATCAATAATTATTAAGATTAACATAAAATACAAAATTTAATTAAATGCAAAACTAAAAATGTCAGAAGTTGTAAAATTATGGATGAATTGTTTGCTTTCTTTATATTTACTAAACAAATCACAATTCGAATTTATTATTTTTTAACATATACTGTATAGGAGCATTGTGCATTATAGTTGAGTGATGATTTGTGATCAAAGACTAGAGGCGACAGACTAAAGACTAAATAGTAAAAGCTAAAAAACTAACCTATAAAAATTAAAGACTAAAAATAAAACAGTCAATTTTATTAATAATTTACAATTCCCAAAATGGCATTTTAATTTTTTTGCAATCCATTTCCAAGCGTCGATATTTTGTTTGTAACTACAATTTTTCAATTGTTTCACTACTTTTTCTGTAAATAATCGCAGACTAATTTTAAGTGAAATAATATTATTAGAAGTTTCCAATTCTCAAAATGCAATTTTCATTTTCATAAATCTATTTTCACACACAACGATTTAATTGCAGTATTTCAATTATTTTAGATCTGCTATTTTTATAAATAAACCCAAGACTTAAAACTAATTTCATGTGAAATAATATTTTAGGAAATTTGCAATTATTATTTTCGTTAGTTAATTTTCAAGCTAGAGTATTCCAATTGTTTTTACTACATGTATATCTGATATTACTATACATAATATTTTTATCATGTCAAATATTTTTTTTTTTTAGAAATTTTCAATTTCCAAAATGCAATTTTTATTTTCGTCAAGTCTCAAGCAAATCCATTGTATTTGTAGGTGCTGAATTTCAATTGTTTGACTCTATTTTATAATTAATATTGTGATTTTGGGACTATGTTCACTTCAAATGATTTTTTTTAGAAATTTCTATTTTCTTCAATCAATATTAAAGCGCCGCCATTTTGTTTTTAGCTACAGTATGTTAATTGTTTTTACTATACATAATCCGTAAATTTAGAAACTAATTTCACCTTAAAAATTTATTTTGGAAATGTTTATTTTCTTCAAACTTCAATCAATTTCAAAGCGCCGCCATTTTGTTTACAAATGCAGTATGTCAATTAATTTTACTACATGTTCAAGATCTGTTATCTCTATACATAATCTATAAATTTTGAAATTAATTTAACCTTAAATATGTTTTTTTAAATGGTTATTTTCTTCAATTTTCAATCAATTTCAAAGCGCCGCCATTTTGTTTATAACTGCAGTATCTCAATTGTTTTTATTACATGTTCAAGGTCTGTTATCTCTGCACATAATCCGTAAATTATACTTAAAGTCCATTTTTAATATAGGGCATTATTTGATTTAGATTAACTTTTTCTAATTTTTATTTTAAAATGCGAATGAAAGAACACAAATCTGAGTTACTGAGGTGCTTGTGTTAAAACTAATTTCACCCCAAATATTTTTTAAAAAAATTTTCTTTTCTTCAATCTTCAAACAATTTTAAAGCACCTTCATTTTGTCTGTAGCTGCAGTATGTCAATTATTTTTCTTACATGTTCAAGATCTGTTATCTCTATACACAATCCTAGACTTAAAGTCTTATTTGATTTAGATTCACGTTTTCTAAGTTTTTTTTTTAATACGAATAAAAGAATACAAATCTGAATTACTAAGGGAGTTGTGTTTGCAGAGAGAAAGTAAATATAATCCACTAGTTTGGTGCAAAAATATTTTGTGTAACTACAAATAAATATAAAGTACTCGGAGTGATTATAGATTTGAAAGGTTCTTTCACTTAAAAAGAGTCATAGCTAAGATTGTAGACGCAGGAATGGGTTATGTCGAACGTGTAAAGAGAATTCACTGATCAACAGTACAGTTGATCATCTTAGGTAAGATTAAGAGCTCTGATTACTGATAAATAAAATAAACATGTACTTTTGGTACATCAGTTAACTTCCCTATGAACTGCGAGACCTTATATCTAACCTGTGATTATTAGGACTTACACAGAAGTAGCAAAGGCAGCGAACGTGAAACGGCCAAGGCAGTACGAGAGTAGATGGTTGTTGACTATACAGTCAATAATACTATAGAGTGCTGAGGTGGGATCAGGTGCTATAAGTAATGACAGACAAAGGAAACCTGTACTGTCGATATAGTGGTTATCATCTTTGAGAATAGCAAGACTCTAGAGAATAGCTTTTAGAGATACTAACCTGGTACATCCAGGACGTATACAGAACATTTATTGGCAAGGTAAGAAAATGAAAGGAGGCACAGGTTTATAAAAACAGGTCAAAGGTCACAATTAGGAAGTGATTAACAAATATATAAAAGAATAATGGCAAAGGAGGTGAATCATCGTTGAGACAAGAAGTTGGATGCAGGTTGGATAGAGGTGAGGTATTGCTATCATTGCATCCCATCATTGACGCAGGGTTCATGCATTTAAATTCCACTGTATACCGGATTTCTTGATTTTGTTTTCAGAATTAACCTGAGTCAAAATTAGATAAGACTTGTCTTCTAAATGTAGTGTATGTAGTGTATGTAAAAAATGTATATGTAGGGTGGGTGGCTACTATCCCACCCTCCAAATAAATAAAAATTAGATCATCTAACAAATACTGCTTGCGCAGTGGTTCTTGTATGCGGATATTCCTCACTGCGCAAGCAGTATTTGTTAGATGATTTATATCAATATGGTATTTGTGGATTAGACATTAAACACTGCGCAAGCAGTATTTTGCAGAAGGTTTATAAAAAATATATTTATAAACTTATTCAGTTAGGAGGACTGTGTAGATTGTATGGTATTATGTGGTTGTCCAATTTGAAAAAAAAATACATGAATGTTTGATGTAAGGATGTGTTAAACTAAGAAAGAGCAGCTTTTAAAGATACATATAACGATTATCAACATCTGTAGAAGAAACTGTAGTTTCTATAATAGAGGGTTGTTAAAACTTAGATTACCTAGGTACTTGCTGATTTGAAAACTGGAGGTTAAACTTAATTTTTAAATTCTTGAGGAGATAGAACTAAAAACAATTATTTATATCATGTAAATTAACAAAATACTGCTTGCACATCCGTGGATGTTTGTGGATAAGAATATATATTGACTTAAATTATCTACAAAATACTGCTTGCGCAGTGAGGAATATTCGTATATAGGAAGTACTGCGCGAGCAGTATTTTCTAGAAGATTTACATCAATAAGATACTTGTGAATCAGATATTAGTCACTGCGCAAGCAGTATTTTGTAGATAATTTAAGTCAATATATATTCTTATTCAAATTGGGATATATTTTGCTTTCTTATTTAATTAAATGATTTTTAGCTCACTGACGCACTTTGAATTCAAATTTTGCGAATCGTTGAAGTTTCTAGGAAAACAATCCATTAAATGTAGTGTATGTAGAAAACATATATGTAGGGTGAGCGGGTAGCCACTAACCCACCCTTCCATCAGTAAAACACACGCCTGTGATTTACTGAATAAATTCTTCATAACGAGAAATATTTCAGTTTGTTACATTATCTAAATTCGACGTTTTTTTTTATTGTATTTATTCTTCAGAAATCGCCGTTAATGGCGTAGTAAGTGTAGGGTGGGATGTTAGCCAACCGCCCACCCTACATATACGTTTAAATTTAAAGCACAACCCTTGGTTTTTGTTATGTAATTACATCGATAAAAATTTTGTTGGAGTTTTTAGAGAAACAATCCAGTAAATGTAGTGTATGCAAAATATTAATATGTAGGGTGGGTGGGTGGCCACTATCCCACCCTCCAATCAGTAAAACACACGCCAGTGATTTACTGAATACATATTTCATAACGAGAAATATTTCAATTTGCTACATTATCTAAATACGACGATCTTTTATTGAATTTATTCTACAGAAATCGCCGTTAATGACGTAGTAATTGGAAGGTGGGATAGTGGCCACCCGCCCACCCTACATATACGTTCAAAATTAAACCACAGCCCTTGGTTTTTGTTATGTAATTACAATAACAAAAATTGTGTTGAAGTTTTTAGGGAAACAATTCAGCAAATTTAGTGTTGTAACTAACCTACCCTCCAATCAGTAAAACACACGCCTGTGATTTACTGAATGAATACTTCATAACGAGAAATATTTCTGTTTGTTACATTACATAAATACGATGATATTTTATTGAAATTATTATTCAGAAATCGCCGTTAATGGCGTAGTAATTGGAGGGGTCGGATAGTGGCCACTTGCCCACCCTACATATACGTTTAAATTCAAACCGCAACCCTTGGTTTTTGTTATGTAATTACATCGACAAAAATTTCCAAATACTTGCGCAGTGAGGAATATCCGTACATAAGAAGTACTGCGCAAGCAGTATTTGTTAGATGATTTATGTCAATAAGGTATTTGTGCATTAGACATTAATCACTGCGCAAGCAGTATTTTGTAGAAGGTTTATAAAAATTATATATATAAACTTATTCAGTTAGGAGGACTGTGTAGATGTGGTTGTTCAATTTGAAAAAAAAATGCAGGAATGTTTGATGTAAGGAGGTGTTAAACTAAGAAAGATAATCTTTTAAAGATACATATAACGATTATCAACATCTGTAGAAGAAATTGTAGACATTGTTACTTAAATAACAATTTTTGTCATTAAAAAAAATAACTGTTACAAGGTTCAAGGTTTTGTATCAATTACTGTATGTACTGCGATTGATTGAAAACATCAGACTTGACGTGCGTGACGCGGATAGCTACCTAAGAATGTTGAGGCCCTATAGAATAGCCTTTATAGATGATGAGCTGTTAATTGCTGGATAGTAGTCCTATTGGAGAGAGAGAGAGGGAATCCAAATAAGCAAGAAAACTCGAGAGAACTTAAGAAAGCGTTCAGGAAGTATTCGAATGAGAAATAATAAAGGTGAACCATTTTATATATATATAGAAAGTGTCATCACACAACGTTTAATAACTAGGGCAGTGCGATTATGATGCCGGTGGACAACATCCTTCAGAGATATTTATTCACTATAAAGCTTCAAATAGACCTGAGATACGAAAACTAAGAAATAGAAAGCACACACAAAGACAATCTTACATACAAAAGATTTTTACAATTACAAAAACCTGACCCAGGTAAGACAATGAGCACACCAAGCAAATGTAATTTCTGACAAGGAGATCAAGGGAAAAACATGCACATCATAACGGACAGAAGAGCAGCAATGTTGTCCATTGCTAGCTGTAAAATTACCTCAGCATTAACGAATTGGTTCATGATAATAAGGTGACCCTATGCTGGCTGAAAGGACACAACAACAGCAAAGGTAATAAAATTGCAGATGGTTTGGCGAGGAAGACATCCAAACGAACGAAATGACCTTTCCCTGTCGCCCTACCTGCAAAACTTGATTAGTCTACTGAAAAATGGATCAATCAGATGCCACAAGGAGCGATGGGATGACATACGCTGTAGGGTCTCAAAAAACAAATCAACACTAAATCGGCCAGATGCTATATGCAACTACGGAAGGAGACTTCACCAAATTTACCTACGGAATGTTTAAGATCGCACCTGAACAGGCTATGACTACCTGCAGAGTGTGCGAAGAGGAAGAGGAAACTACCGAGCAAGTACTTCTGGACTGTCCTGTTTTATCGAACTTACGTGAATTCACAATGTAAGAAGGTTGACTACAATCATCAGGCATCCTAAGAGTACCTTTTGCTGCGATCCTGGTGTTTACTAATGTCTTGGGTTGGCTCAACCGTAGCAAGGAATAAGGACACAGATGGAGGGGCGCACAAAGGGTCTACTGGGGTTTACATGCAGCGAACCTCTCTGCCCTCCTATCGGACACATCTAAATCCAAATCCAACTAGGGCAGTCCTCTGAATAGGCACATTGATCTTCTTATAGAGTGCTGAGGAGTGGTCAGGTCCATCAGTACTGGCAAACACAGAAACCTGTACTATCGGTAGAGCAAACATTTCAAGAATGTTAGATTCTGATCTGACAATCGCCGAATCTACTGTATGATGTAAATAAGAGTATCTTAATAAGTTACAATTAAGAAAGCGAACTACCACAGAGACAGAAAGGTTGGAAGACCATGTAGTATAGGTAATATTGAGACCTGGCTGCTTTTAATCCTAATTTTACAAGATTCAGTAGCAATTGCAAATGTTTAGCAATTAAACATACTATTAAACCATGCTATTTTCAAATAATTGATTGATGAGGCTGATAGATGTTGAACGTTCATCATAACTTTATATGGATAAAACTATATAAGTACTTTCAAAAATATATTGTAAGACGCTACAATTGTTTTTACACACTGTGGCTTCTTCAGGCGAAGACGTGGTGTAAAATCTTTACAGGAGAGTGGCGGAGATCAAAGTGGGTGAGATATTGAGCTCTTGCAATTTCGAGAATTTATGATGGAGAATATCTGCATGGTAGTTTACAAAAAGAGGAGAGAATAGAGTCAGACTTGGTATCAGAGGGGCGTAGAGAGAGAGGGAGAGCGTATATGAGATAAAAGAGCTTATCCCAGGTTGGTGTGCCCTCAACAAATAAAGACCTATGAGATAATAATTTGACGAATAATGCACTAATAACCTTTCTTCACCTGGCAAATCGAATAAAATAGTGAAGAAAGGTTATTAGTGCTTTATTCGTCAAATTAATTTGATCTCCACGTAACTCAATCAACCAATTTAAGACTCAGTAGACTCAGAAGGGGTGAATTGATTAAAGCCCTTGAACAGACCAAAGATGTAAAAGCGACTGGAGATGATGAACTTCCAGCTGAATTTCTGAAGAGAACAAAGAAAATCTCAAATCTTTTAAATAACATCTATGACACGAAAATCAGAAAAACCAGTTTTATTGGTTACGAAAAGGCGTTTCATAATATCAAACATAAAAAACTTATAAATCTACTACAACTTTCTAGACTTGATGAAAAAGATTTTTAAATAATGGAAAACCTATACGGGGAAGATAAAACTTGACGATGAAAGAGAATAAAGCATCAAAATATTCAAAAGAGTAAGACTGGGCTGTTATTTCGCCCTTATTCTTCAACTTATAATCCGAACACATCTTCAAAGAAGCCTTAGAGATGTGCAACAAAAATATCAGTAATCTTCGATATGGTGATGCGCGCAGATAACATAGAAGACCTACAATTAATGTTGAACAAGGTAAGTATGGTGAGTTAAGAATTTGGACTGAGAAAGACAGAAAGTAAACAAAATTAATGATAGTGAGCAAGAGAGACATGAAAAACGAGAACCTAACTATAGAACCGGAACGAGTGGAACGAGTTTAGCGCTTTAAATTTTTAGGATATATATTGAACGGTAAACAAGATCCGAATGTGGAGATTAAGACTCAAATCGAGATGGAAAGGTCACAATTTATTAAAATGTAAAGTATGCTGTTACTGCAATCTAAGTACCTGATGATGAGTAACAAAATATGCTAGCTACATTGCAGTTTGCAATAGAGGGGTGGATTCTAAAATTGTCTACAGTGAGATTCTTAGAAGCTTTAGAAATGTGGATTTACTTACGCATTATAAGAACATCATGGGTAGACAAAGTAACAAACCTTGAAATACTAAAAAGGATGAACAACGAACTGGAATTACTAACAACAATAAAGAAGAGAAAAGCAGCCTATTTAGGACATTTGGGGTATAAGCTAACATTGGTGCAGCTACTAGTTGAAGGCGAAATTGAAGGTAGAAGGAACATAGGTCGAAAAACAATCTTGACTTAAAAATCTCCGAAAATGGTTTACAATACCAAAAGCCGCATCATTAGTTTAGTTTAGTTTATTAACTTTACAAGTCCTACAAAGTCCTACAAAGAAAATATACAAAAAAATATACAAAAAAATATACATTTACAATAACTTGAGATTTAGATCGCAAGACTTAAAAGGCGGAGTTCACATGGCAGTGTTCTTCCACTCAAACCATAATTTCCTTTGGCCGATGATGATCAAGAGATGATTTTACCATTGAGGTAATATTTTTGCCATTACTAGTGGCAATTTTTGTCCAATTTACTTGGAGTTATTTTATGTCATATTACTTCATACAGCGCAAAATAGAGAAGTATATCAAATAAAGGTCACCAATCTTTTATAGAAGATGGAACAGAAAGAAGAAGTAAAGGTAAGCCACCGCTGAGACACGACAGTGTAAACTTCTTTTATCCAAAGAGAATTCCGACAAAAGTAGAGATGGATTATGTTTATTGTGAAAAGGCTATGATTAGAAAATCTTATAAAGGTCTGATTTGTGATCAAGTACTAACAAATAAAGAAAACCTGTACTATCGATAGAGTGACAAAAGAAAACTTTCCTGAAAATAGTTGAGCTTTATAGAATTTCAGAACTTATAAAGTTTAAGGAAAGGGCCTAAATATGCAAGATCTGGGAATGTCTAAATTAGTTCTAGGTCACAATTAATCAACGAAGAATAGTAAAAAAATAGGTCAGTAAGGTGGATTACTACCTACAGATGCAATCGTTCACGACTAGAATTCGATTTCTCTCTTTACATTTTATGAATTTAAACGACGGGTTATTAACCAACATAAACTATTTTCGAACACTAAAAATAAACGAATCGTTACGCAGATAAACGTTTGTTACGCCGAACGGATTAAACAATTTCCGGAAAATAACAAATCCCCGAATTGGGTCAGTAGGTAAAAATAAAATGTCGATAATAAAATTTCAATTTAAAAATTTCATTCGGCCGCTTAAAGAGGGTGATTATCGATAACGTCGGTGTTTACACCGGCACTTGAGCGTGACGAGCGCTCCCCCCCCCTTCCAACCCGCGGAACTGGCTCCGGGCCGCATCCGGTCTAATCCGTTTTTATCGCCCGGAATCGTCGGGGCGGTAATAACAACAATGAAAACTGGGGATGCACCGTGTGCACCATAAACGTCCGTCTGGGGCGTGATACCAGAGGATATTGGTTCGATGTTAGGCAGCTCACGTCCTCGCTCAGACATTATATTCGGATCGTGATGCACTAGATACGCGAAGAATCCATACCCGTACTGCATCCCTACGGCTAGGAAAAAAATCAAAATTCATACCCTTTCCGATATGATCAATACGGACAAATTAAAGATTATGCACGTATATTTTTTTATGTAGGTGCTATAAAAATCGCGCAATAAATCGCGTCGCCGATATAAAATCTCGGTGGAAAAACTTGCAAGGAGGGCGAAGAGGAAGAGGAAGAAGTTCCTCTCTCCCCCTGTTGCATAATTTATGGCGCCGTTTTTCATCCCATCCCGTGAAATGAAAGTTTTTTTTGAGGGATCGCGTTCAGCTCGTTTGCATTTTTTTTATTTCACAGCGCTGCCCGCTTTTAATTCCGCTATAGATTAATTAACCCACGGCCAGGGCGTGTATATTGTTTCCTCCGTTTTGTGCCCAGGAGGGAATCGACCCGTGAATAATTCAGCATTCACGATGCTCCCGGACGTGTGTTCACTTTAATCCGGTCGCGTGCCCGAAAACCTCCAGGTCCAAGAGTTGAGCGAGTTGAGTGATAAAAGTGGAATAGTGGGTTCGAGAGAGAGAGGCAGGGTGGGTAAATGGGGGGTGGGTTTTATCCTTTAGAGACGTCGGCTCATTTACATCTCCCGCGTCCGTCCGTCCGTCTTTATGCGACCCCGCTGCCTTAATTACGGGCCGCCCCTAACACGACCACTCAATTATCGTGCGCGAAAAAGTTTTATTACCTGAAAAAAGTTCGACTAATTTCAGTCGTTTCCTCTCCACCCCCCGCCGCCTCCTCCCTCGCGACGACCTAATTAACCCGGTAACGCTGAAAAATTGCCCTTTAAAAAATATTTCCATTAAATTCCGAAAGTAATTTTCATTTATGTTCAGCAGCGACAAACAAAAAAGTCTTTAATCTCATCAACATGCCAATTAACTTTTTCGTATTAATAATTAAAAATTATACTAAGCGCGATCCTTGAGGGAAAGTTGAAAGCTGCGAAACGGTAAACATGTTTTTTTTTTGGATACTTTTACGAAATGAAAAAAATTATCGCGTTTGTTTTAAATATCACGAAACCATTGTGTTCCTGTAATTAATTAACGTAACTTTATTTTCCAACTCGCCTTATTAAAATCTTTTTTGTAAACTGACTATTATTTTATTTCAATTAGAGTACAGTTAAAAGAAAAATTATGACGATAGAAAAAAGTGAAACAAATTAGTTTTAAAAATAGTGAAAATAAAGATTAAAATTATTATTTAAAACCAGAAATATTAAAAAAATTGATGAATCAAGAATATTTTTAAACCTTTGAGGATTTCCGAGAATTTAATTTTAAAGAAAATTGCAATAAAATAATGTTAAAATTGGTACAACTTTAAAGATAAATTACTAAAATGTTTAGATATTTAGAAGAAATATTATTCGAAAATTGTGGACCCTCAAGGAAAATTTTACAATTTGTTGGAGAATTCTTGAACTCTATTAAAATTGTAGAAATCTGGAAGAAAAATTCCTGAAAAATTCACAAAAATTGGGTTAGAAAATTATAAACTAAAATAAATAAAAATATTTTATGTTGAAGCAAATTAACTAATAATTAGAAAATACACGAAAATATTTCTTGATTACAAATTATTCCTCAGGGGTTAAGTCAGCAATTAATTAAATTTATACAAAAATATTTTGAAACTTTTAACGGTGGAGGCTTCTACTTCGTTATACATTATTCTTCACAAATAAAAAACTTTTTAACTTGGTTTGTATAACACTGACTTTATTTAGTGACTATAGTTTCGACAATTTCAACTTGTCATTATCAAACTAGAAGTTTTTTATTTTTTTTATTTGTGAAAAATATTTTGTCTTACTAAGACTGTTGTAGTCTTAATAATACTCGTTATTGTAGATTTACGAAATGTTTTCGCGTTTTTTCTAATTATTATAAAAATAAATCCTGAAAATTTTATAACACTAGTCGAGACAAATCTCAAAATATTGAAAAAATTCATTTTAAAATTATTAATTCGAAAAAGTAAGAACTTCTTGATAAATTGAAAACAAAGTACTTAAAACTTCTAAAAATTTTAAGAAAAAATCGCTACACAATCCTAAAACTTTTGAAGAAAATTATACTATTTTGTAAGAAAATTTACTGATAAATTCTAGAATTTTCGAATAAAATGAGAAATTGTGGAAAATTTTATAAAATTGTAGAGATAGTAATGAAATATTGTAGATTCTCACAAGAAAAATTACAAGAAACACAGTTTTATAAATCACTAGAAAAAAATTGAAAATTCTAAAACTTTTAAATAAAATTCTGGAATGTAAATGAATTTTTTTCAAGTATATTGAATTGTATTAAACGATTATAAAATGAAATAAGAATGCTTAAAAATTATATCAATGATGAAAAATACTGGAATGTTGTAAAAACATTGACGATCCACAAAAATTAAATTTAGAAAAAATGTGTGAAACATTTTAATAAAATAAAGCATGAAATGGTGAAACTTTGAAACTAAGACTAGAAAAGTTTAGAATTCTGGTAGAAAATTTTGTGTAACCTTCAAAGAAAATTGTCCTGTAGGAAAACTGCAGGAGACTTGTAGAAATTTGAAAGAGAAATTATTTCTGTTTTTTTGATAAAGAAAATTTTTAAGAAAATTATTAAAAAATGCTGCGAAATTATTTTAAAATAAAACAAGAAATAGTAAAAAAATTAATAAACTAAACAAAATGAATAGTAAATTCCAAGAAAAATTTTAAGATAAAAAAAAGGAAAATTAATGAAAATTTGAATTTATTTTTTTATATATTTTTGGATAATTAATAATTAATTAAGGTAGGAACAAGTAGGAATTTTTTTTAAATATACAAAAATAAAAATGAAGTAATACTTGTAAGAGAAAGACCTAAAAAAATATTTAAAAAAATTGCTGAAATATTTCATAAAATACTAAAGAAACTTTACTAGAAAATTCTAAAACTTTGAATGAAAATTATCGCATTTGACAAGAAAATTTCTTTATCTTTAGAAAAATTAGTGAATAATTCTACTCTCTAAAAAATTTAGAAATATATAACAGAAATTTCTGAAAAGTTTATAAAAATATTCAAGAAATATTGATTAAAATTACACAAATTTAGAAGAAAAAATTCTTGAAAATTATCAGAAATTAAAAGATATAATGTAAACAATATAAAACCAGCAATGGTGAAAATTGTATGAATTATCGCAACTGGTAATAAACCTTTGAAGATATTTATCTCATTTTGTAAGTAATAATAATACACATTTTTATTGACAAACTATACATATTTACATTTAAATAATGAATAATAGATGATGTGTTAGTGAGTTAGTTCGTCAAAAGGCTATCGACCAGAGGTCTTTCTGCCTTTTGTAAGTAAATTTACTGGAAAATTCTATAATTTTCGTATAAAATTGGATATAAATTTAGGAAAAGTGGTGGAAAATCTCAAAAAAATGTAGAGGTATTAATAGAATATTGTAGATTCTCATGAGAAAAAAATTACAAGAAACACATAAAAAGTATTGCAGTTTTATAAATCTATAGAAAATACAAAGGAAATTCTAAAACTTTAAAATTTTTTTTATGAAAGGTAAATATTTAGAAAATTCAGAAAACATTTGTGAAAAGTTTATTGAAATGTATAAACAATAAATGCTAATAAAATTATATTAAATTGAATTAATAAAACATACTGGAATGTTCTAAAAGCATTCACGATCCACGAGAATTCAATTATTAATTAAAATGCATGAAATATTTTAATAGAATAAAGCATAAAATAATAAAATGTATTAAAGTCCTTTTTGTCGTTGTAGAACATGAAATTAAAATTATTAAAGCATGAAATGGCAAAACTTTGATAATAAGACTAGAAAAGTTTAGAATTCTAGAAGAAAATTTATTAGAATATTGTAGAACCTTCGAAGAAAATTGTCTTGTAGAAAAACTACAGGAGACTTCTAGAAATTATGGAAATTTGAAAATGAAATTTCTGAAATTTTTTTAATGATTTTTTGAACAAAAATAATTGTAAATTGTAATCTAGACAGAAATGAATAGTAAATTCCAAAAACCTAGAAAAATGGTAAGAAGAAGAAAGGAAAATTAATGAAAATTCAAATTAATTAAGGCAGGAATTTTTTAAAATACAAAAAAATGAAATAAAATGTTTCTAAGAAATACCTAAAAATATATCTCAAAAAATTGTTTAAACATTTTATAACATACTGAAGAAGAACTTTACTAGAACATTCTAAAACCTTAAATGAAAATTATCGCGTTTGACAAGAAAACTTTTTTATGTTAAAAATAAATCACGGAATAATTCTACTCTCTATAAATTTAGAAATATATAGCAGAAATTTCTGGAAAGTTCTTAAAAATATTCAAGACAATTTGTTTAAAAGTTATACAAAATTATAAGAGAAATTTTCTGAAGAATCTCGTAAATTAGAAGATATAATATGATATAATTAACATAAAACCAGAATTGGTGAAAAATGCTGGAATTCTCAAAGAACATTATCGCATTGGTAATAAACTTATCTATAAAATTCAAGAATTTTTAAATGATTGATAAAATTTTTACAGAATTATGAAATTGTTATTTTTCTATTAAAATTAGTTAAAAATATAGTAAATAAAACATTTTTAAGAAGAGTTCTAACAAAAATAATGATTTTTTCAGAAAATAATTATTTTGGGAAAATTGAACACACTAATCTGGGAAATTCCAGATAACTGGAAGAATAATTAGTGGATAATTTTCGAATTCTTAAATAAAATGATCGCAGTCTGTATAAAAATTTACTAGTAACTGCGAATATCTTCGGCTTTTTATGTAAAATCCTTATTCCAAGTTGAAATGATTGACTAAAGCTGATACGAATTACCAAGCAATTTTAAGAGGAAAAGAAATTATGTGTAATTAAAATTAAGCAACTTTTATTGAAGAAACTTAATTTTGGTTAGGTTTTACTGTTTGTAAGAGATGCTGTTGTTTTATCGCTTAAAACTATTTCAGTTTGCACTATAGATGCATGCTCTTATTCTTATGTAATGTAATATAATGTAATTTATTATTGTTTTGACATAATTGTCTTTCATACGTCAGTATCATTTAATACAATTGTAAATCTTGTGTATCTGAGAAATATCAGTATATATACACGTTGTCCCCTGAAATTTTGAATATGAGTAATGTGTTTGTATTGTATCTCGATTATTATTATTGGTTGCCATTGTTGTTGCTGCGAATGAATGTCAATTTGACTTATATAGCTTCAAAATGGGAATTTTATGATCGTTTGGGATATTGCTTGGCTCAACAAGGAGAACATTTCGAACATTTAATAAGATGAACATTGTAGTTATTTGTTATTCGTTACGTCAGAATTGTGATTGTAAAAATAGTAATATTAAAATATCGTGTAAATATGTTTCATTTTGATTCCCTATTTTATTACAAGCGTGGTAGCTAAGCAACAAGTAATGCATTAAATTGCCCGTATTCAAAATTTCAGGGGACAACGTGTATATGTTACGAAAGAAATTAATTGTATTTGTTTCAATTATAATTGTAAGGATATATATTGTTTAAATAAGTTTGGTAAAAAATAAAGAATAAATAATCTTGTGCCTTCCAAAAATCAATTGATGACAAAACGTCAAAACTTGAGTCGTATTGTCTTGTTTAGATTTATACTGTCTTCACTGTTTATGTAATATTTTCACAATAATTTTTGTGGTTGAAACATGAATTTTCCAAGTGAGTGTAAGTAGTAGCTGTCGCAAGCATTCTCTTCACTTAGTTGAATTAGTTGTCATTACCTTAATTTTAATTCAAATTACTCAGCCTTCTTCTTACACTAGTAAACATTTCTTAACTTCCAAACCTTCTTAAACGTAAATAATCAAAATATACTTTTTTAAAAGAAAAAAACAAGATTTTAACGAGGGAGCATCTATGACGAAAATACCTGAATATAAGGCAAAAATAAACTTAAATATGTATCGTTCATTCATTCTGGTGCGTTCCTGTTTGGAAGAGTTAGCAGAAGAATTTACTCCTTCCCGGTAGGAGTGGAAGGTCATCTAGAATGAATTCTTTTGCAGTTTAAATTATGTGTGAATATCATTTCTATTATTTTTGAATGTATTTGGTTTTTTGTTAGCACCGAATAAAAAAAAAAACAAATAAATGAATATATTTTTTCATTAAGAAATTAGGAAATAATTAATTTTCTCTGATTAAGCCTTACGTCTTGAATAATTTAAGATGGAATTTAAAATCTAATAATATCTTTTATTTTTCATAATCTAGGTAATTTCCCAAACAATTTTGCATTTCATATTCTTGTGATTTTGATTTATGGTTGAAGTAGATATTATTAAATTAGTTTTCATACAAGAAGGCAAGCCTAGCACTCTTAAATCAGAATTTTGACTAAAAATATGAATTATATACACTTTAAAATTATAAATGAAAACATATGTAGATGCTCATTGTAACAATTTGGATTAAATCTTCGAATTAGCAAGTTTTGAAGAAGACCAATGCGACTTGGCCGAAACGTTGCAAGTCGGTTCTTTTCAAAACAATTATTAAAACTTGTTAATTCGAAGATTTAAGCCGAATTGTTGTTGTATTTTGTTTAGTTTAAAATTTTATCTTTTTTTACCTACTTTTGAAATTCTACCCCTCTAAATATGTATTAAGTGTATATTTGTGTCTAATCTAAGATGCTTGCCTAAAAATATATATTATGTCTAGTATTAAGTCTAATATTTTTCTATTCCTTATTGTGAATGATTTGTTATAGCAGAAACACCGAAGTTAGTATAGTAGTAGATTTATAGCAACAATATATTTGATACGTATCTTCAAAAGAAGAAGAAGACATTATCATTAATCAAAGATAGGATGTTGTCGTCGTAAAAAATTTAGAAGTAAATTATACACCTGAAAGTATGCAAATGAAGATGCGAAGGGCAACTATTTATAATGGGCAGGAGAACTAGTTATAGAAAACATATATACAAGTAAATAGATAGAAGAGCTAAGGAAGACATCGTACAATGCGATAGAGTGCAATAAAAGTGAAGCGTAAACTGGAAAATCAATCTAAACTTGGAACAAATATCATTTAGAACGTCAGTATCACATTAGCAAAGCAATAAAACGAAAAACGAAAAAAAGTTCTGGAAAGCAAAATTAAATCAAGTCCAAAGGATATAATAGCGGAAAGATTAAATTAGCACTGCAGCGTATGGTGCATCAAAGCGATTCTTTGTTTTCTTTGTGGTAAAAAGTAGATTATAGTGATAGATATATTACTAGAAAGGCAGCCTTCTTGATGTTATATCCTGTGTATTATCATCACTATTATCATCCTCATCTTCATCTGCTTCACTATCAGATACATTTAATTATTCCTCATCATCAGATTCTTCTTCAATAGCCTCACTGTCACAACCTTCTTCTTCATCATCATCATCTCCTTCCTCTTCGTCTTCAACATCCCCATCATCTGAACTTTCACCTTTCTCAATTTCTCAACTTTCTTTAATTTCTCTTTCTGAATCAGAGCTAACTTCGTGCTCATTATTTTCTGTGTTGAGTAAATCATCATCTTCGATGTCTTCATGTTCGTTCTCTGAAGAATCTGCAAAACTACGTTATCTCCATTCTCTTCCACATTCCTCTAAGATTTCTTCATTTGCTTGCCCATTTCTCAAGTGTGTGTATTAAACAGGTAAAAACGCGTAACAAATCAACCTGACTTAATAAGATCTAACAAAATTATAGCTTGCAAAACAAAACTTTCCGGAATAAGATAAAATCGAGGTTAAAGAAATATTATAAAAAAGTGAAGGACAATGGAAACTAAGCTTATAAAATACACTGATAAAGAGAAATTAAAAAGGTCAGTAATATCATTTAGGGAAAAATCAATAGAATAGATGGAGTCACCTGCTTAGCGAAAAATAAAAACAAAACAAAATGTTATGTATATTTTTTTGTGTAATTTATTTGTTTTATGTGTACTTTTAAGAAAGAAATCGAGAGAATAAAATAAAATAAAACTTGTAATGCTTTGCAAATACCAGTTTTACGAGTACATAATAAATGTACCGTATTGTATTTACAAGAAATGTTTAGAAAAAGAATAAATGCGACGATTAACTAAAAGTTGACAATAAAAAAAAAAAAAACGAAACGTCATCAGTGTATCCACAAACATATCACTAGAAGCAATTAAATGGAGATACACCTAGATCTAGAAACAATATAACGTGATACCTGCCTTTTCATCTTCCCATCCATTTACTTTATTATTTTATTTTCAGTTTTTATAAATTATTTCAATTTTTCTGCAATTAGAAGCAACTTGTACCATCTTTATTTGGCTTCTACTGTTTCTAGCAATGTTAGACACTTCTTACCCGAATTCATAATTCTGATTTTTAAATTGATAAGTGATAATGAATTTCCTCGACACCTCTTTTACATAAAATATGATAGAGTTCACTATCAAATCTTATTTTGTAAAGTCCATGTTATAGTATTTTAGTATAGTAATGCGTGCATTTTCAAAACATTAACCATGAACTTATCACATTTTTCCATTCTAACACTCTATAAAAGTATTTCAGGTTATTATTGTCTTTAATGTACAGAATAACAGTTTTCCTTGGCGCCCTTGCAGAACGGAAATTAATTATGATAGTGTAAACATAGACAGATTGAAAATTTTGCGCGAAGAAATGCGAATTCTCGTTAATAACGTACACATTGAGGTCTTCAACACTTTATTTGTTTGTCGGTTATAAAACCGGCTGTATTTAGAACACACATCATCATCATCCTTAAAAATAGCATAGAACGTATCACATACCGCGTTGTTTATATATTCCATGTTATTTCACTAAATATGTGTATTTACATTCTATTTAACGTCACTAATTAAAAATTGTTATTTTTTAATTTACTATCATTTTATGCTGTAACAAACATCATGTCTATTAATTTCGACGAATAAAAATTTGGGGGTGAATAAGTGAGCGCATTAAAATTGAGAGATTTCCATCTCTGCGGAGGGTGAAATCGTGAAATTGACAGGGCTGGTTCTGTGTGTGTGTGTGTGTATTACGAACGTTGCAGATTGGAAAGTTAGTGTTCTCCGAAACATTAAACCCAGCTGTGCGTCCGTGGGGACTTAAAAGTATTCAATAAATTAGATTCCCCGCTGCGAAAGGACGAATCGACAGTTTTACAATGGAAGCCCCCCCGGAAAAGTTATGACAGTTTAACGGTCTGACCGAATTTAATTTCAACAAAAATAAAACAAAAAAAGGGGGAGGGAAAGAAATGGAAAAAGCGCCGGGATATGAAGATTAGAGGTAATCAATTATATTGAATTGGATGAATTCAATTAATAGTTATTGATAGTTAATAGACATTAACTTTGACATTATGATGAACGAAATAAAATTTCTTCGTTTACTTATTATTTTTATTAATAGTACTCGAAATGTAAATCTGGTATTAATAAAAATAATAGGTGAAGTAAGGAATTTTATTTCATTCATCATAATATAGAACACTCACATTACTCAACCCGAATTTAGTGATTAACTTTGACAGTTGGTAGAGACCATTATTGTTAGTCGAATCGATTGTCATTTATTCAGTATATTTTGCTAAGTCACCTGTCCAACAACACCTGCGCCCTTCACAAGAACTCGTCTTTTTGCAGACCACAACTTGGCGAATTTTGCGTCGTAACTTAGGCCTGCACTCGTACAAAATTCAAGTGACTCTGGAGCATTTGGAAAGTGACCCTAATATTAATCAAAAAAATATCTTCAGCGATAAGGCCATTTCTGGATAGAACGATTCTAATCCACATGACATCCAAGAACGTCCAATGCATCCCTAAAAAAGGCACTGTTTGGTATGGATTTTGCGCTGGCGACGTGATCGATTCATATTTCTTTAAGAACCGTCAACGGAGAGCGCTATAAGTAGATGATTACCAACTTCTTTTGGCCTGAATTGGATGATATAGACATCAACGACATGTGGTTTCAACAGGATGACGCTACGTAGCACATAGCTGATGCCACATTAGACATTCTGCACGAGCGATTTGAGGGTATGGTCATCTCATGAGGAGGTGATGTGAACTGGTCACCGAGATCGTGCGATTTGATCTTGTTAGACTTTTTCTTGTGGGATCTTTGCAAATAAGCCACAAACCGCAATGGCCCTCAAAGCCAACATAATCCATGCCATAGGCCAAATTCAGCGGATTTATGCGCCAGTCATGGAAAATTGGACATTTCGGATGCGTGCTACGCATCTATCTTAAAAAAATAGACCTAAATAAGCCAGAAATTACAAAAATATTACTTCAGTGGCTAGAATTGTCTGATGGGTATTATCACCAGCTGCGAGGTACAATGGTTCGAGTGGAAGAACACTACAAATCGTGAACTCCGCTTTCAAGATCTATGCTTCAAATTTTAAAGTGAATGTATGTATTTTATAAATATACTCTCAACGTAACATAAACTTTTTCAATTATTCCATCCTTTATCATCCCGCAATGGTTTCAAAAATATCCCTTTACTTTATAATTTAAACTGAGATTACTTGTAATTTCTGATTCTACTAGTTTTAATCCGTCTGCCCTTATCTCATTGTAAATTGTAATGAATTCTATTACACACTTGTAATTACTAATTTTATTTGACTCAAAATTATTCTCATACCCTATGTACAATTCAATGAAGCCAAATTTAGAAGCGAGCTCTGCATTTCTACAATTACAGCCAAGAGATCTTATGATTAAAATCATATTGATCATCTCCATAACCAATTAATTATTGACGAAATATCAACAAAACCCTTTAATGTAACCATTAGAAATAAATACTGGATCCCCGTAAAACTAACATCCCTTCAAAATACAAACATCCCTATAGTACACTAGATCAATTCATTCAATCGTACGATCCAGTAGTTTCACTTAGTCGACCTCTTTTGGCAAGTAATTAGTAGGAAAATGGACGAAGAAAATGTGAAAGGGTCCCAAAGTTATGGTTTGATATCACGATCAGTGATAAAGCCATTAGCCCAATCGACATTGTAACCAAAACCATCTCAAGAACCATGGTAAATTAGTCCAGCACGTCCAAAAAACCCTCGATGAATGTTACAAGGGCAGTTAATTCTATAGAGTAATCAAAGACTTGGTGTTTCAAGGAGGTGATTTCACGAAGGATGATGGTATTGGTAGTCTCAACGTGAGAGATAACACTTCCTTGTGGGCATTTAAGACTTTCGGGGCGATAGTAGAAGACCCAGAAAAAAATTGTGGGGCATTACAAAGATGTGTAAAAAAACATGAAAAAGAAGTACGAAATTCAGACAAATTTATCAAAACTTGTTTCAAGCAAGACGATGACGGACTTCGAGCTTCGTACTATATCTCGTTTTAGTTTCTCACATACTATTGGGTAATATTTAATTTTATCAGCAGTGAACGAAGTAATAACTACTATGCACTGTAAACCAGCTGCAGATATTATCCGAAAATTTCCTTTGAGCAATATTTCTGTATGAAGACGAATTGATGAGATAGCTAAAACATTGAAGAACCATTATGCAAATATCTGCAGACTTGTTAATTTTCAATTCAGCTGGATGAGCCACTTTACCCACCAATGAAGCATTGTTATTGTCATATGTGAGATTCATTAAGAATGAGAATATATGTCAAGAACCATTGTTTCCTACATATTTGGAAACGGATACAAAAGGAAAATCTATATTTAATACTCTGGAAAAGTTTTGTGCCAAAAAGGTAATTCATTTGAATAATATTTTGTTTGTTGCTACGAATAATTCACGGGCTATGAGAGGGCGTCACAGACTTTATAGCGTTCCTGACGTGCTTGCTGTGCGTTGCGTAATTCATCGTCAGCCTTTGGTTGCGAAAAATTTGAGTGCACCCCTCCATATGTCACTGCAGTATGTCATCAGATCAGTTAATAAAATCAGAAGTAACTCGTTGAATGATAGATTATTTGGTCAACTTTGCTTTGTCAATGATTAAGATTTCAACCGATTGCTGCTTCACACTAAGGTCCGCTGACTGTCAAAAGCTTGTTTGAATCGATTTTACAATCTGTTTGGATCAGTATAATTTTTTTAATTATGTCAACATCCAACTTCAAGATGATAACTCAAACTTGATTAAGACCAAAAGTAGCATTGCTGTTTTTATATCCAAACTACTATTTCTATATACAAAAAAAAATCTGCAGGTCGGAATTCAAGAACGCCCCAAATTTATCAGGAGTATCATTTAATAACGACGAATTGCTTGTTTAATGTCAATATTCGAAAAACCTCTTCAGAGATTTCAAGAAATTATTCCAGGACATTTTGAACTTAGGCATACCAGACTGTGTTTTTGATCCCTTTTCAAATGTTAACACAGCAGGATCATCCCAATAGTATGTATGTTGTATGTTATGGGTTCGGTGGGTCGTATGGCCTCTAAGCCTTTCAAAATCATCTCGACCTAAGAGATCTTTTGTAATTATCAATTACTTGAGTCCCTTAATGTTTAACCTTTTACGTAGTCTACGATAGATAATGTGTACAAATTCATCAGGTTTTAAAAATGCCTCTGACAGGCATTCACACAGTGCCTCGTTGCAGTCGGCATCAGTTATCTGGCCCATCTTAGTAAGGTGGTATTTCAGAGGGCAGTATCCGGTTAACAGGCCGGTTATGAGCCTTAGGTTGTCCTTGCTTAATCTGAGAAACCATCCAGACCTTACGGCAGAGAAGGCGATAAACCTGCCGCAAGCCAGGCATGCTCAGATAAGCACTTATGCAGTATTTTACCATTCATGGTTCATCCCCTTAATGCGGATTTTAGTTATTCCACTGTACGGTTCTGTTCCAATAAATAGAGTTCTGATGCCCTCTTTGGCGAGGCTGTCGGCAATTTCATTGCCTTTGATCCCAGCGTGACCTGAAACCCAGAGCAATTTAACTCTGTTATTCCTGGTTAACTGCATTCGGGATAGTTTGCACTCCCAGGCAGATTTAGACTTGCATATAGGTGATTTTATTGCCTTTGGTGCAGCCTGACCGTCCGAGTTGTAGCCCCTTTCTAAACATACGCAGACGCATGTGTTCAAGGCCTCGACTTCTGCCTCAAATATCGATGGTTACCGGCCTAAAACCCTCGGTAAGCCGAATCGGAACCATAGGTATTTATTGGTCTTATCACCGTTATGAAAACCCAAAATATCATCCTGTGGATGTAATATTGCCCTTACTGCTTTGGAGGTAGTGTTGTCTACATGGGTTTTCCAGTTAAGCCTCTGAATAAATTTGAAGCCGAGATATTTAACTTTGTTGGAAAACCCAATGAGTGTCCCATCCATTGTTAGTGCCTGAAGGCTTAACTTTCTTCGCCTTGTAAATGGAACAATTACAGTCTTGCTAGTGTTAAAGGTAATGCTTGTTATGCTACATTCTTGATGGAACCGGATGTATAAATTTGATTAAGGAAAGCACTTGTTATGTTCCATATTTTTATTTTCAGTTTCCTAACATGTGTTTTGAACATTGCAGTTCATTATCAAAGGACTATTACCTTTGTTATTGAACTGCAATGTTCGAAACACGTGTCAGGAAACTAAAATATGGAACATAACAAGTGCTTTTTTTCATGAAATCTTGTTAGGGTTGATGATGAGCCCCTTCCATAGGCTCCATGTACTTACTTGTCTAAGGGCTGTCTGCATGCAGTTAGACACCGTGTCGTCATGCTTTCCCCTTATTATGATGATGATGTCGTCAGTATAGCCTTGTATGTCAAAACCGTCATTTGATAACATTGGCATTAGTTCATTGACAACTACTGAACACAGCAGAGGTGATAGGACCTTGTCTTGTGGGCACCCCTTTACTGCGAACACAGTTGCCGACTCATTACCAATGGACATTGAAATCTTGGGACCTTTGAGCATAGTTTGGAAACTATGTGGATGTGGAGGTATTAATTCCTCTTGCCCTAGTGGTCGTAGGAGGTGTTGTAAATTCCCCTTCGATCTCCAAGAATGTACATAGAGCCACTTCTTTGTTTACACCTGTTAGTTTGTGAAGGGCATGTGCAGTTGATTTAATTGCTTGATAGGCAAATTGGTGTTTGTGAAGAGGAAAGTACTGGAGCGCTATTCCCCTAATATTTCCATCAATGATTTTCTCCATCGATTTTAGAAGAAAGAAGGTGAGGCTTATGAGGCGATATGACTTAGGCTCGTGAGTTTGGCGTTTGCTAGCCTTTGGTTTAAACAACACCACCACTTCCCTCTATTGCTTGGGGATATACCCAAGAGAGTAGCTAGCTCTGAATATTTGGGTGAGACGCGTTAGAAAATCTTCTCCTCCCTCTAGCAGAAGGGCCGAAAATATACCATCAGCACCTGCGGATTTGAACGGCTTAAAGCCCATGTTATTATGTTTGGAGTGATTGTTCTTTTTGCCAGTTTCTTTACTTTCTCTGGTAGGGCGCTCTTCTCCTTGAAGACGACGACAGGTGGGTATTCACTGTTAATTTCGTGGGACCCAGGGAAGTGAGCTTCTAAAAGTACTCTAGGGTTCCAGTGTATTCGTCGTTGAACGTTTTTTTTTATAGTCAAATCCCATTCGTGTGATCCCTAATAAGAACTTTTTGAAGGCGTTATTCGGAAGGTAGATTATCTATCGCCTCGCAGAAAGTTATCCTTTTGGATTTTCTCTTTATTGTACTCTGTGAGGGCCCTTTTATACTCCTCTCACTGTCCGGAGGCTTTGGCCCTATTGAAAGTATGTCTTATTCTGGCTTTTAGGCTAGCGAGTTCGTTATTCTACCAGGGCACTTCTCTAATGGCAGCCCTTTGCCTTAATGGACAACTACTTTCGAAAGCGATGTTGATTATATCTTGCAAGTGAGTTGATGCTACTTCTAGTTGTTCGATAGGATTCAGTGGTCCCACAAATTCCAATTTAAGGTGATATTGGTAGGGCTCCCAGTTCTTATTTTTGGGATTTCTAAATCTATTGATTGATCATCCCAGTTAGAAAAAGAACTAATAGAACTGATAAGAAATGAGGAATTAAAAATTAAATTTAAGTATGGCTACCAAGAATTTTGGCTACAGATGCTGATTTCACAACTATACTCAAGAGTATGATTGACTGTATTTCAACGATTTCTAATAGCATTCCCATCTTTCTATTTAGCTGAACGTGGATTTAGTGCTGTCGCAATGTTGGTAACTAAAAAGAGAAATTGTTCAACTTACTAAATTACGGTTGTTTTTAATAAAATCGAGCCTGATATAAACAAAGTCCTTAAAATGCATCAAATTCAACACATTATGTCATAAATTCAATTCTTTTGAATGTCAATAAATATATTCCGCAATTGGGATAGGGGATAATCGTGACAATAGCTGTTTTAAATTTACGACAGATGGTAATTAAGATGGGTGGGCAAAATAAGGTTGAGAAACTATGATTTAAGGTGAGCGTTTTGCAAATGAGACTTTCAAGCTCAATCATTATGGTGCTATATGGTTGTCTATGGTAAGGGCTGAAAAATCTTAATTGTTTATAAGCACTAAACAAACTACTTGGTTAGATGACAGGTACGTAGTATTCGGAAAGCTCATTGTCAGGAAAATTGAAGCTACGAAAACAGATTCCGGAGACAAGCCAATGCAGGACGTTGTAAATGCTGACTGTGGAGCAGCGAAGGTCATCAAGTAGGATACCACTGAATAAATATAAGGTTACAGCCTTTTTATTGTATAATTTGCTTATTTTTTAATTAAAGCATTTTTAAAACGATTTTGATGAAATTCAAGTTATAAAGTAAACCTAAATAATTTATTTTTTATCGATTTACAAAAAATGTGTACGACTACTTCCAAGGAGCATTTGTAAAACTCATTTGAAAAACGTTAAACACTGACTTTGATAGCAAATATTACGATACAGTAAATATAATTATATAAGTATAATGAATTAATCCTTCAGCCTTTTTTTCTCATGTAATTAATATTATTAAAGATGCAAATAAATATCGATTGTTGCATTCTGGCAAAAACACCTATTCTAGTCTATACAATATTTCCTACTCTAGTTTAAAAAAAAATCCGATAGTATTCATGAATTAATATTTAAAATCTTCAACTATTGTTATTATGATCAATTCTTTCCCAATTAAAATAAAAAATGCACAATAGTTTACATATATATCACAAATTATCATCCTTCAATATTATTTGAATTTCTTTTAAAATAAAAAATCATGTTGCCTTTATTCCTGAATATAAATTCGACTACCTTTCTCAAAAATGCACCCACATTACTATCATCATATTCAATATCCAAATGAAACTTCTTGAAGGTCCAGAGTGACACACGGTATACCGACGCACTCTGGCTTGAATTGAATATCAGGGTTTTAAGCATTTGTAATATTTATTAAAAAAAAGGTAAACTCATAATTAATACATAAAATGAAACAGTAACTCAAATATTTATACTTACAAGCAAGTGCTTAATGTGAGCACCTTTCATCACACGGTTTATATGTGCAATTCTTCCCAAACTTTGTATAGTGTACCACAGTCGTCACCGGAATTGCTAATTCATGACTAGCCTTCCGAACTGATTTCCAAGAATATCGGGCTAGGCATGATCGACTCTCTCACTCGCTTAACCCTCTTCAGATCTAACATCTGGCTATCCCATACTATTCCCTTTGCAAATGACTAAAAGCGTTAAAACCCTGATATTCGTTTAGAAACACCTGGTATTCTTGGGTATCAAGAAGGTGTACGGTTGTGAATGCCATCGAGGGATATTTTATAAATGCTTTCAAAGTAAATCAACTAAAAGTTTAACAATTACTTTTCAAACCACTGCCTCTTAATCAAGGTATCCCACCAGGGTCCAAATCATTAAAGCCAATTCATTAAAGCACTAAAATTTAAGACCCAAATCTATTCTACTCTATTATGATTGAAATTATTTAATCCTCTCCTTAATAATCCCCATTATAATCAAGTCACATCTAACCAATAACGTACATTAGCCATTAGTACAAAAATATTAACGAAATCCTTTAATAAGATTTACTTAATAAAGATTAAAGTTACTTTAAAAAGTAGGCTTCTTATTTTGATTAGGTTCCAATATAACAGAACAACGTTCTTAAGTGCCCTCATAAAATATGAACCTTAACAGCGCGAAGAAGTAGCAATTTCACTACCAAATACAGTACTCGAGAATAATAAGGTCGCGATTAAAGTCGCGCACGCTACGCCCCCCTAATAAATCCCCGATCTCCGCTAAAATAAACATCATCCCTTTTTTTCCTCTCTATAAAAATATTCAAGACTATCTCTTATAATGGACCGGCGGCGGCTGAGGAGGCGGGGAGGTTAGGTAAACGCGTATAAAACATTCGGGTATCTGTTCCATCCGTGTTCAAACAGATATTACGAAAAACCAACAATAACCGATCCGGAGGGGCTGTTCGGCGGGTGTGTATCATCGAAGAGGGTGGCGGCGGGGCGGTGGGATGACGCCGAGCTCCGGCGGATACCGCAGATTGCGCGGAGCAAACAACAAGTTTCAAGTTTCATTGATTACGCCCCCGGGGGGTGCGGGTGGTGAGAGTTCCCGAAATTACTTGCACAACTTAGCGATCGCATGGCAGTATTCAAATTGGGAATATTATAATCGTCTCGTCTTCTTTCCGCGCCCGGTGTCGTTTTCGAAATAGCGTGCGATTCTCGAATCCATTACCTAGGCTATTAGCGATTGTCTGCGGGGATAACAAGAGTTGAATTTGCCTACAAATTTGTCGACGTATTCATTACAAGAAATGCCACTGTAATGATGGGAATATTAAAATCAGATTAATTTTTTTCCATACTAGAACTTTTTTTGTCCAAAAAACGATAATTAAACACGTCGCGTATATCACACGTTTTTTTTAAATAGCATTATACAACCCCTGCGTGGACAATGGCACTGGCATTAAGGGGGTTTTTAGGTACGAAAATTGATCAATTAATCAGCAAATGGATGTGTTGCGTTAATGCGTCGGCGGGGGACGGCCACTTCAAAGTTAATCAATCACACGCGTGTGGGGGGCGGAAGGGAGCTGTCTCAATTTTAAAATCCGATTAGCGCCGCGACATTTCCGCCCCGCGGTGGCTTCGAATTCGTAACGTTCGTTCGGACAGTCGTTGTTGTTAGTAATGGAACGCAATTTACATGGAAATTTCGTTTTTACTCGCCACAATAAGTGATTAATGTTTTTATGAGGGGTGAGAGGGGGGTTGAAAGCGGGACATCGGGGACGATGGACGGTGGTGATAATTCATTTTGTTTATTGCTATGTTTTATGAGTATGCACGTCGTGGATTTTTAAAAGAGTTGAATATACTTTTTTCGTTTTCATATGTACCTAAAAACTTTAACCAAAAAAATTAATCTTTTATTTTGATTTATTTTGATTATTTTGATTTAGATCTCTAGGAAGAGCTATATAACTAATATTTTATATATATTTATAAAATTTTTGTATATTATTAGACAAACTGCAAATATAAGACGTGAATTATTAACTAATAAATCAGTTAAGCAATGTTATATATAATATAATCGTTATCATAATAAATTTTAATATGGTTTTTGAACATAGATGCAAGATGTGATTGTCGATAGATAAAATATCTCGAAACTAGTTATGGGTTATAAACTGTTAGAGCTTTCGTGGACCAATTAGGGGTTAAGTGAAATTTTAAGATACCCTATGATATGACTAAACTATGACTTAATAAAATACTGACACAGTATATGGTTTCAAAAAGGTTTGTATTATTCTGCAATAATGTTTCACTACACACTGGCTTCGTCAGGTAGATGAAAAATGATTTTTTGTAGTTTCAACAAGTAACAGCCTCATCAATCCAGTATTCCTATCACTCAAAGTTAGTACACGTGATGAGCGTTTCTTCGTTATTAATTCTAACGAATTTAGACGTTTAAAACTCGAATTAAAATTTGCAAACCAAGTTAGTGGGGAATAGATGGCCAAAATTTATTGGTTTTCATATGTATCTCCAGATACATGCTGACTTTATTTAGTCTTCTTAGGGTATAGATATACTTTATAAAGGTTGCTTCTACCTAAAATTATATGTAATCTTAATTTTCCAGAAGGAAATTAATTAATTAATCAAATAGTTGTTAGGTTACAGCATTTACTTATTTACTTGATAAGCTGATAAACTTGAGATACAAATCATCAGAAATCTATCCTTAGTAATAATGGCCACCATATTAAAGAATATAATCAATATTTGTTCTGCTACTCTGTTGAGGGAACCAAATTTTAAAATTAGGAGAATTAAAACATTTGTTATGTTCCACTTCTTTAGTTCTGCTATTCTCTACTACTACTAAAGAAACGGAACATGACAAGAGTTTTACTTCTTCCAATTATTAAGGAATACAATGATGATGTGCTATAGGTGTTTTATCTTGTAACATTTTTGTGATAAAGGCTTAGATTTTCTTAAATGTTGCATATTTAGATAGAGCATCTATCCACATCGTTACCACTTGTGTTTGTTTGTAACCTTGTCTATAAAAGGAAACTCTTTTGTATGAAAGCCTTTTCTAGTCTCAACAAGCAACTATTTACTTTTATTATAATTATTAGTCTTGATGTTTTTGATGATAAAATAACTAAACTGAAATTAGTGTTAATGTTTTCATTCGGTTATCTTTTGAAAATCAAAATTGTATAGCAAAAGACAATTATTAATGGTAAATAGAACATAGATTAACCTTGCACTATCACTACTTGCAAGAAATAAAGATTACAGTGGCAGATCACCGCAGCCGCAGCTTCTTCTTCTATTGCTCGTTCAAATTTTGAGTTTACTTAAAGGCAGCGTAGAGCCACAGAACGATCGTTGGTATAACCCTCACGACCTTTCCACGATCCTTTTATACTGCTAGAAAGCTCAGCTTAGCTTTTTCTATAAGTGATTACTCCAATTTAAGTTCTAGGAATCTAGGATTTGTTATAGATATTCTACTTGTAACTGGTGTTAAATAAGCTGGAAAACTTCTAGATGATGAGGTTTTGTTTTGTTGGTGATCAGCAAACGATCTGGCATAAATGGATTTATTCAAAGGTCATTATTTCTAAACTATTGTTTCACTTTATCGAGGTCTTACTAAATTAGTTGATACAATACACTATCATACTGACCTTTACGCAGAATTGTCAGATCATCTGTGTAACCGCTTGATAGAAAAACAAATCCGTTTAAATTCCTTAACAATTCATCAATCACGATGTTTTACTAAAAAGGATATAGTAAGTACTTCTACCCATGGATCACATTTTTTAAGAAATGAAGTCTTCTTAAAAAATGTGATCCATGGGAAGAAGTACTTACTATATCCTTTTTAGTAAAACATCGTGATTGATGAATTGTTGAGGAATTTAAACGGATTTGATGGATCTTATTGATATTTAGGCCGTCTTATTGCTGATGTGTCGAATTTATAGGGTTGTTGGCAAGGCGTTTTAAAAGTCCCTTCTATATCGATAAATTTATCCAGTAGAGAGATTAGTAATACCTACTGATACAATTAAACATACCGACATGCCGGGTGTTTCTAAATGATTATCGGGGTTTTAATGCTTAATTGTACTTATTACGTAAGGCTTAAAATCAAATGTCAAAGTGACAATATTTACTAAATGTACCCATTTATTAGAAGAAATTAGGTTTATTTTACCTAAAAATATGTATCCGAAGCTGAATTAGTGAAGGAAAGGACTTACAGGTTAGAGTGGAAGAACATTCTTCAAGAGTGAATTCCGCCTTTCAGCATGCGCTAGTAGCAAATTGAATGTTTTTGCGAAAAGTTCATATGCCCTTTTTGTTTTGAAAACCAACTGTAACTCGACTTTCTATATTGAGTCTCTACAATTATGTCTATTTCCTCAACTTTTAGAAGAAGAAGTTTTACCTTTTAGATATTACGAAACGTTAAAACCCCGATATTCATTTAGAAACACCCGGTATATTAAAGCGAATAGAGTATAAGAAAAAACTCATATAGGATAATAAGAAACACTTACAAGAAAGACCTTTTCTTGAAAATCAGGATCGAAATTAATTAAACAATCAAATTCGTTTAATTAAATATCAAAATTCTAAAAACTCTATTGTACCTTAGTCGTTTAATTACATCTAATATATCTAATAAATAATTGTGTTGGATTTAATCTCTATCGAAACCATCCGAAAATAGCTATAATAGTCTCAATAATAAGAGAGATCTAATCGATTTAGTAAATCTTGGCCTCATTTTCTGTTATCTCAATAAAGTTAAATAATAATCTCTATTGAAAATAAAAGTTAATTATCTTTTCGGGATTTTGGAAGTAGAATTAATTGCAATTAAATTGTGTTATTTGTTCAAGGATTTTGATTTCTGATAACTAATAGCTTGAGGAATAAAAATTACAAAAAATACATAGTTTAGGAGAAGTAAAACTCTTGTTATGTTCCATTTCTTTATTTTCAGATAACTGACACGTGTTTCGATCCTTGCGGTTAAAACTTTGATTATGATCCGTAAGGACCGAAACACGTGTCAGTTATCTGAAAAAAAAGAAATGGAACATAACAAGAGTTTTACTTCTCCTAATTTGAAGCATTTATCTTTTTCTTAAATCTTTTGTTAATCTTGTCTCGAGATTTTAGAATATTAGCATTTCTTGACATTTTTTTTCCAAAATAAACTTCCAGGAAATTTCTCAACCAGATATATAGATCATTTTGTCAGATCTCTCTACATCAATTACAACTATTTTTTGTAACTGAATGTCTAATGAATTTTAATTTAATTTTATTAAACGTATTATCAAATTGAGTGTAACCATTGCTTAAGTAGCGTACTTTTGTACATTAACCTAGCGTACTCTTGACCTACCGCAATAAACTGTATCTTAACCTACCGCACTTCTCACCTGCGTTAAACAACAACAATTCAACAATCTTCAAAAACAGTTAATTTTATTGAAAACATAAACATTTGAATCGATTCACGAACGAAAACCCACTTAAACAATTGACATTTTGTAAAGAGAAATTGACAAACATTTGAAATTATCTAAAAAATATTTATTACAAAATACTTAAAATGATTTGTAAAAGAAATAATCAAAAATATTTAAGAACAGTTGAAACAATTGAAATTTTATTGGAAGGCATGATAAAAAACAAAAAACGAACAAAAAACTAAGAGGAAAAATAACATTATAATAAAGGGGCTACCAAAATCACAGAAGCCAGAGGAAGAAGTTAAAAGCCTTTTTAATGAAAAACTACAAATAGAAGTAAATAATATGAAAGTAAATACGATAAACAAGGAGAAAATAAATGAACTTACAATAGTAGAACTAGCAAATTGGGAAACAAAAATAAAAATCATGGAAGCAAGGAACAAATTAAAGGGTACAAAAATCTACATCGATAATGATTTAACATGGGAGGAAAGACAAATCCAGAGAGAAATTAGAAATATTGCAAGAGAGGAAAGAGGAAAAGGAAAATGGGCAAAAGTGGGATATTGTAAATTAACTATAGATAAGAAGATATATGTATGGGATAAAAATGAAAATGGAGTTGTCCTAAAAGGAGGTCTAAAAAACGAATAACCACGAGAAATACAAACAATGTACAAGATGAGACGAATAGACACAATAATGGTTTGATTGATAATGCACAGGATTTAAGCAATGAATACAACAATAAAAAATCAAGAAAAAAACTAGTTAAAAAGAAAATACACACTAAACGTAACAAAATAAATGAAAAGAACACTAACATAAACATACATAACACAAAAAGAGAAAATATAATGATAGGAATATGGAACGTAAAAGGAATAAAAGGCAAAGAAGAAGAACTAAGACAGGAGATGAAAAAAATAAAATACAAATACCATTGAAGAAGGATATAAAATGATATGGGCAGAAGTAGGGAAATCCACCTTCGCACAATCTGGAGTGGGGATGATGGTAAACAAGGAACAAGCAAACAACATAGCAGATATAAAATATGTAAACGATAGAATACTAGCAACTAAAATAAAAATAAACGAAGAAGAATATGCAATCATAACAATATATGCCCCATGTGATAATGCAAGAGCAGAAGAGAAAGATGATTTCTTCATCATATTACAAAATGAAATTGACGAAATAAGACATAATAATATAATAATAATGGGCGACTTTAACGGAAGAGTAGGAAACCAAAATGAAGGAATGGAACTATGCCTAGGGACAGAAGGGGAAAATACAAGGAATGACAGTGGAAAAAGAATAATAGAACTATGTATAGAAAACGAAATGATAATCACAAATTCAAAATTCAGAAAAAAAGACAATCATAAATATACTAGGGAAATACACAGCAGAAGAGAAAAATCGATTATCGATTATCGTAAAAATATATGGAAGGAAGTAAAAGATGTATCAGTAAAAAGAGGAGCAGAACTGGGCAGCGATCACTACCTAGTAAGAATGACTTTAACTGCAAGAAAGAAACTGATAATAAACCCAAAAAGAAAGATAATTAAAGAAACAATAAAAGCATATAAACTAAAAGAAGAAAACATACGAACAATATACCACAAAAAACTACACGAAAACCGTAAAACAAGAGACAATAAGGAGAACATAGAAACAAGATGGGAAACTTTCAAAAACAGGGTAAAGCAAGCAGCACGAGTAACCTGCGGAATAACAAAAATTGGGAACTATGAAAGAAAAATGACAGCATGGTAGAACAAGGAAATAAAAATAGCAGTCAATAATAAGAAAAACAAATGGACGAAATATTTAAATAAGAGAGAAACAAAATCCTATGAGGAATAGAAGGAAGAAAGTCAAAAAGTAAAACGACTGGTAAAAGAAAGCAAAAGCAGGAAATGGTAAGAATTAGGGCACAATCTAGCAAAGACAAACAAAGATAACCAAAAACTATTCTATGGAACAATAAAACAAATGAGAAATCCTAAAGCCAAAACATTGAAGAATATAAAAGATAAAAAAGGAAACATACTAACTAAAGAAGAGGACATAATGAACAGATGGAGAGAACATTTTGAGGTTATATTACAAGGAGACAAGAGAGAGGAAGAGAATGGAAAGGAACAGAAGGCAATGATAAGAGAAACGAACGTAAAAGATATAACAATGGATGAACTTTAGGAAGCTTGTAAACATATAAGAAACGGAAACGCATGCGGACACGACGGGATAGCCGGAGAAATGATAAAATACCTAGACGAAAAAGGAAGACAGGAACTACTAGAACTCATGAACTACATAATGAGAAAAAATAAGACACCTAGAGATTGGAGAATAGGGATTATTATACCGATATATAAAGCGGGGGACAGCAAAGATTGCAAAAACTATAGGGGCATAACTATTATAAGCACAGTTGGGAAAATATATGCATACATAATATTAATGAGACTCACAGCACAAATAGATGGAAACTTGGAGGACACGCAAAGTGGTTTTAGAAAAAAATAGAGGTACACAAGACCACATATTTACCATAAGACAAATATGCGAAAAAGCATTAAGAACTAGAAGAAAAATGCACTTATGTTTCATAGACATGGAAAAAGCCTTCGATTGGATAAAACGGAAAGACGTATGGGATATGCTAGAAAAAAAGGGGTACAGAAAGAAATAATAGAAAACATAAAAAGCCTATATGACGACACGGAGTGCTACATATGTACAAACAACGAACAATCAGAAAAATTCAAATATAATGCAGGACTGAAACAATGATGCATACTAACACTATTTAATGGTATACCAGACGAGGCAGTTAAGCGATGCAAGAAGAAATTGAAGTACTATAAAGTAGGGATGTGGAATATGGAGGAAATTCAACTTACAGAGCTGAGCTATGCAAACGATATGATATTATTCGCGGAAACCGAAGAGGATATACAACACAACGTAGCAACAATATACGAACAGTTAGTAAAAGCAAATATGAACATAAACATACAGAAAACAAAAACAATGATAATAGGAGGAGTAAACGGAGAAAAACACGACATCAAAATAAATGGGATACAATTAGAACAAGTGAAGAAATACAAATACCTAGGGACCATAATAAACAACGAGGGAAGCCTGGAAGATGAAATAAATGAACGAATTAAAAAAACAGGTAGGCTATTTAATACAATAAAACATGATATACTAGAAAAAAAGAAATAACGGAGAGGAATAAAGTAGAAGTAATTAAGAGGATTATGAAACCCATATTGACGTATGGAAGCGAATCATGGACAAAAACGAAGGCCCAAATGAGCAGAATAACAGCCATGGAAATGAGATTCTTGAGAAAAATAAAAAATAAAACAAAGCTGGACAGGATAAGAAATGACAAATATAGAGAAGAACTTAACATAGAACCGGTAGAGTCAACTATACAGCAGAGTCAGTTAAGATGGCTAGGACATGTAACAAGGATGGGACAACAAAGAATAGTAAAGAAAGTATATGAAGCCAGGGAACGAGGAAAGAGAAAAGGAGGGAGACCCAGAAAACCTTGGAAGGAAGAAGTAAGAAAAGCAGCCGAAATACGAGAGATTCGATGGGACGAGAGACACTAACCAGAAACAAAAAGAATGGAAAGAAAAATGGAAAAACTAACAAAATAATTAAAAGTAACAATTATGACTTTATAAATATACATGAAGTGTAATTTAAATTTAAAAGCCGACACCGAAAGGTAAAAGGTATTTAGAATTTTAAAAAAAATATAGAAAAAGTATTATTTTCTTAATTTTTTTTAATGTTTTTGCTATATAACTTTAAATAGTTTATAGTATTTGGCGCATTTAAAAGTATTTTTATTGATCTCTGGGGGTTTGCACTAGCACTGATAATACGAATAAAGCTTATCTGGTTTTTATTGATAGAGAAAACTTAGTTTCAACTTAGCCCTTCAATTGAAACCTTTGCACATCAATAAAATATTCTCGAGAAATTTTTGGGCTGAGTTTCTATCCGAAATCTATTAAACATTGGAACGCTTTTTTTTGAAGCGATATTTTAAGTTGGTGATAACATAAAAGCGGATCGTTTTGTTTTATTTGTTACAATTATGATTGATGAGGCTGAAATTTTACCAGATTTAATTTTCTGTTTAAATTGTCTTTGTTAGAGATTCCTAGAATTTTTAACATGTTTTCCATATTTTGTCGAAAAAAATCAAAACTTCTAATTTAGCTTTCTAGAATTCTCTAGTAAATTTTCTTTTAAAATGTGAAAAAAAATTTCTACAATTTTCCAAAAATTTATAATTTCTCAGAACAGTTTATTCATAACTTAGTTTTAACGTGTTTAAGTCTTGTTCGCACTTTTTATGGATGCGTTTGTGTACTCCTTTATTGAATTAGTACCTGTCTTATCGTGCTGATTAAGCAAAGACCGCTTAATAAATAAGTTAGAATTTTCGGGGATGATTTATAAATATAATCCAAAAAAACCAACCATGACGTTTATTCATTAGTTTTACAAAGCATATTTTATCTATCTCTGATTTTATACGCGTTATTACATATTTTAGGTCTCTGAAAATATTATTTATTTTTTTCATTTTCCACATTTTTCTAAGAATATTCTTTATTATATATTATTAGTTAATTTTCTACAACGACCTAAAAGACATTACATTTTTTATGTCCTTTACATTCCAGCTTATCACTTTTAATCCTTGTTATCTTAAAATAACAGGGCTGATGGAATACAACATCAAATACTTAAGGGAAAAATGTATATTTTTTAACACAATTTTTTTCCCTCTTGATGAACTCCCTTGAGTATTAGGGGAGGCCAACAACAAGTCCTTGAATTACTAGTAAAAACGTTTTAATGTGTCCCTAAACACATTAGTTGCTGCGTATCAAATAACACACGATAATTTCGACGGCTAGACGACGGGCGAAATTCACTTCGTCTTGGATTACATCCAACTTATTTTAATTTTCACCGTCGTAAATATCATTACCTATCCCCATAAATATGTATTCAGGTGGGAAGAGGAAAATTACGACCACTCCGTGTAGGAAAACAGCGACCTTCTTTCGGGGTTAATTACGTAATTAATTTAACGATCCCATTAAAGCCCTTTTACCGCATCCGCAAAAAGAAGTACTCCACCACCACCGTCGTCGTAGTCGTCTTTATTTACAAACACACACAAACACCTATGAAACGTTACTTGGAAAATACTGCATGAGGTATCGATCACGTCGTCGTCGTCGTTCGGCAGGATTGAGTAACTGTCATGTTCGCAACCAAATAGGGAAACAAATGGAAGAAAAAGGGAAAAGGGTAAGAAGGTACGTTCGGAAGCCAATTAAAAACGTGTCTCGGCGAACCTAACGAAATGACATTTTATTATAAGCCGTGAAACGTGAGCGCACACGAACTCGAAGTCGTCGCATTCCTAGCGCCTTTATCTGCTGCGGAATTATTTCCGACGACGACGTCGTCTCTCACACACCCACCAACCCGACCACCTTGCCGCGGGAGCAATAACAGCGCCGAGGGGTGAAATGATGGGTATAAAAAATGTACACGCGAATAGTAAAGACGTTTGTAATACCTTTATTGCAACCTTAGAATTTATATAAGTATGCAGGTTATATAACATATGTGAGTAACTAGGTTGAATTATATAGGTAAGACAATGTATTGATCTATTTCTTGTCTAAATATGATTTTTATTTCTGTAGAAAATAATAACTCTATTAAGGGAATGTAATACCATTAAGGCGATATCTATTTTCAATTGCGTTACGCTAATGAGATCTAATACATCGAAATTGATATATGTTTTTTTAACAGAAGAATACTAAATAAATTTTATCAATATCAATATTGATACCGAAGATGTCCGGGTGCAAAAGCGCATGATTTGATGATTTCATCTTCTAGTAGCTGCTGAAATTCGGCTTTTAGTTCCTCTGTTCTTCGTAGAGATAGGTGATAAGGGGGTTGGGAGGTCATCGTAGGAGATCCTCTCTTTTTGAAACAAGTGCTGTTGTTCCCGTAAAATTTGATTAAGGGCTGCTTTTTCTCGAAGTCGCAGGTTTTTGGCTTCATCTTCATCTCTGAGGATAATTTCCTCCTTGTTGGGGGAGGTGAAGGTTAAGCAAATTGACAGGAATTTCAGACTGGTAAACAGTACTTCTGGCATCGGGGTGACTTTAGAAGCGGAGTTACAATAGCTCCAAATCCCTCGGCTAGTTCTAAAGCGTAGTCACTTGCCATTAATATTTCGGTATCTTCTTCTTTCTTCTTGGGCGGTGCTGGCTCGATTTCATCCTTCTGGACAAATACTCTCTCAATTTCCTCATCCAAAAATGATCATGTCTTTTTGTAGGGTATGTCCTGCGTCGTTGATAAAGTCAACGCCTGTGACTTGGGATGTACACAAATGTAACTCTGCCTTCCACAGAGTTTAGTGAGTTCTGTGGTAAATTTTAGCTTAATGTGTGTTTCTTAAAACATGTAGTCTTATTTTATCAGCTTTTCGAAAAGATCTGGAGTAGCTGAACACGACTGGGCTGTGTCTAAGTAAGCTGTTCTTACTGTGTTTCCAATAGATATACTTAGAGCAGGTCTGCTTCGTTTCCTATGTCGGTGGAGCATAACCCTATGGTAGGAGTACCTCGTCTATTACAGTTGTGGCAGTTTCATCGTATCACTCTGGGCTCCTGGTATCCGTAGCATTTAAGTTATCAATTATGGCTAAGTTATTTTTTTTTCTGAAGTCCTTTTCGGCAATTTACACATCGGATTCTTGAGGGTGCTGATGGGGCTCTGCTGTTTTTCAAGATGACATAAGTCACATATTTATGTAAGTTCCTTTTGATGATGTAATATGCCGCATTTGGCCAAAATAAAAATGGAAAGCTTTGAGATGAGTATCAAGAAGCAAGTTCCTCATAGATGAAAGTGTTGGTACGAGTGGAAGAACGCTATACTGTGAACTCTGACCTTTCCATATGCGACTAAAATGTTTGTTGATATTAATGGATTTTACATAAAATTTTGGAATGTCGTGTAAGCATATTGGAATAAATAAATGATACTAATACTAATACTAGAGAAGCTTTTAGTGGCTTTGCTTGATCCAGCAGCTCCTTCAATATTCCCACCGATGTTCGTAAGATCCCGTCGTGAAACTTGTACCGTAATAAGCTGTAGTTTATGTCGATCTGTGTGGTTTCCGAGAGTTTATCTTTTAAGCGGATAAATAACTTTCTTTTCGTCGCTATGAAGCGTTGGGTTGTTTCCAATGGGATTTTGGCTGTCATCATTAAAAAGAATTTGTAAGCGGGTAGAGCTGGTGCAAATTCTTCTCTGATCATCTGAGTTGCTTCTTTCTAACTTCTTGCATTTTCTTTGACTCTTTTCCTCTATATGTTAGCGGCGCCTTCTAAGATAATTTTAATGCAGGCGACATCATCTGGAATTCCTTCAGTTTCCTTGAAAAAAATCAAGTTTTTCGATGAAATCATTCACTTTGTCCATCTTCCAGGGTCCATGAAATCGAAGCGGAAAATCTATTTCAGAAGAAGGAACGATGGCGTTGATTAATTCTTTCAGCTGTTCTTGGGTAAGCGCCATCTTCTGACTCCTGGTGATTGAAATTTCGCAGGTTTGTTCAATACTTGTACGTTTGTATTTCTCTTGGCGTCGCATTTGTAGAGCATTTCGGGGCAGTGGTTTTTTTGTTTCTCTCGTGGTGAGTTTTAAAACAGAATATTTAATATGTGTACAAAGTATAGGTATGTTTACATCGGTGCTGGGATTGTTCGGGTCGTCCTTGCTGAAGGTGTCGACGCAGATCGTATTCCTCTTAGGTAAGGTCTGCAGGGTTCTTACATTGGTCTTCTTGGGTTCTGGGCCATCTTCACGGGAGCTTGTGATAATGCTTTTAGCAGTCGGGTGTCACTTGGATACGACTGGCGAGCGCAGCGTAACTGCTTGAAGCGACTTTATGTGAGGTAACCTTGTCAAAAGGCCAGGCCTTAATAATTTTGCAAACTTCCTAACCACACAAGGATGTGGAAAGAGTCTTGGTTGAAAGATGTAGATGCTCTGTTGATTTTGGATGACGCGGCTGTTTTTGTATCTCTTGCGAGGGATGGTTCCTCCCTCCAATTTGCACCACAGATTGGATGTACTATCTGCTTTTGTTCGGGTATTGTAAGGGCGCTTTTAAACTACGGGATGGTTTTGATAGTTATAAAAATATATTGGATTATTAGATCTTAAAGAACTTTAGGAACTTTAAAAAGGTAAGAACTTTCCAAACTTTGAAAACTTTATTTTTTTAAAACGGTGTAGAACTTTTAAAGAGGTTGAAATATTTATAGATGATTTCTTCCATGTTGAGAGAGTCGAAGGGCAAGCAAATTTAGAGGAATTTCCTACTGGTGAGCAGTACTTTAAGTATCGGGTCGACTTTGGAAGCGGGATCATACGAGGGTAGATTGAAAAGTTTCCGGAATGGGCAAGAAAACGCAGTAATTAAACAGGTTTATTTTTTATTTTTAAAAATATGATTTCGGGAACTCTGCAAAATAAGCTTTAGTGGCGTCGATGACCTCCTCATTTGACGTAAAGCGCTTGCCTCCGAGCCAAGTACGCACGGGGCCAGGTCTGGAGAGTACGGCACCACCTCGTAGCCCAATTCAACCAATTTACCATTGGCGATTCGGGATGAATGGGCCGGCGCGTTGTCGTGGTGGAAGAGCACTTTTTTCCGCTGCAAATGAGGCCGTTTCTCCTTCAATATGCCGTTGAATTGATCCAATAAATCGCTGTAGTATTGTCCCGTGATAGTTCTTCCCTTCTGCAAAAAGTCGATGTGTATCACACCTTGCGAATCCCAAAAAAATGGTGGTCATGACCTTTCCAGCCGATGGGACAGTCTTTGCCTTCTTCGGAGCAGATTCGCCTAGAGAAATCCACTGTTTCGACTGCTGCTTGGTTTCTGGTGTGTAGTGGTGGATCTATGTTTCGTCCACGGTCACGAATCGGCGAAAAAAATCCGTTGGATTACGCTTTAACAAGGCCAAACACTCTTTCGAAGTGGTCACACGGTTTCGCTTGTTGTCCATAGTCAGCAAACGCGGCACCCATCGCGCCGACAGCTTCCTCATGCCCAAATGTTCGTGCACGATATTTTGCACACGTTCATATGAGATGCCCGTGGTCTTGATGACTGCACGAAATTCGTTTTTATCCATTTTTGCAAAAGTGCCTGACTTGCTTCACAAGATATCCTAGTAAACAAAAAGGGAACGACGCACGTGGCTGAAAATTTGACAGCTTACCTAAAATAAGTTAGCCTTGACAACCATCATAACAATTTCACGATACGCGCGCCATTTCTTGCCCATTCCGGAAACTTTTCAATCTACCCTCGTAATATGTCCATGCCTTTCGGCTAGTTCTGATGCGTAGTCATATGCCATTGATATCTCGGGATCTTCTTCTTCTTCATCCTCGGACGGTTCTGTCTCGATTTTATCCTTCTGCTCAAATGCTCTCTCTTTTTTCGTCTCAAAATGACCATGTTCATGTACTCGGTAAAGCAAAACCCTATGGTGTTGGATACTTCATCTATTGCAGTTGTACATATAAAACTGATGCAAAAACGAAAATTTCAAGAACTTATAATAATAAAATCCTGGTGAACATTTAGATATTTAAGAAATATATTGGCCAGTATCGTAGTGCGGATGTTGGATGAAAGAGGTTTGCTGTTTATCTCGATCTGAAAGCGGCTTATGACTCAGTGTCGTGGTAGAGATTGATAGTGTCTGAAAAGGAAAGGGGTGAGTAAGGGAATGGAATATTTTGGAATAAATGAAGGGAGGAAAGGATACAAGAGCTAGAATTGAAGGGGGAAGTGATCGAGCGGATGAAATTGTTTAAGTGTCTGCCTTTCATTAGATTAAGAGGTTACGAGGAGCATGTAAAGTAGGTGCAGGCGAAGGCGAATGACTGGGATACGTGATGTATGGGTTGGAGGTATAGGGGATTAGGAGGTATGAAAGTTTCAAGAGAGAGTTGTGTTGGTTCCTGAAGCAGATATTAAGGGTGGAGAAATCGACCCCTGGATACTTACTGCTTCAGGAAATTAATAGTGAGAATACATAGTCGTTAATTAGTGGAATTCACGAATTAGCGCGAGCTTTGTGTATTTCTAGAGATTCTAAATCTAAAAGATTCATTTTTCGTGAATTTTCAGCGTAATTAATAATTAATAGTGCATCCTCTCCAAAGAAATGGTTTTGTTCAATAATGTGTTTAGCAAAATTTGATTTATCAACTTGTTTTAATAGAATAGAGCGCAAATGTTCTTTAAATCTTATTTTGAAATTTCGACCAGAGTGACATATGTAAATTCCTTGACAATTTGAACATGTTAGTTTATAAAATCCGAATTTTCCTAATTTATATTGTTTCAATAAAGTTAATGCTGGTTGTGCTACACTCGTAATGGAAACAGATATTAATAGTAGGTGGAGATTAACACTTGTTTTGTTCCATAATATTTTTAATTTCAGTTGCCTGACACGTGTTTCGGTCTTCGCATACCATTATCAAAGTTAAACTAATTAAAATTAAGACAAGCTCCTGTTGATTGTTTAAAACAATAATCCCCTTTTCGATGGCTTTCTTAATCTCTAATCCCTCTAGGAGGTTAAGCTTTTTCAGTTTTCGGCAGATTTTGATCGCGAACATCTCTCACATGTGGTGACCGGTGCTAATACAGTGTTCAGCTAATCCTGTTGTTATTTTTCCGTCCCTAATTGCCTTTTTATGTTCTTTATATAGTACTTACACAAAATATTACTCAAAAATGTCTGCCTGTTTGTCCTATACAATTTAGACATTTGATCTTATAAACGCCAGTATCGATTTTGTTATTAACTATTCTGCTTCCCATATTAGATCTATAGATAACAATTGTCTGTATATTGTAAGCTTTAAGATGGTTTTTCTTTTGGTTGCTGCATATTAAAACAATATAAAGATCAATAGATCCAATTTGGGAAGAATTAGAGTTAATAACAAAATCGATACAAAGGATAAACAAAAAAGTTCTGGTGTTTATAAGATCGATGATCTAAAAAAAACCAAAATACATGAAAAATTGGTATATCAACAAATCAATCGAAGCAAAACGATCTGTGAAAAAAGCTACAATCTATTGGTTAGAAACTAGAAAACAGAAAGTGGTATTCCAGACGATTCTTCCTAGGCGAATACCTCAAAATCATTCACATGGAATTAGCAACATCTGGACAATATAACATTGGACCTTTTTCTATCTGATACCATAGAGAAAATCAACCAAGAGGTACACAAACATTACACCACCCAAAGGAAAAAACTGACACAGCTGAAAAATTCCGCTATAAAGAAACTTGACTTACAAACTAAATAAACAGTCTTTAATTAAATAGAAGTTAGTCTACTGGAAAAAGGATTAAAATATTTGCCTACATCATACAAATTGAACTATCAATGTGAAGAGCTAGCAATAACTGTCTATCTGTTCCTGTAAAACAATCTAAAATATCGTCTACATACCGATACCACATTTTAATATGTTTTTGTCAAGCGGAGAATTTAATATTTTTAATATAAGATTTGACATAAATATTTTGGCAAATAATGGACTTATTTAAGACAAGTTCAAATCAATTTAAAATTTACGTTAATGTTATTTTTGTCGAAAGATTCTTCAACTATTTTTAAGCAGTCTTATGGAAGAATATTTGCAAATATGTTTGAGACATCAAATGAGCTTTGTTTACAATTTGGTTCTAATTTGAATGAAGGCAGTTTATTCGTTAATTCAATTCAATTATTTATGGAGTGGAGATCCTTAAACTTGGTTGGGTCTTTGTGTAATGAATTTAGAAATGCGCAGATTTTTTGATCTGGGTAATTGATAAATGAAACTACCGGGGGAATAGGTTCCTCCTTCTTGTGAATTTTTATAAAACCGTACAGGTTTTAATAGATTCAATAAAATCGACGTTAGGGACTTTGTTCAACTCTATGATTTCAGAGTTTTGTAAAAATTAATTCATTTTTGAGTCGTATGCCGTTTTTTTCTAGGATAACTATCGAGTTTTCTTGTCTGCTTTTGTAATGGTTAGATCAGTATTATGAATTTTAGTTTTAATGGATTTTATTGTGTTTGTAATAGCAGCATTTTTAATTATTTTTGCAATTTTGTATTTAGTTAGGTCACATTTTGTAATATCCTCAAGGGATAATTCAGATTCTATCACTAATATATCCTTGAAGCTGTTACTAGTCACGTGAGTAGAGTAATTGGGGCCTGACTATTATAATACTAATTCAGTATTGGAGAAAGTTATTTTTATTTTTCCTGTGGGGGTCGTCTTCTTTCACAGATCTAGATGCACTGCAGGCTAGGTGGCTTATTGTACTTCTCCAGATTGGAACTATTCCATACTCGATGCCCTGTACTAATTTATGCAGGTCCTTCATGTGGCCTGTTAGCAGTCCTATTGTTGTCTTCAGCTGTATCCTTAGTGCCAGTAGTCCTGCAGCTTGGTTAGAATTGGGCCCTCTTATGATGGCCTTACTGTGGTTAAGGCCTGGTCTGTTTTTCCAGTATTCCTTGTGTTTGTTGCGAGTGCACTTTCTGACTTCAAAGCAGCTCCCCTTTTTTGTTATGCCCAAGATAGGTTCACGTCCCATAAATGAAATGGTGGCTCCCTGTCTTGCTAATTCTGTCTGGCCAGGTCATTCAGAGTGTCGTAGCAGTATGATACCAGTTTGGATGAAGTCTTTTGGCTTTGGAGAGCAAAGATATGCCTATCTTGAAAGTTCCTCTCTATATTTGTTCTCACTTATCTATTATGATTTGGAACCATCCGTGTACCAGATCATGCTTTGTTTGTGGACATTCTCCCTAAGGCTAGTGACCTTGAAAAGTGCACGTTCAAGGTGTCTGACTATCGTATGGTCCAACCTCATTTGCTGGAGAGGTCCTCTAATGCCTGTCAAGATTCTTCTGTGTGGGGTGTCAACTTTTACTTTGACCGTTGCTAGCTGCAGTCTATAGAGTAACAGTCTTGCCTCTCCCACTATCAGCAGTTGAAGTGGTGTGACGTCTAATAGCATCTCTATTGCTTCAGTGGACGTGGTTCTTATAGCTTCTGTTATGCTGATGCAGGCAAGTCTTTAGACCTTGCTGAGGATTTGTATGGTTGTGTGTTGCGTGACTTTGGGCCACCATACCAAAACCGCATACATGATTGCGGGCCAAACTACTCTCGTGTACAGCCTGTATACCATCCCTGGTCTGAGTTTCCATTGTCTGTCTTACATACGTCTAATTACCGGAGAAAGTTATTTTGGTGTTATTAATAATTCTAGGGTGAAAAGAGCGGTGTATTTACAAGTAAAATTATGGAAGGTGGAGTTGACAAAACTAGTCAACATAATAAAAAATATAGTGTCATACAAACAAAGTTAAAGTGTTTTAAAAATTAATAATGCTTACCTTGGCCGATTTTGAAGTCTTATTTCAACACTAATAGAATTTAAATGATTTTCATGAATTAAACACTAAAATAAAACACTTACTATGTTTTTACCACTAAAATTTATTGTAAAATATATAAAATAAGTTACAACAACACACGACTTAAGTTTCGACTTTTAAAGCTCATTATCAATTTAAAAGTCGAAACTTAAGTCGTGTGTTGTTGTAACTTATTTTATATATTTTACAATAAATTTTAGTGGTAAAAACATAGTAAGTGTTTTATTTTAGTGTTTATCATGAATTACCGCATAGTAACGGTCGCAACCATTATTATGATTTCATGAATTAGTTATGTGATGCCATTATTGGAAATATGCGAGAGAAATCGATGAAGTGCCCCTAATGATAAAGTGGTGCTATATTCCTATTTCATTGGATTTGTCTACTTGTTTGTAGTCATTCTGTTCAGTAGGGATTTGATGTATGGAATTGTATATTTTGGAAAGCATCCCACTTAAAAGTGGACGTAAATATGTCAGTAATGGCCAATATATTACTTACCTAAGTGGTAAAAATACTTTGCTGAGAATGAATTTCATCATCTCAAGCAGAAGGGTCCTGAGTGGAAGAAGACATGGTGAACTCCGACCTAAATTTTTTGTATATTTTTAATGTATGTATTTGTTTACCTTACTTTAACAGGATATTGTAAAGTAAAAATGAATAAATAAATAAATAAATGGATATGCTTTTATATTCTCCTTGACAGGATATCAGGGCATACAAATAGTACATTTCTTGGTCAAAACCTGTAGAGCTTTGGTTACAGTAACCTTGACAATGTTTAGGAAGATTGTAACTATTATAACACTTTTACTGTTTTTCAGTAAACCATTCGTATTCCTGTTTCTTACTACTGCAATGCTGGTTTTGTTTGCTATCTACCTAATCACTTAAATTACGGTAAAAACAACCTGAAGTTATTCTCAGACATAATCAAAAGGTTTAGATTTTTCATCGAACACACACGAATGTGTAGGAGTTGGGCACAAGGGGAGTGCAACGTTTGTAATATGATAGGTGTGAATAAAAGTATTTGTATTTTATTTAGAATTGGTGAAGGAGGTATGGAAGGGATACGTGAACACAGGATATGGTAGATGGAAAGCGGAAAGGAGGAGGATCTATGAAAGGGTGGGATTGTCAGAGAGAAAGGAGTGGCTTAAGCAAGGGGTGAATGTTTATTGTTTGCTTTGTTTCTCTTCTTAAATTAATCTAAAATACATACTACTATAAATGTAGTGGGATGGGTGCATCAGAAAATGAAGGAGGTGGAGGGGCAAGAGTGACAAGGATGTATGGAGAGAAGTGTATATAATGAGTGCTATGAGGAGTAGCAGGTAAATGGGAGGAGATCAAGGAAGCTGTAGGACAACCATTTCGGAAGAGAGGAAACGGTAACCTTGGCATCGGCGAGATGCGACATGAGGAGAAAGGGAGAAAAAATGTAAGGATGGAAAAGATATATGGAGACATCTGGCAGAGGAATGCAATGGAATAGATGGATGGATGGATGTAAAAAGGTGAGGGATTGAATGAGAGAAGACATGACCATTGTAAAGGTGCTGAAGAGTAGTGTCAAATCATAATCCTTTTTTGGGTCAAAAAAGGCCATATTTGGCAAATCATGTGATAAATATTCATCAAGAAAGTTTTTGTGGAGCAGAACTTCTGCAAGACAAATAGAGGGTGAGAATGGAAGAACACTTTTTTTTGTGAATTCAAACCTTTTCAAGTGCGATCGAAATTTTTGTAAAGAATTATTATGTATAATATTGGAGTACTTTTGTTAGCATCTTGGATAAAATAAATAATTCCTAATTCCTAAAGGAACAGAGATAATAATTAACGGAGTTATTATAAAATTTTGTTATGTATTTATTATAAATGGATAGAAGAATTTGTACCATGGGAGGGCAGAGAGGTCCGCTGCACGTAGGCATTAATGGGTAATTTGTTCGTCCTCCCATCTGAGTCCTCATTCCTTGCTACGGTCAACCAACCCTAGGTAATGCCAAACGCCAGGATCGCAACAAGAGGAACTCTTAGGATGTCTGATGACTGTAGACATACCTCTCTTTTTGTGGATTCACGTAAGCTGGATAGAACTGGGTAGTCTAGAAGTACATGCTCAGCGATTTCCTTTTCCTCTTCGTATTCTCTGCAGGTTGAACTGGAGTGTAGTCTCAGTCGATTCAGGTGCAATCTTAGATTGCAGTAACTTCTTAGGAGCCCTATAACCTTCCGTAGATTTTCTCTGAATAGTTGCATACAGTATCTGGTCGTTTTATTGTTCATTGCGATGCAGTCTTTTGAGACCCTACAGTCAGGTGTGTCATCCCATCGCTCCTCGTAGCATCTGGTTGATGCATTTTTTAGTAGAGTAATTAAGTCTTGCAGGGAGGGGTCCGGCGTTCATATCGTTCCGGATGCCTTCCTCGCCAAATCATCTGCTATACGCTATGTTTATTATAAATATTTAATCTCTGCTTTTGTTTTCGATTAAATTTAGGAAATTTAAATAGTGGTGTAATAATATTAACAATCCAATCTGTATATTTGTAGAAAATTATTTTCTAAAATACATAACGGTGTTGAAATTAGTTTAGTATACGATGATGACGATCTATCAAATTATTATCAAGTATGGGCACTATAATATTTTTAAAAGACAATATTAAAATTGCAGTCCTCTTTAGGGTATAATAAAATTCTCAGATCAATTCATGAAAAACTTCCCTGTAAAATTCACATGTTTATTTATAAAATTTCTCATTTCTGCTAGTCCCAACAATAAAACAAAAACTCTTGCACATTTCAATTAAATCCATTCTTGAAAATAAATTTGTTTTTTTATCAAAAAAGTCAACCAAACTCTCACTCTCTTCATCCTAACGTTCAATATGCAAACTAAACTTGTAGAAGGTTAAAATCAAGGTTACATTCAAAAAGCATTCGATACAATTTGGTTTATAGGACTCTCACTCTTATCAAGTAACAATTAGAAAAAAAGACGCTTTCCTATTCGTTTACAGGCTGTCAAGGCGTCCCTTAAGGTACTCTCTTATCTCCTCTCATACACAACATATTTTGCTATAACAATATATACAATAATATACAATAATCTTTATTTGGACAAAACATAATACATAGAAACAATAAATATGGATACAATACAAATAGATGGTGTAAGTCCATCTGGGCTATAGACCTGCGGCCTTTCTACCCTGTTTTAAATTTAAGGTGAGGAAAAGAAAGTATGTTTTACTAATGCTTAACTGTCCTGATGATTCGCACAAATGAATTCATGAATTGTGAGGGGAGGATGTTGATATTTAGAAGGGATATTTGGATTTCGGGGAATAGAGAATTTGGTTAACAAGGGTTGGTTGTGGGGATTATTAGCAAATTTAACGCTAAGGCTTAATATACGTTGGGATATGGGCTATCACAATATTGTTTGCTCTTCGCCAATTCATCTACCTTTAAAATAACTCAAGAAATTCAATCCTTCTTCGACTCCACCTAAGCCTGGTGCACCCACCCTACATACCCATGATCAGTAATTAAAGTTAATATGTATTTGTAGGGTGGGTGGGTGGCCTCTATCCCACCATTCAGTCAGTTAAATATCACTAATAATGATTTGAAATATTTGTATAAATACAACAATTTAAAAATGCATTTATTTTGTGTTTGTTTACATTTTACAACTTTGAACTAAAACCCTCGCTTATGTTTTACTGATTAAAGGGTGGATAGAGGCCACCCACCCACCCTACATATACATGATAACTTTAATTGCTAATCATTGATGATTTTGCTGCTAAACACAATCAAACCCTTTATGTAATAAAAAAACAAAATTAAAATTTTAGTTTAAATATAATAAATGACTTTCTATAGCAAATCTTAACTAATTTTAATTTAAAGTTTTTCACCCATCATGTACCTATTATTTTTATTAATTTAACCACTAAAAAATTTTACCTTTTTAATTTCCTTTTATTCAAAAGTTTTGTAAGTAATTTTATTCGAAACCGTGAGACGATAAGGAATTAAAGTTTATATGTATATGTAGGGTGGGTGGGTGGCTCTCTATCCCACCCTCTAATCAGTAAAACATCACCAAAAATTATTTGATATATTTCTTTGAATCAATGTATTAAAATTTACAATAATGTTATGTTTATTTACGTTTTAGAACTTTAATTAATTAAAACCTCGCTTATGTTTTACTGATTGAAGGGTAGTTTAGAGGCCACCCACCCACCCTATACATACTGGTAACTTTAATTACTAATTGTTGATAGATTCTACATTTGTTTTACTTTCCTTATATGGAATTTGAAAAATATTACATACCTTTTCAAACAAAAGTTAAAAGGAATGAAGTTTTATTAAAACATATTTTTCTTAAAGTTATTAACTTAACATTTTGCGTAAACCTCATAGTTTTCGATAAAAATATAGAGAAAGTACTTTGATGGCCACGTCACCATTTTCTAAATTTATTATTATCAACATTGGAAATGCAGCTTTTTAGTGTCGTAATAATTAAACCAATTATATAGAGAATTTAACAGATTGAAGAAATTTTATATTAAATTTAAGAATAAATAACGTTGTAACATAAAAAAACAACAGATTTTCTTATTGCAATTTAAAAACAATTTAATTCTTAGATAAATTTAAATAGAAAATATCATGCGATTTTCTACACTTGAGGAATTTCTCTATTGCTCTGTCTGTGTGGCCTTGTTTGTTATTATTATTATTTTTTTCCGGCGAGGACAATAACGGTAATTTACGGCGACGGTAGCCCGCGTGTTTATTATTATTTTTTTCCGTTTGTTTGTCATCATTTGGGAGGAGAGGAGCGGAAGGGTTGCGCCGCCTGGAAATAATTACCAGGGGGTGCATCCGCCGACGACGACGAGGAACGACTCTCCCGCCGAGAGAAACATTACAATTCCATTACAGTATTCTTTTTTTTATACCCAGCTTCGGTTCATAAATATTTGTCTTTTATTATCAGCAATAAGTTATGGAATAAATATAAATAAAGAAAAACATTTTTCGAGTAGGGAAGAAATTACTTTTTTATATTTATGGTTGCATATGAGTGAATAATTCTTTCATTTTTTTAATATTAAATTGATTTTGGGGATAATATTTAATCATATCTTCATGTAACTCAATAACGAATTTCTATAAAAATAATTATTAATTATTAAAATAATTTATCTATAAACGGATTTAAAATGAATTAATTGGTTGAGGTTTTATGTAATTTAAATCACGAACAATTTGAAATAGAGAGTCTAATTAATCAACCGTTATAATTGTTTGAAATTACATTTACAACCCTTCAATAGTTGGGGGAGAAGGTGCGAGAAGAAGATTAGTGCGAATGGTGTATTTATAACAACGTAATTATTCTATAAACTGGCGGTTCTGTAATTTTAATACCGTCAGTATAGAGGGAAAGGGCTAGGTAATCCCGGGCATCCTTAATCCCACCCCAGATTGTCCGTTCTCACAATTAACGCGGCTCCGCCCATTTCACTTCGGCCCCCGCCACCGTGCATAGATCCAGCCGCCCGCCACCCCCCGGAATATGCTAAACGGGAACTCGGCACTCGGACCAAATTCCTCGGAAAAACTATCCGAGTGTGGAACTATTATTCTATGTAAATGATTACAAAGGGGGCGACCGAAACATCTGTTTAGAATATTAATTTGGTCGGTGCGGCCCGCCCCGAATCCGGGGGATGTATGTAAATATTTAAGTTGCGGCCTCCCCCACCCACCACAAAACAAACGTCCTCCTCTTCAGAACTAATATCGTTTTCCCGGGAGTAATTACCATCCCACCCTGCCATCGACGTCCAGGCCAAACAGATTGACATTTTTCCCTCATACACATATTCATATGCAAAACAAACCCAGGATTTAATTAAATCCCAACCTTTTTCCTACCCCTCTCTCGCACACCCCCCCTTTAATAACCTGTTTATTTTGCAAATTCGCATTATCTCTACTGTGCCGGGAATTCCTGTACTAATCGAGAGAAGAATGGCACCCCACCCCACCACCATCATCACCACCGCCGCCTCGTGACTGTCAATTCGCTCGATAATTAATCCCGAGTAAATGGAACACGGGGGAGAATTGGCGCCACTCAATGGCCTGTCAATCGAATTGCACGGAAATAGTTTGTAATACTGTTTAAATGTCAATTTAATCCTAACCTTAATTCGACCATTTGTAACGATAATATATTTATTCCGTAAAAATGTAATGTATTTTTGTGTCTAAAAGTACCTATTTAATTAATATCATTAATTAATAATTATAATGATGATTTACGGCATTTAAAAAGTAATTATTTACCTGATAATATTTTTAGGTTTATAAGTAATAATTGTGGTCACCCAAATCATTGTTTTAACAGGGCTCAAGAGGGAGATTTAGTCTTTAAAGGACAACTGGATTCATACGTCTTTAGGATGTTATTTCCGAGCAGAGCCGCTACTGTTTAAGCTCCTCAACATTCAGATTCAGAGAGATCATCTGTGTCCATATTTTTTTTAAAACAAATATAAACCTCTAAATATAAATTACAAATTGTGGATAACAATTAATAATATCTGAATGATTGACAGTTTTATAAACAACCAGAAAAATAAAACAAATAATTTCCACATTTCACGCGATATAAAATAAATAAATAACAATACATTTATATTCACCAACGAATTTCTGTTACAGGTTTTCCCTCCAGAGTGGTGAATAAGAGTTCCAGGTAATATATATTTAACATTATCACCAATACATATTATTATACATCATAATTTTAAAATTCACATAATAAATAATGAACGCGAAACGAATTTATATGCAACTATGCCCATACATTTCTATTCATTAACGTTTTTAAACGTAAAATAAATAATAAATTTCAATACCATATTTTTGTATAATTTTTGATGTTAAACCATCGTTACATAACGTAATTAGTACGTAATTAGGTAAATAAGCTAACATGCCCGCAATTATTTTCAAACATTAAAGAAATAAAATCGAGCTCTAACACAATTAGATGAAAACGTCGACGTGTACCCATCTGTATATCGAAATAATAGTAATAATAAAAAAATATAATTGATGTTTATGTTGTCTCTGTCAGCGTTGAAAATCCGCTTGTCGAAGAGTAACGAGCAATTATTTTTATATCCAACATCGAAACAAACAAATGAATCACGACGACGACGGCGACGTCGAGTGGATTGTCTGTCTGCGCGTACCGTAATTAAATCAAATTGCAAAAATGCGTGTCAGCGCCCACTATCACTTCAGAATTACTGGTTTTAATTAAACGTGGGTCGCGGAATTCATAACCTTGTAACTGATTTATTTATTTTTTTTGTATTTCCGGCGAACACGCGGGTAATTGAATGCACATGCAAATCGTTGATTAACGCACACCTACGTAATTGCAGTCGGTTTTATCGATTGACACTATTTTGTATTGATTGATTCTGCATAGGAAACAATAATACTGACAATATTTTTAAACAGAATTATGATATAGTTATTTATTATATAAATTATTTGTATTACAATAAGTTTGCTTATTCTTTTCTACTAATTGAAATAAAACAACACAGTTGGGAGGGTTTCACATTTATTGTTGAACACTGCAACATGTTTCGCCACACAGTGGCTTCATCAGGCAGATGAATCATTATTCATCTGCCTGATGAAGCCACACAACAATAAATGTGAAACCCTCCCAACTGTGTTGTTTTATTTCAATTTGTTATGGAGTTTCATCATGTATCCGCCTCGTCAATTCAATATTTTCTACTAATATTTTATCTAAAAAGTTTCATACATTTCATACATACATATGTTGTCAATTTTATTTTATTCAAATAATGTAATTAAAGTTATTACAAACTGCGAGGCGATCAGTAATTAAAATCAATATGTATATGTAGGGTGGGTGGGTGGCCTCTATTCCACTCTCTAGTCAGTAAAATATAAAAAATTATTTGAAATATTTGTATGAATACATCAATTAACAAATGCAATTATTATTAGTTTGTTTACATTTTACAACTTTTAACTAAAACCCTCGCTTATGTTTTACTGATTGGGGGGTGGGATGGAGGCCTCCCACCCACCCTACATATACATGATAACTTTAATTGCTAATCGTTGATGATTTTGCTGCTAAAACAGTTCTTTATGCAATGCAATATAAAACAAAATCACAATTTAAGTTTAACCCTCTATGGGCTAGATTTTTGTTTTAAATCCAAAAGAATTAAGTTTCATTAAGTTTGTCAGGAATTTTCTTAGAGAGTTCTAGAATTTTCTTCAGCCTTTTTTTGTAGGTTTGTAAAACTTTTCTTCATTCCATTTCTCAAGACTTTTCTTATCGACCTCTAGAATGGTTTTCAATATTTTTTTGTAGACTTCAAAAATTTCTCAGCAACTTTTATCACATTTTGTATAGAGGGTTCTTGACTTTTGTAGATATCAAGATTTTTTTTAGAAAGTGTCAATCAATCAGTTTTCAGAAATTGTCTTAGAAGAGAATTTTCTTCAGTTTTTTACAGTATTCTAGAAGTTTCCAGTAACTTTCATTCCATTTTTTAAGATTTCGTTATGTGCCTCTAGAATTTTCCTTAATGTTTTTGTAGATTTTTAGATCTTTTTGGTAACTTTTATTACGTTTTATGAGTTCAAAAATTATTCTGATTATTTGTTGCTTTCTAGAATTTTTCAGTAAGTTTAATTCAGTTATTTAGGAATTTTCTTCAGTTTTTTTTGTAAGTTTGTAGAACTTTTTTATTTCCTTTTTTTAAGAATTCTTTTATGAGCCTCTAGAATCAATATTTTTGTAAATTTCTAACATTTCTCAGCAACTTTTTTCGCATTTTTGAAGAAATTTTCTAAAGCGTTCGTGAATTTTGTAGATTTCTAGAATTTAATTTTTAGAAAGTTTAATTCAATATTTCAAATATTTTCTTATTTCAGTTCCAGAATGTTATTCAGTTTTTTTTTTTGCAAAACTTTCAAGTATCTTTCATTTAATTTTTTGTTTAATTTTCCTTATATGCCTCTAGAACATTCCTCAATTTTTTTGTAGTTTTTAGATACTTTTATTAAATTTTATAAGTTCAAGAATTTTCCTGGTTTTTTTGTAGACTTCTAGATTTTTTCAGAAAGTTCAATTCAGTTTTTTAAAAATTTTCTTATTGATTTCTACAATTTTCTTCAGGTATTTTTGTTGGTTTGTAGAACCTTTTATTCATTCTAATAATAATACACATTTTTATTGACAAACTTTACACATGATTACATTTCGTATTCTAGAAGTTTCCAGTAACTTTCATTCCATTTTTTAAGATTTCGTTATTTGCCTCTAATATTTTCCTTAATGTTTTTGTAGATTTTTAGATCTTTTTGATAACTATTATTGCATATAATGGGTTCAAAAATTATCCTGATTATTTGTAGATTTCTAGAATTTTTAAGAAAGTTTCATTTAGTTGTTGTTATAGACTTCTAGAATTTTCTTCAGTTTTTTTTGTAGGTTTGTAGAACTTTTTTAAAATTCAATTTTTTAAGAAATTTCTTATGAGCCTCTAGAATTTTAATCAATATTTTTGTAAATTTCTAACACTTTTCAGCAACTTTCTTCGCATTTTTGAAGACATTTTCTAAAGCGTTCGTGAATTTTGTAGATTTCTAGAATTTAATTTTTAGAAAGTTTAATTCAATATTTCAAATATTTTCTTATTTCAGTTCCAGAATGTTATTCAGTTTTTTTTTGCAAAATTTTCAAGTATCTTTCATTTATTTTTTTAAATTTTCCTTATATGCTTCTAGAACTTTCCTCATGTTTTTTGTAGTTTTTAGATACTTTTATTAAATTTTATAAGTTTAATAATTTTCCTGTTTTTTTGTAGACTTCTAGATTTTTTCAGAAAGTTCAATTCAGTTTTTCAAGAATTTTCTTCAGGTATTTTTGTTGGTTTGTAGAACCTTTTATTCATTCTAATAATAATACACAAACTTTACACATGATTACATTTCGTATTCTAGAAGTTTCCAGTAACTTTCATTCCATTTTTTAAGATTTCGTTATTTGCCTCTAAAATTTTCCTTAATGTTTTTGTAGATTTTTAGATCTTTTTGATAACTATTATTACATATAATGGGTTCAAAAATTATCCTGATTATTTGTAGATTTCTAGAATTTTTAAGAAAGTTTCATTTAGTTGTTCTTAGAGACTTCTAGAATTTTCTTCAGTTTTTTTTTTGTAGGTTTGTAGAACTTTTTTAAAATTCTATTTTTTAAGAAATTTCTTATGAGCTTCTAGAATTTTAATCAATATTTTTGTATATTTGTAACATTTCTCAGCAACTTTCTTCGCATTTTTGAAGAAATTTTCTAAAGCGTTCGTGAATTTCTAGAATTTAATTTTTAGAAAGTTTAATACAATATTTCAAATATTTTCTTATTTCAGTTCCAGAATGTTATTCAGTTTTTTTTTTGTAAAACTTTCAAGTATCTTACTAATTTTCTTGTTTCTTTGTAGACTTCTAGATTTTTTCAGAAAGTTCAATTCAGTTTTTCAAGAATTTTCTTATTGATTTCTACAATTTTCTTCAGTTATTTTTGTTGGTTTGTAGAACCTTTTATTCCTTCTACTAATAATACCCATTTTTATTGACAAACTTTACACATGATTACATTTCGTATTCTAGAAGTTTCCAGTAACTTTCATTCCATTTTTTAAGATTTCGTTATTTGCCTCTAAAATTTTCCTTAATGTTTTTGTAGATTTTTAGATCTTTTTGATAACTATTATAACATATAATGGGTTCAAAAATTATCCTGATTATTTGTAGATTTCTAGAATTTTTAAGAAAGTTTCAATTAGTTGTTGTTAGAGACTTCTAGAATTTTCTTCAGTTTTTTTTTGTAGGTTTGTAGAACTTTTTTAAAATTCTATTTTTTAAGAAATTTCTTATGAGCCTCTAGAATTTTAATCAATATTTTTGTAAATTTCTAACATTTCTCAGCAACTTTCTTCGCATTTTTGAAGAAATTTTCTAAAGCGTTCGTGAATTTTGTAGATTTCTAGAATTTAATTTTTAGAAAGTTTAATTCAATATTTCAAATATTTTCTTATTTCAGTTCAAGAATGTTATTCAGTTTTTATTTGCAAAACTTTCAAGTATCTTTCATTTAATTTTTTTTTAATTTCGTTATATGCCTCTAGAACATTCCTCATGTTTTTTGTAGTTTTTAGATACTTTTATTAAATTTTATAAGTTCAAGAATTTTCCTGTTTTTTTGTAGACTTCTAGATTTTTTCAGAAAGTTCAATTCAGTTTTTCAAAAATTTTCTTATTGATTTCTACAATTTTCTTCGGTTATTTTTGTTGGTTTGTAGAACCTTCTATTCATTCTAATAATAATACACATTTTTATTGACAAACTTTACAATGGTGTGTTAGTGAATTAGTTCGTCAATAGGCTATCGACCAGAGGTCCTTCTGCCTTGTTTTGTCCAGTCATATGTCGTTACTCGTTAATGAGTAATGGGATGAAATGATGAAATAAAGACAAATATGGTAGAATTAGGATTTTTAAATTTAGGGTTTAAATTAGGATTTCTAGGAAGACAATATAAGGATAATATGTGGAAGTTGAAAGGATTTTTGGAGAATTTTTCTGATAGGAAACGAAGGCGTTCTAGGATGGGGGTTTTTAACTTATGGGCCTCTAGAATTTTCCTCAATTTTTTTTTGTAGATTGCAAGAACTTCTCAGCAACTTTCATCACATTTTTGAAGAACTTTTCTGAAGGGTTTTGTAGATTTCTAGAATATTTTAAAAAGTTTCATTCAGTTTAAAAGGAATTTTTCTAAAGAGTTCTAGAATTTTCCTCAGTTTATTTTTTATAGATTTCTAGAAATTCTTAGAAAATTATAGGGTGTCCTGGAAATTTTCTCAATATTTTTTGCAGTTTTCTAGAACTTTCCAGTATCTTGCATTCCATCCTTCAAGAATTTTCTTAGAGTTATATAACTTTCTTTAGATTTTTTTTACAGATTTCTAGAATTTCTCGGCCACTTTCATTACATTTTTGAAGAATTACTTTAGAGAGTTCCTGATTTTTTTAAGAATCTTTGAATATCTAGAACTTTTCAGTTACTTTCATTCCATCTTTCAAGAATTTTCCTCACTTCAATTTCTTTGTAGATTTAAAAATAAAATTATTAAATTTTAGTTCTTTAATTTTTCTGATTTCTCAGGAATTTTCTTAGAGTTCTAAAATTGTATTAATTTTTTTGTAGTTTACAGTATCTTTCATTCCATCTTTTTAGTATATTTAGAACGTTTCGCCGACTTTTTAGAGGGTTTAAGAATTTTCTGATGTTTTTTTGTAGATTTCTTCAATATTCCAATTTTTCAAGAATTACAGAAATTTCCTCAATTTATTTTGTAGGTTTTTTAAACTTTTCCGTATCTTTAATTAAATTCTATGAGAATTTTCTTAGAGGGTTGTAGAATATATCTTTTTTGTACAAATAATGTCAATTCGATCAAATGGTTTCATTTATTTTTACTACAGACAATTTGCACAGCATTTACTTTTCTATTTCTGGCCTAGCAGTGGTAATAAATGTTGATATTAGTTGTCTGACAACGTTATAGCATTAAGATTTAAGAAAAAAGCTATTTATAGTTGGTAAAATGTCGATAAATTAAAATGTGACCTGAAAGTTTATAACTGCAAAAAAATTAGTTGTTGAATTTCAAAATGTATTAACAAATATTTATAAATAACGTTTGAAATACTGAAGCTAAAAGGTAAACAATTATCGAGATTTTTTATTAGGAAAGGTATAGGAATCTAATGTTAAGATTTCTCTAGTCAAAAATTCAAAAAATAATTTTAGGTTTCTGAAGTCAGAAATTGAAAAAAATAGATTTAACGTTAGGTTAAACGTGCAAAAACGTATTGAGAATTTTGTTGCTGAGATTAGAAGATTAAAGTACTATTCCTGATTTCTTGTAGTAATAAATTACAAAAAAAACAATTTTTCAAGTAGAAATATCTGTGAAAAATAAAAAAAATTAAACAAAAATTTGTCTGTCTTTAAATTGAGTCGGTAGCATTAAGGCATAACGTTAATATTGCTGAAATAAAAAGTATAGAAAAGAGAGAAACAAAAGCAAGTCTTTTAATTAATCATTTTAATTATAAAAATATGATTAATCTTTAGGTCGTAGAAGTAATAATAGCAATAGAGTATATAATTCAATTTTTAGATTGCTTAAATAAATCAAAATTGCAAATATCAATTTTTGATTAGGTATCAACCTACAGGTTGAAAAACCCAAAATGCCAAAAAAAAACGAATTGTAGGCTTCTGAAGTGAAAAATGGATGCATAAGTCAAATGTGCAAAAACAATTCAGGTTATGTTGCTAAGGTGAAAAAATGAAAAGAATTATTTTTTATTTTCTAAAATAATAAATTAACAAAAAAATAAATTTTTCAACTTGAGTTTTCTTATATCCAAATACAACAAAAATTTCTTTAAGTTATGAAGTTAAATTAGTAGCATTAAGGTTCATAGAATACTTTTATATAGCTGAAATCAAAAGTATAAAAGTATAACTAATCTTTAGGTTGTAGAAGGGAAAAATATAAACATTTAGGTTTCTAGAAGCAAAAGTACTAAAATGAATTATAGGTTAGTTATCAACTTTCAGGTTTCTCAAGTCAAAGCCAAAGGACTGCAAAATTATGAAAACAATGCTTCAGAACTGTAAAAATGCAGTTGCATAATTTGAAATTGTAGAACAAACATTTATAAATAACGTTTATATTACTGAATCTAGATTGTAAAAAAATTAACATCAGGATCACATTACTAGAAATAAAAATGAAAAAATAAATTTAAGGTTGTTGAAATCAAAAATAAAACGTTAGGTTTCTAAACTAAAATATGCAAAACAATTTTTGTTGATAAGGTTAAAAGATAAAACAATTTTGATTTGTTGAAGTATAGTCAAAAATAAATTTTTCAACTTGTAATACTTATAGTCAAAATGAAACAAAAATTTATCTGACTTTGAATTCATCACTAAATCAGTAGCATTAAGGGTTAGTATAAACCTAAATATTGTTGAATTCATATGTTTAGAAATATAACCAATCTTAAAGTTGTAGATCAAAGTGTGTAATACATCTAGTATTTAGGTGGCCATAATCAAAAATGCAGAAATTAATTTCTGAAGTCAATATTGAAAAATAAAACACGTTTGGTTGCTTAAGTTAAATGTGCACAATCTTCTTTAGCATTTAGTTAGGAAATGAAAAGTTCTATTTTTGATTTGCTGAAATAATATATTTTAAAATAAATTATTTCTTCAACTTGAGATTTATTAGGTCAAAACTGCAACAAAAATTTGTTAAATTGTTTTATAAATTTAACAAACTTTTGTTGCAGTTTTGAATATGTATTAATAAAACATTTAATTACTGAAGTTAAATGGTAGAAAATTATCTAGCTTTTTATAGGCAAAAGTGTAAAAAAATTAATTTTTAGGTTGTCAAAAACGAAACAAAATTAAGGTTAGGTTGATAAAGTAAAAAGTACAAATATTTATGATTCCAAGGTTTAAAACATTAAGATCTGTCTTTAATTCGCTGAAGTAATAAATTAAAAAAAAAAAAACATTTTTCAACTTGAAATACCTGAAATTAAAAATGAAACGAAAATTTGTCTGAATTTAAATTGATAAGTCAAATCATTAGCATTAAGGCTTCTATAGTAAGCCTTAATGCTAACCTTAATATTGAATCATAGGTATGAGAAATCTTTAGGTTGTAAAAGGCAAAAGGTTTAGGAATCTAATTTTTAGGTTGCTAAAATAAAAATGAAAAGATGAATTTCAACTAATCTGAATCAACAGTCACATTGCTGAGATCAAAAGCCAAGACGCCAAATAAGATAAAAATTATCAAAATAAAACCAAAAATAAAAGCAAAATTTAGGTTGTGTAAATGAAAACTGCAATAATTGTAAAACTTCAGATGCCAATAGATTGAATTTCAAAATTCAAAATGTAAAAACAAATATTTTGAATAATTTTTACTACTGAAGCTATAAGGTAAAAAATTATCATTTTTTTATTGAAGAAAATTATAAGAATTCATATTGTTGAACCCGAAAATTCAAAACTTTTTAGTCAGAAATTAAAAAGAAAAAATATTGAAAGTTAGGTTTGTTAAATCAAATGTTTAAAAAAAAACCAAAACTGAAATTTCGGTTGCTGAAGTTAAAAATGTATTAGCAAGTAATTTATTTGGGAAGTCTTAGTAAGACTCATTGTTGTTTTCATATTTTTAAATTATTATTTAATTTTCTACAACGTACTAAAGGATTTTAATATATTTTATAATTTCTAACTTGACATTCGGAATTAAACAAAAATTTTTCTGGTTTTAAATTGATAAATTAAAATCAGTAGTAAGGTTTACCATAAACACAAATGTTGCTTAAACCAAAAGTATAGAAATATAATCAGTCGTTAGGTTGCAGAAGGCAAAAGTGAATACAATCTAATATTTAGGTTTCTAGAATCAAAAATACAAAATCATAAAATACAAATCTTCAGGTCAATAAGCCAAAAGGTTAAAACATTATGAAAAGAAAGCCAAAAAATTGATCCACGCTTACGCTTCAGAAATGAAATCTACAACAACTGTAAACATTTTGTTGCTAAATTTCTAAACATTTATGTAGATAATGGCTGCTTTAGATTACTAGAATCAAACATTTAAAACTGAATTTTCGGTTGCTAAGATCAAAATGAAAAAAAAAAACAGATTAAACAGTACGTTGCTTAGGTGAAAGCGTTTTTAGATTGCAATAGTTTATTGAACAAAATATGTTACTTTTTACGAAGTCTATGGTTTTTCATAGATAGATAGTTTTTGCTTATTAGGTATTAGGTATTAGGTATCAGGTATTAGGTATTAGGTATTAGGTATTAGGTATTAGGTATTAGGTATTAGGTATTATGTATTAGGTATTAGGTATTAAGTATTAGGTATTAGGTATTAGGTATTAGGTATTAGGTATTAGGTATTAGGTATTAGGTATTAGGTATTAGGTATTAGGTATTAGGTATTAGGTATTAGGTATTAGGTATTAGGTATTAGGTATTAGGTATTAGGTATTAGGTATTAGGTATTAGGTATTAGGTATTAGGTATTAGGTATTAGGTATTAGGTATTAGGTATTAGGTATTAGGTATTATTTAGTTTATCGAAAATGCTAACTGTAATATTCTTGAGTTGGGTGTATGGAGTAGAAGTATTAAACGCAGGAACACACAGTTATTGAAGAATGGGAATCGTACACGCAAAGAATCAGGCGGAACCCATCAACCCAATTGGCAGGTACCGTAAATTATGAGGAACCCGAGAAATCCAAACACCTCGAACTTAATGTACCTGCAAGGGTTGATAGAATTCATGTAGAATAATTAGGTCGTACAAAAAAATTATATTGTCGAAGATGCCATTAATGATGTATTTAGGGCAAATACCTTCCAAGAAGTGCTCTACAAAACTCATAAGGCTCGCCTAAAGCTTGATACACTCAGTCTATTCAGAAATATCACAAGGTCCAAAGGCAACTCCCAACGGGCTTGAGGTCACCTTTCTAGTCAAAGAAATGAAGAGGATTGTCAGTGGAGTGACTACTGAGGTTGGTAAATAAAAGGTTTTAATGTGCAGTAGTATTTTACTGATTGAGAATCTACTCCATACACCCAACTCAAGAATATTATACTAACAAAAAGATTCTAATATTGTACACGATAATTTTCTACAAAGATTTTGATCGAATATGGAAAGACTTGAATTCACAAAATATGTGTTCTTCCATTTTTACCCTCTATTCTTTGTTGCTCCATTAAGATTCTATTAATAATGATTCATCAAATTTATTGCTAAATATCGCTTTTCTTGCCATACAATTTGAAACATAGATCTTGTATATAGTGTTAATGACTTCTTAAGTTCTTAAACTTAATCCATTACCCTTGATAGTTGGTGATCCTACTTTTTTACATTTAGGCAATTTCTTTGCCCCTTCTGGCGTATTTGGGTCAAGTTTTTGTAGACCTCTTTTAATGTGACGTTACTCGCTTGTCACTTTTCAAAACACGATAAAATGTAAATAATGTGAACTATCTTGTGAAAAATGAGTGTAAATATGATAATTAAAACCGAAGATGATATTTTTATAGGCCACAAGTGATTACGGAAGCGGTAGAAGTAACAGCTGCAAATTGGTTGCCCTTAAAGTTGTGACATCAATATGAAGAAGTCTACAAACTTTCCATAGATTGGAGCAAAGATAATTTAGCAAATTCTTTCAAGAAGAATTACACCTTGCCTACTTCCGAAACCTTGCGGCAAGAATGAAACCTTCAACATTGTGGTCAATTTTTTCTATGCTGCGAATGACAATAAATTTAAAGCAAAATATAGATATTAGCAAGTATCTCAAATTATGTGCATTTATCAAGCGTGCATCCGTGAAAAATCCAAAAGATGAAAGCCTGATAAGAGCTGCTTATTTACAACATTTTTTGCTGGGAAAGGTGTAAAGATTCTAATCTTGAGATTGCTGGAATCAAAAATGCAAAAATTAATTGAATGTTGTTGAAGTTAAATAAAAAAAAATAAATATTAAACGTTAGGATGCTAAAGTCAAAAATACAAAAACTTGATTTTTAACTTAAAAAAAATCGATTTTTATGTTACAAAAATTAAAAGTGTAATAAAAAAATGTTTAAACTTTGGTTTGCTTAAAACAAAAACTAACAAAATTAAGTTTCTACTGTTAAATTCAAATTCAAAAGAGTAAAAAGTACTAAACGTTGATGTTAAAACTGGTAATCAAACTTTGTTTGTTTAAATAACGAATTAAAGAGTCAGAAAAGTGCAATTTTATTCAAAATAAAACCAAAAAATTGATCAACGCTTACGAATTTGAAATAAAAACAGCAACAATGGTAAAACTTTAGTTTTTGAATGTCAAAAATTAAAGCAAATGTTTAGGTTGTTAAAGTTAATACTGTAACGAATTACGTTTATAATTTTGTAAGTTAGAAGGCAAAAGATTACCATACTTCTTATTGACAAAATTATGAAGAAACTATTCTTAAGAATACTAGAATTAAAAATGTCAAAATAAAATTTAGGTTGCTAAAGTCAAAAATGAAAGATATGTTAGGTTGAGGCTTCAGAAATGAAAAGAATTGTAAAAATTTATTTGCTGGGCTAAAAAATGCAAAAAAATATTTATGTTTTTGCTGAAGCTAAAAGGTAAAATAATACTAAGCTTCTTACTGCGGTAGTCAAATCAAATTTTCATACTCTTAACTTTGACTTACGTAATCAGAAGATTTAACGTCAAAAAAAACTTGAAGTTTCTTAAATATTTGAACTTGAGCATATTTAATATTTTTGTTATATGTATGTAAATGAATGTTAATTTATTTTGTATAAAGATGTCTGTAAAATAAAGTAATAATAATAATAATAATATGAAGTTTAAATACCTAAAAAAAAGTTTAAGATTTTTGTATTTGGGATTTTGATATATTTTAATTACTAAGACAATTAAAAAGTCAACAATATAGAGCTTTATCATTTTAATTCTTCTCCCATAGATTAAAAATTATTCTATTTTTATCAACTCAGAGTTCATATTTATATTTATACTCTGAGTTGATAAAAATAGAATAATTTTTAATCTAAGGGAGAAGAATTAAAATGATAAAGCTCTAAATTGTTGACTTTTTAAATTAAATAAGAAAGAGCTTTTTGCTAAAATCTCCTTTTAATATGAAGAAATATATAGATTAAACAAAAGTGATGTATTTTAAAAGTTCTAGTAAAATATTTCTGTATAAATAAATTTTTTCTTATGTGTCTAATTTGACCTAAAAAATATGAATTTCGGTTTCCAAGAATTGATAAACTCTTTAAATTTTCATTACATTGTATTCACCTGACAAATTATCGAAGTTCAGCTAATCACGAACTAAACTTTATATTTTTAAATTGTGCCCTATAAAAGGCTAATTTATGTTATAAAATTTTAATTTTAACTAAAAGTTGTGCATAATTTTACCCTAAAAAAGTTTTGTACGAAATAGTTTTTTTCAAATGTTTTTAGTTTATAAGTAGAGTACTGTGTTCAACATAAATGTTTTTATATTATATAAGTAAAGTGTGATACTTATTTTATTTTTTATATCTTGTTTGCACGCTTTCGTTTAACACCGACGATGATGACTATATTTTAAGTAAGAGATTGCCCATTATCTGCATGTTATAACGTAACATTGTGTAAACGAAGGAGGGTGGAAAAGTAAAAGAGTAAAAGTAATGACCGACGACACGCTTTTATCATCCATTAAGGCCCGCACCCCCCCATCGACAACAGGTATAATCCGACCGAAAGTTGGGGACCGTCGTTATCACTCGTCATTTGTTTTTACTGCTAGTGCTACGCCCGCTGTTAGAATGCCCGTAGGGGTGGCCGGGAATCAGTTGGTGGTTAGTTCCTGCAGATATACAGCAATTGAATAAACCCTCGGTACAATGACAGAAACAACAACGCACGGGGGTGGCCGGTGTGAGAATTGATGGGGGCGTTTGCAGTTGCCCGTCATAATATTTAGAGGCGAAGCCGTCAGGAATCCGGGGCCGCATTTGCAGGATTTATTCCCGCCAAACATGACACCCTGATTGACAGGTTTAATTATTTGGTTAGTCTTGCACGGGGGGCGCGGTGCAAGCGGGTCGTGCATACATAAACAACGATTCGCCACCGCCGCCCCTCGCCGTCCGGAACTGGCGGCGAAACGCCGACCGACCCTCTCGTGATTCAAGGCTATCGCATTACGCTTGATTAATTATCCACCTGGATTACTGGCTTTCCGCCCGAACGATACACGCGGATTATTATTTAAGTGTCGGGGGTAGAAAATCAGCTGAAATCACTTCATCCATTAACATCGGCTAAATTAATGATTAGTACTGCGAGTTGTTCCTAATTATTACTAATTTCTCTGAAATACGATAATGTTATTTAATAAAGATGAACTCTAATGTACATAGTTGAATTATTTACCATTTACATAATTCTTTTTTTTTCTACAGAATAAGTACATAATTTTTTTAAATTAAAAATTAAACCACTAAAAGTCTGGTAATGACCTAATAAATTTTATGACAAGTAATAGAAAAACAATATAATTAAAACACTTTAACTTTGTTTTAATTATCTTATTAAAATGTACCACCAAGTTAACGCCGACAACATTCAAGAAAAACAATATGCTTAAAGTTAGTGGGCGTCATATAATTCCTACGCATAATGCCAGCATCTAATATCTAGTCTAGTCCTTATTTAATTATCTTTCTTTCTAACATAATTAAAAAATCAATTATACAAGGTTTTATATATAAGAAGATATTATTTGGGTAAATGTATAAATCTTTAATTTAATAATTAAAGGATTTTCGTAATTTTATGCAGCCAATTTGATTATTTAGTAGTTATTTGCCTAATCTTATCATCATTTTTAAACTTTTAGCTCTCCTTTGTCATATTACTGTTAAATCTTTTATAAAACTTAGTAAACAAACGGCGAAGGCGAACAAAGACGATAAGATTTTGCACTGAAAAACACACTGTATTCGCCTCCTTGAAATATTACAAACTTAACTTTACAATTTGGCAGATAATTCATCCCGGGGATTTTCCGTCTTGCGTTTTGTGGTAGCCGGCCAGCCAGCCATCCAGCCAGCCAGCTCATTATCCCGACTGACGAGAGAGCGGCGGTCTTCATTATTAGAAAATCAGCGAGCTCGTTTACATGAAAGGGTATAGTATTTCGGCGAGGCGTCGCCTGTGAAAGGGGACGCCGACGCCGCGGCGGACGGCTGGAAATCGGGCGTCGCCCCCGCATCCGGCGCACAATAGGGACAATGGCCATCCTCGCGGCCCCTAAAGACAATGCGGACGCGCCCGCCCGCGGTGTTCCCGCATGCCCTCCGGAAAGACGTGCTTCCACTTTATTATGCTAAACGGCACGTTGAATCTGAATCAAAAACGAATTCTGTGGCTGTTAATATGATGGGACTCGAGCCTACCCTTATAATCCGGCTGTTATTTCAATACAACAATTTCAATACTGAAATTATTATTAATAGTTTTAACATACGCCCAGAGTAAATTGGATTAAAATTTCAAAGGAATAAATAAACGTTAAAATAAACTTTTATAATGTACTAAGTAAAACATTTAAAATCTTGGATCTTAAAGGCATTTACTTCGTGGTACATTTCGATATTAAGAATAAAGACTTTTACTTTTTTATACCACTCTAAACTTTATTTGTAATGACTAGTATAAAAAAATAAAAGTGTTTTATTTAGTCTTAACATTTTAAATCTGATTGGAAGTAACAAAAAATGTAATAGACCTGAGCATAGATGTTGTAATACAATCCCAATGCTTAATGTTAGCACCAAATGGCTCCGAGGATTGCTAGCTAATAGGAAAGGAATACTTTATAATTTAATGATCTTTTATTCGTACCTTTAATTACTCCTATGACAAGTGCATATGATATTATAGATCATCTCTGATATTCTTAAGATATGATAAAGTAAAATAGGCCCCTAGGTTTATATTATTATTTATCTTTGAGATAAATGTATAGATGATAAAACTTAGAAGAAAAACTCTTTTGATAAATCCCTGTGAAAAAGAATCCAAATCATTTAAAAGCGTATAGCTATATAGAATTACCACGACCAATAGACTGCTGATGGTATTTACTATTTAATAAACTTCTGATTTCACTGCTGCATTGAGTTGATACGTCTTAATATTGGTATATTAAATTGCCTCTATATACAGTGTTATATCCTCAAGCAAACCGACAAATATTTCATTATGAAAATAAAGACAACTCTAGGCATTTAATCCGTTGCGTAAGATGTGTGCTTCAATAATTCTTGTTCAAATTATTCCCAGCTAAACATTCAATTAAAAACTATATTGTTGGCCAAATGGTCGTATATTATAACGATTTTCATGAGCTCATTCGTGTAAATTATGGATATTGAATACTCCATCTCTAATAAATCTTGCTTCATCCGTATATAGAATATTATTGTTAAAGCCGGGCTGTGCTTTTATTCTAGCCAATTACCAATTGCAAAAATTTATTATTTGAATAACAGAAAAACGTTTAACTTTTTTATACTACTTTTTATTTTTATACAACACTTTGTGACTAGTTTCGAATTACACAGTAATCATTATCAAACTAAGTGATGAAACTAGTCACAAAGTGTTGTATAAAAATAAAAAGTAGTATAGAAAAGTTAAACGTTTTTCTGTTATTCATTAAAAATGTACTACGAAGTGAACGCCTCCAAAATTCAAGATATAATTTATTCTTTGTCTATAATCCCCATCTAACAAAGGTTGTACTTTAAAAAACCTGTAAGGATAACAATGATCTCAGTGACTTAGTCCGTCAAATATGAAAATTAGATACACTTAATAAATATAGAGAAACAACAAGAATCATAGAAAGAGAAATAATGACTTGGCTCCCACTAGAAAACAGGAAATGATATACAAGAAGATTAAACTTGGTAGAACACCTAAAATTCATACTTCCATTTACTTACTTCATATCTTTAGATATTTACCTTTTAGAAACCATTCAAACTGTCCACAACAACATAAGTACATTAGCATTACATTAACCAGCTCCAAAAACTTAACCAATTATAACAAAAACAGAAACCGGGCGTAAAAAGACAAATAAAACATCATATTTGTTGCAAAATTTCCATCCACGAGTTATGAATTTATCTAAAACCAACTTTATAAGGCTCTCAAGTACTCTCTGCGTGCTAGAAGCCCAAGAAAATATCTTGAAAATATAGCATTTTGAACAGAAATGGCGCTAAACCATCATCAACATAACATCAGATCATGAAAAAAATCTCTTTTACCAATATTATTAGAAGTGGTGGTGAGAAATAAGCAAAACTGCTTAATAATACATACCCAGAAACAAGCACAATAAAAGGGATTAAAAAGAAATGCAAGGATAACCACCTGATAATTTGCAAAGCCGACAAGGGTAATAGTATTCACGAAAAGGAAAAGTATATCTAAAATGTTAACAACTTAATTAATCAAAATAACTTCAAATCAGTATTAAAAATCCAACTGATAAATTCCAGAAGCAAGTTATCAAAGCCTCCAAAAGAGCAAATTCCACTATCTAAGTCAATGAAACATATTCACATCAGAAATAGAAGATTGTCGTTACCTTCGATGTCAAAAGCCTATTCACATCATTTACAGCAACAGAACATACAGACATCATAAATAAAAAATGTCATTGGCAATCAACAAGTTATAATACCACAGAAATAGGAAATCTCATAAATGTATGTCTGGATCAAAACTCAAAATTTTGCTGAGCAAAGATCATTTCAAATGAAAATTAAACTTAATATATTAAATAGCCAAAACCAACAAATTCAAGAAAAGTAAAGTGGATGAAAGCTTAAAATAATTGAGAAGAAATAAAAGAAGCCAAACAATTGACAACCATCCCATATATTTCATATAAAAGCCAGAAAATCAGTGAAAATTAAAAAAAAATTAAAATCAAATACCAAGTAACATATGTAAATTGCTACGGAAAATATATCGGACAAACGGAAGCAAACTTCAAATCTAGATATAAAGAACATAAAAAGTCCATAAAGGACTTGTGCATCATAACGGGGCATCTATTAACCGATATCAAACCAATTCAATTCACAGAAAAAGGCCGCAAATAAAATATTCTCAAAGGTCTGGAGATTAAGAAAGCAAATAAGAATGGGGATTATATCTTCAATAATCAAAATGAATTAAAATATTTACTTAACGGAATCACATTTTACATAAGAAATTACATAATTCACAATTCAATATGATCGTACATAACAATAATAGATATCAAATTTGAGATGAAATTCTTTTAAGTTCGGATTTAGACTGGAACTAAACAAATCAATAATATTTTATATCATTACCTATAGCCACAAATCTGTAAAGTGGGATATTTGAATCATAACCAGTGTGTTCTATTCGTTATTAATCTAAGTAGATCTATATGTAAAAACAAGTTAATAGTTCAGAACAATTAAACTTACCCAAAATTAATTTATGTAGAAGACGGAATCCAACACAATTCTACGGAAATTTAAGGCATTCAAGTTAAAACAAACACAAAGAAAAGCATAATCGGCAACTGAAATACCAGCATCATCAAAACTACAGTATATATAGCAAATTACAGATTCATATTCTAAGTTTGATCTTACTAAACTGATATAAAGAGATCTCAGAGTATGGTCTAAAACTGTAATTATTTCTAAAATTAGACCCTAATAACTAACACTTTTTTTTTGAAAATGCGATTGAAGAACACACTACTTAAATGAATCACAAAATCATTAACAAATAACAAAGGCAATTCAGGACCACACGAGTGCCTTGAGGAACACCTTAACATATATCAATTTCGAAAGACGTGTGGTTACTAAGTTTAACAATCTGACAGCGATATATTAATATGTTGTGGTCAAACGTCTTAGCAAAATTAGAAAAACTTTTTAAAATAAAATTTTCCTAACATAAAATATTGGAGAAAGTAGATCTGTCATCAAGAAATCCATGCTGATCAACTACAATGATAATCTGTATTAAATTTTGCATTTATATATGATATATATACATGAGATCTTGATAATTGTTAAGTAGGTTTTTTACCATTCTTTGCGAAGAGAAATAATAAAAGATTGTTTCCAGTACTAAGGAAAGTATTCTAATAATATTGAATGTTCAAATAGCCAATAGATAGTCCTAGAAAGAGTTTATACACAATTATTAAGAAAATAACTTGAAATAAAATCTATACCACAATTAAAGTTATTAGAAAGTAATAAAATTTCATTAAAAACGTCTTCCAAATTAATATACAAACATGGCAATGAATTAACCGTATTATCAAAAATTGAATTTAGAGGTACCAGTCACATTTTAAAAGTAAGTAGAAGAGAAAAATGATGCGAAAGCGTCAGCTCTATATTGTTTGTTGTCATATATTCTATCTTTATCACTCATAGTTGCGGGAATACTTTTAATTTCACCAATAAATGTTTTGAAAAGAGATCTACTTAAAGATGAACACTTCTTGCTCAAAACTTTTTTTGTGCCATGCCCCACCTAAGCCTTTCTAATATTTTTATTTAATTCTTATTTCACTTAAGAAACTTAAATGATAGATTTTAGGAAGAAATCACTAGGAAATTGTGAACGAAACGCTGTAAGTACATTTTCAAAACATATAATGAAAAAGTGAAATTTAAATTCGAAATAATTTTAATAAAGAGTTTTCTATATTAATTTATTATTTTATATGCTCAAAATTTTAAAGTAATTTATTGTATTTATGTTTGTATTTTATGAATATTTTTTAATAAATCGTGTGAAGCAAATAAACTAAACTAAACTAATTAAGTAAGATCCTTGCGCTTGATGCTTGCTGCACAGAGATTTTATGTTAGGTTCCAATTTGGTTAGCTTCTGCCTCAAGTTTTCCTGTTGTGTTATATACAGACGATTTTTGTTTTTACCAGTAAATCATTTACAGCACAAAATCCATATTCAGCTAAATATGAAGATGGAACCGGAAACCATAGTTTTCTTGCACATTTGGTTGAATTTGGGCATTTGATTTCTGTTTCTTCACAAAGCCATGCCATCGCTCCTTTAATATCTGACGCATCATTTTGCATTTCTGCGAGTTCTTCTTGTTGCTGCATATTTGATATATCAGACAAATCCATTAACATTAAATTTAAAAATAATGTTGTTTCTGGATTGGACCAAATTCTTAGTTTTCTTGTAAAAGATTGTGCGGAAATATTTGCGGAATCCTTATCTATCATTTTTAATATGTGGAAGAAATGTCGTGTAATTCCCATATTTAAAGATGGTGATGGGCGTGATTTAAAAAATTATGGACCTATTAGTATCTTATCTAATCTGCCAAAGGCCTTTGAGATGTGTACATACAGCCAATTTGTATATATTACCAAGTACAACCATATTTATCATCAAGTCAGCATGGATTTATGGAAAAAGATCGACAGTTAGTAACCTTCTTACAATTACTCAATTGGATAAAATATTACAAGTAGATGTAATATACACCGATCTATAAAAGGCCTTTGACAAGGAAAATCACAGTATATTGTTGAAAAAGTTAAATTTTAGGCTTAGTGATAGTCTTTTTAAGTTTTTCTCTAGCTATTTAGATAATCACCGCGTATGTGTCTATCATAATAATTTCAAATCGTTAGAATTTGTATTGAAAACTGGTGTTCCTCAAGGATCCTCCCTTTGACCATTGTTATTTCTAATTTACGTCAACGATAATCTATTAAAACTAAAATGTAATGTTTTAGCATATGCCGATGATATCAAGATTTATTGTGTTATTAAATCAGACAACGATATTTTATTTCTGCAACAGCAATTAGATATTATTGCAAAGTGGGGTAAAGATAATTGCCTGACACAGGTAAATGCTAAATGGTTACCTATACCAAAAATAGATCACCAATCATATTCAAATATGGTGTCAGTGGTACTGCTATTGAGCTAGTCAAAACTTTTCAAGATTTGGGTGTCACATTCGACAGTCATTTAAGCTTCAGGAACCATTTTATAAAAATCGCAACATCTGCTTCAAAATATTTTGGGTTCTGTAATTCGTCAAAGAAGAGAATTTAAAAATATTCAATGTACAAAACTTCTTTATTATTCGCTTGTTCGATCAAAGAGTATGCGTCCATAATTTGGTCACCACACTATTATTTCTACATAAAAATAATCGAAAGGATACAAAAACCTTTCTTAAAATATTTGTACTATGTAAGAACGGGTATCTTGCCCATGGTTACCCCTATAAGAATCTATTAGATTTTATCGGCGAAGACTCCTTATACCTCAGACTCAAAGTGGCCAGCCTTAAGATATTACACAAAAATGTGAATAATCCAATTTATTATTCTGCGTGCTTTTCTGCGGTCACAATTTTCTTTTAATGTACCATCTAACTTTACATGTGCAAGTAACACGTTTTATATCAGCGGTTCAAATACTAATATTGGTTCACGATCCTCGGTCAATTATATGTCTGGAAATTTTAATGTTATATGCAAATATTGTGACATTAATAATGAAAATCTTGATTTTATAATTCAATTAGTAAGACAGAAAGTACCAGCCACTATTTTCTAAATTAAGTTCTCTTCCCAAATTGATTATAAATATCTGTTACAATAGTCTCTTTGCAATTATACATTATTTACTATGTTGTCTCAGCTCAAGTTATTATTATACAATTTGTAAGTTTATTATTTTATTTTATGTTATGCAAATTATATTGAATTATGTTGTCCTATAATTGGAATTTGTATTCTGTTGAGCAAATAAACATTATTATTATTATCTATGTTGGAAAATCAATTTGTTTTAAATCAGAAAATATTTCTTTTAAATCAGCCGATTGAATTTTCAGATGATCGACAATAACAAGTAAAGAGATATCATTGACTTCACATTTTTGGAGCCAATGAAACTGTTCAAAGTTTTTGTTAATATATTTCTGACATAACTCAAAAAGGGTAATGTAATGAAACCAAATATCTTCGCTTTTGCATCGACAATAGTTTTATTTATTCCTTGAAGTTGCTTATTTAATTTAATAAGTTTTTCTAAGATATCGGTTAAATAATTCACAAATGCTTTATAATCGACTGTTAACAGATACTTCATTTCAGGTTTGTCATGTTCTTCACAAAATAGATTGAAGAGACGCTCACATTAGCATTAAATTTAATAGCATTGATACACTATATTACTGAATGCAGTAATTCATTTAGAACAGGCGAGATGTTTTTAGCTACCAAGTTTTCCAAATGAATAACACAATGCAAAATAATCATTTCTGGATTCTAATCTTTCATAAATTTTTCTTGCCCATCATATTAGGAACACCATCTGTAGCACAAGATTTTCATTGGTATATTATTGACATCTAACTAGTTTTCTAGCTTACTATATATCTTTGGAGGTAGTGGTGCTTTCTAATCATTTACAAAACAACATTTCTTCAACAAAATTCTCTTTATAAATATATCTTACGTAAGTTATCAATATTGTCTCTCAAAGTTCACTCATCCATTTGCACTTAGAATTTTCTTGTTTTCAGCTTTTCAACAAATTGTTTTTCAATATCTTCACTCATTTTGTCTATTTTTCTGCTAACAATATTGCTACTGAGTTTTAGCTTTTATTTCTTAGTCATCTTTTATAAGAACCGTTTTAAGAAATGCTGATATTGACGTTTTTTTTAAATTTCTTCTAATATGATTTTTTCCAAATTTATCGATGAAAATAGTATATTGTATAATGAGCATACAATGTACTCATTGCCCACGAGTATGAAATTCATACGAGTGGGCAATGGCCATTGTATGCGAATTGTACACTATACTTTTTCTACGATTATACATATGAATTAAAAAATACAAATATAGATTTCTATATATTGACATTGAATAAATTTTTATTTATTAAAAATGTTCGTAATATTGATACAGTTATAAAATGTTGATCTTGGAGATCATGTATATGATGAAACATCAAATCGGTTTGAATTTTTTAACAAAACTATTATTACTATTACTACTTACCATTATTTTGCGTAAATTTTAACACATTCGAAATTTTAGTTTTAAATGTAATTTCTAATGTCAGTAGCCAAGGCTATATGTCTTTTTGAGAAAAGTCAATTCAAAAGTCAAATGTGTGTAAATTTTATAATGTTCGTATAATATTTGCGTGTAATTGAAAAAGTATTTTTTGTAATTAAGGAAATTGACATGTGTTTATTATAAAAGTCGTTTAGTCTGATTCAATATTATTATTACTATGCTATTGTGATATCCCTCGCCTGTTTACATATTGTAGCACTAGTGCTAAAATAGTTTCTATGACGACGACTCTATAGTGTATACATAACATACAATTACTGCATTTCCTAATCAAAAACGAACCTACAATTATGATATTTCATTATAGAAGTAGAAAAAAGTAATTTGATAACTAGTATACGATTATAAGTTGAAGTACGAGCAGTAAATAGAAAAATCTAGCATTGCATTTAAATGACCCGGAGAAAAAGGGTTTAACCCATTTTCGAATTGCCCCCCTTAACAAACTATTAAACTATTTACTTGCACACACTTATATAGCTATTATTTACTATTGAGTAGTATTATTTATGTATATATTTACTTACGCTCAATTAATTGCTATAAAGTAATTTAAAATCAGGTATGAAAGGTAACATTGACGATGAAAATCAAAGAATGCATGAAGGTGTTCAAAATTCCCAGGCCTAGGCACAAATTATAACGGATGTGCTAGATTATAAATAACATTTTCAAAAAAATAAGTTAAAAAATCAGCTATACAAGGATTATTTAAAATCACCACAGAATATAGAACTAGAAAATAAATTTAAAAAATCTCACAATTCGGGGTACAGATGAATATAAGACGAACCAAAATAGACTACTTTAAACACAAAATAACCGCCGGCGCCGGAAATATGAAAACTTTATGGGAAACCGTTAAAGCTAGGTCAAGATCATCCAATCATCCTTCAATCAATAGAATTAGTTACAATAACAACGTAGCATCTTCTCCCCAAGAAATCGTAGATTATTTTAATGATTACTTCATAAATATTGGACCTTACCTTGCGGCCATTATCAATAATCAAAGTGGCTATAAAAATTCAAATAGACTTTCTAAAAAGAATTCATTGTTTCTATATCGACCTCTAAAGCCGAAGTTTTACTTATTATCTCAAATCTAAAAGCAAAAAACTCGTATGGAATGGATAAATATCTCTTAAATGAAATAAAACAATATATTGCTCATCCTTAACCTTAATAATAAATGCTACAATATGTGAAGGGAAATGGCCATCTCTATTTAAAAATGCTATAGTTAAACCAGTGTACAAAAAGGGAAATAAAGATGATATTGGTTATTACAGGGCGATTTCTTTAATATCCAACATTGGGAAAGCCTTCCAGCATGTCATTAAAGACAGATTTACCAGCTTTTTTAATAGGAACAAGACCTTCAATAAACATGAGTATGGTTTTACACAGGGAAAGTATACTGAAGATGCATTAAATATGCTACTTAAGAAGGTCTGTTCATATCTCAACAAGAGCCCCAAATCGCATAAGGATTTCTTTTCTTCTTAGATCTTCAAAAAGCTTTCGACACTGTAAATCAAGAATACCTTCTAGAAAAATAAAATGAAATAGGCGAAAGAGGACTAGCAAACAATTAACTAGAATCCTATCTTTACAACAGAAGACAATGCGTTGAACTTTTAGGACACATAAGTACTAAGAAGCTAGTGCGGTGTGGGATTCCCCACGGAACGGTTTTGTGTCCTATTTTACTGTTAGTGTATGTCAATGTATATATATATATATATATATATATATATATATATATATATATATATATATATATATTCAAACTAAATATTGAAATATTAGTGCAGTTTTAATAATATTAATTGATAGTGAGAAAATTAAATTTTCTTAATGAGCATTTCTGCACTTATGTGTAAATTTTACTGTAAAAACTCCAGCTAACAGTTAAAACAACTACTCCCCGTACTAAAGCACCGCCAGGCATTGAATGACATAACTGTTAGCTGTCGTTACATGTCTGAAATAATATTCAGCACGATGTAACAATTTTTGTGGTGTTATCATTTTTTAACCGCTCCTCGAAAAGTGTTATGCAATGACAATCTATGACACGTGTTTCGCTGTATCACAGCTCATCAGTGCAGCTATGTCATAACTACGCGCGTCCTTTCTGGTGAAAGGCCGTCGCGAGAATGAATCAATTCCAAATAGAATTGATCCATTGCCGATGTTCGATTTATATATATATATATATATATATATATATACCAGAAGATATATAAAGATATATAAATCAGAAAGAACCTTGTTAGCTTTTGCAGATGACATGACCATATTTTACGAAGATTTGAGCTGGAAGAAGTTAGAAAAAGGCTGAAGTAGATTTGCGAAACATATTTGAGTACCTGAACTCTAATCTATTGCTACTAAACATCTCCAAAATCAAATTTATACCTTTCACCTGCCACGATAATAATCTTCCAACATTTCATAACCTTGAATGCGAAAACTTATAAAATCCACGCCATTGCAAAAATAAACTACTTAGGAGTAATGTTGGACCAACACTTAAGATGGGACAAGCACGTCTAATATGTACTAAAAAATTAATATATACAATATGCCTCATAAAAGAAATTTCTAAATATCTTAATTATGAACAATTTAAAAAAATATATTATGCTCTACTGAAAAGCCATCTTTATTACTGAATTACTTGTTAGGCTTTTGCTAAAGATAATTACTTACTATATCTGAAATCCACCAAAAGGTAAATCCTTAAATGTATGCTGCATAGACCAAGAGAATATCCAACTCACCTTTTGTTCCAAAAGGCTATTGTGTGGAATATTCATCAAATTTACTTCTATGAGTAGGAACAAAATTCTCTAAAGACGAAACATACTTAGACGAACATGACCATATGTACAACACGAGAAATAGAGAAAATGGATGAGATTATGCATAGGTTAAACAATCTATACCAAAAATTTTCAACATTATTCCTAAAAATATAAAATATATAAAAAATGAAGTCAGATTTAAGCGTGAACTCAAATAGTTATTTAAGGTACAAGTGTAAAAAGTGATGCTTTATTGCACGAACTGGCGTTTAAAAACACGAGCGAGGAACGAGCGACTTTTTTTAAAGCCAGGAGTGCAATAAAGAAACTTTTTACACGTGTGCCTTACAAAATTTTATCTTCGATCGTAAAGGACTTCAAAGAATATATTCAATGAGTAATATTTTTATGTCATTTCAATAATTCAATTAATGAAACCAGTAAACAAGTTGCACAAATGTCGGCCGCCATTATTATTTATGGAAAAAATATTCGCTTTATTGTGATCGCTTCGACTTGCATTAAATGAAATTTTCATAGTTCTTAAATCTGCCATTTGGTTTGTATTATATATTTTATTTATAGATTATTAGTTATTTGTATCAATTAATAAAAAATTAAGTTTTTCGTCGAAAATTTGTGCTATAATATATTCATCTGTCAAATTTGATATTTCTGTGCAATAAAAACAGTTTGACGTTACCGTGCAATAAAAACGTAAAAAAGCATTAGTGCTTTAAAATGCCACTTTTACAATGAAAAATGATGCAAAAAGCGTCTACTTTCTGTACGATCGTAGATAAGTATATTTATAACAAAAATACTTAAGCTTCAATAACAACTTTCATATTCAAAAGAAACGACTGCCCATGGGATTTCCTATACCGCCACTCTTCGCGGCGGAAATATTCATGAAACATTGAGAAGAACAAATCTTTAAAAACAACACGTGCACACAAAAAATATCTATTATTGGTGCATATATTTTCAACATTTTGAAGGGTACAGACAGATAAATGGACGCATTTTCAACAATACTCAATTCAATCAAGTCACAATTGAAAAACAGACTATTAGAACGCTCAACTTTTTGGATCTAAACATCTCAATAGAAAACAATTCATTAAAATGATCTATATACAGACAATCCACCACAAGAGTCCCTTCGATTTCACAACAAACAGAATAAATAAAGTTTTCTGTATTAAATTTAAACATTTACCGTCAAAATTCCACTGAAGATAAGTTAAAACGAGAATTAATGGATAAAAACAACGGATTGAAGAAAAGTCGATAGAATCTTAAAACGAAAAAGCGGAGAAGAACGATTGCGCTCCTCTCCAGATCACAAATGGAGGTTAATCACTTTGGTATTTTTTTTTAACAAACTGAAACCACAAATCAGAGATCTTCCATTTGATAAATTTAAGACTGTTAAGAAATTTTTAACTGCCTCACGCTTTTTATGTCATCGATGAATATTTACATTATATTTAAATGCCGTGTATGCATATTTATTTATCATAAGTTTTTAAACCTTTTTTATTTTTGTGTTAATTTATTTACAAACAAGGAGAAATAATTTTGACTATTTACATTACAAGAACATAAATGATTTTTACATTTTACCAAATACTTATAGCTTTTTTCACGAGATGGCGCATAAATCCTCATTCTATAACGTTACCAGAAAACTAATAACAATATTTACGACCATTGTTAAGCTTATCAACCTGAAATAATAAAGTAAATGCTGTGCAAACTGTCTGTAGTAAAAATAAGCGAAGCCGTTTTTTTGAAAAGTGTGTTGAAAGTTTCTAAGAAGTTCTAGAATTGAATGATGGTTACTAGAAATTTCTAGATATCTATAAAAAAAAACAAACTGTAGAAAATTCTAGAACTCTATGAAAATTTCTGATAAACTGAATGAAACGTTGCAAAAAATTCTAAAAATCTACAAAATTCAAGAACCGTTCAGTTCTTCAAAAATGTGATGAAAGTTGCTGAGAAGTTCTTGAAATCTACAAAAAAATATTGAGGAAAATTTTAAAAGCCCAGAAGAAAATTTTTGAATAATGGAATGAAAAAGTAGTTCTACAAACCAACAAAAATAACTGAAGAAAATTCGTGAAAAACTGAATTACAATTTCTGGAAAATTCTAGAAACCTAGTGTTCAACAATAAATGTGAAACCCTCCCAACTGTGTTGTTTTATTTCAATTTGTTATAGAGTTTCATCATGTATCCGCCTCGTCAATTCAATATACAAATGATAGTTGATTGTTGATTGTAGATAGATGTCAGAAGATAGATAGATGATGATAGTTGTAAAAATACCAAAAACAGTCAATTAAGAGTTGAAAAAATGCCAGAAAGTTTTAGAATGACACTTAAAATATGTCAGAAGATGAACGACAGAACGTCAGATGACTGTTGGCAGATGAAAAAATATGAAAATTGTAAACATCCCAGAAACAAACAGAAAATTTGAAAAATGACAGTTGACAGATGGTGATCAGCAGTTCTTGGAGACTACAAAAAAAAATAAAAAAAAAATCTAGAGGCCGATAAGAAAATTCTTGAAAACAGGAACGAAGACAAGTTTTACTAACCTATAAAAAAAACTGAAGAAAATTATAGAAGTCTCTAAGAAAATTCCTGAAAAACTTAATGAAACTTTCAGAAAAATCTAAAAATCTGCAAGTATTTTTTTTGGATTTAAAACAAAAGTTCGGCCCATAGAGGGTTAAATTGTAAAACTTGATTAAAGCTTCACTGAAAAACCAGTATTTAAGGGCAAACTATGCTAATCTGATTGTGAAATTATGTAAGAAATTGTAGAATGCAAAATGTATAATCATTTCTTTAATTCTTCTTTTTCCCACCTCATCAGAGTTTTTACTCCGATACCGTATTTTTTCACCCATTCATTCACCTTTTTCTTTCTTTTCACCCATTCTTCACACGCTCCTTCACACTCCTCTGATTAATGCGTCCAAGTATCCTATCCTTTTATGAATGTGTATATAAATGTTGTACTCGTATTTTGTCAACAGGTAATCAAAAGCATAATAATTAATAAATAAATACATTCTCTCTTTTCTGCTTAATAAGTGGCTATTGCCAAGATGACATTTTTCTCTATATCGAGGTGATTGTTGCTCAAGTAACTTGACAACTTGTTTTTTTATGAATTTCCATTTCCTTCCCTTTCTCTTCATCCAAGCCGCAATAATTACCCATGCTCTAACCAGATTTTGACTACATTATCTGAGAACTGTACTTTTTCATCATTCTCTTTCGCTCTATTCTCCATTTAGATTCCCCTACACCCAAGCATGTTTTTCATACCTCTTTCATCAGTCTGTTCTTTTCTAATTCACACAACTTTATTTAATTACCTGATATTCTATTCGTTCCCTCATACTAAAGACCTATTCCATTAGTTTCTTGAAACACTATGTAACCTGGAGTCGACTTTTCAACCCTTAGCAAATACTTCTGAAACCACAGTTTCTTTCTTTCCATGCATCTCAACACTCGTGTTTTCTATGCTTCAACTCCATAAATTAAAATCGACAAACGCATCCTATAATTTACAGGCCACTCAAAATTTTGTGAGAGAGAAGTGGCTATCTCACAACAATTCATATTTTCATTGCTTTTTCTTGCACCAATTGCCATGTTCCACATACTTTTAAAAGTAAATCCAAAAGACTTGAATGCTTTAAATGCTTTAACCCTTTCAATTATTTTACTTTTTCACTCTTTATTTTAATTCCAAACCTCTTTCACTTCGTCTTCCTTACGTTCACACATAGTCCTCTCTTTTAAATATATCTTTCCATCTCGTTAACATGTTTTTCATTTCTCCCCAATCAATTGCCGTTAATGCCATATTATCCGCATATGTCAGGATTTATACTTTTTTCGATCACTACCTCACCAGTATGATCTTTTCTAAGCACAAGCTATCTATGTCCTAAATATATCTGATACATTCATTTCCACAACAACTTATACTCCTTCATATACTCTTCTCATCCAATCTACCATTCGATCACTCACTTTTCAGATATTCGAGCAAAATCTCCCTAGGCACTATATCATGTGCTGCGTTTAAATATAAGAATACTGCATAAATATAAATTCTCTTTTTTATCACTCTGTCTACTATCCTTGTAAGAGTAAAGGCCTGGTCTCTTGTCCTCTTTTTTCTTTTAAAACTTCCTGGAGTTTCTGGTAACAAACTACTATTCTATACTTCTATACACAATACTCATTGCCGTTATTCTTCTGTGGTTGTCTATATCGTCACACATCTGATTTAGCAGCTTCCTACATCCTTTTCGCTTTCTCTTTCCTACCTTCATCCACATTTTAGCTTTTGGTCCATCTATGGCTGATAATTTTTCTTGTTTTACTTCACCAAGCTTATTCTAACTCTTTCTCATGAAACTTTTAAACACTCTTCTTAGAATTCTGTCTTTAATCCTACATGAAAGTCCACTGTTTTTTTCTGCATTTATTTGTCATTTCTTCTATTGAAACTCCTATTTTTCTCTTTTATTAATTTTAGAATATTTCTCATTTCTGCTTCACTTCTACATATTCTTAAATCTTCACTCGTTCTCTTCAGTGCCTTTATCTTTAAAATAATCTTCTTACTCCAACTGTTTGATTATTAGATTATGCAAAAGCAATAATTGTAAGTGTAATAAGTGTATAAAAAACCTAAATTATTTATATCATTATAATAAGTATTGAAAATTAATAAAGATAACTATTTAAACACCGGTTAATAGTGAACGTGTTAGTTAACAAATCGACAAATTCAAGCCCTCTCCAACTTCTCACTAGGTCGCGTTTTATCACAACATAAATCCCCCTCTATATTTCCAGGTAATTGCGTGTCGATCTAAACTGCAATTTCCATAACTGCACTTTAAATTCGCGACGCAATCTAGATGCCGAGATACGCGGGCAGCAATAATAATCATAATGATAGTGGGGGGAAAATGTAGGCCATACATATTTTTTTTCACGTTCACCCCCTCTGCACCTGTGTGTGTGTGTATCAGTTTCCGGCTGAGCATCAATCTCCCTCGGCAATATTGGCCGTCATAAATTCATCATCGGATCGTAATCATCCCGTTTCTTGTTTACTTATTATTGTTGCAAAACAATTTTCCATCGGGCGCGTGATTAATTTCAACGCGCCGGCGACGAAACAAGGGGATGAGTTATCGTTCTGTTTATGCCCGTGTTTAGTACCGAGAAGGATAAAATTGTGAAAAAAAAACATAATAAAATAGAACGGTGTGCAGAGTGTGCCGGTCACGCGATTATTTGCGCCGCGTCAATCGTCTCGAGTAGGAAAAAAAATATCGATGTTGGTGGCTATTATACTCGTTCACTTTATTATAGCGAAAACTAATAGGTTTAATAAAAACGAGGTGATTTATTTTTAATATTTGTTAAGGTAGTTTATATATTTTTAATAATAGAAGCGTGAAGCATGCAATTCCCGGCGCATTCACCATAATTTATGTTTCCTATTGAAATAATTAAAAAAAATGATATGATTATCAACGTTTATATCACAATGTAATATAACGTTATTTGATATTATTATCATATAACATAAAGTACATTCCCGGCGCATTCACCATTTGTTAAAATGTTAATCGTAATAACAAAGGTAAATCAAATTAATATACACGCCGGTGGCGACGGATTCGGTTGTAGCCGAACTAGCGTTAGGGAGAGTGCAGCAGCGTTTGTTCGGGTTGGTAGTTGGATGGGTGACCGGTACCATTCATCATTAGTGGAAGGGCGGAAGGGCCACATTGTCGATAGCCAAGTACAACTGCTACTACTACCTCTCAAATTAGTAAAAAGTTGATCTCTGGAGAAACTGTTCATTTTGCAGTTTTGAAAGATTTAATTTTTTGAAATATTTAGCTTCTATTATTACATAATAGTAATTATGTAGCTCAATATACCAATGGCAAAGGAATATAAAGCTGGGATACAAAACTTAAATACTTAAATTTTTGATATGACTATGTGGAGTAGTTTAAGGTATGTTATTTTTTTTACAAAAAAACCTTAATATTTGTTAATATATACAAGTCTTTTTTCAATATTCCTAAACGTGTACTACTTTCCGAATGACGCTCGTAATATATACTTTTAACAAAGTCAAACTTTTAGCTGCAAGTTTTTATTAAATCTGCTGATTGTTTTTAATCCCTAATGGATTATGCCAATTAACCAGACCCTTGTTACGTCCTTTCGGTGTGTTATCAGATTAGACACATTAATTATGCTATTATTGAAACGTAACACGTGTATGCGTCTGTGTGTGTACTTTGGCTATCGGTCGAGTTTGGAGGGTTGGAATTGGAATGGATGATATCGGCGTAAATGTGACGATTAGTGGGGATTTAGTGTGAGGGACGTGCGGGGTGGTTCGATCAACAGGCGGATAAATTAAATTTCGGCACTGGTGCCTTTAAAAAATAATCGCAAAGTGGGCGACGACAGACGCACGAGCACTCGTCGGACTGGGGCCGGATTGGATTAAGGGATTCCTGGTCCGGAGGGAGCAGCGAGGGTTCGTTCCCCCAGTTCATTTAACCAATCGCCCGGAAACGGATATTCACCGAAATTGTTGCCACGCCGCCGTGGTAAATACGATGGAAATAAGTGATGATGATCGTCTTCTAGGTTCGATTTCGGTTAACTTTTTATAATAGGTATTAAGAAGATAATTTTACCACATAAAATTATTTCAAATTATTAATTGTAATGAATTTAATTTTTATATGTATATAAAAATTAAACAAAAGGAAGCATTTCGTTATATTTATCATTAGGTTTATTATTTATTAGTGTTTACCTATGTAATTTTATATGTTTTATAATAATATACATATTATAAATATTTTTTAATCGAAAATAATTTGATCGTCATCTACGACTTATGTTAACGAAGGTAGAGAACGTAATAAGATAATTCAGTTTCTGTTAGATAGGGTTGAACAGTGGCGTAAGATGATACTTTAAAAATTCAGAGTTACAATGTTAAACGCATTACGGATGGTGATAAAATTGCATTAGCGTTGGAACGTGAGTGCCTATTAAATAACCAAGAACTGCACGGAATTGATATGCCACAGTTATTACCATTTATTATTAAATCGCCTGCCACGGCTGTTGGGTCACGTAAATCCTAATCTAATTCATTCTCTATGCTAATCAGAGGAATAAAATAACTCTATGTAATATTACACTATATCAATTAATAATAAATTTGAAGTGTGAAATAATATTGTTTGTAATTAAACTATGTACTTAAAATATATTCGACTATACCAATTTTAATAATTACAAAAACAGTTAAAAATGCAGTTAATTTTCTGATAAAATCTTCTTAATAATTGAATTGATTGTTATTAATGTTTTATTTTTTGCAATTTAAAACAAATATCCCTGTAAAATACCAGAGATTGGTCAATCAAATGTGGAAATAAATACATAATTTTATAAATCTAAGGCATTTACATTAGTTTCAGAATTTTCTTAAATAAGCTGTCATCTATTATACCTCGGATTGTATGTACTCTTTCCGATACATTCTTGCTTCTTCTGTGTCATAACCTTCTTCTTCTTTTTATTTATCCAGTCCTGCAAATTTATCCAAATTCTCCAACTATTCATTAACAATATTCACCAGCCCTTTTATACATCTATTTGCGTTTCATCCTCTACTTACCCAACATTTTTCCAAATCCACACAACTTTGTCATACTTCACCACTTTCTCTATTGTCTCTTCATGCATTCTCATTCCGTTTCTTTCCTGAAGCAGAATATACTCAGGTTCTGACCTTTCAGCCCCTAGAATCTGCTTCAGGAATGAGCACTGCTCTCTCTAAATGTATTCATACTTATTCTAAATGTTTCTAAGTACTACGGCAAAATGGGCTTCACACACGCATCCTACAGCTTTTAGGCCAATTAGAACTCGCATGAAAGACAATTTTCCCCACTTCTTTTATAGAATGCTTTATACTTTACTGGCTTTCTCCTGCACGTATTTGACGTGCTCACTGTATCCACCTGTGCTAAAGTATTTAAATTCCTTCACTCTCTTATTCATCTCCCCCTTCCACTTTAATTCGCTCAATCTATTTGAACTTTCCCTATTCCCAAATCGCATCCACTTTGTTTTCCTTGCGTTCACTTACAGTCTTCTTTTGTCCAAATATCTCTCCACTCTTCATCACCTGTTTTATCTCTCCCCAGTATCTCGCCAATTACACCATATCATCCGCATAGGCCACCATCCATTCCTTTCTTATTTATATACCAGTCACATTATCCCCACACGCCACCCATTTGGTAAGTTTGACTCTCCTCTCCATATTTAGTTCATAAACTCCCCGAACTTTTGATTTCTCTCTTTTCCTTTCTCCTTCGATATTTATGTCTTTAACCCATCTAGCACAACAACTTTTCCAGCCTTAACCTTATCAAACAGAGAAGGACTTTTCTATTTCCTTCTCCGTAAACTATTCAACCGTCTCCACTGATTATAATACATTTCTCTATCCATTCTAGTAAGGAAACACCTTTATCTCCCCTTCTTTTCATCTCTTTTTAAAATGCTCCGTATTTCTTTTTCATTTCTACATAATCTCATTTTATTGGTCGCCCTTTCCAAGGTCAGCATCTTGTTTTTCGCGTATACTTTTTCGTATACTATCTCACAGTATGGCATTGGTAATATAAGCATTTATATTGCTTAGTTTGTTTATGTTTTAGAATTTTGTAATAAAGCTAAACAAAGAAAACTATGGAACCATGAGAAGGTAATCGTTTGAAATTTTTGAACACTTTTTTGAAATCAGAGCAAAATTAAATATATATGAAAAAGAAATTCTTATCAAAGATCGATCACACTGCTTTTTAAATGGCTTATACAGTTTAAGAATTTGGAAGGAAGAAACACAAGATAGCCGGAGAAGTTTTAGGAGTTTAATTATGAACACCAAACTTGCTTTCCTATGCAGTGTATTTATATAAAATAACTTACTAAATTAGGTTAATAACAATTCTTGAGCGTTCAGAAAATATGGAATTCTAGAGTATTCTGGAGAGAGAACCAATTAGTTCTTCACATGCTTTTACTCAAGTAAACAAATTTCTTTAGAGGTAGATTTTGATTACAGTAAAGTACCCCATTACAATTTGATACGACCATACGACGTTTGTAGCAAAAACACTTTGATTGTTTCCTTTATTTTACTAATTGAAAATGTACCACGAAGTGAACGCACTTCTAAAATTCAAATATTAATTATTTTATTTGCAATTTTGGCCAATTAACGACAATACATGATTGGCCAAAATTGCAAATAAAATAACTAATATGCCATCGCTGTGGATTGACTAGCCAAATCATAATTTTGATAACCTCTGTTGTATTATCATCCGTTAATAGTATCAAATCACTGATATTATCTTAAGCTACAATTTCCATTTTTTGCCAGATGAACATTCTAACATTAAATTATAAGGAAGACGTAATCCTCAAACCAGACAATGCTGGCTAGAGTCTGACCAGTACTTCATTTCAACTGCTGACTTGCCTAACGAAAGTAAACACACATGAAGATGTCAGATACAATCATTTTGAATTTGAAAATATATTTATTGACAAATATATTAATTGTTAAATCAACTAAGTGCCTCGTCAGTCTGTTCATATTAATTATTACGCTGTTTTTTTGTATCATTTCTTCAGAATTTTCAAAATACATTTACTCGAGAGTTTTAGAATTTTCAAGTGTCTATTGCTTCTTTGTTTTTAAACACTTTAAAATTTTTAGTATTCATTAGAATCCCTTGTAATTTTCTTTCTAGAATTCTAGATTTCTTCAGCAGTTTTCTTCTATATATCTAGAATTTTCCACCAGCTTTCCTTTTCTGTTCTAGATTTGTTTGATGATGCACTTCCCTTAAATTATTTAAGAATATTAGTTCAGGAAATTTGACAATTAGGTTGATTCTTTCCGTGAACAAAGATACTTATTAACAGCTGGTCCTCGAGGGAAGGGAGTAACATTTCGTCAAGAAAACCAAAAGCAGATACATTGTAACGTTAGATTTATCTAATTCGGCTTTTTAAACAGGTATGAAAAATTTTGACCACGCGGTGTACTGCCCGAAGAAATTGCAGAATTTAACCTTCGTCTTTACATATGGAATAGCCAAATATTTCCACGATAAGAATTTTCCGATGAGTTTATATAAACCAACATTTGTATCGAACACCAGTTATGGTTTAAGAGTGTCAAAAATTGAATAAAATATTGAGAATGATGATATACACCATAACGTAGAATGGACTGGTATGGTTTCACTCGATGGAGATTTGGAGGGAGGAGATGGACGGATTCGGACACTTACAAAACAATGTGGAAACAGGGAAGGTAAGGAGATTTACCTGGTGTGATTAATTCACACCAAAATGTATCAAAATCTTTTAGAAGAAATGAGGAAATTCTTGGATATTCTAATGATAAAGAATAGATTTCTTTATACGTGCAAGACTTTTCTGATAATCCAGTGAATTGGAAAGAAAACGAGCAACATTTGCACCAATGCAACAATGAAAACAACAGTTACACCGCTTTGTTACGTATAAAATGACGAGTACATAATGCTTACAAATAAATGATCAAATAAATGCTATAAATAGAAAAAAATAACCTAAGAAGCACTGTGTGGTCAAACATGTTGCAGTGATCAACAATAAAAAGTGAAGCTCTTCCAACTAAGTTGATTTATTTAAGTCACCTATTTCATATACTAAAGTATTTTGTTTTGGGTTTATATTAGTTAATCGTTTAAATAATTGTTTCATTCTAAACAGTAGCTACGAATCATATGAATAGTTTTTCTGCTTTATTTTATTAGAATTTTCTAAACACTACACTTAAGTATTCATCAATTATCTTTCATTTAGATTTCTTAATTTACTTATATAATTTTGAATAATATTTTTACTTATCTCGTGGTGAAACTTATGAAAAAATTCTCTACTTATTATTTACTTATACGTTCTAGAAATGTTTCTTAGAGATTTCTAGAATTCATAAACATTCTTCTTTCAGATGTCTAACATTTATCAGTAAATTTCTTTCCAATTTTCGAGTTTTATTTTTTTGCAAACTTTCTGTTCCAAATTTGAAGAACTTCCCACCGTTGCTTAATTTATTTAATTTTTAAAATTCCTGGTATTTTCTAAAATTAGTTTTATTATTTTCTTAATTTTTAGAAATCTCTTTAGTTTTATCTAATTGCTGTCTATCTGCAATTAATCTTTCAAATGAAGTACTTTACTTCAGGAATTTAGAATATTGAAACCAGTTTTTTAAAGAAGTTAAAGAATTTTTCTATACTCTTCTAGAATCTTTCTTAAGATTTCTGGAAATATACTATATTGCCTCCATTATTACGTATTATATAATTAACGTCTAAGTTCTCTAGAGTCTGTTTGGTTCCTAATTTTTAAGTGAGGAAAAACAGATGAAGTCTCAGTGTCTTTGATAGTAAGAAATTATCTTTAATAAATAATTTTTGATTGTGTTATTTATCCTTTCTACCTTGTTCCGATTTTGTGAAATTTCAGGAAAAAGGTTAATTTGGAGAATAAACTGATGAAATAAAATGAAATACAAAATAATAATGAATTCTCGAAAAATAGAAATGAAAATTTCTGAAATTTATAACGGAAATTGAGATGAGACATAAAAAAAACTAAAAAAATGTATTAATTTTTTTTCTGGTACTCTAGAATGTTTTTGTAATTATTTTTTTTTTGGATTTCTAGACTTATCCCCATTTTTTTTCAAAATTATAAAATATTCTCGAAGAATGGAAGATTTATTTGTAAAATTTCAACAATATGAAACAAAAATCATTAGTTTAGGCCAATTAAATGTGTGACCGGTACTATTTGCCTTTAGAATAAAATTAAGTGTACAAGGTCATTTGCGCAAACACAAATTAATAAAACACGGTAAAAACCTACGTGGTCAATAGCCAAACATTACTACCATTATACTACTGAAACAGAAATGCTGACAAATCTCTGAAAATCAGAATAAGTTTCAATAAGTTTAAACAGGAACTGTGAAAATATTAGCGCTAATTGAAAGAGATATTTTATGAAATTTCAATGAGATTTTCTAGGGGTTCTAGAATTTTCCAGATTTCTAGAATTCTGCAGAATTTTGTTCCATGATAATAGATGAGAAATTATTATTACTTATAATAAATTAATATATTTTAATTCTCTAAATGGACATTATGAATGCTAAAGGCTTATAGTTAGATCTTAAGAATATTACCTATGAAAGTTTATTTAGAAGTAGTATTTAATAAACACTATTATTCACTACTATTCACATTCCAAACAATACCGTTTCTGAAGTAGAACAGTATATACGTAATAATATATGCCTTGATGGAGATCTAAATGTTACGAAACTCTAAATGAACGAAAAGCCGCGTAGAATTTGAGAAGAAATGCGAAGAAAATTTACCGATGCAAGTAAGTGGCCGGTAAATCTTTAAATTCAGAAATATTCACTTTTTTTGGGAACGCAAGAAAAACCACAGCCCTAATCAGTAAACCACATAAAATGCATATCTTATTCATCTTAGTGTAAGATCGATAAACAATAAAATGCTACACGAACGATAATATGAAACAAACCGCAATTGAAAATTTCAAATAAAAAACTTTTTAACTTTGTTTGTATAACACTGACTTTATTTAGTGACTATAGTTTCGACAATTTTAACTTGTCATTATCAAACTAGAAGTGTGTAAAATTGTCGAAACTATGGTCACTAAATAAAGTCAGTGTTATACAAACAAAGTTAACAAGTAACAAGCAACGAAAACATAACATTGCGACAATAAAATTTATTGTCAACAGATATTAACACTCCTCCTCGCCTACCTTGAGTTCTATCGTTTCTAAACACTGAATATTATCACAAAATAATTCTGTATTTAAAATTCCATCCTTTAACAAAGTTTCCATTAGTAAGATAATATCAAAATTATTACTTTTCGTATTATTATAAATAGATGATAATTTTGTGTTCAAGTCACGGATGTTTCGATAGTCAAACGAGATGGATTTATAATTTGAAAACGAATTTAGTGCTTTATTTGTACAATTTCATGCATTCCATTAATATACTTAATGGTTAAATTCTCGAATTATTACGCCGAACTAAATCTTCGCGTAAATGTTTTAAATGTTGTTGGTGATATGTTAGATCAGCTCGAATAACTATATTACTACTTTCCAATGTTTTGCTATGTTTTAATATGTTTTAGCGTTTTCAACATTATCAAAAATTTAATAGGATCGTTTCTATTGTTAGAACCTGTAAAGGTGAATCCGTTTCATAAATTGGGGTGAGTATTGTCTTGACAATGATAGTATCGTGATAAATTTTATCAGCAATTTATTTTTAACAGATTCAGGTACATTAAAATCATAAGTTTGTGAGGCGATTACGTTGTTCCTTAACTACATTTACCATATAATATTTGATGTATATTTTATAGGATCAATTACATTTGTGAACACGTTCATTAAATTTAAAAAAAAAAATGTTTTAAAATAGTTGCTATTGAGGATTTTCACAATTTATCACCCGGAGGAAAATTAGAATCATTGTTAGCGATACAAAACCATTTTTGTCTGTCCTTGAATATACATTCTTTATTATTTCTTTATTTTCTTACATTTTTCAACTATGTTTTAATCATATCCTTATATATCTCATAGAAATGTACCAGAATATTATCCTCAAACTTGAGATATTTTTCGAGGCAATTGTAGTAAAGGTTTTAATATTTTAAGGCTTATTATATTATTTTCTTAATTTTTATGTAGGCTTCCTTTTATGATAGGTTCTCAAATTTAAGCCTTATTTGTTAAATAACTATTTATAATTAGAAAAATTTTAATTAAGGTAGTGCAACAGTTATACTTGTTATATAGATCTATTTAGTAATACAATATAATGCCCTTCAAGCGCCCACAATCTATTGTCTGAAAATTGCAATATACGTTTCTAGTTTGGCGAATAAACACCGACCACTAATCTGATGAGTTCTAAAATAGATAGATATAACAATTAAATAAATTAATCCTTTACCTACTAAATTATAGTAGAATCGTTAATTATGAACGATTATAAAATAACTTATTAAAGTAATAACAGCGTATTGATCGATTGTTTATGGAGTAACTTGCGTACTCTACGTCATGAAATAAATAATTTAACCACTAATAAATACCTGTTGTGTTTACATAACGTGTAATCGACTATTTTTTTTTTACAATTGCACGCTTGTAATACAATAAAACGTACATTAGCTGCTACAGGAGTGCAACTGTAATTGCTGGGAGCGTCGGACGGTATACGTTATGGGAGTTTGCAAAGACGAGTTTCTCGCATGAAATATTCAGAGGGGTGGTATTAATTCGCCATCGCTGGAAACGCCAGTTTAAGCCCGGTCTTCATTATTAACGGGCCATCGATTCGCGCTGGGGGTAATTGATAAGTGCGGTGGAAACCCTCGTCACGCAAAAATCCGCCGATTTTCCAACGCAAGGACCGCACGCGGTCCTGTAATGGGGGAGGATTAAGTGAATGGTGCCAATAGATGGGTGGAAGACATGATTTGCTGTATTGTAATTGACTGTTCTTATATAAGGGTTGATTTTTATATTTCAAGAATAGAGAATAAATTAAATGTTTAATTTTAAAGGCGTTTACTTTGTTGTATATTTGGAAAAAAATGAAGAAAGAGACACGATTGTAAAATAAAGTTACCATGGCTTCTTCTTCATTATAAAAATAATTAATTATTGTTTTTAAAAATATTAATCAATCACTTTTATGCTTGAAATCTTTGAAGAATTTTTTTAAATTTCTATTGCATACATTTTAAACTAATCGACCAAAAAATGTTGACCCCGTAATTTATTTTTGATCTGTGGAAATAAAAAAAATCATTGTTTTCCAAGAAGAATTGAAGTTTACTTACCTTTTCAGAAAATATATTAAAAATTGTACTCTTAGTAAATCATTTGCAAGAACTGTTAGATATAGAAGAATCCTCGAGATAACTCTCCAAAAAGTTTCTTAAAGTTTTTAAAATCGTTGAGATTAAGTTTCCATAATATCTAAAATTCTAGAAGAATTCACTAGAAAACTTCAATAATTCTGGAAAAGAAATTTCAAAAAAAAAAAATTATAAAACTGCAATAGCAGTTTCTAGAGAATCTTATGAGAGTAAAGATGATGAAGGACATCAAAAGCTGGAAACCTTAAGAAATATTTATGACAGGATAATAAACAACTTTAGATACATTTTAAACTCATAGAAAAAAAACGAAAACATTTTAACAAAAACGTAATAAGTACAAGAAAAGAAATATTAAAAAGTTTCTAAAAACATTTCGAGAAATTTACTGACTGATTAAACAACTAAATAAATACTATCAACTCATAACTTCACAAAAATCCTAAACTGGCGAAACAGAAAAGAACAAATCGATAAAACGTATAATATTCACCAAGGGGAGATTATTAAAATTCTTACCATTTTCATCTTTCTGGAAGGAGACCAGAATTCCGATAAAGAAGTCTCCTTTAATTTCAGAACTTATAATCATCAGAAATTTCAAGAAATCTCTGAGGGAGAATTTTGGAAGAAGTTTCTAGAAAAATTCATAATTTCAAATTCATAATCTTGAAAACAAATTTTCCTTTAATTTTCATAATCCTAAAGAACACCCTAGAAATCTCTATAAAGTTTCTAGAAAAATCTTTAAATTAAAAAAATATAAAGTTAAATTGAAATTTTTCGAAAATTCTTTTAAATTGCAAGGTACTAGAAAATCCTAACAACTTTATAGTCCCCATAAATTTAGTAAACAGGTAATAAAATCTACAAATCACTTGAACAATTGTTAAAGGATTGAATAACTTTAGGATAATTCTGAACTTTTAGATTTTTTTTTAACTTTGAAGAAAATTTATTAAGGGTTATAGAAAAAAATTAAAATTTCTAAAAACTTCAAGAAAAGGACGACTCTTAATGCTGAACAGAAAAAAAATTATTTCTGAAGAACAGATTTATTTAGCTTTTTGAAAAGATACTACAATCATTAGAGAAAGTTTTTTACTTTCCCTTAAGTATTGTTTAAAAAAATATTAAAAAATTTTCTAGAAAATATTTACAACTGTGAGATGAATTTAGTAAAGATGATGATTGAAAATCTTACACTCGAGAAAAAAAAAAGAAAAAAAAGAAAATTCTTTAATTTAATTTTCAACATTAAGAATATTTTATTAGCAAAGATATTAGAAATATAAGAAACAAATTTCAATATTAATTTGCATATAAATATTGAAATTTGTAGTGCAGTATTAATAATCATAATTAATAATGAGAAAAATAAATCTGCAGAAATGTTCATGGAGATTAATTTTTCTCATTAATAATTATCGATATAAGAAATGTTTGGAAAAATCTAAAAACCTTTAAAAAACTTACTAGATGATAAAACAAACTTAGAGAAATTTTAAACTCGTGGTAAAAGTAAACATTTTCGAAATTCTTTAATATACTTTTTAACCTTGAAGAAAATTTTATAAGGGTGAGAAAAAATATGTATAAAAAATTCTAAAAACTTATAAATTGATGAACAAAATAAAATCTAGAAACCATTAAAAGAAAAACGATAAGAACTTGAAAACCAATTTTGAAGAAAATTTATTAAGGATTATAGAAAAAATGAAAATGTCAAAAAACTATCTAAATGATTGTACAACTTAAAAACTACTTTAAACTCGTGAAATAAAAGAAAAACTAGGAGCCTAAAGGTAAACTTAATAAAGAAACTAAGAATCTAGTTTTTTTCACTTTGTAGAATCCTATTTTTCTTTCTAAGAATTTTCTAGAAAAATCGTAGCATCCGAAATATAAATTTATAGAAAATTCTATAAGAATGCAGTAGAAGATTCTACAGATACTAGAATTCTGAAAAGGAATTTATTTTCATAATCTTAAAGAACTTTGTAGAAACCTTTATAAAGTTTCTAGAATTATCCTTGATTGGTGAAGAAGAAATTTCAGGAAAATTTAAACCTGTTTGAATTTTGTAGAAAATCTTAGAATGTAGAATCCCGGAGGATAAATTTATAGAAAATTTGTATAGGAATACAGTAGAAGGTTCTAGAAATTCCTAAAAATCTTAAGGAGAGTTCAGTAAAGATTATAAAATCAAAGAAAAAAAAAAATGTAAATTTCGGTTAAACTTAAAAAAAGGAAACAAAATTTTTCTAGAAATCTAAAAATCTAAAGAGGAATTACTACAATTTACTGTTTAAAAAGTACTAAGAAGAAAAATTTTTGTAAATATTAAAATTGAAAGAAAATCATTTTTAATGAGATTTATTTTTTTAACATTTTTTTAAATATATTTATAAACATTCTTATAATCTTGGAAATTTTAAAAATTGCAAGCTTTTACGTCAATGATAGTATGTATGATCTACAGTAGAAGTTTTTAGAAAATTTAATGCATTTTAAAAAGAGTGTAGTACAAGTAACAAAGAAGATCTTAGAATAAAATATATAAACTTTGAATTTATAATTTTTATAATTTTTAAACTCGTGGGAAAAGTAAAATTTTTCAAAATGCTTTAATATACTTTTCAACCTTGAAGAAAATTTTAAAAACTTATAAATAGATGAAGAAAATTAAATCTAGAAACCATTACAAGAAGCACTTAAGGATAAGAACTTAAAACCAAAAGTTAATATTAAACTAGAAAAGTATAGAGAAACTTTAAAAAAATTCAAACCTGTGAAAATTTTGCAGGAAATTCAAGAGAAATCTGGAAGAAGATTCTACAAAAATTTTATAAACCTAAAATATAAATTTATGGATACTCCTTTAATATTGAAAACATTAAAATTGTAAGTTTCTAAGAAAATCATATTATTATCGAGGAAAAATTGTATGATCTATAATAGAAGTTTTTAGAAAATTCAAATTATTTTGAAAAGAGTTTAGTAAAAGTTACAAAGAAGATGTTAAAAGAAATCTATAAACTTATATCAAAAGTCCTCAGGAAGAATTCAAGAAGAAGTCTCTATATAAACCTAAAGTATGTATTTATAGACATTCCTATAATATTGGAAATATTAAGAATGGATGTTTCTAAGAAAATCAGGATGTAGTTTCCCCTAGGAAAAGTTATTATAAAACCAGAGAGGTATTGAAAAACTTCAAGAAAATTAAACCTGCGGGAGGAATAGGAGAATTTTGTAACAAAGCCAAAAATGAATTCTAGAAAAAGTTTCTAGAAAAATCCTATAAATTTTAAGTATAAACTTATAGACATTTCTATAATATTGGAAATATTAAAATTAGAATATATTAGGATTAGTTTTACAAGTCTATTATGTAAGAACTTAATTTTTGTAGCACAATAGAATTCTATTCTATTCTATTCTAGAAGTTTCTAAGATAATCATAAATTTTTGTTTCCTGTTAATGGTTATGAAAATGTTGTTTTAGGAAAAGTTATTATAAAAGAAGAGACGTACTTAAAAACATTAAAAGAAAATTTACATTTGTTGGATTAAAAAAAAAATGTTTGTAGGAAATCTAAAAATCTTCGTGTAGAATTTTAGAATTCGTTTCTATAAAAATCTTTTAATCCAGAAAGATATATTCTTAAAAAATTCTATTAAAATTTTCTGGAAAGTCGTTTTAACCGTGACTTGAATTAAACAAAAATAAAGTAGGAATTTTGAGAAATTTCTAGGGAAACTGATTAGAGTATTAGAGAACTGTGAGAAAATTAAAATCATGAAAATGAAATTCACTGTGATATAGCTAAAACAGTGAATTTAAAATGAACTTTCAACAATTAAAAGCTAATACAATCAAATTATGAAAATGAAAATTATGATTGTGTCTTCAGTTCTCTAAAATTTTCTTGATTAAGCTGATGAATGACAGAGAGCTTGTTCTGGTGAAGAATTATACGTCTTCAGTGGTTGGTTTTCCTTATTTTTCCGAAGACTTTTGAATAACAAATGGTTGTGTTCATTTTAAAATTGACTATTCGACATTGCCCTAATAGTACAGTTATCACGTTTCTGGTTTATCTGAAAAAAAAAACTTACTTCGCAGTGCTTCGTGCGCGAAAAAAATCATCTTGAAAGACCCATAAATTTCACTTAACCTTAATTACGGTATCATAAAAGTGCTTTAAAGTACCACAACCATATTTCTTGAAGATTATTTTTGATTAATCAACACTAACCTTCTTTTGAGCAGATGGTAATTTATGTTGGATCCAACAAGAATAATTTTGTTTGACAGCAATGCTCAAGGAATCTTACTATAAGTTACATTTTGATCTTGCAATATCAAATATCATTTCGCACGTAACATCAACGTTTTAATTAATTTAAGAGGATGAAAACATTCATTTAAAAATGTGTTTAACGAAAGGAAATATTGTTTTATCGGTATCAAAAATGCGATGAATAAAGCAAAATCGAATGGAATTTTAATTCGCCATCGAGATAATCGAAACAATTTACAGGGATTGTGATTTACGGCGGAGGGTCGTGCTAGAGATCGATCGGCACACCGCCGACACGACCACCGCCATCGGCCGGTTTTCGACCCCCCAGGTCACGGAAAACTTTCCTAATAAATGATTTCCATTTTTCGCGCGTCCGATACGTACGCAACACGGCCATACGCAATTCCAACTTTACGCGTATTCGCAGAATTTAATTAGGCCGCCCGGAATTTAATTCCCGTCCCGTGGGGAGGGCTGTTATTGCCCTTCTTCTGCTCGCCACCCAGCTCTCGCCGTTATTTATTTATTTATCTCTCGCGCGCTCGTTTTATAAATGAATTTCGTTCGAGTGTGTTTGTGTATGTGTTTGTATGTGTGTGTGTGTGTGTGCGGGGGACGTTATTTGGGATTAGGGTGACCATCTGCGCTTTATCTGGGAGGATAGACCGCACATTTGCGCTTAATGCTGTCCGGCCCGCACTTTTTCCAAGGAGCACATTTATTTACCATCCCTTTTTCTCGTGCAACGGAGGAAAAAAAAAGCACGGTGGGGAAGATTTTGGACACGGCGTAGCTTTATCCGCAGCAATAACTGGGAAAGGGTCAATAATTCAGCTCCGGCGGGGCAGACAGCGAGGGCTTCCAAATAAACAAGACTTTAATTTGAAATAAGATAAAAGGAGAAACACTCTCCCTTACGCACGGATAAATTTACTCCAGGGATAAAGTGGATCTCCCGACGGGACGATCCTAATCTCTCCTCCTTCCTTTAACTACATCCATCCAGGAGGCCGGCCAGAAGCGAACCCACCCTGCGGATATGTGATCTACGTGAGCCATAACTGGCTTTAATTACGTCCAAGTCGAAACTTTCATTTGCAAACTTCCACCAACATCTCCCAGCATTCCAAATAATATTATTCAGATGAATAAAATCATCCCTACGCCCTTGGGCAAGTTTCATCTTGAATAATTAATTAATTAAATAGTTCGAATACTAATAGGAATGCTTACTATACTAAATTCAGAAGAAACCAATTAAGTAATTAAAAGAAAGACAATTTAAACATTGTATGTAATTTCTAAACTTCTTTATTTTCAATTTAGTTCTTATTTCCTTCTTTATACTAATCACTTAAATAATTCGCCCAAAAACTCTAAAAACCTAATTTAATTCAACTGCACACTAGCTAGTACATGCAACATCTCCAGACGTTCGGAAGATAAAATAAATAAATTAGAAAAAAAAAAAAACATGGCAACATTCCCGGATAAAGTGATTTTTCGTCTTACTCCTTTCCATCTGACCCTATCGGAAAGTAATAAATAATTCGCAAGGGGTCTTCCTCGCCAGCCACTCACTAATCAATAACAAATTCAACCCGGAGGGCCTGACCGGAATTAACCAGAAACTCATCCGCGGAAAGGGAAAATATTCCAAACCGGATTTCCGCGTCGAATCCAATTAAAGATCGGCCAATACAAACGTATAAAAATAAAGAAACAGGTGCTTTTTTTGCAATGAGAAATTAAAATTTAAAAACGGCTTTAGGTATCGATTTCACAAGGTACAAATAAAATAATGCCGATGGATGAATGTATTTTTCATAATATGTTCTTTATTAATCAATTCATTAGACTATTAATAAAAAACTACACGTTTCGCGCATTTACACAAAACCGGTAATGCATTCATTAAGTTCATATACTACTATATTAAAACCTTTATTAAAATTTCATGATACAGTATACGCGTACATTTTTTTCAATCCTATATGTAGTATATATATAAATCGGAAATTGAAAACTTGATTAAGTCCTGAATAATTAGCGTGGATGCAATATTGTAATCCGCCGACATCAGCAGGATTATTTGATGGGGGTAGTCATGGTCACCGATAATACCGTCATTGTGACGGCGAGGGGTGGAATAAAGGGAACTTTAGAGAAAAATCACATTAGTACTAATAGTAGCGAATAGAGAAGGGCAATAATTGATGCCCGTAATCCGGACTGGGTGGACGAGACGTGCACACGGGCAGGGGTGGGTCGGGAAAACAGAGGGTTGGGACGGTTCAAAAAGCACGCGAATTATCTGCACACGAACGAACGAATCGAACATTTAAAATGGCTTAAACAGGCACGGAATTTATTTGTAAACGATTCGAAATATTCCCCCGTGGGGATTATCGCAATTGCACAGGCAAAATTTCCTTTATTTCCTAACAGTTACTGATCACTTGTTATAAAATTGAAATCAATAAATAAAAGTACATAAATTGTTAACATTATATTTGGTAATAGACATGCAGCTTATTACCTAAAATGCAGAGTAAAAGAGAATATATTTAAATAAATATTATAATTGGCGCCCAACACGGGGATAAATTAATTAATGCTTACTCAATTTTACAATATTATTATTTACTACTACTAAACATCTTTATTCGCAGAAAGAAAATAAAATATAATACATTAAATAATATAATAATGTATAAAATAAAATAAATTCTGATATAGTTGGTCTTCTGTTCCATGGCTATCGACCGGTGGTCTTTCATCCCTCTTATTATTTATTTTAACGTAAAATTAAATTAAAAACCAACATAACATAACTTATTTTTATACAGATTATTATTTTTATATATTTAAATTGGTGCCCAATGCGGGGCTTTTTTAAATATCATAAGAAATTACCCAATAAATTTATTTCGTATACTAACTAACATTCTTGAGCTATCAATTACATCATTTCAAATTAGAAAAATATATTATTAATAAAACAATTTTTGTAAGTAATCGCATTTTTCATGTTCCGGCCAATTACGCGGCGTTTTCTTACATACGGTATTTTTCTACGTGGGGTAATTAAATTTTCCGATGGAAACAAAATACCCTCTCGCGTTTTACAAGAGTGCAGTACGCAGAAAGGTAGCAATTAAAAAAAATATAAAAGAAACACAATCGTTCAATTTCCTCTTTGCTGCAGCCCGGAAAATGTACGTACACAGAATACGGCGTCGGCAGGAAAAACACACGACACGACGCTGGGCGGACGGATCGATGTTTTAATTAATTGCATCCTCATTAGCCATCCAATTAAAGCAGCTGCCTGCATAAAACACGAGACGCCGTCCTCTAATTCCGCGGCCGGAAGGAACACGTAATTAACTCGCTCCATAGAAGAGCAACAATTTCAATATACTACGTTCGTTTTGTACGCTTTCCAAACTATGGGATAAGTAATGAAAAAATAAAGTAGGTCTTCAAGCATTAGTTATCGCTGGATCGTTTTGTTGGTTTATTTAATACCAATCACTTTAGTCCCTCGTTGGGTGACAAATATTAATTTTAACTTGTAACTTATTGTGCTAAAATCAATTAAAAGGGTTACATAGACGTACATTCATTCCATATCACGTACTAAATATTTGTTCATTGATTTGCTCCGTCTTGGGTGCCAAATATAAAAATTAAATTAATTTATAATTGATGCTATATTATTGATTGCAAGTATTTGAAAGTTATGGATTACACATAGAAACAATTAGGGTTTTTTAAGTTATGCTTAAATGTTTAACATCGGCTAGTTAATTCTTTTAAGGGATTTTCTTTGATCAGTTAGTTAGCAATTTTAATTCAATGGGCTACAATATTAGCTTGGTGACTGTTACTATTTATTCTATATCCAGGGCTAAATATAATTTGGTCATTGTATTGCCCAATATTATGCATCTTAAAACTAAGTAAAGATTTTGAAGACACTATAACACAAAGCAATACAATGGTCTTTAGATTGTTGCATTCTACGTAAATGTAGTACTGAATTCTGTTATAGAACGTCTATGAATCATCGACACTCTTTCAAAGAACTGGAATCTATACATCCCGAAAGCTTATATTCTTTGCTTGATAGTATTATTGATGAACAAACTTTTAATTCAGACATTCGAGGCAATAATGATTCAGCTGATCTGTATCTTTGCGAATCTTATACTACACAAGATTTAGATCCAATCTTGGCAAAAACTTAACAAACTCACCGACAAGAAATCCATAAAGATAGCAAAGAAAACGTCCTTAGAAAAATTTTATACCATCCAAGAATTATGCTATGTACAACTGGCATAACATTTCATTCAAAAAACAATTTGATGAAAATTTTGGACCAAAAGTTAATATAATATTTAACCAGACAAATCTATATAGCAAGCAAAAATGTATTAAACTAGATTTGAACGAAATTAAGCTAATATTATTAAGGACTTTCCTACTTTACCAAGACTCGACTCTACTGATCAAAAGTTATGAATCAGAACTTTTATGTGGACTTTCAATACGAAAAGGAATTTTCCAGTAGATGAAAACATAGTTGTATTCAAGATAGAATCCGCCAGAATATGCTACTGAAACCAATAAATCTAGGTTTCGAAGTATGGACATTAGTTTACGCTTGGACGGAATACCTTCCACAATTTTTAGAGTACTAAAGCAGAGAGGAAACTTAAGAAGGAGGTCCTCTAAATGAACGTCTTATTCTTACTTAACTTACAAAACCGTTCCAAAGACAAAAATACACATTCTCTTCTATAGCTTATTTTAAAGGTATCCTAGTACTCCCCAAGCTTCTGGAATGATCTTTAAATTCAATCTCTAGGTGATCTTGTATTTTTGGAACTTACAAAAACGTTACATTACTGCATTTTCTTTGATAACTTCTTTACAGGTATCACATAAATCATGAAGTTTTTGAGAAGGTCTTTATATGAATGTGTAACAATTCGTGTAAATAGAATGAATTTTCGAAATAAACTTGTTGGTTATTAGCTGCCGGTCAGATTATTATTGCAAAGTAGAAAGACAAAGGAAATAAACGCATCGAAAGATTTTTTTCCTGTGAGACAATTTTGCGTCTGAACAAAGATTTTGAAAGAATTTCAGTTGGATATTTCTTATCCATAACCGATTTCAATAATAATATGGAATGCGTAGACATGTTTGATTAGCTGCTAGTAGTGTAGGTGGTGTAATTGTTCTATCTCTTCTACCTTGAATGTACCTTCATCAACTCCTATATATATGACACTGCATCGTTCTTTTTGAGTCAAAAACCAAAGCTTCACATCACTTTTATATACATATTAGTGAATCAAATTTAAATCAAATATTCTGGAGGCAAATAGATAGCTTTACAGTTGATCAGAAGGAAAATATAATGAAGATAATTATTATTAAATTTTGGAACTTTTTACAGATGTGCTATATGCAGCAAAGAAAAAACAACCTAGCATGCAATATAAAGTATAAAGTGAATTGATTGTTCGGATATTTTCTCAACATTGATTTGAATTGAAGAACTTAAAAATTAAAATTAAAAATTTTGTTGGTAAGCATTTGCAATGTTCCTATCTTTATGTGTTCGTATATTTTTGTTTGTTGTTATTTATCCTATGAAGTGATAATGACTACTTAATTTTATCGGATCAGAACATAAGGCATTATTAATAGTGCTACTTGCCCCTCGCTGATATTCAATTGTCCTTTCTGTGGAAGCTTAAATGTTTCAATCTATACAATCATGAAAAAACCGCGTAGTCCATAATTACATGAAAATGAATGCTCACTTTATATGGATTCATATTTTAGACTTGAAACAGAACACCAAAAGTTTCTTTATACTGAATTAAATAACTTCCCTCTGCACTATGTTACGCCATTCCTTCAAAAGCAACAAGCAAGTCCTTGCTTTTACACACGGACCAGGATAAAATCAGCACCAACATCTAGTGCATTGCATTGTAAAAAGGGCGTTCAAATGAAAAGGTACGAAACGCATGAAGTCTTTGTTAAAAGAATACACCATAGGCCTGAGCAAAATAATTCCATTGATTAACGAGCTGAAGGATTTCATGTTCCTAGAACATCTGTGGCCATTCTTGAGTTCGTCGTCCGAGTTGATGTGATGCCCTTTCAGAATTTTATTTTAATAACCAAACATATGAAAATCGCAGAACTGTAGGGTGGATAGTTAAGCTGCTTCTACTTGAAGTTGGCCAGTTTCATTTTCATAACTTTGGAGACGTGTGGACAAGCGTTATCATAAAGAACTCTTCGTGTTCTTAATGGACATCCGTAATCTTTAGATTATCTCAGTGTATATCAGAATAACTGGTTTTCCTCTTCTTGAGGAATTCAAGATGAGCTTTGGTCGTCAAAAATGATGACTAGCAATACCTTGCCTGCTGACGCCAAAGCTTTGAACTTTTTAAGGGAAGGCGATGCTTTCACTGCATGCTGTTCCTCTTTGTCTCTAGCTCGTAGTGATTGGATGAGCTCTTCATAATGCAGAAGCAGATATTAGATTGACGAAGCGGATACATGATGAAACTCCGTAACTCATCGAAGTAAAACACAGTTGAGAGGATTTCACTTTTATCGTTGAACACTGCAATATGTTTGGCCACACTGTGGTTTTATCTATATTAATCTGCCTGATGAAGCCACTTTGTGGCGAAATATGTTACAGTGTTCAACAATAAATATGAAAGCCTGTTAACTGTGTTTTATTTCAACCCTGAAGCAGATGTTGATGTACGAGCCCCATACGCAGTTCCTTTTCTGAATGGTGAGCTACTTTGGAAACTCACTACACGCACACCTTCCGATAAGTGTCATAAATAATAGTCCACACTGAAATCGACCTTCACCACCAACATTCTCATTTTCATTCCCCTGAAAACAATCTGAAAGGGCACCGCTTCAACTCAGGCGACGAAATCAAAGACGCTGTGACGGCAGGGTCCTTGTCACGGTCTCAGGAGTTCTGGGAACACGGAATCCTTCGGCTTGTTAATTAATGAAATCACTGTGCTCAGGCTTGTAGTATATAATTTGAATGAAAACTTCATTTAATCCCACAGGGTCATTTTGTACCTTTTCACTTTAAGAATTCTTAAATGAAAATAGATTATAAATGCATTTACCAAACCCTTCCTTAATCTTCTCTAATATAGCCTCAGGCTACTTTAAGTCCAAGATTTCTTCTCGAATTATCGAAAAAATGGGAATAAGTCGTCGGCATCACCTAAACATTTCTAAAAATTACTTTATGTGAATCTATGACTAAAAACTCTATATATTAATGGTTAAATAAAGATAATGGTTTTGACCGTTACTACTTGGTAATCCATACTTACACTGAATTGAAAAATTCACAATTTTTTAATAATTATTTGTGTTTAAAACATAGTGAATTTTTCAATTCTTTGTATTAAGTTAAGTTAAGGATACAGATCTAAAACCAATTAAAGAGAGGATCTAATCTGGATGAAAATATCAAATTGAACTTGCTTATAAAAGTCGTATCGATCGTAGTCCTTCAAATTGAACAACAGCTGTTAGATATCTCGCTTTATTCAATTTTTTCAGTTTATCATCAACTCTTGGCAGTTATTATTAAGAAATATCTTTATTCGTATACTATAAATAAATACAATAATTTACAGTGTATATGCATTGCTTCTTCTTCCCCCTGAACTTTATAAACACATCAGGTTTTGATATAGAATTTTGGTTTGTACGTTTGAAACAGAATCCTAAATCTCTATTAGTCTCCCGTGGTCTTTGAAACACCGTAATAACACCAAAGGCGATATTTGATCTAATTCAACATTCAGACATAAACATAAGACTTGGTTTGTTTCACTGATTTTTTTATCAAGCAAATTTCGGTATCCAAATCTGAACAAATTTCAAATTTACGATGTACTGTCCTTCCACAAAATCTCTGTAAAAATAGCAATAGTAGATGTCTTGAATATGCGTTAAATCTTCATCAATTAAGTCTGATGTCTTATATTAGCGATGCACATTTCTTGGAAGTTCGTTCATTGTAATTTCCTAAAATGTTCAGATGACGCCTAAGATAAATACCTTCAATAATGTAATCTGGCAACTCAAAATTTCTTGAATGTACATCAAATAACTACCTATGACTTGATTGGAACGTTCTTTTCCACTTATTTGTTAATGATACTTGGCATTCACTTATATCTCGACTACTGCCAGAAGTAATTTTACTGCTAAATTTTCTATCAATTTTGAATTCAACAATTTGAGGAATCCTCAAAATTCAAAACACAATTTTTCAAATAAATTGACCACATCAGTTTTAGATTACTAGGTAGAATAATTTGGTTACCCATGAATGATGTAAATATTATAATTTTTCATTTTATATACGAGAAAAAGACCTATACATTTTATATTTTGCTTTGAAAACCCAACATGCTTCATTAACTCAGATATGTTATTAGATATTAGATACTTTCATTAGAGATAAATACTATATTTAACAAAGCCGATTTATCGTTTTAAAGATATTAAGTTAAGTCTCAGTTAGCACATAGTGATAAAATATTTAGACTCAAATCAAACCAATTTTCTAAGAGAAAAGATCTATCTAAAAAATATGACGATATAGATTATAATCACAGATTTGATAATCTGGACACAGGGTTAACTTTAACTACACCTGAAAGAACATTCTCAATGATAACTGATAAGAGAACATCAACAGATGAAATTATAACAAAGATATACAGTGTGGAAACTTCAACTTTAAATATAGACGATTTTTGCAAAAAATCCCGAAACACGTTACGTATTATTTTTTCTTACCCTCATTTCTATGTGTATGCTATTTGTTTATCTATTCCCGGAAGTGATCACCCATCTTCCACTCTTCTTTTTCAAATGGAAACAACTCTTCGCAAGGAATTATTATTTATTTCTTGAATATTTTCAAAGCCCACCAAATTTATAACTTCAATATTATTTGATGCAACAAATGTTAAACATGGGCATCGTTTCTTTCGTTACAAAGTGCAAATCGATGATAACTTGCAACTCTTATGGTTTTTAACATTTCTGGTGTGACTTGCCGTTTTTTATGCCTAATACATTGCTTAAAGTTGTCAATGTCGATCGGGTTTGCTACATAGATCTTACTCTTGAGATATCCACACAAAAAAGTCAAGAGGACTAAGATCCGGAGATCTCGCCTGCCATTCCATGTGACTTCTTCTTCCAATCCATCATCTATTGGGAAAAACTTCGTCTAAATATCTACAAACGATCACAGCGTAATGGGGTAGAGCTCCGTCCTGTTGATACAATATTCGTTCATCAGGTAAATCTGGATCTAACGGTTTTGGAAATAAAGTGGGTAACGCTGGCATGAGGTCGTCTTGTAGAAACGTAAGGTATGTTGCTCCTTCATGATTACCATCAAAGAATACTGGTCCTATAATCTGATCACCTATTATTCCAGCCCATACATTGACTTTTTGCGGGAACTGAGTATGAGTTTCACGCATCCAGTGAGGGTTATGGCCATCCTAATAATGATAATTTTGACGATTAAAGTCACCATGTAAGGTTAAAGTAACGGATCATCATCAGAATCTCGATGATACGGAGATTTTTGGTTAAATACACCATTTTAGAAACTACTATGACAATTATAACTATTATTATCACTAGTAACTAAGCAACATAATTCCAAAGCATCCAAACACATGTCAAAAACATTAAACTTTACGCGGAAACATGTTCAACGTAAAGTTAGTTGTCATTTCTATCACGTAAATAGTGTGTTGAATTCCTTGCATAGAGATCTTTCAAACGAGGTGTCACTTGACATAAATGACATAAATTGCATTTGAAAAAAAAGGTAAACACCTACGACCTTTTATTTACTTCCGGGAACAGACAAACAAACATATACGTAGAAATGAGGGCAAGAAAAACAATACGTAATATGTTTTGGTTTTTATTGCTAAAATCGCCTACATCAAAGTTAAACATAAGACTAAAGGTAGAAAAATAAGACTTTCTTTGTTGATATTATACGATAGTGTGATTTATTTAAATATTCAAGATGTATCACAAAGTAGACGCCTCAACCATTAAAAACGAGAAAGTTGAACAAACAGGAGAGATACCAGAAGGATTCATCCTCGGACCGACACTATAGAACAGGCATGTGCAAATTCATCAAGACCGCGGGCCGGAAAACTAATACAACCTAAAATCGCGGGCCGGACCTTTTATTTAAATTTATAAGGGACAGAGAGATTCGTAGTTTGATTTAAGCAAATGATATTATATTTATTACGTTTTAACAGATCAAAAGTAGCTGCTCACATTTGTATGTACATTTTTTTCTGAGCCAAAGATGCGAGATTTGGAAATTTATCGGTTGGTAAATATTTTTTATAAATATTTTATATTATAACGGCGTGTCTCTAAATATCGCCTTAAAATCGGATTTTTCTTGCAATTCAATGAGTTCCATTTGCAATGAAAATAGAGCTTCTTCTATTTCCACTTCAAATGGGGAGAAAAACATTTACAGACTTGCTTCTTGGCAGAGAAAATCTTTAAATCTGGTGTTAAATTCATCTCTTAAAAATTGTAACTCATTTACAAACGTTTCGAAGTTAGAATGATCTTTATGATTTGCAAGAGTGAGAAAATGGTAGGTATTCCCTGTTCGGAGCTGATTTTCCCAAAGTCTTAATTTATTTTGGAATGACGTGACCATACAGTTCATAAACATGTTGTTCTTGAGTTTGCAACTTTGTATTTAATTAATTCATATGATATAGTTGATGCTTGAAGCCATTACTTTGTGATACATTTTAAAAATTAGGACGATAAATAAAATTCACTTTGTTGTTATCACACACGGTTTTTATTATTAGTGACCGGTTTTAACCATTACATGGTCATTTTCAAACTAGAATTCACACACGAATATTCTAGTTTGAAAATGACCATGTAATGGTTGAAACCGGTCACTAATAATAAAAACCGTGTGTGATAACAACAAAGTGAATTTTATTTATCGTCCTAATCATTCATATGACTTGTTACATCAACGAGAAACGAAAGTTCACAAACCTAATTTGTGTTCTTTAGCTCTTGTACAGGTTTTTCTTTCATATCCATAAAAACATAAAAACAAATACCTCATCATTCAAATCATAAAATCGTATTAACATTTTTGCTTTACTTAACCAGTGTACTTCACAATAAAATGTCAGATTTTCAAATTCAGACTCCAGTTCTTCCAAAAATGTTTGGAACTGACAGTGGTGAAGTGCTCTTGATTTAATGAAATTTAAGAAACTACTGTTTTCATTACATGTGTAAATTTTGCACACAAATTTTGTTGATGTGAAATGCAGTGAAATACACTCAAATCTTCAGTGTCAATATTCCTACTACAAAGTTCAAATTTAATTCTATTGTCAACTCCTAAATTAGAACCAACCTGGAGCACCATTAGTAGAAATTCTACTTAGATTCTCCCATTTAAGCTCAAATTGACCAAAAACTGCTTTTACTTCTTCGAAACTGTCTTCTCCTCGTGTGGCACTTCTTTCAGCATTAATCGCCAGACGCCTCTCCTCGAAGGATTTCAGGGCTTTCTGAAGAATTTTTTCTAGGCGGGTTTCAGTTACTCTTCTGTAGAGAAGAGCAGTACCTACAGTACGATCATGGTCGGAACCGAATTCGGTTTCTCGCTGATATAGATATTATACAAGGCTGGGGATAGAGCAGACCCCTGAGGAATACTGAGCTAATTGGGCGATAGTTTTAAGGAAATTTTGGCGATTTTCCCACCTTGAATATGTTGACTACTGCGGCCAACTTTAAAACAGATGTAAAAGATCCCAGTCACATAGCCGTATTTGCTATAGAAAGCAGATTCTATCCTCTTGGGCAAGACTTTTCACCACTAACGTGGAAATGCCGTCGTGACTAGAAGCTTTGCGTCCAGAATAGTTGCTTTGCAGGACCACTCACAATCGTAGAATTATATCTTCTGGCGGATCTTATGACATCATTAATGAAGTTATAATTATCGCTAGGATTTAAAGTAAATTGTCACTCTAGGCTGTCGACGAATTGCTATAAAAGAGGTGAGTCCCCTTTCGCCAATTAACGCTTGGTTAATTTGAAAAACTTCCACACAGTAACGACCCAAGCCATCGATCCAGTTGTTCATTACTCAGGATGCGTAATTTTTCTCCCGCCCAGCAAACGAATTAATTAATTTTCGTGCGGAGGAATGAATTTCAAATATTTTGCGGACCTCGGAGATGTAAATCCTTCAAATCGTTTACTCTTTGAAAGCTATGAGCATGATCATGATGACCATGAAGTTCGATCGTCGAATTGATGACATTAAGGGGAATTATTAAATTTTCCACCTTCAACTTATGTTTAGGCCAGATGGTAGATTTAATTTCTCCAGCTGATCTAATCGTTCCGACTGTTAGGTCCAGAAATACCGGACCTGAGTTCGTTTGAAGACCAGATTTCATAGCCCCAGATCGAGAAAAAGGCGTTATCTATGATATCAGGTCGGAAATTTGAAGTGGTAAAATATTGGGCATTCAGAGTTAACCGCTTTGATATTCGGTTACAGTTGTTTATGAGCTGTTGAAGAGTTCTACTATTGCGATTTGCAAGTTTACTACTCCACTCAGGGCTCAGAAAATCATTAGACGGACCGAAACTGAAAAGTGACTTTTCCGATTCATTCGTTACTTTTATTTATAGCTTTAAAGGTTCTGAGATGTTATGTTGAATGCTCAATCTTGTAGCACTTGCGGGAAACTGTCACAAGGGACCCCTGTGCCGCCTCCAGTGCGTGTCGGTTCCAGAGAGTACCACAGTGATACTTCCTTGCCAGTCCATCACCAGGGCGCGTCTTCCGTCTTCCGCGTCCACCGTTAACATAAGCAAAATTTGTTATATCTTCTTGTAGTTTTACACATTTAGATTCCAAATCTTATTACGTTTATTTCTATATTCTGAAAGGTTCTTTAACTAACGTCAAATGGCTTAAATAATAACAAAGTTATTTACTTTCTCTGATGGTTTTAAAACATTCCAAACAAATTTGGACAGAATTAATGACTTTCACTGATGGTTGAAAAGGTTCTAAGACATTGTATCGAATGATCAAACTATGGACATTTGTTTTTGTTCTGTTGATTTTCTCTGATGTGTATGATGCTGTTGTTTGTTGTATTATGCCATGATTCTCCAAAAAATTCTAGAATTCTTTATTACAAAATTCGTTTCCGCTATCAGATCGTAGAATCTTAATTTTTACTTCTCGCTGGTTTTGCAATTCAATTCTTAATTATCTTGAAATATTTGAGGACTTGAGGTTCCTTAGATGTAACATTCCAAAACTAAAAAATAAGACCAAAATTAATGACTTTTACAAATGGTTTCAAAGATTATGAAACATTCCACTGAGTATCCAAACAACGAGCAAAATTTTTAAACGGTGAAGACTAAAATATGGGCAAACGCATTACGCCGAGATAAAAATATCATTCAATTTAGGGGAGTCTCGTAGCAATTGCATCTCGTAAGGATTATCTGAGCCCCAGATGCGTAAAATATTTGAGAACTTGTTCCTTCGATGTAAAATTCCAAAACCAAATAATATGAGCATAATTAATTACTTTTACAAATAGTTTCAAACCTCATTGGTCGAAGAGCCAGCAATTCCTTCCATGTAATTAAATTTGATATCAACTCCACGAATAAAAATAGCTAATTGTGCGGTATCGGTAGTATCTCTGCTCTCGCCGAAAGCAATTGAAAAAATACCTCAAACTTCTGCGACGCACGTAACTTAAGGTTTTATTTGATATGGTTGGCCATATCATCGATACGTCTTTTTATAGTCCAGCGAGAAAGACTTATTTTTTCTATATCGTCGCTCTTTTCAGGACACAGTTATTTAACGACAGCACTGTATAACTCTATAACAAAATCACCTTCAGAATAAGGTTTAGAATGCTTTGCAATTTTTTCACTAATTATAAAGTTGCTCGTACAATACTATTGCATAAATAACTTTGTTTGTCTGTTGCGCAGATAAACACTTTTTCAAATTTATTATTTTATCTTTTCTTTGTTGCCCATTGAGATTACTATAACTAGAATGTTTTGATGTAAAGTGGAGATTTAAATTCAATTCGTTTACCACTGATATAATTTCGAGGCAAATTAAACAAACGGGCTTGTTTTTTTTTCCTAACAAAAAAATAATCGTTAGTCCACTTATCTAGAAAAACACGATTTTCAATATCAACTTTTCTTCTCTTCTCTAATGTCATTTTAAAAATTATGTTAAATTGTAAATTAAGTAGGAATTTACAAACTGATGTGTCTCACTACAAATAACTACGTGCTTTTTCTCTGCTGATTCTTCCTTCACTAATGAACATACTTACAGCCAGTGCAAATAAGACGGGGTTTTCCCCGTTTATTGCATAAACTGAATGCTGAGTTGACTAAATACAGTACAAAACTTTATGATACCTATAAAACTTTATGATCCTTAGATTATATGAAAATTATTAAGAATACATATACATATATTTTTTACTTTCAAGGGCCAGGTCTAGTGAGATTTGAAAATTGTGCTGCGGGCCGGATAAAATGAAATCAGGGGCCGGATCCGGCCCGCGGGCCGTACGTTGCACATGCCTGCTATAGAATATATTCTTCAATAGTGTACTAGAGGAAAAACATACGGCCTGGCAATAGCCACAGATAAGACAAGGACTAACAGAAAAGTAAACCAAAATATAAGAATAATTTAAGAAAAATCAAAGACAATCTAAAGAGAGAAGACAGAAGCAGTTATACTGTATCAAGGAAAGAAAATAAGCATCAAATACGGCATTGTATTCTTCTCATCAATTTTAAAATCCATAATTTCTCATTAACCAATAAAATACATACTCTCTGCATATAGACGAAACATTTAGACTCTTAACAGAGGAACAAAACATAACTGATTAATTTATTTCTGCTTTACTAAATGCCTTACTTGTGGAAGCAACTTGCTGATTCATATGAACCAGGATGGGATCAACACAAACGCTGGTGTATGATAGATTGCTTGTAAAAATCAAGTGGAACAACTACCTGTAAGGATAATAAAGCAAACGTAATCTCAACGAATTTAGTCTAAGAATTTTTCTGAGATTTATTCTTGCCTTTAATTAAAGACGAAAAAGGGGTTGAAGATTGTTAAAAATGTGAGAAGATACGGCGGTATCACTCACAAAATTTCCAAAAATTGTTTCACTTTGTGGGGATGAATGAGTATAAAATTAGCTTCTTCACTCCAAGAAATCATCTAAGATTATTTTTTACCATTAATCAAAGACCAAATAAATTTGATAGTTCTCAATACAATATATCATACACAAATTCTCAGAACGAGAAAATTCAAATATCATTTTAACTAGGTCCTTATGCAGATGTTATTTATCAGATAATCTAAACGTAAACTTACATTTCTTTAAACTGATGGTTAAATTATCTACAGAAGATTGTACTTTTAAATAATTCACAAAAAAACGTCATCACATTTTTTCGATTTGTGTTGGGGGCATTTGTAAAGCTACAATTTTGTGATGTTGATGGTTTTATCAATGGTAAGGTATTTTCTAACTCTATCTGGTAAATTATAATTCTTTACTGATAGGCCTTCGATATCAAGTTTTCTGGTACTCTTCTTAGGTATTAGAGTAGTTTATATTGTGTTTCGCCAAGAGCAATGGAATTTTTTGTCTAATACTGCAACTGTGATAGTTAATCATTCTCAAAAAACTTCGTTACACTAACGTTTCGTGGTGAAGCAATTTTTTGTAAAGCACTGATTTTCTTAGGATAGGTGACGATTGTATCGATGGTAATAGTTTTCCATCAATTTTTTAGCAATTTTATATTTCTTTGTATTTGTCCTTAGATATTATTGACTGTAAGTGACTGTAATATTTTCCCAATTGCGATGGTGTTGACAGGATTGGTAGTAATGGTATTCTCAAAGTCTTTGATTGTTTTTTTTGGCGAATTGACATTTCTATATATAAAAGATGTCATTATTAAATTTTATTCCGTCAAATCAGCCAAGTAACCACCGGTTAATACCCAATAGAAAAACAAGATGAATTAATTCTGTCAAATCTGCCAAGGTATATAATAAGTTTGATCAATTTGTCATATATTCTCTGTCTAATCTGACAAGTCTCTTCATTTTTCTGAACTATCAAATCTCTTAAATCCATATAAAACTAATCTAGGTAACATTTCGCTATGTGTATTCCAATTCCAATTCCAAAAACTCAAATTTTCAAATATGTTCTATATTTCATGGGCCAATTAATTAAAGCTGTCAATTCGACATCTTTGAATGCCAACATAATCAACATTGTCCTATTAACAAATTTGTAAGTAAAATAGTGACTTAAAATTTTATGTATATTTAGGGTTTTATGTATAATTAGGTAAGTATTGTAGTAGGTCAAAAGTGCGCTAAGTCAATGTAAAAGTTATTGGCTTAGGGCAAGAGTACGCTATAATTATAAGAGGAGCGTTACTTATTTAATTTCTTGATTAAAATAGTTTAGTTTAATCTCATTCGAAAGAGCATCTTAAAATAATTAAAACTAATTAATATTCGATTATATTTATGTACAACTGTTTCTATTGGATTCAGAATCCTTATCATTAATCACTCTCATAAATAATTAAGCAAACACATCAGCTAAATGCACTAACCCCGTAAACCTGGATTTACGATAAATCACGATCAAATATTCATCTTATCACCCAATTGACGAGGACGACGACAAACGTCCTCCATGAATTTATTAACATTGTCATTGGCCTATCCGTAGGTAATCCGAGCTTTTAACCGGAGTTCATCATCGCGGATTGATTTGTCGAAAGTAAGGGGCGAAACGTGCGGCGACAATGCGTACGGTACGGAGGGGTGGTGAATTCGTAAAAGCCACGGAATTGGGGCCACTTGAGGTCGCCGAAGTTAATAATGAGATTAGGGGCGGCTTATTGTGTAATCGGAGGCAATTATCTGTTTTTTTTTTGGGGGGGAAGGGGGGTTAGAAATTGCGTGATTTCTTTACCGGAATGTGGTCGGAATGGACACGGAATTACACCTCTTTTCCAATTCCGTTTCAGACCAATCACTTAGATTGATATACCGAAATTATGTCAATTCACTAAAGTTTACTGCATTAAGGGAAATTGTTGTTGTTGATTTATTTCTTTTCGTGGTTTACCAAACTGTATTGAATTATTTATTAAGGATGTTTCAATTAATATTACTTATTATATATCTTTGGATACTATTTCAATGTCTCTTATAATACAAAATATTTACAGATAGTAGAAATTGTAGCTTAAAGTGCTATTATCTCTCTCTTTTTCTTCTGAAATCCAATCTGTTACACTTTTTGGAAGGAAAAAACGTATTTAAACCAATTGTAATTGAATTAATGACTAATTATAAGATTGTTATAATATTATTACTTCTCAATTAATTTTACCTAAAAAACGCAATCAAATAATATTATAAATTACATTTCTCGTAAAAAAAGTAAATTTTAACATTTTATCTTTAAGCATTTACGTTCTTTTTAATTGTATAGGTGAAGTGTAGTTTCTGGGCTACTGAAACAAAAAAAAGGGAATTATAAAATTAAAGTTCTCGTCCGTATCCTTTAAGCGCCGACTCGCCACCTTAATCTAAATTAAAGAGCGCACTTCCTCCGGCCCTCCCACAAAGGACAATTATCCTTATAGCGCGGAAAACGGGGAGCCAAGGCTGAATGGGAAAAAATTATAATCTCCTCGCCGCAAAAACTATTCGCTTAAATGGAAAATTAATTCTCCGCCCCAAAAGCTCGTTCCGCTTCCTATTAAGGGGATTGCTTTGGAAATTTAATGGATGTTGCACTTAATTAATTGTTTATCTAACTTTTTATCCTTTTTAAAATCGGGGCAGAACATTATGTTGGCTTAATGCGCGGTGATACATATGATCCTACCGACTGCGCCGTTTCATCTTAAAAACATCAACCACTTTTAAGGATATTATATTTATATATGTATTAAAAACAAATCTAAAAGTTTTAGAATTTTAGTTACGTCTAAAAGTTTATTGTCTTTTTTAAAAGCGGCAGAATACTATAAATATTTCAAATTGTTTAAAATCTGCATACTATTATGATGATCCAGATGCGCCATTCTGATATGCCTTGAAGACAAAAAATCAGCAAACACTATTTCACCCAACGTTGTGTTTAATTCCTTTTGATCATAATAAACGTTACACTTGCTTAATTGAATAGTTAAATTTGTTTCCTTGTTTTAAATGCAGTTAATTGTTTATTCAGACAATGAAAATGAATATTGTAATACTCTAGATATCGTTTAGAGTGGGAATGCTATTGGGTGAAATCTATTGTCTAGGCACTACACCAATTTCTCCTATTAATTGGAATTACCAATAATTAAACCCAGCATTAATTAACATTAATAATTTGGAATTATTTAATTATTGTTTGATCGATCGGTCATTTTAATTAATGGTGGTAATACCACCCAATTACAACTTAATAGTGTCTCTAAACTTATATATAGGTTTGGGTTTAATTTTGTTAATGTGGATGTGTAACATATTCTAAAATTGTTATTATTAAGTTAGAGAAATTTCCTCAAAGCTTAGATAAAAATGTCTTCTTATTTTTAAGCTTTAAGAATAGTGATTATACTCTATAATTGTTACAATTTAAGCGAGTGGAGAAGGTAGAGTTATCTAACAAAAAAAGTAAGAGTGTTCTTAAAAGATATACTATGAAAGATGCAACATAAAAATTAAATGTTATTTATTTGTATTTTCTATGAGTTCTAGTGCGAATATTACAAAAAATTGTAATGGAGCGAAAAAAATTAAGTATTTAGAAATAGAGCACAAGAAATATGTAGGGAGGAAGATTAAAATAGTTGCTTTAACAAAACCATAATTACAATTAGAAAAGAATTGACAGTAAAACATAAAGTGTGCTTTAAATTAATTTTATTGTGTGAAGCAGAAATATTGGGATTTGGCATGAGAGAGAGAATGAATGCTTAAAATTTAGTCAGGTATTTTTAACAGTTTAATTTGAAAGTAATGAATGATGGTGTGCAAAAAAAAGAAAATACAAAAAGCATGAAAAATATGTAGAAGAAGAAATAGTTTTTCTTTTTGTTTTCCAGTATGTCTTGCCTTCCATCTCCAACATGTCTTATTTATTCGGACTTGTTACGTTTAATCTAATATTTTCTAGTAACTTTCCTTCCATACTTCTAGAATTAAAAGCAATTATTCAACAAGTTTTCTTCCAAAATTCTAGCATTTTTTGAGGGTTCTAGGATTACTTCTTCCAGTATTAGTCAGCAATTTCTTTTTCTCTTTTCTTTGAAATTTCTAGAATTTTTCTGGAACTTCTTTTGCATGACTTGGTTGAGCTTATGTTTATATTTCAGAAGTCTCCTTCTGGATTATTCTTCAAAATTTCTCTTTTAGATTTCTACAATTTTCCAAAATCTCCTACCTTTTTTGACATTTAGATTTTTCCTACAATATTCTACGAGGGTTCTAGAATTTCTCTTTCCTCATTTAGTTAGATTTCCTTAAAAAAATATTTTCTAGATTACTAAAATGTTTGAACATCTCTTGCTTTACATTGTCAGAATTATCTTCAAATGTGCTATAATTTTCCAGCATTTCCAAAACTTCTTGTTTTAAATTGCAAAAGTTTTCTTTGAATGTTTTAGTAGTTTCTCTTCATAAAGTTTTCTAGTATCGCTTGCTTTCCGTCTCCAACCTGTCTTATTTATTTCGACTTGTCACATCTAGTATAGTATTTAATTGTAATTTCCCTACTATACTTCTAGCATTAAAAGCAATTGTTCAATAAATTTTCTGTCAAATTTCCAGAATGTTTAATTTTTTTGAGTGTTCTAAATTTTTTCTGCAATTCCCTTTCCTAATTTGGTTCGATTTCTCTTTAAAATTTATGGACTTTCTCAAAACCTATTGCTCCATTTGTTCGGACTTCTTTTTTTAGACTTTTTGAAAGGTTTAGCGTAAAAGAAATTAATGATGGTGTGCAAAAAATGCAAGAAACAAAAATTGAAGCATAAAGTAGATTTATGAAACTAGTATACAAATAGAGATTGAGATATTCTATGGTAGCATGTATTTTAAAACAATTTTTTTCTTCTACAAGGGTTTTAAAATATACTTTCCACAGGTTTCAGCTTCATTTGTCTTTATCAGGAGTTTCTATTCAAGCTTTTCCAAAATTGCCTTCTCCAATTCCTTGAATTCTTTTTCTCCTTATTTAGTTAGCTTCCCTTCAAAAAAATATTTTATAGATTACCAGAATGTTTGAACATCTTTGGCCCCACATTTTCAGAATTATCTTCAAACGTGATATAATATTCCAGCATGTCTAGAATTTCTCTATTAATTTTTGTTTCAATTTGCAAAAGTTTTCTTTGAATGTTTTAGTAGTTTCTCTTCATAGAGGTTTCCAGTATCTCTTACCTTTCGTCTCCAACATGTCTTATCTAGTCGGTCATGTCACGCCCAGTCTAGTATATGCTTGTAATTTCGCTTCCATATTTCCAGAATTTAAGGCAAATCTTAATAATAATAACAATAATAATAATTATATTTATTTACGGCAAACGCCTATAACACAGGAAGAACATAGTGTATATAAAACAATGTTAATATAAGTAGAATATAAATATATAATACTGTATGTGTAACATGAACATAATAAGAATACAAATTTAACATAATATATTGTTAGAAGTAAGTGATATAAATCAAATACATTAAAATTAATAATATTGTGATATTGTTACATTAAAATCATTAAAATACATCTTCAATAAGTTTTCTTCAAAATTTCTGGAATTTTTGTATTTTTGGATATTCTAGATTTTCTCACCAATTCTAGAAATTTAGAATAGAAATCAGTTCAACCAAATCAGGGAAGAAGATTTTTTGGATTTATCTTGAAAATTTCTCTTCTAAATTTTTAGAATTTTTTAGCACCATTTGCTCCATTTGTACTCAAAAATTTCAGTAGTTTTTTTTTATTTTAGTAGGAAATTCTTCTTATAGATAATTAGAATTCCCAACATTTTTTTTACATTTTTTAAATTTTCAAACTCATTCTCTCACAAATTTCTACTCTTTTTAAGCAATTTCTCTTTCAGATTCCTAGAATTTTCTTCAAAAGTTCTAGAATTTTCCTGGAACTTATTTTACATTAATTGATTGAACTTTTTAAGGTCTCCTTCTAGATTATTCTTCAAAATTTCTTTTCTAGATTTCTAAAATTTTCCCAAATCTCTACCCTATTTGTTTGGACTTTAAATTCTAGAATTTCTCACCGATTTTCCTTTAAAATTTCTAGATTTTTTGGAAATTCAGCAACTAAAATTTAATTTAGAATTTTTAGAAATTCAGCAACTAAACTTTTGAAATTTATCAGCAATTTCTCAATCAGTTTTCTAAAATTGTCTTCAAGTGATTAATGGTAAAGAGAACACAAGGAATTCTTGTATTCTCACTGAATGTCAAAAATATGGGTTAGATTGTTAGATCATCGCAGCCGCATGAATTCCACCCAGCTTCTTCTACCCAAATGTTTTTATGTTTTATATTATTATTTTTGTATCTTCATGTGTATTTTGTTAGGAAGAAAGCCAAAGAATAATAAATGCTGTACAGTTTTCATCAATTTGATCGAACTCCTCTTTAAGAATTCTAGAATTTTTCTTCTTGATTTCTAAAATTTTTAAACATATCCTACCACACATGGTTAAAATTATTCAAAAGTGCTAGAAGATTTCTAGAATTTCTACCACAATTTTTCTACCAAATTGCAAAAGTTTTCTTTTAGTGTTTTAGTTATTTCTTTTTATAGTTTTTTTTTAGTATTTCATGCCTTGTATGTTTAAACTTCAGTGTCCAACTTTTTTCTTTCAAAACTGGGAAAATTCAAATTTTCTCTTCTGGATTTATAAAATTTTCCAAAATGTCCTACATTATTTGTTAAGACTTCTCAAAAATTCTAGAATTTGTGGGCAATTTCCCTTTCAAATTTCTAAATGTTTTAGCAATATTACTTTTCATTACATTATTTGTTAAGACTTCTCAAAAATTCTAGAATTTGTCAGCAATTTTCCTTTCAAATTTCTAAATTTTTTAGCAATATTACTTTATGTAATTTGGAAATTTTAGAAATTCAGCAACCAAATTTCTGGAATATATAAGCAATTTTCCATCAGGTTTCTAAAATAAAATTGTTTTCTAGTGTAAAGTTTTCAGCAATCTGTTGCCTCATTTGGTCGAACCTTTCTTTAAGAATTCTAGACTTTTCTAAAAAATTTCCCTCTTAATTGTAGGAGCTTTTTAGCAATTTTTCTTCTTGATTTCTAGAATTTTTGAACACATCTTTCCACTCACGGTCAAAATTATCTTTAAAAGTGCAAGAATGTTCCAGGATTTGTAGAATTTGTAGACTAATTTTTCTTCCAAATGCTAAAAGATTTCTTTGAGTGTTTTACTTGTTTATTTTAATAGGGTTTTCCAATATTTCGTGCCTTATATCTTTAGACTTAAGTGTCTATAATAAATTTCTTTCCAGATGCTAAGAATTTTATTCGAGATTTCTAAACTTTTCCAGAAAATTATTTTCTAGATATCTACAATTTTTCTTTATTTATTTGACTAGTGAATTTTTTGGAGGTATTGAAATTTTTCAACAATTCATTTCCAAATTTCTAATTACCAGAATTTTCTTTGAGAGCTTTAGAATATTATTTTGTTAGAGAATTTCTTGTTTCATTTGTTCAAAGTTCTTTCTCCAAAATTTTTTCAAAATGCGAGAATTTTCTTTAAGATATTGCAAAGTTTCAAGAATTCTTCAAAATTTCTAGAATTTTCCATTAATTTACTTTACCTATTTCTAAATTTTCTACAATAGTCTTTCCTGTAGGTATTCCGAAGTTTTAAGCATTTTTCTCATAAAAATGTTCCTTAAGGATTTTAAAATGTCTCTAAAAATAATTCCTCCAAAGCGCGGGAATTCTATTCTAGAATGTTCAGGCTTCAGTGTCCAACTTTTTTCTTCAAAATTTCAAAAATTGTCTGCAGGTGTAGAACTTTACATTTCTTATCCAGATTCGTAGAATTTTACTTAAGAATTCATAAATTTTCCTTTAATTCTCCTTCAGCATCTCTTGTCTTATTTAGTCTTCAAAAAATCTTATATTTGCTGTAAATTTCTCTTCCAGATAAATAATTATCAACTTAGTTTTTAAAGTATTCCAGCAATTTCTCCATAAAGAAGAAAGAAAAGAAAGAACATCTCTTGCCTTGTACAACTTCTCTCGGAAATTTCTACCATTTTTAAGCAATTTCTCTTTCATATTCATAGAATTTTTTTCGAGTTCTAAATTTTTTCATGAATTTCTTTTACCTTAATTATTTTTAATTTTTTCGTTCACGCTTCTAAACTTAACTTCTAGTGTAAAGTTTTCAGCAACCTGTTGCCTCTTTTGGTCTAAGTTCTCTTTAAGAATTTTTGAATTTTCTAACAGTTTTCCCTCTAAATTATAGCAATTTTTCTTCTTAATTTCTACAATTATTGAAGTACTAGAATTTTCCAGGATTTCTAGAATTTCTCCACCAGTTTTTCTTCAAAATTGCAAATATTTTCTTTGGGTGTTTTAATTTATTTCTTTTCGTAGTGTTTTCCAATATTTCGTGTCTTATATGTTCAGAGTTCAGTATCCAACTTTTTTTTCAAAATTATGAAAATTGTCTGGAAGGGTTCAAAATTTTCCAGATTTTTCTGTTTTTATTAATTTCCCTTCCAGATTCATAGAATTTTACTTAAGAATACAGAAATTTTCAGCTTTAATTGTCTCAGATGCTGAAGAAGAATTAAATGAAAATTGGTCAAACTTTTCTTCACAAATTCTTATATTTGCTGACAATTTCTCTTCCATATTTCTATAATTCTCAACATTTTCTAAAATATTCTAGCAATTTTTCCACCAAAAACATCGCTTGCCTCGTACGCCCGAAGAAAGAATTGTCCAATGTTTCTTTTCTAAATTGTGATAATTTTCTTTATGGGTTTTAAATTTTTAATTTTCCAGCAATTTTCTTTCCAGAGCCTTTTGATAAATTAATACATTTAAGCATTATTCATTATTCATCATTTTAATGTAAATATGTACAAAATTTGTCAATAAATATATTTTACTACTCCTTTCCCGATGCTAAAAATATTATTCGAGGTATCTAAACTTTTCCAGAAAAATATTCTCTAGATATCTACAATTTTTCTTTGTCTGTTTTACCATTCTTCTGTTTAAAAATATTTGCCAACTTTATCCCTTCCAGATTTCTAGAATTCTTTAATCATTTTTACTTCCAAATTGCCAGAATTTTCATTGAAAGTTTTAGAATATTCCAGCAATTTCTAAAGTGTAATTTTATAGAGAATTCTTGTCCAATTGGTGAAAGGATTTTCTTCAAAATTTGTTTAAAATGCGAGAGTTTTCTTGGAAGGTATTCAAATTTTTGAACAATTCAAATTCAAATTTCTAATTTCCGGAAATTTCTTTGAGAGTTTTAGAATATTCCAGCAACTTCTTAACTAGATTTTTTTAGATAATTCTTGTCTCAATCGGTCATGGTTCTTTCAACATTTTTTTTAAATGCGACAATTTTCTTGGAAGGTATTGAAATTTTTCAACAATTCATTTCAAAATTTCAAATTTCCAGAATTTTCTTTAACAGTTTTAGAATATTCCAGCAGTTTCTTAGCTAGAATTTTGTAGAGAATTATTGACTCAAGCGGTCAAAGTTCTTTCTCCAACATTTTTTTTAAATCCGGGAATTTTCTTGAAAGGTATTGAAATTTTTCAACAATTCATTTCCGAAGCTCTAGAATTTTCCGGAAATTTCCCTTAAAGATTCCTAGAATTTTATTCAAGCACTGTAAAAATTTCCATCAATTTTCCTCTAGATATTCAAAAGTTTTAAGCATACAAATATCTCTAGGCAAAAATTTTCCTTAATGACTTTAAAAAAAATCTCTAAAATGTGGGAATTCTATTCGAGAATTCTAGAATATTCCAAACATTTCTCTTCCTAACATTTTCCAGCACCATTTGCCTCATTTGGTCGAACTGTTTTCTTTAACATTTTTTTCCAAATTGTAAGAAGATTTTAAAACTTCTTCCTTCATATTTTATCGGAGGAATTTAAAATTTTCTAACAATTTCTCTTCTAGATTTCTAGAATTTTCAAGCATCTCAGCCTAATTTTATCTGATATTCACCAACAATTTCTCTTCCAGACTTCTAAAATTGATCTAAAGTTTTTCTCTTAAATTGCATGATTTTTCTAGTAATTAGTCTTTCTAGGATTACTTTTCATTTTATTTACATGACTTGCCGCAAAGCATTAATGAAGGCTTAAGGACAAGTGTAAATAGATTCAATCTTGATCGGGCTTTAGTAAAAGAGTTATATCGAATACCATCAACCGCAAAGATGAGAATACCTTTACACCAGATGAAGAAGTTTAGCTTTAAACGTTCCAAAAATTACTTTATAGAAAACATAATGCAGACATAGTCAAGCAAGACTCGGCAGATTTTTTTGTAAATGTTGATTTCTGAATCAACTGAAATACTTTAATTTCTGATATGATCTTGGCTAAAACCTAGACTTGATTGATATAGGGTTTAAATGACTTTATTATTTAATAGGATTTCCAGATAAAGAGATTTGAACGACTTTACTTAAACGTCCTAAATTAATTTACAAGAGACGCAGATTGTTTTGTAAACTTCTATTGCTGTATCAACTTAAATTTCTTGATTTTGATCGGTTGGACTTCTAAAGTGACAAACTTTTGCTATGACTATGATTCTTCGTGGGGTTTAAAGAACAATGTACTATCTAATGAAAACCCCATATAATTCCAGGTTGAGAACGGTAAAATTTTTATAAAATTATACATGAATGAGGAGCTAGAGAAATCAAAGAGCTGCTGCTGCTGAAGGGTTATAAAGTTATTAAGCGACTTCATCTTCTAATCCAGAACACATCTCTATACTATAAAGTACTATTATTTGATGACAGATCCCTTTAATGTCGGTGGTTATCCACCCATTTGGGATCTAGTGCAACGTTTAGACAATAGATGGCATCTTTATGGTAATATCGTAATCAATAAAACAACCGGAGTGTTAAATACTCCAAAGTAAATATCAATTCCATCTCCAACTGCGCTACGCTGATGAGATCCAAAATAGATCGAATCCGGTCCGGTCCTGTTGTTAACAGGGAGCAATCATTAATATTTACTATTATTTCATTATAGTAACTAGTGTTTTTTAATTAAAGGGCAAAGGTAATTTACTGTAATGAAAACCATGAAAATAATTGCTACGCATTTCAAAACTTTCATACGAAAGACAAGTGTATTTTTTGTTTTTGTTGTTGTTATTCTGTTTGTCTCTTTTAATTTAATCAGTCACTTTAAAGAGTAGAAAGTCACACGATGTCCACTTCAGGACGTTTCTGCATGAGATCACTTTCGATAAGGGTCTCCCTCACAGCGCCCGTTTTGTCCCGTGCATCCACCCGTCACCGTTTGACAGGTAACCAGGACGTCCCTAACAAACGGTAGCTCTTTGATTCAATCCATCCCGCCTGGTTAACTCGCCCGGAATGGCAATAGGGGGTCGACGTCCCTTATCTCTGTTTATTTTTCTGAATGTGGACAATGGATTTTTGTCAGTCAGCCTCTGGTGGCTAATGTGCGCTCGGCCACCCTCTGCCGGTCTTCACGCTCCAACGGATTCGGGGTGTCACCTCGTGATCGGAATTAAATCGTTATTTAGGGATCGCAAATCGCACATTCTAAACATCTCATGTATAATAATATTTAATTCATTCATACTAATTAAATTGCTACCGTTACTACGTGGTAATCCATACTTGCACTAAATTAAAAATAATCAGTGTAAATAATATTTATTTTCAATGTTATGTGACTATATATAGTTTTCAATGTATAATTGGTTGCATACGATTTGCAATATGTTTGTATTTATAAAATAAATTATAATATATAGTAGAAATGAAACAATAATATTTTCTTGTGTGAATACAATTTTAGTAGGTTAATAATCATTTGAACGGTCAAACGGAATTTAATTAATATTTATGTAGGTTCAACGTAATCAAACGTGAGATTAAATTTCCATTGTTTTCGCAACATAATGAATTTTTCCGCCGAGTTTAATTATATCGTAATTTCCCATTTAAATACTGCACGAGTTAATATGCCGAAGACTGCCGCTAAAATTGTGTATTAATTGGACGACGCTAATCAATCCTCATTGATAGTATTTCGGCGTTGGCTTGTGCTCGACACCGTAATCTAGATCTAAACATGCATTAGTTAGTCCGTCGATAATTAACGTGCCAAAGTGATTCTCCCTCATAATTATGCAGATTTCCCTATCCGACTCTGATTATAATAGTGTGCGTGTGTAATATTATAGCCGATTATTGATCTTTGAGAGGATGCCCGACCTGCAAGGCGCTTAATTGCTTTAGGTAGGTGTTGCCTCCGCGGGGTGAGATTAAGGGGGTGGTATCCACCATTTCTCAACCCAGCCACCTCCCCGAGTGCTCCTCGCCCTCCTTATTAATGGCGCAATCCATTCAAATTGACATCGGTATTAATTCATTTCTGATAACGCTCGCAATCTATGATGTTTAATTGCGAAATTTATCGTCGCACAATGGCGAGAGTATGAATCGGGACAATCGAAGATGGTGATTTGTAAAATGTTCCCTTATTAAGGGATTGTGCTTTTTGAAAATGTTTCAAAAGTTTTCATGATAATTATAATGTATAAAAGGTATTAAAATATTTAAAATTTTAAGACACTTTGCCCTTCATTATGATTTTGGTCAAAAAACATTAATCTATTCTATATATAACCTATCCTCAGCAAAGATATAGTGTTTATAATCCTTTAATAATAAAGTATGAATACTGAATAGCAATGTAATTAAAACAAATCATTTCAGCCTCTTATTAATAAAATAAATGTAATTATTAACTAGAATAGTATTTTAATGTAGGTATGTCAATTAACTATAAATTATCTTAGCGTTATCCTGACCTACTTCAATTCTGTTATAGCGTACTATTAACCTATTCTAAAAAACATGTATAATACATATTTCTTGAATAATGTTCTCAATTATCTCTTGGTAAAACATTATGAAATAATAGGTAGACAATTTGAATTTAAAATCAATGAAACAAACCAAATGTTTATCAATTTTCTACTTATTATACAAACCTCCTTACTGGATCCGTACTAATCAGATGGGTCCGTTTCGATCATATATTTAACACGGGTACAGGAAAAACAAGTGCCCACCAAGACAACAAGAGTACTTATCGTCCTTTTCGCTGCGCTATTTCCTGAAACTGCTATTCAGTAAACCGTTGTTTGACAGAATCTGATCCAGATGATAATACCGACTCTCCGTCATTTTTAGACGCTTCTTTTTCAGTGCATGGATGAACTGGCTTATTCAAAATGTTTCTGGGTGCTACCCATGATGATCATTCTTCTATTTTGCTGCATGCCTCTTGTTGATTTTTTTATTTTTTACTTTAGATCTACCATCTATCTCTGTCTTTCTCTATTCTCCATTTCCTTAATATCCATTATTTTATGTTTCATATTATCTATTGTATTCCAGTTTGTGGTCCTTCAATAATCAACTTCATTATGTTCAATGTTTTTAGTTTTATTGAATGTGCTAAAAACAAAAATTGTCTAAATATTTATATACACACATAAATTCAAATAAATTTCAACCACACATGAAATGAACTGAATTCTTCTATGATGATCTCGCCCAGTGTCATCTGTATTGATACATGATAAACACGATGCTGATTTTAATTGTTTTTGCCATATATTTCGGCATTTTTATTTCATTTTATATAATATGGTTTCCCTCATACTAACAGTATTATGCTGTCAATCGTCGCCAGTATCGCTGAGTTCTCCGCAAAGCCCGGGAGTTTAACCTCCTGTTACAGTTTCTTATTTAGGTCATTAGAGAACACGTTCCACAAGAGCGGCCCTAGTACTGACCCCTGGGAGATCCCGTGCACTATCTCCATCTTTATATGTTTGTTCTTCCAATGCTTCCAATTTTTGAGGTAGCTGCCTATTATTTATTCTAATAAAACTGCTCACACTTATTGGCACATTTTCTTATATCGAGCACAATTAGTAATTCTTTATTCTTAAATGCTTTGAACTTGATTCCTTTGATCACTTTTCACTTGTCTACTATTGACTTACTAAGTGTAATTGTTACTAGTTGTTCAAGTGTTTTGCCCAAAATGTCTAGTAGACACACTTGTTGAATCTGTAAGGTGGCAAGAAGTTGTAACATCTTTTGTATTTACTTCTGTCGTAACACTTAAATAATTTATTTTCTCTGCTTGTCGAAAATCTATACCATCTATTAAATTCGTCTTAATCACACTAGTAGACGGAGTATTTATATCTTCCAAATCATTTGAGTGAGATGATGTTTTGAATATTTCTTTATTTATACAAGAAGTTTCCGAATCTTGAGTTTTTTCTGCAGATGGATTTTTTGGACATGAATTATTAGATATTAAGTCTTGATGTTCCCAGAAAAGTAAGTTTGATGGATGTGAATTCCCATTGGTTTTGATATTTTCTGAAGTAGTTTTTACAGATTCTTTGTTATCAATAATTTTATTAATATAATCTGGTTTACCTTCAATTGTAGTTGTTGTACGATCTCTTGTATGGAATAATTTTGTGATATTTTCCCATCTTCCTCAGTAGCTCCATTACATCCATTAATTGTTCTGTTTTCTAATCGCCCATTGCTATGCACAATGCATAATTGTGATTAATGAATCACCTTGATTGATTGATCTTATATAATTTTGTAATTGTAATTCGTCTCCATTGCAGTTTATATCAGTTGATTTACGAATTGTTTCAGTCTTTGGAAAACTGTTATCAAAAGTTTTTAAATCTCCATTTAGTGTTTCTTTATTTGTAATTAAACACAGCATAGGAACATCTTGTATATTTTTTTCGTTTATTTTATTATTATTATATCTATAAGAATTAGCTTAGCAGTCTCCCATTGTGTTTCCCCATGTTAAAATTTCTACTGAATATAACTTCCATGTACTTAATTGATTCATTTGACTTTCTTTCTCCCTTCGCTCTGATCTCTAGGTCTCCAAACCTTGTTGCATAAACTCTTTATAAGGAAGCGGTTTATGGCCTCTAGAAACTTTTCTACGGTTTTCTATCAGTTCTTTTTCATCGAAGGATATAGATAAATCTTCCGTTCTTATACCTCTTCTTATTATTACTTTCTGCCTCGTCTTTGGCTGGAAAAAGAGTTTCGGCCACGCTTATCTTCTGTTCGTCCAGTTTAGTTCTCGGTGTGCCTTTCAGCTCTTTGGTTACAATTTTATAACCAACTATTTGTTACTTCCGCACATTTCTTCCTTGCCTCATGTGATTTATGGTATTTTTTAAGTCTTCCTCTCCCTTATTTGTGTAGGTTTTAAGTCAAAAGCTTATCGCATTCACTGGCGTTTCTGTTCTTATTTAACTTAGTCATTTTTCATTTTGCTTTCAGGCAGAGTTTTCATTGATTCTCGGTTTTATCATTCTATGAATATACCCATTTTTTCTTCCGTAAAGTATTCTTAACTGCCTCTTGAATTCTGTTTGCATTTAGATAGATGAAGCATTTTCTGCATGTTTTGGCATTTACCGGCAAATCAACCATTACATTTTGGAGAGTTCTCTCAGTCTGGTCATATGTATGTTTAACTGGAAATAATATATTTTTTGAGCTTAAATTAACTTCGCCTCTCACCTTCAGGTTTTTGTTTCTTTGATCAATGACTTATGTGTTGGTTTTATTCAGAAATGTTGGTTTGTCTTTCTTATTTTGGATCGTCATTTAGTTCTCCGCGACCCAATCTAGCAGTACCCTGTCTCTCTAATCTCTGCATGCAAACTTTCACACAGTCAACTTATTCCTAAAGACCCCCCTCGCTTGGGACTTCATCTTAAAGGTCCTTACGCTGTAGCCCAGTGTTTGTAGGTACGCTTCGAGTATTTCCTGATTGGTGATAAGTAGCATAAGTAAATCTCTATCTCCACCCAAAAAACTTTTGCAATTATATCAGCTTCTAAGAACTGAGCCCTTTTTTGAATGCTTTTATAGCCGCATATTTCATATGGTCTGTGATCTATTGATTTTATAAAATTTTAAAAACAACAAAGGTCCGCAATGCAAGCCTTAAGGCACACCTGAACACTGATACCGTTTAAGATGTAGTTGTCGATTTTGACAAAAAGCTCCTTGTTGCTGAGATAACTACTAATCCAATTCCTTGAGACGATGTCTAATCTCAGGTTAAAGTATTTAGATACCAAAATTCCGTGATCGAATGCCTTGTTGAAATCTGTGTAAATACAATCTACTTGCTTCCCTTCTTCCATGGCAGTAAGAATAAACGATTTGAATACTAGTAGATTAAATACAGTTGAAAGACCAGCGCAGAATATATGTTGTTCCAGTATTAAGTTTCGAAATAACCATTTCAACTAAACCATCAAACACTTCGGAATGCATAATTTTATTGATAATTCACGGTAGTTCTTTATATTATTAAGGTTTCCAGATATTAAAAGCGGTGCAATAGAACTCGATTTATATAATACTGGAAATATTCCAGTTCGTAGTAACGTATCAAACAAAGTGGCAATAGATATTGTAATAGGATAAATACATTTTTTTCAAGAATAAAGATGGAATACCATCAGGTTCAGAGCTAAGATTATTTAAAAAAAAATTATGTATGTCATTGAAAACGTCTATTGATGGTATAGATAAGGGACCAAGTTTTACTGACTGAAAATTCTGCAGAGTAGGCATATCACTAGAATAAACATTAGTATACACAGAAAAGGAACATGCAGCAACTAAATTGACGCAGTACTCTTCACATTGTCCAATTTTGTGTCATCATGAAACATAAACCATTTATTTTTCGCACGTCATTCACGAAAGACCAAAATCTTTGGATTGTATTTCAGCTGATTTTCAATTCTACTTAAATATGTCATCAGTAACAATTTACTCATTGCACTGCATTGTGATCTTATATAAGCAAATTTATTGTAATCAACTTGTCTTAATGTTTGCTTATATTGAATATGTGCAAGTTTTGTTTAAAATTTTGAATTAGACATTTTTAATCTGAGTTAAACCAAGGTGGGTATTGACTAGGCAATATATTCACTTTGAGAATAATAATAATGATAAATTTATTGCCCAGCAGATTATAAAATAATCTTATTACAGGGAATATTTACAAAACTACTTAATTAATCTAATTAACATACAAAAAAACCTATTGAGTGGTTAATTTGAATATGTGACTTTGAAACTTATTTTTTTTTTGTATATTTGTATAAAATATTAGTTATTTACAACTTTAATATACAAATGAATATGGATTTTCAACATCTCAACGCCTTATCTATCAACCAAAACTTATTTTGTCTAAATATAAATACTTTTCGGGATGTTATTCTTGGAACGTGCAGGTTTATATTATTCAGCAATAGTGGATCATCAACAATATAATTAATTACTTTGTACACACATACAACACTAGCAATATTTCGCCTTACCTCCAAAGGTTGCAAATAACTAAATCGGCATATCTGACTGTATAGTCTGGATAAATAATAATTACTTTGTGATACAAGAGTCTAACAAATTTCTTCTGAATTTTGAATGTTGATTGGGTATGTTGGTGACCAAATCATACTTCCATACTCTAACTTAGAGCGAACATAAGAAAAATATACTGTTTTCATTACATTTGCATTATTGAAATATTTACATGATCGTTGTAAAAACCCCAACATTCTTAGACTTTCCCAAGTAATTTGTTTAATATGTGGAGCGAATGATAATTCTCTATCAAAAACTATACCGATATCTCTATAAATTTGCAATGCTCAAGATTTACACCATTAATATTGTAATTGGTGTGTATGTTTGTGACTAAAGCTCATGCATTTACATTTAGATACATGTAATTCGATATATCATCGATATATCATTTTGAAGATGTACACCGCCAAGAGACAAATTTATAGTTCTATAAATTTTCATATCATCTGCATACAAAAGAACTTCTGATGATATATTAACCACTATATCATTAATGAAAATTATAAATAGCAGAGGAGCAAGGTTTGAACCTTGAGGTACCCCACTTGACGGTATATATCTCTACGAGCTGCAACCATGATATTGGACATAGTAATTGCGATCTTTCAGGTACGATTTAATCAAATGCACAGTTGAGTCAAGAACACCAAAATTTCGTAATTTTGCGATTATTACATACATATAAATCACCTGATACATTATAGTATATAATACACCTTCATTATTGTCGTTAAAATTAAGTACTTTGGCCCAATCGATACCAGCAATGAAGTAATATATAGCAGTGGAATCAATTCCCCTAAAATTATAAGTAAAATAATCGTAGGATAAATTTTCATCAACTGTAAGAGGGATTTCAATATCATAGGCAGTGTGATAGATAGAATCGTAAAATATAGGATCAATGCTTTGTTTTGTGACTAAATTGGTAATATTAGTGAAAACTAGGCAGAATACCACACGATGATGTTTTTTTTTAAAGGGTGAGTTTTTTTAGATGTTCTCCTTCGGGATCTCGGAAACTATAAGAGATAAAAAACGGTTAAATGGGAACAGAAGTGTAGATTTAGGAGACGAATAAAATTCCACTTTCAAAGTTTCCAGAAAAGTCAAAGGTAACTACATATTTCTAAAAAAGTAAAAAGTGTCTTATCAATATATCTCGGTTATTATAACAGATAGAAAAAAACTGTAAAAGACAAAATTTTAGATAATTTTATGATATTTCCACTAATCTTGAGCAAAAATTACAAATACCAAAGAATGAATGTGCAAAATACAATAAAGCTTAAGAAAACTTAACATATGGATACATATGGAGGGATAAATATAGGCCTGCTAAAGAGTATAAAAGAAGCAATTATCAATCCGCTAACACAATTAATTAACTTATCCATACAATTTTAAACATTCTGGAAAGGCATCTGCCTTTCCAGAATGTTTAAAACGAGCGTGCATTATACCTATATACAAAATTGGAAATCCTAATGAGTCAAACAACTGTAGACTAATCTCACTTCTGGCTATACTCTCCAAAGTCATAGAAAAAATACTGTTTGAGCAGATAATAAATTATTTTGAGGAGCATAACTTCTTCTCAAATGAAAAATATGATTTTTGCAATAGAAAATCAACGAGGGATGCAGTTTTTACTCTTGTAAATAAAATAAACAAAGGTTTTGTATAGTATGTACTCTGTAGCCACATTGATAGACCTAACTAAGGCTTCTGACTGTGTCTCTCACGAGCTTCTTTTGCGGAAACTATATTTCTATAATTTTGACCTAAAGTCATGTAGGTTAGAAACAGGATTGTAGTGACCGTTACTATGTGGTATTCTATTTTCAAATATAGGATGAAATAAAACACTATGTTCTATGTTTTTTTACCACTGTAGGTTGTTGTGCAGTTATCTAATCAATAGAGTAAAATGATCCCCAAGGATCATTTTTAGGGCCGCTCTTATTTATATATAAATGTCCTTCCCAAAATCAGCATTGTGGGTTTATTGGTACTATATGCTGATGGCACTATGCTAAAGAACACAGATAAAAATAAAGAAATTCCTTTGAACAATAATAAGGTTTATGCCAAGGAATGCAAACAAGTTAACCATCAATATAGATAAAACAGTAAATATTGTGCTTTCTTTGCGACTGGATACTGATCTCACAACAGTAAAATTTCTAGGCACACGTCTAGATTCCAAAATAAAATGGTATAACCAGCAAAAGTATCTGGCTAAAAAACTATGTGTAAATATATACAGACTTCGACAACTCAACAAAGTAGTGCCAAAAGTTGTACTCAAAATAGTTTATCACGCATTCATCGAAAGTCATTTGTTATACAGTATTTTATTGTGGAAACTGTCGATGATTATGTCAAGAATTTTTGGCTATTAGGATAATAGATCGGATACAATATCGTAGTGAATCCTTTTCTAAATTGAATATTCTAACTGTTCCAAGTTTATACATAATGGAATGTCTCATATATGTTCATAAAACATGAATTTACGCAGTATAAAAGCTGAGCACCACGACCACTACACTTGGTCTGCTCATCTTTTACACTTAGAGTCAGTTGCATTGGTCCAAAACTCCATAATGAGTTGCCTAATAACATCAAATTATTAGATTTAAATAAATTTAACAAGTCATTTCGCACTTATATGAGCAAACATGCATTTTGCAGCAATGAAGAATTTTTACAAAATAAACACAGCTTTTAACGCACTTCGAAGTAATTGCTACTGAAATGTGATACTAATCTTCTATATTACTTTTTCTGAGATCTGATAAACGTGTTTTAATATTTTAACCTGTAATTTATATTAACTTGTAGTCTATGACTGCTAATTGTGCTGTATTGTTATTTACTTATGCTTATATTCCATAAACATGTTTAAATATTGTAATTTGTAGTTTACATCTTGCAAATTTGCTGCAATTTCTATTTTATGTGTATCTATTTATATATGTATGTATGTTTCAATGGAGCTGAAACTTTAACACTAATCGCAGCAAGTGCTAAGAAACTTATGGTAACACATCGCAAGATGGAAAGGCCCATATTCGGGGTGTCATTGCGGGATCATATAGGAAATGAAGATTTTCGAAGAAGAACCGGCGTTACGGATGTACAGGGTGCGCCAGATAAACTTACTTATTTGAAAGGTCAATAAAAACAAAAGTACTTCAGTTATTGTTTTAATTCTTTTTTTATTTGAGAATACAATATTTCAAGTGTTTTTTCATATAGTTTTGAAAATTATATCCGTTAAATGGCCATCCCCATTGTGGATGCACTGATTAAGTCGATTTTTGAAGTTCATCTGCACTCTTAGCAGCATATCAATCGGTATGTTGGCAATAGCGTCGCGAATGTTGTTTTTGAGGTGATATAAGGTCCGTGGTCGATCGACAATAATGTTTTTCTTGTTGACGGAGCCGGAAATATGAAAGTGAGTCTCGTCACTGATAAAAACGACCGCGTCTTGAGGCAGGTACTTCACATGCATTTTGACGGGCAACAAAATCGCGTTCAGTTAATTCTTGCACAACAACCAATTTATAGGGATGAAGTTGAAGGTCTTCATGGAGAATTCGTCGAACAGTGGTGCCAGAAATTCACAGAGCAGCTGCATATTTGCGAGCCGAACGCCGGGGAGAACGCAGAATTGACTGCCTCACTCTTTCGACATTTTCCGGAGTTCTGGTGGTCCTATGATGTCCATTTCTGGGTTTAGCGACACTTCCGCGCTCCTGAAATGAGTGAACCCACGACAGAATCGAATTACGGCGAGGAACGAGTCTGTGAGGAGGAATTTAATTTTGGTTTTTGCAATAGATTCTAGAAGTTTTCTATAGCATGTAACAATTTGTTACATCATTAAGGTCTTGAATAGTAATTTGGTATTATTTTCTTGCATATATATTTATAGCTCTTGATAAATATGTACCTACTCGACAGTCTTGTTTTGTGATAGTATTTTTGGTTCAAGCTATATAGATAATTTCGAATGACTTGGTTATCTCCTTCGCTTTATTGCCAGCTTCTTTCTTCTTATTTAACCTCTCTTGTGATTCTTACTTTTGACGTTTTTCGCTTTAGAGAATTGATTTCCTTCCTATTCCTCCTGATTTCTGCATCTTGTTCTTTGAGTAACTGTTCGTTCGGCCCACTTATATTGGCCGCTTCAGGATTTCAGTACTTCTTGGTCTTGATCTGTCTTTTTGTCTATACTGTATTAATTGCTGCGATGCTTTGCCCCTTCTTTTCCACTGGTAAACCAACTCCTGTGCTTTTTTCTCGATTAACTCATGAGAATTTCTATTTTCTCTAGTGAATTTCTTATTTTTCTTCTCTGTGTTTCTATCATCAGTTTTTGTTGGTGCCCTGGATTCGTAGGCCTTCTGCTGCTTTATTTCTAGAGTAACTTTACATAACTTGAGCTTCTATGAGCTTAAAAAAGTAGATTTTTAACAATTAATATAACTGATTTAACTTTTACTTTTATGTCATAGCATATAATAATTATGTACATATATTTTTTTGTAAATTATTAAATACATTTCCAATTTAACCGATCAACAATAGAAATATAAAGTTGGGCGTAAATCGAGCATCATCGCACAAACCAAATAGGCGAATAATCCCGTCGCATGCATACATTACAACAATATTATCGCTAATAACGCAATTTATTAACGTTTTTATGTTGTTCAAACAATAATTATAGTGGGGGATTTGGTAATAGTCGACGGTAGATTACCAGGGTAATATTTCACATCGGGCATGTGTGCGAGCGTGTCTGTGTACATAAATTTCGATTAAATCGGATGGACGTTACGAATCAAAATCAAAATCCGGCGATGCGTTTATAAATAAGCCTAAATAATTAATTATTTAATTTCCGCGAGTGTTTATAAAACGGCCAATGTTCCGTCCCTGTCTGTCTGCAGGCGGATTTAATTAACGCGCTATTTCCATTCGGATTTTCGGTCGTGCGCGCACAATGGCCCCTCTTTCATAAATAACCTGACCGCGCGGATTTTGCACTCGTCAGTGTGTATGTGTGGTTGGAAATTAATGGTCTTGATGGTGGTGGGAAATTGTCGCGAAACTATGGGGAAAGGGCATTAATTCGCCCAGTTTTCTCCAAGAAAATTGCGGTTGCGGAGTTTGGCTGAGTCGTCAGCGTGAATTATATCTTGCGTGACGTGCACTTGTTTATTTATTATCGTGTTAATTTTCTTGGTACAACTGGATGTTACTGAACCCTCGAGATTATAGAGAGGGTAATGTGCGGCACGGAGATTGATGCAAAATTTTCCAATGTGCCCGCGGGGTAATTAATAGTTCAGAGCAATGCATCAATGTGACCAGATTTTCGTTATGTTTCCGAGAAATTAATAATTTGAGTGCATGCGGATTGTTAATTCGAGTTGTTAATGTAAAGCAATTTTGGTTTACCCTCGGTGCAAATAATAATAATGCACCCGATGCGAGTTGTCGATACGAAGTGTTCTCGAATAAATGGGAATTTGTTGATATTGGTCGTAGTTATTATGTATGGTTAGTGCAGTCGATGCAAACCATCATATTTTTTGTTTTTTAATAAATTCAGAGGATTCATGTTAGTCATTAACATATCGCGTTTTCAATATACCCACGCTGTGTGTATTTCTTTCTAACACTGAGTTAGTTGTATTTCTTGAAAGTACCGAATGTACCGCATCTTCCGATTTAATTATTCTTGACCATAGATAGGCTGATAAGGGTATGAGCACAATCACAGGTTGTGTTGTAGCTTTGTTCAATAGAAGGATATTTTAGTCTACTTCTCTTTCTACATGGATGGCTCCTTCACCTTATTTAATATAATTGCGCTTCTTAATTCGAATGGAATGAAGGCATTACAAATGCATAGTATTTTCCAATGATCTGGTCCAGTGGTGTTATTGGTCCTAGTACATAGATGGCGGATTCATATCTGTAATATCTGTAGTGGCCATCTTGCTTTGGCAAAAACTTACTAGCGAACTTCTTATTACTCACCATTAGATTATCTACTTTGTATTTGGCTAGAACGTCGATATCCTCCTTCATCTTATATTACTTTAGGTCATCAAAATCTCGTATTTCTAACACTTCCGTTAGTTGATTCTCAGAGGCCATATACTGACCTCTGAGAATTCAGAACTTTTTAAAAGTTATCTTATAGGGTTCGAAGTTCTCTGCCAAACGTAAGATAAGGATTGGTTCTTTTGTCCGTTGATATAACACTTCCTTTACTTCTACCAGGATAAAGTCGAACCTTTATATATCTTGGTTTCTTCAATCGATGTGATTGGGCTTTAAATTAAAGCTTTGGATTAGCTTTTGGTAATGTTTATATAATAGAACTAAACTAATAATCTGTATTCCATTGGAATACTATAGCGTAAGATAACTTCATTGAGTAATAGTAAGACACATTCTTCGGCTATTACAAACAGGTAAATCAAGTAAAGTTTTGAACCGTTGACTTGCTCCTATAGTTTGTAGAAATCCTAAAACTGTATTTTCTCGAAGCGCTGATATTCAAGACAATTTTTGATATAGTCTAAGATGTTTGCAAGCACATGATGTGTGTATTGGATGTAAAGTCCTATAGGTTCCAGCATGGAAAGTGGTGGTATCATCATAATTGTGATTTCCTATCTGGCAGCATATTGTTGGATATTTCCTTCTATATCTCCATTAAGGTCATATGAAATTATTCATCTGCCTGACGAAGCCACAGTGTGGTGAAACAATTGTAGCAGGGTATCTACAAATAAAGCAAAAGTCTAAGCAGTCGTGTTTATATTGAATAATTCCATAATGGAGTTTCGCCAAGTATCAGCCTCGTCAATCCAATTTATGAAAATATATCTTCATGCGAATTCTAAAGAGAAAGAGAAAAATTGATTGACCTATTCTTCTGTAACAACGTTACTTCTTTCTAATGTCCATTTTGCAAGTCTACTAATCGGGGCTTTGAGGATTAGGAGCTATTTCATGATCTAAATGAGGCTTAATTGCTAGCTACGATCATCTTAATTTATTGAAGGCATATACAACAACTCCATTATTTCTTTATTGCTGCATGAAGGTAATAAAATAAACTAATTTATGTTATCTCAGAATAAATAAATCAACTCATGATTTCTAAGCTATATTCTACCTTCCTAATCATTACTTAATTATCCTCTTAGTATTATTCCTCTACCAACAGCTACTCGATCAACCGTAAGCTTCTTGAGCTCCTTTTGTTCTTTTTGTACACCTATGTACCGGTAGTTATGTAGTCTACTATCGATTTATTGAATGGTCGATTTGTTTCTTCTTCATTCTATATTCTTCCACGTACATGTAACCGGTAGATACCCAATTTATTATCGATGTTTTAAAGGGTCGATTTTCAATCCTGTTAATTTATCCACTCTTCCCATATGCCCATGTTATCGAATGTTACTTAATCTATACTCGTTGTTTTCTACATGTTCGATTTATTGCCACCAATGATTATCCAAATGATTTCACCGTTGCGGATATATAGTGTTGACATATAGTGACTAAAAATGAAAGTTGGTATGCCGGAAATCCTAACATAACCTCAAAAAGTATTAAGTTTATTACAGTCGAAAATGGCAGCAGACAAGATGGATATTAGACACTGCATTCTTTACGAATCCCAACAAGAAAACAATGCTGCAAGAGCGTGTTGATTGATTTGTTCCTCCTATAATCAGATGGGATGCGAAGGCCCATTCCCAATTGGGCGGTCAATTTCTCTCACGAAGAATTGAGTATAAAGATGTAAAAATTACAACAATTGATATGATTGAATGGCACATGACTTAGTCAAAACCCGCTTTTATTCACTATTCATCCTTAAAAAATATGCTATAAGGGTGTGCTAATCGATTTGTTCCCTTCTCTGCGAAGGTATTGTATAGTACGATGTGTGCGTATTTTACCCAGCAATTGATTTTCAAACGCCTACATGAGTTGGGAAAGATTAAAAAAATGGGCTTCCCATGAACTCACTGAAACCAAAAAATTAACAAGTGGCAGCGTGTCTTTCTCTGCTCAATAAATCATGTCAAAAGTCTTTGTTATAGAAAGTCGTAACGGACGATGAGAAATGGATACTCTATGACAATCCGAAACAAAGAAAGTCATGTGTAAATCCCGGCGAATTATAACAATTGATCGTAAAATCCAATCCTTTCGAAAAGAAACTTCTTTTCTTAATTTGGTTATATATGAAATCAATTATCTGCTTAATTCAAGAATTTGATCGAAAACGGCCGTATACTGGCAAATGAATATATCCAGTAAAATTGTTACTTTACAACGCCAGACCACACATTGCTTCCAATACAAACGACATCATAATGAGTCTTCACCAGGATGGCTTGCAGCACCCGGCATATTCACCATCCATCCGATTACCATTTACTGGGGTCCATGCAATAACCCTTGTTTGATGCATTTGCAATTAGTGTATAAGATTATACATTATAATGATTATTGCCGATCTTCACAGATGAACATGAAAACCATACAACTATAGCTTCACACTTGAATGTCGAATAGATATGTTTTGCCGAGTTGAGAAACGGGCTTGTGCTTGTTCAATTGGTTTATCATATGGATCCTTCTCCTGGTTGGTTATTTAGGTATATGGTGGTTTTTACCTGCTTTACATAACAATTGTGGAGTCGCAAGCTTTTAGAGTGTTTTCCCTTAGTGGTTTTCTCAAGTAAAGTCGCCCTTTTGACTGCGACTTCCACAAAATTTGCTATGAAACGTCAATATTATCTGCAGATCTAGACAAAGCTCAGTACTTCTTTGAATCATCTTTATTTATTTATTTAACGGTATAACATTTGTATATAATATATATAATATACATTACATAATTATACAAAGTATTATATTATATTATATATTATATTATTTACTTTACAGGATTTATTATAAAACATATAAAAATACATACAAAGAAACACTGAATAACTTTAAAATTTGGAATATAGATCCTGAAGGCGGAGTTCACAATTTCTTGTGTTCTTCCACTCGACCCAATATATTTCGCAGCTGGTGACTATATTCATCAGGCGATTGTGGCCATTGAGGCAATATTCTTGCCATTTCTGGCGTTTTTAGGTCTAATTTTTGGAGACCTGGCTTATTTATTAAATGAATACATAAATTTACAAAAATTTACAGCATAGTGGAAACATAATCTTAAATTAGTTCAGATGCAGAGTGTTGAGTTAAATAAATTAAACCATAAATTATTCGCAGAATTCATTAAACGGTCAAAAAAATTGTTGCTAGCACCTTAAACAGAGGTCTATTTCTAGTGATCAATGTAGTATCTGGCACATAAAAATTGATACTTTTCAGTAAGTTACTACAGACTATTTATAATCTTATGTAAAATACCAGGTCGTTTATAGTTCTGCGTTTTTATAATATACGAGGGCTGTCCGTAAATTAAGGTCTCCATTTTTTTTTCTCATAGTAAACATCATTTTATTGCAAAACAAAGTACAGATTCTTAAAGCATGGACTTTTAGGTATTTTTCTACGTAGTCCCCGTTACGATGAATGCACTTTTGGAGTCGCTGCGGGAGCTTTTTCATACCCGCGTCGTACCAATCTCCCGCCGACTCGCGCAAGATCTTGACAGCTGCCTTCAGCTCTTCGTCGCTATAGAATTTTGTTCCCCCCAAGTGTTATTTCAAGTTGGGGAACAAATGGTAGTCACTGGGAGCCAAATCAGGGTTGTATGGAGGATGCTTAAAGATTTCCCACCCGAATTTGGCGATGAGATGAACATCCGCGGCACCCACCTGGCACACAGCTTGCGGTACTTCAAAATATCCATCAAAATCTTGTCCACTGTTGTCTTAGAGACGTGCCCTATCAGTTCAGCCACCTCTCGCACAGTCACATGCCGATCCTCAAGCAGAAGTTTCTCAACTTTCATCACTGTCTCATCCGAAACTGATGGACGTCCGCGGCCGGCCTCATCGTGTACGTTTGTACGACCTCCTGCGAACTCCCTGCACCACTTCCGCAAATATTTACGTCCATACACTTTTTTACATACACATTGGTTAAATGGCGATGGATTTGAATAGAGGGTGACCCCTTAAATCACAGAAATCTAATCACTGAACGCAATTCACACTTGGCGGGAACGTCGATTTTCCTTTCCATCGTCAACGGATGTTAAGCCAAGACTAAGCCTCGCAGCGAGGTGGGGAGCAGCCAGAATAGTGGAGGGGGAAGCAAGGAACACGGAGCTGCTGTCAGATTTAAGCTAGCTCACTCCGTCGCAACGGTAGCTCGTTGGAGACCTTAATTTACGGACAAACCTCGTAGATGTAAAAATTACAACAACTAATGTAATTGAATGGCACATGCCTTACACACTATTCCCCAACCCAAAAAACTCATCTAACATCCTTAAAATAATCTAAAATCCTTGTAAAGGTGTGCACCCTTACAGCATATTCGATTTTTTCTTTTCTCCTCGAAGGTATTGTATCGTACGATGTGTTCGCAGTTTGTCCAGCAATTGATTTTCAAACACCTACATGAGTTGGGAAAGATCCAGAAAGAATAAAAATTGGTTCCGCATGGTCTCACTGAAAACAAAAAAATTAACAAGTGGCAGCGTGTCTTTCTCTGCTCAATAAACAGTGTAAAAAGTCTTTGCTGTAGAAAGTCGTAACGAACGATGAGATTGACAATCCGAAACGAAGAAAATCATGGATAAATCCCGGTGAATCATCACAATCCGAGCTGCAACACCATCCGTACGTCATCGTTAAACTTATGTAAAAATAGCTACTCTCTGCTGAAGAATCGTTTTGAACAGCTCCAGGAGAAATGTTTAGGTCGCGGCAATATACAACTCAACGAAAGCTACAATAAGAGATCTTGTCGAACACTCAACGTGAACTCTTGACCAAAGTGGCTGGAAACGAAAACAATCGTTCGCTAAACCCAATGCCTTCGGAAAGAAACTTCTTTTCTGCATTTGGTGATATACGAAGGGCGTGCTTTATTGATTATTTATATGAGTTTTATGAGTTATTACATGCGGATGAAACAGTTATTGTGGACTGCTACCATCGTCAATTAATCTTCCAAGGAGAACGTCCAGTAAACTTGTTGCATGATACCACCAGACTGCATATTGCTTCCAATATAAAAGACATAATAATGCATTTTAGCTAGGACGTCTTGCAGCGCCCAGCATATTCACCAGACATTGCTTCATCCGATTACCACTTATTTCGGTCCATGCAATACGCCTTTTTGTCTTTTTTGATATGCATTTCCAATCACTGGATAATATCCGAAAACTTGACAACTTTATCATGTCCAAAGACGCAACATATTTTCGAGATGGAATTCATCAGCTGCCTGAAAGATGGCTTATTATTATAAAAAGCAACGGTTAATACTTTGATCGAAAAATTTAATTTATTTTCATTAAAGTAAATCTTCAATGTAGCTGTACAACAGATTATTAATTTATACATCTAATAATTCTTACTGTTCTTCGCAGATGGACATGAAAACCATACAACTAGAGCTTCGCACTTGGATGTCAAATATATTTTTGTCTGCTGAGTTAGGAAAGGAGCTTGTGCGTTCAATTGGTTTTTCATGCGGTTCTTCCTCATGGCTGGTTATTTAGGTTTATGATGGTTATTACCTGCTTTTCGTAACAAGTGTGGAGTCACAAACTTTCAGAATATTTGTGACTGCTGGTTTCTCTCTTTTGACTGCGAAACTTCTACAAAACTTGCTATGAAACGTCAATATCATCTGCAGATCTATACGAAGCTCAATACTTCTTTGAATCATCTTTGAATACCTTCTGTAGATTCCTAGTGTATACTTTAATAAACGAATATAAGATTTTGCTGTCATCTAAATTTGCACTTAGTGTTGGGTAACGTTGGGTATCTGCTGGAATTAACAGCCGTTTTACAGTTTTACAGTTAAAATTGAAACTTGCCTACAAAAAAGTAGAAATTACTAAAATATTCTAAATTATAAATTCAAACTTATTCAATTACTATTATTAATTGTCGTAGCATATGCTTTACCTATGCTAATAAATTATTAATTGTCCCAGCGTACTCTTGACCTTTCCCAATAAATTAGCGTATTTTTGACTCTTGGGAAACGAATCCCTATAGGTGTATTTCTTTTATAATTGACGCCACAACCCAGAGGGCAGCACTACATGGATTCTATCTCCTTTTCCCCCCACTAAAACTATATATTATTGTTATAATTGTATAACGCCAAAGGCGTTAATGCCGGCGTGCACATTTTGTACTTTATTGAATAAAGAGTTGCTTTTGTCACTCGCCATACCGAGAGCCTCTGCATTTGAGAGGAAAGGGTTAGCGGGTCAGCTCTTATTACGTAAGTCACTTCTAACCTTAAAATATAAATTTATTTCCTTTTGCCTGTTAATACTCACTCGTACAATAAAAAATACTATACAATTTCACAGACAATTTCAAACAGCGTATACCCTACTCCCATTTCTTTCAAGCTTTAAAAAGGATAGTGGTGAAATGTGTATGACCGGTTTATGTAAAGATAATATATACCATCTGTATCATTCTTGAGTTCTATCGCGAGGATTTTTGTCAACTGACCAGGTTGCAGAGTTTAATAAGTCATATAACCCACTAAATAAAAAAAAGGAAGTCCCATGAAGATTAATCCCTCTAGAATTTGAGGGCTTACTTGATCAACGTATTCTGCTGCATCGTTCGTTCGCCCTGTTCCAAAATTAGTGGTAAAGTACGGTATTATGGAAATACGAACCGGTACGCAAATGAGATTTATTTTCAGACACCCTTCTAAGGTTTGGTTTGATTATTTGTCACGCGCCCCTTCGCTGCCTGGGCATGAAAACTGGTACAGCAACTGAAGCAGGGTACGTGTTGGTCTACCAGTCATCCTGTTTTTTGGTGTAGTAAGGATAGTACTTATCAGAAGCTAGCATAGCAACACCAGTTGTGTCGAAATGGATCCAGTCGATGCAGTGAATGAATTCATTAAGAAATGCAGCGCCTATGCAAGGACTGCCTTTACCTTTTCCTTTGTTATTGATGTCATGATCTGAGTTTTTATTAACTTGATTCGAGTAATATTCCCAAAGTGGCATTCTCCAGACCCTATATCCCGTTATAACTCCTGCTTTACGTACTTCAGACTACAAAGACTGAGAATTACAAAAGACTCCGCTTGCTCCAAAACCTAATCCTTGCCTAACACCAGGAGTAAGACTACCGACGTCTATAATCAATTTCGGGGAGTGGGCTTTTTGTGCGTACACTAAAGAGTCAGCCATTGTAAACCGACCCTCATTATCCGTATCGGTTATTTTAATTGATTTATTGTTCATAGCCATTATTAAATCACCACACTTCATGGCCATGCCACTAGGCATATTTTCGCAAAGTGCTATCACAGCATTAACGTTGATCGGCAAGCTCAACGTAGATGCGGAACGAATGGCGCCTACTATTGCAACTGCGCCAGTCATATCTCCTCGATACCGGGCCATTCCATTTTTCTTCTTTATACACAATCCACCACTATCAAATGTAATGCCTTTTCCAACCATAAGTATAGGTTTTTGATCTTGTGGTCCTCCACAATAACTTATATCGAGGACTATTGGAGGTTCGCACGAACCTCTAGCCACTGCCATAAATGCGTTCATCTTGTTACTTTCAATCCAATCTTTATCGTGGACTTCCACTTTGATTCCACAAGGGCAGAGTTCGTTGACGCATTCCTGTGCGAAGTGCAGAGGCGTCATCATGTTCGCAGGAGTATCCGTCAACCTCCTCGCCAAATTTTGCGATTCGGCCTTGAATAATCCGCGCTGGAAACTGTCCATATCGGGATCGTCGAAAAGTTCTATGGTGGGGATCACTTTCCAGTGCTCCCGCATCTTGTTCTCTTAATACCTCCATAGAGCCAAAGCAGTACCTTCGGCAGTCTGCTACGGGTATCCCAGGCCTTCGACTAAGACTCGGGTCACGCCTTGTTTACTTAGAAGTCTCGCACCTTTTCCGGCCGCTGCACGGACCGCCTCTATGCCTTCATCGATAGCCTCGAGCTGTAAATGAGTCTCTGGCTGAGCATTCTTTGTCATTCGACAAAATGATCAGAGAACTCAAGAATACAGGTTCTAACTTGAAAGAATCTGATGTGATTTGTCATTAGTAATTGACAATGCCCAAGGAGTACAACAATGTGGTAACGGCTCTCGAAACGTTATCACTCGAATACCTTTCGTTATGTTTCGCCAAAAACAGACATTTTGATAAGGAATCCAAACAAAAGGATCACAGTAATGTGAACTTCCCAAACATCTGTCTGTCAGTCGAGTGAAAACAAAAATACACGTAAACTGGGCCACTACGATTCCAATGTACAAAGAAGTAATCAGTTTCAGTGTGTCATAATTTTGAGCAGTTGGGAAACGGATTCAATGCCGAAAACCTAAACGAAAAAATCAGTCAAATTATAACACTGCTCGCATGGCAACTGAAAGCGACGATGAACCGCAAAAACCTACAACTTATTCGTACTCAATTTTTGAAGCGATCACTACTTCAGGAATGAGCAGCTATTGGATCGTGGACTCAGGAGCGACGGATTACCTGGCGAACTTCGAGACATTCGCTATTGTGACGCACTTTTTTTCTTATTGTACTTTATTGTAATTTAAGAGAGAAATGAAGACTAAAGACAGTTGTTATTATTATTATTATGAACTTGCGGAAACTTAAATTTCTTGTTCGATTAAGAGTAGAAAAATCCGTATCATTCTTAAAATCGAGAGTTAGAGGTGATGTTCAAGGATACGTAAATATGTGGATATCAATTAAAGATGCTCTAGTTGCTCTAAAGGCTCAACAAAATTTACTATCAGTACGTAAATTAGAGCTGAATGGACTAGAGAGATAGGTAGATAGATGTTATATGGCTGGCACCAGCGCCTATTCCACCGCGACCTTTTCAGGTCTATTGTGGATCTCTGTTTATCTCAGATGACCAGCTCTAGCTTTGCCTCTTTGATTAGTCCTATTAGCCCTACCAGAGGGGCTTGGGTAGAAGTCTCCGCGCTTGGGTTTGTAGTGCCTAGCTTTTGATATCTAATCCTTGCTAGACCCTCGCAGTGGCATAGGATGTGGAACGAGTCCTCTTCTTCTTCTAGGCAGAATCTGCATGGTGCTTCTTCCACCAGACCTATTTTGCTCATATGTTTGTTGAGCTTGCAGTGTCCTGTTATCAGGCCTACTATTGTTTTGACCATTTTCCTGTCTTGGTTCAGGAGTTCGGTTGTGAATTTTCGCCATTGTTTCTTAAGGAACTGTTTCGCCTGTCTCTGTCCTGGTGAGTTCGTCCACCAGGTATGGGCCTGTGTCTCCACCCATTTTTTATGGATATGTTTATATGTTTATATGTTTATTATTCTTTAGCTTACAATCCAAAATTTTAAAAAATACATATCAATATCTACACAAAAATTATAGGAAACGTACAAAAATTTTGACTGGACGAAGCTGGGCGGTTTTGGAGATTCCGCAAGAGGGTCCCGAGCCAATTACTGCTTTTGACGAGCCTTGTTTGGCCAGTTCGTCTGCTATGTCATTCCCCGGATGTCCTCCGTGTCCTGGGACCCACGTGATTGTTACTTTTTTGTGACTAGCTTAGATTCGACATGTGTGGAGCTTAGTGCTCTTAGTAGCGCCTGGCTGTCAGAGAATATAGCAATTGACCTACTTTTGGTGTCTTGTCTTGCTATTTCTCTTGTGCAGTGGTGAAGAGCTATCGCCTCTGCTTGGAACACCGTGGTGTCCTTGGTGAGACTGACAGAAATCTTTGTCTCGGGTTTTGTGCCGTATAAACCTACTCCTACCCCTTTGTCGGTCTTTGAGCCGTCCGTAAACCAGCATGATTCTGCTTTGGTAGGTTGGCCTTCGACCCAGTTGAATGGACTAGAAGTTATGTTCAAGAACCAAAGGGGTATTATATCCAAGAATGGTAAGTCAATTGCGATTGCTAAAAGGAACCTGAGGCAGCTATATGAACTGAAATTATAATTCCTTCAAGAGGAGGCTCAAATCTGCGGAACAGGAGAACGCCTGGAACTGTAGCACAGAAGAATGGGACACCTTGACATCATCAGTCTGGACAACTTACAGCACCACGTCGACGGGATGAAAATCAACGAGGACAGGAAACCAAGGACTAGATATTATACGTGCATAGAGGGAAATCAGGCTAAGGAACCTCATGACCAACACAGGAAAAGGACACGACGACTGATGGAGCTAATCCACAGCGACCTCGTTGGACCTGTCACCTCAACGTCGCAGCATGGGAAGAGATACAGCATCACCTTCATTTCACCGTGGCCTATACTATCGAATCAAAGAAGGAAGTCCTTTATTACTTCAAGGTCTACGAGGCCATGACAACTGCACGTTTTAACCTTAAGATCAACCGGTTCAAATGTGATAATGGGCACAAATACATTTCGAAGGAGTTCCAGGAGCTCAGAAAGGAATCCAATTTCAGTTGACCATTCGGTATACGCCGGAGCAAAATGGAGTGGCCGAAAGGATTAATCGAACTATTCTAGAATGTGCTAGGCGTATGCTCCTAAGCTCCAAACCCGGGAAAGTTTTTGTGCGTTGTCTACCTTATCAACCGAAGTTTCACTTCGGTGTTGAAAGGACAGGTGCCAGCAGCACTGTGGTTCAACAAAAAGCCTGATCTGAGGAAAATTGAAGTTTTTGGGCGTATTACGTACTTGCGTATCCCCAAGGAGTTTATCAAAGAGAAATTTCAGTCGAGGACTATGAAATACTACATGTTCGGATATTGTCCAAGCGGATATGTACTTTGGAGTTCGGAAAATCGAAAGCTAATAAATATGAAAGACGTCTTCTTCGAAGAGAAGAGATTTAGTTTCGAGGCAAATACAAGAGACGACTAGATCTACGAAGGTGAGCCAGACGAAATCGGCGAAGGATCAGAGAAGGAAGCAATAGACAACTCACCCGAAGAAGAGAAATCCGAAGGAATCTCCAAAAGGAATCCCCAGAAGACACCTTTGAAGATACCTTGGATCACTTCGAACCAGAGACTCCTCGAAGAAGCACCAGGACTGACCAGGACCAAACCCCGTTACCTAGATGGTTATGCCACTATTGCCTGCTTCCAAGAATCTTTTGTAGACAAGGTACCTGGATAGACATACAATACTTTGACGAAAATAACGAATGTATGGATGCAGTTCATGAGGAACTCAACGCCCTGGCCAAAAATCGAACATGGGAAATTATAAGGGCGCCCATTCGAAAGAAGCTAATCAACTCTAAGTGGGTCTTCAAAATTAAATGCAACAGCGAAGGCCACATCGACAAGTACAAAGCACGACTACTACGAAACCTATGCTACCGTGACTAGGCTGGCGACTCTCTGTACTCTTCTCCTACATGGCAATCTCGGATTTATAACAATTAAATTACATGTCGATTTGAAGTCTTAGTTATAGATCCTAATTAGCATCGCTCCTGTGGATACGTTTAGACCGTTGACAGCGCTGACCTCTCATGTCCGAACGGTTAGAGACAAAACGAAACTCCCCCATGAATATTTCCGTGTAGGTATTACAGACGAAATATTATTTTTAAAAAAATCAGACGGACCGAGCGTAGAATGAATATAAATTCGTCGCGCAGAAAATCACCATAAATCTCTTCGCCGACCGAGGGAAAAATAGAACCGTACTAATGGCGGCCAATTTGTACTTAAGTACACCTTGTCGGGCTTCCCATTACCGATAATTTTATGCAGTGGCTCCCTTTCGGGGCAATTTGTGGAAGTGCATTTCATTCCACGCGACCGACGGCGACGATTTCGCACTGGCGCACATTATATACGTGTGAACGTACGTGTTTCTTCTTTTCTTTTTTTTTTAATTGATCTTCGCGTGCGAGCACACTAAATACGCCGTCAAGAGTAATAACGACGTCCGCAGTTGGCAGGACTGTAATTGCGACGCTTTGCCGGCGCGCTCACACGTCGGTGGTCGCCCCCCTTTCATTTCAATTACTTCTAACCGACGGCGATTTTATCGCCAAACAAACGTTTCAACATACGTGCTGCGACATCAAAAATGGAAGAAAAAAAACTGCAATGTGTCTATCATCCGACATTCCCTCTAGAAGTAATGCACATGAAAAGTTTATGCCGCACCCTCTAAACATATAAATTAGAGCCGAGTCTAATGGATGCGTTTAATGGATAGTTTAAAACCTTCCTAGTTTTGAGTGGTGTTACCAACTTTTACGGTTAATTGGTGGCATGTATATAACGTGAAAATGTTAGTGTAAAATTTCTCTAATAGAATTAACAAATTATTTAAAGCAATTTAATGAAAAAGTCTTCTAATTGAAGTAGCCAACAGCAAGAAATGGATCAAAAACTAAATAATAATAATAAAAATAAATATTACATTCAACTTGCTAAGTTGCTTCGAAGTATGGAGTGGGGGTTTTAAAGACAGGAGGTGAAATTTTATACGAGGTTTGCTTTTTATATTTTTCGGGTATTAGACGAACTAGGTGGTGCTAGACGTTCTTAACGTAAAGCTAGATTTTTATCGGTGGAGTTACTCAGAACATTTTGATGTATCGATAATATTCAACAGAGGTCAGAACCAGCTGTAAATTTCAGCTCAGCCAAAAGAAAATAACATTACCAAAACGCAAAATGTCAATGCGCCATTTGTCTCCCAAGAAATAGAAAGTGACGTAAGTTTATTTTTTAAAATTTTAACGTGGATTTTGGCGATAAAGCACCATTATAAACAACGATATAATTTTATCAAGGTTGTTGAAAATCGATTTTTGTACAAGAAAATTACAAGACGATATGGCTTATCGTGAAATTTAGGCATCCTTGGATATCATTGAAGCCACCTTAATTTAACGAAGCACTTCAAAGGAAATAGTTGCCTTTATTTTTATACATTTATCCATTTTTTTTTTCACCATTTCTTCCTTTATCTTATTATATTTCTAATATTTTCCAAACTAAAAATTTATCGTCCTAACAAACTAAAAACATTTTAATATTTTCTTATTCCAAATTTACCATTGTACAGTCACTCATAAACTATTTAACGTACCTTCAATCATTTTTAGTTCATTTTACAGAAATAAATACGTTCAAACTAGTGTTGCTTTGATAGCCTTGCTATTTTGTAACACGCAAATTACTTTTGTATTATTCAATGTTTGTCGAAGTATTAGCTAGAGAAGTAGTTGTTTCAAAAGTGATTTGTTTCTTGTAGTCTTAATAAGACTCATTTTTTCTAATTATTATTAAAAGATTTTCTTTTCTAGAGTATTTCAGAAATTTTTGGATTATCTATTTTTTTGGAATTTTTTTGATTTATCTTATGAGAACTTCCGAAGAATTTGTAAACAGAACTGAGACTATTTCTTTTTTCTAAAATTTTCTAGTGATTTTCTTCTATATTGTTTTACTATTTTTTCCTAGAATTTTTTTCCAATACGCAGAGATTTTCTTTTTATAAATTTTTTAAGAACTTTTTCTTTCAGATATTTTGGTAGCTGCGAAGATTTTCTTCATTTAAGGGTATATAATTTTCCCATAATTTGTTGTTCCAGAATTCTTAAAATGGGTCCGTTTTTGCCTGTGAACATTTTCTTTTTATAATATTCAAAAATATTCCAGTAAGTATTTTTCAAAATTTTTTATTTATTTATATGAGACTAAATCTGACCCGAAGAGGACTGATTAGAAGAAAATACCTCCGCGAAAAAAAGGAACCAAAAATCAATTAAAAATACTTATCAAATTTTAACTTTTACAAATTCCCCCTTTACTTTCCCGAGAATAACTTCCTATGGAATTTCTCGAGAAATAGCAATACCTCAAATTTAAAATTACAAAGACCACTACACCCAAATCGCAATTATATATATGAAAAAAGCATAAAGTGACTTAAAACCTATTGCCCAGTGTCACCTATATGGGGTTTTAAGTCTTTGGCGTTCCAAACGCCGCTTTCCTTGCTAAAAGAATCTACCAACAGATAAGTCCAAGGAAATAACTTCTGTTTAATTTTAAAGAAGCCAATAAATCTTGGCGTTACCTTCGCGGTACAGTAATTAGCCGCATTGATCTGATCTGATCGCCTACGTAGATCGTAATATTTTCTGTTGCCCTCATTTGCAAGTTTTTTCATTAGTTTTTGTCGGATGGTTGTAAGGAGCTCAGAAAAAGCCTCGGAGCTTTTCGGAACTTCGGACCGATTAAATCATAACAATTCACTATCTTCAATTTGGTGATAAGTACCAAATAGAATGTGTTGTCGCCCAAAATTTACAAAATATAGCTTCATGAGTTACAGTACGTATTGCACAGCCAATTTTAGCCAATTGTTTATTCCAGAGACGACGATTTTCTCTCACGGGATTAGCTTGCGGGTGGTAATGTGAATTATACCTATATCGAATCTCAATTAGGAACACCAAAAACCAAACATACTTCCTCTTCCAACTCTCTAACAACAATAGCTGAGGTGGCTTTCCATAAGGTGAAAAATAGAGAAAACTTCCATATTTACCATTGTATAGTCACTCATAAACTATTTAACGTACATTCAATAATTTTTAGTTCATTTTACAGAAAGAAATACATTCAAACTAGTGTTGCTTTGATAGCCTTGCTATTTTGTAACACGCAAATTACTTTTCAAATTTGTTTCTTGTAGTCTTAGTAAGACTCATTTGTTGTAGATTTTACGAAATATTTTCGTGTTTTTTCTAATTATACGAGAAAACTTGCTAAAATAATCTTCCACAACTAATATAACGGGTGTCCAACAATTATAGTAGTCCCGGGTGGCGTTGGAATAAAAAACGTAGGTCGATTCTTACATGTTGCAAATAAATGAACTGACATTTTTAATGCACATTTAGGTTATGTTTGACAATTAACATGCCAGTTCATTTATTTGGCACATGAAAGAATTGACCTACGTTTTTGATTCCAACGCCACCCGGGACTGCAATAATTGTTGGACACCCGTTATATTGATGACCAGATGAACTCCTCGGTAACGGATCCGCTAAATCAACACTGATAATCTGCAAAGCCTTATCTAACGTCGGTCGTGTTTGCGTTAAACCTCTAGGCTTCTTCTGCTCCGACTTTGTCCGTTGACACACGTCACAACCCTTAACATATTTTGAGATATCCGATCTCATTTTGGGCTTGTAATACTTATCGGCAATTAACCCAAACAATTTTAAACCAAAAATTTCCACACCTAAATATGGTCATTGATCATAATCTACATGAGATAATAGTATATAGTATAATGAGCATACAATGAAACTCATTGCCCACGAGTATGAAATTCAGACGAGTTACTTACTTTAAAAACCTTCTTTTCCGCATTTAACGCAATGGATGCTTATACGACAATTCCTAGCTAAATGCCCAGGCTTTCTTTCTACACTTCCAACAAATAATATTTTGATGACTATCGTTCCGCCTAACTATTAAACTACACTGATCAATGTTTTCTGTATATGCCAAATCTGGTTCCAAAGCTTGTGAACGCCTAGGTGAAGTATAGAGGTTTGACTTGCTTCGACTTTCCTACTTAATTGCAGTAAATGAGATGTGACCTTAACTAAATAATAATAATAAGGGGTAGTTTATACATAGGTAAACAATTATTTAATATTATTCTATGTTAAGTGCTTTCTTTCAGGCAGTGGTGATGATAAACGACCGAACACATTTTGCATTACTGACACATAAATCCCAATAAATTCTTTTGAACATTATGTACGTACTTTGATTCCATCAAACAACTTCATTAAGATTAGTAAATCCTACAAGCAGTTTTGATCGCTGACCAATTTAGGCATCGGAATTCGGAATTGACCTATTAAGTCTATTGAAGACGTAAGCTAATTTTGATGCAATTTTTTTATAGGCCGGAGATTCTTTCAAATCCGAGAAGTTATCTACGAGGAGCTTAATTTCTTCGATTTTAATGTTTACAGCCGTATGGCCTTCTTCAAAGGTAAACGGATACGCGGGAAAAATAAAAGTACCAGATTTTGACCAGACTAAGTATTGTTTTGCGCTGAACATCTACAGTTACGTTCTCAGACGTACCTATAATAGCTAATTCGTACTTTAGCTCATCTTGAGCAAGTCGTTTAATCTCTAATTTGAAATCCATTTTTTTTTATTTATTTTTATTTTATTTAAGCCCTTCTTGCCCTTACTACTTTTTCCAGCCCCACGTTGGGCGCCAGTAAAACGGTGGCGCTCCCTTCAGTCCTGCCCGATGGTAACGACCACCGACAGGACGTAGAATAAAAACAAGAAACAAGTAAATAACTAGGGTTAAAAAAATAAGCTGCTTATTTTTCAATAATAAAACTTAATTTTACCTAAAACAAATTTATTTTAAAGAAATCTACTAAAATACTCATTAATTAATAAGTTTTGCATTACAAAATTTACACTAGCGAAAATTATTATGTGAAAAATGTAATTATTAATTTTAAAATTTGAATATATTACAAAGGAACGCATTTAAGCATTTTTACACTAACTCCGGGTAAAATAAAAGTTACGAACTTTCAAACGCATCCGCGAATAAATACAATTTTCGCATTCACTCCGCGCGCTTATTCAGACACTAAAAAACATCATAACTCTAAAACTAAACGTTGGGATTTTAATACGGTACGCGAAACATGATTCGTAATTAAAATACCTTTCATACGAATTTCACTAAACTCGCCTAGAGTCTATTAATTATAGCTGATACGTGCATAAAATAAAAAATAAAAATAAAACACATCCTCAAAAATAAAATACGTAATAAAATAAATTCCGTATTAAATAACACGTGATTAATTAGAAGTATCTAAAAAGCTACTCGTTAATAATGCTTGATAAAATTACAGCGTAATTTTTACGCTTCCCATTGAGCCGTTGCAAATCTGTAATTAAAAAGGCGGGATTTTAATTGCGAAAACAGATTTTAATTCGTAATTAAATCATATTTATGAATTATTTCAATGCGCGTATTAATAATTTGCCATTAATAAGCAACGCAATGAAAAAAATTATATGGCGTTTGAAATTAAATTTGTTTTTTAAATTATGTTTCACTTCCACAAATAAAAATTAAAGATAACAAGTGCATTACTAACTTACAATTTGTAAATTTTGTCCTTGAAAAGAATAGCATAATTAGAACCGAATATATATCTGTAAATCCACACAATAAATTAGAAAGTACTAAAGAGAATTTTGGACACATTAAAATTCTTCATGTCAAAATATTAACATAAATTAAACATGTAATTCTTGAATTACTAAAAAATTACACAATGGATGGACAGACATTTTATTTATACTTCTATGATGATTCTATGTATTCATATTTTAACGAAGTCTTTTTAAAACATTTTTACGAAAAAGGGTTAAAATTAATTAAATGTATAAACTAGTAAATTCAATCAAAGACGAGGAATAGAGAGTAATGCTAATCAAATTTCAACACCAAAGAAAATCTAATCATCGTGGAATCAACGAAACACTCGAGAAACTTAGAATAAATTATTATTGGCCTTCTAATGAGCATTCGTACTTGCATTCCAACGATCCATGTAAAGAAACCCACTGAAGAATGTTTATGTTACAAACCCAATAATTATGAAGAAATAAACACCAATTCAAATGATAAGCCTCGCCAAAAATACCAACAATTGGGCTCTAAGGCCCAAATTGTGAAGCGATAACGAAGCGGATGGTCGTGCACCTTCAATTGTTGGGTCGATTGGACCTTGTAAGCGAATAATCCAAGAACTTTGTGAAGAATTCTTCTCAGGCTAGTGCGCGAAATGTTGAGCTGTTGAGATCGACGGCGAGTTGATGTTCGTGGATTGAGTCTCACACTCTCGGCTACAGCAGCCACATTCTCGTCTGTGCGCACGCACTGTACGAAGATGAGGACCATGAGTGCTGTCCACTAGCATACCAGACTCACAAACTTTTTTAACAAATTTGCGTACAGCAGGCGAGGTGGGTGATTAATTTCGGCTAAAATAAAAAAAAAACGCATTGTCTGAGCTGCACAGCACTCACTTTTGAAATAAGTATTCAATATTTCCTAACGTTTTTTAAGCATAAAGCGACTCATTTCATACATCGAAGGTATGACACTGACTTTCTATAAAGATTTCTAGCGGGAAAAAGCTGTCAGTGTCAAAATAACCTATGATTTAAAAAGAAACTACGAGATGGTTACCCTTTATAATCTACATTGTAATAAATGCAGTCATAAATCTGTTAGCCGCATTTGTCGCATGTATTATTCTCACTTAACTCTTCTGAAATAAAAAAAAAATAATTTTTAAAAAGTCAATCGATAGTTGTCCGACCAAAACTCGCACTACCTATGATGCGGTCATCCCCATCAAGCAATGCGACACCGTGAGGAAAGTGTACGAAATGTACGTGGTGGACGAAAGAACAGGGAATGGCGAGACCTCATGAGGTGTCTGGATCTGGATCGAGCTTGCCAAGGGTGATCAAATCATTGACCAGAGCACCTAAGCCTCACTAGGCCTGTTGTGTCCCCCTGGCTTTAGCCACCCAAGATGAAGAGCAAAGGACAGCACAACGCTTGAAGGGGTTTCCCTATTGTTCGGCCAGAGCTCCCCTAGCATGGACTCTCTAAGGTGGGCGACAGCTGGGCAGGTGGTTAACACATATTCCACCGTCTCATCCTCTTCTTCACATGCTCTACATATGGGGGTTTCCACCAGACCCATAGTAAACAAGTGTTTCCTTAACTGACAGTGACCCGTAAGGATACATGTGATAAGACGCAGATTCCCCCGGGACAATCGCAGATAGTATTCAGCTGTTTTCAGATTGGGTAAGCGCATTGCTTCCTTGGCCTATTTGCAGCCTGAGGTGTTTTTCCAACGTTGTTTTAGCGTCTTGAGTGTGTTCTGTTTAAGGATGTTAGTGAAGCATTTTAATGTTAGGGCTATCGGGGGCCCGTCCGTGTCTGCATTGCTGTCGCCTTCTTCATTATTTTGTTCCTTGACCCAGCGCAGCTCAATACTGTTTGATTGTGCTGCTTGTTTCAGGGTTTTGTGACATTCTTTTACTAGTCTTGAGGTGATCTTGTGACCACTCACTGCTAGTATTGCTGCCCTAATGTCTGTAAGGATTTGGATGTTCCTATCACGGATGAGGTGTCCTAAGAAGGGAGAACGCAGCACGGAAAACTTGGAACTCGTGGTATAAAGCATCAGGACTCCTAACAAAAGTCGATGGGGACCCATGAGGCAAACTCTTCAGGCTTGTTGCCACGAGGTTGGGTCACGCCCGGCCTAATCCTGCTGTTCTCGTCTCGGGAGGTAGATAGGAGGTCGTCAACTCTCGCTTACCGACCAACGTGTGCCATGCATATCCAAGAGGTCCACCAGCAAATTTTAACGAGGAATATGTGGTGGATGCCGCTAGAACTACCAGGGAGTTTTTTACCGGCAATCCTTCCCCAGCACTAGCACTCTTCATCCTGTGCTTGTCCAGGGGCGTCTTTTCCAACTATTACATGAAGGCGCACCTTACTATGTTTTCAAAGGATGGAAAATCACTTCTGACTCCACTGGCATATACGCTCCTGTCCCTATTGGATGCGAGGGCAAAAAGCTTGAGAGTAAGGGGAGGCTCGACAGTTTGGATTTCACCGACGACGCCTACTTGGAATTCCGCGGGATGGAGGATGAAGCGAACCAGGGATCCTTAATTATTATTAATTACTATCTGGCAATTGCGCTGGATGTAGAAAATGCCTTCAACTCCATCCCCTTTCTTTTTTTTTTGGTAGAGGAGGGAAAATTCTTTATGATCACCTATCATTGTCCTCAATAGTAGGTAGTGTGGGACTTCCTGTAGTTTTTTCTCTACCGTTGACCCACTAAAAACCATCCTCTTCTTCTCTTCAAAATTCTGCCGGCACCATCTCTTAACATTCTTCAACAGTATCTCCTTGTCTCAGTCAGCCGGGGTGTCTACCCTGCTTCCTCCTCCTCTGGTTCCATTTCACCCTCTTCCCGTCTTGCTCGTCTTCTCATCTTTTCTGCGTCCGCGTCCTTCCTTCTGAGCACCGCCTCGGCAAACTTCTTCGCGGCTTTCCACTTTTTCTCGCTATTCAGCATGTGGTCGACCAGGTTGTCTTCTCTCGGTGCTTCCCCCTGCACCACTCCCAATTTCCTTCTCTCTTCTGCCCATCCAGGGTAGTGCGTCAGCATGTGGTTCATATGGTCTACCTCTGTCTCACAGTATTGCCAGTTACTGCTCTCCGCTTTCTGATTTTGTACAGGTAGCTTTCGAAGCACCCGTGCTCGGTCAACATTTGGGTCAGAAAGTGACTTGTCTGCCCGTGCTTTCTCTCCACCCAGGGCCTCACCTGTAATACCAGTTTCCTGGTCCAGACTCCTTTTACTCTGTCGGCCCATCTCTCCTGCCACGCCTTCATTGCAGTCTCCCTTGCTCTGCGCTTAGCCTCGCCCTTGGTCATCAACCCCTTTAGCTTAGCATCGTGCACCTCTGCGCGTTCTTGCAACGCCAGGTCTGCTGGTATTATTCCAGGCAGAACCTCGACCGCGTCTGTGGATACCGTTCGGTATGACCGTGTGATGCGGATCACTTCTGTTCTTTGCGCTCGTTGCAGTCGCATCACGTTCCTGGCCGCACCACAACATTTAGTCCACGTCGGGGCTGCGTACATCAGCTTGGCCCTTGCAACGGTTTCCAGCAGTCGTCGACGCCCCTCCCTCGGGCTGCCGATGTTTCATTTGGGGTTGGCTTCAAGCGTCACTCCTAGGTATCTTATCCTCTTCTCTACTTCCACCTCCTGGTCCCTCATCCTGATCTTCGTCGTGGTGGACAGCAACGCCGCCGTCGTTTTTTCCGGTACCGCTTCCAGCCCGGTCTCCTCCAGCCACTGAATCACCCTCTCGGCGGCCTCTTTGGTGGTGTGTTTGAGGCTGTCCATTGATGCGCTGCTTACAACTAGTGCGAGGTCGTCGGCGAACGCGATCAGTGTTGCGTCTCCTGGGAGGCCTCTCCGTAGGATGCGGTCGTAAACTAGGTTCCATCCCCTGGTCAGTCGTTATGCACATCCTTTTGCCCAGGGCATCCGAGAATGTCTGTGGCCATCATCGATTAGTCCGTGGTCATCAGGGGCCGTGAGCTGCATTTGAGGGGCGAGCAGGGCTTACTCGTCAAGAGGCAGACCACGTGGTATGTACCACAGGGCTCAGTTCTCGGGCCATTGCTGTTGAACATACCTTACGACAGCGTATTGAGGATTCTACTTCCAGACGGGGCGATAACGTAGGATATCCTTATCACTGTCAGGAAACGTGAAATGGGCGATAATATAACCGCGGTGCATGAGGCCACTTTCCTTCTGAAGCAATAGATAGAGGCGGCCCTAGCCCTTAATACCTGGGTATCCTGCAGACAAACCCCCTCTTTAGCTACCACGTTGCAGAAGCAGCCATGTCCTATCAAGAGGCTCCTGGCCTATATAGATTTCCCATCAGAAGGTAAAAGAAGACTTATGATGGGTATAGATGCTTTACGTGACTAGTCGTGAGCTACCTGCCTTAAGGCCCCATCCAACATTAATCGTCTGCGAGGCACCCTGAGAATTGGGGCCATTCGAATCACACGTAGTTGTAGTAGTAGTATTAATTTATCCACTCTGTTATATAATAAAATCAAAAATAACAATAAATTCTTACAAACATTTTGTGGGCATAGTCTTGCCATCCATGGATGAAACTGCTGCCATAGAAGATATTTTTGATGAAGGACAAGACTTTAATTAAACTCTTTATAACATATTTAACCAAACAATTTAACTGAGCTAGTGGAGGTGCCAGCGTTTTGTCCTCCTCCCAACCTCGACTTAGTCGTGAGCTAGAAGATTCACACAGCTCGGAGGAGCGGATCGTCCAAGCGGGAGGCTAAGCAACGCGTTTCAGCAAATTTGTAGAAAGTCTATTTCGTTTTATTAATATATCATTAGGATTACAATATGTGATTAGGTAATTTAGACATAAAATTTTATTATTATTATATCATTCATTTTATATTTTGTTTGAAAATAAAGTGGAGTTTTGGTTCGAGGGGCAGCTGGACACGAAGCCTTAGTCCCGACCTGAAAGCATGGCTAGCGAGGGTCTACGGTGAGATGAGCTACCTGTGTGAAATGGTAGCTGATCTCACTGTGGGCCCTCGCTAGCCATGTTTTCAGGTCTGGAATGAGGCTTCGGGTCCAGCTGCATATGATTCTATCATAGCATGGTTGCTTTAAAGGAACTGGTGTGTGAAGAGTACATAGATGCCGAAAAAACCCTCTTCCACTGCCCCATGTGGAATATAGAATTTTGCTTTAAGCCTACTGTGGATACAATCGTCGCGATTCTGGATGGTGAAGAAGGCTGAGATACGACTGACCTTGCGGCGGCGACCATTATCAACAGAAACACAGTCATATTGGCCAAACGTGATGCCCCGGAGCTATAAACGTACATATAAACGTACTTGTATATTTACTGTTAACTTGTTATTTTTACTCTCTATAAATAAGTATGCTAATAAAAATGGCACAAGGCAAAGAACGGTTAAGGTGACGTCCCCTGAATTCAGGGGGGCACTATTTGGCGTGCGCGGTCATCCCGTTCCTCAATAAAAAGAAGGGGTCGAGTACGTCAGGCGATATATTATTTATTAGGTTAGGTCAAAAGTACGATACGATAACGATTATTGGGATAGGTTAAAAGTATGCTAAATAATATATTGGGATTGATCAAGAGTACGCCTGTATAATAGATAATTTATTAGCAGATAAGGAGTAGGTTTATTGAGTTACGTTAAGAGTACGCTAGGTGAATGATGAATAAATTGAGATAAGTTAAAATTAGAATAATAATGAATACATTTTGATAAGTTAAGCTAGGGTAATGAATAATTTATTGGGATAGGTAAAGATTATGGTAAAGGAATTAATAATTTATTAGCCTAGGTCAAGAGAATACAGGAGCAATTAACAGTTTATTGAAGTGAGCCAATAGTACGCTACAGTAGTGTTTAGTAAATTTTTAATTAATTATTTATTGGGATAGATTAAATAAATTAATCAATAGAACCCTAACACATCAAAGTTTTATATTTATTTATTCTTTTATTTAGCTTTCTTTCAAATTATTATGTATTTGTAAGTTATGTTTAACTAAATATTTAAGCACAGCTATATTTCTTACTCCATTAAATTTCACTACTCTATGTAAATTTCCAACACATATACATTTATAAATATAAATCAAAATCGGTATAACATTAACCAATTATATGCTTATATATTGTCACTTTAGCATTGACATAAAGTAAAAAGTAAGATAGAATATTAGAACTTTGTCTTGACACAGGTAAAAAATTTTTTTCATGCAAATTTCTAAATGTCTGCAACCATCTATTACAATAACAATATCTTTTGCCACTGTTCCCTAGAAGTCGGTCCACTCAATTAGGAAAATCAGCGCAACGTCTACACAATAGATGTCAGGGTAATCATTTCTCTATACACAATTGTGAACTGGAAGCTTATTAACTCTACAGTAACATGTTTATGTTTTTTTTTAATGTTTTGTTTATGTTTATATATTCAAATGCAAACTTCAATCCATAAACTTCTTTTTCTGTAAGTATGCCGTAATCGTGCCATTAGTTTTCTAGAAGTTAATTATTGTTTAAAAAAGGGAATATTAAAATTACTTTTGTGTAAATTTGTAAAAAAAGAGAAAAACCATTAGTTATGAAAGACTTATAGGTTTTTCTTTTTTTCAATAATTACATTTTTGACAATAATCGATTGGTTTCATGAACATCAACATTCCTTTTAGGTTAAGGCAATAAATAAAGTATTGGGATAGGTAAAGAATTCGATATGGCAATGATTTAAATTTATTACCCTAGGTCAAGAGAACGTATAGGCCAGCGGTTCCCAACCTTTTTTAATTACTGTACCTCCTTTCAAGTCAGTTATCTAGCTTATTGCGGTATTTATTTTTTATGAAAACGTACAAAGAGAAAGCTCTTTCTACTAGCTCTGTGCTGGTAAACGGCAACAACAACTTAAGTGCTTAATCGGAAATGAGCCCAAATTCATTGTTAAAGGCTGCCCAAAAGTTAAGAAGTACTCTTGTTTTAAACTGGGATTTTAAAGTGGTGTCACTTGACAATTCAATTAATTCCTCCTTTTCTTTTATTGACAAATTAGATACTTCAAAGTATTCATTTTCAAATGGATTTAAAATCCAATTATTCATGTTGTCAGGTTTGGGAAAATACTTCCGAAATGCTGATTTTAAACCTTCCAAATGTTCAACAATTTGTTGATGTATTATTGGGGAGAGTCGTAGTTTGTTCTCCGATAAAAAATTATACAAATTTTCAAATACTTTAGGCTGGCCCTTTTCAATACAAGATTTCCAAAAATCAATTTTTTTTCATCATAGATTCAATTCTATCCGAAGCACCGAAGATCGTTATCCAGTTATTTTAGAGTATTAAATTTAATTTATTTATTTGTAGAAAAATATCTGATAAGTACGCAAGAGCCTGGATCCATTGTTCGTCATGCAATTTAGATGACAACTGAAAAGGATGATCTTCAAAAAAAATTGAACTTCGTGTCTAAGTTCAAACAGTCGGCTAAAGACTTTACCATGAGATAGCCACCTCACTTCTGTATGAAAGAGCAACATAGAATGAACACTTTCCATCTCGTGGCACAGAACTTTAAAACATCCTGAGTTTGTGGGTCTTGATTTTATGAAATTAACCACTTTTACAGCTTCATCAAGTACAACTTTTAAATCACCAGGAAGGTTTTTAGATACTAAATTTTGTCTTTGGATGCAGTAGTGGCTCCAATTAATATTAGGAGCTACTCTTATGACATGATCTCGAAGGCCAGAGTAAATACCTGACATAGATTTAGCACCGTCGATACATAATCCACAACATTTAAACCAATCAATACCATTATCTTTGAAATAACTATTAATAGCATTAAATATATCCTCACCTCTTGTGCATTCTGTCAACATATGACAAAGTAACAAATTTTCCTCCGGTTTGTCATCGATCAAGTATCGTGCAATGACTAGCAAAATTGCCAAATTGGTTACATCTGTACTTTCGTCAACTTGAATAGCAAAAAATTTACTATTTTTAATTCTGCTAATAATTGTCTGCTCAACATCATCAGACATATCTTGAATTCTTCGAGATATTGTGTTGTTCGAAAGAGGAATGTTGTTTATTTTCTTTCCTTGTTCTTCCCTGAGCATACAACGAACCACATCTTTTATACAGGGAAGAATCAAATTCTCGGCAATCGTGTGATTTTTGCCACATTTGGCAATACGGTAACTGACCAGGTAACTAGCTTCAACGGCGTTTTCAGATCTTTATTTGATGCTAGTATGTATGACTTTAAATTGTATTTATTCTTACTTTTCTCCAAGCGTTTAAAAAAGCTCTTAAATGTCTTAAGAGTAAGGAAGGTTTCATGCAGCCATTTGATAATATGTCTCCACATATTACACATTGTGGTTTAGGGCAGTTCTCATCTCCTACATATGAAAATCCATATTTAATGTATTCTTCTTCTTTAATGTATTTAGTAAGACATATTTTGCCACCATAACAGTTTTTTTTTGGAGTACCCCTAAACAACCTATGGCGTACCCCTAAGGGTACGCGTACCCCAGGTTGGGAACCGATGGTATAGGCAATAAATAATTTTGTAAGGTAGGTCATGAGAACGCTAGAACAATCAATATTTTTTTGATCTAGGTCAATGCTTAATTTAAGATATTATCATAAGCGTTAAGCATTTCACTAGAACCATGTTTGAGTAGATATCCACCGACAACCTCAAGTAGGGCTACAAAATCTTAACAAAATCATTAAGACAATATAATTTCATATGGTATATGATTATGGTTAACGTTATTGTGTTTTAATTGTTTTATAGAAAATAATGGCGTTAGTTTAAAAAAATAAGTTTTACAACAAATTAATGGTCCGGTCCTCGCACAAAATTATTTGTTCGTCGTTTCCAATATTAAATTGTGTAATTATTAGTTTATATCCTGCGGGATGGTCGTTCATTCCGTTTAAGCTCCGTTCTCGTCGCTCCCCAGGGCAAACGCTATTGAATAATGGAACCGTGCAGAGGGGCTCATGTCGCACATAAAAATTAATAAATAATCTATTGGAAGGGACGTGTTCGGTTTTACAAACACGCGATACATTTTCCCTTGTTAAATCTATCGGCAGAAATTTATATTTATTTAACGCGCGAAAAAAATACGCTTTTATATGATTTACCTAATATTAAGAATAAGTTTCTAGTCATTTAAACTGAACATTATTTAGTCGGCTTTATTTTTTTCCTGCAAAACTTAATCAGTGAATCGCTGTTGTTCTCCATAATTCCATTCCAATTACCTCGTGTATACATGCAGGACCGTCAGCAGGACAAACACGGAGAAACTATCCGTGCAACGAGAATGGGCGGTAAATCTTGCGAAATTAAACTACTCCCGACGGACGGCACGGCTTTTGTTTCCTGCCATAATCGCCCACCATTGTCCGGGCATTCCCGCATTCAACACAATCCAACAACGCCATCGATTCCTCATTGATTCATCGACTCTCGTACATTGCACAAATACAGGACGCTCCGAACACTTTAATCTAATTGTTATATTAGTATCGATAGCGCGACACTGTATTGTCGCAATCCTATCGACTGCGCCAAATTAGAAGACAATAGCGTAACGAGATAACTACTTGATCGTAAATTATATTATCACCAAAAACCAAACAAAATAAAAACACAATTTTTTAATCTTTAATGATAAATTTATCATGAAGTACTACGTAGTAACGGCCACCAACCATCCTTATGATTAAATCAGCTTGTACAGCACAACATACCAAACATTTTTTAATATCGAAATACTTCGAAAATAATTTATTTAGATGAAATTAAATTAGGGTAGATACTTTGTTTACTGCACACTTAATGAAACGTAATTATTTTATAATTATAATGAAATAAAACAGTAAATTGATTGAGTTTATTCTTTGAAAGCTATAAAACGCTATGAATAAAGCCAATTCTTTATAAAGAAATATCTTCCATAATTTATTTATTCAGTCCGTTGTGATTTAAATTATCATAAATTCCGTAGAATTTCTATTCCATATACGAGATACATAGTTATGGGACAACGTTGCTTATCAAATGCGAATAATCGGAATGTTATCGTTACGAAAACTCAACTTGCAGAGATTTTCCATCTGTACATGTTTTATATGGCTTGTTTTCAAGATCTACGCTAAGGTAATAGGGGTTTTATTTATGGAAATTAGAGTATGTATCAAATATATTCAGAAATTGTATTTCAACGTTATCTGCAGAACTTAAGTTATAAAGGAGATGAGAGAAAATAATATTATCGACAAAGAACATCTTTTGAGGTGTAGTTGGTAATATTGATGTCCGTAATTTATTTATATAATTATTTTGCTTATTTATTGAGTAAATAATCTCGGTTTATATATTTCAAACTGTCGTGTAGTTATTTCAAAAAAAAACTGTGACATCACATAATTTAAAGACCTTTTTAATTCAACACAATCAAGGTAATCATAAGTGAAGATGATCATTCATTCGGTGAGAAATAGAACAATGTCAATCAATAAAATATTTAAAACCATTAATGATAAGCGATGGAAAAATCACATACTTCACTTAAGTTTTTTTTTAGATTTGAAAATTTCTAGAACATTTAAAGAAAAAATACCAAAAAGTCTGGAACAAAAATGCCCGAAGAGGAAATCTTTACAGTTAAAAAAAAAACTGGTAAGATAAAGCAAAATTGTTTGCTTTTTGGAAAATTAGTAGTTCACTAATTTCGATAAGATAAATAAAAAAAATATGGAAAACCCTCGAAAAAGAAATAACAAATTGTTGAAATATTTCAGAATTCTGAAACTATAATTATATAAATACTTACCTTAAAAGACATTTTCCCAGATATTCAAATAAAAAATTCTGGCCAAAATATAGAGAAGATGTATGAAGAAAATGAGAAATTGCTGAGATAGTTTTGAAACCCAGAAGAACAAGTACTAACAATTTTTTTAGAATACTACAAGAAGAAATTTGAAAGACAATTAAAAAATTCCAAAAAGAGGCAGTCTAAATAAATATTAATTGAAAATTTTCAGAATTCTAGATAAAAGATTACTAAATGGGATAAAAAATTTGGTAAAGAAAGTCCAAAATATTTGTATTCAAAATTTCTTAAAAGAAAACAAGTTGAAAACAAAAAAAAATTGATAAGGTAATGGAACAAAGATGAAAAATTTTAGAAATTTGATAGAAAATTTGAAAAAATAAAACATTTGTAGTTTTGATTATAAATCTTCGATAAGATGAATAAAGAAATATGAAAATTTCTCCATAAATAAATGAGAAATTGATATTTATTTTTTTGATAAAAATAAGATAAATAGGCTGCAAACTTTCCGAAATTATTTTCCGCCATTCGATATTTTGTGTGGTTTTTTCTAAAGATTTTTAGAAGTATAAAATTTGAAATTTTGTTGTTTCAAGAAAGTTCTCTTCAAAAATTCTATTTTTTAATGTCGATGTATTTCAAAGTCTTCGAGCAATATTATTTTTCAATTCAGACTTCTACAATTTTCTTCAATATTTTGTACTATTTTCTCTATGATGTGGTATTTTCTTCGATTTTGTTTCAATTTTCAAAAAATCTGCTCTCTTCTGGCCAATTATCTTACAAATCTCAAAATTTTCAAACCATTTTAAATTTAGTTGTTTACAATTTTCTTCATTGTGATTTTAATATTGTGTTTTTTTTGAAGAAGTTACAATATATTAGTATATTTTCCATTCTTTGATTGTTTTGCTCTATTACAGTAGTTTTAAACCCTTGCTCGAAATATTTGGAATTTTCAAGTTTAATGCAAGAAAATTTGTTATTATTACAACCTTTACTTCAAAAGTCCTTTTCTAGTCATTTTTCTTACACTTATATAAAGTTTTACAGCATTTTTAGTTGAGATTTCTGTAATTTACTAGCCTTCTAATTTTTTTGGAAATTTTTCGAAATAGCAAAACTTTTCTTCGAAGCATCCACAATATTTCATAGTGTATTTCCATTTGTTTGATATTTTTTCACTACTTTTTTGCTTTATTTCAGTATTTTTTACACTTTTCTTTGAGAATTTTAGAACTTATTTTTAAGCTCTTATTTTTGTTTAATTTGCAATATTCCTAGTTTTTTCTAGTAACTTCTAAGAGAAAGTTACACCAAACTTTTCTATCAATATTTTAGTTAGTTTTTTTATAAATTTCTTTCAAAACTAGCCCTGTTCTGACCATTTATCTTACACGTTTTAAAAGTTATCCAGCAATATTTTATTCAGGTTTCTACAATTTCTTCGTGGTTTCTTAATAGTTCGAAATTGCGAACTGCGAATAAGCTACAATATTTCAAAAATTTGGTTTTTAATTTTGTAATATTTTGCTCTGTTGTAGTATTTTTTTAAACACTTTTCCTCAAAATTTATAAAATTTTTATGTATGATTCTAGAAATTTTCCCGTGATTGAAAACCTTAGTTCAAAAATTTTAGTCTTTTCTATCGATTCGTTTTTCAAGCTTCCCAAGCTTTCCAGAAATTTTTATTTCAATTTATATAATATTCTCCTACGTTTCTATTTTTTTGCTCTATTACTTCATTCTTAGCGAAATTTGTTAAATTTTAAATTTTAGAATTTTCAACGAGGCAAGAACCCTTTCTAAAACTTCTCGTATTTTCTTATAAGGTTTTAAAGTTTCCAAGCAATATTTTACTTAGATTTTTACAATTTTCTTCAAAGCTTTTAATATTTTTTAGATTTTTTCTAAATTATTAATTTTTTTAAATAATCTCAAATATTTCATCTATTTCATATTATGCATTATATTTTGTTCTTTAGTAGAAAGACATTCCGACGGTTTAGAAACTTTTCTTTAAAATTTTTTGGCGATTCGTTTTATAAGTTGTTAAAGTTTTTCAGTATGAATTTTCTACAATTTTCTTCAACTCTTTAACAATTTCTAATACTTTTTTAAATTTAATTTGCAAAAAAAAACAATATTTCTGTAATTCCTTTTCTTTTTTTAAAATATTTTTGCTCCATTGCGATTCTTTTGCGAGATTTTTTTATTTTTAAAGAATAGGGCAAAATATTACATCATTTTAAAAAATCTTTCTTCAAAAATTCTAGTCTAGTTCTTGTGAATTATCTTACAAATTTTTCAATTTCTTCAGTTAGATTTCTAGAATATTTTTTCACTGGATAATGACCTTCAAAAGTCGAAACATAAGTCGTGTTCTTGTAATATACATTATAATAAATTTTAGTGGTAAAATACTTATTAAGTGTTTTCTTTAAGTGTTTATTCTTTGAGGTTTTTAAGGTTTCTATTTTTCATTTTCGAAATTGCAAAAACTTTCCCCTGGGAATTTACAATATTTCAGTAATTACTTTTCCTCTTTTTCGATATTTTTGCACTAGTTTCTGCTCTATTGTGGTACTATTTTAGAAAGTTTTTCTTGAAATTTTTAGAATTTCCAAGCATGAGACAAGACATTTTGTTATATCTAGAAACTTCTCTTTAAAGATTCAAATCATTTCCAAAGATTTATCTAACAAATTTTACCATTTTTTTCAGTTTTTTTTGATAATTGTGTATTTTTTTGTTTCGGTATATTTTACAAAGTTGAACACAAAATTTTTAGAATTTTTTTTGAGTACGAGGCAACACATTTTTCTTATTTTAGAAACAATGCTTCAAAAATTATTATCTTTTATGGTGATTTATTTCAAAGTTTTCCAGCAATTTCCAATTCAGAAAATCTTCTTCTATGAATCTACAATAGTCTAGTTTGATTTAGTTTATTGACATTACAAGTCCTACAAAAAAATATATAAAATAACATACATTTAAAATAACTTGAAAACTTGAAGGCAAAGTTCACATGACAGTGTTCTTAATATTACAGCAAGATCATTTGAGGTTTCTAAAATTTCAAAATTGTGGATAACAATTTCTTTCTCTTTGCACTATATTTGGTTCAGGTATGATAATTTTTAGACATTATTCCTCGAAATTTTTAGAATTTTCCTTAAAGAATCTATAATATTTCAGAAATTCCTTTTCCTTGATGCTTTTAAAATTTTCCAAACTTTTTTTAAATTTTTTTCTTTCTCTTCGAAAAATCTAAAATATTTCTGCAGTTTATCGTCTATTTTTTTGTAATTTTAGCACTATATTTATCTCCATTGTGGTATTGTTTTAGCCACTTTTCTTCAATAATTTTATAATTTTCAAGCATGCGATAAGAAATTTTGTCTTTCAGAAACATTTTTTGATATTTTTGATATTTGAGCAATTTTTGTTTTGTTATGGTATATTTTAGACAGTTTTACACGATATTTTTAGAATTTTAGAGCATAAGGCAACATATTTTGCTGTTTTTAGAAACAACGCTTTTAAAATGATTATCTTTTACGGCGATTTATCTTACAAGTTTTTAACGTTTTCCAGCAATTTCCAATTCGGAAAATCTGCTTTTATAAATCTACAATAATTTAGCAATTTCCTAGAGAAGTTGTGAATAATAGTTTCTTTTTCATTTCTTAATTTTTGCACAGTTTTTTGTTCAAGTGTGATATTTTGTAAACATTTTTCGTGGAGAATTTTGGAACTTTTTTTAAAATAATCTACAATATTTCAGAAATTCTTAAAAGCCTCAAACTTTTAATATTTTCCAAACTTCTTTTTCAATTGCAAAACGTTTCTTTCAAGAATTTATAATATTTTTGCAGTTTATTTTCTATATATCTCCATTTTGGTAATTTTAGACACTTCTTCGAGAATTCTAGAATTTTTAAGCATGAGGTAAGACATTTTGTCTCTCAGAAACATTTTTTTGATATTTGTGCATTTTTTGTTTGGTTAATATTTATTTTAGACAGTTTTGATTTTTTGAATTTTTGAACATGAGGCAACATATTTTACTTCTTTTAGCAACAACGCTTCAAAAATGATTATCTTTTCTGGCGAATATTCTCACAAGTTTTAAAAGTTTTCCAGCAATTTACAATTCAGAAAATCTTCTTGTACTAATCTACAATATTTCAGCAATTTCTTTTGAGGTTTCTAAAATCTCTAAGACATTTTCGAAATTGTGAATTATAGCTTCTTTTTCATGTCGTAAGTTTTGCACTATTTTTTGTTCAAGTGTGATATTTTTTTAGACATTTCCTTCGAGACTTTTAAAAGTTTTCTTTAAAGAATTTAACATATTTCAGAAATTCCTTTTCTTTGAGGCTTTTAAAAATTTTCAAACTTTTTTTTTAATTGCAAAACTTTTCTTCGAAGAATCTACAATATTTCTGCAGTTTATTGTTTATTTTTTTTGTAATCTTAGCACTATATTTATTTCTATTGTTGTATTTTTTAGACACTTTTCTCCAAGAATTTAGAATTTTCCACCAATAGGTAAGACATTTTGTCTTTCAGAAACTTTTTTTCTATATTCATGCATTTTTTGCTTTGTTATGATATATTTTAGAGAGTTTTACACAAGATTTTTAGAAGTTTTGAACATGAGGCAACACATTTTGCAGTTTTTAGAAACTACTCTTCAAAAATGATTATTTTACAATTTATCTTACAAGTTATCAAAGTTTTCCAGCACTTTCCAATTCAGAAAATCTTCTTCTGTAAATCTACAATATTTTAGAAATTTCCTTTGAAGTTTCTAAAATCTCAAAAAAAATCTTCCAAATTGTGAATAATAGCTTCTTTTTCATTTCGTAATTTTTACACTATTTTTTGTTCAATTTTTTTAGACAGTTTTAGGATTTTTCTTAAAAGAATTTAGAATATTTCAGAAATTCTTAAAAGTCTGAAACTTTTAATATTTTCCAAACTTTTTTTTAATTGCAAAACGTTTTTTTTTCGAAGAATCTTGAATATTTCTGCAGTTCCTTTTATATTTTTTGTAATTTTAGCACTAATCTCTATTTTGGTATTTTTAGACACTTCTTCAAGACTTTTAGAATTTTCAAGCATGAGGTGAAACATTTTGTCTTTCAGAAACCGTTTTTTCGATATTTGTTCATTTTTTGTTTGGTTAATATTTATTTTAGATAATTTCACACGAGATTTTTAGAATTTTTGAATATTTAGCTGTTTTTAGAAACAATGCTTCAAAAATAATTATCTTTTATGGCGATTTATATTACAAGTTTTCAAGCAATTTCCAAATCGGAAAATCTTCTATTATGAATTTACAATATTTTAGCAATTTCCTATGAGGGTTCTAAAAAATCAGACACTTTCCAAGTTGTGAATATTAGTTTCTTTTTAATTTCGTGATTTAAGCAGTATTTTTTGTTCAAGTGTGATATTATTTTAGAAACTTCTCCTCCAGATTTTTAGAAGTATTCTTCAAAGAATTTACAATATTTTAGAAATCTCTTTACTTTGATGCTTTAAAAATTTTCCAAAACTTTTATTTAAATGCAAAAACTTTTCTTCGAAGAATCTACAATATTTCTGCAGATTGTTGTCTATTTTTTTTGCTATTTTAGCATCATATTAACCTCCATTGTGGTATTTTTAAGACATTTTTTAAAGAATTTTAGAATATTCAAGTATGAGGTAAGACATTTTTTCTTTCAGAAACGGTTTGTTGATATTTCTAGAGAGATTTACAAGAGATTTTTTATATTTTCGACCATAAAACAACACATTTTGCTGTTTGGTTAATATTTATTTTAGACAGTTTCACAGGAGATTTTTAGAATTTTTGAACTTTTTGCTGTTTTTAGAAACACTGCTTCAAAAATGATCCTTTCTGGCAAGTTTTCAAAGTCTTCCAGCAATTTCCAATTCGGAAAAAGTTCTATGAATCTACAATATTTTAGCAATACAAAGTTTTATGAATCTACAATATTTTAGCAATTTCCTTTGAGGTTTATAAAATTCGAAAGACATTTAAAAAAATGTGAATAATAGTTTCTTTTTCATTTCGTAATTTTTGCACTATTTTTTTGTTCTAGTGCGATTTTTTTTTTAACCCTTTTTTCCTCGATATTTTTAGAACTTTCAAGAATGAGGAAAGACATTTTGTCATTTTTAGAAACATCTCAAAAAATTTTTTTTTGGTGATATACAAGTTCTTAAAGTTTTCCAGCAGTTCTCTATTCATATTTCTACAATTTCCTTCTTCTAAAACTTTCCAGATTTCTATTCCTCAAAATTGCGAAGATTATCTTCGAAAAATCTAGAATATACAAGCATTTTCTTTTCTGATTTTTAACATTTTCTCACTTTCTTTTCTCTGTTGCGACATATATTAGATAGTTTTTCAAGAGATATTTAGAATTTTTAGGGACGAGGCAAGACATTTTGTCGTTTATAGAAATTTTCTTTCAAAATTCGTATCTTTAATGGTAATTAAAAGTTTTTCGGCAATTTTTTATTTGGATTTCTACAATTTTCTTTAAAGCTTCTAAAATTTAAAGAAAAAATTTTAAAATTGTGTTTTTTTTGGAAAAATATACAATAATAGTTAAATCTAGGCGGGTCGATAGCTGATTAAAAGAAATCGCAAGTCTGCACACTTCACAAAAATTGTAAAAATATTTACTTCTAATAATAAAGATGTTTTCTCTGTATAATATAGCAATTTATTTTCCATTTTTCGATATTTTTGCATTATGTTTTGCTTTATTGTAGTATTTTGGATACTTTTTCTCGAGATTTTAAAATTTTGAAGCATGCGGAAATACATGTTATCGTATATAGAAACTTCTCTTCAAAAATTCTAGTCGTTTTTTGATAATTTTTCATACAAGCTTTTAGAATTTTGCAGCAATTTTTGAATTCAGATTTCTACAATTTTCTTCGAAGCCTTTTTGATAGATTTTTTTTCGAAATTGCGAAATCTTTTTTACATAATTTTTCTTATCTTAGAAGTTTTCTAGAAATTATTTTATTCACATTTCTACACTTTACTATGAGGCTTCTAAAATTTTCCAGACTTTTCTTTAAAATTGTAAAATACTTCTTTGAAGAATCTACAATATTTCTGCGGTTTCTTTGCCATTTGTCATAAAATTTAAACTATTTTGATCTCTTCTGTGGAATTTTGTAGACACTTTTATTAGAGATTTTTTACAATTCTAAAGCATAAAGTGAAATATTTTGTCATTTTTAGAAACTGTAGTCGTTTCTAACGATTTGTCTTATAAGTTCTCTAAAATTGTCCAGCACTTTTAAATCTATATTTCAGGGCTTTAAAAGCATGAGGTCGTTTTTTAGAAACTTCATTTAAAAATTCTAGTCTTTTCTGTTGAATTATCTTATAAGTTTTTAAAGCTTTCCAAGTTCCTAAAATTGTCCAGATTTTTTTTTTCAATTGGAAAAATTTACGTTCACAAATTGTTTGTTTTATAATTTCTTGATTTGTTGCAGTATTTTATAGACATTGTTCTCGAGATTTTTGAATTTGTAGACATAAGGCAGTTCATTTTCTTGTCCTCAGAAATTTCTCTTTAAAAACTTTCTCTCTCTTTCTCTTTTCTGGAGATTAATATTACAAGTTTTTCAAGTTTCCCAGTAATTTATTATTCAAATTTCTTTAAACTTTTTCGGCAATTTTCTATTCAGATTTCTACAATATTCTGCTGGCCTTATGCATTTTTTCAATTGTTTTAGGTGGTTTTTAATAATAAATAAATTGGATATAATGAATATAGTCTGCTCAGAAGTAGCATTCTCAAGGTGTACGAATCCAATTGTCCATCAAAGAGGAGACTCCCCCCAGAAACGTGCCTTGGTAGAACAAGGATTTAGGTTGCACAGATTAATAATACAATAGATAAAGTTTAGGTCCTAACATCAACCTTGAGGAACTTCTGCATAAATTCGATTTTATTCTATTTAAAACTGTCTATCTTTAATAAATTAATCTGGATATTTTAATTTTAAAACCATCAACCCTCCCTTAATTTAATCAATAAACATTAGCGTAAAATAATTTCGCAGATCGTATACACCAACCCTCTGATAAGCCGCGATCATCGGCCGGGCTAATTATGACGTAATTAGCGGGAATGAAGAGGGATGCGATTTAAATTGAGTTAAGAGTGTCGAGAGCAGAGGACTAATTGGGCGAAACGGACAAAGGGGGGTGGGTGGGCCGTTTAAAAAACGATCAACTCTCCTCCGTACACTCTGTTCGACACGCGAAATTTCTGACGCCGCTGCGCGTTTGATTAATTCGACGGTGCTGCACATAAATCAAAAGTGTCTGACTGGATGGCGGGGCGGCGGATAGTGCGGTGGGATGGTAACGGGGGACGGGGCGCGCTTCACTTCCAGCGGATGGGAATTAGGGAAAATTAAGAGTCGGATATACACGCGAACGCGGGGAAATTCATCCGTCTAACTGATTAATTAAAACAAAAGCAGAAATGAAAAAAAAAAAAAGGAAAAAGAAACTACAATATATACAAATGATTGATTGTATACACCTGATACGTCTTCAATTATATTTCCATTGATTTTATATGTATCTATTTTTATAACAAAGAGAATGTTTAGTTTTAAAAAAATAGTAATATTTTGGCGCCCAACTCGCAACCTTATATGTAAAAAATATTAGTAATTCTAAATGTCTTTTTTTAATATTTTTCTAAACTACATATGTTAGTAATAAAATATAAATTTAAAATGTAATAAAAATTTTCTGTATATGCTAAAGCACCCTTAATGGATTTTATAATAATTCTCTGTTGTATATAAGTATAATACTTTATATTCGCTAATGGAAGTTAAATTTTAAGGTAATGTATTATATTAGATTGAGTAATGGATATTGCTACAACATTTAAATTAGTAATCAAATTTGTATTTCGTTTATTATTCTTAATTGTATGTTACATGTTCACATATGAAACTCGTCTATATGGCGGAAACATAATCCCCTCAATTCATCAATACAGATTCTATACGTGTGCACAATATCGGATATTTCAAACAACAACAACAACAATAACAATAACAGCAATATTATACACATGTCTGGCCAATGAAATCGACCCCCGCGATACGACGGAAATCCCCAGAGGGGACGTTTACATTCGATTTCAATTATCGGACGTAAACAATGTAAATTTATATAACGAATCGACGCACTAATTACCGAATCGCATGTTTCGACACACATACACTAGTAGTCTACGGTCGCGTGGAGGCATTCGCCGCGACCTGTTGTTTTGCGGAGAACGAGGGGGTGTGTGTGTATGTAGAAAAGGGCCGGTTAATGAATTATTTTAATGAAACGGTGCGTTTAATTAAAACGCTAATTATTTTTCCAGTCCAGCTCGGGGGGGAAATCGAGCGCGCGGTCAAGTCACGTCGGCGGCTCTCTTTGACGCCCCGGTTTTCCTTTAATCAAAATTCTAGGGCCTCTTGTATGCGGGTAATACATACACATATTTTTTAATTAACGCCACATTACGCGCGTATTTACCCTTGTTTGTGTATTACGTAAAAAAAACATGTTATAAGTTAAAAATATTTTTGGCGCCCAACCCGGGGCAAACACGCGAAAGCAAATAATTTATATCATTGCCGGAAAAGAAGCGAAGATATTAATTAATTAATTAAGGGGAATAATTAGCGGCGGCTCTTTTGTCGCGCGAGATGAGGGTTGATTCGTCTGTCGCTCGAGCATTTTACGAATTATTATGTTGCGTTCAGAAAAGCGAGGGCCGCAATCAATTTTTAACCGTGTTTCCGACGTGCGCCGTTCACAGGCCTCTCCCCACCCCACTAATAGCCCCCATAAATTATTTAATTCGCCCTATTATTCATGACGTTTACTAATGCCCGCAGTTTTATCCCCAAAGAGAGAAAAACCCGCACATGCACATATAACCGACCGCAATTTTTCAATCTCTAACCCATCTTTGAGAAAGTGGAAAATTATTATTTATGTGTTCAATATAAGCTATGGTTATTATTTCAATCTATTTTGATATTTATTTTTTCTTCCCCTGTATGAACTAACTAACAAACTAAATGTCCTATAAATTCTAGATTTAGAAGATACGATATAATTAAATATTTAAAATTTAATCCAGTTGATTCGGTTGTTATAAATTATTCAATTGCATTTATGTACATACACCAATCAATTTTAATTTTAATCACGCATGCATATTTTGTCAGTATTATACCGCCATAAATAAAGCAAATAAATACTGCAAGAATTAATGCAAAACATTGATTGGCGCAATTATACGCGCGAGGTGGTCGCCGTGATGGTGTACGCTTTTTGTTTACTTTTTTTTAGTTTTTATTTTAGGGATTGGAACTAATAAATTGTTGATGTGAAAAGTGTTAACCTGGGGAATCGTGTCTGGGCTGTTCGAATTATCAGTTTTCTGGCAAATGGAACGTGAAAGCGGCCGGCCTGTAATTGGAAATTTTTAATTGAAGTCCCACAAATGGGACTGACCGGAAACAGGAAGGGATGCGAGATTACCACCCCGTTACTCTTTCCCACTTCAATTAAAAAAAGTAAACCGCGATTAGTCCATAACTTCGGGATCGATGAAATGCGATCGGATTATGACCGGCGTTATCGACTCCGGGGGGGATTATATGATGTTTTCGTAAGATTGTGAACTAAAGCCATTAATAATATTATATCGTCATAGATGCAGTTAATCCATTAAATGGTTTTATAATTTTAATATTTTTTGCTGGAATTAAGAACATTTAGAGCAGCAAAAATTTTAGAAATTATATTCGACTCGGTTGGGTTAATTGAACTCATATAATCCTCCATTATTTATTAATCTTAAGCTTTTCTATTCCTTTCCAAACTTATAAGACAACAAAAGATTTGTCACACAGATTTCTTCGATGCAACATGAAGGTATCTGGATACATAAGGTTTTGAATTCCGATTGGACCAGTCCACCCATAAAAGACCATCTCCAAATGGTTTTCACTGCATCAGGTATGCCTGGAGGGCCACATTTAATTTCTTCTTTGAGAACCTTCGAGTACCACTAAGCTCCTAACAACATATTAACTCCCTAAGGAATATAGAAAACAGGATCTGCTGATTATAAACCCTGAAGATGTCGCCAGTTATTCGAATTAAATTCAATTTGTTTTGAGGGCCATGTGATGAGGGAATCAAGAACGAAACAGTCAATATTGAGACGTGGCGGTCCACCGTTACCAGCAGCAAGACGATATTTTATTCTTCCACTAGTATGACCGATGTCGGTATTCCTCAAACCATGAATAGATGTCTTTTTGACATCTAATTCCAAACGATTAGCACAAGCTTGCGAAACAAAGTTGGATTCACTTTCTCTATCAAGTACTACTCTGACCTGTTGCTCAAGTACCAATGCTTGATCAGTACAAAGAAGTACTTCTTTGAGATGAGAATTGGTTCCTTTATTCAATGTAAACATGCCGGAAATGGATGTGTCTTCAGTAGTATTTTCCTTCTTCTTTGGTGATGTAGGATCTCTATGTAGTAATTCATGATGATTACCCTTACAAGAACGACGTGAGAATTTTGACAAACAATCCTTGACATTTCAAACACAAATGCTTAAATTTGGTCAACTCCCACCTTTTTATCGCATCCTCTGGAAATCAGAGCATCAAAAGAACGAATGTTTACCCTGGCATTTCACGCAGACTAGAGAAGGGTTTGGTTTCGAATGAGAAGGGTCATCTTTTAGATTTGAATGTACAAACAAATTTGAGGTACGACTAGCGGCAATTTCCCATTGGCAATGAAGAACTTATTCCACGATCCTTGAGCACTGATGCTTCATTGTTAAGGAGGGTGGTGAATTCAGAAATTGTAGGTAAAGGATCACCTAATATCTCTTTCTCCCAGGATTTCCTTAAACCCACATCCATCTTCTGTCGCATGAGATGAATGATAACGAACCCACATTCATCAACTGGGTGATCTAAACCCAGAAGTGCTCAGATGTTTTCTGTGATCGTTGCGTGCAAGTTACGAATTGAAGCTGACTTCTTCGACGTTGCAGGAGTGCAGTTAAGCATCATATCCAAGTGAGCACGAGTTAATAGTTTTAAGTTCTCATAACAAGATTTGAATGTTTGCCATGCTAGGTGATAATTGCTATCAGTCAGTGGAAGTGAGCTTATCAATGACAAAGGCTCATATTTTAATACTGAAACTAAATAAGTGAATCGCTGAACATCATACAGTTGTTGGTTATTATGAACAGTTATGTTAAATAAGTCCAATAACTTTTTTCTCTCCTCAATTATCTCTGAAAATATGTAGTTTGGGTAACGACACCCCCCAACAGCAATCCCTGTGACCAACGGTTTTTTGGAGGGCGATCCACCACCATGTGGAGGAGACAGGGATGTTTCTATTGCTTTTGCATTATATAAATTAGTTTCGAACGTGGTCCTAATGTTGACAAAGTCCCTAGAAATCTTGAAAGAAACTTTATTACATTGTGATAATAACTGCTTAAATGTTTCATCAAATTTCGCCTGAAGAGTGTCGACGTCGAGCATGCTTACTCTAAACAACTGTTTCCTCTTCTGAATTTGTTCAGTGGTTATGTTTTCTGGTGGTAATTCAATTTGATTTCCAATCTCACTTAGTGTCTGCATTTTGTAAGCTTTGAAAGCAACTTCATAAGATACGTATTTGCTTCTTCATAGTTGTATTTATAACCTGGGACATGTTCAATAAATATGTTCTTTCTTATCTATAGACGCAACAGTAGTACTTTGGAAATTGTATGAATATTATGATATTAAATATGTTGCAAATTCACGATTCACTTTTTGTGGATTATTAAGAAAATGTTTTCCCATGTCAAGTTGCCTGGTATTCTAAAATTAATAAGTCGAATTTTTTAATATCTTGCTTTTGTCTATATTCTGCAATTTACACTTTAATATCCGAGATCATTTGACTTTGATAGCTAATCACTACTGGCTCACCCTACTCAAAAATATATTTTTCTTTACCAGGTCATCAATAATGTAGAGGCAACCTTCCTTCCGAAAAGGTCAATCATTTTGCCTCTCTCCATTCTAATGTCAAAAAGGTAAAATAAATAAAATTACAAAAAATTGAAACATTAACGTGGCAATGTAAAAAAATACATTCCGTGCTACAAAATTATAGAAATAACATAGGCTTTCAACTACGTATACTTTGGAAACACATTTCTAACCCAAGAGGAGTATTTGAATTTAAAACAGAATTTTGCTAGAAAACGAGGTCCTTGATTATGTTGAAATAATTTTAGCAGGCTATAATACCTATTTTTTGAGCCCTACAGATCCGCGAATGATAAATCTAGAGATTTATAATAAGCTCAATACTCGACTATTGTTAAATTTTTCGGAAAATAATAATTTTAAGATTATTGTTTTTCTGAAATTTGTTGTTATTTATATTAACCCTTTCTAATTTGTTTTTTTTTTAATTAAAGGTGAGGAAATCCATCATAGATCCTCTTTTAGTAGGATAGTGTACCTACTAAAACCAGCCCACTGCGATCGTTGTTGTGACTAGTCCAGGACCTAAAGGTATTTTGTAGTCTGTTACTCAAGCGAATTTATGTCTAAGATTAGGGGAATCCGGTCGTTTTAAGTGACGCTCTTCTCAAAAGGAGCAGAGAAACTGAGAGGATTATGGTTATTCGAGGCTTTGAAGGGCTTATTGAGTACCGATTAGAATTAACGTGGCTTTAGATGTTTGCTTCCAGAAGTGACGTTGTATTTCAAGGAGTTTAGTCCAGAGGGTGTGCTTTCGCTTAGTTTGTTGTAGAAGTTTACGGGGATTTCTTTGATGTATTCCAGGACACTAGGAATCTTTGTGTCACAATGAATCTGCGTATTCTGCCTTTACGGTAGAGTATTTAGTAGGCGTCCAAGAGCGACAGGTAGATCGTCGCGTAGACCTTATAATCATAAACTTAGAGAGCGAGGCTCTGGCCTTTGGAATCGTGATCGTCTTTGCTCATGATAGGTGTTGGTCGAAGGTTATAAATAGATATTTTATTATGATGAACGAAATAAAATTCCTTACTTCACTTATTATTCTTATTAATACCAGATTATGGGTAAATCCAGAAGGTAATTAGTGGTTGTCGAAAGCGGAATATTCTTTTTGGGATTATTTTTGTAGCAAGCTTAACAGTGGGTTATCTAAAGGGGTTAAATCTGAGTTTGAGAGCTTATACCTGTGTTCGTGCATTTCAATTGCTTCGAGCATATTTAATTTTGATTTATTTGATTTTTTTTAAAAGGGAGACATTGTTTAATGAAAAGAGGTGTCCTGTTTCGAAATTATGTTGAGCTAGGGCAGATTTTTCTATGATTTTATTTTTGACGTGGTACATGTTTTCTTTGAACCTCTTGTGTAAACTCCTTTGTGTTTGTCCTATATAACATTTATCCCATTCATTACATGCTATTGAATAAATTCCTGATTCCTTTTTGAAATTGGTTTTCTAAAAGTGTTTTAAGTTTTGTGTTGCTATAATACACGGGACTTAATTTGAATTTCTTAAATATCTCAGCAATATTGTCAGTTATTTGTATATTGTAAATAAATCTAGTAAATTTGTTTTCTTTTGTTTCGGTTAAAGGTTTTAGTGTTGTTAATGTCTTGATTTTATGGTTTCTTTTGTGTCGGTGAATTAATTTATTAATTGTAAATTTTCTATTGAGAGAGGCAGATTAAATACTCTATATAACATGCTGTTAAATGCTGACAGTTTGTGTTTGAAGTGAGTGGATAAAGAATTATGGATGCAATTAAAAGTATGGGTCGGTTTTCTATAAATGTTAAAATCTATATGACTGTTATCTTTATTGTTAATTAGTAATACGTCTAAAAATGGGATTTGATTCTTATTTTCTAACTCGAAAGTGAAGTTAGCTGTTAGTTGTATAGCTTGTCTCTTAGCACGTAATTTCCCGATTTCAAACTTGAGCCAGTTTGTTTTCCACTTTTACACTAATTTAGGCTCAGAGACAAGCTATACAACTAACAGCATATCAGCTACACCTAAAACTAGCAAATAACTTTTCTGGAATAGAGTGGGATGAACGCCTTAGAAAAATCAATACAGTATCCGATCATAAAGTAGAAAGGAAGTAGTCTATCCAACAAAGAAAACTCAAAAGGTTAATTCAAAACCAAATCCCGAAAGAAACCACACAGTTTATAAATCCATATCAAGTGTTAGTGCAAAACCGATCGAGTGAAAACTTCACCAACGAGGAAATAGAATTATTACAAAAAGACTAAAAAATTCAATTAGTGCCTCACATCTTCCCATAGAAACCGTATTGGATGACATCGAAACAGCTGCCTCTAAATTAGAGCCGGAAAAATCCACAGCCCTTCGTATTGCTGCCAATGAATCACTGGAGAAGATTTGCAGAAAACCAAATAAGAAGAACCGAAAGAAGTAAACCAAAGAAATAAAAACAGTACAATCTTTAAAACAAAAGGATGTATTTTATATAAAATCAGATAAAGGTAATGCGGTGGTTGTAGTTAACAAAACTGATTACGTGAACAGTGTTAATTCTCTATTAGACGAGGGTTTATACATAAAACAATCTAGGAATCTACTTAATTCTTAATAAAATGTATTAAAATCTTTTAGTTAGTTGTAGAAAATTAAATAATAAATTTAAAATTACGAAAACATTTCGTGAATCTACAACAATGAGTCTTACTAAGACTACAAAACAAATTAATTTGAAATAACTGCTTCTCTAGCTAATACTTCGACAGACATTGAATAATACAAATTAATTAACTATCAAAGCAACACTAATTTGAATGAAATTATTTCTGTTGAATAAACTAATAAATGATAAAATGTACTTTAGATTGTTTAAATGTAACTATAACATGAAAAATTAAGATAAATGAATTTTAAACTGATTTCATTAAATTAAATTAGCAAAAGCAATTAAAAAATCTAGCATTCAAGTTTATAATCATCTGCAGACACGTGTTTCGAACTTTCGCTCTCTTCAGTACAGCTTTATTATAAATTTGATGTTAAATACAAATAAAAACACTTACTAAAATAAATATAATGAAATATGATAATAAATATAATGAAATATAAATAACTTACTCAGATATGTACGGCAACAAGTGGGTATTTTTCCTTAATCCCGAACGTAATGATTTCTGTAGAATTCATTAATCCACCTCAGGTATAAATTCAGACCTTCAGTCGATTACATTTCATTCTTGTGTCAGTTGCCGTACATATCTAAGTAAGTTATTTATATTTCATTATATTTATTATCATATTTCATTATATTTATTTTAGTAAGTGTTTTTATTTGTATTTAAAATCAATTCAACGCATTGTTGAAGAAGTGGTTGCAGTGGGTTATCTTTACAGAACGCATTTCTTGATAACAGAAGTCGCAAACGTCATCGAGCCTGCTATAAACAACCCTTAATATAATTCTGAAATCTTATGTGTCCAGAATTATCGTATTTACTCAGAATGTAAGTAACCTCAAATACTTTATTGATAGATAACTTCGAGTTATACATGTAACCACCAACAACCAGAAATAATTAACAAATAGATTTATGCCACTTTCAAAATAAACCCCTCAATTAAATGGTGATAGATGGTGGTAAAAGCTTTGAAAACAACTTCATAAGATACCTATATAAGAGCCTAATGGCGTTAACCGAAAAATCATTCCCAATTCTCGAGATAAAACCTAATAATTCAAAACCACCATTTACAAGGGATTAATTATAAACTAAAGAAAGTTCAGAATCAAAAATAATTCCCAGGTCCTTAATTTCTGCCTTTTCAAGAACAATCCCATTTATAGCATAGTCAAAACTGAATGTACTGCGACCACGAGAAAAAGACATTGATTTACACTTCCTGATATTCAAGTTTAGACCATTTGTTGCACAACAACTAGAGAGGTTGTCAATATCTGCTTGCAGATATTCTGCCTCTTAAAAGCTTTAAATCATCGACATGTAATAAAACTTCACAAAATTTTACACAATCTACAATACCATTGATGTATAAATTAAAAAGGATTAGTCCTAGATGAGACTCTTGAGGCATACCAGAGCAGAGGTGACACTGATTACGCCGGACTCATGACTATTTATCTTAACGCGTTATTAAGAAAACTTTTGATCCAATTTACCATCGATGAATTAAATCCTAGCACCATTAATTTATTGAATAAAAGACCTTGAGGAACTATGTCGAGGTTCATTTTAAACATCTGTGTAAATGGTATCCACTTGGTATTTATTTTCAAATGCTTTCAACAGAAATCTCTCATAACCAATTAAATTAGTTTCTGTAGAATGTCCTCTCAGAAAGCCATGCTGTTTACTCGTAATTATATGTCCACTTAACCAACCTAGTTGCTGTGACAAGATGAAGTCCAATAATTTAGGAATGAATGATTGCAAGCACACCCCTCTATAGTTCTGAATATCATTTCTGCATCCAGTTTTATAGATAGGAGTTATATAACTAACTTTCCTGGACTCTGGAACAGCTTGTTCTGAAATACTTCTTTGAAATAGTAAGGTTACATGAGGAGTGAGAGTGCAAAAACAAATCTTCAAAAACCAATTAGGAATATTATCGGGACCATATGAAACGGATAGTTTAAGTTTAATAATTGCATCAAACACCAATTTAGCGTTTACAGTAAACTTATAGCAAGGATTAATACATAAAGTTCACACTTTCTCTGCTACACACTTCATGGAATTTAATTCAACGGATTAATACAGTTAGATTTAGTGGTATCCTGACTATTGTTACTTTGACAATTATTCAAATGCATACTAACTGGTACACCCTTAATATTTTTGGATTAATTAACAAAAAGTCAAAGTGATTTACTATTTGTATTAATTTTGTTCTCAATCTTTGTAATGTAAGTTTTATACAATTCAGTATAATAATAATATATCAGATGAGAAACATGTGTCCAACAAAATTAATTCATCAATCTATCATAAGAACTTATTAGAAAATTTAGAAAGTTTTGTTTTCATACCGCCGACATTATGAAAGTAAAATGATAATTTCGCTAATTTTTGTTTTAGGCTTAGGTTTAGCTTTCATTTTTTATAATATTAGGTTTTCTATTGATGAACCGAATAGCTATATCGTACTCCCTTGTGGATCCTGACGGCTAATTCTTCCCTGATTTTGATTAAATGAGCACGCTCCAACGGTTTCATATCACCTCTTATCTTAATGTCTTGTGATAATTGATACTTGTTCTGCTACTCTCTTGATGGAACCAAATTTTCAAATTAGGAGAAGTAAAACACTTGTTATGTTCCATTTCTTTATTTTCAGATAACTGACATGTGTTTAGGTCCTTGCGGATCATTATCAAAGTTAAAAACTGACTATCTTGTGATAAATTCGATAAATGCTTTAAGTACATTAAGTGCATCATTTTTGTCTTTAAAAATAACTTTGGTTGGTCTGGAATGGTTAGATGGTATGCAAAGCCGAAAAAATATTAAAATGTTGAATACTGAGACCAATGGAAGAAATAATTCCTACGACTTTCTTCTTGTCTTCTTCAATTCTCACAGAAGCATTGTTGCCAGTACGTTCAGGTAAATTGAAAATTATAAAATTATGGGTTCTTTCATTTCGATCCTCAATTTCATCGATAATGTCACTTATAAATATGTCAGTTTGACATCAGAATAAAAATAAAAGCAATTCAGGCGCGAAATAATGCTTTTTAAAGCAAAATAAAGCCAAACCGGCAATTAGTAGTCTGCAAGAAGGATCAACTAAAGAACTTGGGCTGGAGTGGAAGAACATTCTGCAGAGTGAACTCCCCCCGGATCTCTTACGTCAAAATTATGAGTACATGTTTTTATCTATACATTTGTTACATTTTTTTTATTGTAAGAGAAACAAAGCATCAAATACAAATACAAATACAAATACAAATTACGTTCCTAGATGTTTTTAATTGGTCAATTTCAGATTTTACCTTATTACTTTTTCTAAAGATAATATTTTATTGTTATGGCCGACAATTTGATCCTGCATGGAATTTAGCAATTCATCTTTGAATTGCAATTGTCTTATTAAGACAAAATGAATGGTTTCTCTACTATGTCCTCTAAATTGACATTATTAACACCATTTATAGAACATTCTAATTTGTCTTTTTTTAAAATTAAAGGTGAGGAAATCCATCATAGCCAACCTTCTACTTCTACCTACTAAAACCAGCCCACCGCCATCAATGTTGTGATTCGTCCAGGACCTACAGTTATTAAGGTATTTTCTAGTCTGATACGAATTAAGATTAGGGGAATCCGGTCGTTTTAAGTGACGGTTTCCTCAAAAGGAGCAGCGACACTGAGCGGATTATGGTTTTGAACGTACCAATTAGACTCTTAATTGGCCTTAGATGGTTACTTTCAGAAGTGACGTTGTATTTCAAGAAGTTAAGTTGAGAGGGAGCTCTTTCGCGTAGTTTGCTGTAGAAGTTTACAGAGATCTCTTTGATGTATTCCAGGACACTCGGAATCATCGCATCAGAATGCATCTACGTATTCTCCATGTACGGAAAAGCATTTAGCACCCGTCCAAGAGCGACAGGTAGGTCGCGTTGGCCAGTTGCGGCCTTATAATCATAGTGGAAAGCTTTACCTCATTAGTCGTGTTGTTAACAGATCACCACTTACCCAGCGAGGCTCTGACCTTTGGAATCGTGATCGTCTTTGTCCATGATAGGTGCCTCTTATCAAAATTAATTCTCCGAAGAAGTATTGACGGGAATCAATCTTTAGTTTTTGGAGGTACGGTCTGCTTAAATTTACAGAAACCTTTTTTATCATCGTTGACCTCAAGTCGTCTTTTGTTCGTCCACTTCTCGTAAGTGTCAAGAGCAGATACCAGAATTCTCTCATGATGAACTGAATAAAATAGAGCTGTGTCGTCTGAATATTGGGCAATAATTACCAAAGCCAATTTCGAAATGTCGCTTGTATAGTATCGGAGACATTACCTTAGTTTGAAGAAACTTTATGTTGCTAAGAAAGTAATGCACGATCAAGTAGTCAAGAAAATTGAAATCCAAATCTTATCGAATGCTTTCAAAATGTTGGGAAAACTGCGGCGACGTCGCTTCTTATAGTAAAGCCCTCGGAGATGGATAATGGACAGGTCGTCCCGAAAACAAATTCAAAAAATTTCATCGCAATGAACAGCAAAACGGCCAGATACTGTATGCAACTGTCCAGAGAAAACGTACGGAAGGTGGTAGGGCTTCTTACAGGACATTGCAATTTACGATCACACCTGTACAAACTGGGACTACAATCTACAGAGGGGGTGAGGAAACCGGGGAGCATGTACTGCTAGACTGCCCCGTATTATCCAGCCTACGCAAATCCACAATGGGAGAGGGATGTCTAAATCCATCAGACATCCTCAGAGTCATTTTGCTGCAGTCCTGGCATTCGCCAATGCCTTGGGTTGGCTTGACCGTGGCAAGGAATGAGGACTCAGATGGGAGGACGCACAAAGGGCCCATTGGGGTCTACGTGCGGCGGAACTCTCTGCTCTCCCATCGATTTAAACCAGAACCAGAACCAACCAATTGGAAAGTCCAGGATGATTTTCTGGTCACTGAGAAAGAGCAAAATACCATTAGTAGAATCTTCTCCACTAGCTTGCCTGGCACGCTTAGCAAACTGATAAGACTGTACCTCGATGCAAACGCCGCAACTTCAATCGAGGTCTTCAAGGAAAACGAAAAATATGACTCAATAGGATCTTCTCCACTAGCTTGCCTAACACGCTTAGACGGAAACTCAATGAAAGTAGCGGCAATTTTTCCGCCTTGAAGATGCCAACCATGATGTTCTTCCAGGCAGAGGGTAAATATCCCAAACACGTTGCGGCTTTGTGGCGATATTCAATAGGGCGCATTTTGGTCTAAAAGTCAAGACTATTGCTTCGATTAAGATTGAATTGACGGTCTAGAAAGTCTGCGAGTATCTATGCTTTGTCAGATTCGGTGTAGACGTGGTGAATCGCACCTAATAACAAATCGGCTGAAAAGTTCGTATCATTTTGAAGAAACAAATATTTTTATTAGCAAAATTCAATATTATTATTCGACATAGTTGCCTTCGAGACCGATACATAGATTATAGCTATCTTCCAACTTTTTGATACCATTTTTGTAGTATGATTTGTCTTTACTCGCCTCTGTTTCGGCAATTACTTCTTCATTGGTGCAAAATTTTTTTCCATCGCATCCCAAAATACAGACGCCATAACCTTTCCAGCCAACTGTTGTGTTTATCCTCGAATTGGATTGGGTTCATCGCAGGATGCAGTCCAGTCAGCTGACTGTCGATTGGACTCTGGAGTTTGGTGATGGATCCATGTTCCATCCATTGTCATATACGCCAAACAATAATGGCAAAATGACAAATGAAAAAATTGAAACTAATGCAAAGGAATGATATAATTGACACTCAACACATTTAAAGTGAAAATTAACAATAAATTCGAAAGTTCAAATTACAATTGACAAATGACAACAAATATCAAGTAATAAGTAGTAAATGCCAGTTACTTTAAAATAATAAATGACAATTGATAAAGAAATATAAAAAGAAAATTTATTTGAATTAAAAAATGTAAGATCGCAGTTAAGAAACGACAAATTGACAATTCACACGTGATACATGACAATTATGACGTGAGCATATAACATGACACGACAAATGACTATTAATATATATTGACGCATAACAACAACAATCATTTAAAAATAACAATTGACGACTAATTAAAAATGACAATTATTAAATTACATAGGTCAGATAACAGATAACGGATAGGGGTAAAAAAATGACAATCAACAACAATAAGAAAATTAAAAATGACAGTGGCGACAAATAATAAATTTAAACAAATGACAATTGACAATAATTGTAAAATGGCAATTAACACGTGGCATATAATAATGGTAAAATGGCAAATGAATAATAGCAACAAATTTATAATGAAAATTAAAATTAAACAAATGTGAAAGTTTAAATAACAATTGACAAATGACAACAAATATAAACTAACAAACGGTAATTGACAGATAATTTAAAATGCTGATGATGAGATGACAGATGCAAAAGGGTGAATGACAACAAATGACAATTTAAAATAAATAAATGACAATTGATAAGGAATATAAAATGAAAAAAAATACTTCAAATAATAAATGTCAGATGGCAATTAACACATGATAATTGACTACTAACACGCTTAAAATAACACTTCAACATAAATAACACTATAAATGTATATTGACGCATAACAACAAGAGCAAATTAAAACTGACAATTATTAAATTACATAGAGCAGACAACAGATGGCAAATAGGAGTAGACAAATGCCAATCGACAACAAAAGTAAAATTAAAAATGATAGTAATGATATTTTTTTTAATGGCAATGGATAATAAATGTAAAATGACAATTGCCACATGACAAAAAATAATGGTGAAATGACAAAATGATAAATGAAAAATGGAAACTAATGTAAAAGATTGAGGTAATTGACAATTAACCAATTTTAAATCATAATTAACAAAAAAAATTATAAATCTAAAATGAAAATTGACATATGAAAAACAATAATGGCAACATGACAAATGATAAATGAAAAATTCAAACAAATTAAAAATAATAATTATCAACAAATTCTAAAGTTCAAGTGACATTTGACAAATGACAATAAACTTAAAATAACAAATTAAAATTAACAAAAAGTAATTGACGGTTAATTTAAAATAGTAAATCACAATTGACATAGCAGATAACAGATGGAAAATGATAAATGACAATTGACAACAAATATATAATATAAAATTAAAAAATACTTCAATTAAAAAATTATGATGGCAATTAACACGCGTAAGATGACAAGTAACAATTGAACGTAAAAATATATAACAATTGACTAGTAATGTATATTGACGCATAACAACAAATTAAAAAGTATCAATTGACAACAAATTAAAACTAGCAATTCATTAATTACATAGAGCAGATAACAGATAGGAGTAGACAAATGACAATCGACTACAATAGAAACATTTATAAAGAAAGTTGTCAACAAGTATAAAACAACAAATTACCGTTGATAATAAATGTTAAATGACAAATGTCGAATTACAACAAATGGAGAGGCAACTTATAATTATGCATGTAAAGTGACAAATAACAATTGATGAATGATAACAAATGTAAAATGACAAAGTACAAAAGTATATTGATAAAATATTTAAAATGATAAATTGATAATTAAAAAAATAACAAATGACTTTAAAAATATAAAACGGTTCATGATGATAACAGCTGACTATGATAGATATTAAATGATATATGATTTGTGATAGATGGTATATGATAGATGATACATGATACATGGTATATGATAGATGATACATGATACATGATAGATGAAGGATGACATATGATAGATAATAGATGATAGATAATAAATGATAAATGATAGATGATAGATGATAGATGATAGATGATAGATGATAGATGATAGATGATAGATGATAGATGATAGATGATAGATGATAGATGATAGATGATAGATGATAGATGATAGATGATAGATGATAGATGATAGATGATAGATGATAGATGATAGATGATAGATGATAGATGATAGATGATAGATGATAGATGATAGATGATAGATGATAGATGATAGATGATAGATGATAGATGATAGATGATAGATGATAGATGATAGATGATAGATGATAGATGATAGATGATAGATGATAGATGATAGATGATAGATGATAGATGATAGATGATAGATGATAGATGATAGATGATAGATGATAGATGATAGATGATAGATGATAGATGATAGATGATAGATGATAGATGATAGATGATAGATGATAGATGATAGATGATAGATGATAGATGATAGATGATAGATGATAGATGATAGATGATAGATGATAGATGATAGATGATAGATGATAGATGATAGATGATAGATGATAGATGATAGATGATAGATGATAGATGATAGATGATAGATGATAGATGATAGATGATAGATGATAGATGATAGATGATAGATGATAGATGATAGATGATAGATGATAGATGATAGATGATAGATGATAGATGATAGATGATAGATGATAGATGATAGATGATAGATGATAGATGATAGATGATAGATGATAGATGATAGATGATAGATGATAGATGATAGATGATAGATGATAGATGATAGATGATAGATGATAGATGATAGATGATAGATGATAGATGATAGATGATAGATGATAGATGATAGATGATAGATGATAGATGATAGATGATAGATGATAGATGATAGATGATAGATGATAGATGATAGATGATAGATGATAGATGATAGATGATAGATGATAGATGATAGATGATAGATGATAGATGATAGATGATAGATGATAGATAATAGATGATAGATGATAGATGATAGATGATAGATAATAGATGAAAGATGGCATATGACAGATAATAGATGATAGATGTTTTCATTGTTATTACATCACTAGAGTATTTGTTAGATGGTAGAAGACAGACTAAAGTGGCTCTGTGCCACCAACACGTTTTTGTTTTTGATTGACTGTAAGCTCATGCGGCAACTACTTTGCACAATGCTTTGGCATGCCCAAATATTCGTGCACGATATGTCCAATACGTTACTTTAATCTCTTCAGAGTCTTAGCTATCTCGATCAACTTCACTTTAGGGTCATTTAAAATTATTTTGTGGATTTTTGTATGTTTTCGTCTGTAACAGCGTCCACTGCACTCATCATCTTCGATGTCCATAGAGCTTGTACGGAATTTAGCAAACCACTAATAAATGGTTGCTTCCGCTGGAGCAACATTTATCAAGACAAGTTTTTGTTCCAGAGCTACTTTTCTCATTAAAAATTCATTTTCATTAACACACGAAATTCCTTTTCATCCATTTTTTTCTAATAACAAAAGTTGCTTTACTCAAAATGGTCTAACTCACGAACCAATTGTCCGATCGCTGTCAAATTTTAATACGTATCGTTTGAAGGTTAGCTCATACTGAAAATCATATGAAAACATCTAGTAACGCCCTCTCTTAGTAACGATATGAACTTTGCTTCCGGGATTTTAGCTCTTGAGCATCTGAATAAACTTCCAAGCAGTTATTGGTTGTTCGTTCATCGGCCTAAAGCAAAATTTTTAATGGTAGTTCCCAAGTTTATGTAAGTCGTCTGTGACTCTAAGCGCAAGTCTTTTGAATTCCGCACTTTGAGACGTGTCGCGTGGCAAGCGTTCCTTTTTCTTCTTCTCTGGGCTTCGAGGTTTGCTTTAGATAAGATGATCTGAACAGGGGACATAAAAAGCTCAATCTTTCTTTTTTCTTTATATCAAGAACTACAAAACTGGATTTTAATAGGGAGACAGGTCGTCAGTCGTCAAGATATGACATCTGAGTTAACGTTGGAGAGAACGGCAATGTCATGGATGTCAGGTCTGTGGTAAGCGTTTGAGGGATAGAACGGTGAACTTATTAGTCCCACCGCTATGAGGTGTCTCGAGTTCTTTAGGAAATCAAAAAGGGATTGTACTATTTTGTTTGCGACTCTGCTGTTCCAGCTTTGGATTTAAGATCAACAGCCATGCTCATGAGCATGATTTTTTAGCAGTATTTTGCGAATTAAAAAACGTAATGGTGCCCCCTATGATCTTACCTAAAGAAAACTATTTGCAGAAAATTATTTTGTTGGATTGTTTTATGATATAAGTAGTTTGTAATCACTTTCGATCGCTCTAATTATATATCTTTATTCTTTATTGACTTTGTTATTCCTGCTAACATATTTAAATAAATATATACATAAAACATTACACAAATTTTGGCCGCAGGAATCACAGGCGGAGTTCACTGCTTCTCAATGACCTTCCACTCGACCTATTTCCTTCCAAAGACAAGTATCAGCACTTGGTTGCTTCTTGATTAACTGTTCATTTTATGAATTCAGCAATGCTGTATTTTGTCCTATAGAAGACATCAACCTGTTTGTTATCATCCATAACAGATCAACCGTATTGTTGGCTGGACTTATTCTTCAAATAAAATACATACAAGTACATCAATCTTAGAGAGTAAATTATTTCTTGAACGAATCTAAATGTTACACATAAGTGAAACTGTGGCAAAGTAGAATTAAATCCGGGAAGGATCGAGAGGATAAGCCGACAGGTGATGTAATCGACAGCCGCATCTCCATACGTCTTTCTCTCCATTCGGCGTGATCAAAATTGACCGAGTCGATTTCCTCGAGTCGTCTCGCGGTGCAATTTCGCGGATCCCCCCCTATAAATCCCAACCTCGTGAATAATGCATTCCACCGGATGTACCGGGAATAGCTAGGACGGGCGAAATAGTGGAGCGGGACGGGGGGGTGGGTGGCGTAGGAAACAATTAGGCAGGTGGCGTGACCGATATGTGATTATGCCCTTCCCATATCATTCCCCGCAATTCCAACCTCTCTTCTTTATCCTCATTGCCCCCACCCTCTAACTGTATCCACCCACCCACTCCTTAGAGTTGTTTGCCGAAATGATACTGAAACACTGAATAATTATGCGAGTATAAAGTCACTTATGAATATTCACGTTTCCACCCCTGAGTTATTCCTGTTTACCTTAAGCCGAACATATTTTACTCCCCTAAGTTAATTACGCGCGGGGAGGTCGGGATTTGTGTAATAAAGACAAAGTTTGCAGTCTTTTCTTTCTAAATTATTCATCGCGGCAAGACGCCGCGACATTTCAAATTTCAAACGCGAAGTTTGAATATGAAAATCGGGCTACTTAGTGAAAAATAAAATTTTGATTACTTAAAAAAATTATATACTTGTTTCATATATAAAAAAATCACCTTAACGTAAAAACAGCCAGATCAGCTTGTTTTCAATTAACTGGAATTAATAAAGGTGTAAATTAAGGTGAAGGAATTCTTGAGTATTAAATTTTACTATAATTTAAAAGGATATAAATATAAAGATATAAAAGGTGGGCTAAAGTCTTCTAGTTAGTATAATTATTTAAGGTTTCGTATAATTATTAACTCATTTCTATAAAAAGGAAGAAACCTTTTGATGGATATAAGAGTTTGTCAGTCTTGAAGAAATAACAGCACCAATTAAATTACGTTTTTAAAAAGTTTAGAGATTTCCAAACGAATTAGATGATTTACATGTGGGGAGTACTAAAAGGAAACATTGGTTAATATTTTGTTATTCTAGGATGATGCTGAAAGTAAACGCTTTGCTTCTAAGATTTGAACCACAATTAATTTTAGCAGACATTGATAGTAAATATTCCTAATAAATAGTAAATTTAAGCCATCCTTCATAAAAAATTTCTTTGTTAAAGCCAAACATTAGTTATTATGGTCGTCATTTAACACATTTCCATTTTAGAAACAAAAAATGGTGATGTGGCCATCATAGTACTTTCCCTATATTTTACTCGAAAACTATGCGGTTTATGCAAAAAGGTTATTCGTAATAATTTATTCAATTTTGAATTATCTACAAATATTTATTATATAACTTTCATGTTGCTTCAATAGTTTATTAGCAATTGGCAAAAAGTGTCAAAAATTTCAATTTTTATTTTTTTTTCTCGAAAGTTAAGAATATTATGAAAAATATATTTTAACAAAATTTGTTCAGTTTCTCATTCTCTTTAACTTTTGTTTGGAAAGTTTTGTAATATTTTTCATATTAAAGAAAATATCGGAAAAAAACAAAAAATGCCTCGAGTAAACACCCACTTCCGGTTTATAAATGTTTACCAAAAGCTTTTCAGTTCCAGTTTTTAACGATAAAACCTTACGTTTAAAGTTTCATCTCAATAGGATCTGTAGTTTTTGAGATACAGCACCCACGGATAGACAGACAGACACACACACAGACACAAAATTTTTTTTTCCAGAAATTAGTTTAATGGACTCAGGGTACCTCAAAACGGATATTTACGCAAAAAAAATTTAAAAAAAAAAATCACGATCACAATACTTCCCCTATATATACTTCGTATATAGGGAAAGTAAAAATTCAGTACAGTCAGTCGACAAGATTTGTTGGAATTGCCATAAAGTGGGACATGGGCGAGCCAAATGTCCTAGCCTTATAGTTGACCCAGTTTGTCATCAGTGTGGTAAGAAAAACGCTACAGCTAAAACATCTGATGCATATTTTTGAGGAGCTGGTCGAAACTTGTCAAACTTCATGATGTGACAAGACCTTAACTTGAGCCAGAGTTGTTGCAATATTATTGAAGTTTGTATTTTCGGCATCCAAATTTTTTATAGTGATTGAATCTAGTATTATGAGAAACTGTTTTATGAATGTTAAATGCTGTAGCCATAAATTCTGCAGATGAATTTTTAAAGTCTAATGTTGTTATCATTGTCGATTGATAGAAAATACTTCTGGTAGGCCTGTCAGTCGTACTAGAGAAATATGGAGCATCCTTAAGTTTAGAAAAACCTGAAAAGTTGGATATTCCGAATACAAAATACGAATTTCTGCACTGATAATGGAGGGAAAATGCGGAATTGGAAGAAAGTAGTTATTATGGCTATGAAACCTCCGCCAATGGTTCAGAATCAAGGATGCTCCCTCATTGATACAACCTAAGCAAGCTCAGCACGATTTGTGTAATTTCTGAGTATAAACATATGGTCGCCAACCTCATCTGAAGAGAGAGAACTCGAAGAAGAAGAAGAATTTGAGAATCTGATTTTTGCAGATTATTCGAGGCAGTTCTAAATTACAAATCGGAACATATTTAATTTTCATTAGTTGTGACGAAAAAAATTGTAGATTGTTTTTCCGGGATAGCTTTTGTTACTAACGATGAGATTTCTAGGCCTATTATTGAGTATTTTTAGGGCAGTTTGAACATTCTGCCAAGCAAGCTAAGCAATTACAGTCTTATGTTGATGAATTTCCCGAAATTTTATGAAGTGATGAAGTGATGGAACTAGGTTAGGATGTATAGCCGCAATGTCATGATATTGATTATAGTCCAGCAGCATCGGTCAATCAAAGATCTCACCATTTTTCTCCTTGAATTAGCTTCACTTGAAAATGAATAATCATTTGCCCTTGGAGTTGATTAGAAATCACAGATCCCATTAGCATTACCAATGTTGATTGTTAAATAGTAAAATAGGGACTTAAGGTACTGTGTTTATATTAGGAAGCTCAATTAAGTAACAAAATCGGATGCTTATTCATAACCTAGACAAGTATTTTAGCAAACTGAATGGTAGTTAAAGTCTATCGATCTAAAGGCTGTATTCTGATAAAAATAACATCTAGAAATAAAGCTGTTCTCGCGATTATAGAAAATAGCTGGTTTGATTTTGCTGTCATGCCTTTTGGCTAATGCATCAAAAATCCAACAATATCTACTCTCTCTCTTTTAGAGGCATACTGTTTTTTTTTAATCTCAATAACGTGTAGGCAAGGTTAAGGCAACGTTTTTGAGAATTTGTGAGGAGTATCGTCACTTTATTTCGAATTTATGGAACCTATTTCTTCCGTTAAGGGTAGGAAGAAATATGTGGATTTATTGGTATATAAGGCCAAGAATTGCTCGTGGTTTTTGCGAATAGGACGTTGAGTCGTGCGGAAAGAAATTATTCCGTTACAGAAGTGAATGTCTTGCTGTTTCCGTATGTAAAGTGGTGGTGTTTTTATTATAGTCAGATAGGTTAAACATTTTCGGGGGAAGAATTGCCAGGTAGGAGATGCGACATCATAAGTATGGAATGTGTGTGCTATTTCAAGACGTTTTGTATGAAATTTCACCAACCGATTATAATTAGTATGCGTTGTTTCAAGATGTACAATAGCGCTAGCTGAGGTTTATGAGAAAAACTGTTTGGCAGTCTACGTGTTAAGGTAATTCAAAAATACACTAGGTTAATATCACGTATTGACGTAGGTCATAGTACGCACGGTCAATATAGAGGTAATTGAGGTAGGTCAAGAGTACGCTACGTAAAACCATAATTGCATTATGTAGACTGAGTGTATGGAAGTTAAATAAATTATTTATTTAACAAGGTTAGTTAAGAGTACGGTAGGTTAATATAAAGATGATTAAAAGTTAACTCTGATTAAAATAAGGATGATTAATGTAGGCCAATGGGTGAGTGGCCACTGTCCCACCCTTCAATCATTGCAATATTAGCGAGGATTTTCGAATATTAGAAAAAAAACAAGAGAAACTTTGTGTGTTTGTTTAATATCAATAAACAAAGTTATAATTGAATATTTATTTGGTAAAACTCTCGCGAAGGTTTAACAGACTGAAGGGTGAGTTAGAAGCTACCCACCCTTTGATATTTCACTCACGGCCACTTAAATAATCCAAAAATAAATCGAAAAAACTTTAAATTGCCACTTTGTACACATTTCTAACACTTTGAAAATAAAGACATAATAGGTAATTAAACTAAAAACACTTGGTTTGTTTCATTAAATTTTATATATTGACTCGACTAGTTTCGCTTTTTACAGCATTTAAGTATTCAATTGTTTTTAGTTTAATTACCTATTATTCCACAATGTTTCACTACGAGGTAAATTAGAAAATCATTTTTAAAATAAAGACATATTGTTATTATTATTATTATTATTATAAAACAAAATTCTGTAAAATTCTATATTATTGAAAAAAATATTAAATAATTGTAAAAATCTTGAACGGAAAATGTTGGCAAAAATATTGTGATCACGTTATGATTTTGTTTTTTAATAAATATTACATGAACTTTAAAGAAGTTAATTAGAATACCTAAGGATTTTTAATATGAATTTTTGAAAAAAATTTGCTTTACCTTAGCACAAATTTTCAGCTATAACTCTTACAAATCGAAAAAATCAGCCTCAAGGATTCAGTTTTCCTGTTATTAGATTTTTATATTATTTCTAGAATTTTAAAGAATGCTTTTAGTTAATCAAAAATTTCTGGCAATTTTTGGATTTTTTTTTGGTCAACTGACCTTACACCATTAAATGATTATTTAAGTTGTCTGAGTTTCCTCCATAAACGCTGCAAAACCCAAAACCTTCTTGATCAATTGTGTAAGTGAAATTATAAGATTATAACATCTTATAGCCTGTAGAAGAATTGTTTTTTAAATGTTTGAATTTGACATTTCGGGAAAATTTTGGTATAAGAATTAAAAAAATATTTTTTTGGAAAATAAATTAATAAATACCTTAATTGTCTAAAATTAAAGGGAAAATTCAAGAGTTCTTAAAGTAAAATCTTAATTAGGATTAAGTAATTTTTTTTTAGAAAATTCTAAGAAAATTATTTACAAATCTGAAAAATGCTGAACCTACGAATATGACTTTTCCATTTGCTAAGAGAAATATCTGGAAACATCTAGTAAGGCAAAATATGGCAGAATATTAATAATAATAACTATCAAAGAAATGTTTATAATTGTAAAAGAGAAATTAGAAAATTATGATAAAGGTAAAAAGAAATATTGTAAATATTGAAAAATAAAATGAATAACAGAAAAGCGTTTAACTTTTTATAAAAAGTAGTATAAAAAAGTTAAACGTTTTTCTGTTATTCATTAAAAATGTACTACGAAGTAAACGCTTCCAAAATTTAAGAAAAATAAAATGCCAAGAAATTCTAAAAATTCCGAAGGGAATATATAGCCAATTTTCCAACCATCAAAGATAATTTTTACAATTTTAGAAAGAGTTTTCTGGAAAATTTCGGAAAGAAATGTAGGAATTGACAGAAAATTATTGAAAATTAAAATTTTAGAAACTTGGAACAGAAAAAGATTTTAGGAAATACATTCTAAAACCCTTATGAAAATTCTCTGCATTTTTTTGAGGAAAAGTTGAAGAATCATTTAAGAAAAAGCTAAACATTTAATAAGTAAAAAAATCTGGAACATCGTAAAATGCTGAGATAATCTAGAAATCTGAAAGAAAAAATGACTCTTCTAAGCAGATTTTTGCTATTTGAAAGCGAAATTTCCGGAAAATTCCTATAATGTAAAGCAAGATATAGAAGGAATTTTTTTAATGAAAGAAAAGTTGATCGAAAATTCTAGAAATCTGTAAGAAAGGCAAATTAATACAAAAAAATCTTTCTTGAATTTGGAGGCGTTTACTTCGTGGTACATAATAATAAAATATAAGTGGTATAAAAAAGTTAAGTGTTTTCTTTATCTTAACGATTTGAAGAAAAAACTCTGAATGAGAAATTAGGGGAAAGTTTTAAGATCCTTAAAGAAAATTCCTAGACAATTATGATAAAAGTAAAAAAAAAACTCTAAAATTCTATAAATATAGAAAAAATGCTAAATAATTCTAAAAATCACGAAAAGAAAACTTTGCAAAACTATTTAATTAAGAAATTGATGAATTGATCGAGGCGTTAACTTCCTTTGCTTTTTTGATATAATACTTTTCCACTCTCCCACCCTTCAATTATTGCAACATTTAAATTTAAAAATATATGAGCCGTTTATTTTTCCATTTTTATCTTTTTTCAAGTTAACTGTGGTGACACTTATAAATTATGCTGAACTTTATAAAAAATAAATCAGCATTGAAATATATTTAATACATTTGTATATTTTGTAACACCTACATTTTCATAATAATATAAATACTGAAAATCACCTAAGTCCACTTTTTATTGATAATGTCAAAATGTGTGGCCCAAACTCTTGAAAGCAGTGATGAAGGTAATTTAAATTACATTATAGTATTGAATTAAATTTTAGAGAATAATATTTCATTAAAGAAATTATTAAACCTATGGGAAAGAATAAAATCACAAGATTCCTTGATTCTGAACGTGAAGAAGAATTAAAATCATGTAACAAATATAGAAAAACAAAGAGAATTTTAGAACTTCATTATCCAACAGAGGAAGAGGCACTAATTAAGAATGAGAATTTACAAAACAATAGCTTCAGAGAAATATTTAGAGAAGACAGAAGTGGTACTTATATTCAGAAACTTATTAAAATTAAACGAAATTCTGGGAAGATACGATACACAAACGGGAAAAATTAAACCTGCCAAAATTTTTCAAAATAAAGATTGCCAATGTCGAAAATACTGCTTAAAAAATTAAATGAAACACAAAGAAAACGTATTTTTGAAATGTTTTGGAATTTAGGAGACTTTAATAAGCAAAATATATACGAAGTGACCGAACGCTGTACTTTAGAAAGAAGACGTCGGAGAAACGGTAAAGGTTCATATAGAAATGAGAGTTTTACATACTGGTTAAATTATAAAACAGGCAAAGTTTCTATTTATAGGAAATTATTTTTACACGGTTTTCAAAAAAGCGAAGGAGGATTGAAACGTTTGTTAAAATCTAAAAATGTCGTCGAGAAAAATATGCGATGAAGCAAATATGGTTGTTCAAAACCATATTAAGTTTCCCGAAATTTAAATCCCATTATACGAGGGATCATATAGAAAATAGAAAATATCTACATCCTGAACTGACTATAAAAAATGTATTAGTATGAGCTTCAATGTAAAGAAAATAATTTAAAAGTAGTTAATGAATGGAAGAAAAATATTTTAATAAGATCTACAATTCCACCCACCACACAAAGACACATGCCAAAAATGTGACAATAAAGTTAAAGCATCAGAAAACCATGAAGAAGAGAAAAAACTTATGGAAGAACATGATATCCATTTGAAACTAGCAGAATCAGCTAGAAAGTCATCCCTCTCATAATTTTGGCTTTTCTTTCGATTTGCAGAAAGCGTTACCATTCCCAAAGCTAACTACTATGAAAAACATATCATTGCATATAGTGACATGTGTGGAGGACAAAACACATCAAAATATCTTTAATGTGGTTAAAAATTGTTCAATCGATGGAAAATTATGTGGAAATCATAGACCACAAATTTTTATAATATCGGGTTATTCATTTTTACATAAAAACAGAGATTTTGACGTTATAGAAATTTTAAAAAGAAATCATTTACTGTATGTGCCACAAGATTATTATAATATAATAAAAAATTTAATACTTTCATACTAAATGAAATGAAACAAAAGGATTTTATATCAACAAAACTCTTAGAAGAAGCAGTTTACAAAAAATCCAAAAATACCAACGGGGAAAAATAAACTGGCTGCAAATATGCTAGATGCGATTTTTAAGAAATGAACCATATAAATGGTTTTTAATTTTTTTAAGCTTAAGCTTTTTCACATTTTATAACAAAACAAATGTTTATTTTGAAAGTGACCTAACTCCTTTCAAGGTAAGCAAGGACATATAATAATAATAATAATAATAATAATAATAATAATAATATACACTTAATAATAACGATTTTTGAATAGGAATTATAAAATTAACTTCCTTAGATACGATTTAGCATTGCGAGTGAACCATATACCTTATGTATATTTTTAATTTTGTAAAAACGCAAAACCTTAAATATTTCAAATTAAAGATAAATGGACTTAGGCTACTTTCAAAATAAACGGCTCATATATTGAAAAGTGTATTCTTTAAAGTCTATAAAAAATGTTATAATTAAATATATATTGGGTGAATCTATGGCGTGAGTTAGATGCCACCCACCCACCTTACATATATTGTGGTATTCTAATTATTGTTGATTTTTAAGTATTAAAAAACCGTGTTTCACATAAAGTATTATTTCTTCTGTAGGGTGGGTGGGTGTCCACTATTCAACCTTTAAATTGTTCCAACATTCGCCAAATTTTTTAATTTAAAATTATACAAAAGCGAGTTTTTTTAATGTTTAAAGTATATAAACACATTTATAATTAATATTTATTAAATTAAACCCTCTCGTAGGTTTTACAGGTTATAGGGTAAGTTGGAGGTCATCTGCTTAACAAACGTATACTCTGATATTTTAATCATTGTAGGTTTAATAATTTCTAGAACAGAAAAGCAGAATTGCTCTTAATGTTGAAGTGTTAAGAAACAGTATTTACATGTACAAGTTTTATTGTTGCAACTTTACCTGGTATGTCGCAACCCGAACCCAAGACATATTTATATATTATACAAAAACCCAAAAGTTAAGTTGGCTTAAAAATTTAAATGGGGGTTTTATCAGTCATTTTTGAAGGGCAACTCCCAATTTTACTAAATGTAAATATAAATCGTTTTACCACAATTTAATTTAATTGTAATTATTTGTAGCAAACTTTAAACTATTCTTACTCTTAGATCTTTATTATTCCACATCCTCATCATATCCAAAATATTGTAAGATGTCGAACAGACGTCTAGCTTCTTTCCCAGCATCCACGGATGGCACATCATCTCAGAAGCGGTGATCCTGGCGGCGGGATTCTTGTTGAGGATTTTCATCATCAAATCCTTGCACTCGAGGCACTTTCGATGGTCTCGAAATGCGGCTCGTTGTAACAAATCTTCTCGATTATTTCCTGATATACAATACAAAATCAACAACTATGAATTTTTAAGTAATTAACAAGAGGATGGTTGTGGTCGCTTTTATGCGATAAATATTACAGCAGGGCATAAGCCAATGTCATTTTTTTTTTACTTAACCGTGGCAAACCGCTATACAATATTCTTTCCTGGATGAACAAACTCCACACGGTCTAATCTTCAATGACAGGAAGGAATGTTAGTTATCCTTGTGGATGAGGACCATTAGTTCAACTCTGATGGGTTCATCTGTCGAACGCTTCCATTTCTTTCAAAATTGCAGTTCCCGAAGATATTCCCTTAGCCATCTTAAACAAAACTGCTGCTGCATCCGTTTTATCAGTTGATATCTCGACAGCCTTTAAATTTTGACTTACATTATTAAGAGAGCTTGCAAATCTTCTTATTTTTTGGAGAGCTGACTCTGCGACACTTATCCTTGCATGCTGTACTCACTCCTGAGAGCATCTGCGAATTCTCTTGAAGCTGAACAGACGTTGTATCTTGATGTGGGAAATTGACACGTAAAAGATTTCAAAAAGCACACTTCTGATTAAAGTTGTGGGGGACCCTTATAGATATAAGGTAGTAAATTGTGGCAAAATTGCAAAATTCATATCAATAATACTTCAGCAGCACTTAGTACCTACCTAAAAGACTGCCACTGAGGAAGAGAGAAGAAGCAGGATATGATGGTTATTGACTCAAAAAATATGCTACATAGAAAATATAATCTATAGCCTCTATGTTCTCAAACTTGGTATTAAAAGTGATAGTATCATCAGTACCATAAGAAAAAGTAATAATTTTCAAATTACCACCTTTCGCTTGATATTAGATACATAGTGAAATAATTAAATTTATAGAAAGTTATTGTTGAATTAAGTTCTCCTATGTGATAGAGATAGCTACTATAAATGGATTTATGATTAGATTAGCTTAATTACGATATTTTTGCCTCGCATTATATAATAACCAAAAATTATTCTTCAGTAGCTTTTATCTCCGCATTGAAGAAGAAAAAAGAAAACAAAAAAAAGGTGCACAAGAAAAGTCGATTTTTTAATTGTGCCGTTATGAATATTAATGCCGGCGGCGCGACATTAATTTTAAATTAACCGGACAGCACAAAGGCGGCACAAGAATGGGCCCGAAGAATGGAACGTCGGAGGGTCGCATGAATTTTTAAGGGCGCAAAGAGTCACTTTGCGGTTGAATTTTGCATCCCCCGCGGACGTTTCGCGTCGGATTCGAAAGGGAGAAAAAGAACCCGGCGCCCTTTAATAACCCTAATAGGATTCCGTACTCTCTTTTTTTACGTGCCCAGGTAACCGGGGACCGCAAGGACGGTTTTGTCGAAGGGAATTTTAAATATAGGATTTCGGGATTATTTATACGGCCAGAAAAGTAAATCTTTTTATAGGAGGTATATTTTAATATTACCGCTGGTAATTTAATTTAATTCATTGATGCAACATTTGATATATTAAATATATGATATATTTAATCCATCAATTACTTAATTAAATTTTGGCTTACATTCAAAAGGAATATCCTTACCTTTTGAACGAGGTCACAGCCAACTATGGTTTCCATTTAAAAAAATGTAAGTTTGCGTCATATCTCGGAAAATAATGGCGATAAAAATTTTCTGATTATTTTTTATTAATCTGCATAAAATTATCTAAGACTTTGGCCTTTACAGTTTTTTTCTATTTGTTATAATAACCGAGATATATTGATTTAAAAAAATTGACACTTTTTACTTTTTTCAAAATATCTAGTTACCCTTGACTTTTTTGAAAACTTTGAAAGTGTAATTTTATTCGTCTCGTAAATCTACACTTCTTTCCCCATTTAACCGTTTCTCTATCTCTTATAGTTTCCGAGATCCTCATAGAGAACATCGAAAAAAACTCACCCTGTATATATGCAACATATTTATTACAAAATATTAAAAATATATGTGTTCTTAGTCCATGAGATTTAGTTAGGGTTGAAAAGAGGGTGACTTAGTTTCATCATTTTATTTTATTTTATATTTTTATATTTTGTGCATGGAAGCACTTGAGAGTTTCACTTTTAACTCACTTGTTTAATTGTTAAAGTAAAACCAACACTTAAATTTTCAAAATACTTTATTGTTGCTTTAAATAAAGTGTAAAATTTAAGTGCTGTTTTTGCTTTAACCATTAAACAGGTGAATATGAATTTTTAACGTATAACCGCCTCATCAGTTAATCACTTTTAAATAATTAACACTCTGCGTAAACCATCAACCAAGATATTACCATAAAGGTGCCATCTATTGTCTAAACGTTGCACTAGATCCCTATTTTTGTAGATTACCACTGACCCTTGATTTATGGTAGTATCATGAATACATATCTTTAATAATTATTTATAGTTGAACAAACATTTTCTTATCATAAAAAAAATCAGTCACCCATTGTTTGTTATAATCAAAATAGGGGATGTATCGAAGGGATATTAATGACGCGGCCTTCTTTACTTTTCATTAATCAGTCTCCCCCTCTCTCTTCTCCCATCGATAATCATCCCCTGCGATTGTTATTGTGAATATTGCATCGACTTCCTTTCTTTTTTTTGTTTCTGTTAAGAGTAGGGTGGAAAAATGCCATTAACACGAGGCACGGATATTTGTCGGTGTGCCGGGTCTCGATAACGCCGATGTAAATGATCAAAAGTTTCGCCCTTTTGCTATTTTTAAGGCCGGAAAAGTTCGCGCCGCGGGAGCTCCCGTCATTGTTTGGACTTGTAACTATCAAAGTCGAGCAAGAAGGGGGCGCATTGCTGTTTTTAAGTGTTCGAGTTCGATCGATGTAATTAGGTTTTTATGATGTACCGTTTGAAACTCTCAACTTTGTACGTAGCGCTATTTTGCACTTGGCGTTCTTTCGATGCCATAAAATGCTTTAGAATTATTTTTGTTTCTTTTCATTTACAAGCAAAGTTGCCGAATAACATGCGCACTTTAATTAATTTTATTTAGTACAAATCACGTGTGCCTGTATTAAAAATTCTGTGATTCCATCGAGTAGAGGAATTAGGAATCTGAGGAAGGTATTCCAGAAAATTTAAAGAAAGCCAGCTTAGAATAAATTGGAAAAAATGTGGGATCGGCTGTACCATAGTTAATACCTAAGACACATCATTATTTTGGAAAAAATACAATTACAGACTGAGATGGTCACGAACATCAACCACCTTTGTGTTAAAAGTTTATGAAAGACGTATGCTAGATAATCAAATAATAAACTTAATTGCTACATCATGTCGGTAAGCTCAGACTGGTTAGCAAGATCAAGATGATGGGTTTCTAAAAAGAAACAAAACGTTAGTAACCATGCCTATAAAGATTGTCTTCGTGAATAGTTAGTAGTCGAGAAGAGCCCTATATATCTTCTTGCGAATTACAAACGGTCGAAACTAGTCGGATAAATATAAGAGCACAGTGAGCAAAGTATTTAATTCCTTTGAGAATGGTCAGCATTGACCGAAACACGTGTCAGGAAACTGAATATACCAATATGAAACCAAACAAGTGTCTTATTTCAAAATCGGATAAATATATAAAAATGTGTAACAGCATCAAGAATTAACCTCTAATTAAGAAGAGCCTGTTGAACTTTCTAGACTACTGAGTGGATAGGGAGTTGAGCACCCAATGGATCGATTTAACAGTTTTGGACATCCAGCACCACGTCAAGTTGTAGTAAACTAATAATTCCGAGAATTACTGGCGGGAAAGGGGATATCTAGAAGAAACTCGGAGGTGAGGTTTCTGCATAATAATAACACAGAGCTCCTCGAGTATGCACAGGGTTATATATACTGAAATCCAAAAATTACTCGGTAAGATTCCAGAGATTAAAAAGATATAGGGCATGTGTCAAGAAAGCATTAACATATCTGTATACCGACTGAAGATCAAAAACAAACTGAGGATGAAAAATACAAAAAAAATATTGACACCTTCGAAGAAAATCGATCTAAAGAAATAACTCATTAGAGAAAGTTTTGTCAAATTGTAAATTAGAGGGTATTGTAGAATTACTGCTTTAGAGAGAAAGTAAATGTTATAAATATTTACCAATACTAGAACTGAAATCTTATACACGCACAATTAGTCCGAAATTAAAGTTTACTAATTGCGTACCAAAAATTTAAGGTATGTGATTGGTTATTATATGTGAGTTTATTGAATTTTATCTCTCATTTTTATGATAAACCAAGTTAAAACCAGAGGTTTGCTAAATTTTACATCTTACACAAAAGGTTTATACGACTTGTTATCAAGCAATAGAATAATGTGGATCTGGATCTGGATTGAGTTTGCCAAGGGTGATCAAATCATTGACCAGAGCAATTAGGCCTCACTAGGCCCGTTGTCCCCCCCCTGACTGGGACAGCCCGTTGTTCTATCACTCATTTAGGGTTATCCTTTATGTTGGCCATGTTCGGCCAGAGCTCCCCTAGCATGGACTCTCTAAGGTGGGCGAGAGCCGGGCAGTTGGTTAACACATGTTCCACTGTCTCGTCCTCTTTTTCACATGCTCTACATATGAGGGTTTCCACCAGTCCCATAGTAAACAAGTGTTTCCTTAGCTGACAGTGACTGTAAGGATACCCGTGATAAGACGCAGATTCCCCCGGGATAGAATAGTATATAAATATCTAATGTCACATTTTTACTGGTACTTTACTGTGCAACATAGAAGTCGTATGTATGGATCCAGTCAAGAACATAATCTCGCACTTATAGACATAGTTTAAGTTATGAATATATACCTAGTTGTGGATACGGTTCAGGTTATGGATATGGGTAGTAACGAACTGGTTCCCAGTTATGAGCATGATCCCTGAATTGACCTTGGATCAAGTTGTGTACATAGACCTGGTATTTCAACTCCACTGGAGGTCGGTGTAACCAGTTTTACCCACCCAATTTTACACATTAGCCATCGCTGGGTCTTCCTTGAGTGTTGTTTTTAGATGAATTTGTTCATGCGTGCGATCCATCCTTTCAAGATCGCGCCGAATCAAGAAACGTGCTAGATTAGTATCAATTAGTTCCAAAATATTTAAAATATTCAATAAATGCAAAATGAAACATAAAGTACAATGTTGCATTCATAACAATTGATGTTCCTCTGCGATTCTTCATACTTGGATTTTTCACCATTACTCTTTCAAATTGCTGTGTGCAATTGCCACCATTGGTAGTTATAAATTAATAATATTGTATTTTTTTGCAGAGGATGACATTCCTCCTATGCAATTTTATAGAAACATAAAAAAAGTGGCGAAGGTAGTTACCCTGAGAGACGCACATGTCGCAAATCGTTCAATCCCTGATTCGGATGTCGAAGAGGACATTGAGGACCCACCAGATGACCTAAACTCAGACGCAGAAGATGATGTTTCTCTTCCAATATATTAATGTATTCATTTTTACTTTACAATATCCTGTTAAAAAAAGGTAAACAAAAAAAATTACATTAGAAATTACAAAAATTTAGGTTACAGGACATGGCAGGACCATTTGTTTTTTCACTCAAAACCCTTCTTCTGCTTCACATGATGGAATTAATTTTCAGCAAAATATTTTCATCATTGCCTATATTGGCCATTCCTGGCAAATTTATGTCCATTTTCCATAGAGGAAATTCTAGCCTAGCGAATTCACAGGATTAAAAAAAAGGAAAGTCGAATGTGGAACAGATTAATAATCTCCAAATGATAAAAAGCTAGGCAGAAAGACCTATGGTCGATAGCCTTTCGACAAATTAATACATTAACACCTCATTCATTATTTATTATTCCAATGTAAATATGTACAAAATTTGTCAATAAATATATGTTACTACTACGATAAAAAGCCAATTCTTATGTTTCACTAAATACTTCCCAGATGACATCTTTCGGAAATTGTGAAAAAACAATATGTATGCGATTGTAAGTATGATAAAATTATAAGTACCAATGAACATGAAATAAAAGAATTGTTGCCTTGCACATACTGCTGGGTATAATTCGCTTTCCTAGATTGCGTATGTACTGGACACCCGCCGCGAGAATAAAATTTATCGAAAATCTGCAAATGTTTCGTACTAGATTTGGACAGTTACGAAATAATCTACATATCACTGTTATCAATTCTGAACATAATACAGTTAACAATTAATCCCTTATTAAGGTATTTGAAAAGCAATGAGAAGAATTTGATCTTTACTTATGTATAGAGGAATTAATAATATCATTAGTATAAAGCAATATATGAAAGAAAAGCCCAATTCCTGGGATATGATTTATGCTGTGTGGCGCTAATGGTATTATATCTCTATCTGCTATATACCAAGGTTCTTCTACATTGTCTGAAGATACAGGAAAGATATTCGGATACAAATGAACTTGTTATTCATCTTTTAAATAGAATACCTTTTCATACTGGACTCAAGCTCTATTGTAATAACTATTACTTCCTTATTATTACTTCAAGAACTTCTGCAAAATGGAATGTCTGCTTCAGAAACAAATTTAGACAAACATGCTTCAAAATTGCCTGCTAAGAACAGAAAATCAGCTTCAAAAACTTGGCTTTAGCAGTAGAGATGCATTGGTTACTAGTGACTTCTTTTAGTAGCAGTTCGATGGTATGACAATAAAGTCATTCAAACTTTATTTGCATTGAACCAGAGGATGAACCGATGGGATTAGAAAGGAAGAAACTATGTGAATATCAATCGATCATTAATTACTCGTATGTATAATGTAGACAGTGTAGTGATTTTCTTATAGCTCTATACCGTACCTTCATACGATCTTGCAAATGGATGCTCAGAGTTATGTTTCACTACGTCAATCTTACAGTGTGTAATTTATGGCTAGGATATCACGTGACAATAGAATGAAAGGGAATGAATTTCACATTGACTCGATGCATTTTAACATGGCAATTGTTTAAGTATTGACCATCTCAGGTTGTTCTACGCTTAGTATTCAAAAACTCGGCAGACCTTCAACTTCTAGCCTCCTCTCTACAAATAACCCCAAGAAGAATCGTCTGTATCTGCAATCACTTCCCGTGTCTGATATAAGATTCGATGGTATTGGCCAGTGGCCGGCCCATGTACCATAGATGGACATGAACAGGCTGTAAGTTACCAACGTGTGGAGGTCGTACCCACATCTGCATCAACAAATATAAAAATTGCTTCAAAAGTTTTCATATGAATTCACAAAAACTCTGTAATTAATACAGATGATGTGCAATATTAGTGTCTCTAAATTAAAGTGACCTACGCCCAGTGGTGGCAACTAAAAACTCTCTAGTTTCGACAAGTGAGTAGCAAATTGAACAAAAATTAGTATAGAGGTATCTTATATAGTAATAAATAATATACAGTACAAAAAAATGTCTTGACATCCGAAAAAATCGAGGACTGAATGGGTTATTAACGTACGTGAACTAATATTACGGATACGGATAAAAAGGAGGGTAACGAAATAATAAGTATGCAGGGCCCTGATTGGGCCTATTATACACTTTCAATGATTGGAGGCTAGTTTTTGCCAGGATGTCCCCAACACGAGCGGGACAGTAGCAGAGGATATGCTCCACTGACACCGATTCCTCATTGCACCCTTTGGATCTTAACCCTTTTGCTCCGAACGTCGGATATATTCGTCATCCACACGAAAACTCGCAGGGCCTAACGCCGAATATATCCGGCATTCGTCTGGAGACGAACGGTGGATAAATCCGTAGAGTGAGAGATTAGAGAGAGTAGAGTGAGTAGAAAGAGTAGAGAGAGAAGAGAGTAGAGGGAGAATAGAGGGCAAAGAGGGGAGATAGTGTAGATATTCATATTTGAGAACGGAGAGAGGAAAGAAGAGAGTAATAATAATAAAACGAGTTAGACTGAGGAGGAGGGAGAAATTATACTTTTAATAATAAGCAATTATCTTGTACATTTATTTCAAAAATTTTTGATTTTTCATACTACTATATATATATATATATAGGGAAGAAAGTATGGAGTCTGACATATGCTGACGATGTGGCAGTGTTGGCGAAAACGGTGAGTGAAATGAGAGAGGTAAAAAGGAGATTGGAAGGATACTTTAAAAAAGACGATTGATGGTGAATGTAAGAAAAACCAAATGGATGATATGTAAGAATGCAGGAAGGAGAGGGAAGGAGGAAGATTTGAGCTGGTCGGGAGAACAGATTGAACGAGTGAAATAATTCCAATATCTTGATAGTTTCAGCGAAACTGGGACAAAAGTACGTCATGTTGAGTTAAGTAGGAATGTGAGTATGCAAATGGTATAGTGGGATGCATGTGTGAGGTCCATAATGTTGTATGCAGCAGTGAGTGGTCATGTGAAATTGGAAAGGGTACAAATGCAGTATTTGAAAACGATATTAGGGCTGGAGAGGTCTAAACCGGACATTATATAGTGCTGTAAGAGTGCCATAGAATGACGGTAGAGTGGAAGGCGGCTAGAAGAGTCGTAACATTTGAGAGTTAGGTGAAAAAAGGTTAGTGAGAGAGGCATGGGGTGCGTGTCTGAGAGAGTGGGTGAGTAAAGGTGGATGAATGTAAGGAGCAAGTTATATATTAGGGTGGGGTGGTCAGTAACTGTTTTTGAGGAGAAGGTGGCACGCGGGGAGAGGATAAAGTGCGAGGTAGCGGAAAGGGAAGGTTACGAAAGGTTGAGTTGCAGGAGAGGCAGGCCAAAATTCAAAAAAGTAAGTACAATCCGAAATACCAAGACCTGCAAGTGTTCGCAGGCCTGCCGCTCTACTTCAAAAAGTTAAAGCCAGAAGAAGTCAGGTTGCTGGCTAGATTCAGATGTGGATGTGAAGAAAGGGGAAGAAAGGGGTGGATGGGAAAAGAATATATAAGATATAAATATTGTGAAGAAGGAAAGGATGAGTTGGAACATTGGATAATTGAGTGTGAAGAAGTTACTGAGAAAATAGACAGAATGGGGAAAGAGAGAGCTAGGAGGATATATCTGGTTAAAAGGTGGCAGTAGAGTAGGTGTGTGCAAGCAGTTGGTGCAATTGAGGACAGAGAAGTGTAGCTAGGTGGAGGTTAGTGGAGAATGGAGAAGGGAGTTTTAATTTAGGGGTGGACAAAACATATACAGTGAATTGTGAGGGTAAAAATATAATATAAAAATATATTTATATAATGTAATTATGCCAAATAAAGGTTTATTTATACATCTAGAAAGCAAAGAACGAGGTAGAAAATAGTGCAATGAAAGAAAAGAAAGAGTACGTTGTAAAAAAAGAAAACAAAGATATGAAGAGATTATGGAGATAAAAATAGGAGAGACAATAGGCAGACAAAGAGGAAGGAGAAATAGACGAGTTTGATTATAAGGTAAAATAGACAGTAAGAAAAAAAATATAGATAGAGGTAAGTATGGAGAAGTAAACAGGAGAGGAATAAGAAAGTGATCATAGAACTTAGAGAGAGAGATAGAACACAGAAGAGGGAGTAGAGCAACATATAGGAGAAAGCGAGAAAGTAGAGAGTATATTATATTTTATTTTATTAATCTATATTATATATTATTTCTTCACATTTTTCAATTGTTAATAAGACTTTCTTTACCAATTAAATAAGTTTATATCTATGTAGATATTATAAGTATATTGTTTTCAAATCCCTTTTCTTCCAAAATACACTATCCACACGCAATGTGCATACTTTCAACGGAATGTCCTGTAGTGAAAGGGTTAAGTAACTGCTAAAGCATAGAAGCGAGTTAACCGACAGTGTCCTTTAGCATACCAATCAGGGATCTTAAGTAACTCCTAATCCATACTACTGGGTTTTTAAACTGACAGGGTCTAGTTAGGATAGAGGTCAGGGACTTTAGGTTTGATCTGGATATATTAACACAATATTGTGTACATTTAGCTTTGGGTGTTTCTATTGTGTTTCTGAAATGAGCACAATTCTTCCACCTTGCTTTGGATGTTGCTAACGTCATATTTTGCAGTCAATTAGAGAGATTGCATAGGCCTCTTATTGGTTTTCAAAGATGCTCCCTCTTTTGCTAGATCATCCGCTATCATTCCACCTCGTTTTATGAGTGTGCCTTAAACCAGAATTAGTGTGTGCTAAAACATTCATTTTTCAGTCTTGATGTATTAAGGTGGCACGACTGATTTTACTGTCTGTGTGGATGCAGATGTTTTATCATTTTATTCCCAATTCATTTATTTCTGGGAAATAAGTATCCCTGTGAATTTTGCCAGAATTATCGTAGTTCCTCCAGGGGTATGTTTAGTTCCATATTCAGTTCGGCACAATATATGCCTGCACCTGTTCCTTTCTTGTATTTGCTCCCTTCGTGAATATGTGTATAGTAGCTTTAGGAACCTCAGAGTTTTGTGAGGTGTACTCTTTCAAAGATTGCCTTATGCCTAGTCCGGTCCGCTGTTGAACACCGTAGGTCGCTTTCTCTTAGTCTTAGCCATTTCACGTATGTGTAAATCCAGGGAAGTAAGAGAAAATTACGCCTCCATTTCTGACGTCAGTGTGGTGCGCATGGTGCCAGAAATTCCTATACATGCTAAAAGTTGTGCTGTAGCTTAATTGTTGCAGTTTTGAGTTTAGCCCCAGGCCATCTTACAACTGCTGCATATGTTAGGTCCGGCGTTGCAACGGCAGTATATAGCCACATGATGATTCTTGGTGATCTTCCATATTGCCATAACGTCATGCTCGCCTCTGTACCTTGGATTGAAGTTGATTACTCCAGCTCAGTTTAGGACCTACGATCTAAAGTATCCTGGAGAGCTTAATTTGGCTGTTTTGTTTTTGTTGCTAAACAGCATCAACTCCGTCTTAGTTAGCTGTACTATGAGGACGTTGTCTGTACACTATTTCTCCACTATATTGAGGGCACTCTGCATTAGTTCAATGACTACAATTTAACTCTATTAAATGCCTTGGAGAAATCTGTATAAATAACATCAATCTGTATTTTTTCCTCCAAGGCACTTGATAGATACTTACAACAATAAATTTGTCGTTGTAGACCAAACCTTGATAAAGTCATGTTTTGAGTTGGACAAAAAAATCACAAATCCTAAAGATATACTTTGCAACGTGTTTGTCCAGCAATTTTAGAAGTACTGATTGTATATAAACATCTATGGTAAAGCGAGAAATAAATGACCTACAGCTCCCTAAATAATTTAGACAGCCATCAACAGCGGATTTTAGGAGGCTATTATTGATGCATTCTTATTTCAACAATTCAACTAAAAGCTCTAGTATCTAGCTTTATTAGTGTTTGCACTTGGTAAAAATTTATCGGCTTTCAATAAGAATAAAATATATGTTTTCTGGCAATTTATTTAAAATAAATCGTCACTTACTCGTAAATTAATCAATACCAAAAATAATCGAAACATTAATGAATGCTTGTGTACTATTAACCAACTTTAATATACGTCATTTACTTAATAATGCGTATTGCATTATGGTATAATAAAATCAGTTACTTTATGAAATATATATATAATCATTTCTTTCACTACTGATGATCGCTTCCGAATATATTTAAATAATCAAAGTTATAGGTGGCACCCAACATGGGGCTTAACAAATTTTATAACATTATAGCATTATAGCATTTATGGCAGATGTTGAATTAAAGAAAAGTAATTTACTTTTTACAAATCTAATAAAACCCTTAGTTTGAATGATTAATTATTAATAGAATATTATGACGTATTTTTTGTAGTTGCATTTATTTGGATATGATGCTTTAAGAGAGTATGTTGGGCGCCATTACTGAACCGGAATTGTTAAATATACTACTAAGTATTTTTTACATCATAAAGTTTCGTTGTTAATCGCTTTAATGAATGAATTAATCTAGGACTCTTAGCACGCACTGTCTATAATATATATTTACCACTGTCTAAATTCTAAGTAATTTAGGTACAACACATTATGAAACTCAACTACAAAATGCCATTTTAATTTGCAGATTTCTTATAATTAAAATCTTAAAAGCGATTTTTGGGTTAAGTACATTTGGCTCGTAAATGTTAAACAGAAACACTAAAGGGCATATTTTTCTAAAGGAAATTAATTAATTTATTAACGAGAAGTCGTTAATAAAAGTAAAATTTATACGCAACTCTATAATTCATTTACATTTTCACTTTTAAAAAAAGTAGGCAGAGAATAAAGGCTGGAAAATTCGTTTCCACCTTTTTTTAGATTAAATTGTCTCGTTAAAACAAATGAACTCGCAATTATTAATATCTGGATACGTAGAGTCGGATTATTTTGAAAGGTGTAAATAACAATTTGCATGCTGCGTTAAAAATTTAAATGAGTTATTATTTTTTATGCGGACAAACGCGCGGATTTAATTAATTTAAAAATTGTATCGTTAATGTAAACGTTTGTGAGTTTGCTACTTTTTTTATTTGGGATAAAATTATTTCAAAAAGGTGAATTAATGTAACAAAATAGGTTTAAAATTTTAAAAATTGTTTTGTTATTCACTAATCCATCTTATATATAAAACTGAGCCTCTTTTCAATGAAATTTCATTATTGCCTATTAGGGAAATTAATAATTGAGTTATCCTAAGGTGCACAAAAGATCGAAACACAACTATAGATTGCTATAAATAACTCGTTATAGTTTAAATACCATAATTTAATTTTTAAATTATTTTTATTTGATTCATTAATTTCTCTTGAATTACTCTTATTTATCACTTTGTGAAACATTTTAAACCATTACTGATGAATTTTTAAATTAAATTACACTTGGTTTGTTTAACCATTTTTCTCTCATTACTCGCTTTTTAAGGCAGTGTCACGAGTGAGTTACAAAAGAAACAGATAAGTTCTTTTATAATCAGGTAATCTAATTTCTTTTCGTAAGTTCGTTTATTTTTTTTAGTGGTAGTTCGACATAAGTATTTATATTTAAACTAATGATAATACTATTTAAATGAAGCAAATCATAGCTATATTTTCTTAAGAATATATTTACACAATTTAAGTCCTTATGTTTCTTGTGATATAATTTTTTATAGGTAAATTGTTTATAAATAGGCATTTTGAAGTAACAATAGTGGAAGTTCAGAATCCTTCAGTAATTCAATGGGTGACCATTAACATTAACATATAATAAGTGATGCTTCAGAATGATGGGGCTAAACTTTTAAAATAGCAAAATCATTTACACACACACACAAATATATAAATGCGCAAATAACACAGCTGAAAGAATAGGTGATTGATGGTCAATTACTACCAGCACTAGTACTTGTTAATGGCCCTGAGAAGAAGAATCGTGTAAATCGGACGTGTAGCGGTGAAATTATTTACTTTTTTATTGCGCGCCCCGAAACCATTTGTACAACCCCTCGGGGCACCGTTACGAATCCACCGCCCTCAGCAGAATCCCCGGCGCCTTATACAAACGATGCGGTGCGACTATTACGTATTACGTGTGTCTGTAGTTGTAGTGGCCGTTTCGTGAGATAAACCCGTCGGGGGACATCATCACCAGGAGGGGCGCGCCGGCTTAAATCTGGTGGTCACCCTCTGGCCCAGTAAATCATGGCGGCGGCCGCAATTGTTTTGCACGGGCCCCGTCCGCATTATTAACGGGCATAAATATCTTTTAATGTCGCGGCCGGGGGTGGGACGCAAAAAAGGGCCCCGTCGAGGGTCATTCCCTTCGTGCGTCCGAAGAAGAAAAAGCGGCGCGGCGCCATTGTTTATTTCGTAATTTAATTAGCGGTCGCGCTCCGATAATAACACCCGCCAGGGAAATTCATCCCCTTTTTTGTTCATCTGCCCTCTAATCCCGCTCATTCTCTCCGCGTTTAACAAAAAGTGACGTTCCAGCGTTTGGGGCGAAGGGGGATGATGATGGCTTTATGTAATAATTTGCATAATTATTTCACGATAAACGAATATTTTGATATGAAAGCGTAATGTTGTTTGAAGCAGTCAGAGCTGAAAATTCGCTTCAGACACCGAATACAATTGTAGAATGTTATGTAGCAAATATTTGACGCAAGTATATCAATTTTCAGGCCCGTGCGAAGTAGATGTCGCAATCTGTCCTATTTATTTTGTCTTGTTGTGTATGTGAATGTAGATACGTAGTTTCGCGTTAACACACAGGAACTTCTGTGCTCGTTCTGGATAGCGGGTTTAACTTTCACGCCACGAATTCGCACGCCTTATCGCATCCCCTTTGAACTACCCCCCACCCTGCTCTCTTTCGCTCCGGCACTCCGGCACTCCTTCCATGTTCTTTGACGTTCTTTAAATCTACCAATCTACACGAAATACTGCACACAATGCATATTACCACCGCTAGCGAACATTTTCAAATGTGCACACGTCGCGAATGTTACATTTAACACGTAGACCTATTTTTTATTCTGTTCATAATGTATGGTCTGTATTGACGTGCATATTTTAAAAATCGCGGGAATAGAATCAATACACGTAAAACGTTATATTGTATTGCTCATGCAAATGTATGTGACTTGAATTGTGTATGATCTGAATTACTTTTGCTCTGATACACTGAACCGATTTAAATCTACCTATATTTCTTACCATGTAATGTATCTTGGTAGTTTTTATAAATCTACATTATTAAGGTCGAGTTTATATTTGCCCAAATTGTTAAAATGCCCAAAAAAACACAAAAATTGTTCAAAATTGAGGAATGCATTTAAAACTGTTAAAAAACAAATTAAATCATTAATGGCATTGAAAAAAATCACACATATTTGAAGCATTAATTATTTAGCAATTAATCAGTATTAAATTCTTATAAATCAATGTGAAACAAATAAAACTTGAAGGTAGTTTTATAAAAATTTTGAAAAGTAATGATATTTTATTATGGTCTCCCTTGTCTTCAGTTTTCTTCCTGCTTCATGTAATAGCTATACCCTTGTTAGACCCAAGTTTGGAACTCTCTCATATTCTTGTATCCAGTGCTCTATTTTCCCCCCACATATAGGTTATATATAGGTATATTATAATTCAAGTCAGTATTTGTTTCCTAGTTCCATGTTTCCACATCTAGATATTGCTCTTTTTTTGATGACTTTTTTTTATGTGTCTATTTGTATTGAGGTGTATACCTAAGTTCTTTATGTGTTAGAATATTTAATTCTATTTTGATTGCATTATTTTGTTGAACCTCATGTGTCTCTTCACTTCTACTTACTTCTACAGTATTTGTAAATTTGCTACTTTCCCAATGTTTCTTTATTTTATTATTTCTTAATTTTTGTACTCCCAAATTTCTTAAAGTTTTATTATTTTCTCCCTTTTAACTATTTATATCGCCCAATAGTAGATTTCTATCAAGGAGTTTCGAGGTTAGTAGAACATTTTCAGCAACATGACACAATTGGTGCTTGACATAATTCTGGATTTCGAGAAATCTCCGAAATGATATGCTGGTGGTTGCAGTGCTTGCATAAAAATCCATTGTATGTTCTGTAAGGATAGAGTAGCTTTGATGATGTTCCTCTCGTTCACATAGTTGAGAAAAAACGAAGCCCATGCGGTCGATTTCGTGCTCTAACGAAATTGGTGGCAATATCCAAATAAATTTCAGCCACAAGAACGGATACGGAACTGCTTCACAGCTACCTATCCAAATATCTTCAAGCAGGACCCAGTACATAGAGAGGCGGTAGATAGGATGTCTCTAAAATTACACACCATCCTTAAAGACTCTTTTCATGAGGCCTGCCCCGCCAGGAAGGTTGACACATCTGGTAAACCTCACTGGTGATACTTCGAGCTTGACCGAAAAAGGTAAAATTCTAGGAAAGTCTTTAACAAAGCGAATAATTCTCGACTTGAGGAGGACTGGGCCATATACAAGAGAATCCAGAGGGACTTCAAAATGACCCTCAGAAGGAATTAAACAGCCTCAGGGCGCAACTTTTGTAAGAACATAAATTCCGTATCGGATAGAGCCCGCACTAAGAAAATATTATCTAGGTGCCCTAGTGCCAGGTAGGTATATTAAAAAAAGAGAACGGCACTTACACTACTAACCTATGGGATTCTCTGGAGTCACACTTTTCTGATTCCAAAAGTAGGTCTGACGCGAAACATCAAAATGGTGATGTGGCTATCATAGTACTTTCCCTATATTTTTCTCGAAAACTATGAAGTTTAATTTGATGGAAAATTATGATAATCCTAAAAACCTAGGGAAGAACTTACTGAAAAATTCTACTGAAACCTTGTAAAAATCTTTGGAAAATTTCTCAAAATTTATGGGTCTTGAAAAACTGCTGATAAATTGTAAAAATATGGACGAAAATTATTGAATTTTTAGAGGGGTTGATTGTAAAAATTCAAAAATCTTTAAAAAAACTTTTAAAATTCGAAGGAAGAAATTTACTAATCTGGAAGAAACAACTGCTGGAAAATTGTCTAATTATGGATTCTTGAATTTCGAAAAGGAAATGGAATCGCTGAAAAAATACTAAATAAATTATTATTTAATAATTATTAAAAATTATTGTAAAATTGAAAATGCTCAGAAAATTCTTAAAAGAATTCCTAAACCTTTAAAAAATATTTTCGAAATTTAGTAGAGGAATTAATGCAAAATTCTGGCAATCTGGAGGAAAACGGTTCGATGAATCATGGAGAAGAAATTGAAAATTGTAAAAACCTTGAGGGAAATTCTTGCCATTTTGAATGATTTTAGAAAATTTGAAAACTACCAAGAATATTCTAAAAACACAAATTATTATTAAATTTGAAAACCCTCCTAGAAACTTCTCATAATCTGGAAAAGAATTCTTGAAACCTGAAAAATAAATTATAGGAAAATGTATAATTGTATATGTACAATTAGAAAAATTCTAAACTATAAATAAAACCTTAAGAAAAATTTTCAGCATGAAGCAAATTATACGTTTCTCAACTTGAAATCTTCAAGAAAAATTTTAAAATTTAAAAGAAAAAGTGCGGGAAGATTACAAAATCCTTAAGAATACTTCACAGAGTTAAGAAGAGAAATTAAAGGAAAATTGTAGAATATTTCACAGAGTTAAGAAGAGAAATTAAAGGAAAATTGTAGAAATTTAGCTCTAGTTAGAAAAACTGCTGGAAAATTGTAGGAATATGGAAGAAATTTCTCGAATTTAGAAGAGATGTAGATTTCTAGAAATCTGGCGAAGGAAGTCTGGAGAAATTAAAATTCTTCTGAAAAATGGTCAATACTTAAGGAAAATATTTTGAATTTTGAAAAGAAAATGTTGAAAAAATGGAGAAAACTAAAAGAAAGATTTTAGGAAATTTGGAAACTCAAATTCGTAAAATCTAAAATAAAAAATGCTGGCAGTAATTAAAGAACAATTCTAACAAAAAAGTTTTTTAAATATTGTATAATTTTTTAGGATAATTCTCATCATTTGTAGAAGAATATACTTGCAAATTCAAAAGTAAGATAAAAAGTAAGATTTGGGAAGCTTCAATTTTTTTAAACTTAGAAATAAGCAAAAGTTTTTTAAATATTGTATAATTTTTTAGGATAATTCTCATCATTTGTAGAAGAATATACTTGCAAATTCAAAAGTAAAAAGTAAGATTTGGGAAGCTTCAATTTTTTTTAAACTTAGAAATAAGCTACGGAATTTAATGAAAACAGTGGACAAATATTTTCTCAATTTCGATCATCATCAATCATCTAGAAGATAAATGCTAGAGGATTGTAGAATTAAGAAGAAACATTTTAGAAAACTAATGAGAAAATGATGAGATTCTACAACACTTCTGCTGAAAAATTGTAAAAAAAATCTCGAGAACCATTGTCACCATTTAGAGTAAAATATGTAGAAATTAAAAGGAGAAAAACATTTGGTGAAAAAAAAACTTTTATAAACCGCAAAATTCTAAAACCCTTGAAGAAAATTGTCGAAATATTCCACCAAAATTTATAATTGTGAGTGCAAAACAATATTTTCTAAAATTAAAAAAAAATTAATTAGACCTAAGCAATGGAAAATCAATTAAACATTGTTAAAAATATTCTTCAAATCTGAATTATCTTCTTAATCAATCAAAGGTTACCCCATGAAAAATTCTCGTCATTTAGAGTAAAACATAACAAGTTCTGTAATTCATTTTATTGGAAACCGCAAGACGATAAGGAATTAAAGTTTATACGTATTTGTAGGGTGGGTGGGTGTCCTCTATCCCATTTTCCAATCATTAAAACATTAGCGAGTGTTTTAATTTAAAAGTTGTAAAATGTAATGAAACATAAAAAAATGTGAGGTGACCATAATACTTTTACTCGAAAACTATGAGGTTTACGCCAAAAGGCTATTCTTTATAATTTCTTCGCTTTTAAATTCTCTACAATTATATAAGTTTCACGTAACTCGTATCGTTTATTAGTAATTGGCTAAAAACATCAAAATTTTTAATTTTTATTTTTTTGATCAAAAGGTTAGAATTTTATAAAAAAAATCACTTTCTCATTCCCTTTAACTTTTGTTTGAAAAGTTTTGTAATATTTCCCATATTAAAAAAATATCGGAAAACAAACAAAAAACGGCTTCGAGTAAGCACCCACTTCCGGTTTATGAATGTTCACCAAAAGCTTTTCAGTTCCAGTTTTTAACGATAAAACCACAAACACCCACAGACATTTTCATGCACGAAAACAATACTTCCCCTATATATATACTATATAGGAAAAGTAAAAATACCAGAATACTTCTCCACAGAGGAGTACTGGAACATGAGTACGGACATCGTCACCGAGAGCAAAATATAATGGGCAATAAAAAAATCATTATCCATACTCTAGTGGGGCTTCGTATAGATGCTGTTGATACTGTGCGGACTGTTTCGGGCATGTATTGTAATGTATTATATACCGGGACCATTGAGGTAAGCTAAAGTGATTTTAATTCCCAAACTAGGTAAAGACCTTAGAGAAATTGTGTAACAATCAAATCAGGAAGCAGTGTTGCTTGAACAGTGAGCTGCACCCGAGCCAACACGCCTACAGGCCAGGGAAATCGACTCAGTTGGAAATTCATCTTAACGGAACGTTGGCTAACAAATTCAACCATTTCCTACGCTAACATAGACCCTAAACATACATGCGGTCCCCAAAACCCTCACTAGATGTATTGGGGCTATGCTGAGAAATAGAACTGTAACCACCTGGATAGAAAAAGAAAGAAAGCCTGACAGTAGCTGCCACAAAAGGATGTCCACAGAACAGGGTGCTATCTCCGCTTCTGTGGAATGTCCATTCTGTAGGTTACTCAGATGGCGTGGTAATCATACTCATTGCCCTCGGTTAATTCCAAGAAAACAGAATTAGTACTGTTTACAAGAAAAAGGACAACGTCCAGTTGGCAAACGAGGTAAAATACACTGGCCTCCAAGTTTAACTGGAGATCCACTTAGAACACAACGGTCATCTTCTGGCAATGCAGAACGCTAGAACCAATCTGGGGTTTCAAACTAAAGGTGGCTCTACACTGCAAATGTTAGACCTTTCCTATATATCAGAAACCGTTAACCAATCAGTAACCAGGAAGAATCTAAACATTTTCAACGCTTGTCTTATCTGGCTATGACACGCTCAATTCTCACAACACCCACCGAAATTCTATTGAATCTGACGTCCCTTCACATACATGTAAGGGAAATAGCAGTAAGACTAAAGGCAAATGGTACATGGAGCCCAACAGCAAATGGTCTGAGACACCGAAAAATACTGACTGAGGCGGGATCAATCATGCCTGAACTCAATGAATCCCACAACAGTGTCCCGACGAGACACCTGTTTAAACCGCAATACGAAATAAATCACCGTTTATACAAAAAAGGGCTAAGAATCTTAAAGGCCCGAGGCAAGAATTTACTGCCAAGAATTTGACCTGAGACTCAGAAGGAAATGTGACGATTATCCAAATATCCAAACGAAACCTTTCGGAATACTCGAAGGTCCTCGGAAATTACTGGAACCGGCTCTCTCGAATAAATCCATTTTGTTTCTCACTGACAGTAAGTTAAGCATAGCTGCGCTATCGAGACTAAGGGTGCCCAGCCTTATAATACTGGAGTGCAAGCAAGCTCTAGAAAAACTTTCCGCAAGCAACAGAGTAACAAAATCTTAAGGAATTAAGGAACATTCAAACAATGAGGGGAACGCCTGGGCCAACAGGGTAGCCAGAAGGGCTGCCCTTGAGAAAGTAGGCCCTAAGTCTTTGCCACTTGCACTACACACATCTCCCAAATACTAAAAGTAAACTACCTTAACCAACACAAAGAGGAATTGCTACAATCTGACAAGTAAGCAGTCGCATAAAAATTCATCCACTCACCAACACCGAAGCTGAGCAGGAAATACATTGAACTACCAAGAAACAGTGCCCAGTATAAACTAAACAAGCATCTCAATAACATAGGTGTAGTAAAAGATTCCCTATGTCGAAAATGCGAACAAGAAGAGGAGACCCTAAGACACATCCTGTGTGAATGCGAGTCACTCAATCATCTCAGGTGGTCCGTATTCGGAGAAGAGTGGCCAGATTGATCAAAAACTTGAACAACACTCCACACGGCCAACTACTCGACTTTACAAGAAGTTTAGGTTGGCTTTAGGAGTAGGTCTCAGGAAATGGAACAGAGTATCAACGAATGGTCTAAGTGCTGCGACCATGAGGTCCGTTACCGAAATTCGACATAGATACAGCTTTATTAGCGAAGCACACAAAAATAGAAACATACTTTCGTCATAATTTTTGATCTTCGGGATCCACCCATGACACTAAAGACACTGCAGTAATCAACTCTACACTTTATGAAGTGCCAGAATTGTTGATTCCTGTAGACAGCTATTTTTCTTATAATCTGTGCATGGAAGTGAAATTTAGCAACGAAAGTATTTGCATACGATGTCAAGCGTTACATTTTTCCATTGAGCAAGCCACAGCATGCTAATGAAAATTCCGAGTTGATTAGACGTTCTTCCATACAAAAGTCTATAGGAATCAATCATTGGATTGAAGGATATTAGTTTGCTTGACTTTTGAACAGGAATTTTCTTTATAGAAATGTATTTTGCGAGGAGTGTGGTGGAAAGAGTTAAGGTATGGCGTTTTTTAATGTCTATGCTAGCTTCCGATAATTCTTATCGTGTAATCGCAAAGTTTCTCACATCCGGATAGTTTTCTGCGTACAGGTTAGATCTAAATAAATACGTGGATGGAAGAGGGTCGCCTTATCCACACTTTAATAGCCACATATCCTGAAATAACACTTTCGTCAGAGAGTGTTTACAGATCATACCTAACCTAACCTAACTTTTTTTGTGTCTGGGGGGTGTAAAATCTTTTATAGAGTGTGGGAGTCCCCAGAACTACTCGTATACCCACTGAAACTCCCCAAGTCGCCCTGACATCCCGCGGAACCGCCGTATGGCATTACCATTGTATTGATCCCATTGTATCTATGGCTACTCCTGATATTAATAATACAGATTGCATTTTTGCTAAAGAAATACAACTTGATGCAAAGGTATAGTTAATAATAATGAAAACAATATTATTTTATCTAATATGTGTCCGATTTTGCAGAAAATATGTGTGGAGGAAGAGCCTAGACTCAATTCAATTGTAGTCGAAGGGCGCAGAATTGTGAATTTGAATTTCTTTATTAACTCATTGATGGAATTGAATAATCATTCAAATAAATTTCAATGCTCTTTACGAAATATGGTCATTTTTAAAGAAGAGCAGAAAGGTTTTATTACTATACTGCACTTTAAATGCAATATGTGTAAGATGGTTTCTAAAATAAGTACTTCAAATGACAATGATCGGGATAATATAAATTCAAACGCTGTATTAGGTATTATGAGCATCGGCTGTGGACTTGCCAATTTAGAACAATTTACCTCCTCTCTGGAAATCCCGTGTATGTCTAATAAATTATATAGAAAATGTCATGACGAAATTTGCGATTCATGGGAACAAATTTCTGAAACCATGATGAAAGAGGCTGCTGAAAAGGAGAAAGAATTGGCTATTGCAAATGGTGATGTGGACGAAATGGGAATTCCATTGATTACAGTAGTGTGTGATGGAAGTTGGGCGAAAATGTCGCACGAAACTAACTATAATTCTCTATCCGGTGCTGCTGCAATAATAGGCTATAGAACCAAAAAAGTGTTATTTCTGGGCGTGAGAAACAAATATTGTAGTATTTGTCAAATAGAAAAATCAAAAGGCATCTCGAAAACCCATATTTGTTATAAAAATTGGACAGGGGCGTCTACTACAATGGAAGCCGATATTATTGCAGAAGGATTCTGCAAAAGCATTGAAATGGACGGATGTATATATAACAAAATAATTGCTGACGGCGATAGCAGTTGCTATAAGAAAATTTTAGATTGCCATCCTTACAAAAATGTTATTGTAAAGAAATTTGTTACGAAATTATTCAAAAAAATTCGCGAACTCTTAAAAAACAAAAATGCTGGACCTCTTATCCTACGGCAAGATATACAGGTAAATTCATATTCAGATTGATTTTTTTGCACAACTCACTATTGGAATATTGTAAACTTCAAGGAATGTAGTAATTAAAGAAAAGTTCGTTTTTATTAACTACAATAATCAGATCAGACTTTATAAACGATTTTTATATTTTAATTGCGTTCGATTTGTTATTTACCTTACTTATTCTATTATTATTTTTTGCCATGTTTTTAGATGTTGCTGTATAAAAATAAGCGTTGTCCGATTGAGTTTCTAATAAATACGAACTTACCTAACCTAACCTAACCTAACCTAACCTAACCTAACCTAAGAGACCAGCTAATCCTGCACCAAATGCGTTAGTAATCTAATTGAATGTCGATCTAAAAATACAAATCACATATCATTTTATTCTCATGGCATTATTAAAATTAAATCATCTTGTAGCTGAAGTCCTACAATCAATACATCAAAACTTTCGGATAGTGCAGAACCGCTAAAAAACATAGCGAAGTTGTTCTCCTTGACTACAATAGAGTTGATATTCATCCACTACATCACCTGCTGCGGAATGGATATCTCCTAATTCCATATATAATATTAGCACACAATTCATCATATGCTTCATGCAAATTTAGTTGTTTTGCAAGGCTTTGTTCTAAAGTAAAAAAAAACTTTGAGAACACCTTTCTATATAATTTAGAAGATTATAAAGCCGTAAATATATATTTTAACATTATCGATTTAAACGTAGAACTTTTCGATGATGACATAGACAAAATTACTGATAAATTTTATTCCATTGTTCATAATGCTATTGACAACTTTATTATATATAAAAACATACGCAATTCTAAAGCATCTTTTAATTTTTTTTATGAATTCTGAATTAAAGCAACTCATTCGTAAGAAGAAAGCTGCCCATATTAAATATAAAAATACGGGACTTCCACAAAATTATCACGGTTTCTCCAACCTCAGAGCAGAGTGCAAGAAATTGAGAAAGATTGCACATAATAACTATTTATTATGTGTTAAATCCAGAATTAATACTGATGTGAAATATTTTGGGCGATATGTTAATGATAACATCTGTAAAAAAAACTTTACTTAATATTATGGTACATAATAATGTTATTGCTAATACTGGTAAAAACATTGTCAACTTATTTACCGAATGTTTTCTTAAATATATGTACCGATGAAATAAATTGCGAATATAAGAACACTTTCCCAATTGGGCCTAACAATTGTTCGTTTTCCATCAGAAAAGAGAGGGTCTTCAATTCTATATTAAGCTCAAAATTACAAAGGTTGCAGGCCCTGATAAAATACCTAGCAGCTTTCTGGTTAATTGTATTTGTCACTCTGTATTGCTTTGTAAACCAGTATATATTTTATTTAGTAAATCATTCAGCGGTCGTCATTCAATGCACAATTACAGAGGAATTTGCAGTCAATCATGTATACCTAAGATGCTTGATCATCATTCAGAAATTATGTTGAACAATTAGCACAAGTGGTGATATGAATATCATATACTTGTTTCTCATTAATCACTTGGTGAAACATTATGTTAATATATAGGTTTTATAATTAAAATCACTTGGTTTGTTTCACAAATATTTTTTATTTTCGACTAGTTTCGGCTTATTGCCATTATCAAGAATGATGTACAAAAGAATTTTACCGGTATTTAAATGCATTGACGGTGCATCAGGTAATTAGGGCGTTTAACTCCCCGATATTAAACGCCCTAATTACCTGATGCACCGTCAATGCATTTAAATACCGGTAAAATTCTTTTGTACATCATTCTTGATAATGGCAATAAGCCGAAACTAGTCGAAAATAAAAAATATTTGTGAAACAAACCAGGTGATATGAAGCTTAAATCATTTCTCGTTTATCACTATGAGAATCCAAGAGCATTCAAAACAATTCTACAATCAAGAGAAAAGTGCCAGTAATGTTGAGATCGAATCAGAGGGCGTGAGAATGTCTGAAGTTTGTACCCCGAGCCAAGGGCGTTTCCAGCCAACTGGCTTACGGGGGGGAGGGGGGCTAATTAAAAAAAAAACTTAAATATTTTCATTATTCCAAAAAAAGAGCAATCAACGTCAAAAACTCCAATCACACTTCATCAGTTAAGCTAGCTAGTGAAGATGAAAAATATTCTGTAAAATATAAAACAGATTTTTGTAACTAAATTTATTTAAAAAGCGATTTATTTCTTTAGACACTTTGGTAAATTAGGAAACAATTGTCGCGAATAACAAAATCAATATTTGAAAGTGTTATCGTATTTTATTTACGAAAAATTAATTAAGTAAAAGCCACAACTATTCAATGATTTCTTAAATAATGAAATCTACCTTTTATTGCTTATTAATAGTATTGTCAATATTAATATCCACGTATCTATAAATAATAGAACTAACTCGATTAGTCTTTCTAGAAACATAGTGGCTCACAGCCATCTTTTCAGTGCAGACAAACTTCTTTTTGCAGAAGCAACGCCAACGGACAGAGTACGTAATATTTGTAAAATTATTTTTATGTTGGGGTCAAATTTTATGTATGCATATAAAGCATTTTCACATGGTTCTCTTAGTTTATTTTTCTTTTGCCATTGTAATTTCCAAAATTCCAATTAAGACTTCATTGCTATTGCACATTGAAAGAAACAAATGAGTACAAAAAGAGAATGAGATATTGACAGCCCTGAATATGGATTCCAAGGCTTCCAAATAAGCAATGGAGAATAGAAAAGGATAGAAGAACGGAAGCAGCGATATAAAAAATTGTAACAACAACAGGACACAAAAATAAAACAAAGGAAGATGAAAACAAGGACAAAACTCACGGAGAAGGCAAATCTAAATATAGCTACGAACGATGAGGAAATGGAGGAACAAAAGAGCATGTTTAAAGACTTGATGAGAGAAATGGCAAAAAACCTCAGAAGAGCTAAAAGATGAGATCAGAAAACTAAAGAAAGAAATTAGTAATAAAGAAGAGAAGTGGGTCCTAGAAAAGCAAAGGGGAAAAGTAAGAACAGCAAATGAATAAAAAATAATATCATAATAACAGGCTTAGCAGCAGAGGCAAACCAAGAACAGAATGAAGTCGAGAATTTCACGTGGAATATAATTGTGGCATGTGCACCAAACGAAAACGACAAATATAGATAAAGATTAATTTTACGAGAGACTACAAAGATAAATAGACGATAGCAAAGGAATCGTAATAGTCATGGAAGATCTTAATGGAAGTGTAGAGCAGTATAACAAAGGCAAAAATATTAGAAAAAACACGAAAAACGTTTCGCAAATCTAAGACTATAAGACAAATCAATTAAGACTATAAATCAATAATAATAATAAATCAATTAAGACTATAAAATAAATCACTTATTGAAATAACTACTCAGTATAATATCTCGACAGACATTGAATGATACAAAAGTAATTTGCGTGTTACAAATAGCAAGGCTATCAAAGCAACACTAGTTTGAACGTATTGATTTCTGTCAAATAAACTAAAAATTATTAAATGTACGTTAAATAGTTTGTGAGTGACTATGGTATTATTATTTTTTATTACTATTTTCTAAAACGTAAGGATTTTAATACATTTTTATTAAGGCAAAAAAATATACAGGGGAAAGTATGGAGATGAGAACAGAAACGAAAATGGAAACAGAATGATAAAATTTTGTATAGCAAACAACCTCATTGTGGCAAACACAAAATTCAAACACAAAGACATACACAAATACACTAGAGAAGTCAGACCAAGAAAAGAGAAATAATAGACTACTCCTTAATCCACAACTTGGTAAAAATAAAAATAACACAGGAGCAGAAAATAATAATAAACAAAATCACAAAAACCAAAATTTGAAAATAAAGAAACTAGGGATAAATACCAATCAAAAATACCAATCAAATGAATCATATGTGAAGCAGTCCAAGAAAGCTGTGGGACAATCACTATATCAAACAAACAGGTCGTGTCAGAAGAGGCAAAACCATTTGTAAAAACAAAGATTACAGAAGATATAGAGTAGCAAATAAAATAGTGGAACATAAAATCAAGATAGCAAAAAAGCAATCCCGGGAGCAGTTTAGTAAGAAACTGAAAGAAACATTCACAGAAAACCAAAATATATTTTGCAGCACAGTTATTAAGTATAAAAGACAAAAATCGGAAATATAATAACAGAAAAAACGAAGATATTAGAAAGATGGAAAGAATATTTTAACGAAATAACCGAAACAGACCATATTGAAGATGATGAAGTGAAACAAATGGAGGAAACAACGAAATAAGAATCTAAGAACTGAAGGCAACAAGAAAATAAAACTAGGAAAATCCTCAGGTATAGATGACTTCATAGCCGACATGATGAAATATATGGGTGAAAGGGGAAGGAAGAATTTTTGGAAATAGTAAATAACACCACCAAGATTCACAAGATACCCGAGGAATGGTACAAGGGAATTAAAATACCCATACACAAAAAGGGAGACACAAAAATATGTGAAAGCAACATGGGTATTACACTCATTAACATACCAGGGAAACATTTTGCTAGGATAATAGAGGGAAGAATAAAAGGAAAATTAGATCAACAGTTGGGAGAAGAACAACACGGATTCAGAAAAATAGAAGCAAACAAGACTTAATATACATGAGACAACAAAAAAGATGATTAAAGAGCCGAGAACATAAAGATAGGGTATAAAAATATGGAAATATTAAAAATGCAAATATTAATGTTTGACGACGACATAACACTAATAGCAAATTCCGAAGAAAAACAAATATACAAAGAGGAGTTAAAAAAATGAATTTAATCAGAAAATAGAGTTAAACGGAAAACAGGTAGAGCAGGTTAAGCAGTTTAAATACCTGTGATCAACAATAGAGGAAACAGGGAAGATAGATTCAGAAAAAGAGGAATTACTAGGCAAAGCAATAATGATCTAGAACACAAAGAAAACTTTCTTAGAGAAGAAAGAGATTACAAAAACAATAAAAACAGAAGTACATAAAAAAATGTAAGACATTCACTGCTAAATAGTAGTGAATCATGAGTAACCACAGAGAGTAATAACAGCAAAACCAATGCAATGGAAATGATATAGTTAAGAAAGATAGAAGGAATTACAAGAAGAGACAGAGTACGAAAGAAAACAGCTCAACAGCTCAATATTAAACCAATAAAATCAGTAATAGAAGAGAGACAATTGGGATGGTTTAGTCATATATACAGATAAGAAGATAATAGATTAATAAAAAGAGTACACGAGGTAAATGGAAGTACCTCAAGCAGCGGAAAGAAGAGGAATAGAATGGCAAGAAATAAGAAAAGTGGCACAATATAGGCAACAGTAGTAAAGAAGTGTAAAAAGAAATAAATAAAGTGGAAAAAATAATCCTCTATAATAGGTTGATCTACTTTTGGTCTATTTCCCTGGTATTTGGTAATTTGAGGTTTCGTGATTTCAATTTGTAATTCGTATAAAATATTGGTTGCATCATTGTAAATTGTTTAAACGATGTGGCAGTATTTTTCCTTTTATTGGATAAATATACCGTTATTAGCGTAAGATTTATCCATTTACTCAAAGTTTTCGTATTTCGCCGTATTTCTAAAATTATCAGACAAAAAGCAATCTGAGGATTGGGGTACAAATCGAATTCTTTGGCAATTTTGAACCAAGTAAGACAAGACATATTGTAAATTGAACTAAGAAATATTATTCATGCTCTCTTAGAAAAGGGAACCTCCTGTGCAAAGGAAGAAAGTCATCACTTCTCTAACGGTGCTTGCGCATTTTAATTTGTATACATAGCCTGCCTGTTTTGAAAAAGTGCACCGTCATAGATCTCCGACTAGATTCACCAACACTTAACTTGTTTGTTTGAAATATTAGTAATTTTTAAGAATAAAAAAATAAGCGAACGAATAATTCTTAGGGGGAGTAATTACCCAATTAGCCCCCCCTGAAACCGCCCCCGCCCCGAGCATCAAGGACTACCTTGATACCAATGATTTGCAATTAAAAGTAGTGCTTTTATTGGGCAATGCACCAGGATACCCTAGGATCTTGAAGATAATTTGCTGACAGACTTTCCCGGCTGGCCGTTTAGTTTTTACCTCCGAATAGGAATTCGTTGATTAAGCCGATGGATCAGGAGGTTTCAAGAAACTGAACATTCGCGCGCGGTTTTCTCGGTGTTTTGAAGTCTTTGAAGCCTGATGGAGATATTCAAGGAGACATCCCTGAAATTTTGGAGAAATTTTGACAACTGCTAGAAATTTAAAATTGGAGGTGAACGAAGATGACATAGAAGATCTCATAATTGAACATGAAGTTGAACTGACGACAGAAGAACTCCAAGAAATCTTGAATGAAGCACACCAAGAAACACATGGAAATATGCCTACTTCTAACCAAGAGGAAGATGAATAAGGACCAATGCCGACATCTGCTATTAAATTTTTTTTTAAAGAAGTGGAAGGATGTCGGAGCAATGGTCTTAGAATGGCACCTAGACCAAGTCTTTAGGATTGGGGATCTTTACGACGACAATGCTTTCAATAACTTCCAGAAAATCCTAAAAAAGAGAAAAACGCAATCTAAATTGGACATGTTCTTTAACGCCCCATAACCAAAAATGAAAAGGACTGATATATATGCCACACTATATGTTTGTATTATTTTTTTAATAAACTTACTAGGAAATTATACATACTGTTTTTAAATTAATTTTTAGTGTCTACAAAACGAATTAATCGATTTCACCAAAAAAGTCTATGGTAAATCGATGATCGGTTAACGAACGATTAAGATAACGAACATAGCCTTGTAACAGATTATATTCGTTAACCTATCCTCCATTGTATTTCCAAGAACCTTAGTTGTCTATAAGGTATGTAAATGAATAAAAAAATCTTTGCTATATTTTGTCTGATCCTTTCTTTTCTTTCCTCCTATTCATTTTATGATTGCTATTCCTTTGCTGTTAATTAGTTCGACTCCCGATTTTCTTGTTACTTATTCTACCTCTTCCTACTATCCTATCGTCCTAATGCTCTGTTCTGTACCCTTGCATTCGAGTTTTCTCTAATATCTATTTTTTGTTCATTTGATTATAAGTTTTCTTTCATCGTTTAACCTATTTACTGATTTGTTTTTATTTTTTTTTACTGTATATGCTTAACCTCTTCGACTTCGATTAATATGGGTTAAGGTTTCTAGTCAGATGTGAAATTTTGTAATTGAAATGTACTATTGACTGGTGTTGGCTTTTTTACTAGACCAGATTGAATATGAATAGAACTCAATTTTGGGATAGAGTAACAATTAGGAAGTATACAAATACATAAAGATTTTTCAAACAAGCGGTCGATGCACAATATGTCAAATATAGTCATTTTGGATGAACTAAAGTCCTTGAACTTTTATTCTGTACCCAGTATTTTATATTTCTTTCGCTATAAAATTCTACGTTCATGTTTCGTTAGGTGGTATATAAAAATACTAGTAAGAAATTCACTTTCATCTGGTAACGTCTGGCGCAACGAGCCGTTCCGGCCTCCCTCAGGGGCGGCACGCGGCACGCCGCTCCTGCGACCCGTTTCGACCGACTAACACACATCTTCATCCGGCCGGTGTCGCTGCCCTGCCTGCGGCGGCAACCGGCCGGCTCTGCCCTGCCGTCGTCCCCCCTGCCCCCGTCTCTGAAGGGTTTCGGAGGGCATAGCGTAGAACGCGTCTCTCCAATTCCTCACGGTCGCGTGGAGAACATACGAAAATAAAACGGTTGACAAACGACGTGTCGGCGTCGCAGTAGGCGTCTATCCGCAGATGCGCCTGAATACAAATTGGATCGAAACTGATTTCGCCCAACCTCCCACCGAAATGGAAGAAAAAAAAAATACGGAAAATGGGAAAGGAAAAAGTGGAATGGTTTAATTTATTTCGGGGATGTTGGAAGACGTACGGTTCGTGTGCCACATACAAAGATGTATGTACGGCAATGATATTTAATGAATCTTTCTATTTGGCGTTTTCGGATTAAAACACTAAAACAGAGGTATTGCCATCTATTGCACTAGAAACCTGTTTGAGTGAAATATTTCGCTAATTTTATAGATGTGTGCAATTTGGTGACTGAGCAAAAACAATTATATTAATCGTTACTAGGAACATTGCTAATTCAAGAACTCAATATAAAAGCTTTTTCTTAAAATTTTCTATAATAATGAGGCAAGAGATAATATAATAATATAATAATGTCAATGTCACAATATTTTCTAAATTTACCCCGTTATTAGAAGAAATAAGCATTTATTGCTTGAATATATGTATCCGAAGCTGAGTTCATCAATAGTGACACAGTGAAGGAGAGGACCGACAGGTTAGAGTGGAAGAACATTCTTCAAGAGTGAACTCCGCCTTTCAGCTTGCTGACGAAATTATTTGTATGGATTTGTTTACTTTTTTTATGTATTTCGAACTATATTTACAAAGCAAGTCTGATAAAGTACTAATAAATAAATAAATAAATAAATAAATATAAAATCTCCAGAAAGTATATCTAGAAGATTAAAAAAAAATAGATTAAATATTAACTTTAGGAAGAGAATTTCAGATCTATACGTTATTATCAAAAAATAACCAGAGGATTGTTAAAAGAATTAAATTATTGTTTCTTTTTATTTAACTATTTTAACGATATTCGCTTTCCTGTTTTATGATATTATATAATTTGTTACTCTTCCTCTTCTAAAAATATTGTTGATACTTGTTGAGCTACCCTCTGATGGAACCAGATATGTAATTATTGTGAAGAAAACACTTGTTACGTTCCATATGGAACATATTATTTTGTTTTATTTAATGAGGTTGTTTCTGACTTTTTTTTTAGCATTTCCTTCTTTACCTTATTAGAGTATTCTATGAAGTTTACTTGGAAATCACAACATTATCGTTTCTCTAAAATCTCCAAATAAATCATTTAATGTTATGTATAATAATAAAACTCCAATAAATAAAATAAATAAGTCAGGAATATATAAATTAAATTGTAACACTTGTAAAGCAGTATATACTGGTCAGTCAGGTCGCAATTTTATAATTAGACTAAAAGAACATATAGGTTTATATAATAATAAAAACAAAAAATCAACGTTTGCTAACTATTTACTTAACAATAATCACAATTTTGATGACACAGATGTACTCGAGATAATCCATTTCGCTGAAAATGGCTTAAATATGGATTTACTAGAGTCTCTGGAAATTTATAAAATTAAACGTAACCCTGAAATTCTAGTAATAAATGATCAAATTGACCTAATATATACCCCTCTGTTTAACGCCATCTAAATTGTTTGTGAAATTGTTTTATAAAGTTGTTTGTAAAAATTTGAAGTATAGTTTGAAAATGAAAGAATGTCGAAACTATAGTCACATTAAAGATAAAAGTGTGTGATAAATAAAAGGTATTTACAATCATTTATTATTGCTACCAATTTCTTTAATATTTCTAAAAATCTCTAATTCTCCAAGAAAATGGTCTAGAAAGTTTTATAATTAAAACTGGGCTTTTGCGTTGTTATATCAATATTAGCTCATCAAAATTTTCTATAAATTTGACTTTGGTTCACAAAGGTCGGTATCAAGATTGAGTGCATTTGCTATTCGGGAGAAATTTATTTTGTTCATTTCTCTTGTGTGTTTATGTCCCGCTTGATTCTTTTTGAAATTTCTAGTAGTTCTTTTTTAACCTTCTCAGAGTTTTTCTTTAATTTTTCTTGCAAGTTTTTAGAATATTTAATATTAAATTATTTGCGAAATTTTTATATAAATTACAATTTTTTTTAAGGTTTCTAAACTTTTGCACTTAAACTGCCTGAAAATGTTTGTTCTGAATGGTTGCCCGTTTAAATGAGGTTGTTGTTACATTTTGGTTACGTGAACGAGATGGTATCATTTTGTTTAATTTCGGTTCTCCTTTGTTTTTTGCCTTATACTCCCAGAATGTTCTAGAATTTCTGTCTTTACTTTATCATAATTTACAATTATTTACTCTTGCAAATTATGAAAATCTATTTCAAGAATAAACAAAAATGTTTACTTTGTTAATATCACACTTTATTTTTAAGTGACTCGAGTTTCGATCATTAACGAAATTCGAGTCACTTAAAAATAAAGTGTGATATTAACAAAGTAAACATTTTTGTTTAATTTTCCAAAATGTATCACGAAGTTAACGCCTCAACCATTAATCAATTATTTCAAGATTGCTAGAATTATCAACTACAAATTGCCTGAGAAAATTTGGCCACAAAAAGGGGGTGTATTTTTATTTCGTGTACAGGATACATCTTTATTGTTTAATTTTTGTTGTTGTTTGGTAATTTCCTGTTATAATCTCATGATCTTTTTGATGGAACTCTTTTAAATTGCGAATTTTTTAATCCTTAAATTACCTGAGAAACTTGAACCAAGAAAAATTGGATAACAAAATAGGATGGTTGTATTTTTATTCCTTAACCATATCAACTGTTTTGTTTAATTTATGTTGTCGTTTTTTTTTATATACTGCTTGGTTTAGGATTATTTTCATTCTATCAGATTTTTTCTTTCTTTATTATAGCAATTTTTTCTTGAATTTCTCTTGCAAACTGCAAAAATTTTTTGAACAATTTTAGAATACCATCAAATTACCTTAAAAATGATCGAAAGGTTTTAGCATTCAAAATAGTTTTATAAATATGTTTAATTGCATTTGTCGTTAGTTAATTTTCAACTTAGTTATTTTTTATATTTGTAGCATTATCAGTTTCAAATTGCCTTAGAAATATACTGAATACTTGTTGCGCTACTTTCTTGATGGAACCATATTTTCAAATTGGGTAAAGTAGAACACTTGTTTTGTTCCATAATTTTATTATCAGTTGCCTGACACGTGTTTCGATCGGTTAGGATTATGGAACAAAACAAGTGTTCTACTTTACCCAATTTGCCTTAGAAAATTGTTCCAAGAATATAAGCCATCAAAATAGAGTGGTTGAAATAAAGTTTCGAGAATGTTTAGCCTAAAGTTGCCTGTAAAAGTGGTTTAAGTTGGTTTTCAAGGATTTCTCTCTTTAGCTTATCAGAATTTGCCACTTATTCCTCTTGCTAATTGCAAAAATTTTCTTTAAAGTTTTTTAAACGAACCTTAAATTGATTAATAAAATTGGTCGAGAGATTTTGGTTATCGAAACGACACTATTTTTATTGGCCTTTTGTTTAGTTTGTTCATCAGTATCTAAGAATTTTTTTATTTACCTCATCAGAGCTTTTCAGTACCTTTTTCATGCAGATTATGAAACTTGTTTAGAATTTTTAGCCTCAAATTGTTAAGAAAATTAATCCAGAAAAAAGTCACCTTTCTTTTTGTCAAAATCAATATTTTACGTTGAAAAGCTACTTAATTCAAAATAGCCTGAAGAAGAAAACAATGAAGTGTGTGTCAAGTATAGATAAAGTCGTTGGACTAGGGGGATATTAAAGTATCTATGGTCATCTAGTTATCGATTCTAGAATCAAAAAATCTAGACAAAATTTCCTTAAGACAAATTCTACACAAGTAATTATTTTGTTTTAAAGAAAGACTGAAATTTGCTAATAAAGTTAATGCAAAGTTACAAACAACTGATTTATAATTTTTAACCGATATTGTAGAATAAATTCTAATAAAAATACAATTAAGTATAAATAAGAAAAACAATTAAAAATATCTAATAAGAAATGTTTAAATTCTAGAAGTGTCCATTTTTTAAGAAGTTGAAATGAGTAGCACTCATTTTGATAAAATAAAACGAATTCATAAATTGCAATTAGAAATTTGCTTATAAAAAACAGTTTAAAACAATTCAACAAAATTCTAAAAAATTTTGAAACTCAAAAATCAAATACTTTCTAAAAAATCGCATTAAATTTTCCTAATAAAACCAAATTAAAATGCCAAAGAACCCTAACAAGTGAGAATGCAATATTTTTTATTAATAAATTCGGCATAAAAATTAAATAAATACCTTAAAGAGAAAAATAATATTTTTAAGGAAAAACCGGACAAAAATTTTGCTTAAAAACAAATTCTACAAAAACAATTTATTTTCTACAAAAAACTATTAAAATGGTTTAATAATAATCCTAAAAATTATTAAGGTGGATTTAAAATTTACTAAAAACAATTAAGGAAGAGTTGAGACATTTTAAAATCGATTGTAATTTCTAATATATAGCTTCGAAAAAAATTTCAAATCTGTTTACCTCTCAAGAATATTTGAGGGTTAAGAAAAAAGAATTGCTTAAAACATTAATAAGAAATGTTTAAATTCTAGAAGTGTGCATTTTTAAGTTGAGTTGAAACCTGCTACTCATTTTGATAAAATAAAACGAATTCATAAATTGCAATTAGAAATTTGCTTATAAAAAAACAGTTTAAAACAATTAAACAAAATTCTAAAAAATTTTGAAACTCAAAAAGCAAATACTTTCTAAAAAATCGCATTAAATTTTCCTAATAAAACCAAATTAAAATGCCAAAGGGGCCTAACAAATGAGAATGCAATATTTTTTATTAATAAATTTGACATAAAAATTAAATAAATACCTTAAAGAGAAAAATAATATTTTTAAGGAAATACCGGACAAAAATTTTGCTTAAAAACAAATTCTACAAAAGCAATTTATTTTCTACAAAAAACTATTAAAATGGTTTAATAATAATCCTAAAAATTATTAAGGTGGATTTAAAATTTACTAAAAACAATTAAGGAAGAGTTGAGACATTTTAAAATCAATTGTAATTTCTAATATAATAATAATAATTTCAAATCTGTTTACCTTTTAAGAATATTTGAGGGTTTAGAAAAAGAATTGCTTAAAACATTTGAATATTCTGAACAAATCATATATATATTTAAACAAATCTTATTAGCTGCTTACCCTCTAAAAATGTTTCGTCGTTAAAGTTTTTGAAATTAGTCCAGAAAATTTGGCCATTAAAATGATCATCTCTACCATCGAGCTTTAATTGTTTCTACTGAAGAAGAATCCTAGATATAAAATTTCCTGCTTCATCCTCTCCAAAATTTCTTTAAAGTTTTTTAGAATTCCAACTTCAAATTGCTTAAAAAATTAGTTTAGAAAGTTTTGTCATGAAAACTACCTTATTTTGATGGAAGTTTTGTTTAGTTTTTTGACCAGTCTCTCGAAAATTTTTCTTTGCCTCATAGAGCTTTTCACTACTTCTTTTTAGTGAAATCAATTTAAATTCAAAAGACAAAAAGATAATTTAAAAGTTTTAGAATATGTACGTAAAACTTTTAAATTATCTTTTTGTCTTTTGAATTTAAATTGATTTCACTAAAAAACAGATTTTATTATTACATCTTTGCTCTTCTTTCTAATACAAAATCACAAAAAGCATATACAAAATTTAAAAAATTAAAACTTTAGCCGAAGGGAGAACGGGCGGAGTTCACTTCTTCAAATGATCTTCCACTCAAACACATTAATAGACTTCATCAATACTACTTCAATGAACGTTTGTTCATTTAGTTTGTCTCTTTTTGCAGAGATCATATTTTATTTATTTGAGCCGTTTATGTCAGCATGACAGATATAATATATAAAACCAATATAAAATTTACTAAATCATTCTGTACAAATCAAGTGTTTGTTTACCTTATCATATTTCTATTATAATCTGCAAAAAAATTTTTTCTAGGTTTCTAGAATTTGTAGCCTCAAATTACCTTAGAAATATACCTTTCTCATTTGAGGCATTTTTCATTAAATACCATAAACAGGTTTTATTGTTTCCTTCTTTAATGTCTAATTTGTTACTTTGTTTAATTTAGCTTTTATATATATAAATAAATAGCAAACATTTGCAAGATACATTTCAGGTTAATAATTTCATGATTTTCGGAATCTCAAAACTCAAATTTTCCAAGACAATTGGTTAAAAACGTTTTATGGGTGAAATCGATTTTATTTCTTGGATCTAGCATTTATTTTGTTTAATTTCTATGGTAGTTTGCTTACTTTCTGCTTTATTCTCGTAAAAAATTCTGTTATTTTTGATCTCATCAGAAAATTGCAAACATTCTAAAATTTTTATCCTTAAATTGCCACACAAAATTTATGTATTTATTACATCTTTGCACTCATTTCTAACAAAATGTCAGAAAATATTACTAAATAAGAAAATATACTCAAAATTTTAGCCGTAGGGAGGACGGCCAATCAACATTTTGTTATAAGCTTTTCATTCCGTTTGTTTATTTCCTCTTTCATTACCTAATTACTTTCCCTATATACTAAGTATATAGGGGATGTATTGTTTTCGTGCGTAAAAATGTCTGTGGGCGTTGTATCTCAAAAACGAATGATCCGATTGAGATGAAACTTTAAACTTGAGGTTTTATCATTAAAAACTGGAACATAAAAGCTTTTGGTGAACATTTAACAACCGGAAGTGGATGTTTACTCTAGACGTTTTTTTTTGTTTTTTGTCGATATTTTTCTAAATATGAAAAATATTACAAAACTTTTCAAACAAAAGTTAAAGCTAATGAGAAACTAAACAAGTTTTTTTAAAACATATATTTCATAAAATTCTTATTTCTCAAGAAACAAAAATAAAAATAGAAAATTTTAACATTTTTTGCCAATTCCTATTAAATTATTGGATCTACATCAAATTTATATAACAAATAATTGTAGAGAATTCTAAAATGAACAAATTACTAAGAATAGCATTTTTGCGTAAACCTCATAGTTTTCCAGAAAAATATAGGAAAAGTATTATGATGGCAACATCACCATTTTAAATCTAGAAAAAATGCTGATAGTTTTATAAAGATTACTGAGAGAATTCTACAACTTCGAAAAGAAAATAATATTTGAAATAATATAAAGATCTAGAAAAAAATGCTGAAAAATTCTAGAAGTCTGGATAAAAGTTCTACAATTCTCTAGAAGACGAGAAATTGTTGAAATATTATATAAACACAAAAAAACTGCTTAATCCTAGAAATTGATAAAATTCTAGAACCCTCCAAAAAATAAGGCATTTATGAATTATAGAAATCCAGAAAAAAAATATTAGTAAGTTCTAGGATATCGAGATATTCAAATATTATATAAATATTGAAAAATAAAAAATTGGAAAATTCTAGAAATCAAAATACAGGTTGCTGTGTTAGTTATAGAACCATCAAAAACAAAAGAAATTGGCGAAATATTCTATAAACCTAGTTACAAGTTGCTGGGTGAATTAATACTTCCGAAAAGAGGAAAATTAGCTAAAATATTATTTAAATCTAAAGATAATTAATAATTATAAAATCCTGAAAATTTAGATACAAGTTGCTAGGGAATTCTAGAAGAAGAAATTGCTAAAATATTACATAAATTTAGAAAATAAGTTGCCTCAAAATTCTAGAAATCTAGATACAGGTTGCTGTGTCCATTATTAAACCCTCGAAAAAAAAATGGTAAAATGCAGTGAAAGTTCGTTGAAAAATTCTAGAACTGTTGACCTATTATACGAATCTAAAAATCACAGGCAAATTGTAGAAATCTTAATTACATAAGTAGCTGGGAGAGTTATAGAACCCTTGAAAAAAAGAAAACATTTTTTTTCCAATTTTAATAATTCGTCGGAATTTTTTGCTTTAGTTTATCTAATTTTTTTTAGAATTTCTTTTATTTTAGTATGCGAGAAAAATATTCCTTCCAGTTTTCAAAAGTTTTCTAACATCTCGTTTTTTCTAAGATTTTTTTTGTATTTAGTGGGTTCTAGATTTTTACAGAACTTTCTAGCAATTAATTTTAGACTTTATGAATATTCCAAATCACTTCCATACATTTGTCACGATGCTTTGCTTTAATTTTTCGGAATTTTTAAAGGATTTTCCACATGCATGTTACGACAATTTTTGTCGAGCATTCAAAAAAACTGTTAACAATTTTAGTTTTAATTTTTAGGAATTTTTTACCTTCTTTTTGCTTTACTTTAATTGAATATTCTAAGATATATTTAAATACAATACAAATAGTTTATCTGTATAACTGGATTTAATCTTTGCTGACTATAGTTTCGACCAGACACTTGCCATTTTCAAAACAAAGTGATTCAAAAATGAATAACGATGTAGATGCTGCAGGAATCAACGATATATTTAAATCTTGAGATTTTTGAATCTTATTTTTAACCATTTCTTGCTTTGTTTTGCATTTTCTTCAGGAATTACTCTTCTTAATTAAGAGAAATTTCTTGGTGCTTTAGACATTTTCTGGAAACTTCTTTTTTACAGAATTTTCCAAATTCCTCTTGCACACTTTGCTCAATTTTAACGGATTTTGTTTAAAATTCTCTTGCCAAATTGTAAGAATAGTCATTGAGAATTAAAAAGTTTTTAGGATATTTTTATTACAGATTTCTTGATTTTTTAATTTATTTTTCATCCAATTTTTAAGAATCTTCGACTAATTTTTGCTTTGTTCAATTTTTTAGAAATCTCTTCTGCCAGATTATGAAATTTTTCTTCAAGGTTTCTAGAATTTTCCACAAATTTTTCTTAAACACTTTGTTGCATTAATTTTTCTCATTAATTGTAAATTACTAGATTATTCTTCGTGCGTTCTAGAATTCTTCAACAATGTTATCTCAGTTTTTTATGTATATTCACTCAGATTTCGAGAATTTGTTTAGATTCTCTAGAATTGTAGAATTAGTTTTTTGCTATTTTTCTTTCTATTTTTGAAATTTTATTTTAGCTAAATTTTCTCGTATTTTTTTCTTCAAATATCGACATTCGTTTTCGATGCTTATAGATTTTTATGATTACTTGTTTTATTTAATCTATTTTTGCACAATTTGTCCACTCGAAAATTTATTTGGAGGCTTCTAAAATGTTCTAGAAATTTCTCTTATGGACTTCTAAGGTTTCTAGCTACTTTTCATCAATTTTTCGAAAATATCTGTTACAAATTAATGACAAGAATTTCTTGTAGGTTTATATAATTTCCGGAATATTCCAGTAATTTGTCTTTAAATTTTTCCTTCAGGATATTTTTTTATTAGAAATTACTTTCTTCCATATTTTGATATTTTTCTTTAAAGTTACAGAATTTTGTAGATTTTTTTAGCACATTTCCTTCCAGATTAAGAGATTTTTCTTAGGAAACTTTTCAAATTTTTTTACTTACTTTCCAGACCTTTTTGCTTAGTCTTCTTCATTTTGTCAAAAATCTTATTTATTTATGTTTTACATAGTTTCAGGATTTCTACTATATTTCTTGCTTTGTTCTATTAAAAAAATTTCCTAGAATTTCACTTCTATTAGATTCGAAAAATTTTCTTCGAGGTTTCGAATGCCTTTTCTTTCCTTACCTTATCGTAAACTATTAAAAACATTATTGAGATTTAGAATTTCCAAAAAAAAACACATAAAAAATTGTGTGGCTCAGAGCTAATCTAAACTTTATTTGACACTTCTTCGACACTGCCAGCAGATCTTTTTCTAGGTTTATAGATTTTCTCAGCACACTTTCTTCTATTATTTACTAAAACTACTTACTTTTTCTTATCATTTTTCTTAAAATATGTTCCAGCAGTCTCTTTACATATTGATATATATTTAGTTTTCAAGAATCTTTCAACAACTTCCCTTCCTAGTTCAAGAATTTTCCACTAATTCTTCTTTACCTTATCGCGATTTTCTAGAATTATCTCTTTTAAATTAGAAGAATAATTTCTTGGTTTTAGATTGTTTCCAGGTTTTTTACAAATTTCTTAAATTTTCTAGTAATTTCTCGAGGTTTTATTTGAATTTTCTAGGAGTTGTTTATTATGTTCAAATTAAGAATAACTTTTTTTGTGTAAACCTCATAGTTTTTGAGTAAATTATAGGGAAAGTACTATGATGGCCACATCATCATTTATTTTCCATTAGTTTCGCTTGGAAATTGCCAAAATTTTGTTCGGTGGCTCTAGAAGTTACAACATCAAATTATGGATTTTATAAATCCATAAAGTTTGGTTATTAAAATGGGGTGGTTGCATTTTCATATCCTGAAGATTGACGACCTATTTTCTTTAATTTCTGTTGTTCTTTGTTTATTTCTGACTTCGTTTTCTCAGTTTAACTTTCTTTCTTTACCTAATTAGACAGTTTTTATACATTGCTTAAGAAAATTGATCAACAAAATTTGACCATAAACGAGGCTACTTTTTCTTTGTGCTCAAGTTTCGATTATTTTCACTGTAAAAAACTAAAATCAATAATTTACATGAAATTTAAAAAAAATACAATGTAAGGTGTGTCAAGTGTAGATGAAATCGTACAGCCAGGGGGAATGTTGATGTGTCTACAAATAGCTGTTTTAGAATTGAATTAAATACTGTGAAAATCTGCGGAAATTTTTTGTAAGGCATATATTATATAAAGGTCATCTTTCATCTTTTATAATTTTCTTAATTTCTTCTAGCATATCAACTTACGTTCCTCTTTTTCGCCTTTCTGACAAATATTGAATTATAATTAATTGGCTAATTAAAAAATGCAAAATTTATGATGTAATTTTGATTATACCATCTCAATTTCCAGGAACGATTTACATTATGCGATTAAGAAATTCAATTTGTTCGCATTACAATGAAATAAAAAACGACTCGAGATGAATCGTAGTTCTAATGTTTGCGGAAGGCCGGATAATGACCCTGGCGTAGTTGAGAGAGGGGTCGTCATCGTCGGTTTGCATAAGGGCAAAAAAACAATTGCGGCGAATCGAGGGAATCGGTGAACGGGAAACCCGGAAGTGGGTTAATTCCGGTGCTCGTCTACTCAAACAATCAACAATCCTGATGAATTGCAGGGCGCAATTTAAAACTGCACACGGACCGCATCTGAGCCAATATCGACGACGAATTTTCTACCTCTCCTCTCGACATCGGACGATTAAGGGGGTGGTTTGGAGTGGAGGGTCGACGACGACGTCATCCACCGTTTAAGCGGATGTGTGCACTTCGTTGCGTTCCGATCTTCAATGGGCGGAACACCAATTTATTGACTATATAAGCTTTCTTAACATAAATATATTCATAATTACATGTTGTACTAGTCTCTTCATATTTCTTAACCCATTATTAAATGAGAGGTATACTTGGTGCTTCGTTTAAGTGGCGTAAATTTCTGCTACAGTCGCCGAATCATAATTTTTGTAAAATTTTGGTCCGCTACCGAGAAACGCTCTATACCGACTAAATTCACAAAAGATTTCATGTTATACAAACAAAGTTATTAGTGTGTTTCATTTAAATTCGCAAGAGTCAGTTTAACGATTAAATATAGACTTTCTTTCATTAATTAACCTATTTTAATATAATAAAAATACAACAAATATTGTTGTGACACTCAAGCATCAATCACAAAGAAATTTTTATATATACTTTTATATTTTTTAAGTTTAGAATTCCTGATTTCAATTAATACCAATTTTAATTACAAGAATTCTATTTCTTGACATATATGAATAAAACACTTATAACCATAATAAAAAGAAACTTCTGTAAATCACCTCGTTTGTTAATTAATTTTTTGATTCAGTATACCCTTTCAGCACAATTTTCTTCAATAAAAACTCTTAATGGTGTTAACTTTTCACTCCTCGCGTAAATATCGATTGCGCCTTGATCCGTCATAAATCAGCACTAATGCCGGAATAAATCGGAAGCGGTAAAAGTCGTAAAACCGAATTATGACTGAGGATAATGGTCGGGGTGTTTTATTAGCCGGCGCCCACCCATCGCCGTACATCAATGTATAGTTTTCCGTTTTCTCTGCATGTGCCGACTGTAAACGTAATTTCTGTGCAATTAGGTCGACGAATCTGCGGCGGGGGGTTGGAGAAACGGAGGCAGCAGCAAAAAAAAAAAAATAACAGGCCGAAGGGAATGGGCCGTAAATATCATTTACGGAACATTTAGATAAATTTACTTTTCTGCATGCACTCGCCCTGCCTGGGTGAAATTTGTCGATTTGGAAAACGCCATAAAAGTAAATCACCCCAACGGTTCCCTCGTCTTTTTTTTGTTGGTTGCCCTGCGTATCTTGCAAAACAACGATAAACGATAATTTAGTAACGAGGGCGAATCGAAAAACTCTCGGTCCGCACGTAAATAAATAAATAAATGTAAGCAAGCTTAATTGAGTGTGGAAAATCAATGGATATTCAAAACGAAATAAAAAATTGCTTGTGTAAAGATCAAAAAAAAATATATGAATAAAAACAACATTCGCTGAATTTAATATTAAATTATCCCTTTGCACACATATAACAACAGAAACAATACGCTAAAACCACGTTGTTCATAGGAAAACACTACTATTACTTCCACTTTTAGGAATCTATAAGAGAAATGCTAAAAACTTTTAGAAAACTTGAAGAATTGCAAGAATTTGATTTAAAAGAAAATGTTGGAAAATTCCACTTAAATAAAGCATGATGATGAAAAATTTGAAGTGAGTGTGCTGTGAGAATCTGCTCTCGTTTAAAACGGCAAATAGTTGGTATAAAAATAGTGAAATTTTCCGTGTTTTCGCACACATATACTTTAAAGTGTAATCTATGCGCTAGCTAAAAATTACGTCAGTATTGTATTCGGTTCTCGCGTAATTTGGACATTAACATTTACGGAGTGCAAACGGCCATTCATACAGTGCCAATTTCATCGTTTTTTATGCATTTTATCGTGATTTCTTTGGGACACAGATTAGTGGAGTTCATCGACTTATCCAGCCGTCCCGTCGCGAGTGAGTCATCAGATCGGAAATTTTATTCTCAATGAACATATATTAGTGTTTTCCCTGTACAATTAGTTTATCCATATTGTACGATGGGATTTACATGTGATCAATGTTCGTGCAATATTAGCCCAAATTCATTTTACTTAAAATGCAACTGCGATAAATGGTTTCATGCTAAATGCACGGGTCTATTCGATGAGGAATTAACTCCACTCAGAAAAAATCGCAATAGTAACTGGGTGTGCATAAAATGTCAGAATCCAACACGCAATGTTTTTCCATCTTCGGGTAGCTTTAACAAGACTCAATTATCTCAAATTGAAACAATATTGGATAAATTGTTGCAAAAATATTTCGATCCATTTAAAACCGAATTTCATCAATTATTAAATAAATTAGATGATAAAATCAAATTGATGGAAGGAAGAATGAAGATTGTTGCTGATGAGGTCAATACGATTGAACATCGGCTAAATGAAATTTATAATAATGTGGATACAACGAATATTGGTGCCACACTTATATCTGGGCAGCGAGATAATGACATACTGTATGAATTAGAAGATCGCCGTAAACGCAGCGTTAACCTAATGGCTTACAACGTACCGGAATCGTCTTCTACTACAGCTTCAGTTAGATATGAAGAGGAACTGTCTGTAATTCAGAGTACACTACAACCACTATCAATTGAAATTACACCGGTTAAGATGTTTAGAGTGGGTGTCAAAGGTACTCGGCCTCGTCCGTTAAAATTGGTATTGCAGAATAGTGATGTTGTGAAAAATATTATCTTAAAAACAAAAGGTCTACGTGACAATGTGGTTAAATTTAGCTATGATAGAACCGTTACTCAACGAAACGAATTCAAAGCGCTAAAAAATAATTTGGAACAACGAATTAAAAATGGTGAAGAAAATTTAGTGATAAAATATTTATCAGGAGTCCCTAAAATTGTTAAAGCCCCGCCGAAACCACAAATGTCAACTTCTAGTAGTTCTGCGGCAAAAAACTAAACATTTACTACCATAACGTTGGCGGAATGCGCACAAAATTAAAATCATTTATGTTAAACGTTAGTTGTTGTGTATACGATATAATAATTATTATTGAAACTTGGCTGGATAATGATATCGACAATTCTGAGTTTAAACTTAATAACTACACTATTTATAGAATGGATCGCTCTTCATTTTCTAGCCATAAATGTCGTGGTGGTGGTGTTATGATCGCAGTCCGCAATAATCTTATAAGTAATGAAATTTCAGTGGGAATTGGTGCAGTTGAACAATTATTTGTTTCTGTAACTATATGTAATACAAATTTTATTATATGTGCGGCATATTTTCCGCCGTGCTCATCTCTGGATAAATATCAACATCACTGTAGCGCTGTTGAAGATATTGCCGAAAATTACCCTAACTCAAAGTTTGTTATATGCGGTGATTATAATATTCCTAGCGCAGAATGGTCTAATGATGATCTAGGACTTATAAATAACAATACGACATTATACTCAGCCCAGTTAATAACTGAGTCATTTAGTTACTTTAATCTGTTCCAAATATGTAACATACCGAATGAAAATAATATTTTTTTAGATCTCATATTCGCACATGATGGATTTACGGTTTCCAAAGCGTCTGATTTACTGTTTGACATTACGCATCATCATGTACCTTACTTAATTTCAATGCCATTAAAATCAGTTAATAAACCGCTACACTACGATGAATTTGTTTATAATTTTGCGCAAGCTAATTATGCCGCAATGAATGACTATTTTCTATCTGTTAATTGGTTGAAAATTTTAGATGTGGATGATATCGACAATATGGTAGAATTATTTTACAACACTATGTACAATGCTTTAGAGATGTTTGTACCCATTAAGCGCATAACACCTTCCACATACCCAGTTTGGTTTAATAAAGATCTTATAAACCTTATAAAGCAAAAGAAGTATGCACATAAAATTTATAAGCAATGCCAAAATTCAGTAAATTATGAATATTTTAAATCTTTGCGCGCACAGGTTAGTGATTTGAGAAATAATTTATACAACCAATACATAGAGTCTGTAAATACTAATATAACACACAATCCAAAAAGCTTTTGGAATTTTGTTAAAGTCTCTAGTTCAGTTCCTGATTTTCCAATTAATATGCATTACAATAGTGTTACTAGCAGCAGCGGATCTGAATGCGTAAATCTTTTCGCGGATTACTTCTCAACTGTTTATATGAAACACAATCCATCCCAGATTCCAAATTTTACCACTACAGCTGAAGTTAATCATATACCATTTTCATTCTCGCAGAGCGAGATATTTGACGCTATAAATAATTTAAAATCTAGTAATAGCTTAGGCCCTGATGGTATACCTGCAAGCTTACTGAAATATTGTATCTATTCTCTATCTATTCCAATTTTTATTCTATTCCAATCATCAGTAAGTCAGAATAGGTTTCCAAACTTTTGGAAGAAGGGTTTTATAACACCTATACATAAAAATGGCGAAAAGGAAGATGTTACAAATTACCGTAGTGTGTCAATACAGTCAGTTATTCCTAAATTATTAGATCAACTTATTACAGTCAAATTAAATTGGATATGTAAGAACACACTTATTGACGAGCAGCATGGATTCCGTACAGGAAGATCTACGACTACAAACCTTCTTTCCTTCAAGATGTCTTTGATTCATGCCTTGGAAGCTAAACATTCAATGGATACAATTTATACCGACTTTACCAAGGCATTTGATAGAGTCGACCATGATATTTTGATTGCTAAATTATCTGCCCTGGGATTCCATTTTTCTGTAATTGAGTGGATCAAAAGCTTTTTAGTAGGTCGCACGCAATGTGTGAAAATAAAAAATTATTTATCCTATCCCATTCAAGCTCTCTCTGGTGTGCCTCAAGGTTCGCATTGTGGTCCGTTGCTATTTTTGCTTTTCATTAACGACATCTCTCAAGTCATAAAGAACTCATCATTTTTATTATTCGCAGATGACCTAAAAATTTACAGAGAAATTGCAACACTAGAAGATTGTAAATTACTTCAAGATGACCTTAATGCAATTAATAATTGGTGCAATTATAACCAACTTTTCTTTAACACCGAGAAGTGTAAAAGCATTAGTTTCTCTCTAAAAAAACACCCTACAGAGTTTTGTTACTCGATTAACGACATTGTTCTTATGAGAGTAAGTGAAATTAAAGATTTGGGTGTTATCTTCGACAGCGCATTATCCTTTGGTAATCATATTAATACTATATGTAACCGTGCTTCAAAAATGTTGGGCTACATTAAACGATTGTCTGTCGATCTATCGGCACATTCATTTAAGATTATTTATTTTTCGTTTGTTCGCTCACATCTCGAGTATGCTTCATGCGTTTGGTCACCATCACAGGCTATTTACATAAATATTATACAAAATGTGCAAAACAAATTCGTAAAATCAATTGCATACAAGTTAGGCTATAATAACGCATTGAATACTAGCGCAGTTTGTAATGATTTGCGTATTACCAAATTATGTTGTCGAAGGTTTTTTGCGGACATGGCATTTTTTTATAAACTTCTCTTTCATAAAGTACAGTGTTCATCCTTATTGTCTCAAGTAAATTTTTATGTTAAACCCACGAATCGACCTACTAGACAAGTCCCAATATTTCGTGTTCCATTTCACAAAACTAATTATGGTTATAATAACCCAATTTCTAGATTTATGCGTATTTCAAATGAGCTGTCATTAAATTATAATTTTGATATATTTCAGGAATCTTATGCTCGTTTTATGTATGACCTTAAGAATATTAGTCACTGTAGATAATTTGTAATTTATGTGTATGCACTTATAGGTTTAAGCTAGTGTTAGATTACGTTTTGGTTTTTTTTAAATTATTTTTAGGTTTAGTTTCCTTTATATATATATTATTTCATTTGCTTAACTGTGTTATTATTATTTTTCTGTAAAATGGATTTTCCGTTAATAAATATTATTATTATTATTATTATTATTATGATAGGGCAAAAAGTCCTCAGGTCTATAGCCTAGATGGACTAACACCACTTATTTATATGTATGTTAAATGTTATTATGTGTTGTAAATATGTCCAAATTGAGATTATTATTATTATTATTAAAGCATGAGATTGATGAAACGTTTCAACAAAAAAAAAAAGGTCTCAAAAGAAATAAAGTAAAGTAAAGAAAATAAGAAAACTTGCTGGAAAATTTAATAAATCTCCGGAAATTTTTAAAACACTTTAATATAATTTTATAAACATGAAATGAAAACTTTTAGAAAATAAATAATAAAAAATATTTTTAGATGTTAAACAAATTTTTATAAAGAAATTATTGCAAAAATATCATTAAATAAAACAAGAAACACTAAAAAACAAAGTATCTCCAAGAAATTAGCTAAACATTTTTAGAAACTACGAAGAATTGCAAGAATTTCAGTTTAGATAAGAATTGATGAAAATTTTCAATCTCTACAATGAAATGTTGGTAATATGGAATGAAAAATTAAAAAAAAAACAAGTAATAAGAATGTTAAGAAAATATTTTAGAAGTTAATATAATTTATAAAAACAAATTATTGCAAAAATTAATAAAACTAGAAACCCTAAAAGAGAATGTGTCTCAAAAAATTTAGCTAAATGTTTTAAAAACCACGAAAACTTAAAAGAATTTCAGTTTAGATAAGAGTTTATGGAAAGTTACAATAAAATAATGAATGGTGATTTTTTTAAAATTAAATACTAGAAAAGTGTAGAACTATGAAAGAAAGAAACAAACAAACCTTTGAAAATCCTGTTTTTATTTACTTTCTTTCAAGTACAGATATTATGACTTGTGTGAGATTATTTATGTTCATAACACTAATAAGGATTATTATTACTATCATTTTTCTTATCAAGTTCATTGTCTTATTAAATTTTATTAAATTTTATTAAAATTACTATTTTAAATTTTTTGAATTTACTAATAAATTTCTTTTAATTTTATACATTGTTTCTTCGAATTTCTCTTCCGAATTTCTTTGATATTATTACAAAGAATTTTCAGGAAATTTTTCTTAGACATAAAAATAATCTTTTTCAAGGGTTTCTAAATTTTTCTTGAAGTAACGCGTAATGAATTTCTGGAATTAAGTTCTTTAAATTATTTTGATCGTGGTTTATAAAAATTTCTATTAATTTATTTTGTGCTTTTCAAAATTTTTTTTTCTTGCTAAATTTAAGCACTTAATGTTTAATTTTAAACTTATTTTCCAAAAATGCATATTTTTATTGAAACATGTGGAAGAGAGATTTCTTTAATTTTGAATTTTATGAAAATTTTCAGTAATTCAACTAGATGTCTAGAATTTTCGAAATTGAAAAAAAAATCTTAGAAGATACCATAATTTTCGATGTTTTTTTCATCTAGATTTCTAGATTTTTTCAGTAATTTGCCTGCAATTTTCTAAAACTTTTTGTTCTGTTTTATTTGAATCATTATTTTTAATTAAATTCTTGCAATTCTTCGTTTCTAAGCTTTCTTACTAGTCTTTTAGCATTTCATGTTTTAGTTTAAAATAAGTTCCCATCGATTTCTTTTGCAAAATGAAAACCTGTGGAGTATTCTAGAAAACTGGTAAAAAGCCTAGAAGTGATAGGAATATTTTCGAAAATTATCGCTGAATACAGCTGAAAAATTAAGTTCATAAATTCTCCAGAAAAAACATTCTAGAATCTCGAATGTTTTAAAAAATATCGAAAACTTTCAAAAATTAATTTTAGAAAAGAATTTATGAAAGTAAATAAAATAAGATTTAGTAACTTTTAAACGAAATACCGGAAAACTCGAGAAATCTAAAAGAAAATTAGAAAATTGTGGAACTATTGATAAAAAAAATGTTCGTTTGTAGAAAAACTGTTATCAATTCTGGAACTTTCTATTAATACTATAACAATCCTTAAAAATGAATATAAAATGAATATCTAATAAATAAATAATGTCTAATAAATTAAAAAAGAAATCTATCCGAACTTATATTAAAATAAATTAAGAAATGATCTTGACAAAGGTTATAAACTTTTACAAAGATCGAAGACTTGCAAGAATTCAACTTAAAATAATAGTTGCAATAAAAGAGAGCAATCAATTTTGGAGAATTACTAAGCAATTCTAAAAATCTATGTAAAAAATTACTGGAAAATTCTGGTTACTTCCAAGAAAATTGTTGGAATTTCGAAAATTTTAGAAATCCAGAATAAAAGTTATTGAAAATTCCAGAATTCTGGTATAAAATTCTGGAAATTTCTCTTGGAAATTTTGCGAGAAAGTATAAAAATTTAGAAAAGATGTTCTTTAAAAATTATTTTTAAATTCAATAAAATTTAGCAAGTAAAATCGAAATTTTTATAAAGCAGAAAATGAATTAATAGAGAAATTTATAAGTAAAATAGTTTGTTCAATCTTGCAGTAGAATATACTATTGAAATGCTTAATTTTAGAAAACATTTTACAAGAAATGATAAACACTTTTTAAAACTCGTAAATATAGAACCTGGTAATATATTTAAAAAATTTGAAACCATCGTAAAATTTTATCGCAATTTTAAAAAATGCTAGAAAATTCCTTCTTATAAAATTGAAAAAATCTTGTAGAAATATTCATAGAAAAAATTTAAAAAATCGAAGAACAATTCTCTAAAATGAACACACATAATGAAAAATTGCTGGAAAGTTGTAGAACCTTTAAAGAAAACAACAATTAAATTTAATAGTAAAGATAGTACGAAGATCCAATAAAATAAAGCACGAAAAGGTAGGAATTTTAAAGAAAATTGTAAAATGGGAAATTCTGGAAGATTAGTTAGAAAAAATAAGTACGCTTCAATTGAATTTTCGCAATTATGTATATAAGTATATATATTTTTTTTCTGAAATCACCCCATCACCTTGCTTCCGGTCCTGGGGAAAATATTCGAATCCATACTAAAAATTATGCTCTACCTCTCCCACCACATCCCTATATACCAATTTGGCTTTCTTGAACACCGCTCCACTTCCTTACAGTTAACAGTCTTGACTTTAAACTGCCAAACAGCACACCTCGAAAACCAAAAGTCCGCCATAGTCTTTCTAGATATTCGCAAAGATTTTGACTCTGTTTGGCATCGAGGTTTGCCACTCCCTAAAAACTCCACCCCATCTCCTTAATTTAATTGACAACTTCCTCTTGTTTAGAATTCTTCAAGTAAAAGTCAAAAACACCTTATCCAATTCTTTGGTTCCCTTCCAAGGTGTTCCCTTTTACTCACTCCTCTATAATATTTATGTACACGACCTTTATAATCCCAACCCCCTCTATCGCAACCCATCCGCTTATCCACGGCTTTACGCAGATGATACAGCGCTCATATAATATAAATAGAGCTGGAAAATTCTTGAATATTGTAGAAGCGTAAGTTTCACACGAAGTCTAGAAATATTGGAAACATATAATTTCAAAAAGTTTTTGGAAATTCACAAAATATTTTTTTTTATTGGAATATTGTAATAATTTTGAAGAAGAATATTAATATTCCGGCTGTTTCTAAATGAATATCAGGGTTTTAACGCTTCGTAATATTTATTTCGTAAAAATTATAATAATATTTAATACATTAAATTAAAGAGCAACTTAAACAGTTACTCGTACAAGCTTACAAGTGTTCAATGTGAGCACCTTCCGTCATACCTCACATATCAAGTTAATAGGCCAGTTCTTCCCAAACTTTCTTTAGTGTTTGTGGTGTAATTGATGAAACAGCTGCCCCAATCATATGTTTATTTATTTATTTATTTAAATCTTTAAAATATCCTGTTAAGATTAGATATTAAAATTTCAAGATATACCGTAATTATTACAAAAATTTAGATCACAGGACTTGCGGGCGGAGTTCACCATGTGTTCTTCCACTCAGATCCTTTCTTCTACTTCAGATGATGGAATTCTCTGTGAGCAAAGTATTTTTTTACCATTAAGGCAATATTTTGGCCATTACTGGCATATTTATGTCCATTTTATCAGTAGGTAATGATATTTGATTGTCGCATTGAATAACGTGTCTGTTTCTGTAAAACTTTCCAAAGAGTGATCACCGAAATTACTAATTCACAACGCGTGATATGCTCTCTCATTTGCTTAATTGCTTAACACTCTCTCACTTTATAAATTAGATCACAGGACTTATGGGCGGAGTTCACCATGTATTCTTCCACTCAGTCCCATTCTTCTACACCAGATGATGGAATTCTCTGACAGCAAAGTAATTTTTACCATTTAGGCATTATTTTAGCCATAACTGGCATATTTATGTCCATTTTACCTAGATGTATTTTAATGACATTTCCACCTATATAATGGAATTTCATCAAGTAAAAGCCTCATCAATCCAATATTTAATGACATTTGATTGTCGCATTGATTAACGTTTCTGTTTCTCTAAAACTTTCCAAAGAGTCGTCACCGAAATTACTAATTCACAACTTGATTAACACTCTCTCACTTGCTCAACACTCTCTTTAGAGACATTTGGTCGTTCCGTACTCTACCCATTGCAAAGGCAGCCGATATTTTTAAACTGATTATACTAAGGTTGTTATTATCACATCTGAACGGGAACTTAAGGAGCTTTCTATTCACTAGCCGCCATTTTTGCTATTAGCGCCTCCTAGCGCATGCACGTACCAACAAAAAAGACTCATTTGAGTTGCAACACTTTAAAACCCCGATATTCATTTAGAAACACCTGGTGTAATAAAACCGGAAATTCTAAAAACTATGGAATCTCCAGGAATAAAAAATACTGAAATATTCTTAAATATTCTAGAAATATCAAAAAAAATAAGAAATTTGTAAGACAAAATTGCTGGAAAACTTCTAGAACTCTGGAATAAAATTCAAAAAATTTGCAAGAAACTTTCTAAGAAAATTAGAAAATTATAATAATCTGTAAGATAAATAGCAAATTATTAAAAAACAAACTAGAAAATCTTTAAATTTTAAAAATCCTTAGAAGTAATTGCTGAAATATTCTCAAAATCATTAAAAAGCTTTACTGAGAAATTCTGTAAACCTTAAGAACAATTTTATAGACATTTCTAACAAAATGGTTACAAAATTTTATAACTTTCTAATTAGATTTAGAATTAGAGACATTTCTGAATAATATTTAAAAGTTATAAAAATTCGGAAGAGAAATTGCTTTAAAATTATTATAAACTAAAACATACTAAGCTGAAAATGTAGTAATCTGGATAAAAATGCTAGCGAGTTTTTCAATATCAAATTTTCCAACAACATAAAACAAGAAATGGTGAACATTTTTAAAATTGAAGAAATGTTTGCACATAGAAAAAATTGCTAGAAGGTTCTAAACATCCGAAGAACTCTAAGAATTTAAATTTTTATATTCTTCCTCGAAAGTTAAAAATTTTATAAAAAATATGTTTTAATAAAAATTGTTCAGTTTCTCATTCCCTTTAACTTTTGTTTGAAAAGATTTGTCATATTTTTCATATTAAGAAAAGTATCGGGAAAAAACCAAAAAGAGCCTCGAGTAAACATCTACTTCCTGATTTTGAATATTCACTAAAAGCTTTTCAGTTCCAGTTTTTAACGGTAAAACTTTAAGTTTAAAGTTTTATCTCAATTGGATTATTCTTTTTTGAGATACAGCTTATATATACTATATAGGGAAAGTAAAAATTATTAAAAATTTAATACTATAACGCAAAAAAATAATTCAGAGCCTTTAAAACTTGAATAGAACTTTTGAAGAAAACTATCGCATACGGTAAGAAAATTATTTTAGTAACAATTGCTGAAAGATTCCAAAATGAATAATTGCGTCTTATTGTTTTTTAAAGACAGAAAAATTATTGATATGAAAGGAGATTAGCAAAGAATAAAAATATAGAAAAAATCAGTATATTGTTTTGTTTCTAATTAGTGAAATGAAGAAAGAAAGTAAATGAAAATCACTACATTGGTTTCTGTTATAAAAACAATAATATCTTTTATTTGGCTATTCGAAGTTTTCATGTTTTATTAATTACTTTTTCAATAAAATTTTACTAACATGGAGAATTAAAAAAAGAAAACAAAAAAGTTGAATTTTAAATATTTGATAAAGAAGCTACTCTTAAGAAAAATTGTAGAGATCCTAAATAGACTTTAGAAAATATCGAGTACGGAAAAAAATATAATTGTATAATAGAATTTCCTGTAAAATTATTATAAAATACAACAGAAAATGCTGCCGAAATCCTGCAAACTCAAGGAAAAATTATTGGAACATTTTAAATATTTACAGAAAATTTAGTATAAAGTTTTACAACTTTGAAAGAAAATTATCGTAGTTATTAAAAATTTAAACTATTCAAGAATTTTTTTAAGAAAATGTAGGGAGAAATTTATATTCCTTAAATAAATCTGAAAAATTCAAAAATAATAAATGAAATTTGTTTAAAAGTTATAAAACATTAACTGCAAAATTATAATAAACTAAAACAAGTAATGTTACAAGATCTAAAAATTTATAAAATTTTAGAAGATCCAAAAATTTTGAAGAATTAAAAAGAAAGTTAAATAGAAAGCAAGAAATTGTAAACCTTATCGAAAAATAAAAAAAAAATACTGAAAGATTTTAAAATCCTCAAAGGAAATGGTTATTTTTTATTACTTTGGTATGAAAAATTATTAAAAAATAAAGAAAATTTTTTTGACTGCAATACCTTTAGAGAAAAATCTCGATATCTCTAGGCAAGATTTCTAAAAATTTCTGGAACTTAGAATGTGTAGGAGAAATTGTTAGAAAACAATTAAGAAATGAAATTCTTAAATAGGAATAAGGAAATATTTCTAGAAAAGAAGCCTTGAAGAATTGCAAGATTTTGACAATTAATGAAAACATTTTTAAAATAAGGGAAGAAATATTGCAAAATTTTCAAACAATTGAGAAATCATAGTAAACAAAATAGAAAATTCTACTAAAAATACTTTGAGAAAAGTCACTGAGAAATTCTAGAATCCTCGAAAAAATTGCAATTGTTAAGAAAATTTGATTTTAGCTGTAGGATTTTTTTTTCAGAATATAAAAAATATGAAAAATTGAAAAAAAGTGAAGAGTTTAGTTATAAAAATTAAATACAAAGCAGCTGAAAAAAATTGTTGTAAAAAAATTTACTCCAAAAAGCTTGAAAAATTAAGAACCTAATAAAATGTTCTAACAATATAAAGTAAGAAATGATAGAAAATTATAGAAAAATTAACGAAATTTTGTAGTAAATTTTCGAATTCTCAATAAAAATTAAATTGGTGGGAAACCTTACTGAAAAATTCTAGAATTATGAAAAACTATTCCCTGAATAGGAAAAATATACAAAATTACAAAAACGAATCAAGTTTAATTATAAATCATTTAAAATAAAAACATAAGTAATTGAGGAGGATTTCACTTCGTGATACATTTTGATAATTCAAAATAAATAAACAATTAACATAGAAAGTGATACTAACAAAGTTAATTGTTTATTTATTTTGAATTAGAATAAAAACGGCTGAAAAGTTTAGAAAATTGCTTTTTTCAGAAATAAAAAAATTGCAAGAATTTTATTTGACAAAAATTATAAAAAATTCAAATATAGAATAAACTAGAAAAAATGACGCAAAAATAAGAAAAATTTCTAGAAAATCTAAAAAATAATCTGAAGATTATCGTAATTTATAAGAAAAATTACTAAAAACTTCCAAATATATAAAAAAAAATTGTAGAAATTCGAAAGAAATATTCAATAACAATTAGAGATTTTATTTAAAAAACTTGTTTTAATTTTTCATCGATTAGTAGAAGATACATCTCATTGATTATGACATATATTCCAAACTAGTTGGAGTGAAATAATAAGAAGTGGAACAATACCAAGTGTTTTAGTCCACAATCTAATTCAAACGAGAAGTATTTTTTGTTATTTGTTAGTTGGTAGTTTTTACATTGTAATAATGTAAAACTGCAGAAACGCTTAAAGAGATTAATTCTTATTATTACTTTTATTTTAAACAAAGTTTCACTACGAATTAAGTGAGAGATCAATTCGTCGTATAGAAATTCAATAGTTTGTTGTCAATGTCTTAATGTTTAGAGTTTTTACGTAGAGTTTTCAATTAATTTATAATTCACGTTAACAGTTTAATTTATAATTGTTTGAAAATTTTTCACTCAGTAAGTTGGTTAGAAGTATTATTTAGAGGTTTGAGGTTATTGTAGATTTTAAATAGACATATTATTTTTGATGAAATAAGATTTAGAAGTCAATATTAATTTTAAAATTAATACAATTCAAAGATTATAAGTTATATTTAAATCTTTGTAGATTTTATAATTAGTATATCTCTTAGGAAATAATCTATTGTTTAATCTCCTTGTTATACAATAAAAGCCTCAAAACTTTTGTAAAAAAAATATATATGAACGCCTCAAACCCTCAAACAGTAGCGTTTTAGAAATTCCCACGACGTGGAAAACTTTTCCCCGAGTGGATTCATTCATTCGACTTGGCGACGGCGGAAGGAGGCAATATTTCGCACCGCGTGTTAATAATAATGAGCCCGTCGAATTTCCCGAATTTGCCAAATTGGACTTTTTCGTCTTAGCCCGCACCGCCCCCAGTGCGCGCAAGCGATGTTTTTATTATAAAGCGCGCGCGTAAAGTCGTAAAAATAATTCATTTTATTGCGAAATTTTTTTAATGAAAAATTTACGGTTACGCCGCCGCCTTTCCGCCGCCACACGGGGATAATAAAACTAATCTCTATGCTCACCGGGGCCCGGCTCGGCTTTTTTTCTCCCCCGTACAGGTGCCGGAATTTATTACGGGGCCGTGTTTCAGAAAATTTCACCGGTTTTTATTACCGCGCAACGAGTGGGGATAATTCTTGAGTGTTACATTCAAATCGTCTTCTTCACATTCCTTTTCGGGCATAATCTCGAGAATGAAATAAAGCCAATGTTAAATATAATTTTTATAAGTGTTTAAAAATTATTCAGCTTTGTAGTTAGTACTCAAGAATGATTTCTATAATTGTACTTAGTGCTAATGTTTAAGCCAAGACTGTAACTAGTGAATTTGAAAAAAAAAATAATGAGAGGAGAGGAAGTCAATAGTTCAGGACTTCTACCTAAAATCAAATGTCCGTAATCGCTGGTGCGACTAGTTCAAGATCAAAAGGTCATTTTTAGCAATGGATCGCAAGCATTTGGTAATCAGTGCATTTTTTTTATTACAGGAGATATCCTGCATGGACACCCTTATAGTCGGGTAGTGTCGGACTCCTACCGGCTAAAACCCCACCCTCGCGGTCACTGTCGTTTGACTAGTAGAGAACCAAAAGATTTTTTTTTGGTCGGGACCCAAGCGATGGATCGCTAAGTGCATTTTTTTTTGATAAGAGGAGAGGAAATCCTGCATGGACGCCCTTAGAGTAGGGTAGTGCCGGACTCCTACCGACTAAAACCTATACTTCGCAATCGCTCTTGTGACTAGTCCAGGACCTAAAGATCTTTTCTAGCCGGATTTTAAGCGGAGCATTCGTATGGGTTGGGGAATCCTATGTGGCGCTCTTCGATATTTATTCAGTACAGTGTCATCGTATTTTGGGGTTATTAAGTGCAAGACTCTGCGGTTCCTATTTATTTAAGACGGCCGGTCGTGTGCGTATCATTTATCTGGTGGTGCTGCGTGGGGTAGTACCGAGTAGGCGAGTCTTTATGCGAGAGAGAATGTATTAGAGAGCATATCGGCAGTTGTTTTTGCCTACTCGATATTAAAGTCTCCCTCTATGGTACAGCTGCAAAAAAAAGAGTTGCTGAGTGTTTATTTGGATGTCCTTGTTTCCTCGTGGGTCTGACTGATTCCGGAACTGGTAATTCCAAGTTATAAGTCTGGCCTCCTTGATATGGCATGAGGGCAGAGACGTGGAATATTCCGAATTATTTATCTGATTGATTTGCTTTGACTACGTCGAACCTGATTGGGCTGATCTTGAGGACGTGTTGGTCGCGCACGACCAACAGTGGCTCTTCTGAACCCCGGAGTTCCGGCGGAACTGTACACTTCGTCCGGAACCCCTGCTGCTTCTTAAAAACATTTTTGTACAAAACTAATACATAAATACATAATATACCCAATTACAATACTACATTCCTAAACATTACAATGATCACTAAACATTACAATAATTTGGTTAACTGCGTTTAGCCTAGTCGCTCCTGGCCGCAAGGTTCTCTTCCTTTTTTGTCCAGCGTGACTTAATGGATTTCCCCCAGGGTTTCCGTAAGCGCCACCCTCTCCCTGTTCCATTTCGGAAATTCAAACACAATAATAAATTAATTCTGATGTCTAAGAGAATATTTGCCCCCTTAGCATCAAGGAAAAAGTAAGGGTTTGAGTGGAAGAACACTTTGTGATTTTGAACTGCACCCGTGCTTCTTTCGCCTAGAATTTGACATGTGTTTTTTTTAAATTGATTTATTGTAAGTATATGTAATATTTAAGAAAGGAGTCCAAACATATATAAATAAATAAATAAACTTTCTTCCTAAAATATTATATGAAGTTTATTTTATAAGAGTTTCTTGGAATATTCTAGTTGATATGGGAAGTTTGATTTACGAGAGAATGCTTGCATACGATTACTTCAAGTAAATTTGGAAATTGTTTTTCTAAAAACTGTCTAGTTCGTTTTAAATTCATTTTTTGTCTGGTTGAATATAATTTTTAACTTTCTTGTTGTCTGAAATTAGTTTACACTTGAAAATATAAAAGTTTTCAGATTTGGATAAGAATATTTACCTTCTTAACAACATAGTACGAAATATATTTGAGTGAAAGAATATAATTTATAATTGTGAATTCCGCCCGGTCTTCATTCGCCCAAAAATTGTACGTATTTTTTATAATTTAATTGTTTTTACATGTATTTTCAAGAAAGAAGACGAAAGAACTAAATAAATGAAAAAATAAATAAAAGAGTAAATAATTTTTTAGAAATTTCACCATTGTTCTATTAGAATTCAATCGTTTTCATTTTTATTTTTATAAAATCATTTTAAAGAAATTTTTAAATGTTTCAATATTTTGTTTGCATATTTTCTATTTTTGTAAGAAGTGGAAAAAGTTTTTTATTTCAACTTTTTGTATTGATAAATTTTGAATTGTTTTTCCTTTTTATTTTCAATGTTTTTTTTAAAATTTATTTTAAGGAATTTTCTTGGCTTCGTCCAGTAGTAACATATATTTATTGACAAATTCTGTACATATTTAAATTAAAATGATGAATAATGAATTATTAACACATCATGTATTAATCTATTAATCTGTTAAAAGGCTATCGACCAGAGGTCTTTCTGCCTTGTCTTGTCCAGTCATATGGCGTCAGTCGTTAATGAGTAGATGCATGAAATGATGAAATGAAATCAAAAATGGTAGAATGTGGGTTTTTAAATTTAGGGATTATGTTTGGGTTTCTAGGAAGACAGTATAGGGATAATATGTGAAAGTTAACAGGATTTTTGGCGATTTTTTCTGTTGGAATCGAAGACGTTCTAAGATGGGGATAACTAAAGTAGTATCATAGAGGAGCTGATTGGAGGGATTGTGTAGAGGATTAAGAGAATGACGGAGTTTTGTTAGGGTACGAAGGGATGTTCGCTCGCTAACTTCAATATTACGGGAGGTTGGATTGCTGGGGTTGGGATAGAGGGCACAACCATAGTCAAGTAGTGGGCAGCAGATCATCTTGTAAATTTTTACGGCTGTTCTGGTATTAATACCATTGTTTTTGTAAGTTAAACTTTTAAAGCATTTTGCCCTAGAAGTAATTTTGCTTTTTATTATGGCTGTAACTTTTTTAAAATTAATTTTTTGATCTATGGTTATGCCCAAGTACTTAATGGAAACTGAGGAAGGGATAGCAGTTTGGGAAATATGGACTTTGTGATTTGTGGGGATTAATTTTAATGCGCCATTTTGCAAACCATCGTTGAAGGGAGTCAATAAGTTCTTGAAGGAATTGGAGGGCTTTTGGTAGTGTGGGAGGATGTGTGATTAGGGCAGTGTCATCTGCAAATTGCAGGAGGTATTTGGATGGATTAAAGTAGAGAGGATCGGGGTTGTAGATATCAGCACAAAAAATATTATATAACAGAGGTGAGATAGGAGAGCCTTGAGGGAGTCCTTGGAGAGGAGAATGAATTATGGATTTTGACTTTTAGGGATCTATTACAGAGGAATTGTTTAATAATGAAAATGATATGAGGAGGGATATTTAGGAAGTGGCACTTGTATAGTAAGTCTTGATGCCAGACAGAGTCGAAAGCTTTCTGGACATCCAAAAATAGAGCTGCTGAGGCTTTGCCTTCGAGGTGGGATGTTTGAAAATTTGATACTAGGATAGTGAGTGGCAGGGAAGTTGATCTGTGGGGAAGAAAACCAAATTGGTATTTGGGGATTTTATTGGGAATTAGAGAGAGGATTTTGTTTTTGAGAAGGGACTTGTAGATCTCTCCAATAACAGATAGAAGGGTAATAGGGCGGTAGCTGGATAATAAGGTAGAGGGTTGGTCACGTTTGGGGATACAGATTACAATTCCTATTTTCCAAACGTTCGGTAAATATTGATTTTTATATAGAAAAATGATGTTGTTAGGGATATAGTCGTGGATGTGGAATGGAAAGGATTTTAGGATGAGTCTATGTATGTGGTCATGTCCAATCGCTGTATTTTTCCCTTTCTTTAAAATACTAAAGTACTCGTCGTGTGTAAAAATATCAGTCGGTTATAAACAGTTGTTTTCTTCAAAATATTTAACATACCAGTCATTAACTTTTTTAAAATTAGTCCGGTCAAAGTTGGGGTCCTGTGTCATTGAATAGGTCAAGTTAAAATTGTCAGCAAATTTTTTGGCAATTACGTCAGGGTGGCTTTGTCCATTTTCTTTTATTTCAACAAATTTTAAACATATTTTTATATGTTTTAATTGATTTTTTTATACCATTTACATTTATAAGGTTAGGTTAGTTTAGTTTAGGTTAGGTTAGGTTAGGTTAGGTTAGGTTAGGTTAGGTTAGGTTAGGGTAGGTTAGGTTAGGTTAGGTTAGGTTAGGTTAGGTTAGGTTAGGTTAGGTTAAGGAGTCCAATGTGGTTCAGGTAAGAAACTGAAATATTAGCCAATCCGTAGCCTCGAGGCATGACATAACGCGTATTTCTTGATGCCATCTTGAAATATAGACATGTTCGTCATTGCATAGCTGTGTGCAAGACACAAACAAAGGTTAGTTTAGGTTAGGTTAGGTTATTCATTTATTAAGTAGATTATTAACTGTTTTACTAAATTTAATTTCAATAAATAATTTATTTTACATAATTTTCAAAAGATTTTAAACAAAAGTTTTTGAAAAGTTAAAACAGTTTGCCTCGTATCATCACAGCTGGCCGGGCACTACCGGCATGTCGCCTCCTCCAGTTTGCCGATCCGGCACAGATATTTCATGAAACAGCTGTGTCGGGTTAAGAGCTGGGTAACGAAGTAGTCCAGGTCTAGCTGGTCCCGGCTGATCCATGGCTCCACCCTTAGGATCAGAGCCTTAGTCCAGTTGCCCTTGCTCGCCTCGTTACATCTTCTCTTCCATTCCGCCTGAGTTTGCGCCTCCGCTTTGGCCATCGACTTGGATGTACCCCCTTTTCGCGCCCAAAATACCCTCGCCTCTGTGGCCAGCTGAAGGTTGCTGGAGGGAAGAACGCCAATACCTCAGCCACATCCGTTGATATAGTGAGGTACCCCTAATGACTCTAAGGGCACCCACGCGTAGAGTTTCTTTTAGACAGTATGGCCTTGACCCATGCTAGCGCGATGTATAGGAGATTCGTTGCCTCCACCCCTACCAGCATTCTCCTCGACCCCTCGCAGGGTTCCTCCATAATAATAATAATAATAATAATAATATAATATGTATTTCCTTAAAAATACATAAAATTAAATAGTAGGATTATGCATGTTAAAAAAGAAAAACGTCAATACAATGATACAACGAAATAACATAATTTATCCTATATATATATTGGCCATTAGGCCTCTAATGATCCTAACTGCCTCCAGTACACTGCGGGTTAGCCTCTATCGTACCCCCAGGTATTACTGGTCACCTCAACGTCGTGGCCCAGCAGGTCTATTGTCTCGTTAGGCCTTCTTCCAGCTCTCCTCCTGGAGAGCCAGACTCCCGCCGTTATGGAGGGACACCTCGATGCCCCTACTCCCCAGCCACGTCGCGATCACCTCGGCTGATTATGTTGATGATCGCGTGCAAGTTTTGAAGTATAGGTACTGCTTTTGGTCATTATTTATTGCATCCAGAACTCCTTCATTGTATCGGCTGTCTTGATGAAGGTTTCTTTCACTTCTTCAAGTGTTTTCAGTAATTTACTAAGGTGGGAAGTCATTTAGACGTATACTTTGTTGCTATAATAGTGAGTGTTCTCATTTATCAGCAGGAAAACAACCGGTGATAGATAATAATGCCGAATTCATAGCTAATCGTATTGAAGGTAATTTCTAGGGCCAACTGAGGTGATTGCGCACTACCAGTATTTCTAGTTACGTTTTGAGATCTCGATATCTTTTCTTGACAAAATTGGCTTCCGGGTTACATACCAAAAACCAGAAAAAAAGATGTGCTGCAGTATAGCAAGAAGGAATTGTGGTCCACAGTCGCTCACTATTTTCTTCGGTAATTCATAACAAAGAAAGACTTGGATAAGATTTCTTGAATAACACTCGACTGGGCTTTCTTGAGAACACAGAACTCTATCTATTTAGATGTCAGGTATTCAACAATCAAGATTGCCTCTTTTTCTTGGGATATCGGCAGAGGTCGAAATAGGTCAAAGACGATGGCTTTGAATCCCTAATTTGGAGGCGTTGTCTGCAATAATGCTGGTGGTTTGCTTTTGGAGGCTTTGTAACATTGGCATAGAATTTCAGAAGTGTGCGGCAATGTCCTTCTTCATTCCCTTCCAAAAGTATCTTGTGAAGGGTCCCACAACGTATTTATCTACTTTAGGTACGTCGTGAAAAGCGTTTAATACTCGCTGAAATTCTCTTTTGGGCACGAGCTGCTAAGCGTCATACCTGTGGAGAATTTTTTGGAATATGAGATATTTTTTGTTGAAAATGGTGGTAGCGACCGTTACTATGCGGTAGTTCATTTTAAAAAAGATACATGAAAATAATTTTTAAGTTTTTATACCACTATTTATTGTATAATATACACAAACAAAGTTTACAATATATTATCAATTTAGACACAACTATAGTTTCGACCTTTGCAGGTCATTATCAAGTGTTGAACTTTTTGTTGCTGTAATAGTGAGTGTTCTCATTTTTTAGGTTCTGGATGAGAGCTTGCAAGTTTTTGCCTATTTGTGTTTTCCGATCGATACCTTCTGGAAGAGTGCTCAGCTGAACTCCCACGTAAGAGATCATTGGCTGGATCTCTTCTCTTCTTTTCAAGGTCGGGATAATGCATTAGTCACGTGATTGAATCTCTTGGGGATGTAGTCAATGTCGAGGTTGTATGAATGGAGTAGGACTGCACACCGTGCGCGGCGATCAGTTAGTGATTTCAGACTCATAAGCCATTTGAGGACTTGATGATTGTATATCCTTTGATACATATTTTTCGAACTTGGTAATACTCCAAACTATGGCGAGGCTTCACGTTATATAATGGAATAATAATAATAAATCACACATCGTCAGAAGCCAGCTAACTTACTCGACAGGGTGTTTATTTTTAGTTATTAATGTGCAATTTAAAATTTTAATATATCTAATATAAACAGGATATTGTAAAGTGAAAAATAAATACATAAATACATACATTATATTCCGAAAAGTTAATTCTGTGAAATGACTTTTACTGTTGGTTGGCTGAAGGACTGGTACTTTGCTACGAAGCTTCTTCAGATGATTTCCATTTTTTGCTTGTGAGGTGCGTGAGGGATCGTGCCACTGTTGCTAAATGGGGCATTAATCATCGATACCGTGAATAGGCTGAATGAATAAGAAAACTTCCTTCTTGTTTCGGATAGGGAGGTACTATCTCTCTCGTATCGCTCACGTCTTCGCGTCTTCTTCTGGAGTGATGAGATGTTCCAGGTAAAGATCTTCTGTGCAAGCGAAATTTTGCCTTATCCTTGTTTACTTTCAGACCATAAGCTGAGTTAATACTCGGCTGAAATCTTGAAGATGTTATTCATATGTTGAAAACAAAACTATAAGGTCATTTAGATAGATCAGTAATTGAACGTAGGCAGTTCTCGAACGAAGCGGTCCATCAGTTTTCGGAATGTAGCTGGGGCATTTTATAGGGCCAAATGGCATACGTTTAAAGCAAAATCATCCCAGCGGTATCACGGAACTTGTTTTTGGTTGATCATCTAGGGCGACAGGGAATTACCAGTGTCCACTTCTTAGATCAATGGTCGTTAACAAACAACAACGGGTAAGCGTCGGCGATAGTAACAGCATTACGTCTCCTGTAGACGATACAATGGCGAATACCTCCATCCCCTTTTGACACTAAGGTGAGCTGGTTTATTGAATAATATTGCTATCTAATAAGCGGTTCAATTCGTCTCTAAGTAGCTGTTTACGAAGCTCAATTAGAGGGTGATGCAATCGGACAGCAGCTTCCTGTTTTAATTGATCGGCTTCTGCGAGGTGTTGATCTTTTCAGAATCGCAGAGAGATCTTAAACATGGATAGGGATATTTTCAGACAAGAAGATCAAATGTCAAAGCAACAGTGGGTAACTGTTGTTGCAGCGAATAATTTTTTGACACATTCAAGCGAATTCTTGACTGCTATCGAAGATTTGAACGTTTGGTGAAGCGGCGAATCATCTGTGACACTTTTTAGTAATCATCTCTTACGATGTTGGTCGGAGGAGGGTAGTCATATTGTTTTGACCGCGCTTCCAGGAAACACCATGTAGGTTGTCAAATATTTAATATAATTCTCGCATTCTGGCATTACATGTAATCAATGCTGAGAAGGGTGTTGTTATCCATCTCTCTGAGAAGTACGAATAATTAATTATGTTGTGTTGTACATGCACAACTGTTGTAGGTTCCAATACTGAGCTTGGAGCATGTTTTTCCATCTTCCCGTTTGCTTATCGGAACTTCTGGTCTGATTCTCCTAATCTGTGGTACACTGTGAAGTTGATGCAATGTTAGTTTCGCGACATGCCGATCTATTCTTATCGGCTATGCGTATGTTGAACACTGGGCACTGTTTTTCCGTGTTCTTCAATGAATAAAATGTAGCGGTGTTGTTCACTGCTGGCGGAGGACTGCATTTGTTTCTAAGGACGTCCGGATTTCCGCATCAAAGAAACACAGAAATTTTTGAGTGCTTGCTTACGATCTTTTAGTTTTGGACACTTTCTCGCTATTTCATTCATTTCGAGTTGCTTGAGTTCGTAAATGCTGCTTCTTGAAATTAGGCTGAAAATCATGTCGAGTTGGATCTCCTCGGGGATTTTATAGTTGCTGATCTCTGCTAATAGCAGACGTTTGTTTGAGATGTAAGTATCTTAGCGTTTAGGTTTTTTTTGTTTACTTACGAGAAGATTGCAAAAAAAGATATAATTTGCGCAGTGCGGTAAGGTTCGTTAAAACGTCCGCCCATATGGTGAAAGTACTCTTCACCCCATCCCACGATATTGAGGCATCATCTCCTAGTAAGTAATGCAGGTTCGGTTAATTCACCCTTGTCTGAGGTGTTCTCCATCTTTATGGTAATCTTTATCATATTGATAAAGCTTTTGGACTTTGATATTTTTCATTGGTTGTGGTATTTCTTTGTTCAATTCACTATGTTTCTGTTTTTCTTCACTCCCATCTGAGCTTGTTAGATTAGCTGCAGAAAAATGCTTATATCTAAAAACGACTTGTGCCATTGTATTTACGATGCTCCTCGTAATAATTCAAGCCGAATGTTGACCTGTCAGTTTTGTAGAATTGTTCGGATTGTATTTAAATATAGAGGCGTAGATTTCAACAACAAATACTTATTATTGGATAATATGTACAAAATATTTAAACACGCCCCAACAGTTGTCTTTGTCTAATCCACGTTACACAATTTATTTTCATAATATAATTTTAAAAATGCATCTCATCAGGAACAAACAGTAACAATAAATAAAAATAAGTTATTCATATTATTTATTGAATAATAAAAAATGAATGTATCGCTCGAAACATAAAATATTTCATGTGTATTTTTTTATGAAAGGAAGAGAGATTATCACGCTCGATTCTCTAAACATATTACAATTTAATTATTACACTGTCGGCGACCAGAAAAAAAAAGAAAATCCAGCGCGCGACTTTTATTGCGGCAAAAGCGTTATTTATGCGCGCGTTTTGGCCGGGAGGGATGAAAAGAGGGCGCATAATTAAAACCACGCCGCGGGATTAATCCGCGCGCGCTGAAAAAAAGTGTATCATATGGATGTAAACAATTTTTCGCATTTACACTTTCATCCTGGACGTTCGGATTAAATCAGGATATTTAATCCATTAACCCCCTAAAGCCGGTATTTTCTTATTAACTCATTTTTTTCTACACACACACACACACGTAACGTAAAATTATCCCGGGGTTGATGTGGCGCCCCGGCCGTAAATTCGGATGGGGCTTTTTAGCCCTTTAATAAAGTATGAGCGAAAACATCCCCCAGAGGCCGTTGTTTCGTCGTCGCCTAAAAGAGATCCGGGGCTAATGGATATTTAAACCGCCGATCGCCGGAATTTAGTTTTAGCAAAAGGTCCGGACGGGAAGCGGGCGTGAGGGGGGGTGGTGTGTGCAGGATCGATTTCCGGTCAATAAATTTCGGCGGGCGTCACCTGCAGGCCATTAGCTAAATGGGAGCCGCCACCAAATGCAGCTGTTATTTGTTATTGTTACGCTGCACACGGATTAATTAATACCCCCCACTGCTGGGGATGAAATCCGAAGATTATACTAAATATCACTAACCGTATCATAATGGCAAAATGATACATTCATTAATGAAATAACGCGGTATTTGCATAACAATATCTGTTGTAGGCGCATCATATAATACAATCAGTACGATCCACGATAACACAAACGGGAATGGTTTGATTTTCGAAAATCAGAGGGATGATTTATACAATAGTATGATGTATTGATGTATTGATTGTCGTGGAATGTATAATTAACTATAAATTATATGGACTTGTGCAGTTCAGGCCATTATTTTGATTACAATGTTCGGAGCGTTATTCCGATATATTATATTAACTAAATAGGGAATATGTTAATTGTTCATTACAAAAATGTTACTTCTTAAAAAGGAAATGAAACTGAAAGAATAATTATAATGAAAACATTCGCAAGAAGGGCAATAAATAATAAAAGCGTAATGAAGATGTGAGAAGCTGGGACAAAGCAGAAGAAAGACAATTTTTAACGAACAGATCGAGATTTCTGACAAAGAATGAACAAAAAAGAGAATACTGGCTAGAAAGACATGAAGAAAACTAAGACAATATGATGAAAAGAAATAGAATAAAAATGTCGATGTAATCGATAGCCAAACACTACCACTATTTCTAAAATGCAGGAAAAAAATTAAAATCTACCTTCTACAAGTTAAAGTAAAGAATGAAATAATTAAATAGTCAAATTAATCATTACAGCAAAAAGAAGATTTAGAAGAATTAAACAAATTGAGAAAAGAAAGTGTTTACAAACATGATTTATTAACAGGAATATCAGGAGAATACATTGAATAAAACCAAGTTAGAGAAATGCTCTTAATAAAGTATTGGACGAACAATCAAACTCGATAATTTCAATTTTCATGGGAGATAACGGTTAATGTTCATATGGCTACAGAAGACTTCAAGCTGAGTTAAGATGCACAATTAAAAGGTGTAGAGAGTTAGATTTGGCCATGATACACGTTCTTGCGATTTGTAGGTGTTATTTTATTATTTTAATAAACATATTCAGTAAATTACAGACACATTTAGTATATTTAAAAGTGGAATATAGGGTCTATTATAAAAATAATGTGCATTTTCTGGGTAAAATAAATTTATTGATCGTACCGGTACACATGCTTAAAATTCTTCGAAATACTCTCCCCCCAGCAACGATACACTTGCAGAAACGTGTTTGCCACGTCATGCAGGCCTATAACTTCTTGTCAGGAATGTCTATTAGGAATGTTGTTACATGCTTTTGGATGTTTTTTACAGACCCAAAATTATTTTTTCACGGAGTTTAGTAGGGACTGCGTGCTATACGGGGTGTTGTTTCGGGTCATGAAATTGATAATGAAGACAGGTAAAAGGCTCAGTGAAGTTTTTTCCCTCCAGTACCCACTCAAAATGGAAAATTCCTCGGACGCTAATGAAGAAAAAAAGAAAAAAGAAAAGACAATGAGAAACTAGCTGCGCTATTTTTTTGATTCTGGATCATACTCGAACACCTCATTTTGAATCAGTTCCAACAATTCTTAACAGCGCAAAACTCCAAGTTCTCTCTGATTTTCCATCAACATTTTAGCACAAGTTTTGCGCAGACTTTCCACATTTGCAGATCCTCTTTCACTGTCCCATGTAATAAATATGGACATGAACATGTTTAGGGTGTCAGAGATTTGCTGGATGCTCAATCGATAGCCGAAATTCGAAACTTGATGATTCACGTCTTCGTCGTTTCTGGCCGTTGTTAAGCATCCAGAACAGATCGTCGGCGATCTCCTCCTGACCCTTCGTGAATGCTTTGTGCCATCTGCCGGACTACGACCTTGAATGCAGTCATCCTCGAAGCATCTGCAACGTTTTTTTCAATTCTTTCCAAGCCGCAGACAAAACTTAATTGCGTATCACTCTATCACAGTGGTTCTTAACCTTGCTGGAGGTACCAAACCCCATCAGTTTCATATGAGTATTCACCGAACCCCTTTTAATTGGGAAAATAAAATATAATTTTTCAAATTCAAAACATTAAGAACAAAGAATAAGACATTAAGAACAAAGAACAAAATTTAAAATGTGTGACTGCTGCTGTTGCCTTTTAGACACCAGTTCGGAAATGCGAGGCTTTACCTTGGAAAGTGCCACTCGCACGTCATTTTCGCAACTAAGTCTGTTCCTTTTCTTCGTTTTAATGTCCAGCATCCTCGAAAAGGATTGCTCGCAAAAATATATTGTCACAAACGGTATCAAAATCTCCAGAGCTTTCTTCGCAATAGCAGAGTACGTTACTATTTGGTGGCACCAAAACGATGAGAGCGTTGTTGTTTTGAAAAGATGCTGTTGAACCTGGCTCTGCTGAATTTCAATGATTTCATCCAGGTATGTATCATTGACATTTGTTTTCTTAACATCAAACGTAAGCGGCTGCCTCACCCATACTGAATATAACTCTCTTGAAGGAAAGTACCCTTCAAGAGACTTTGCAAGCTCGTCTAAGTGCATGGAAATTGCGTTCTTCAGTTTCCCCGATACAGAAATATCTCCGATTTCAGGTACATCATAATTCTTATTTACACATTCGTTTAGAAGGGTGAAGTTTGCAAAGTTACGGTTTTCTATTCGTCGTTTCCACAACGGTAGCTTTTTTTGAAACGCCTTCAGGGATTCTTCCGCTTCGATGATGTTGACACCACCGCCTTGCATCTGTTGATTTGGATGATTGAGAGCTGCGAAGATATCAGCCATGTACGCAAGCATGAGTGAGAATACATTCAAATGTTTTTAAGCAATCTGTGCAAAAATAGGGCTAATTCCTTACGTAGGGCAAAAACACGATTCAGAACTTGTTTCCGGAATAACCACCAAACATTTGAATGGTACAGAAGTACCTCGAATTCAGATCCCATTCCTTTACACAACTCCTTACAGATGCGGTGCCTCAGAGCACTATTTCTCACATAGTTCACGCATTCCACTACAATTTTTAAGTCTTCTGCCAGTTTTGGAGGCATGGTTTTTGTTGCCAACGCATGCCTGTGTAGAATACAATGTGTAACAACGATGTGTGGTGTATCGGCTTTCACTAGCGCACCAAAACCAGACTTTCTTTCCCGCATGGCTGGAGCTCCGTCCGAACAAACTGCAGAAACCATATCCCACGAAAGATTATTTTCTTTGAAGAAGTCATCCACAAGTTTCTTTACATCGGCTGCCTTAGTTGTTGTTGTAAGAGGCCTACATAATAAAAAATCTTCCCTTATAACGTCGTCTTTCACATAGCGCACAAATACTACAAGCTGACTTAGACTGGAAACGTTTGTAGTTTCGTCGAGTTGAAGGGCTTGAAATCAGATCTGCAACTACTTGGGTCAAGATATCTTTGCTCATGTCGTCTATTCCGTCACTGATCGTGTCATTTGAAAGAGGAATTTGGGATAACTTAACTTCAGCCGCTTTTCCAAATCACCATCACGAATCAAGATTTAAAACTAACAGAAAAATAGAAATCCCATTTTGTGCTAACAAAAAAACTCAACGTCACTTCAGTTATATGGCAATTAAACTATATAATATAGTACAGCAACAGATAATGGAGATAGCAGAAATTTTTCAATTAATCAGCTGACTATAAATTGTAAGTTTGAGTTTGAATTTGAGTTTAACCAGAATTATTTTATTACAAGCTAAAATTATTTAATTATTTTAATGCAGTAATAATGAGATAGCTTAGATCTATAATATTGAGGTAATAAATACATTAATATTTTCAATTCGATCAGATTAAAAAATTACGACCAGCTTTAAAGCCCTCGATTGATGTTTTAATAAAGTCATACAATTTCTCCAATCTCCCCCAAACAGCAGATACGAGACGAGTAAACTTTGAATATTAATTAATTACGCTCGGGGCCCTTGACCCTAAAACTAAAACTGATCATAACTGGAAGTTATTAATTCCCGATCCGCGCCCGAGGGCAAAAATTCCATCCCCCAGCCCCCGCCCCCCCGATTTTGCGGGGAAATTCCCGTCGTCCGTCCGAATCGAAACAGAATCAGATATTTATCACCCTCCGACTCGGACGACCCAGTTCCGTATGGACCCGTCCAATTATCAATTATCAATTGCGCGGACGCTGGGCATGAATAGTGGCCGAATTCCATTACGCCGCGGATGAAAACTCTCTTCGCGATCTTTAATTGATGGGCCGCCCGTCCATTTATCACCATCGCGCGGGGGGATTTAATTACGATTATCTATGCGAATGGTAAATGTTTCTCCATTACACTATCGTACGGTCGGGGCTCTTTCAATATTCAAACGGATCGATCACATTACCCCCAGCACTCGAGCTGAGTGGACACCGGGATAATCGCGGTAATCATGATTGTGCATTGATGTTATCTCTGTAATTTATGATGATGTGTTTGTGCGTGTGTGTGTACGTGCGGGGACGTTTTTGGAAAAACCGCAAACATACATTCACAGATTACTCGAAATTATAAAAGGGTGTCCCAAAATTAATATTTAAATTTACCGCCATTTGTTGGCAACCATGATTCAAATTAGAGCAACAACGTGTTTTCATTATTGAACAATTTCTACAAAAAAATAATACAGTTTTCATAAAAACTATGATCAGAATAGTGTTATAACTTCGTTAACTGTGAAGAGATTAATTAAAAAAAATAGGGAAACTAGATGAGTTGAAGGTGGTAATCACACTGGTCGTTCAAAAACAATCCGTTTCAATGTCAACATCGAAACAATGCGAAAGAGTGTTAGTGCAAATCCCATCAATTCGGCATCATGGAAAAGAATTGCAAATTTCAAGAAACCTTCTACATCCCATAATCATAAATATTTGTTTACTCATGTAGTTTCTATTTTCAGTATATATGATTAATTTAAGAAGAAGAATTCGACGAGAAAGTCGAAAGAAGAGAAACAACAGGAATCATAATTAGAAGAAGTATATACAGGAAAAAAAATTACAAATTATTATAATTGTTATTAACCTTACAGATCATCATCAAAGTTAAATCAAACAAAACCTGTGCCCGTTCTAAGAATATAGAATTAGAACATAACAAGCGCATTATTCCTTCGTGTTTGAAAATTTGATTCAATCAATAAAGTAACAGAATAAGAATGGAAAATATTAATTCAGAGAAATAGGAGAAGATAATTTTTATTATTGTCCAAAAACTTTGAGTAAAGAAACTCATAAAGATAAAAAATAATAGTAAAGACCCGTCGATGAAGAAGGATTAGAAAAAGTTATATGTGATTATTCTTACGTTTTCGAATGGGTTTGATAGTGAAGAACAAAAAAACAACAAATATCTTGATTATAAATAAAAATCATTTGGTTTTTTTCACATAAACAAACACACCAAGTGTTTTTAATTTCTAATCAAGATATTTCAAAAATGTTTCACCACGGGTTAAGTGAACAATTAATTAAATATAAAGCAAACAAATGTTGTTTTAGCTAAGTACTAAGATCTGAAGCTCTTTTATACAAATGGAGAAGAAACAGTACAAGAAAGGGATAGAACCGAAAGTGTATTAACTTGATTAAAACACTAAAAAAATTCTTCACTACTTTAGAAGATAGTAGTAGTGCAGAAAGAATTTTAAGTGTTTTAATCAAGTTAATACACTTTCTGTTCTATCTATAAAAAAAATAGCGATGAAGTTCAAAGATTATAGGACACATATTCCTAATTTGCAGAATCATAAAGAAAAAGTATTCTATTAATTAATTTCGAGGTTAATATAGACTACTAAGGAGAAACACATAAATAACGAGAAAATATCGAAGGAGAAAAAGAAAAAAGTTTATTGGTTGAAATGTAAGATTTTATTTAAAAGAAGGTGGAGAAAAAGAAAAGACAGACAATAAGGGAAAAGGAAAGGAAAAGTATAGTATATATTACTATTATTATTTTCCTTTTAATATATGTAATAAAAAAAGCGAAAATAGAGATAGAGTAATATTGATTAGAAGACGTATACCATATGTGTTAAAAGATAAAAGAAAACTTTTATTAGAGAATAAAGAAGTTCATTGTTTGAATTCTTAAGATTTTTTGGTTGGATATATAAGGAATAGAGATAAAGAAAAAGCTGTTTTTCTCCTTGATAAACTTCTGTGATATTAATCAATATTACCGGAAAGCTCACACGGCATAGCAAAAATCAAGATGGGTTCCTAAGAACAAACAAAACATTAGTAACCGTTTTTTAAGATGGTCCTCGTGACCTCGTTAGCAGGTAAAGAGCGCATGTCGGACATTCTGCATCACTATGTGGTTGGAGCAAAAAATGCATTGATTAGCAGCCGTAACCTAATCGATTAGTACCCAGAGGATCTATAAAACAGTTTTGGACATTACGCTTTCTACGCGAGCTCCAACACCACTACAAGGTGAGGTTCCGATCACTGGAGTAAACCAGTAATTCTAGGAAATACTCAGGCAGGAAAGGGAAGATTGGGAAGAAACCGAGAGGTGATGCTTCAGCAAAACTATTACACTGGGCACCAAGAGTATTCATAGGGTTATGTATATATGCGGCATTAGGCACTGATCCCAGAAATTATTAGAACGGTAAATTGAAGAACGTCTTAGAAAACTCAACAAATAAAATTTTGAGGTAAATTTAGCCGAAAAATTGTTAGTATTACAAGTTAAAATTTGAACTGCATTAATAAAATTAACACGATGTAATAAGATTAAAGAACAATTACTGAAGGTAGATAAACATAAAATGGTCAGTCTTCCGCTAGTTAACTGAAAAGATAGCGATGGAATGTTCGACACATCGAAATTCCATGGTAATGACGAAAGTACGATTCACGCAGGAAAAACCTAAATCCGGGTCCGAGAAGTTGAAGAGGGTAACCGACATATCAAACCCCTGAGTAAGAACCCCAAAGAAGATGAGCCTAACATTGGGAGTGGAATAACTACCCCAATTTCAAGAAAACCCTAAGCAGAACTCTCTTTAATGATTGGAAAGAGACAAGCCAAGGGTGGAACAAGCAGTGCAGTTCCCCACTCCGCACCTAAGGTGGTTAGACCTTAGCAACCGTGCTTGTATACGGCACATCTCAAGAAGACTTCTTTTAAAAGTGTTCATAGCACACAATTTTTGTGTTATCGTAATCTGGAGAATGGTCAGTGTCATTGAAGTGTACACTAAGACCAGTAGAACGAGGTTTACGTTTTATGTCACTTTTATGCTGTGTAAGTCGTTTATGAGCCTCGCGAGACAATATATAAGTCTCTCCAACAACTCAGATGGGTAGATGTTATTCCGCAAGATATCTAGCTAAGTTCACAGAATGTAATAATGGATGTACGATACGCAAAATTCAATTTTTAGAGCTAACACCGTGTTGAACTTGTGATTCTTAGGGTGGTAAAAGTCAAAAGGAATGTACCTTCCAAAGCTGGTGGGTTTAATCTACCAATCTAAAATAATTATGCTGTTAGCTAGTCTACAAACAAGAGTGTCAAGAAAAGGTACAGTTTCTTCTTTCTCTCTTTCTACTGTGAATTGTAATCTAGGATGGATTGAATTAAAAATATTAAGCGTTTTGTCGATTTTAGTGACCGGAACCGCACAAATAAGATCATCTACATATAAAAGGGAATTGGAAAGGGACCTGCGCAGAGCAACAATGTAATAACGACATAGGGTAGCCTGAGGTTTGTTGATAATAATTATTCTTAAACTGAGCAAAGGTGTTATGAAATAAAAAAGAAATTATAGAAGTGAAAACAAAGGTATTGGAGTGTCAGGTTCTATTAAATGAAATTTGTCATTAGTGATTGTTAAGACTAAATCCAATGGAATATTAGTGAATAAAGACACCACATCAAATGAAACTAATTGATAATTAGGGGGTAACTGAAAATTATTAATTTTATCAGCAAATTCAAAAGGGTTTTTAAGGGGTTAGGCCAGTCTAGGATTTTAAAAAAATTCTAAATTTTTATTTTTGCTTAAAGTACACTTTAGGGCCCTAAAAACATTATTCAATCGGTAGAATAGTGAAAAAAAATGTTTCCCTGTCCAATCCGCTGTAGTATCGAAGCGTTCGGAGCGGGCGACGAGCGCATTACCTACCTACCACCGGGGCCTGGTGGCTCTAATAGTTCCCCAAAAGGTCGTTAGGAAGTGCTAGCTCATCAATAAAGCTGTATGTCCACGTGTCCATGGAAGGTGAAATGTACGGCCCAGGAATCGCAGACTAAATGTATAACAAAATTTTCAGCACGTAAACTTTAAACACGTTTTTCTCGAAACTGCATTTTTCAAATCGGGCGACGATGGTACTCGGAGACTATCGCACGTATCCACTTGAAATTTTAACTGTAGCTTCACAGTAACATTATCCAGTAAACTACGTACGATTTTTTTGTTATCATTGCAACTTTTTTTTTTATAAACAATTTACTGCTCATTTTTCGGTCAAATATTGAACTTTTTTTTTACAAGTCCGCCATTTTGCGAAAAATTGATGTAAAGCTAAAAGCATACGTACTTTACTAGCAAGTCTTATGTAGATCAAGATCCCGTTATTTATTTTGGTTCAGATAGAGCGAGTTCCTAGAATCACCGTCGCCCGTAGAGGCCCTCTTGAAAAAGGTGATTCCGAAGAATGGCCCAGTAGCCGCCATTTTGTATCAAAATGTCAATATAAAATTTTTTTGTAGACTAAAATACATGTTTAATAAAGTCCGAAAGAGAGAAATTCGATTCCTTTTTCCTTACTCCCAGAATAAATTGTCAAAGTTAGGCCTTTTTTGAGGGCTCTAGACTGGCCTAACCCCTTAATACCGAATTTATTATAGTTATTAAATGAAATATCAATAATTTTGGCAATTAAAACAGCAAGGTTTTTAGTATGACTATCAACACAAGAAATAATAGGTCGTAGTGCTATATCAGGTTTGTGTATCTTAGGTAATCCGTAATATTTGGGGCAAGAGCCTTTATAGCATTTGAGATGTTTAGCGACTACTTCAGTAATGTAACCCTTTTTTGTTAAATCATCAACCAATTTATTTAATTTACGTTCTTAGCTAGGAATTGCATCTGTAAGTGTAAGTGTAAAATTAATGCGACATTAACAGGAAATTGATCTCTATCGTAGGCAACAAATAGTGATTAAAAATTTCTCTTGACATTTCTAATTCTTGAAGGTGAGTGTTTCTTCCTTCTTCTTGCGCTCCTAGTTGGGGGCGGTGCATTTCCGTTATTTAGAAAAGATAGAGATGGTCAAGCTGCCCTTTCATTAATCAGCTTTCTTTCAGGAAATTACGAATAATTTGTCCTGTTGCCACTACAATCTCTATGGGGATATCCTGTGCTCCTTAATCCGTACCAAAAACTCTTTTGTTCACCTAAAACGTGCCTTCTCATTATTTGAGTTTAGGTTTCGTGTGATGTCCCTCAACAGGTCCTGTAAAAATATGTCGTAAATTGGTGATTGCTCTCCAGGGTGCCTGGGAACCCGGATAATGAGTATCTTGTCCCTCTTAGGTCGAGCTTGTCGCGAGTTTTATAATCGGTCTTCGCAGATAAGTAGCAAATTTGCGGCAACAGCAGCAACTTCTTAAGTAATTTCGATTTTTCCTCACCTTAAAAGAGTGTTCTCTTTTCAGCGCTAACACGGAAAGTCTTGTCCTTCATTACCCTCTGCTTGTTAAGAATATTGTATACTTCAATAATTTTGCACTCCTTTAGGTAGTCCAATGTTATATGTGGATGAGGATAAGAATAAAGGAAAGAACGAGAATAATAAGAAAAACAGATACAGTAGAGAAATTGTTCATAGGAGTTTACCTCCCTTGATATATAGGAAATTTAAAACTGATTATACGATTAAGGGAAACAATCTCAAATATGGTTTAGATGGAAACATATTATGAGATATATTCTCAAGTAATATTAAAAGTTTAAAATATCCTTTCTGTTACTCTTTACCTACAAGAAAATTCTCACAAATTTGCAAGTGTTTAATTGTGGAGGCAATTACGAATATTCAAGATGTACTACCTTGAATATTCGTATCTCCTTCTTCGTTAAATTACCTAGTGTTTGTAGGCTTTATATTGAGGAAGAAGGAAAAAACCTTTTGAATTAAATATATTCGAAGGTTTTCAGTTTCGAGAGGAACAAGAATAATGAGGAAAAGAGAAAGATTAATGTTATATTGGATTGATGCGGCTGTAACTGGTCGAAACTCCATAATAACACTTAAAGAAATACTGAAACAGTATTGGGTTTCAGGATGTTTTTAATTTTGTACTACAAAAATGTATATTTTCATCTACCTGGTGAAACATTTTTGTAGTACAAAATTAAAAACATTCTGAAACCCTATACTGTGTCAGTATTTCTTTAAGATTAATGTTAGTTTTTGTGTCTGGTTAATTAAGTTTGAAGATGGAATTTATAGTAAGAAAAAAGCAAAATGAGGATTTCATTCATTGATACGTAAAATAGATCTAATATATAACAGGGTGAAGAAAATTATGAGAAGAAAACTGCCATTAAGTTGGATTAGATGTAGTATGTTTTCATTTGAGCCTTTAAGTAATTTTTATCTCGATATGTGAAAAATAAAATTTGCCTGCAATCAATTGAATTTTAAGCAAGTAATATACTTCGTATATAAACAGACATAACATTACAAAAAATCGTGTGTTCTTGTTGAGCCATTAAGTGTTTTAGGCCTTGAAGAAGTATGTTATCTATTGAGTGGATGATTTGATGTTGAGCCAGATAAAAAACCAAAAGACGAAGAAAATTTAATATAGAAACATATTAAATTTTTTCCCATACAACCTCTGACAATAAAGTTCGGTGAATAGTCCTGTAACATTAATGTAGATGAAATATTAAAAAAAGTCAGCTTACCATCCTTCGAAATAATCACTTTCCATAACTATGCACCACTAAGGTCTGCTGTATAAGTCCTGGAATCTCTTCAAGAAGGCTTCTTTTGGTATGGGGCTCAAAAACCTCGTCACCTTTCGTTAGATGTCAGAAATATTGCACAAATCTCAATCCTTTCAATGCTTTTGATCTTCATTCCAAAAGAAGCCTTTTTGAAAAGTTTTCAGGACATGTATAACTGATCTCAGCGGTGCATAGTTATGATAGGTAATTATTTAGAAGGTAACTTTCATTTACGTTAATGTTACAGGACTATTTACCAAAGTTTATTGTCAGAGGTTGTAATTTGGTCCTTGGACGTTAGTCCAGTTTGACTAGGAATGATTTAGACAGTGGGATACAAGAAATACGTCAGTGGGGGATGTCACGAATTATATAAGAAATACACCCGAACAGGTTTGAGCAATTATATTTGTATGTTTTCAGAATTTGCCAAAGTTTTATAGGAAAATTGTATCTATCTTTATTTTTGAGGATATTTCGAAATGCATCAAATAAGGGGCACGTTTGAAAATTATGCTTAAAATCTTGGACTGCTATTTGACACCTGCAAATGTGAGAATGCACAACGCCAATTCTGTGGAAATTAATTAATTAAAGCCAATATTGTGTTCTTACCTCTCTTGATTTCCATAAGCCAAAATTTGCAGGCAATCAGTGACAATTGCGAGAAATTTCACATTATTCCTCTGCAGCAATGCTACCGTTTTCTGCAAACCACCTGCTATCCTAACAGCCATCTCTGATCCATCCTGATCTAATAATAAATTATGCAATTGCATAAAATAAAACACTCAACAGTAGCCAAAGCGAATTTTTATAATTGTGGTGAAACATTTTTTTTGGGCCATTAATATATTTTAACTGTGGAGTGTAAGGTGTACCCCTAACAATATAATATTATAATATTTTTAACCCTTTTGGAAAGAAATTGTTTATTCCTTTTTCCAAAATTATTCTTTCTAAAGAGAGATTTGTTCCCTTTAGTTCAGATTCCTTCGCCAACCGATGGACTACTTCATTTCCATGAATTGCGGAGTAACCTTTAACCCATAGAAATACTCCTTGTTTGTTATTATTTATTAATAGTTGGATGTCGTGTAACAGTTCTAATATTTATGTATGATTAATTGTTTTTGGATCTAAATTAAGCTCTTGAAGAACAGATTTACTGTTACTAATATTAGATATTCGTTGTATGATAGATTTGAAACGTATTTGATTGCCGTTTCGATTGAAAAATGAATACTGATGCTTTCGAAGATAATTTAAAGAATTTCTAATAATTTAAAGATTCAGCCAAAACTGTTTTCTGATTTTGATCAGTCTATATAGATACATGTGTATCCAAAGAAGATTGTGTTAGTACACTGCCTGAATTATGATTTTACGATTAGGCGATTACAATTAGGGATTTTGGAAACAAAAGAATTGGTTTATCATTAAGGGCTGAGTTGAAGTAAGAACTTTTACCGAAGATTCATATTGTTTTACATTTCTATTACAGGTGTTTTACATTTAGGACATTGATGCTCAAATCATGAACATTTCTTAACCTATCTTTGTCAGAGGCTATTTTCTTTAAAACATATTTCTGGAATTTAAGACCTCATATTTAAGGAAAGTTCGCATGATTCTGCCAAAAAGGGTATTTGTTGGAGTTGTCTTAATTGTTGTCAAGATTAGTCGTAAAACTTTGTACTGAATTTGGTTTATACTCCAATAATATAGTCTACTCAGTATTAGAGCTTTGTATATACTAAGCAGAATACTGGGATGACCTTCCCATTTGATATAGGCGATAGCACACACGATGTTCATAGATTTCTTGCAGATTGTAACGACATGGTATATATATGTTTCTTCGATGATACTTTTTATGGAATTTGTCATGATCGACAGGAAATGTGGCTTCATTAAGTGTGGGATTTTTCAAATTAGATATTTGATCAACTTAGATTTTTCTAATGATAGATTGAGACTCAGATGTTAAAGCCATGTGTTTAAACTTTGTAATGCTAATTCTAGAAAAGAAGTCTACTGGTTGCCAGATGCGTTATTTAGTATAAAAGAGGTAGAGGTAAAATAGAAGAGTATGAAAAGAAAAATGACTAGGAAAGTTATGTATTGTTTAATTATTATATAAAATAGAAACAAATGTTAACTAAACTAAAACACTGCCTATGTTTTTAATGGGTAACTAAGACTTGACAAAATATATAATTTACATGTAAATTATTATTTTTCGTGACCAAAATATCCTGGAGAATTAATAACTAGTTGTTATAGCTTTCATCTAATTATTAAAAGTAAATATTTTTTAGAAGTTAAAGAAAGTTAAGATTTTATAGGGATGTATTTTTAGAAACAGTCTTAACAGTAAATTACAAGAATTGTTAGGCAACGTTAAATTTTTAAATCAACGCGTTGCATAATTTATGATTTTATTTATGCGTCGGCGAGTCGGGAAATTCGATTTTCCACCGACCGACCGACCCAGTTACCGGCGACCGGCTCGTGGGCGATTGTCGTGCAAATTGTGCAACCCCACGTAAAAGAAAATTTCCTTTCTGCTCATTATCGTGTGCACGAAGGAAATGTACACCCGAGAGTTAATTTCCACACCAGGTCGTATTCTTGGAAAATGCTAATTATTACGTTCTTATAATTTCCTCTATTATCAAACAGAGATAAGTGATTCGAATGATTAAATGATATAATGAGGTTTTAATACGTTGAATCATTATCTGATATTAAAAAGTAATTAATTAATAATTGATTAGAAAAATTAACGAAAAATATGAAGCCTTGTAGGATACCCAGTTTGAAGTATGAAAATTAATATTATCAACTAATTAACGAGGCACTTAGATCAAAATTAATTTGATATCGAAGGAGATAATTAACTTTATATTGATATAAATAACTAAGAAGTGTTTTTTGTAAATTGGATAAGATTGTTTCATCATAATCGCCAAAGTTATTTGCTAATGAAAAAAAGAACTGTGCAATGAATTCAGCCTTTAAGTTCTACGATTGATTAGGTGATTATTATAAATGTGTATTTATAGTGTATGCATATATCTTTAAAATAAATTTTAGAAGCGAATAAATTAAAGTCAATTTAAATCATGCATTAAATTTTGTTGTATTTTATTATATCACTCCAAAATTCAATTTAAATAACTTAACCAATTTTGTTTTTAATTTGACTGTTGAAAAAATAATATTTTTATCAACTAGTTCTTATTGATTAAAATATACGAATATATATAATGTGATGCCTCTATTAGTAAGATAATATTTTAGTACCAGCTTGTACGTTTTAACAATGAACAAAAACAAATGACGCAATTAAAATGATAAAATTAATAACATTGAAAACAGTCCCCAACGACTAATATAAAAAAGGATTATTTAACGTCACCCCCGTGGTTTGTAAACGCATAAATATTTCATTACGGGGTGGGTGGTGTGGAAACTCGAGCGCGTTGTGACTGTCTGCACCACCAGCACATACACTACAAAACATTTATATATATATATATATATATATATATATATATATAAATGAAGAATAAACTGCATTCGTTGTTAATATGATTGAGTCGTGGCAGAGAGCGACGATTAAAAACAATAACGCGGACGAGCAGAGCGCAATAAATGCACTTCTGGCTTGGATAAGAGGGCGAACAATTGTGGCCGGGATTGATGAGGGCGATGCAGGGGTGGCAGCTGTTAATTGAACGAATTTGCATACGGAAATTATTTTGATGGCGGCGTAATTATTGTTTTTATTTTTATAAGTCGCGTGGAAAAACCAATTAACGTTTAAAACTGTAATTACTACGTAATTTGAATTAAGGACTAAAAATTACCAAATTATATTAACATATATTTACTTTAGATTATTTTTCAGGATAAAAAGAGTTTTAGCATGATATGTCCTCGATATCATGCTAAAACTCTTTTTATCCTGAAAAATAATCTAAAGTAATGGCAGTCTTATGGAGATTGACCTTGTATTCATTATCTGAAACGATCGGTTTAGAACTAAAAAAAAAAATAGATCCTTCTATGTTGGTTTTTGTGTTCTTCTTTGTGCAAATTTATGTATCTAATTTTTCAATATAAGGTTTGTTACCGTAGCCAAATGAAATTTCATACATTCCTTGATTTTCTAAAGGCATAGAGTCTCTGGAAGAGTTAAGATATTGTCAAATTTACTCAAGTTGTAGTTTTGATCTGTCTTTTTCATATTTTATAGACTGTATCAGTCATATGACATATGTACGAAAATCTAGTGCTTTTTTCGATTTTAAAAACATTTGGGACAAGGTTTTTTAATTTTTGCCAGCTTAGGTTTATCAAGTTACTTCACAGAGCTTATTTAAACAGTTTTGACCACTAAACAGATATTTTTAGAAAATGTAATCTATTATGTTTTTAATACTTTTATAGTACTCGTAATTTGGGATGGATTTATTGAAGTATTTAAGAAAAATATTGACCTTGTCTAGATCGTACGTCTAAATTACATCGACATAATTAAAGTGAAAAAGAAAGGAAGTCTAAAGATAATACATAGTTTAAAATCCTTCATAAATAAATTGACGATTACTATTCGAAGATGATATCTCGTTCTCCTTTATTTTTTTTCTGCTTTGATTGTAGATGAAATACGTATTAGATAGGTAGTGTCAAATAAGGTCTATAGTAGAAGTGGATTGTTTATGTTTAGTTTTTAGTAGTTTAGTGAATTGCGATTTGATATTGATATGAATAAATGAGAGGACGACAAAGTACCAGTATACAGGCACCTGATTGGTCGCATTATAATTTCCAGTGATGGAAGGAATATCGTTCCAGCCTTCCAGATCGGCTGGTTTTGGTCATGATGTCTCCGGCATGATCTTCTTTAATGTTACCAGCGAGGCATAGTACCACGGAATATACTCCACCGACTCTGTTTCCTTGTTGCACCCCTTACAATTAGGATCTTTAGCGACTCATAATACAAATTTCTTTCACTGACAGTGTAAAGTTAGGATACCAGATTAGTCTTGTTGAGACGTTGTTAAGATATCAAGACTGGATTTACTGTGTATGAAAGTGATTTTCTATCCCCATTTCAATTATATTTTGGGCACTAGCAAGTAAGTTCCCCCTGGTTGATCATGGAGTATTCCTCAAGGGCATAATTAGTTCCAAATTTAGTTCGTCACAATATATACCTGCACCTGTTCCTTTCTTGTTTTTGCTCTATCCGTGAATATGTCTAAAGTAGATTAATGAACCTCCGAGTTTCGAGCTTTTCCAATGATTACCTCATCTAGTCCGTCTTTGCACACCACAGACCATTGTTTCTTAGTCCTAGCGCTGTACCTAGAAACATGCCCTGTATGTGTAAATCTAGGGGAGAAAGAGAAAATAACACCTCCATTGATGATATCGGTATGGTGCGCATGTCTACAGTAATTCCCATACATGCTAGACGTGCGATTTGACATTAACTGGATAATTTGTCTTTTGTAGAAATTTCTGTAATATCAAAATAACGAAAGTCTTCTTAATTTGACACAATTATTTTACCTTTTTCAGCTATTGTTTTTCTATAGCATTAAGGTTTTTTAACTAAAATTTTGTTTACTTCTTGTATTAAAGAATCGAGGAGTTAGCTTTAGTTCGAAAAAGTTAGTACATATTTGTGTACAGATAAAGTCGTGTAATTAAGGACATTTAGAGGACTTTACAAGGGGAATAAGAAAATGGTTTCTTCTTTCCAAAAGTATTTTACAGATAGGTTGTTGATCAAAATTGATTAGTTTATACTTATCGTAGTAGTTAGCAGTGTTCTAGTCCTATACTTATTTTTTTGACAAGTAGTGCGGGTTTTTTAGACGGTAGAATTATTCTATTTTTATTTTTTTAGATTTTTTTAAGAGCCGAAAATCCTCTTCGTGTTAAATCTGACTTAGATGAGGATGGAAATCACAGTAACTTTTTGGTGGATAGCTTTAAAAATATTATTACCATCGGATGCAGAGTGTACGAAATTAACAATAATACTTTTAAAGCTATTCATTAGAAAGATATGGAAACACTCTTATTTTTATTCATGTTCATATCATGTCAAGAAAGTTGAATAACCTTATAATGATGGCTGTCGCTCGTACGAATTGTTTGGTAATGTAGTGCTTGTTTGTCGTAGACCATTATCAATGGATTAGCACTCATTCTAGTGCTAATCCATTGATAATGGTCACTTTGTGTCAGAAATGTACATTTGGTTAATAAAATTGTGTGGAAAGGTTATTAGTGCTTTATTTATCAAATTAATTTGATCTTCACGTAACTCAAGCAACCAATTTTGATTTTCAAAACACCTGTTTTGGAAATCAAAAACTATCACTTCTATTTTGAAAGTGAGTTCATCCAGATTTCTTGCTGAGTCAAAACAGATGTATCATCAGCTGAAAGAGTGATATTTTCCGAATTAATGTGAGAGGATAGGTCGGATTAAAAATAATAAAGGTCCCAATATAGAGCATTGTGGTACAACTTCATTAGTATTGCAGACCGATGAGCTAGACCCATTAATATTGACATAAAAAGTTTTATCTTTTAGAAGAAGGTTTAGGAAAAATCCGCGAAAACCAGCACAATATTATTTGTTCAAAATAAAGTTAAAATGTAGGCCATCAATAACCTGAAATAAATCAATTTCTCTATAAATATAGCTAATACATGAATGGGCGGCATTATTTATTCCTCAATAAACCAAAACAATTTCCTGTCTTGTTTATAAAAATAATACATTTTAGAAAAATGCCTTTGGCTGTTAGGAAGAAAAGTGAAAAAAAAACTCTTTATAATTTATATTTTCCTTTTCTGAATATTCTAAAAAAGAAATGCATATGAAACTGAAACGATTAAGTTATCTAAAATTGTTTTTTTTTATGTTTCAGGTAAGTTTCCGGCCAAATTGCAATTTTGGTAAGTGAAATTGTCACTTCAGAGATTGTAATTGACTACAGCTATTGAGAACCATTAATAATATTAATTGCCTTTATTGGGCGTGATATTCGACATCAAAATATGAGTAATGCAATTTTGGAAAACTGTTTTAACACCAAAGTTCTATTAATACATGGTCTATTATGAAAGTGATGCGAATGATTTTATTGTGACGCTAATATCCATTATGGATTACGATCTATTATGAAAGTAATGTGAATGATTTTATTATGACGCTACTATCTACTAAGGATGACTCCATTTCAAGGTCACAGTTCGGGAGTTGGTACAAGGCGTTCTGACATCAAAAGTACGACCTGACTCCACTATAACAATGCCCCCAGCCACATGGCTTTCATCGTTTCATCATTACCAATATATCCCGGTGGTCCCCTAGTCTTCTTACAGTCCGGACTTGGCTCCATGTTGACTGAAAAGAGAACTAAATTAGGAGCTCGTAGAAAAGATCTAAACGCACGTTTCAAGATTCCTAAGAGACATACCCGTCTAGGAGTTTCAGTGTGCCTTCCAGGCATGGCAAACATGTTTCCGCAAGTATATTGAACCAGGGTACGATCAATAAATATATTTTTTTCTAGAAAAAGTGCATTATTTTTATAATTGACCCTGTATGTTATATGTTATCTTTAATTTATTATCATGCATTTTTTAATACTTGGAAGGAATTCAAAAAAGGCCACAGTGTGTTAAAAGTGTTAAATATATTTTGTTGTAAAAAATTTGAGACCGCTATCATAGGATTTCATTATTTATGTAGAGGTCAGCTTGCTCTGTTAAGGAGCGTTGAATTTATTTTGTTGCGAACTATAAGACGGAGACCTTTTACATCATATTCATTTTTTATGTAAGCCTCAGACCGCTCAATTAAGGATGAAAAATAATCATTTAGAATCGGTGTAATTAATTGTTATTACTTATTTAAGTTCCAAATTAATTTGAAACATTTACAGTTTATAGTTATTTCAAATTTTTACCTAAGATAGGGTATCCTTCTCCTAGAGAGTGATGCTACTGATACAAAATATTTTGCAAAGAGCTACTTTGTAAATTTTGAGAAGTTGTCTTACCCCACTTCGATTATTTCAAGCTTTATCACTGTTGAGAAGAATTTAATTAACCTTTCTTTTATATAACTGAACTCTTATTATATTTGCAACTTTCTAAACCATATCCCAATACTATTCTTAAAGTTGCTGTTAGATTAGATGCGATTAGATTGAGTGCTATACATACGTATAGAATGTGCTCGGCCGTTACCCCTATCAATCCAAATAGTCTACAAGTGGTATTGCCCACTTTACCTTTTTTGTGAAGATGGTACTTCATTTGGCAATGTGCTGTAGGAAGACTAGCCTTTATTGAGGCTCAAGGGATTTTTAGTTCTGCTTGCCGAGAGGTCAATAAAAATTTTATATTGCCTTTGATTTAATGACACACAGTGCCTTTTTTGCACACTTGAGCCACGCCATTCCTATGTTCTTTTAATAACCCATATGTAGGCTTTGGTCCGATCATGGTAGTTGCAGCTTCTTTCCTCGCAAGTTCATCGGCATGTTAGTTACATATTATGCTTGCGTGATTCGGTAGTCACATTAGAGTGAACTTGTTGTCCTTGGCCAATTGGTTAAGAGCTTGTTTACAGTTTCAAATAATTTTAGAATTGAAGCTTTACGCTTTGAGGTTCTTAATAGAAGCTGATACTAATTCGCCCTATAGAGCTTGTAACATAGCTTCTTATTTTTAATGTAAAATTATTATTTGACGAACAGGCAACAGGAAACAATACAACTTAAATCTCCCCATTAACGTTAAGATTAAATTCAGCCACCAGTTTATCTAGAATTTCGGTAATTCAGTCTTCGCTTAGGCAAAAGTGATGGATATACTCGAGCGGAAAAAAAACTTTGAGACTTATTAAATAAGTTTGGAATTTGTCTTCTATTAAGCACTAATTTGTCTGAGATGTGATGAGACTGATGTGTACCACTTTGTAGTTTATGGTAGAAACTTGAGCATATCTTTCCAAGGCTCCTGTTTTAGTCTGTAAGAATGATGAACCTTGTCCTGAAGGAATTGATTCCCTTATGTAGGCCTTCCGTTTTTAATGCATATGTATACAGATTATGTTTTAGTTCTTGATTAGAAATTAAAAACACTTGGTTTGTTTCACAGAATATTCTGTGAAACAAACCAAGTGTTTTTAATTTCTAATCAAGATTTTTCAAATATGTTTCACCACGGGTTAAGTGAGCAATTAATTAAATATATGTTTTAGTTTTTTTTATTCGATTCAGATTGTCTTTGAGACTGTCAATAATTATATTAACCAGATACGAAATCAAATTTGGTCAATGGTATGTCCGACGATGTATATAGAAACTGGTTTAATCGTATACTCCAGTCTCACACTGATCAGAGACAGGAGAGATTTCCAGGAACTACGGATCGCTTGCATTAACGCCAACGACAACCTATCCGGGGGGTAGCCCTGCTCAAATATGGGTTTAAGGCACTTTTTCCCACGATCACCTTTGAGACTTTCCAGGAGAGTTGGCTCGAAAACCCATGAGCAGGCGAACTCTTCACGACGGAGGAATTGGCCGCGGGATTAAAACTAGCGGAAAAGGATGACTCTGACCAGTTCATTAGCATCCTGGAAGAAGGGACATTTCCAAGATCCATCCACAAGCCGGGGCCTACAGGCCGATCTGTCTGCTGGATAGAGAAGGCAAAATACTGGAGCACCTGGTGATGGAAAGAGCGAAAGCAGCCTTGTAAGAATCGTGAGGAAGGCTTTCGATGTGTCAATATGGCTTCAGCGAGCCGCTGAGACTTGACGTGAGTAACGCCTTTAACTCCCTCCCATGACAGATAGCGATCAGAGCCGCATAAGAAAGAGGAATTCCATCATGCTTTATGAGAATGCTCAACAGCTACATGAGTGATAGAGAATTAGGGGGCGAGGAGAAATATCAGGAGATGTGCTCTTTATCTAGAACATCGCGTACTCGCCTTAACTACTAGACGCCGCGCAAATCGTAGGATTCGCGCAGATAGTATCCTAATGAGTAGGCGAGTATCAGTATGAAGAAAATAGCCGACGTAAGACGAGATCCAGGGATTGGTGGTAATGGTTGCGGAATAGCTGGCCTCGACAAGGCTCACTGTCGCACCGGAGAAGACTGCCGCAGTCTGGTTGGACCACACGATCTACGGCGAAATTTAGAAGGAATTCAAAACAAGGCCACAGTGTGTTAAAGGCGTTGAAAAATTTTGTTGCAAAATGTTGAAGACCTCTATAATCGGATTGCTTTTTTTATGTAAGGTTCAGCTTGCCCTATTCAAGATGGATCAAGTACTTGAGAGTGATCGAAGCATGCAAGGAGTCGCTAAAGCGACCAGAGGAGTAGCTCACCTACTGGCGAACGTGGGGACGTTTCGGAGGGAATCAAATGATTACTCTTAGGCATTGAGACGTCTAAGCTTCTATACGCCACACTTTCCTGGGCGAGTTGCCTTAAATCGCATCGCAATATGTTACGATTAGGAAGAGCAATGAGACCGGCGGCCCTAAGAATAATCAGGAGGATCAGGACAGTGTCAACAGCTGTGGCAGAGGTCCTAGCTTCAATGGTACCACCGGACCTTGCCATGAAGTCACGAACAAACTTACACAGCATCGTCCTTTGTCCTGCACAGCCCTGTTGAGATTTGACGAATAAAGCACTAATAACCTTTCTTCACAATTTTATGTGATTTACCAAATATACATTTCGGACACAAAGTGACCATTATCAGTAGATTTGAGATGGCAATCATGTGGCAGAAAAGATGGGCGATTACACTAACGGTCTCATGGACGAGAGGACCAATCCCCAACATGGAAGTATGGATGGGTAGACGGTGTAGAAAGCTGAGCTAGATTACCATCTCATCCAGCTCCTCACAGGGCATGGGTGCATCATGACATACCTTCAGCGGATCGACAAGTCTGAAAGTTCCTCATGCATATGGTGTGGTGACGCGGATAACGACCGCCAACACTGCTTCTTCGTGGAATGAAATTAGTGAGCGAGACAGTCAGAACAATGAAGGCAGATACGCTCGTTCCTTTCATCCAAGAAGACGTCAAGATCTGGGAGACGATAGCAAGTGCAGATAAGATCCCCTGGCAAAAGGAACTGCTCCTAGGGGAAACAACAACAATTACAGCAGCGACAGCTGGGGCAACAGGTGATGATGGCGACGAAGGTTAATACAGACACGGGGCACTGGGCAACAAATGCTCAAGATTAAAGGAAGAAGGTTTAGTGATTAGGGCCTATTTAAAAGGAATAGGAGGAGTCCCACACACCTCTGGTCGAAGACACATGCGTAAAGTATTTCTCCTCCAGTCCCATCTCACTTAGTAGACCTTATTTTCCGATTTGTTTATGTACGGAAAGTAAGTCTAGTAGAGCTTCCATTGCTACAGAGAGAGTGGTGATCCCAAAACAGGCCATTCTCTAAAGGGTTTGAAGCTTCTTTTGTGCCATTGTATGTTTACTACTGAGCCATATGTAATAATGGCTCTTATTATCATCATGTATAGCCAATGTATAATTTTGGGTTTCATTCGCCATGATCTGCCAAAGAGCCTGCTGCATATACATAGTATCACTATATATTTGCAGATTGTATTTTATAGGTGCGCATTCCAATTAGGTTTCCTACCCGGTATTAAAACTAAATATTTGAACTGATCGGAGGGCGAGATTTTTTGTCCTTTTAAATTGAGAGCTTTGATATTCAGCTTCCTATGATTAGTGGAAGGTACTACCACAGGTCGTTATTAGAGAACTTTAATCGTGCTTTTTCCAATAAGTAAAGACGAATTCTATAGTAAAGTAGACACCATGCATTCTGTTGAATTCTGACCAGCAAAAAAAACTCTTCTTGGAGATCACTAGTTACTATTCCAAAATCATAGCTCTTCTTTACTCTAAACTTCTACAATATTATTGTTATGCCTTTGGAATTTGGTCCTCCAAATGTCGCTTTGCTTGAAGCGGAGCAGCATCATGGATGTCAAGGTTTCTCAGTAATAAGAGGGAGCTAACTGAGTACCAAATTGAATTTATTGCGAGGCCTTTAGATATGTGTTATTATCTTGAAATCGTATTTAAAATATTTTATTCATAAAGAAGGATTTTCAACTATTTCGCATTAAATGTTTATAGTAAGCGTATTTGTAAACTAAATCAAAAAGAGAATTTCGATTTATTGGCAGATTTGCATATTTTTCGTTTAAAACAAGTAACTACTACGCACTAAGGGTGATTTTTTATGTAGGCTGGTGTCTAGCAATTTTTGAGGGACTCTAATAGCCCTTAAATGGAGCAACATTAACCAAATTTATCATAAATAATTTAAATCTATTGCTAATAGGTAAATTAGATCTTGTGTTGATTATTCTTCATAACCTTACCAACGAAGGTTGGTTCTATTTGATACTGTTTTGCGATTGTTTTTGAATGAATGAAAATTATTACTATAAAAGTAATATCACCTCTGAACTAGATCATTTCCATTCGAAGTTATATAGCGAAGGCCGAACGTTAGTTTTTTTTTAATGATGCTGAAATGCATCAAGATACTCTTGCTATTGGACGTAAGATACCATTTATTCGTACACTTCTCGTAAAAATCAAGAGCAACTTCGATAAAATTAACGATTAGCAATTTAATCAGAGTATCTGGAAATTTCAAATATTGCTGGTGTAGATGATGTCAGAGGCAACGCTGGCCTTATCACAGATTTGGATAAAGTTAGACTTGCTGAAATGTATGTTGTTAATTCTGCATCAAGCCTTTTTGCTATTAAGAAAGTCTTCCATTTTTCTATTTGTAGATTTTAATATTGATAATTTTGTAAATCGATCGCCATCATTTCACCTACATTTTATTTAATGCTTTTAAAATATCGAGATTAAATTTAGCAGTATCGTATTATATCAAAGTTCTTTGATATAGGCTCATTCGCCCTTGTTAGCTAATGATGACTGGATAGGGTGTTACTCCAATCTATATTAGCGCTCGAGATATTTTTTTTGGTTGTCAAGAAAGACTATGATACACAAAGTAGTACCATTCTCTCTGCCTAGTGGTTTTTGACACTTTGAGAAATTTGATTGATCGATAACTCGATAAAATAATAAGTGATATATTTAACTTAAGAATATGGGTCAATGCAACTATTTTCGTAGCCAAAGCATTTTATAATGCATATCATTTGCCAAATTAAGAAGAGCTCATTGCCCTTATGAACGAGATTTTCTGACATCGACATTGTTGGTAGGCTAACAATTACATAAAAATTGTAACAAAGATTCTTTAATTATGATGATTAAAGATTATACACATTTAATCATCATAAAGAACAATGAATAAAACGCTTACTATGTTTTTAACCACTATAATTATAGTGGTTAAAAACATAGTAAGCGTTTTATTCATTGTTCATTATGAATTACCACATAGTAACGGTCGCAACCATCATTATGATTAATCATCATAATTAAAGAATCTTTGTTACAATTTTTATGTAATTATTAGCCTACCAACAACACAAACATCGATGTCAGAAAATCTCGTTCATAAGGGCAATGAGCTCTTCTTAATTTGGCAAATGATATGCATTATAAAATGCTTTTCATCTGAATAATTATTAGTCTTAGCGACGATTCTTTTAGCCTCAATAATGTATATAATTTTGTTTTGGTTATTTTATAATATATCTGAAAAACTAAGCATCAATTTAAATTGGCAATTTTAGTTCGCCATTAAATTCATATGCTTCATTTATTTGCATCTGTATATAAACTCACGTATGCTCTCTATTCTCAGCCGCTACAATTTAGAATTATTTACCATTCTGCCAGAGACAATAAAGGCTTGATTTCCATCGGACCAATTGAAAGAAATATTTTCAATTGAAAACTAGTTTCATGCGTTTCCATATACGCGGCTCCGATTCTGCCACAATGAAATCGAATAAAACAGGAGAAACAAATAAAAAATAAAAAATATCGTGAAAAAAAAATATATAGCCGCCGAACGGATTTAATAGACAACTCCGATGAAACATTGTTGTTTAAAACACGTAACGAATACACACGCGTATTTTTCAACAATGGAAATTGATTTTTCTTTAAACGCCTGCAATCACGCGGAAAATCAGGTTTCGCTAATAATTAAAAAAAAACTCTAATTAGCTATCGAGTTTGTGTTATCCTGTTTATAATGTTGGTGTTGAATTAATTGAATTGATTATGTTGGGTGTGATGTTAAAATTTGATAATAAGTCTTCAAAGAGTTTTAAATATAAAGATTTTTTTGGTTTATTTAATATACATTGATGTTTAACATCTTGATGAAAGTAAAGAAACTATTAAGGTGACTATTGTATAGGGTACTGTACTAAACTTTTCTAAATCAAATGGATAATTGCAAGTCAATTTAGGTGTAACGCTTTATAATAGATGTAAATAATTTTTTATACTTTAATTTATCTTTTAAATTAAAACATTAACAAAAATTAAACCCCTTCTTCACATTCCTCCGCCGCCTAAACGCCAAAGACAACTGCTTATCCCGCCTAATTGCTATTTAGCAGCTCGATGTAATTAACGTTGTACATCCCACCACCGCCACCACTGCGTCACCCACGTGTACTGCACTCCCCCCCCCGCACACCCGCCCCCGCATTCGCCGGATTATTTTAATTAGTTCCAGTGCGAGTGGTTGCGTAACGAGGACGCGATTAATTACATCATCGATCTCGTTCGTTCCCTTTTCTCCTCTCGTTCACTCGCTTACTTCACGGTTCAACAAACTCCTCTAATCTAGAATGCCGCGATGAGATCAGAGTCGCGCCGAACTTGACCCCGAGGGGACATAAATTCATTTGTATCGTTAACACGAAATTGCCGCAATTATTAGTCGACCGCATTTTATCTCTTGATCGAATCAGAAGAATTATAATTTCACAGTGTTTAAATACGCTTTCAGTTTTTATATTTTAAACTTTACATTGAGCTATTCTTTAAAAGTTGAAATTACGATACTGGCGCCGAACATGCGATTCTTCAATAACTCTTCAATTGACGATGAATATCTCAAGGTCATACATTTCTTGCGTTGAGAAATCTAATCACAAACCTAACTTCACAACTTGCGGGGTTCTTTATTTACGTGAACATTATAAGCACTCACATAAACAGTACAGTTAATACCTGAACAACTAAACATGTTAGCACACATCCGCGAGCTATTCGTCAACGCTCCGCTAGTAGTACTAACTGATACTACTATTAGGTAAAGACTTGATTAAGATATAAATTACAAAGTTATGCAAGAAATAAAATATTACCATCCTCACATCCATCGTATTCAATTCAATTAATTCATAAAATAGTTTACTAATCCGAAATAATATATGTTGTGGAACTTATCTATAAAGTTTTTTTGTCTACAGTTAACTCTTTAATCCACTATTTCTATACTATATTACTACTACGAGGTACTAGGTTTTTACACTAATATATTCCTGGTGTCAAAGTGATTCCAAATGATTTATATTTAAACTAATATTATAATTGCAATTACTCCTAATACATACATTATTTTTATAATTAATATACATTTTTATAAAATTAACACGATTAAATTTAATTGTAAATGTTTACATTTTATGCCTTTAATTATGAGTGACAGAGGGGGGTGAAAATTATAGTCTACGGCCGTTAAATCCTTGCATGTAAATGGGACTAATTATGAGTAGAGGGCGAAGTGGGATGGGAGGGATTGATTTTAATAGAGGGAGTGCGCCGGCGAAAATTGGGGCCGATTCGGAGCTATAATAAAAAGGTTTGTAATTGAGTTGTTAATGCGGCTATTAATTTATTAGCGCGCCACCGGGGATTATGAGAGCGTGCAAATATTTTACTTAGTGATGGGGTTCAAGTGTATGTATTTCGGTGTGTGTGTGTTTATTTTGCGGATTCTGAATTTCGATTTGAAATTGTACACATACTATATGATTTTTTCAAATTTATATTTGTACTCTAAATTTTTAATAATTATTATTTATTGTTGAAATGTAATGTTATAAGAACTATCTACTTTTCAAATCAATGATTATTGCATTTTCACTAATTATAAATTTTATAATCTCTTAGGGTGAATTGTTGATATCACTTTACCCTTTATTTAAGACCTTCTGAAAGATGAAGAAACATAGAAACATACACATGAACAAAGTATATTTTATTAATGCACCTTATTCAAAATGTATTATAAACTAATGACTTAAAGTATAAATCAAACTGCCACTGTCTAGGAAGTTTTAAGTAAGAAACTTATATATTCGTTGTTTATAAGATTAATAATCTTAAATATACTTTCTTCACAAATCTACAGGAAAAATTGTTATACATCAAAATTAATTTCTTGTTTTAGTCTTTACCATAAATATATCTTTTACATTTTCCTTTCTTATCACAATTTCATAGAAAGCTTCAGTTTTAAAGGTTTATTTTTGTTTATCTTCGTAACTAAATAATTTCCTTTTGTTTAAAGACTTGAAAATGATTTTCTCTAGATTATGTCTCGTACTTGAAATTTAAATGGAAATCCTTCTAGTTTTAAAGATAAATAATTTAGCTAACTAATATTTATTATTGTTCTCTGTCAAAAACAAATATGAACCGGTTTTGGTCTTTATAAGATCCCATAAGAACCGAGTTTTACTTTGAAGCATTTAACTCTCCGAGTAAACGTCAGTCAAGATATTACCATCAAAATGCAATCAACTGTTTTAGCATTGCACTAGAAACATTAATGTATGTTAACGTTAATATTGATATTATTATAGCTGTTAAAAGTTTTCTATGATTTGTGGGTTTTTGTCTACCCAAAAAGGGATCTAGTGCAACTTTAAGGCGGTAGATGGCAACCTTATAGTTTTATTTCAACTGTTGTGTATTTTAGAGGGCACTCTGTATTGGTTCACTGCATATATCTTCATAACATCATTTAAGCAGAATTGTTATGTCATCTGCGTATCCTATGTTTGGGAAGCTAGATTCATTTAGTCGTCAATTTCGATGTTGCACATGAGAAGAGATAATATTCCTCCTTGTGAATAGTCGCACTTAACCCCTGAAGTGCCGAGCATTGAAAGAACTTGTCCTGTATTGTTGAAAGTATTTGTTAAAACCTCCTTCTATGTTGATGGTGTACCCATGGGGAAGCTTCTCTAATATATGAGGGTTATCGGTCTAAATGTTTTAGCATGGCTGTAGTCTTGCTAGCCTGGCTCGGGTACAAAATTATGCGTTGTGTAAGCATTAAACATACAATGGATGCAACTAATGGCATTTTGAAGCAGCATTGAAGATGCATAATTAAGGGTTTGAGTGGAAGATCCTTCGAAGAAGTGAACTCCGCCCGTCCTCCCTTCGGCCAAAATTTTGAGTATATTTTCTTATTTTGTAATATTTTGGAAATTTTGTTTGTTAGAAAGGAGTGCAAAGATGTAATAAATAAATAAATAAATAAATAAAGTTATGCAGGCTCAAATCAGAATTGCCAGGTATTGAAGAACGGGGTTTAGTCCCCATATAAGTAAGACTGTGTAAACTCCAGTCATTCCTGGAAACTTAAATGATGAGAATGTTTGCATCTTTGGCCTTATTATTATGTTGGAATCTAAGTTCTAATCTTCTTTAAAAGAGTATTATTTTCCAGCTGGCCACTGCCCTCCAAGTTTTAGCAGTCAGAAAAATATGATTCTAAGAGTATATTCATTTGCTCTGTATAACTGCGATGCCTCGTTTTCATTATATCAAGTTGCAGCTTTAGGTCTTTGCAAGAACCTTTTTCAGCCTTACGGCTTTAGTTGTAGACTAAATTTATTCACAAAGTTTCTCCATAATTCCCACTGTTGTTGCTTTACTTTCTTTTGGTTCCAGAAACAGCTCGAGGTTATTGACTTCTGCCTGCATTCTTGGTATACAGTACTCAACTTTTTGTAGTAGTTCAGATCAGGTTTTCTTTAAATAACCTTTACCATTTAAATAAAGTTGAACTGACTTTGTTGATATCACACTATCTATTTAAAAAAGTACCTCGAGTTTCGAACAATAGCTGAACTTTAAATTTGAAAATGATCAGCCCTTGATGGAAACTCGAGTCACTTTTTTAAATAAATAGTGTGATATTAACAAAGTAAGTTTTACTTTATTTAAATATTCAAGATGTATCACAAAGTAAACGCCTCAGCCATTAATCAGTCTCCTTATTAGTTTTTTTCTTGGTTTTCCTCTTCCTTGGGAAGTTAAGTATCTAATTTAGAACGTATCCATCTGTGATCTGACCAGAACAGTGTAATCGGCAGTAATGCCAGTTTTGGATGTGCTTGCTTATACTCTCACTAAAATGATATTATCAATCACCTCGTCTTCTTGTCTTGTCTTTTTGTCTTGTCTTCTTGTCTTGTCTTCTTGTCTTGTCTTCTTGTCTTGTCTTCTTGTCTTGTCTCTTGTCTTGTATTTTTGTCTTGTCTTTTCTCTTGTCTTTTTGCCTTGTCTTCTTGTCTTGTCTTCTTGAGGTTGCAACTCTTGGTCGCAGTCTCTATTGAGTTTGTGTAGATTTGTGTTCTAAATAAATTCGAGCGGAGCTTCGCCACTTTCATTGGTGTTCGTGCTTCCCTACTTTGAGTGTTTAAAATCACAACCTAAAATGAGACTGATAATGTTGGTTATACAATATCTGCCAACATCATCCAATTCGTGCAAGGGAGGTTGCATCCTAGGGTGGATATGCGGAAATTAGAGACAATCTTACCACGATCCAATTCTTCGAAAGATGTCATTGTAATGATGTACTCCTCTGTGAAAAATTACTTACTAGCCAAGACCTTAGTTGTCTGCTCCATATACTGTGACTGACTGAGCAATTATAGCCTAGTCTCTGCCCATCTCAATAGATTTATTTATTTAATTTGGATCACCGTAGTTTTGCCCCTGCCCATTCTGGGGCTAATTTTTCGATTGACTTCGAGAGGCAATCTATAAATAATCGATCCGCACAGGTTATTAATTGAAGATGGGTTTGACACCATCCAACAAGGCTTTAACCAATTCGAAGGAGAATCATCCAATCTTAACCTGGTCCTCTGTGAGTTTGCCTAGGAGGTTTTGACGGTTAATCATTGCTACTTGGAGCTTCCGGTTAGCAGCCTCCTTATAGCTGCGTCTTGAGGTTTATGGGTGACTACTTCCACTTATCTTTTTTATGGGGTCATCCTAGGAGATGTGGTAACACAATCTTCCAATCTGCTCCTCTTTTTATTTTTACTTAAACCTCCAGCTCTCGCAGGGGTGATCGCTCTCGGTGAGGCCTTGTGTTTCCGAGGGGCTGCCAGTGGGATATCCATGGTGCTGGTAGAAAATTTTCTTCAGAGGTGATGATTGCCTTCCAGCGTTGTCAGTGTCTGAAGACACGCCCGATACATTTTTTGCAGTGGTTTTAGATTCCATTAAGGATACATTTAAAATTTAAGTAAAACAGCACAAACGAGACGGTACAACACAACTTGATGTATTGTTTCGTGTGGAACGGAGTACACGAGACAGGGACGCTTTCAGTCTGCAAAAATTTCTGCAGCTGTACCCAACGAGATTGTCTTATAATATTTATGAGATCAAATATTAAATCTAATCTTCTTCTCAATATTAGAGGTTAATTTTTTTGAAAGATAAGTTAATTATCTTCAACTCACTATGGTGATCTTCTTATTTTTCTAAGGACATTTGACTTAAAATATATTTTATGGATTGTAATCTTTTTCTTTTCCAATCTTTTCTTTTTCTCCTCTTATGCAGAAATGCAAAGTCTGATACCACAGCCAAAGTTGTTACCTCTAAACTGTGTCACACGTTTCTTTTTCGCTGGTGCTTTGGCTGTCGGCACCTTGGCTGGTGCTGGTTTCTTCTCCACTTTAACAGCAGTTGGTTTCGTCTTCTTGGGCTTCGCCGGTTTAGCCTTCTTGTCCTTCATTATCATCAACCTCCTTCTCACCTGCAACTTGGCGGATTTGGTGGCTGGGTGGGCTGGTGGTAAAACAATACCACGTTTCTTGGCCAAAAGTTCATCCTTTTGGTTCTGTCGCTTCTCTATGGCCAAAATTGCTTTCCTCTTGAGTACAGACAACATGTTTATGTTAATTTGAAAATTCACTATAGCGAAACAAAAACAAGTGTTTTAATAAATCTTCTAATTATCTGTTGATTATCTAAATATACTCTTAATCTACTCTAATAAACTTATGCATCTAAGAGCACCTTTTACTCATCTTTATAAACAAAAAGGAGTACTTATAACTTGTCTATAACACTTCATTATAGTACTCGCGATGTTGATTCAGTATTTCTTAAAGTGTTATTTATATAACATTGTTATACATCAATAATCTCGTCATCATCATAGTTTATCCCTGACCAAACCTAAATAAATTATGAAATACAAAGGGTACTAACATTTTTTTTTAGTAAAATAGGTCATTTTTTATTAAGAAAAAGAAGACGATTTTTTGGTCAGCTATGTATGTCTTTGCTCTTCCTATTTAGAGCCTATATTAAAATTTATTCAAAGAACATTTACATTTCTTGTTTTCATTATGAAGACAAGAACGTTTGGGAAGACTTAGCAGGTAATATTTTTTTTAGTTGCAGAAGAACCTCTACAATAGTTTTGATATTACAGGGTTATTATTTTCAGAAAATCTAGGTCTTAGCTAAAAACTTTGTCTTCTAGTTACATCAATAAATATTTTGCAACCTCAAAATCCTAGGCATTTGTTGTTTTCTTCCTTTTTATAAGCTAGATCACAAACACCTCAAAGGAAGTTTACTTCTGGCAGATAATAGATTTTCTAACGAAACAAAAGAAGTCGCTTCTGATTAGATATTGCATTTTATAATATCATTTCCGCAATAAAAGCTTTGTTTTAATTTTGCTTGCAGAAGCGTATTTTTCATTTACACGTTAAGGAATTTTAAAAGGTACTGGATCTTTTGTCTGACTTACATTTAATTATCAAAAATGATCTACTTTATCCTGGACAGTTTGGTTCTTCAAAAACTCACAACTTTTTTAAAATTAGATTTGACAAATTATTTCTTTATAAAAAATAAAAGAAGTTGATTCTGGAATTTCACGATCTCGATTTATAACTCTAAGAACATTATTTCTTTCACTTAAAGGAGAGAAAAGAGTTGAGTTCTAGGTGTTCTAGGTGTTCTGTAGTTTATGATCTTGTGATCTCTACTTTTATTTGGCTTGGATATAATTGCTTTAGGTTTAATACTAATGACTACCTTCTCAATGACTTTATAGAAGTTTCCAAACATTGAAAATTATATTACAGAGGCCTTAATCATTATTTCGCTTTAAATAAACAAAGCACATTTTTGTAGCCGAATATCTATTTTAGAAATAAAGTTATTTTTCTTAAGAGAATAATAATATAATAACTTTTAGAGCTTTTGTTTTACTTGCATCAAAGAAGGTTTGGTTTTTCTATTAAGAAGACGAGAAATTTGAATAGATAATTAATTTACTCTTGCCATATTTAAAGGCTTAAACAACTTACCAAAAAATCTTTAATTTAACAATCTTTTATTTTTCGTAGGCGAGATAATTTTAAATAATATTTATTTCCTTAAAAGAAATATGTTTTCCTAAAATGGTCTGAATTTCAAAATCCTCTTATTGTTTATTGTTTGTTGGACTTAATATCATTACATTTGTCTTAATATTAGAGGTTCAACTTTGTGGAAAGTTACACAGAATTTTAATTTATTATATGTATTACGTCTACTTTCAAATCTAATCTACTTATCTTCATTGATTAAAACGCTTGGTTTTATTCTACCATATTTTATTATCTTCCCGACTAGTTTCGACCGTTGGTAAAGGATAAATGTACAAAAGTATTTACTATTAGTGGTATTTATTTGTGAAAATAAAGAAGAACGTAAAATTTACTTCTTCACTTTCTCGTACTTTTGAAAACTTTTGCCTCTAAACATATGTTATGTCTAGTTTTAAGTTCAGAGTTAAATAAAATTAGCTTATCTTTAAGAAAAATGAACCTTGACAAGAAGAAGATTTTACTTTAAACTAAACTTAACAAATATTGATTTCAAAAGTAGGAGCAAAAAGAAGATCTTTTTTGCTATTGAAATCTTCTGCCTCTCAAATTTTGTTAAATTTAGTTTAAAGTAAAACCTTCTTTTTGTTAAGCTTCATTTTTTTTTAAAGATAAGCTAATTCTCTTTAACTCTGAATTTTGACCCAAAATATGAATTACATCTACTTTCAAATCTAATCTTGTTTTTCTAAAGAGGTTTTTTATTTCTTCTCAAAACTTCTGATCAAAATATGTAAATATATTTATGTATAAATAATTCTCATAACATATTAGTATGTTATAAATTAAGGTAATATTAAACCATAAAATTCAAGCATATATTAATGATTAAAATTTGATTACGACTTAACTGTATTTTTTCGAATACAAAAGATGTATTACGTTTAGTTTGGAGGCAGAAGATTTTAAATTACCATCTTCTTTATTTTCTCCTAATTTTGAAATATAATGCCAATAAATATGTATTGAGCATGTTTAAAGTTTTTTAAAGTCGTCATTTTTTCAATTTTCTTCTAAAAAAACGTTTTCTTGAAAATATTATTATTATGGTTAGTATAAAATCTTCATTTTCTTTTCTTAAAAACTTCTGCCTCTAAATATGTATTATGTCTAGTTTCAAGTTCTCTATTCTTTTGTTCCTACTTTTGAAATCTTCTACCTTTCAATATTTATTGTCTTTGTTAAATTTGGTTCTCGTTTATCACGTGGTCAATCCTTTATTAAGTCTACTTCTTTCTTATTTTCATGTTATTCTTGAGAAGATTGCCTTAAAATATGTATTAGATCTAGTTTCAAGTCTAATTTTCTTCTTAATATTAGGGGCTCATGTTTTTGCATTATAAGCAAATACTATTTAACTCAGAATTTAATCTTAATAAATGTATTACGTTTACTTATAAATTTGATCTTCTTGTTTTTTTTCTAAAGACATTTGCCTTAAAATTTATATTATGACTAAGTCCAATCTTCTTCCTTTTTCCTATCTTCTCAAAACTTCCGACTCTAAATACGCATTATTTTCAATTCAGAACCAGTAGATTTTATATAGACGTTTGCCTTTAAATGTATATTATGTCTACTTTCTAGTTTTATTTTCTTTTTTTTTTTCTCCTACTTATGAAATCTTCTGCCTTTCATTTTTTATTAGGTTAAGTTTTAAATAAATCTTATTATTTTTTTCTTTTCCTAAAGAAGATTGACTCAATATATGTATTCAGTCTACTATCAAGTATAATCTTTTTATTGATATTTGAGGTTAAATTATTTGAAAGATTAGTAAATTCCCTTTAATTCAGAATGTTGACTTATATGTCAAATCTTATTTTTTTTCTATTTTTAAAGCGATTTGCCTCAAAATATATTTTATGACTAGCATTTTCTTCTGCAGACTTTCTTTTCTAAACATGCATTATGTAGAGTTTAGAACAGAAGAAAAAATGTAGGAGAAAATATGAAGAAGGTAAAATTGTCATCTTCATTTTCTCCTCCTTTAAATTTTTTCTTTCCTCTGAGGCTTCTGAAACTAAATATGTATTGTGTTTAGTTTACTACAGAAGCAAAAATGTAAGAGGAAATAAAGAAGAAGATAAAATTACCATCATCTTTATATTATCCTACTTTTAAATTTAAATATGTATTATATCTAGTTTCAAGCTGTATCTTCTCTTTTTGTTCTCCTACTTTTGAAATGTTTATGTTTATGTTTATTAATTCTTTGTACATCTTTCTTAAAAAATACATCCCAAAACAAATAAATTACAAAAAAACATACATAAAATGTTCTGCCTCTCAATATAAATTCTAATATAAAGTCTAATTATAAGTAAAATCTTCTTCTTTTCTTCTTTTTCTTAAGAATATTGCATAAAAATATGTAGACTAGACCAACTATAATCTTCTTCTTGATATTAAATTATTTTTTTAAGATAAGTTAAATTTCTTTAACCGAGAATTTTTATTCAGAATATGTATTACGTCTACTTTAAAATCTAACCTTTTTGTTTTTCTAAGGATGTTCAAAAAATATATTTTTATATTTTATGGCTAGTATTAAAGCCAATCTTCTTCCTTGTTGCCGTCTTCTGAAGAATTCCGACTGTAAATATGTATTATGTGCAGTTTAAAGGCAAAAAATTTTGAAAGTAGAAAAAAATAAAGAAATATATAAAATTGCCATCTGCTAGTACTTTAAAAAAAATGTCTGCATCTAATATATATTAAGTCTGGTTTAGAATCTAATATTTAAATTAACTGTAAGGTGTTGTAACTAAAACACAAACTTTCAAACAGTATGTTTTTATTTTTCTCAACAATTGTTTCGCCACAGTGTGAAGAAGAAGAAGCCTGAAGAAGCGAAAACATGTTGAGTAAAATAAAAGCATACTCTTTGAAAGTTTGTATTTTAAATTCACCTTAGAGTGTTTTTAAAATGAACTTTCAACAATCAAAAGCCAATAAAATCTAATTAATCTAAAATGTGTCATTTGTTTTCTCTTCAAAAATACGTTTTGCCTTAAAATATTTATTATGTCCAGTAAATAGTCTTCTGTTCTTTTGCTTTTCCGAAACACTTATGCTTCTAAATATGTAATAGCTCTAGTTTTAAGTTCTATCTTTCTCTTTCATGTTTTCTCTTACTTTTAAAATTATATGTCTCTCATAATTTATTGGGTCTTGTTATAGGTAAAATCTTCTTGTTTTGTTTTTATTTTCTTCAGAAGATATTCTCAAGATATGTATCAGATCTTAGATTTCATTTTCTTGATATTAGAGGTTATTTTTTTAAAGATAAGCCAATTTTCTTTAACTCATAATTTTAAATCAAAATATTTCTTCTTTTGGAGAGTACCAAATTTAAATATGTATTATGTGGAGTTTCAAGTTTTACCATCTTCTTTTTCTTCTATAGACAAAATATCTTGCCTATAAATATGTATTATGTCTAGTTTTGAGTATTTTTTTAAATCTTATATTTCTAAAATCGCTTGATTTAAAATATATATTTTCTATGGTATCAAGTTCATTAAAATAAGTTAAGAAAAAACAACCTTTCTTTTAAAACTTCTTTCTCTATCTCTCTGTCTTTCTCTCATCTTGTACTTGTAGAATATTATATATCTAAATATACATTTTGTCTAATGTGAAATATCGTTTTCTTCTTTCTTTATAAACTCAATTATTTTAAATGTTACTCTGCTCTTATTTAAGAATCAAAGGTGATTTCTATGGTTATTCAGATATTTTTAAAATCATGGCTGTAAGAGATCCTCCTACATTGGTTTTAATTTTTGGCGTACAATTTACCTTTAAAAAATCAATATTATCTCAAAAATCACTTAATTACTTCCAAAAGTTGTGTTTTTCTTCTTTTAGAAGTTAAGAGCTTTGAAAAAAAAACTGGAAAGTTTCTCTTCTCGCAATTTCTAAATTTCTATAATTTTTTTGTTCTCGAAGTAGATAGCATTTGCTGTTTTATCTTTAGACAAGGTAAAACTTCTTAAAATTATGCTTGATTGTCTAAGCCCTCATTTCCTTGTGGTAGAGGTATAATAACTTCATTTTCACAAACTAGACTACCTTAACTCTATTTGTCTTTGCTTAATAAAATAAGTTTTCTCGTTATCGCAAGATCTTCTTGTTAGAGCAGATTGTATTCATTTATTCCTTCTTGTGGAAGAATTGTTTTTACTCGAACAAGGTAGAATTTTTTAAAGTTATACCTAATTCTCATCAAATATTTAAAGAATTTAATTAGTTATTTTGTAGATTTTGTAGATGCTAGATAATCTTAAATACGTTTTCATTCTCTTCAAATAAATGAATAAGGTGGTGGTATGAAAAGCGTGAAGCCTAACATTTTAATCATAAGTGAGATTATCTTAAACATAAGTAATGGACAGTTTAAGAGTCAAGTTTACATGGTAGATTTTAATGCATAACGTCAAAGCAGTTATAAGTGTGAGCAATTAAGTAACCTGTAATGGTATAAATAGATTGACATCAATAATAAGTTTTTATCTACGATCGTACAGAAAGTAGACGCTTTTTGCATCATTTTTCATTGTAAAAGTGGCTTTTTAAAGCACTAGTGCTTTTTTACGTTTTTATTGCACGGTAATGTCAAACTATTTTTATTGCACAGAATTGTCAAATTTGACAGATGAATATATTTCGTCGAAAAACTTAATTTTTTTATTAATTGATACAAATAAATAATAAATTATAAATAAAATATATAATACAAACCAAATGGCAGATTTAAGAACTCTGAAGATTTCATTTATTGCAAGTCGAAGCGATTACAATAAGGCGAACATTTTTTCCTTAAATAATAATGGCGGCCGACATTTGTGCAACTTGTTTACTGGTTGCTAAGTAACGCTTTCATTAGTGCACTGCGGGTAAAATATGTTTTCTTTAATTGAATTATTGAAATGATATTAAAATATAATATAATACTCATAAGAATATATTCTTTGAAATCCTTTACGATCGAAGATAAAATTTTGTAAGGCACACGTGTAAAAAGTTTCTTTATTGCACTCCTGGCTTTAAAAAAACTCGCTCGTTCCTCGCTCGTGTTTTTAAACGCCAGTTCGTGCAATAAAGCATCACTTTTTACACTTGTACCTTAAATAAATATTTTAGTTCAAGATTAAAAAAGTATATAGGTAAGAAAACTCATAACAAAGGATACATTAATGTAAATATAAACAATATAAACAAGAAGCCTAGTGAAGCCTATTTTTGATATATTTCTTGAATGAGATGAAAAAATAAAATATGTCTTCTAATTGCAGGGACGGTGAGTAACCTTATCTTCTTATAAACGTCTTCGTCTGGTACCTCCTACACATCAAATCAAAATTGTGTTCAGTGGAACGGAACGGCCTGGAAAATTTGAGAGGTAAACTATTTTTTTTCTAAATTAAATTATTTTACAACATAATTTTACGTAGCTATTAGTTTAAAATAGCTTTATAACTTCTACTGCTAGTTGAGGAGAGATTTGTCTCGCTGAATTATTATGATAGATATAGATACAGATATGTATAGATAAGTTGGTTTTTGAATTAACTGATGCCTTAAATAAATAGTTGTTTTTAAAGATTATTATAATAATTAAGAAACGATTTATTTTTAATTACTTCTTAATAAATTAAAAATTGTGATTCCCGGCGCATCCACCATTTATATATATATTGTTTATTTCTATTATATAATACATACTAAAGATATAAATAAATTTTATTTTATCAATACGTGTTTGAAATAATTTGTTACGCGAAATTACGCAGCGAATCACTATCATTAAAAAAAGGAGCAAATATAATAGCGGAATGTAAATAACAACAAATTACAGATAGCATCAGCGTTGCGTGCAAACGATGATAATTAATTCCATGAATTTCCAATAATATTATTACCAGGCTAACAAAATGCTCCACATTGCTGTAAATAATTACGAAAAGCCGATTTAATCGGGCCGCCGCTGTAAACGATGAAACGGAACGGCGCATAAATGATAATTAGCGAAATTAATATTAATGCACCGTTTCGGACAAGACGCCCGCATCCGCTGTATTAAAACGGGAGCGGGGGTGGGGGCGGCGAAGGGCGGACGGTGGCGTCGTCGGTCACCCCATTAAATAATTACCGAGCACGGCGGTTTCCTCTTGTCGTCGCTAATTTTATTCTATTTGATTTTCAATATTGCGGTTGATGCATTAGCCGTACAGGGCGGACTTTAATAATGGGCAAACTTTTATAACTAGCTCACTGTCTGTGCGAAACGGTGAAACGGAAAAAGAAAGTTTTAAGGGTCTCGTCAGTGTTTGACCTGAATTTTATTGTGTTGATAATGCTCGAAGAATCTTAAAATAATAACCCTGCCTTTAATTATTTAATCATACTTTGATAAGGTAAAGAATTGCGATTTGCCATTATGATGACAGCCAGAGTTTAAAGCGTGTAATCTTAATGTTAGAAAAGTTCATAATAAACTTTTCTGTCTTCAACTATACTTCGCTGATGAGATTAAAATGAATTACAAGCGTTAAGTGCTCTTTTACAAGGGTAACTATATTTTTAGAGTAAAGTTTTTTCTATAAGTCTCTTTTTAATTCTATGGTAATAAAATGGTGATGTGACCATCATAGTACTTTCCCTATATTTTACTCGAAAACTATAAGGATTTCGCAAAAAAATTATTCTTTTAAAATTGTTCACTTTTAAATTCTCTACTATTATTTGTCATACAAATTTCAAGTAACTATTAGGAAAAATGTCAAAATTTTCAATTTTTATATTTTTTTTTCATTCCCTTTACCTTTTGTTTGATAAGTTTTGTAAAAATTTTCATATTAAAAAAAATATCGAAAAAAAAGACCTTGAGTAAACATCCACTTCCGTTTCATGAATGTTTACTAAAAACTTGTCAGTTCCAGTTTTAAGCGATGAAACCTTAAGTCTAAAGTTTCATCTCTATAGGATCTTTCGTTTTTTTTTTTTTGTAATTTAAAATGAGGGTTAGTCCGGTGATTTATGCTTTTTTTTAGTATCAAATCAGTTTTAGAGATTTGTAAACATTAAATTTTCGATACATAGAATTTTCTTAACTTATTAAATCACCTAAAAGTTTAATTTATCGGTTTCTGGAAGTAAATACCTTTTTAACAATGTGTTAGCCTGAATTTTCGAAACATTTAATTTTTTAGATATTGTTTTTCCTAAATATAAAATTTTCCATGTATCGAATCTTCTAAACATTGAATTTAGATGTTTCTGTGTTTTAATATATTAAATTAAATGTATCAAACATTATATTTAGAAATGTTTGTATGTACATTTATTATATATCGTATTTTCTATATATTAAATTTTTAAACATCCAATTTAGTTTCTTTTATGGGTAAATATTTTTATCAATTAACTAATTTTCTAAATAGAGAATTTTCTAAACTAAATGTTAAATTTTCGAATGAATACATCCAATTTTTTGAGTATTGAATGGTCTAAATACAGAATTCTCTGTACATCAAATTTCCTACACATAAACATTTATAAGTATTTAATTTTCTACGCAGAGAATTCTCTATCCATTAAATTTTCTGAACAATTTCTTTTATGTATTGAATTTTCTAAACAGAAAATTGTCCGTACATCGAATTTACTAACCATAGATGTTTATGAAATGTTTTTTAAACAAAGAATTTTGCCAAAAAAATATGCCAAAGTTTCTAAACATACATTTTTTTTAGTATTGAATTTTCTAGACAGAGAATTTTCTTTACGTTTCTTTATAAATATAAACTTTGTATTGAATTTTGTAAACATTGAATTTTCTATACATCGAAAGCATTCAAATTTTTTTCAACAAAGAAGTTTCTATACATCGAATTTTCTAAACACAACAAGTTTTATGAATATTGAATTTTCTCTATAACGAATTTTCTAAATATAAGGTTTTATAAGTTTTTTAATAAGACCAGAAAATGTTTATGAATGATGTATAGAAAATTCTATTTGGAATATTCACCTAAATAGAATTCTCTATACATCGAATTTTCTAAAACGCAGGGGTATTTTTTAATGCATTTTCTTAACAAAAAAATTATAGAGTTCGAGTTTGCTTATTTCCAAGCAGAATATTTACATTCATGGGTTAGTCATAAATATAATATAAAATTATAAAATATAAAATTTCTTAAATACTTAATTTTCCAAACATAGAATTTTCTGCACAGCGAAATTTATAAATATACATTTGTTGAGCATTAAAATTTCTAAATAGAGAATTTTCTAAACAATTTTCTTTATAATTGTTGAATTTTTTAAACAAAAATTTTTCTGTACATTAAATTTTCTAATCAAAGAATTTTATATATAAATAATTTTCTGTAGATAGAATTTTCTAAACATACACTTCTTTAACCATTGAATATTCTAAACAAATAATTTTCTAAACATTGAAATGCCTAAAAAAAGAATTATCTGTACATCTAATTTTCTAAACATAAATATATTTGAGTATTGATTTTTCTAAACGAAGAATTTTCTAAACAAATAATTTTTTATACATCGAATTTTCCAAACATATATTTTTTGGGTATTGAATTTTCTAAACAAAGGATTTTCTATGCATCGGATTTTCTAAACATAAATATTTTTTTAGTATTGAATTTTCCAAACAAAGAATTTTCAATACATCGCATTTTCTAAACAAAGAATTTTCTATACATCGAAATTTTTAACAACAAAGGTTCTAAACATCAAATTTTCTGAACATCCACTTTTTTTGAGTATTGAATTTTCTAAACAAAGAATTTTCTACACATCGAATTTTCTAAACATCTATTTTTTGGGTATTGAATTTTTTAAACAAAGGATTTTCTATACATCGAATTTTCTAAACAAGGAATTTTCTAAACATAAATATTTTTTTAGTATTGAAATTTCCAAACAAAGAATTTTCATTTCAATACATCGCATTTTCTAAACAAAGAATTTTCTATACATCGAAATTTTTAACAACAAAGGTTCTAAACATCAAATTTTCTGAACATCACTTTTTTTGAGTATTGAATTTTCTAAACAAAGAATTTTCTATACATCGACTTTTCTAAACTTATTTTTTTTGAGTAATGAATTTTCTAAACAAAGAATTTTCAATACATCTAATTATCCAAACAAAGAATTTTCTATACACAATTTTTTATTTATCGAGTTTTCTAAACAAAATGTTTTCTATATATACAAAACATAAAATCGAATTTTCTAGACGAAAATTTTTTTACACATCGAATTTTCTAAGTATTCAATTTTCTAATTAAAGAATTTCCTATACATCGAATGTTCTAAACATATTTTTTTTGAGTATTGAATTTTCTAAACAAAGACTTCTCTATACATCGAATTTTCTATACATAAAATTTTCTAAACAGAGAATTTTCTCTACATCGTATTTTCTAAACATAAAATTTTGTAAGTATTGAATTTTCTAAACAAAGAAATTTCTATACATCGAATTTTCTAAATAAAGAATTTTCTGTACATCGAATTTTTTAAACATAGAATTTTCTAAACATAGAATTTTCTAAACATAGAATTTTCTATACATCGAATTATCTAAACAAAGAGTTTTTCTGTTCATCGATTTGTCTAAATTCTTTATAAATAATGTTTTATACGTCGAAATTTCTAATAATAATTTTCTATACGTTTAATTTTCTAAACATAAAATTTTATAAGAATTAAATTGAGGTTTACGAGATATTCCTAATAATTTGTTCGCTTTCAAATTCTTTACAATTATTTGTAATATAAATTTCATATAACTCCTGTAGTTTAGCAATAGGAAAAAAATGTCAAAATGCACAAATTATAAAGAATAGCTTTTTTGCGTAAACCTCATAGTTTTCGAGTAATATATAGGGAAATTATTATGATGGCCACATCACCATTTGTTTAATTGTGGAGGCGTTTACTTTGTGGTACATCGTAAATATACTGGAGAAAGAAAACAGGATCACTTTGTTTTATAAAAGTGGTAAAACAAAGTGATCCTGTTTTCTTTCTCCAGTATAATCTATATATGTTCCTTGGTCCGTGACAATCTTCAATTATTTCTTGTTTCTTCTTCATTAGGGCCAAAAATTATCTATTTCGTAGCACAGAGACAATTTGATAATCATTAACAATTTTTAATAACATTAAACAAATATATTTCCAAGAACTTTCTTCCATATTTCAACCAATTTTTTTTTAGAAGTTTTTTTAAAGGTTTCTAGAATTAAAAAAAATTAATCTAACAACTTTTGAAGATTTATATCGCTGGTTTTAAATTTTTCAACAATTTCTTTTCTGCTTTTGACAATTTTTTCAGCTATTTCTCTACCAAATTGCTAAAATTTCTTTTAACAATTTGTAGCAATTCTTCTTTCGAATTTCTGTTTTCTATCAAAAATTCTTCTAGATTTTAAACATTTTTCAGCAATTTGTTTCAAAATTTCTACAAATGTTAAGTAAATTGCGAAGACATTTCCAGAAATTTCGCTTTATTTGGTTAAGAATTTCTCAGCATTTTTTTTTTGTATATTTTTAGAATTTTTATTAAATTTCTTTTCTTACTTATAGAATTATTCAGAATTTAAAATTAAAATTTGCAAGATTATTATTTTTTTTATTGGGTTTGTAGCATTTGTTGTCTCTTATTTTGTTTAGTATTTTAAAGCAATTTTTATTCCAAACTTCTGTCCTCTGTCCTTTTTAGAATTTTTGGTAAGATTTCTAGAAATTCCTAGCATTTTTTTTCAATATTTCTAAATATTTATAAAATTTTCTTTATTTTTCTAGAAATGAAATTGTTAGGAATTTTTTTAGAAATTCTTCTTTCAAACTTTTAGATTATTTGAATTTATCAATTTTTTTTTTAATTTACATTGTTAGAATTTTTCCCAAGATATCTAGAATTTTCCAGCAATTATTTTCAGTACTTCCACAAATTCCTAGAAATATCTCCTTTTTGCTAAGAATTTTCTAGCAACTTCTCTTACAATTTTTTTCCGAGTTTCTAGAATTCTTCAACAATTATTACTGGATTCATAGAATTTTTTAGAACAATTTTTTCTAACAATGTTTATTCTGGATAATTAAACAAAAACGTTTACTTTGTTAATATCACACTTTATTATTGATATTAACAAAAAAAACCTTTTTGTTTAATTTACCAAAATGTATCACGAAGTTAACGCCTCAATTTATTCTGGATTTTTCGAATTTCTCCAGAATTTCACTTCCAAATTTCGAAAACTGTCTTTAAGAATTTATTTAGCATTTTAAAGCCATTTTTATCTCTTTTTCAATATTTCTCGCAAATTTAATACATATTTTCTAGAAGTTTCTACAAACAGAAATTTTTAATTTTTTGTTCTCCAGAAATTTCTCTTCTCTTTCAAATTGCACAAACTTTCTAGAGATATCTTGATTTTTCTAAAAATTCTGTTTTAATTTGTTGCAATTTTTTAAGCAATTTTATTTCAAATTTTCATTTAGATTTCTAGTGCATTTTCGGATATCTCTTCTCTTCCAAATTGTTAAAGTATTTTCCAGCATTTTTGCTTAATATTTCTACAAATTTTCACCGTTTTTTCTTTAGTTATTAATAAATTAAAACAGTAATTTAGATAATGTAATTGCAGGGTCGCATAGTCGCCATCCATCCTACATATAACTTTACAAGTAATTTTAAACCCAGCTTAAGTTTATTAACACCATTAACATATTTTTTTCTTGTAATGCCGGAAACTAAAACACTGTCAGTGATTGTAGTTTCATTGTATATGTAGGGTGGGTGGGTGGCCACTATCCCACCCACCAATCACAACATCATAAACCGGAGTTTCTTTAATTTATTTCCGTAATTAATTACTTCAACGTAATTAGAAATTAAGAAACAATAATCGTCGAAATTTGAGTGTTAAAAATGTATACGTCTGATACATTCAAAAAAAAACCTTTGCGATCTTGCCTGGATTGGAGGTTGGGATAGAGGCCACCCACCCACCCTACATATACAATGAAACTACAATTACTGACAGTGTTTTAGTTTCTTGAAAACTACAACTGTATTACTATTAGTGTGGCCAAAATAAAAATTAAATTAGAGTTTTTATTTAACGTAGTATTTAATTAAGTAATTAAGTCAGAGTTTTTATGTTGCAGTTTTAAATAAATATGTAGAGTGGGTGGGTGTCCACTATCAGACCCTCCAATTTTAAAACATAAACATTGTTTTTAATCCATAAATACAATATTTATTATAATAATTTTATATTTTAGTTAAATTTAAAATTTTTAATTGGGAAGAAATTTAAAAGAATTGGAGAGTGGGATAGTGGCCACTGACCCACCCTACATAAACAGTTTTACTTTAACCACTGACACTGATTTAGTTTCCTGAAAATTGACGAGTATAATTGTTGGCGTGACCAAAAAACTAAATCAGAGTTTCTAGTTGAGGTTCAAATGTATATGTAGGGTGAGTGGGTGGCCACTATCACACCCTCCAATTTTTATAACATAGACAACAAGTTTTATAAATAAGTAAAAACATATTTGCGGTAGTATTAAGGTTGGAATTATTTTATATTTATTTTAGTCAAATTTATAATTGTTGATTAGGGTGAACTTAAAGAAAATTGGAAGGTACGATAGTGGCCACCCACCTTACATGTATAATTTTACTTCAACCACAGACACTGTTTTAAATTCCTGAAAACTACAACATTATTATTGTTGGTGTGACAAAAAAAATATAAATCAAAGTTTTTAGTTGAAGTTTAAATATATATGTAGGGTGGGTGGGTGCCCACCATCACATCTTCCAACCTTATAACATAGATTAAAATTTTTCAAAATAAATAGAAAAAATATTCACACGTTTATAAGATTAGATTCGAGTGAATTTAAAGAAAATTGGTCGGTGGAATAGTGGCCACCCACCCACCCTGCATATACAATTAAACAGCAATTACTAACTGTGTTTCAACTTTCAAAAAAATATAAAATAGTCATTTAATTGATGTTATTAATAAATTAAAACAGTAATTTAGATAATGTAATTGCAGGGTGGGATAGTCACCACCCACTTCATATATAACTTTATAAATAATCTTAAACACTGCTTAAGTTTGTCAACATCATCAACAATATTTTGTCTTGTAATGCTGGAAAGTAAAACAGTGTCAGTGATTAAAATTTCATTATATATGTAGGGTGGGTGGGTGGCCACTATCCCACCTTTGAATCACGACACCATAAAAGAGAGTTTGTTTAAGTTGTTTCTGAAATTATTACTCTAACGTAATTAGAAATTAAGAAACATTAATCGTTGAAATTTGTGTGTTGAAAATTTGAACTTCTGCAAAGCTTTGAACGTAATGATAAATTTTAAAAAAATCTTTATGATGTTGCATGGATTACATGCATACATTACATATATAATTTTACATCAACCATTGGCACTGTTTTAAATTCTTAAAAACTAAAACAGTATCAGTATTTTTGGGCCAAACAATTAAAAAAAAAGTTTTAGTTGATGTTCAAATGTATATGTAGGGTGGGCGGGTAGCCTCTATCACACCCTCCAATCACTACACCATAAACCAGAGTTTATTTAGGTTATTTCCGAAATTAATTACTCTAAGGTAATTAGAAATTAAGAAATCGTCGAAATTTGATTGTTGAAAATTTATACGTCTGTAAAGTTTTGAACGTAACTATGAATTAAAAAAAAACTTTTGCTATGTTGCATGAATTTGAAGGTAGGATAGAGGTCACCCACCCTACATATATAATTTTACTTCAACAACCGACACTGTTTTAGATTTCTGAAAACTACAACTGCATTACTGTTACAAAACCTTTACAGATTTTGATGTCAAACTTTAAACTTAAGGCTTTATTGCGTATTCTAATATCTGAATGGATTTTGCTTGCAGGAAGGAAGTACCTCATTAAGACGCTATAATGTTTTTTTTGTAATTTTCCTTCACAAATTACAAAAAAATATAAATATTACACCACTTTCCTTTTTCTGTTTTTTAAATATGTTGGATTTTACAAGTTATAAGTTTGTCTTACAACTTGAATCAGAAACTTTACCAGACGAAAAATATATAGTTTTATTTATCTTCTGATAAATTTCCTGTTTTTAAATGTTGACTGCTTTTGTATTTCACTTTAAAACTAACGCAGTTCTATGAAAACTATATAATTTAATTTTTGCGAATAACAAATTCCTATTTTATTGTTTGTTGGAAAATTTGAAAAGCTTTTAGTGTAATTTCGTCAAAATAAAGTTCTTCTTAAAGTATTATAATGGTAATATCACCATTTTTTTTTATGTTTACAATTATCTGAAAGAAGCCTTACAATAAAAGACCAATAAAAGATTCCGTACAAAAAAGAATATGCACACTTAAATAATTGTGCGAGTAAATACTCGGGAATCCCGCCGCCACAAAGACGTCGCTTTTTCTCTCCCCTTCCATCCTTCCATCACTCCTTCAATTCCTAGGAATAATGTAAATGTTTTCACGGCAGAGTGCGCCTTTTTAATGATTCCAGGAGAGTCGTATACAACGAGCGAGAGGAGGGGGGACTTCTGTGTTTTTTTTTTTGCGTTTGCTCAATGCAAAAGTTCCACTTTTAATTGCGTCCTTTTTTCTCGCGTCGTAATTAAAACCGACGCCCCGCGCCCGGCCGGCACTAATCCCGTAATCTCGACGCCGAATAAAGTTTAAAGTTTAGGGGTACGGACAGCCGGGCAGTCACACACCTGGGGACAACATACGGGGGTACAATGGACGCAAATTGCGAGAAGGGCCGCCGATATAAATAGGGCGTGCGGCGGACGCGCGGGGTTAAGGGTGTTAAAGGCAAATGCGGGCTTTATCTTGTAATAATCCTTGTTCCGCGTTTCGCGCGACCTTGTCCCTTTTAAATTGAGTTTGTAATACGGTTTATATGGATTAGGAATATTATTATTAAGCCTTTGGGTTTTTTTGGAGTCATGAAAACCTCCTCCTGGTTTTTGAATTAGCTGATGCCTTCAATTAATAGTTGTTTTTAGAGATTAAGAAACAATTTTAATTTTAATTACTTCTTGACAAATTATAAATTGTATTTCCCGGCGCCTCCACCATTTCTACATGCCTTGTTAATTTCTATTACATAATACATACTGAAGATATAAATAAATTTTATTTTATCAATACGTGTTTGAAATAATTTGTTACGCAAAATTACGCAGCGAATCACTATCATTAAAAAAAGGAACAAATATAATAGCGGAATGTAAATAACAACAAATTACAGATAGCATTATATGGATTAGTAATATTATTATTAAGCCTTTGGGTTTTTTGGAGTCATGAAAACTTCCTCATCTTCTTCATTCATGTTTGGTTTTTCTGTTCTATAAAAAATATAACTTACTATTAAAGCACACGTTTGTTATATATTTGTGTATATTCATTTGTATTTATTATTTTTTTTTGAAAGAAAGCTAAAGACTAATAAACATAAACATAAACATATTATTTTTTCTATAATATGCTGTGTAACTTACAACATTATAATTTTCGATTTCTTATTTTATCATTTCTAGAAATCTAAATCAGCTTATACTCCAATGATTTTAAAATAATGATCTTTTCCATAAATATTGTAATATGTTTTGTGAGTTAGGATAGGAGTTCTTTGTTACTAGATATCAGAAGATCTTCTTAAACTAGTTAATTAATATTTTCTACGGTAAAACTTTATGTAAATAAGTATTTTATTCTTCCAAACTTTTTTCTGTAAGACTTCCTTCAGACACTTTTACCTATGTTACTCAGTATACTACACAATATTCCGAAAAAACATTAAACAGGTCCTGTGATACTATTCGAGTAAGATCATACTATAATAACCTATGTGTTCATGGTATGGAGTGATTTAAAATAAGTTTTTTCAAATGGTGGTAAATTTTGAAATTCAAGTTTAGAAATGCTTTAATTTGGTCGTAGTAAATTGTTTAAAGAAAAACTAAAATTGTTGTTACTACTATACACGAAATTATATTTACATTGTGAGTTTATTTTAAATGTTATGGCCAATTATTTCTTGATAGGTTTGATAAATTAACTATGTAAATTTTTACGAGTGTCCGATACACGCAAGGCCTTGGCTAGAGTGCAGGGATAAGTAATTGGTAGCCCGAATTTATATTTATTTGATGGTAGTTAACCTGGATACATTTTATCTGACAGGTGATTTTTGTTTATTTCACTATTTAAATTCACTTTACCACTATTCCTTACATTTGCCTTTTATGTTAGGTAAATGGACTTCTATTTATATAGATAATATAATCATATTTTATTCAAACATATATAGAATACTAGCTGGTTTTCTGGATGAACTGGGTCTTGTCCAGAATGGACGTATTTCTGGAACCATGTCAATATATAATATTAGAAGTGTCAGTTAGCGTCGGTAGTAAATAGTGATTTATGCCTAAAATAGTGCCTTAATTGTGTTCAGTTGTATACCAACGAAACAGTAAGTAGCTTCGATACCCGCTCAAATAATTGTTTTCTGCAAAATATATTCAATAAATTATTAATTCAGTGTGACTAAATAATATAACCTCAAAAGTAAACAAGAGTGTAAATATTGATTATAAGTAGAGATAATACACTCGAATTAAAATATATTATAAATATTTCCTTTGTTTTCTTGTGTTTATCCCTTCCATCGGGTCAGTCTTGTATTGTTCTATTAGTCACCGTGAAGACCCTCACTGGTGTGAAGAGTGTGATCCTTTGTTTTTGTGATGTATATCCTTGAAAATTTAAATATCGAATCCATGTTATAAATAAAACAGATGTACTGCATAGGCGTATCCTAAATTGATATAAATAAATTAGGATAGAATGTGCCAAATTTATAATCAAGTAATGAAAAGTGATTAAATTATAAATGCATCCACTTACATAAATTGCAGTCAATAATTTTTACACCAAATATTTTATCAAAGAAAAAGTGGGGTTCTGCTTCTACGCCCTGAACCGTGGCCTTGGGAAGTATTTGTCCGACACTCAACTAAATTGTACTAAAATTGAAAATATTATACAATAGTAATAATAATTTCGTATCCAAATACATAATATGTCCGATTCTGCAAAAATAACAACTGATTAATTATTAGAGCGTTTAATAAATCAGAGTTCTCACAACTTTGAGGAAATTAAATGAGAACTTTGGAATTGGCTGTCACAAATCGAAAAATACTAGAACTTGAAGAAGAAAATAAAAACCTCGAAAGTAAATTACTCCGAATTGATAAGCAATCTAAAGTCAACAATATAGTAATATATGGTTTTAAAGAGGATATAAATAACAGTCTAATTGAGTCCGTTATTGAATTCTTGAACAAAAGATTGAGGCTTACTTTAACACAATCAGATATAAACAATATATACAGAATAGGATACCCAGTGGAAGAGAAAGTTCGTCCGATAATTTTACAATTTACGTCATACTTGAAAAAGCAGGAAATTTACCAAAACATTAAATTATTAAAGAATACTGGAATCTCAATATCAGATGATATGTCAAAAGAAGAGAGATTCGAGCAACAATTCCTGTATAAACATTATAAAGAAGCAAAGTCAAAACATTATTCAGTAAAACTTAGACCAGGAAAAATAATAATAGATGGTACAGCTTTTACCTAAGCGGAATTGAAATTGCAATCTGGGAACGCCAAGGATACTCCATATAGCGAAAATTCAGACAAAACCTTTGAGGAAGAACAACAACTACTGGCCGACCATTAAATCAACTGCAAAAAGCCAGAGAAGACCGGAGATTCAGCAGCTGCATACACATCCATTTGTTCAACTGGAAACAAAAAGGGAGTTGAAAGAAATAATTAGAATCTAGCAAATTTAAATAAACGAGTACTTCGAGTAAATTCTAAATCTTGATCTGGAAAGAATTAGTTTTAAATGTCATTAGTAAATTTTTTTAAATATTTTTAATTGGTGTACATATCTACACGCTAATATTTGTATTTTTTTCCCTGTTTTTTAAAATTTTATGTATAGTATATATAGGCGTTTAAATACAAGTAATCTGAAATGGATCAGTATATACGTGATGTTATTCCCAAAACGGTGGAGACATATGCTTTACAAAATATTAATGAGTGTGATCAAATACATAAAATTAATTCTCTTGTAAAAAATTTTTCATTGTTTCACGTAAATATAAGGAGCTTATTAAAAAATTATGATGAATTACGAATTGTTCTGAATCATTTAAGTACAAAGTTTGATTGTGTAGTTTTAACAGAAATCTGGAGAATTGGTGATATGTCATTATTTAATATGCCTGAATATACTTCTATATAAAATGAGGGATGTTTTAATCAAAATGATGGTGTCGTAGTTTATATAAAAAACTCATTTCAATTTAACTTTAAAATTATTGATTTCAATAATACAAAAATTATTGAACTGAAACTTTTTATGAATGATGGTACCCAAATTCAAATTACGGGTTTGTATCGATCTCCATCTACGGATATCAATTTCTTTCTAACTGAGTTTGAAAACTATCTGAAAACAAATATATATAGTTCACATACTATTATAGTTGGAGACATTAACATAGATATATCAAAAATTACCCCAGAGTCATCAAACTACCAGGATATCCTAAGTGAATATAACTTTATATCTCTGATTAATAGCCCCACCAGAGAAAATACCTGCATAGATTATATATTTATTCGAACTCAATACCCTCTAATCGAAAACATATTGCCGATGGTTATAGATACAAACATAACAGACCGTTGTTCGCAAGTAATTCAAATTATTTTCGGAACCAAATTAACTAAATGTCAGATCCTAGAAGTATCAGAATGTTACAAAAAATATATAAAAATGCATGAATTAAATAGTATTTTTAAAAATTTATCATGGAATGTATATTTGGCTGAAAGTATAGACCATGCTACAAATAATTTTATTGATACAATAAAAGAGAAAATAAACATATGCACATCAATGACAAAAAACAATCATAAAAATCGAAAAAGGAATCAGTGGATGTCAGGGGCACTACTTCAATCAATAAATAATAAAAATAGTTTATATTTCGAAATGAAACAAAATCCAGAGAATTTGCAATAAATTATATAGAAATAAGCTAAATAATATTATTAAACAAGCAAAGATTAATTTCTATAAAATCAAGATTTATGAAAACAAAAAATGTTCCAAAAACATGTGGAGTAATATCGGAAGTAACAAATTCAACTAAGAAGAGTCAAATAGGTCAAGTTAAAGGTGAGAATAATGAAATTATTCATGATAGAAATAATATCGTTCAAATGTTCAATGATAAATTTTTAAACGTAGGAACTGATTTAGTTTCAAATAAATCTTAAGATCCAGACTATAATCCACCAAAAAAGACCACCTTGAATTCATTTCACCTAGTAGAAACTAACAAAGAGGAAGTTATGAAAATAATAAATAAGCTGAAAAATAAAAAGTCGGTCGGAGTTGACGGTTTAGAGGCTGAAGCAATAAAGGACATTGCTAAAATATCTCGGATATATATATATATAAGATGATATTTAAATTAAATGATAGTTATTATAAATATCATCTTCACTTCGGGCATTATGCCAGCAGCACTTATATTACCTATTTACAAAACAGGTGATGAAACGGATTTATTAAACTATCGTCCTATATCGCTCATTATATGTTTTGCTAAGGTCTTTGAAATGACTTGGAAAGATCGATTAGATAGATTCTTATATAAATACAATATATTGTCGCCTTCGCAAATTGCTTTCCAAAAGAATAAATCAACACAAGATGCTATAGAATGTTTTACTAACAAGATTTACAATGCACTTGATGAGGGTATACCAACCATAGGTATTTTTGTAGATTTAGCTAAGGCCTTCGACACAGTAAGTCACCAAATACTACTTAATAACTTATATGACTACGGTATAAGAGGAACCCCGCATGCCTTATTTAAAAGTTACTTAGCAGACAGAAATCAATCAGTGAAAATATGTAATATTATAAGCAGCTTGCAATATTTAAAATGCATTCCGCAGGGCACAATATTAGGGCCTTTAATATTCAGTATATACTTTGATGGCCTATTTTCATTAAACAGCAAAGCAGAAGTGGTATGTTTTGCGGATGATACTTTTTTGTACTATAAAGCGAATAATTGGACTGAATTAAATAATATAGTTGAAAGTGACTTGATTAAAATTAAAAACTGGTTTGATCATATGCTTTTTTAATAAACTTTTCTAAAACAGTTGTGGTTCCTTTCACCAATCTACAGCGCAATCTTCCAAAGTACCAACACATAAAAATAAAACTAAATTTAGGTGAAATTAAAATTAAACTTGTCGATAACACTAAATACCTTGGAATTCTAATTGATAGCTACCTTAAGTGGGATAAACATATTCATTATGTAATTAAAATATTAAGAAGTATAACCTTCAAAATCAAATTTCTTAAAGATATTTTAAACTTAAAAGAGATAAAAATAGTTTATCATTCATTGATTGAAAGTCATATATCTTATGGTGTTGTTGGATGGGGTAGTGCCCGTGATATACACTTGATAAATCTCGAACTACTACAAAAGAGAATTTTGAAAATTATTTTAAACAAAGAACCCACCTATTCATCGGAACAACTATACAGAGAGAGGATGCAGAGTTATTTGATATTAGACAATTATATTTCTATATACTGAGTTTAAATTTTTACAAGAAAAAACATTTACTACCGACAAAAGATTATTATTACGAAACTAGAAACATAAATAATTATAAAGTATCGAAGAAAAATAAAGTTATTGGTCAAAAATCAAATGAATATCTTGGCAAAAAATTTCTTAATTTCATACCCAAAGATATATTAAACGCAAAATCACTGGTATTATTTAAAAATAAAATTAAAAAATTTCTCTTCGATACTCCTAGAAATGAAATTAAACACATAGTGACAGGAATTTAATTTTAAGTATTTTCGTGTGTAAGTGTATGCGTTGTGTGTATGTGTGTATACATGAATATTTGTGTGTATATTATATGTATATTTCCAAAACTACTATTAATTTATTATTAAATATATAGTAATAACGTTGTTTAAACCCCAGACAAGCTATTCTTTAGGGGACTAAGTTTTATTAACTTATATACGTATATATTGAGAAATTAAATAGTGTATTTAATACTAAGTCAAATTTATACGTTATCTTTGTAAACAATTAGTAGTGATTAAACATTATTATTATTATTATTATTATTATTATTATTATTATTATATACAGACTGAACCTGCCTCTCTCATTTATATGTGATGAGGCTCTTGGTTTTTATTTCAGCCTCGTAAGTTTCTCTATAAGGCCTCCTCTTCAAAGCCATTTCATCATAATGTGAATCATCTAGCAATCAATGATAATATTTGCATTGAGACTACTTTATAAATTCTCACGTTCGAAAAAAGTGGTACTCTAGGGTACATTCATGCTAGATTCCATTTAGATTGAAACTATATACTAAAATATATTCTAGTGAACTCCGAATTATTTAAATTTTCAGTCCAATTGTTTTAAATATTTGATTATCTGGGCGTTTATTTCGTGGTACATCTTACATTAGTTGTAATCGAAACACGAAAACTTTCTTCACAAAATTTATTGATCGCAAATGTACATTTCGGTCACAATGTGACCATTTTCAATGCTAAACAGTTTAGCATTGAAAATGGTCACATTGTGACCGAAATGTACATTTGCGATCAATAAATTTTGTGAAGAAAGGAGACTCAATCTGTCATTTATAGTACAGTACATCTTCACGTAACTCAACAATCATTAAAGCACGAAAACTTGTTTATTGTTTTATTTTAAAATTACACAGTGACTATAGTTTCGACTATAAGCTAGTCATTATCAAACTAAAAGTAACTTAAATTACGAACAATTTTATAGTTATATAACAGAGTTGAAAATGGGCGTATACATTAAGTCAGTCTGGTCGTTTAATATGGATTAATTTTGGCTTTATAAATCTCAACTGCTTCCAGTAAATCAATTTTTCCGCCTTTATCCACTAAGTGGATTACTAAAATGTTTTCAAAGGATGTAATATTTGTATCAGTATTAAACTATTCACCAAACTTAGTAGTTTCATTTTTAATGGCAAAACCCAGATTGAAAACATGAACAAATCTGGGGTTTACAAGTTAACTTGTTCAAAGTATCATAGCGTATACATAGGACAGGCTGGCCGTAACTTTAAAAATAGATTAAAAGTACACGAAAAATCATATGAATAAAAAAATAATAATTCAACATTTTCAAATCATTTACTAGATTCTCATCATAATTTCGGCTGATGTGTACTTAAAGAATGCTATGCTATTGTAATTACTACTATTTCTTGATCTTATCAACTTAAATGGTAGACTTGTAATATTAGACTTATTCCTAGTATTAAAATTATGCATATCTTTTGATAGCTAGATCATTACTTCCAAACCAACATTAATCTCTAAGGCGTCATTATTTAGATCCCTACTTAACGTCATGAAGAAATGTCGTCGGCATATAATATGGAATTACACCATTTATTAGGATATATCATTGACGTAGAGTAGGAGAAACAATGGACCAAGAATTGACCCTTGCGGTACACCACTTGTGGTGGGTAGATCATTTGAAGTAGGGCCATTAATTGATACTCTTTGAGTCCTATTAGTTAGGTATGACATAATTAATGTTTAGCTTGACGGAGTAGAATTACAATAAAAGAGTTTTAAGCAAAATTTCGTGAGAGATACAGTCGAAGGACTTGGATAAGTCTACCGGATATTTTTTTATCTTCATACGCTGCTAAAATATTATAGGTTGGTTCAAATATTGCACTGCTTGTACTGCAATCTTTTATAAATCCAAATTGACTTGGAGACAGAATATTATGCAAGGCTAAAAAATCAGTGATTAGAATCAATAATACATTTTCGAGAATCTTTGAAAAAAAAAAAATATGAAAAGTTCAATATGGTCTAAAATTGTTTGGGTTTTCATAGGATTATTTCTTATGCACAGGAATAACTGTCGCATATTTATTGAAATTAATGCTTCAGCCATTTTAACAAGTATCATCAAATTATCGCAAGTGATGGTTTAATAGTACTTTTTTGTTATTAGATAGTAAGCCATTCACTGTAGTTAAACTACACTTTCCTGCATCAAGATTTAAGGTGAATAACTCTTAAACCTCCTTAAGTTGCTAAAAATATTTTTAAAACCCTTTCAAATTTTCTTCTTCACAAAATTCTAGGCAATAATTGCAAGATACTTGAAACAGGTCCCGTTATTTTATTAGAGTTACATCATATCGACTTATTGCATGGCATTTGTACTATACTAGTTGTAAAGATACCTCCAAATGAATTGTTAAGTAATTTCTTAAAAGGTTCTTTAGTATGTCTCTTTAGCAAGGTGTGAATGAGAGACTATTAAAATGAAAAACTCCATGATTTTGTCTGTTAAGCATTTTATAAAACGCACGTAATCAGAAGATTACGTGCGTGAGAGAACTCAACTCTTCTTCTTTCGGTGACCAGCTAAATATAAGCACACAAGGAACACATAATTCGACACACATAATGATGCTATCTAGTCTGTTCGGTAGTCTAAAATTTTAAAAACATGTGCAGATATCGTTTCTAGACTATTTGGTAAATAGCGATTGGAAGTTCTGTTCATTTGACTACCATATTATGGAATTGCGACTACAATACTGCCATTCTACTCATATTACTTTTGGAGATTTTGAGTAACTCTTGAAAAATATTAGATTAAAATTTTTTTTAAAATGTTACCAAAATGACGTATCAATAAGTTAAGCGATATTGACGTTTATTACCTTGGTAATATTGAAGCATGGACACATGGATAATTATACGGCAGTTCCTTCGTTATTCTGGATTCTCATAGTTTAACATATCGAAATGTCTATTGTGAATCTTTGCCACAGCTTCCGATACATTCTAGGAATCGGCCTTTGGTCTTCCTGTCTATCTTCAATTGTTAATTTTATTATTATCAATATATACCTTTTCCAACTCTTTACCTTTTTTTTCCATTCACTTTTATTTCTCCCTAATTATCTTGCTTATTTCATTACCTTACCTCTGTAGTTAATTATTTTCCCTATTGTGTTGTTCTACTCTTGTCTTGGTCTTCTCTTCCCTCCCCTTTCTCCGGTTCTTGCTTCCCATATATATTTTGTTTGGTTGGTGCTCTTAATTCTTATTAAGTGTACCCATTAATTTCCTCTTTTGCATTATTTCTGATGTTTATTTTTTCTATATTTCTCTCTCCTTTGTAGTAGTCTCATCGCCTATATATACACGTGTTAATTTATCTCACTTCGCTTTCGTTGTTTCCTCTTTCCTCCCCCATATTTCTATTTCAGCCTGTATCAGTTTCTTTCCTCTTGTTTAATTTGTATGCATTGAGTTTTTAATATTCTATATTAAATTTTTCAATTATAATCTGAGTTAGGTTGTTTTCAGCTTCTTCGTTTACTACGTTTAGTCGCTTTACTATTATATTGTCCCTTTTTTCATCCTTTATTCTTCTCTCGAATCTGCTTTTCAAGGTTTCTCTCCAATTGACGATGGAGGTTTCTACTTCGTTATACATATTTAATGATAAAATTAAACACAATAAACATTTTGTTTTGTATAACCGTTATTTATTTGTATGATGACCAATGGTTTCAATACATCAGCGTATCACTTTCGGTTTGAAAATGATACGCTGATGTATTGAAACCATTGGTCACCATACAAATAAATAACGGTTATACAAAACAAAGTGATTATTGTGTTTAGTTTCTCTCCAATCCATATTTTCTTGTTTCAACATATATCTTCTTTGTTCTGTATTTGTTTGCACCTCTTGAAGTTCAGCTTTGTCAATTCCTGTAGATCCATGTTTTGTGTTCCATCTTGTTTCTTTCTTTTGCTTAATAGTTGTTTTTTATTTAATTTGAAAATACTTTTTTCCTCACAATTTCTTCTGCTGTGCTTCCGCTTTTTCTATTTCTGTTCTACTATTTTACTATTTGTTCTTTACTTATTAACTGTCTGTTTGTTGTTGTGTTGCAAACTTGACCTTGGCTACTAGAACCTGCCACAGTAACTGCCTATTTGTTCCTTTCTTTTCCAGATTGCACTGCCACCATTTGTTTAAATAACTTGCACGATACAGCTACATTATCAGCTTTGGAGCACTTTATTTATGTCTTATCGACCTATATCTTAGAATTGTTATTTTAAAACTTCCTTATTCTTTATTAGCTTCGTTTTTCCTGCTAACATTTAAATAAATATATACATAAAATAAAATCATACAAAAATTTTGGCAGCTGGAATCACAGGCGGAAGTTTACTGCTTCTCAATGATCTTCCACTCGACCCATATCCTTCCACATACCAGTTATGACTCTTGGTTGCTTATCGAAGGATAAGAAATTCTATTAAGATTAGTACGATAATCTGATACTTTTAAACATCATCTATATTTGAGTCACTTCCTATATTTGTTCACCGTAATTATTCCACCTTGTTGTTGCATTTTCTATACGAGATTGATCTCAAAGTTAAAGCTTTCATATTTCTGTAGATAATACCAAATCTGTATTGAGCATTGAACTTCTTAAGCATTTGGATTTTTGAATTCTAAGAGTTATTTAAGACTAAGATTTCGGTTTTTAATACAATTTCTTTTACGTAAATATTTTTACAAATGCTCCATCCACTTGACTGCTACACTATTTTTTTTTTCGGTGTGACACAGTAATTTCCTTGTGACAGGGTCCTATTAAAGTGGCTGATGTATTCCCATATTACTTTCATCTGTATCTAACAAATATTTTACATCTGACAACAAATAATAATATATAACGTGTGTGGTTGTGAGCAAATTTTTCAGTTTTTGTAATGGATCGTAACATTTCTTACACCATTGAAATCATTGTGATATGATTTAACGTTTTAACGATGTCAGAAAAAGTCATAACCTACCGTCATAATCTAAAATACCTTTGGAAATATAAATCCTTTGCCACCAGCTGCATTATTGTCACTGAAATGTATTGCATATCGATTGCAACATCGTCATATGAAACGATGTGTTCTAGGTACTTCTACTTAAAACGTTGGCATTCCAACCAAGTAGATCCAGTCTATTTTACCTCATAGATCTATATCATGGATCTCCATTTCTTATATCATCTTATTAGTTTTCTCTTGTCTCTTTCTTTGCTCGGAATAATAATTTCACTATGTTCTATTTGCACATTCAGGTTATTGTTTTAATTTTAAACGTTATTGACCCATTTCTGACTAGTTTTAAATATACACTGATATTTTAGGACCAAATTCTTTAAATTATTATTTTTATCTGATCGTGGATTATAATATGCTTATGTTATTTCTTTGCAATATACATTACTTTTGAATAAATTTGTTCATTATTGCTATTATTATTATTATTATTAAATATTACAGGTTGTGTATAATCTGTTAAAGTTGATCAAAAATATAGACCCATTAATAAGCGTGCAATTTTCAAAGTTTTTATAGGACGATGTTTGCCTCCATTGTTTTTAAAAATTTGTATCTCTTGGAATCATTTAAATTTTGAATATCTCTTTCTTATTTTATATAAATTTTCTACAGTTCTTCTTTTTCTATTCGAGTCCAATTTTTTAACAGGGCTTTGACTTCTAATTGCAAGTTTGGGTACTTCGCCCTTAAGTGTAGCTAATGCCTATTAATCAAATTAGTTGAGAAAGAATCAACGCTAATCAGGCATTTCTGTGTTTAGTCCACTTAAGGACGTCTAAGTAGCTAATATTTTTAGGGTATGTAAAATCAATCTAGAACTAGTTTGAATTACTGCCAACTTACATCAATTTTTTGCAGGGATCATTAGAAATTTTATCAGATAAAAAAGAAAACAAGCTACATAAACAAGTAGTCTTTAGAAAAAATGCATAAGTTATTTATTGGAATCATCTGATTCTTACTTTCTTTTTACATACATTACCTCGATATAAACTTAATCCATCCCTTCAGTCACTCTTTTGAATAATTAAGCACAGTTATACTCCTTATTTTACTTTTGAAACACCATGTGTTTATTATCAATAAATAACTAATAGATTGCAGTCAGTTAACTATGTGTGCATTTCTTTTTCAAATGTACATTTATAGGTGAAGTAAGGAATATAACTTTGCTTAATTACCAAATAGATATTAAGTCATTCTTTGGTTTCTTCTCGCTCATTCCTCACACATTCCTGCTGGTAATATATATATGACACAGGATTGTGGCTTTGTCATTACAAAACATCTTTTTCACTCACAGATACTAATCTATTATTTTTTTCGATCCTTTATTTGTCCCGTGAACTACATCTAGTTCTTAAGGTTTTTTTTTCTTTCTGTTAAAATAAATGTTACTCAGACACATTTAACCTCTCGTGCATTCTATCAATGAAATATTTCATTGTATCTACTCCTTTCAATACATTTTTGCCTTTCATGAATTTTTACGTCCACTATTTTCTCTTTTACTTACATATACTCGAAACCTATAGTTATTCATTAACTACATTATTTTTTACCAATTTCTTATCCTCTAATTCTTCATCTCAGAACTCGCCACTCTCTTAATTTCCTCACACTGTATTCCCATCTCTTTGTTACCTGAAACACTATACATCGTGAAATCGACCTTTTTAACTCATAGCATCTACTTCTTGAAGTAAGTATTTAAATTATATAAAGATTTCTTGCTTGTTTTTATTTGTAAGTTCGAGATGAAAAAGATTTATTAAATGAATTTTCTTAATTCTTTTCAAATATCTAGCTACATTTAACCAAGGTCATTAAGAAGAACTTATAAGTAAAACTGAGTATAAATATTTCTTACTAATATTTGTATCCCTGTCAATTAGTAAATTAGTTCAACGTTTGATAGTATTTCTGCCCTTTCCTTAAATATATTAAATGAATGATTAAAACACAAAAAAAGGGTGAAATTTGCAAAGACAGCTTTAGAATTAACGAATTAAGAATGTTATGTACCATCAAGTAAACGCAACAACTATATTAGAATTTTTTTTTTAGAAAAATTAACATTTTTAAACACTGTTTATTATTCAACAAAATCTTAATCGCAATCATGGTATTCCATACAAATTATTCATCCGTTATTTGCCGAGTTTATTAATATTATGACAGAAGTTACGATCCGTGTTGAAGTTTTCAATCAAGGGTCGGCGGAGATTTAAACAATCGGAAAGTACGACGCCCGCCGTCATCCGCGTTATTAAATCAGAGACGGCAGCGAGAGAGACGAGGGTCAACTCCTCACAACCCCCTACCCCCCTGCCTCTGATTAATGCACCCTCTGCAATTAAAACCAACCCCATCTCCGCATAGTTCTGCCCGGGAGATAGTTGAGCCATGTCGTAATTTACGTTTAATATGATAAGTTGGGGGAAGTGTTGTCTTCGCCTGCCCTTAAGACCCGACCTGAGATATCGCAACGTTATTGACAGTAATTGATTCGGAGTTTCGTGCTCGACATCATCAAAGTTTAATTTAAAATAATATTTATTGACGGGAGTGATATATACGATCTTTTTTATTTTTATTTTCGTCGATATAAATCTAGAATGAATGTATTTCGTTTGTGATGTTTACTGTACAATCAATTCGAGACGGTCGTCATTGGCAAGTGTCAACGTCGTGTTGAGATATATGTGTTTGCAATAAGATCCGAAGGGCGTGAAGGGAAAGAGGGGCGACTTCTACAATCGAGGGATGATCGGTGGAGGTGATCAAAAAAGGCCGCGACAGGTACGTGTCTGGAATGTCGTCCGTGACGTCTTCATCCGGCAATAAAAATGATGTGCCCTTGTTGTCCCATGGTTGAGGGAGAAGGACGAGGACGCAATATCTCTCCCTGGGAAAATACTGCAACGCCCCGGCAATAACATAAATAACCCCTCGGTTGGACGGCAACAATCAAAGAGCCAGCAGCGTCCCAACGTCAAATTACGCTTCTTTCATGTTCGGGGTTGAAATATTTGATTTAAAACTGCAAATTCATCAGTGAAATAAATACCGCCACTTAATATTTCCTCCATTTAATACAATTTGCGTTGAATGTAAGCCATCCATCGATTGATTAATTATGCGCCGTTGAAGTAATCTCGGAGATAAGGGTATCACCAAAATCCCTCTGTAGCATGGCTAATGAAGGAAACTGAAATTCCGCTTCGGTGACTTTGCGTCCTCATCAATAATCGGCGCTGATTGTTTTCAATATTTTTCAACGCCTCATCTCCTTTTCGACACGGTTTCCCAATTAATCAGCGCCTTTTTCCCTACTCCGCACAATTTTCTTTAACCAATCGATTACACGTGTTGCTCCTTTAAGATAATTATCTTAAGTAAGTATGTTATTAGAATACATAAGAAACTAGTTTAAAAAAAATCGAATTCAAGTAAAATTCAATTCGCTGCGCCAAACCAACATTTTTCCATTCTACGGATGAAAACCGTTTTTCCCATCGGTCGAGCCTGATGTAAAATCAGTTGTGCAATTCCGCAGATAGTCGATTCGGATATGAGAGATAATGGAAACTGGATCAATTACGTTCCTCCTTTTGATATTCGCAATTCCGATGGATGCACGCCCGAATAAGAAGACGGAACATGTTGCACGCCCAAGCTCATAAATTCACAATAAAAACGTTTTCTTCGCTTCCCTTTGATACACTCTTAAGGCGGTAAACGAATTTAATGCCGCCGTCTCGCTCTCGCCCCTCATCATCATCAGCATCATCTCTGTCGTTCGACAAAAAGGGAATAACATTTTTCATCCGCGCGCGCTGTGTTTCTCCGATTACTTTTCACACAATCCTCAAAGTCGAAATTTAAATTACGTTTTATAATTAAATTCGCTCCGGCGGAGAGATGGATTTGTTCGTGCGTTCAGTAAACGGAGCCTTTCAGATTTTATTTATGGAATATTTAATTAATTTCATTACGGGTAGGTAAGCCATTTTTGCGACATATTACTTTTATTGAATGCCTCCAATTCCATTCAAGGTATTTATTTCATTACTCGAGATCGAGGGGAACGACGAGAGTATTTGTAAGCGATGAGTTTCTTTAATAAGTGTGTTTCCATACTTTTGTTCCCTGCTTTTCCATTTCGTTATAACTTCCTTATATTTGAAAGAAAAACGTAAGATCTAACTAATATACACGCATACACAACACTTATATTATTAGGGTAATCTAGAATTTTTCAATAATTATTCTTTTTCAATTTCTCAATTCAAAAGCAATTATTTTTATTACTTAAGAACTTTTTATGTCTTTCTTTTATTAGATTTTTTTGTTAATTCAATGATCCAGCAACTTTTATTACCAATTTCTACAAATTGTTAGCAATTTATCATTAAGATTCCTAAATATTTTTCGAGTTACAAAAATTTTCTATTAACTTCTCATCTATATTTTAACAACATCAATTTTTAATTTTTTCACTGTTTATTGCTTTATATTTTCAAATTATATTATAAATTTATGTTTTAAATAGGAGTAATTATCTATAATTTTTCAATAGTCTTCTTATGGAATTTCTGATTTTTTAATTAGAAAATAGTTTTAGAATGGTCCAGGAACTTTTCTTTTTGATTTCTATAATCTATATATCCAGAAATTTTTTTATCAAATTGGTACAAACTTCTTCGAAAGTTCTAAAATTTACTTGCAATTAAAGAGAGAAAGAAAATCTTAATTGAGGATAGTATATGTTATAATTATAATAATAACAATAATTTTTATGATTATTCGTCTTATTTTTCTTCATGGCTATCGACCGTAGGCCATTCGGCCTTTATTGCAATTATTTTTCTGACTTTCTAGATTTTTTAGTTTCCTTTTTCATTATTAAAATATTTGGACTGCTTAGATTAAGTGAATTGTTTTAAGAATTAAGGATTTTTATCATTTTTAAGCAATTTATGTTGCAGATTTTTAGTTTTAAGCGTTCTTGATCTTTTCAATAATATATTTTTTTTTAATATTCATCATTTATTTAATTTTTCTAAACTTTTGCAATATTTCTAATTATTGCTATTTGAAACAGAAATTGCTAAAAGAAAGCAAGACATATTTGAAGATTTTAGAAAAAATTAATAAATAATGAATATGTTTGAAAAAGAAACATTGTCGGAATAATCAATTATTTTTTTGAAGGAAGCCTTCAAAATATTATTGATATTTGAAAACGAAATTGCTAGAAGAACGCAAGATATATTAGAAAATTTTAGAAAGATGGAATAAATAATGAATATTTTTAAAACATAGGAGAGAAATTGTCAGAAAAATCAAGAACGCATAAATTAAAAATATGATATAGAAATTGCTTCCAATTCTCTGGTTTTAGATTTGCATCTAAAATTTCTTGCATAAAGAGAGAGACAAACATCTTTATTTATTATTGAATACATTCATTATTTACTTTACAGTCTTGCATAAATTTTTCTAGATTTCTTAATTTTTTAGTTTTGTTTTACCAAGATTCAATAATTTTTTCAATGTTCTCTAAAGTTTATCAAAATTCTAGAATTTATTAGAGAACATTTTTCTGGTATCCTTTTATATTTTGACTTCGAAATTTCTATAAATATTTTAACCATTGCAAGAAGTTTTCTCGAATGTTCTAGAATTTTACAGGATATATTCTTGCAGATTTATAAAATTTCTTAGACTATTTTTTCTTAAATAGAATTTTTTGACATTGTCTCATTTTTTCAAAAAATGTATGGATTTTTATCAATTTTTTTATTAAAATTATTTAAATATTTTTCTCCAAAATTGCAAGACTTATTAAAATTAAAATTCTAGAGTATTTAAAGATAAATCTTGCAATTCTGGAGAAAAATATTTAAATAATTTTAATTAAAAAAATTGATAAAAATTTTAATTTAATTTTAATTTAATTTTAATCCTCCAGATTGCAAAACTTATTTTTAATCAAATACCTTCCATTTTTTTTGTAACACATTTTTAGATTATTTTTAAGTATTCTTGAATTTTCCAGTAATTTTTCTTCAATATTTATTTAATTCAGTATATTTTGCCTATTAATTCTTTTATTTTAATAGAATCTTCTAGCAATGCGATAATTTTCTTTGGAGGTTCCAGAATTTCTAACAAAACATTTTCCAAGTTTTATTTTCTTTTTTCACATTGAAATTTCTTAAAAAAATACTTTAACAATTGCAATAAGTTTTGCAAAGTGTTCGAGAATTTTATTGGAAATATTCTTGCATATTAATAAAATTTTGTAGATTCAATTTTCGTAAATAGAATTTTTTGACATTTTTCGTTTAGTTTTATTGATTTTTTTCAAGAAATTCAACAATTTTTACCTATATTCTCTCAATTTATCTCAGATTTATCTGTAAATATTTTAGAATTGTACAAAAAACTTTTCTTTATAGAATTCTTATACAATTTTTATTGCAGATTTCTTAGTTTTTTGAACGTTTTTTAAATTTCCGTGATTTCTCTGCTATATTTCTAAAATTTAACAACATTTAAACATTTATTATTTTATTTTATAAGAATTATTGGCACCGTGATATTTTATTAGAAATTATTCTTGTCGAATCTTCTCCGTATGCAAAATTTTCTTAAATTTCTAAATTTGTTCAACGAATTTTCTTCCAACTTTTTCAATATATTTTTACAAATTATAAAGGTTTCCTTAAGTGATCTAGAAATTTGAGGAAATTATTCTTGTAGATTTTTAGAATTTCAGATTCCTAGATAATTTTTTAACTGTGATAATTTATATTTGTTGAATTTGGTTCTCGTTTATCACGTGGTGAAATATTTTTAATTTTAATTATAGTTGTTTATAGAAAAGCACTTAGTTGGTTTCACTTTTTTTTTTTTATTGTGAAACCAACCAAATGCCTTTCTATAAACAACCCTTATTGTGATAATTTATTAGAAATTTGTCGAAACTTCGTGTGTAAAATTTTCTTAGATTTCTAAATTTCTCTTCCAAGTTTTTCAATATTTTTTTTAAGAATTGCAACAAGTTTCCTTAGGTGATCTAGAATTTTTAAGAAATTATTCTTGTAGATTTTTAGAATTTCCAGATTTTTAGATATTCTTTTAACGTTGAAGAAATGTCCAGCACTTATAATAATAATAATTATTATTATTATTAACGGAATCAACTATTTACATAATGCACAAAATAATAACTTTTCAAATTTTCCTGTAAATAATTAGCATTTAAACAATTATGATGATAGGTCTTCAAATTAAAATTAGAAGATTAAGAAAAATATTAAATTATGAATTTTAATCATGGATTGCTTGGTTTAATGAGTATATTCTATTTTTATGCTAATCAAAAGAGTTTTAAATATTTCAGAAACCTTTATTAGCCATTTCTATAAGTTGTTAGCAATTCTAGTTACTTTTCGACGTCGAAACTGGAATCGTGTATTTTCTGCTGATTTTTTTTTATTTATCAACATCTTTTTACTCCTTTCTAACATAATAACACAATATTTATAATATAAATATTTGAATATGTTAAAAGTTTTAGTCGAAAAGTGGACGAACAGAGTTCTCTTCACCGAAGGAGCATCAACTTAAACCCCTGGTTATATACCATGAATAGTGCTCCAGAATAACTTTTGTAGTATATTTTTATATATTGATGCTTGAATAAAGGCATATATTACACATACACAATTACAGTTATATTAAAAAATATATAGGTTATAAATTAGAGTGTGTTTGATCGGTATTTTATAATTTTTTTCTCAATTTTACAATATATTTTTCTTAAGAATTGCAAAAATTATCTTCAAGTATTCTAGAATTATCCAAGACTTAAATTGTTTGATTTGATTGTTTGTCAATGTGCAATGCGTCTAATACAATAACTAATAATATTGATATATTCCATGTTAAACTTTAAATTATTTAATCCGTATGAATTAATTGTATAATTATATTTATTATTTATTTATGTGTGTATCTACCATATAATTGAAAGTATATTTTTTTATATACTTTTTTTCTTTTGACTGTAGTATGTATTATACTTGGATATTATTTTTAATTTTCTCTATTTGAATTGTATTTATATGATTAGTGCTTTATTCGTTTAAATGATTGAATTTTTCAACAACTTTTCTTCTCTATTTAAAAAAATTTCAACTATTTCTAGAGTTCTTAGCCATCTATTTCTTTACTTTATTATACTATTTTGGCACTATGATAATTTTTTAGAATGTTCTTGAAGTTTAAGAAATTTTCTCCTGCTGAATTTTTTTTACATTTCTAAAGTTTTTTACTGAATTCTCCGCCAAATTTCGAAATATATTTTTTTTGATGACAAGAGGTATTTCCATTGTTCTAGAAACTTACAGAAATTACTCCTAAAACTTTTTAAAATCTTTATAGTATTTCGTTTTTCATTAATTGATTTGTTTTTCTTTCATATTTCATACTTTGTTTTATTGAATTCTTTCCAGAATATAGAAAGTTTTAACAATTTTTCTCTCAATGACACATTTTCTAATTTCTTTTCTTAAAAATTGTAAAATTGTCTTCGAGTATTCTAGAATTTTGCAAGAACTCTCCTCTCATATCTTCAAGCAACTTTTGTTAAAGATTTTTAGATTATTTTTAAGCGTTCTTGAATTTCCAGTAATTTCCCTACAATTTATGTAAAATTTGGCAATATATTTAGATTTTTAGCCCATTATTTTATTTTATAATTTCCATTAGACGTTCTAGAATTTTGTAGAAATTATATTTTTAGAATTTTCTTCGAGTGATCAAATTACTTACATTAAAAAAAAAACGTTTGCGCGATTAAATTTCGAAATATTTTTTAAGAATTGTAAGAAGTTACTAGAATTTTATTGCAATTATTCTTTTATATTTACAGATTCTAGATTATATTTTTGTTAATAGAATTTTTAAAACACTTTTTGTTTTGTTAAGTGAATTTTTCCTTATTTATAATATTTGTTACGATTTGCGACAAATTTTCGGGTGATTTAGAATTTTACAAGAATCAAAATTTTTATTAATTGTTTTTCTATAATTTAAAATCCAAATTTGCAGAAATGATATGCGAATATTCTAAATGAAAAGAATTCCCTGTCTCCAACAGCTACGCTGATGAGATCCAAAAAGATCACAACTGGTCCGTGGCTGTTGTTGACGGCGAACAATATGAAAATAATTTTTTAAATATTTTTTGTTTAGTTTCAGTGAATTTTTCATTATTCAACAATTTTCATTTTTGTCAATGTTCTCTAAATTTTATCAAAATTCTCCTCCAGATCGCAAATATAATTTTTATTCACATTTCTTCCAAATTTTTACATACTTTTAGATTATTTTTGAGCGTTCATGAATTTTCCAGCAATTTTCCTCTAATTTTAATGTAGTTTAATAATTTTTGACTATTAATTATTTAGTTTCAATAGAATCTTCTAGTAATACGATAATTTTCTTAATCTTTTAGAATTTTTTGGAAATATGTTACTAGTTTTTTTTTTATTAATTTTGAAATTTCTTAGATTTATAGAATTTTTTAGTGAATTCACTTTAAAATTTCTATAAAAATTTTAACAATTGCAAGAAGTTTTCCCCAGTGTTCTAGAGTTATACAGGAATTATTATTGCAGATTTATAAAATTTTCTAGATTCTTTTTTCGTGAATAGATTTTCTTTGAGAATTTCTGTTTAGTTTGATCAATTTTTTTAAGAAATTTAAGAATTTTTATCAATTTTCTCTCAGTTTTAGTAAAGTTGTAAACAGTTTTCTCCAGAATTGCAAGATTTATCTTTTAATAGTCTGGAATTTTATTAATTTTTTATCCCAAAACATTTTCTCCAGATTTAGAAAAAAATATCTTCGAGTATTTTGGATTTTTGTATGATATTTTCTTGCAGATTTCTAAAAGTTTTAAGTAATTTCTCTTGCAGATTTTGAGATTATTTTTCGTTCAATATCTCTTCCATATTAAAAAAAATACCACTTATTACTGTATTATAGCACTGTTATAATAATTTTCTTCGGGTGTCTTAGAATATTTCATCTAGAATTTTTTTCGAGTACTAATTGTTCTTAGATTTTTAGCGAATTCCTCCAGATTCTGTGTTCTCATAGAATTTTAGAATTTATTAATTTATTGTTTCATGATTATTTTTTTTGTCATATACTGCTTAGTTTTTGGTTTTTTTTCTAATATTTAAGGATTAATTTTTCTCTCAAATTTCATTAAATATTTTGTAAGAAAAATTCTTCAGCATTGCAAACATTATCTTTCAGCCTTCTAGAATTTTGTAAGAGCTTTGCTTTTAGATTCTAGAATTTCCAATCAGTTTATATTTCAGATTTTTTAATTATTTTCAAGGGTTTCTAGATTTCTAAAATTTGCAAACACTTCTAAAAGGTTTAACTTTTTTATTTCATTTTATTAGAACCTTTAAGCACTGCTTATATTTTTTAAATGTTCTAGAATTTCGTAGAAATCATTCTTCTACATTTTTGTTAAGTGTTAATATTTCTTAAACTCATAGAATTTGCCAGAGAACTCTTTTGCAGATTACTAAATATTTTTTTAAGAATTGCGAGAAGATTCTTTGAGTGTTTTAAAATTTTACAAGAATTACTACTAAAATTACTTCATTTACAGAAAAGATGATATATAATTCATGTAAGATATAAAATAAATTCTGATGTAAGATAATGGATTCTTGTTATCTTTCTTGAATGATTTTCTCATTTAACTTTTAGTGAAATATTGGGAAATAATAGGTAAAATTAAATAAAGTACACTTTTTTTAACTGTATTTAAGTTTTTTCCAAGGGCTATCGACCCGTGGTCTTTCAGCCTTACAAAATTTATTTTTCCAGGTTTTTAGATTATTCCAATTTTTTTCTATTTCAATAGATTTTTTTGACATTTTCTGTTTAGATTAATCGAACTGTTTCAAGATTGAAGAATTGTTGTCAATTTTATCTATATTCTTTAAAAATATCTGAAAAAATTATTCTTGAGTATTCTAGAATTTTGCAAGATCATTTTTTCTAAATTTATAAAATGATTAAGGAATTTCTGTTGTAAATTTTTAGATAATTTTTAAGCGTTAAAATTTTCTAAAATTTGTAAACATTTCTAGGAGTTTTTATTACCTTATATTATTAGAATATTTGAGCACTGTCATAATTTTCTTCGAGTAATCTAAAATTTATTTGAAATTTTTCTTATCTTGTCTTTTCAATTTTTCTTATATTTCTAATTTTTTTTAGCAAAATTCTTTTTCAGATCTATATGTTTGTTCAAATTTGCTACAAATTCCTTCGAGCGTTCTGGAATTTTACAGGAATTGTTCTTCCAGAATTTGTATAAATTTTCAATCGTATCAAATTTAACTAAAATCCAGACTTGCAAAAATTCCAAGATAATTAATATAAAATTTTACAAGTCGTTTCTTCCAGGTTCTTAGAATTTTTAGGTGTTTTATGCTGCAGAATATCTAATTATTATTCCAGCAGTTTTTGTTCTATATTTCTAAAAAAATTTATATTTCTAGGAATTTAGATCATTAATTACTTCATTCTATTAAAATCTTCTAGCACTGCAATTGCTCGATACGATATTTTTAAGTGTGAACTTTTCTTAGGTTTTTAGAATATTTTTAGAAAATTCTAGAAATTCCTACATAATTTTAAAGAATTAATAAGTATGTTGGATGCATGAAGCCATAACTTTATGATAGACATATTAACAAAGTATATTTATCATCTGATAAAGTTCCTAAGTCAAGAAATGTTTTAGAATTCTACGTTAATTATTCTTCGAGATTTTTATTTTTTCTAGTTTCTTGTTTTATTTTCATTAATTATCTATCAATTTTGTGATTATTTTTTCTCAAGAACTGCAAGTCATCTTCGACTAGACTAAAATTTTCTGAAAGCTTGTCTTCTAGAGTTTTTCAATCTCTACCAGCTTCTGATTTTTTTTTAAGAATGGCGAGGTTTCCTACAAATATTTTAAAAATTTTCTAGTATTTTTCATTACCAGATTTTTTGATATTTCATCCTCTTCTAATTGAATTGAACTTGAACTTTGTCAGAAATTTCCAAATTCTTTTCTCAACAGTTTCAAGTTTGTTTTCGACTATCCTAGAAGTTTGCAAGTAGTTAATTTTCTTTCAGATTTTCAAATTTATAGATTTTTAGAACATTAAGCAATTATTTTTTGTGCAAGATGTTTCTTTGACTGTACTGGAATTTTACAAGAGATAACAACATCTTTATTTGGACAAACAAAAATACATTTGGAACGAATACATTTGAATTTAAAATAAGGGTTAGTCTGTCCGTTTGGGCTATCGAGCTTCGGTCTTTAATTTAAATGTTTTCTAGTTTTTTTTTTATTCAGGAATTTTTCCATCCTTTTTTTATCGAATTTCTTTTAAGATTTAATAAATTTTGCCAATCTTTTCTCAACTTCCAAATTGTTTTCTCAAGAATTTGGAAGATTGTTTTCTAGAATTTTGCAAGAAATTTTCTTTCAGATATTTTATTTATTAGATTTTTGGAACTTTAAGCAAATTCTTTCGCACAATAGGTTTGTTTGACTTTTCTAGAATTTTATAGAGAAAAGTTTTTGGTCGTTTTTATCTAAAGTAATGTACTGCGAGTTAATTTTAAATAACAATCCGTATTCCACTACAAACAAAGATTTCTTTTTACACCAAACCTATTTATTATCCATATAACTTCTAACTATGCATCAAAGAAAGTTTACGGAATAACGTTTATGATTGTAAACGAGCGTAGAAACCAGCCTCTCGTCAGAGTAATTGCGAAATTTATCTGGGCCAGTATATGAAGTCATAAATTACGGGCGCGAATCTAAGTTTTCCTTCCGAAAACTTTAGCGGACCGTATTTTATGTATCGCGATGCGAGGCATTGATGTTAAAACTTATTGTCGGTGCATTTCCCACCAATTTATACGCCGGTGTCCTTCTCCCTTGCCGAGTTGTGGAAGCGAGGCTGCGATTTGTAACTGCAAATACGGAAACTTTACTACTTCTCTAGAATCAATAGCGGAAATATTCGTACATAAATAATACAGCATAACTAATAATTAAGTGATGTACATAAGTAAAACAGGCTAACTATGTATATTCAAAAGTTTTAATTACTTAAAGCTAATAATAATTATGTTATTAATATATTCAATACTTTTTGGGTTACTTTCTTGATTAAATAAAATATACGAGTTTTATTGTGTCATCTTTAGTATTTTAATTAATTTGTTTATAGTGACTTTTTTTTTATTTTCGTAATGACGGTCTTAAATGAAAATGTGGATTATTATTAATTATATATTTTGATTAATCCTTCTTAAAGCTTATAATATTATTTGTGTGGACGGACCGGGACTGGAACGTTAGTTAGAAGCGTCATGTGGGTGGGAGGGTATTGGTTGTTAGGGGGAAGCGTGACCAAGTTTGCAAGTGCATAAAGGGAAGTTGGCCGTCACCGAATTACCACAACAGAGAGGAAACCGGACCAGAATTTCAGTTCGCAACCACACGCATGCAACTTCAGGTGGACCAATTTGCCTCCGCTGGCACGATGATTCTTTCACCGATCGATAACCATTATGCAGTACTCCAATTAAACGTGCGCGGGTTGTAATATTCATACAACGGCGGTTTAATTTACCACCAGTTCGTTCTATTAAAATATGCATGTTAAAATAGTGTTAATCCACCAAGGAAAAATTATAGAAAGTTTAAAGCATATAATGTAAGTATTAAGTAAATAAAGAAGCGTTTGTAAATGTATGGTTTAAAACGAGTTATTTAGAGTAAGGAAACAATAGTTTAAGTATTTTATTAAGTACCTGTAACATGGAAACTCGTCGGAAGTCTTTAATGATCTGTTTCCATATTGTTTAAGTTATACAACTTTATATAACATATTGTGTTTTAATGTATCGTTTTAACACAGGTTTATTTCTTGATTTTTGTGTTATATTCTACAAAGGTTTATTAATTATTTAAGTAAGGAATATTTAGGTAGAAGTGTTTTGTATATTTATATAGGTGGATAATTAGAAGTGACAAATAAGCCAGTAAATGTTGAGATTACTGTGTGAAAGACATGATTAAATATTTACCTATAAGATCGATTGTTAATTTTAGACTTGGAATTTCAATTCCGTACATGTGTGAAACGAACTTATTGCACCTCGTACGTTAACCAGCGAACGTCATCAAACTTGATAATAACGTATACTTTGCGAGTAGTTCTGATCCAAATGGCCCTTATTAATATTAAAGAGGCGTCGGCGTGAAATCAGGCGTGAAACTGTATTTGGCACACAAACACACAATGCTGAATAACTGTGGCAATTTCTGCGTTTGGCACCGTACAAGGACGCCGTACGCCCGCCCGCCCACCGCCATCATCCTTTCACACCGCCTCACCCTAATTGCACGGATAGGGGGAGCGGGTAAATCAAAAGGTCACGAGGTCACGGGATCCGGATCATCCGCGACGCCCGACCCGATCGCAAATACCAGGGCCGACGGCGTTGCGAACGTTCCGATGCGGACACATATTGGCCCTGTTTCGGAATATAAATCACCATTACGACGTGTTGCATTACCTGTCGATATGATTTACTTTAAAACTTCCGGGAGTGATTTATGGTGGATGCGCCGGGAGGGCGCCGGTATGAGTGTGCGTGCGTGGTAGGGAGAGAGAGGCAGTGTCACGACGAACACGAGCGACGCCTTGTTTATTCATCCCGAATGTGAAATATGCAATATTCTATTCGATACGATTTGATTGCTTTTTAGACGCGGACATGCTAACAGTACATAAAATAGCTTTTAAATCATATTATTTATTTAATACACTTATTAATAAATAATATCAATATATACAGATAGAGATTGTAATAATATTAAATTTATTTCTTTTGAGTATTAATAAAACTTAGCACAAAAAAAGTAAGAGACTAAACGGACCCAATAAAAGCATACATCCACGTACGCTTTCTAAGATCAGTCCCTTCAGTCGCATTAAAGGGCAGTCCCACTGATGTCCGTTAATAAATTGAACAGATAACAACGACCGCCGGTCGGGCCTTGATCTTCCATCTCTCTCTCTTTTGGTACGACTTGCGGTCGACGTCGCCGTCGTCCCGCCCGTTTTATTTCCCTCCGGATTTTCCTCTAAGACGGACTTTGTATACATTTTCATTACCGGGAAAATCCCGCCCTTTCAGACGAGTACTGCAATTACCGGATCGAGTGTACGGTTACTCTCCGACGGGGAGGGGACAGGAATGCTAAATCACTTAATTAAAATTGAGTGGAATCGGATTTCCGACTACGTTCCGGGCATAAGTATTTAATTTAATGATGAATGGCGATGTATAAATTGGAGATATTAATGGAATTGGCGGTTGAACTTCTCCGGGGGTGGAATATTAAGGTAAATACAAATCGCAATTATAAGCTTAACCGCGATAATGAAGTATAATAAGGGCGAACAATCGCTCCAATTCGCATTCAACAAAGTGTTTTAGTTTACAATAGGACGCGATTCTAATTTAAACTACGTAATGAAACACTGTTATTCGGTTCAAGTAAATATATGTATATATATATATCGCCCAGTAAATTAGCATTTAATATTTAAAGCATATTAAATATGCTTTAGGGAAAGGGAAAGGTTTTTATTTATTTTATTGCGTATAAAAATACTCATTCCCATTTTTAAAAATAAATTATTAACTTGCTAAATAAACAAAATCTATTTAACTTCTTCATTAAATTAAAAGTAGCAGATCGGTGTAAAAAATCCAAATATAAATAATGTGGCAATTTATTAAGTTCAGTTCTAAAAAATTAAATCAAATTTACAGTCACTATATATTATTTTACATTTTTATTAAATGTAATAATTGTGAAAATATAAATTATTATTAACAAATAATATTAGCCTACACTGCTTTAAAATACCGTTTAAATTTGATCCTCTTACAAATCCTAAATAAATAACGCAAAATACAAAGACTGTTACATTGCAGCATTTTATAAAGTAAGCGGATTTAATAACATAGAAATTTATGCTGCTACAATATTTATTTTCTGCATCTCGTATAAAATATTTTCCCCAACATTATTGATTTAAAGAATAGCTGGAAAGCAGAGAAATCTAATAAAAAATTAAACAACACTTCTTTAAAATATATTTAATTACAATGACTGAAATGTACAACATCATAGCTTAAGCAAAATCTGTGGACGCTGTATCTCAAAAACGAATGAACCGATTGAAATGAAACTTTAAACTTAAGGTTTTGTCATTAAAAACTCGAACTGAAAAGCTTTTGATAAACATCCAAAAACCGGAAATGGTGTTTACTCGAGGCCGTGTTTTGTTTTTTTCCGATATTTATTAAAAAATTTAATATATTACAAAACCTTTCAAACAAAAGTTAAAGGGAATGAAAAACTATACAAGTTTTATTAAAATATATTTTTCATAAAATTCTTTACTTTCGAGAAAAAATAATAATTTTGATATTTTTTGTTAATTGCTAATAAACTATTGAAGTCACATAAAATTTACATAACAAATAATTGTAGAGAATCCAAAATTGAACAAATTAGTAAGAATTGTTTTTTTTTCCGTAAACCTCATAGTTTTCGAGTAAAATATAGGAAAATTACTATGATGGTCACATCACCATTTGTGGAAAGTATTGTTTTCGTGAATTAAACTGTCTGTGGACTGTTTGTGTTTTATCGTTAAAAACTGGAACTGAAAAGCTTTTAATGAACATTCATAAACTGGAAGTGGATGTATACTAGAGGCGTTTTGTTTTTGTTTTATCTCAATATTTAAAATCTAAATTTAAAAAATATAACATAACTTTTCAAACAAAAGAATGAAAAACTGAACAAGTTCTATAAATACCTGTTTTTCGTAAAGTTCTTAATTTGTGAGAAACATATTTAACTTTAGAATATTTCCGAAATTTTTTTAGATTTTTCTTTAAAGATTCTTGAAATTTCAGTAATTTGTCCTCCATACTTTTAGTTTTTATTGCAACTTCCTTTCCAAAGAATTTTCATCGAGAATTCTAGAAATTTTTACAGGTTCAGCAAAGATTTTTTTCAAGAGTTTAAAAAAGTCATTATTTATATTTATTTATAAAAATATTTTCGTGGTTTCTATACAAGATTTTGTTCAACTTTTTCCATTAAAAAAATTTCTTCTAATTTTCTATAGTTTTCTCAGATGATCCATACTTTTAGTTTTTCTTTTACATTAAGGTTTATAGAATTTTTCACAAGATTTCATTTTAGGTTTATAAAACTTTTTTTGAAGACCCTAAAAGTGTACAGTAATTTCTTTTTCTTATCTAATAAATAAATAGATATTTCCAGAATTTTTAGCAAAAATTTTATTCGAGAGTTTTACAGTTTATTAGGAAATTTTCTTCTAATTTTCTAGAACTTATTTAGAAGCTTCTAAAAGTTTCAGGAATTTTGTTTGCATCTTCCTTTCCAAAGAATGTTGATCAAGGATACTAGAATTTTTCACAAGTTTGTAGATTTCTAGAACTTATTTGGAGGATTCTGGAAGTTAACAGTAATTTCTTATTCGTATTTCCAGAATTTTCAGCAAAGGTTTTATAAAGTTCGTTTTAATATTTTTAGAATTTTCTTTGATGCTGTTTTCAGTAATTTCTCTTCTAGATTTTAATATTGTCTTATTAATTGCAAAGATTTTCTTCAGGGCTCAAAAATTTAAAAAAATATATTTTCCAGAATTCGACACTTTTTTTGAGACTTCAGAAATTTCCAATAACTTATATTCAGATTTGGAGGCTATAGATTTTTCTAGAAAATCTGTTCCTAGAAATTTCCAACAATTTATTTTGTAGAGTTCTAGAAATTTCTCCAAGGAGTCTACTATTTCTTTTTACTTAAATGTTGTTATTTGTTGTATATTTAGGTTGTAGCGTTTCATTAATGATTTTTGAATTTGCTATAAATATCTTTTGAAAAATTTTAGTATCTTCCGTTAATTATTTAGATTTATTTCTTTATTTTGTTGTTTTCTTTTCTCAAAAAGGTCTGTAAATTCTAGTATTTTTCAGCAATTTGTTTTGGATATAGCAAAGCAATTTTTCGAGAGATGTTTTTTAGAATGTTTTTGCAATATTTCTGGAATTTTACAAAATTTCTTATATCGTTACATCGAAATTTTAGGAATTTCTTATCTAAATTGCGCAAAAAAAATTCAAGATTTTTAGTCCATCAATTTGTATTTGATGTTAGAAATCATTTCGTCCTTGCTATCAAAAGTTATTTTAAAAATACTGAAAAACAATTGAAAATCGAATGTCTAATTTTTAGCATTTTTACTTCTCTTCGTTGCTGGTAATTTATTAGTGAAAGAATTTTCGTAATTTCATTATTATTTAAAGAATTATAGCTAAAATAGTAAAAAAAAATGAATTTGATTTTTATTGTATCAAATGAATTTGTAAAATTTAGGAAATTGCGAAGATTTAAATGAAGACTTTTTTAGAAAATTTATTTTTAAAAATCTAGATTCAGGAGATTTCTACTCATTTCTTCTCCACATTTCAAGATTTTTTCAACTTCTCTTTTAAATAGCAAAGATTTTCTTTGAGGCTTTAGAATTTTTAGAATTTACTTCTAGAAATCTAAATTATTTTCTCGAGGGTTCAGGAAATTTCTAGCAATTTATTTTCCAGAGTTCAAGATTTTTTTTAAGTCGTCTTTTAATTTGCAAAGATTTTCCTTGAGGCATTCTAGATTTTTTTTTCTAAAAGTTTAGAGTTTAGAAAATGGTCAATAACTTCTTCCCCAAATTAAATTTTTTTTTCAACTTTTCTTATAAATTGCGAAGATTTTCTTTTCTCTTTTTTTCGAGAATTCAGGTGAATTTCAGTAATCACTTCTCTAGAATTCAACATTTTGTTTCATCTATAAAATTATTTAGAAAGTTCTAAATTGCGGAATTTTTCTTCGAGGGTCTAGAATTTTTTAGAAAATTTTCCCCTACAAATATTTTCTTATTTTTGAGAAAGTTTAAGGAATTTTTCGTAATTTCTCTAGCCGATTTAAATTTATTTTTAACTGGTCTTCTAAATTTTTAGGAGGCTCTAGAATTTGTAGAAAATTTCCATTTAGAAATCTAGACTTTTTTCCAAGGGTTCAGGAAATTTCCAGAAATTTCTCTTCCAGATTTCAAGGTTATCTTCTTATCTTATAAATTGCAAAGATTATCTTGGAGGTTCTAAAACATTTTAGAAAATTTGTTTGTAGAAATCTAGATTTTTCTTGAGGCTCTAGATTTTTTAGATTTTTTTTTTCTAAAATCTAGACTTACTTTTTCAAGAATTCAAGAAATTTCCACTAATTTCTTCTCTAGGTTTCAAGATTTTTTATCCAACCCGCTTTCTAAATTGTGAAGGTTTTTATTTGAAGCTCTAAAAATTTAATAATTTGTACGGATTACCACGTAGTAACGGTCGCAACCATTTTCTTTATCAAAAATTGTACATCTGACAATTTAATATGTATATGTAGGGTGGGTGGGTGGCCTCTAACTCACCCTCTAATCAGTAAAACTTAAGCGAGGGTTTTAATTAAAAGTAAAACGTAAATAAACTTAATATTTTTGCAAAGTTTAATAGATTTGAAAATCCATATTCACTATTAAGATAACAAAACTGTTAGATTTTCAAATTGGTTTTATTGTAAACACTACATATGTTTCGCCACACTTTGGCTTCTTCAGGTGAAGTCATTCTATATCGTAAAAGTATCCGGAGCGTTCGCACATATCAAGGTGCAGAACTAGGAAGCGATAATATTCCTCTAGTGACAAACATTATACTAAAATTAAAACTAACAAAGAAGAAAATACGTCAAAAAGGAATGAATATCCATTTGCTTAAAGAAATATCCACTAAATTATTACAAGCAAAAAGAACAAAGAAAAAACAAAGACGAATGACCTGAAACATCGTGGAACTAATGAAAAGAAGAAGGTTATAGGAGCATATATAATAATATAATAATTTGGGATGAGATAAAGACACCAAATGAAAACTGAATGCAAGAACAGTCTGTCCAAATCAAGTGCTTACAGCAGAAACACAACATATTTAATACACATACAATATTAAAGAAATAACGGGTGCACAGAGAAGCTCTTAAAACATAGTTATACAAAAACAACAGACATTTCATGCTTCAATCAAAAGATAACAAGTAAGTATAAGAAATCTACGTATATGAATTATTTTACGAAAATAGACCTGAAATGGAACAAAGTCGAATATGCCATCAGAAGAATTAAATCCTGATGGACCTGTCGAACAAGCCATTATTCAGGAGAATTCGTGAAAGTGGTTGATGAAGAAAACTAGTATATTTCTTTAACTTAATATATGAAAACGGCACATTTCCTGTTAAATGGTTCAAATCTACTAATACCTAAGAAGGAAAATAGCAAACATAGCGACGAGTTCAGACTTATCATTCGGAATGCTTTGGGTACCAGAGATACATTCAGTGAACTAGAAGTTGTAGCCCAGAACTGCTTGAACCATAGAAAAGATTTATACTTATGCTTCATAGACTGTACCAAAGCGTTCGATATTATAAAGCATATTAAACTAATTAGACTGCTACGGAAGATCGGAGTAGATGAACAGAAAATAACCTAAGGGTTATTTCTCCATTTGGAAACACACAGGAGAGATAATTCAACACCTACAGATAGAGAGTGCCGAATTTAGAATATATAAAATTGTTACTAATAGCCCTCAGTGAAGAGCATTTTCAGAATCTACTAAATAAAGTGAAAAGTGAAACTACGTCTATATTTATTAAAATGAACGTAAAAAAACAAGTTATTAGTAATGATATAAATCCGACTTCTCCAAAAAATGTATTATTAGAATCCAGTAAGGCGCAAAGTGCACATATTTAGGTTTCCCGATAAATAACTAAAAAATAAAATCGACATTGTAAAATAAAAAAAAAACTGTTAACCAATAAAGACCTATTATTTAGTATGAGATATCGAATGCCGAAATGATACATATGGCACTTGTTGCTACATAGCATAGAAGCCTGGACGCTAAAACCATCTACTATGAATAAGATAGAGGCTTTCGAAATGTGGATGCTGCGTCGTATGCAAAAAATATCATGGATAGGACTTCGAAGGACTTCTTCATTCGAAGCGTGTTCATCGAATGAAGAAGTCCTTCTAAAAGTGGGAACTTAAAAAGCACAAAGCAGTTTAACTTAACTACTACGTCTGATAATCCATAGGAAGATTGGAAGAAGTGGTATTGAAAGAAAAGAATGTCGTGGCGCTGGAACATCAGGAAGTCGATAGAGATGGGGTTTGAACATCTGATGAGAGCAACAAAATATACTGAGATAGTTGCAAAACTCTTAAAGGAGAGCTACCTACAGAAAAAGAATATAAATGAATAATTTAGAAAAAGAAAATTCAGAATAAACAAAATATAACAAATATTTCAGAAACAAAACAACAAAAATTAATTTATTTTATCATCCATGATTAAGAAAGAACACTATGAACTTGTGTATCTTCCAAATTGCCTTAAGTGGGCCATCAAATATGTAATTAAAGTTATAAAGATATCTACAGTACTATTGTATTACATGCAAAATAGGATGAATGAATAATGTAACACCGAATAATCCTGTTTTAGGTTGAATAATTATATAGATGAAATATAAGAATCCAAATCTGTTAAATTTTAAAATCAATTTCATCATTATTTTAAGGAATTAATTAGGAGGAAGTATTTGAAAGAAATATACGCTTAAATTATATTATTTTAGGAAAATATAATATATTAAACGAAGTAGACATTCCTAACAAATCATCCAAAAAAACGGATAACAAGCATAGACCAATTAGGGATACACTAAACAGGATTGAAGTGGTTAGAACAAAATTACGTGGGTTTGTTTGATTAAAAGCGAATAACTCATTTAAGAAAGTTACACTTAGAAACGATACAGATTAAAGAATCTACTATCAGATCTATCTTCAAAACTAGAATGGACTCCATCGTGCCGGAAAACTGAAAAACTCCCAACTGATGTCTACCCTTTCGAAAGTGTGATACTATGTGACTTTTAAATGATCCCAATCCTGAATCCCTGGAACTATGACCTATCATGATAATTCAATAAGCTATTCTCAAGACATAGTTAGTAGGTTCAGAGTTTATTTCTCCTCTGTATATTTTACCATAGATGTTTGTACTCAAGCGGGAAGCATCAATATAAAACTTAACCATACAGTGAAGATTGACAATATATCGAATTGTGACATACTAATAGCTGCAAAATAATCTCAGAAATAATTTTACGTCAGGCGGTGATAATATTCCATAATTCATTGTACAGGACTGCATTGTTGCTCTAAGTGCACCACTGTGCCACATTTTTAACTTGATAAATAAATGTCCCAATTTCACATTTCAGGATGATTCGATGAAAATAAATAATTGGAGCAAAATAAATAAATTAGAACTTAATATTGCAAAACCATATCATTTTACAGAACACCACGACATATACACTTTGTGGGGTGATTGCTCGGCTAGTCAGAGTTACAACAGGTCGTGGTGGTTTCTAGAGTACTTTATTTACACAAATGTACAGGTTCGAGTTCCTGGCCAGTAGTTCTTCTGCAGGATCTTCCTCAGGGTGCGGTCGGCACCATAGTGACCCGCGACAGGGTCGTCGTGGAACCTTTTCAGGATTTCCTTCCTATTTTCTTTCGGGATGATGAGCTGAGGTTCTTCTGTTTCATCATCTGGGGAGTATCTGTACAGGATCCCTTGATTCATGATGTATCCCCTTGTTGTCCATCTCCTGGTTTCTTCAGGACGATCTGCTTCGAATGCGTCCATAATTTTCTTGATCTCTTCGTCAGCCAGCTGCTCTGTCCTTTGTTCTGCTGCTGACTTTACAGGCAGGTCGATGCTGACGAAGTTAAATGGGATCTGGTCGAGTGGAGGCCTTGACGGGAAATCTGCGATTACGTTTGCTTTGCCTGGTGTATACTCAATCTGCAATCTGTACGGTTGCAGTGTAGGGCCCATCTGGCGAGGCGTCCACTAGGCGACTTGAGTGTCATCAACCAATGTAGGGATCTGTGGTCGGTGAGGACAACGGTCGGACTACCTTCGATATATCCTCGAAATCTTTGAACGGCCCAGACGACGGCAAGTGCTTCACGTTCCGTCGTGTTGTAATTTATTTCTGACTTGGTGAGTAGTATGCTGGGGTACTCTATAGGGCGTTCATCCTTTCCCTTCCCCTGCATCAGGGCTGCTCCCAGGGCGTAGGCGCTGGAGTCTGTGCGCAGGGTGTACGGTCTGGTAGGCTGTGCCTGCTGAAGGATGGGTGCTGTGCTGAGAGCTTCCTTGAGGGACTCGAAGGCTTCTTGCTGCGGTGGTCCCCATGTCCAAGGAACGTCTTTCTTAGTCATGTCGCTCAGGGGTTTGGCGATCCTTGAGAAATCCTTTATGAATTTTCGATACCAACTGCAAGCCTGTAGAACGCTCTGCAATTATTTAACATTCTTAGGTGCTAGTCGTTGTGAAATGACGGTCACCTTCTCTGGATTTGGTTGGATTCCGTCCTGGCTGATTATGTGTTCCAGGTATCTCACGGATGTGCACGCAAACTTGCATTTCTTTCTGTTGATTCTGAGGTTGAAACGTTTTAACCTCAGAAATACCTTTTCTAGGTCAATTATGTGATCTTCTATCGATGCGGAAAGGATGATGAGATCATCAAGGTAGACTAGGACTCTTGTGGGCTCCAGCCCCGTTTTCACACGATCCATCAGCCGTTGGAAGGTGGCGAGAGCGTTTCGTAGTCCGAAGGGCATCCTGGTATACCGAAACAGGCCGAACGGAGTGACAAACGCTGTCTTGTCGTGGTCCTCTTTTCGAACTTTCGCCTGGTGGTAAGGTTTCGGGACTAGCACTACCGGAGCGGCCCATGCGCTCTCGCACTCAATGGTTCCTTCCTTGAGGAGCTTCTGGAGTTCTGCCTTTAGAATGTCCGTCTTCATTGGTGATAGCCTGTACTGAGGTTGAGCTATCGGGAGGTGGTCTCCTGTATGAATAGCGTATTCACTGCCTCCGTGGGGGGTCCTGTGTCATCGAATAATCCTCGATGTCGTACCAGCAACTGATTTATTTTTTCTCTCTTGTCGTCACTGAGCTGGACGACTTCTTTTCCTGGTTTCAAACGAATCTCTTCCAGATCCAGGGAGGCGAGGTGAAGGTCCCACTCCCTGTTTATTTGTGTGATCGCATCACGAAACATAAAATAGAATGTTTCTTCTTGGAAGAAGTGTGGTGGTCGGGCCGCGCGTCTAGAAGTCTTCGGAAGCGGCGTGATCAGGGGCTCGTGCCTGGTAAGTTCCACTAGGTAATTATTTACCATAAAGAAATCTCTATCCTCTTCGGAATTTTGTGTCTTCTTCGATGGGTTATCTTCCTTTGGTATAAACGAGTGCATTTTGTTTTCATTCCAAAATGACCATGTTCTATTTTTCAAATGCAGAACCAATCCGGCGTCCTCTACGAACTCAATTCCTAACAATGTCTTCGAGTTTGGGGTATTAGCTATATAGACAAAGGTTGTTGGTATAACTCGGTCTCGTAGCTTGACTGGAACGTGCGTATGTTTCGTCTGTCGTATACGGCTTGTACCATCTGCGAGCGTGAGGCTTATGGCTTTCTCCTCGAAATGGTGTTCCTGTTTCCGTAGTTCGTTATACAACTCTTCGCTGGCGAGGCTGGATCTGGCACCAGTGTCCACATAAGCTGTGCCAGATGTGTCTCCAATTTTGATGTTGAGGGCTGGTCTGTCTCGGATTCTCAACCCTATGTCAGCTGAACAAAATTTTACTGCCTTTTCCCTTTTTCTGCATTCCTCGATGACATGTCCGTAGCCTTTGCAGAAGGCGCACCTAAGGCGAGGTTTCTGGGTGTCCTGTTGGAGCTGGTGTTTCTCCCGTAGGTGGGATTCTAGCGGTCCTGCCTTCCTTAGCAGGTCCTGGTAGGTATGTAGCTCGGATCTCAAAATCCTGTCCCGGATTTCGTATTTCAGAAGGCCATACAGCATATCTAGCTGCATACTTTCTTGCGGTGGAGTTTCCATTTGCGAAAATAACAATCTTTTCCTCATGATGAAGTCGCACGTTTTTTCCTTTGGCTTTTGTGCTGACTCAAAAATTTGCAGGAAAAGCTTGTAGGGCGGAGGTCTAGTTGCGAACTCGTTTTTTATCATTGTTTTCACCTGTTCCCAGGTTTCGATTGAGTATTTCACCCCTGTCCACCAGGTGTTGGCTGAACCTTCTAGAAACATCCTCATTCCCTGGATGGCGTCATCGCCGGGAATATTTTCGCTTATCTTGAAAAAATCCACGCTATCCAGAAAATCTACTTCAGGATCCCGTGTTCCCTGGAATCGTGCTTTACAATGCGTCAAGTGTTTCTGTTGTTGCGATCGGATGGCCTGTAATAGCTGCTGTAGTTGTTCTGCTGATAGCGCCATCCTTCCTTTGCTCTGGCTCCTTGTAGACGGAATTTTCGTCTTTTTCCTTCTCTTACTCTCTGTACGACTCGTTTTTACTCTGTACCAAACACCCAAACTAAGTTCAAAGTATTTATATTCGTAATTATTTATTTTTACACTAAGTCGGCCATCTATTTAACATTCATGCACATGACAAAGCATATTTACTGCATTAGTTATTATGTTAGAATTTAAAATCTCTATGATTCAGTTTTCGGGGTTGGCTGAGAATTAAAATGTTTACATACTTTTGCATAATTTTGCATCATATCCACTTAACTTCGTATTCACCGAATGGGTAAACATTGAACGGATTAAATCAACACGACGCCAAAACACCGTTTCGGATGTGTAAAGTAGAGAACACATTTGTAGAGTGGAGAAGTAATTTCACGTTGCAACATCGAACACAACTCCGGTCTAATTTGCTTGATTGATTTCAGGATGCCCGTCGTATAACGAACGCCCGCCGCCCGCAATATGAATTAATTTAATTTCCAAGTTTCCGCGCCGCCCCCCTTTATTGATATTAAAACTTACGAACTTATTCCCCGCCTGAAAGTACTCAAAGCTCTTCGACAATGTTTTATATATATATATATATATATATATATATATATATATATATATATATATAAGCAGGGATAATATTTAAATATGAAAAAGCGTTTGAATTTTAAGATATCTTTATTTTTAATGTATAATCACCGATTAGATATAAGTACGTAGATTTTGTATCTAATTTTTTCATGGTGATTTTTTAATTCTTAAATATTACATTTAGTTAATGAAAATAAATTTGTGAGGAAAGTGTTAATGTGTATACAATTTACTATAATAATATAGTAACTTGAGAAATAAATTTCTTAAACAAGACATTTTAAATCATTCACTTCGCGGGAAATTTCGATATTAAGGATAAAGAAACACATTTACTTTTTTCTATCACTTTAAACTAACGTTTAACGTCTAAAGTGGTATAAAAAAGTAAAGGCATTTCTTAATTCTTAAGAGCTTTTTTACAACTGAACAATTAAAAAGCTATTTATTATTTTATAATAATATAATTAATGGTGAAGAGTTTGCTAGTGTTAAGTTTCAGGATTAAGTTAAATTTAAAAAAAATAAATTTTGAACATTCCTTTGATATAATTTATAATTTCTTACCTTTATTTAAAATTAAATTCTTTTTATATAAGAATATTATATTTAATATCTTGTTTAAAATTATACGTTAAGATCATTTATGAGATGTACAAATAATATTAAAAATTCCACCGTGGAATATTTTATCAATTACGGTTTTTTAATAATAAGAAAGCCGTTATAACTTCATTAAAAAAAAACCTTGTGTGTAAAAGCGATGACGTGCCCGAACAATTCCATCCATTCAACCGTAACGTTCATTGCTTCAGAGAAACGAATGACGTTTTCAACGTCTCCCTTATGTCCCGCGTTCGCATCATTAAAGGCGAAACGTCGCATTTTAATTAAATTCCACCGCGATCTTTCTTTTTTTAATTCACCCTCTTCCACACGTCCTCCCCGATATGATTAAAAAAAAAATCCGCGCGCCGTTATTTGATAAACCCGCAATATATCCCGGAGGGCGTTAATTTAATGATAAATAAGGTAACGAATAACGGAAATGTGACGCGTAAGGGTGCAATTTTCCATGCCATAAATATCCTCATCATCGTGCGGATCCGCTGAATATAAAATAGTTGTAACGCGACGATCGTTATCTCCTCCTCATTGTGTTTCCGGCGAAATGAAAGTCATCAATCATCCCTTCGGCTCTACCCTCCGACCATTTATATATAAATATCATATTTTTAAAGCCCCGCCGCCGCCGCCATTTATTAGAAAAATAAAGTGTTTCGGGTGGATTATTCTTAAGCCGTAATCTGGAAGGGAGAGACTGATTCGGTCTGTGTTGGTCATGTGTATATATATATTGGTCAGCTGGTGTGCGACCGAGACTTTATGATCCCACATGTAGCAATGACATAAACGTTGAACTAAAGGATCAATTGTAAGGTCGCAGAGAGATATAACTTTGGAATATATTACCAGTGTGTGCGAATGTATGTGTGTTAAATAACAAGACCCATGCCCATGGCGTTCACTTTATTGCCCGCAAACTATAACGAACTCGAGTCCTTTAAATAATAAATTTCACTCCAGCTGTGGTTCTTCATTAAATTACGCCATTTATATGTATCGTGTGTTTATTACGGTTTATTCCACTGCAGTAGCACTGTGGAGTAATTGTAGCGAAACTTTAAGTCGTAAATTCTCGTTTCGGCGAATCCAATCAATTGTTGGTTAAAAATAATGGCCCGTTATTTATGGTTATTATTTGTTTGTAAAGATATTCCCATATTATTTCACTGAATTAAAAAATTCACACAAATAATTATTGTAAAATATTATATAACGAGTAGGCACAATAGGGATATTAAGAACAAAAAAATATTTCAAAGGTCTATCAGTCATAAAAGCAATAGCTCGGAGTAACAGCTACAATACAAAAATAATAGATAAACTACTCTACAAAGAAAACAGACACAGCTAAAATATTTTTATGCATGAAAGAAGTCAAATTGGGTTAAATCCGAATATGTTAATGATCTGTCAAATAAACAATAAAAATGTGTAAGTGGGAATTAATTTAACATTATATGTACAAACTCAACGAATATCGTCAAACTTGATGAATAATAATGATAAAAAGTCATATATAAATCCAACAAATGCGGCATATATGAAATTCATTGTAGAGACTGTGATGCCATTTATCTTGGTCAAACGTCGAAATCTGGAGTTCCCTAATTATGACCGGCCTCATTACTGAATGTACAATTCTAGTATATAATCTAAAACGGTTTGTCTTCTGTACCATTCCTAGATAATTATGTAAACATCGAAACTAGTCGGAGTAAATTGTAAAAAAATGTGAAACCAACAACAAAAATAACAGGAAAAATTACTTCAAAAACATAGAAAAAAAACATCAATGAAGCTGAATCAAATGAGATAAAAATATATAAATTCAATATTAAAAATTGTTAACAATGAGTCACTGTAAACAATTTTTAATATTGAATTTATATATTTTTATCTCGTTTGATTCAGATTCTCTGATGTTTTCTTTTCTATGTTTTTGATATAATTTTTCCTGTTATTTTTGTTTTATACCCTTTATACTATGTATTTGTTTTATATGTCTTGTTTTCATTTCTCTTCTGTATCTTGCCAGCTGCTTGTATTTTATCACCTACATTTTATTCTATTTTTCTCTGCCAACTGTCGGTTTTCTTTTTAGTATTAGCAGTAACTTTTTCTAATTTATCTCCTTACAAATTAACTTTTTCTCGCCTTCTTTTTATGTCTGCTATTTATGCCATTTAGTTGTTTTTATTTCACTGTGTAAATTTTTTCTCTATATTTATGTTTTTTTACTTATCCACTTGTCGTTTTTGTATTTTTGATTACTTCAATTCAATTTATTTTATTCACGTAAGCCACCATATACAAAAAATAAAATAAATATTTATAGTGGATGTGAACGTTAATTATAAAATTAAATAATCTAGTCTACATGATAAAATTACGCTAATTATATATAAAAACACGTTAAAACGTTATAAATACAATTAAAAATTAAAATATAAAATTGAAAATTATCTTATAAACTAGTATAATACAAACAAATACAATACAATACAAATTAAAATTATTAAATTTTCACCAATTATTGTTGTTTTTGTTTTTTCCTGTCAGCCTTTTGCATATTTCTTTTAAATTGACACTATTACTTTTTTTCTTTTCACGTTTATTCCATTTCTCCTCCGTTTTATATTATTTTTTTATTATTCTGATCTATATTTTTTGTTGATTTTATTTATTTCGTTTAGTATTCTATTTCTTCTTTTTTGCTTCGCTTCTTTGGTCTCGTTTTTTTCTGTTTACCCAACAATTTTTCGTTTTTAATAGTAGTAGTGAGTATCGACCCCATATTCTTTTCACCCTGTTATTTTTGTATATTTGTGGCTGTGTAAAAGAGCTTTGCGTTTTTATTTTCATGTGTTTTATGTATCATATTTTCATTATTTTTTTCTTTGTCTGTTTCTTTTCTTTGTTTATAACCTACCTATCGTCTGTGCTTTTCTACTTATTCAGCCTGTTTTTTGTATTCGGTCTGTTCTCGCTTTCTTTTGTTTCCTGTTTTCTGCGACAACTATCTGTTTTTCTTGTTTGAATATGCTTTATATGTTTCTGTTTTATTTTGCTCGTCTACTTTATTTTTCCTAATTCCTTTTTGTATTGCTTCCGTCGATTGCCTTTTGCTTTTTAATGTTTCTGTTATCTTTAATTCTGTTGTTCTTTTTTGATTTTTTTTATCAGCCTCTTTAGTTTGACTGTAATTTGCGCCATCTATTTATTTTATTTGACTTATGTTTTGTTTATTTTTTTTTAACCAGTATTTAGTTCCTTTTTTGTTTCTCTAACTTGTCTCTTGTTCAATTTTTAGTCGTCTTTATCAATTGTTTGCTCATTTTGTTTATATCTCACTTTATTATCTGTTTCTTTTAAATCGTTGCAATTGTATGTATTGTTTGCGTCTGTTCTATCATTTTTATATTTTTCTTGTTGACAGAATCTTGTCTGGAAGAATATAGATGTCAGTCTGGACGCAATTTCAAAACACACATTTGTGCACATAGAAACAGTTATATTAAGTCCACATTCGCGAAATTGATTACTCTTTTAAAGACGATCGACTTTGCTGGAAAAGGGCTTAAAATATATTTATTCGAGTCCATCGAACTGTCCAAGATCATTCATGATCAAACAGATCTAATCTCCTCCTCTCTGTTATTTTTTTTAAATAAAAATGGTATAAAATGGGTATATCTTTATATGGCTCTACCTCTGTTACCCCCATCAATGAACGCCTTCTATACTTAAGTGAAAAATTCTAGAAAAATCCCTTCTACCAACACATCTTTTCCCTTTTTCCTATTTGTATTACCAGTATCTCATACTTTTTTAATTTTTTTATGTTGTCTCTCTTTATTTTTGTTTTGTTTATCTTCTTCCCATTTCGATGATTTCCTAACAGTATTTTATTGCTATTCTCACTTTTTTACACCTCTATATTATTTTCCTGTCATTTAGGCGATTTATTTATTTCACTTGACATCTTTTGTGGGAAAATAAGATAAATTCTAGAAGTGCCCGGGAAATTTTAAGAAATAAATATTATATAATTTAAACTTTAGGAAAAATATTGGATATGGATATGGAAAATAAGAAGATAAATCACTGAAAAATACTAAAAATTCTAACTAAATGAGACAAAAAGTTTATCGAAAATTCTGGAAGAAATAACAAATTTTAATGTTAATTAGAAGTTTAATAAAAAACTTGGTTTTGTTTTACTATTTTTATATTTCTTCGACTAGTTTCGACCGTTGGCCATTCTCGGAGAAATATAAAAATAATGAAACAAAACCAAGTGTTTAATTAAGCTTAGAATTAACATAAAAATGTTTCACCACGGGTTAAGTGATAATTTAATTCATCATATAACAAAGGGTACTACTAACAAACAAATTGTATGTTAAGTAAATTAATTGTAAGAAAATCTAGAATAATCGATTGATGTTGGAGCCTCTAAAAAAAACTATAAAAAAATGAAACAAGCGTTGGAAAATTCACGATATCTCGAGACATTTTAACACAATTTAGCGTTGGAAAATTCAAGATACTTCGAGACATTTAAACAAAAATTATAAGAAAATTTTGGTGAAATGAAACAAGTAATGATGAGCAAATCTTAAAATATGAAAGATATTACTGAAAATTACTAACAAGGCTCTAGTAAACTCTAATAAAATTAGGGACGAGCTGGAAAATTTTAGAATTCTGAAGGAATGAATAAACTTAAATTCCAATTTCACAAAAACTAATGGAAAATTCTAGCAAACTGATAGAAACTTTCTGCGTTATTAAAAACACTTTGACAATTAAATATTAATTGAGTGAAAAGTTGTCAATAAATAAAATAAAATCCGCTAAAAATTTGTCATTAAAATTGAATATAATTAAAATTAAGCTAATCGTCTAAATATTAAAAGCAGTATAACATAAACAAATCGTTCAAAAAAGTCAATAAATAACATAAAATATTATTATAAAACTCTCTGTATGTAGGTTGTAAAAATATAATTTCCTTAAAAGTATAGAATGAGAAACACGATCAAAAGCTTTTGAGAGATCTAGAAATGAAGCTTTTGAGAAATTTTTTTGTTCAAAGCATGCGACCGTCATTTCGACAAATCTATTTATGGCTTCCATAGTTGATCTCCCTTTGCGAAATCCGTATTGCTCATTGCAAAATATCTCAAAGTTTTCAAAGTATTCGCTCAATTAAAGCTGCAAAACTTTTTCGAAGACTCTACCAAAATTGGCAATAGAGCAACGCCTCTATAGTTGTTAGGATCAGAGCATTCAGCATTCTTGTGGAGAGGTATCACTATTCTTCTTTTAGGTGCATGTGGAAAAATTTGGTGTCTGATGTATCGGTTTATAAGTTCTATACATTAAACTATGTGATACCGTAGCCCATAAATATCTTTACTCTTACTTGTTTTTAAACTATAGATCGCATTACTCACCACACAAGTTGACACTTCCATAAACTTAAAATACGTTTGACAAGTTGAAGGATTGTCACACATTAAAATTATTGGATCAAAGTCCCATTCTGGTATAGAATTTACAGAGTTGAAAATTAAAAACCTACTTCTAAACAACAAAATATGAATTGATGTAAGAAGAACCACCAAACAAATACAATACAGGTGTCCTCCAATACCGATAGCCTAAGACGGATCAACTCACGGACCACTCTTCTTGAGGCGAAGAAAGGAGGAAGGAAGTGACTGCAATACAATATATTTATTTACTATTGTAAATTTATAAATTTGTAAATGTAGAAATAAATGCAACATTAAAAAAATAGTGCATACGTTATCAATACAGTTATTTAATATTATATCAATTTCATTTAGTTTCTGCCGAAGGCTCTGAATAATAATATGTAAACAGACTAACTCGAAAATATTTCCTGCTTCGCTGGATAAATAATGTTTTTTAGTAATGACGAAACTTTAGATTTGCGAGAATCCCTGCAATCAGACGTCTCTAAATTAACCATAACTCGAGTAAACATGGAATATTTGTCCCTATAGCTGAAAAAGAAATAATTAATTGTTAGTATAATATTTTTATGATAAGTACATTTAAGATCATTCACGCACTGTTTTAGTTGGTTATTTATTTCAGAGATAAATAGATAAATCTCAATTGTTTTTGTATATGTTTTTTTATTGTCTACCAATTGTCTATAATTCTTATGTTTTTATCAGCAGCTATTTATCTATTTGTTTGACACAGAAATTATGCTCTCAATTGTCTATCTCTCATTTTCTTCTCTTTCTTGGATTTAAATTCATATATATATATATATATATATATATATATATATATATATATATATATATATATAAATATATATATTCATTTTATCAATTCCTGCACTGTATTTAATTTCCTTATTTATCTTTTTTTCTCTGCCTTTTGTCTCTCTTTTTAAATTATTTTTGACATCATTCGTTTTTTCATCCATTATGCGTTATTATTATAATTTGTTTAATTTCCTCATTTGTAATTTCTTTATTTATTATTTTGTCGTTAGTTTGCCTTTCGTTTTTGTCTTCCAGCTTTTTGTTTTTTTTATCTACTTCTTTTATTTGTCTGACGTTCTTGCCACAGATTTGTTTTGTTGTTTTCCTTTCCTTTTGTGTGTTTCTTTTGTTTATTTTACTTGTGTTTTTTTATTTTTCTCTAAAAATTCTCTAACTTTATTTTATTTTTTTTACTTTTGCCTATTTCTTTTACATCGTTAATGTTTTATTTGTTATTTACCTTTATTCGTTGTTTCTTTGTCTATCTTTAATTTTTCTTCTCGATATCAGATCGGTTTTTTCAGTTTTATTTTTTCTTCGTCTATTTTATTAAATTTTTCACTGCATTTAATTTTTTTTCTTCATCTCTTGTTTGTTTTCTTGTTATTTTTATAAGCCTTTTTTCATCTTCTAAGTTAAATTAGTTTAAATTAGATCATTGACTATAGATAGACTTACAGTAATTTGGCCTGGTTAGATCTTTTGAACTAGTACCCTTCTACTAGTATGTTTCGAGAAAGCCAGTGCAACACACGCGCAAGCATAAGATGTGCTCGGCCGTTTTCCACTTTGCCTTGGTTTGTTGTGTGAAATTGTGGCAACAAGTGGGTTGAACAGTGCTAAAACAGTCTAGCATGATTTAATGATGGTAATAGTTTTCTATGCTACGATAATGCTTCAGTGGGTTTTCGTAAGAGTTTGGTTATATGAAGGACAAGACTGCATGCATGTTGTGACCTGAAAAGTCTAATTTTGTTTCACCAAAAATACATTTGTTATAGTTAGTTTGGATTCTAAAGTCAAACGTATCTTTTTTGTGTCTACTGTATTTTTTTTTTGGCTGCATGGGCCAAAATCTCGTTCTTTGGAGTTTGTGAAACAGTTAGTTCAGAATGTGGACGTCATGCTTGATGGGTTTAGGTTTAGCCGGTTAATAAAGTCATTATGTCAAGAAATTGTTTCAAGAATATTGGGTCTAAACATTTGTTACGAATAATCACCTAGTTGATAATAACCACTTTGGAGATTTCTATGTCTATTAACACATAGAAATCTTCAAAGTGGTTATTAGCGAATTCAAATGTTGCGAATTTAGGATTGCAGTTGTGAAATTTTGTTGATTTCGATGTGTGTGAATTGTTGGCGTTTTTAATGTTGATGGGTGCCGAAATGTATAAGATTTGATCTGCCCTTTTCGGCCAGGTTTTCGCAGAGTTTCATCACCGAGTACGTCTCTCGAGACAATTGCTGTAAACGTATATTTATTCTAGAAATTATGATCCGTTCTATTATTTCTCCTTTGAGTGTTCCACTTGGAAGGTTGGTGAGAGGTTCAATTAATAAATCTCTAACTTCGATGACAATATCTGGAAGTAAGAATGTAATGACTAAAATTTGTTATTCTTCGAAACTTGCTTCAATCTGGATAAACGCTTTAAATGAGGCACAAGAGTTGTTTAGCTCTTCTTAGCGAGAAGTTAATAAATATTTTGGATTTATTTTGACATGATTTGTTTATCCAGTACTCTGCTTGACACTTTCCACTCTTTGACTACTTTCTTTCTTTGTACATTTGATAGCTTACATGAAGGCTTTGGTTCGATTATGGTAGTCGCAGCTCTACTGGCAATTACATCAGCAAATTAAATTTTATAGATTAGGCTGAGCTTATTGCCCTTATTAAATTCGTTCAGAGCTTGTTTATAGTACCTAATAGTTTTGTAACTGAAGCTGCACACTTTGTGATTCTTAAGGGCTGTATGGCTATCTGAGATCAGATAGATTTATGCTCCTTTGTAGCCCTTGTTCATACAAAATGAACACATCTTTTCAAGGCTATTGTTTCAACCTGTAAGACTGATGAAACCTATTCTCTGTATTTAGGCCTATGCCGAAGCCTGCTTCCATTTTTGATGCATCTATATACTAGATTACAGAGTTATGTCGATTCAGGATATCTTGGTGGCTGTAAATAACCACTTTAAAGCGGGATACCAAATTAAACTTAAGAGAATTACATTCCCATGGTGTTTACAGTAGCTCTCTGGATTAATCATGTTCAGAATTTCTGAGTGTACGAATCTATTTCTGTACCATGTTAGTCCATTCTCAGCGGACTCATTAGATCTTCTTTTCTCATTTGTTCGCGCTGGGAAAGTAGCTCTGGTAAAGCTTCTATTGCTACAGAAGGGGTGGTATACATAGCCCCTGTGATTTCAAGACAGGTCATTCTCTGAAGGGTTTGAAGTTTCTTTTATGCCGTTATTTGTTTAGCCTTGATCCACCATATTAGTTAACCATAGTGTTAAGCTAACATCGATTGATCGTATACCGATTCCCTGTATTTAGGCCCGTATATACCTGTGACGGAGCCTGCTTCCTTTTTTAATGTATCTATATACAAGATTGTTGATTCAGGCTATCTTGGCGGCTGTTTAATCATATTCAGAATTTCTAAGTGTACGAATCTAGTCTCAACCGATTCATTAGACCTTCTTTTATGATTTGTTCGTACAGGGAAACTAGGTCTGGTAAAGCTACCATTGCTATTGCATTGCTACCATTGCCTCTGCAATTGTAAGTCAGGCTATTCTTTGAAGGATTTTTGTTTTTTTTGTGCCGTTATTTGTTTAGCCTTGACCAACCATACTAGTGAACCATATATAATAATGGGCAATATCATTTTGGGCTTCAGTCCTCATTATCTGCCAAAGAACTTACGGCATATTCATAGTGTACAGCTTTGCAGATTGTTTTGTTCTAATTAAGCTTCAATATTTCATTTGATTTGGTTGGACAGGGACATTTCGTGTACTTTGGGAGTTTTGATATTTTTGTCAGGATTGACATTGAAGCCTTACATCAAACACTATTTAACTATGGTATTGAGAGCGGCTTGGGTATATTTTCCCCCTATGATAATTGATATACCATTGGCATAACCTTGCGTACAATAACCCTTGTCGAACAACCTCATTGGAATAAAGCAAGCTTTGTATATTACTTGCAGGTAAAAGGCTATAATATTTAGTCCTTGGTGCAGCAATGCCATCTGGGCCTGATGTTTTGAATGCTTTAAAGCTGTAAACTGCCCAATAATTATTTTTTTCTCTGATAACGAGTTTACAAGTCTTGTTTTTGCTTTCGCTATTAGGTAGGAATAAGCTTCCTGCTTGAAATTTGAGGAGTGTTTTCTTGGGCGTCCATAGATGTTGAGCCTGGGAAGTGCTCACTGAATCAATCTGCATAACTTCCATCAGATTTTTTTATTAGCCCAATGTTGTTGGAATGGATTTTGTGGAGCCCCACAGAACGTTCTCCATGTTTTCCATTTTGATTTATTCAATACCTTTTTATTTTTTGATAGTGCTTTTCTAAAAGAATATATTTGCCTGTTGTCTTTGCACTCTTGATAGTTTTCCTGGCTTGCATCTTAAGGCGATCTAAATTTATGTCCCACGAGGCCATGTCTTTGAAGGGAGATCTCCTTTTTAGAAGGATTATTACGCTTTTAAGATGACATTTCTGAGCAGAGCCTTCAGCTCTTCAGTGGTCTAGATGTTTGGATTGTTGGTTCCCACACTTAAGCAACCTTCATGTAGGCTCGAGTCTGTACCCTCGCATTTCTACATTCAATTGCGACTTTCTTTGTGTTGTGGCCTCTATTTCGAAATGAATTTGTTGATGGTCCAACAAAGATGCTTCTTCACCAAAATAACAATTTGAATTTTTCTTTCTGTGAAGGTATTAGTGATGTCCAACACTTCCTGACTGAATGCATTGATAAAGGTAGGCTCGCTAGCTCTATTAATAGTATCTAAATTGTTAGAGATACTGAATTCAAGAAGTTCTTTACCGCGCTGCCTCATACTACGTTGTGAGCGTTGGTACTACAGCACAGGAGAAGGTGTTTAATGCCTATTATGCACCATTCTACGGGTCCATTTGCCTTTATCTTCTCGGAAGTAGAAAGAGGTTATGATAACCTACTTCTTGCATTTCTTCTTTTGTAGTTTCATAAGACTATTTGTAGATTAGTGAAGTAACAGATAGAATAGAAAACATTTAATATATATTTTTACAGATAATAATACGGTTGTAAAAAACTAATTACATAAAATATTTTAAAAAACTTATTCTCCAGTTTCAGTTGCAGTTAAATACTCAATTTAAAAATGAATATTTTTAAGGAAATTTAGGATTGCATTTTTGTTCAAGTGTTAAAAATACATATAAACGATATTATTTAGTTATAACACGTTGATCTACTAAGTATTAGCCTAATTAGCTATTAATTCTACGTTGATAGTGTGGCACCAAAATTTTAAACTCATATATTTCAGTGATCAAAATAAAAAATCAAACCTAACTTTCTATAATGATATTTTTATTTAATTATTATTTATTTTTATTTATTATTTTTTATTGTTTTCCTAAAACAGTTTTTTTATTACAATAATTTGAGCTATAGAAAAATATCTAATATATTCAGCCTTCAGTCTTGTTAAAATGAGACAAGCTATTAGAAATAGGAAGGACCGTAAAGAAAACATATTTTCTAAAGCTTTTAAGTTTATAGAAAGCATTATTGAAAGATGTAGAAGTTTGGACTAAATTGACAGTTATAAATTTTAAATCGAACGCGATTATTCAGTCGGCAACCGCACGAACAATACCTTTTCCACCCTTCGAATCCCTATCACATTTTCAGCGCATACTTATCACCACCCCTCCCCTCCGCGGATTTAATGATTTAGCGTCCTTCACACGTTCCCGCTGGATTTATCTCGACGACGTCTTCAGAGGCTTTGGCCACATTCCAGCGCCCGCCATAAAGCCCCAACAGGCGAGAGATGTCAACCCCAGTAAACCACCCCTCCGTCGCACCGTCCCCCCACGTCATCCACGCCCCTCCATCCATCGATACTTTTAAAGTATTTATAGCGGTGGTAAGAGTGTTTAGTACAAGTTTTTATCGCTCGTCGTTTTCCTTATTTTTTTTTAAACGGGATATCACGAAATTCCTTAGGAGTGGAAGGTCGTGAGGAGCGGGGGAAGGGTGATAAAGGCCGCCAAGTTAATTGGGTCTTGATGGAGTTTCTTTTCGCCGGTGGGTAAACACGAAGCCCCCCGGGGTTGTTAAATTGAAGTATGGGCCGGAATAATGTATCAGGAAAGTTTTATAGCCGTTTTAGATGTATATAAGTGTATTCTGGTATAGAGAGATTTCGCTAATAGTTTGCTTATTGCTCAAGTTTTCAGGCTATCAGAATCGAGGGAGGATTTGTAATTTAATACAAGAAGTTAAATTCGATAAGGGAGAAAGAGTAATGTGTAAAATTTGCAACTCGCATTTATTATAAATGATGGCTTTGAGTAAAAGCAATCAGTGTTAGGTATGTTTAAAATTGTATGTGCATGATCAATACAAAGTTATTATTTACTTTATAAACTTTCATATCCCTACAAAACCATTTAAATATTTACATATAAATGTTGAATGTTATTGATTTTTAATATCTTTAATTCCTTAAAAAGTCATTATTTTTGATTTACTACCAAGATTTCTAATTAACTTAATTCGTTTGCGAAAAGTAACCCAATTAAACGTTTTTCAGTACACTATTTTTTGCTAGTTGTGTGTTTCGCTCGTGGAAAGGGAAATGGTAAGCGGAAGTGAGTGTGGAAAAAGTGGGCGGCTCACGCTAGGAAGCTACTCAGCGTAACAATGATAAATAAATGGATGTTGTAGTTGTTCTACCTCTCCTGCGATCCTATTTTTTCTCTTTCTTGCTTTCTTGCTTTCTTTAGTTTCACCGGCGGCGAAAACACGCGCGCGGAAAAAGTGCAGAAGTGGAAACGACGTACTCAATTTTATTAAGATAAATTCTGATCGTGCCGTGTACGATGTTGCATGTTTCCGTTTGGAAAATAGAGCACGAGAAATTCACGTTTTTTTTTCTCTCTCTTTCTTTACAACGTTAAATATACGCCCATTACTCACATTATTTCTGCGGAATTTTACTTTTACGTGTAAAATTATAATTCGATTCGACTACATTTCGTATTCATAATTTGCAATTAAATTTAGTAAATAATCAGTGGTAATGTAAAACCCAGTGACATTTGCTCGTCGCCATGGGTAATTAACAAAAGGGGGGGCCTAATTTGTTAATGAGTCCATTATTTGGAGAGTATCATGACAGTTTTTCCGGTCGCTATCAGTTAGTATGGGCCGCAATTAATTTAATTAAATTTTGCGACTGGATGTTATCTCGCTTCAAAACTGACAGCGTGATTATTAATTTTGTATATAAAACGATTTATTTATTTTCGATGGCACGGAATACTCAAATGAATATTGTATTATTTAGTATATATTTTAAATAAGTTATTGTTTATTCTACTGTAATAATAACAATAATAAATTGTCTTTATTGTAAGATATAAGATATTAATAAGTACTGGATTGATAAGGCTGTTATTTGTTGAAATTCGATATCACTTAATAAAATACTGACAGGGTATATGGTTTCAAAAACGATTTTATTATTCTACAACAATATTTCACCAGACTAGCTTCATCAGGTAGATGAAAATAAGTGTATTCTGCTACAACTAATTATTGGACTTCAGTAAAGCCATAGACTGTGTATCACATAACATTTTCTTGATATTATAAGACATCTACCTGACAAAGCCACTGTGTGGTGAAACATTGTTGTAGAATAATTAAAACGTTTTTGAAAACATATATTGTGTCAGTATTATTAAATATTAATAATTCACGAAGGCCTTATTACTATTTATTTTTCATGAATAAAGTTCGTATAATTTAACTAGTTTGTTTTCTTCGATATAATTTAAACACAGTAGCTATATATAAGTTTGCACTGCTGTTTTTTAGGAAGGCATTTGAAAATATATATATATACATAAAATTTGACCAAAAAAAGAGCTCTGGGGGGTAATAACAATAAAGTAACTATTTATAAACTTGAATAATAAATTTAGTAAATCTTCAATTATTCACTATAGCAATTAACAAATATATTACTATGGTCAAGAAATATCAAACAATTAGATTAAAATTATATCATCTAACATATTAATAACGTTTGTTTTCTGAGTTTTTATTTTCTGTATACTGTGTTATCTCAATTTTCCAGACAATCTTCCAGGTGGATCTCTTTTATAAGATGAACTTCTAGCTTGTGTATGTCCGGCTTCCTGCAAATTAGGACTATAGCCACTGTGCACAAGAGAACTGTCCTCACTTTCAGTGCCAATTCAGTGTTTGGCAAGCAAATTTTATTACCTCTTCTGGATTCTGCTAATTATATACAATAAATGAATTTAAAAGTGCACAATTTAAGAGGAACATATTAAACATTTATTTAACAGATTTTCTCGGTATTGAGTTTTGAAAAATATTTATCGGCACATTAAACGCTTTTCGTAAACTTATATACATCTTTATTAAAGATAGTGGTAAAATAATACATTATAACAATTATAATGTTTCTTCGTCATTTTCTGCTTGGATTTTAGTTGTAGATTTTTCAGTCTGCCTTCTTTCAACTTTTGTTGTCGCTGCTTTCAGGCCTGAGTTGAATAAAAAGATAAGAGTTTGTTACTTGTTAATTGTTATTGCAAAGATGCATTTTCTACATATTAGTTGATTTAATATAAAAACAACCACAGATGATATTAAAACGTATCTTATGGATAAATCATTTAATAACGTTGTCTGCGGGAAGATTGTATCCAAACATCCAAATAAGTAAGAAACCATCAAAGTGGAATTACCAATAATACGTTTCTACTGGACCAAAAAAAAATAGGACCATAAGCATTAAATTGTAATTAAAACAATTACATTGGGATTTTTTTTATTGTAATCTGTCCTCATTTATTATATGCTTAAGCATGGAAACCTGGTCGGTATTTGTTTGTTTCCATTGTTAATAATTGCATAATATTTTCACCAATAAATAAATTTACAACTCTTTTCACTAATAAAAACATAATTATATTTTTCCTTCTGATAGGTTTTTACCTATGTTTTTAGTACCAATTTAAAGTAATTGAATGAAACATTAATTTTAAAATTAGGTGAATGATTTCATAGTTTTTGAAATTATAAATAATTTTTAAAATAAATAATATGGTTTTTAAATTTTAATAATGTAAAAACTACGGTGCAGAAGGCTCAGAAAAATTAGTTCTAATAATTATTTACATAATACTGCACCTGTAAATCAATGTTTAATTTTCAATTTTTAAAATATTTGTTTGGCCTTTTTATTAGATGCATCTTTTTAATATTAAACATTTACATTATAAATACAAATTGGAATAAAAGCATTGAAATATTGTTTCCCTGCCAACAACAGTCATGGACTGGTTTCAATCTATTTAAACATAAAAGCAATAAAAAATAATATTTTCACAGTTTTATTGTTATAATTAACCACTGTTGCTACAACAACTGTAATTGTCGCTGGGTATTTACTTAATTAGCAAAATTTGGTGTAGTTCCTAAAATAATAGATATCACCTTAAAAGTTTTCTTAATATTGGAACAATATTAGCATCAAACTTTTATGGGTTTTTTTATATATTTTATTTTTTGTGCTTCTTTTAAATTTATATCATTTTAATCCTGAAATATTTTAAATAGCACGCGTTCATACTGTCTATATCATACATTTTATTATTTTATTAGTGACTATAGCTTCATCATATTATGAAAAAATAATGAAGGGTGTGACACAAAGAATAAAAAAATGTATCACAAAGTGAAATCCACCATTATTATGTACGTATACAGTAAATATTCAGATAAATAAAATGCAATGAAATTTGGAGAAATCTATGATAATTGAAAATTACTATTTAGAATCTTTTAGAATTATTGAACTTCTACATGATTTATTTATTTTAACATTGTCCTCTTTTTAGATATTTATTTTAAAATGTGATGATAAACAGTTTTATTTCTGATAACGTTCAACCCGTATTATTATATTTTACAATTTTTAAAGTTAACTTCTTTCCAACTTCTTGCCTTTCTTTTAATTTTAAATTTTAGGAATTCAAATCTTTATTTAAGTATTTACAACTATAACATAATATAGATATAATTAATGTATATACATTCTAAATAAAAATATCTCCGGCTTTTTCCCTTTTTCTTCACCTCGTGATTGACGAATATTTGGTTCCATCTCGGACTATTGGTATTAAGGGATAGTGTGTTTTCTTGTTCATAGTAGTGTAATGTCTGATTTATATTATTTTTAAGTTTAATTCCTAACTTTTGGGAAATACCGAAATAACCGATTTTCAGAAATATCTAAATTACGTTTTTAAAATATACAACCGTCATTTATAGTGGAAGATCACAAGAACTCCGCCTTCAAGATCTAGGCTTCAATTTTTACAGTGGTGTAATATTTATGTAGGTATTTTTTACTTATTTTTTGATAGAGTTTATAAAGGAAATAAACTAGAACTAGAACTTTTATAAGTAGAATTATTTATAATTTTTTATTTTTTGATGGATAGATATAATCATATTTGGTGACAAAACTCCTTAACAGAAAACTTATTCCAAGAAATTGGCAATTTATTAAAAAATATATTTGTAAATAATTAGTACTATTGTGTGGTTTTGTAAGTCTTATTTTCTTTTATGCAATACCGTCTCTGGCCTAGTATTATGACAATGTTGCAGACTAAAAAAGGGTTCATACATACAGAAGACACTCAACAATGTACAGTGTACTTCCTTACTTTTCAATCTGAAAAGATAAAAGACCATATCGTTATTCTATAAGGCTGTAGTAGGCCACTCTGCTAATTAAATTAGGTACGTCACCAACCAGGTTTCTCAAAAAATAAATATTTTTTGCATTAGATCTTACTAGTTGTGTCCTTAGATGAGAATCGATATGAAGGTCTAGAAAACAGTGTTCGCTCAACTTGCCCTTTTAAGCTAAAAATCAGTGTATGTTTTTTTAAATTTAATAATAGTTTATTTATAGTAGTCTAAGTCAAGATATGTGTACGAAATCCTAGAAAATTTGACTATACAACCCCTTGCACAAATCAATATAAAAATTCACCATTGTTAAATCTTTAAAATTATATCATAACCTTTAGCATACTGCTGATATTTTTGATGAGATTTTGTAGTGCTAATGTATTTATTTATTATATAGTTAATTGTATATATTGTACATTTTATGTAATAATTTATATAGTTAATTGTGGCTCTATTACCTAATTATTCAGATTGCATAGTTACACTTATTTTCTTAAAATAAAAAAGGCCTTACGATAAATCCTTGAGGTATACCATCGTTAATTTGCCCAGATTCTGAGATCTGATTGTTAAAAAGTAGATTGTTGTCTGTTGTTTAGATAGGAAGTAATTCGTTTTATATTGCCATGATTCATCGGCTTTTTTTCAGCTGATCATGTGAGACACAGTCAAACGCTTTGCTCAAATCAATAAATGACACTACAAATAATTTCTTACTTTTAAAAGTATCCATGACCTGTTCACTGAAAGTAATTACAGCACTCATTAAATTATAAATAAATATTTTACCTTAAAAATTCGTATGACATGTAATTTTTTTTAAATTAATTTATTCATTTTTATTGATTTTTCATTTGATTTCGTGCTGCTTTTAGATATGTATGTTCGTAATATTAATTAAAAACATATTTTAATATCTTTAATTTATATCATTTTAATTGGTTTTATGTTTTTTTTTTAATATATCTCTAATTGATATACAAAGTTAACATTAAATCTACTGATGCTAAAAACAATTCCAATGTCTTTAGTTTCTGTAAGCCTAGTTATCGTTACATAGTTTAGAATGTATTTAAAATTAAATTAGGTTTTCTACCGAATGATATAACATTTAATGAAAGTTTGTTACATACACACCATAAAACAAATCTGTCGATTGAAGGTTAAACAGTCACTTACAGTGTCAAAAAAACTATAAAGTTTTATGTCATCCGCATATAATAGAAAGTTGTACTTAAATATTGAGGATACATTATCCATGTATAGAAATATTAGAACCTCAATGAACAATTGAACTAGTGGAGGCAATGTAATGATAGGACTGGTAACTTTGTATTTTTACTTATTGATCTCGGTTATATAGATATAATGACAACACTTGAATTATATTATTATTCAGTTCAAATTTTATTAATTAAAGAAAAAGTAGATGATGATCGAAGTTAAATGCTTTTGACGTCAATCTGCTTGTTATTATCCATAGCATTTGCTAAATTCTTGGTAATGTCCATTAAATTTGTCGACTTTGGTCTTCACGAAACTATTTTGCTCAAGGGACATGAATGGATTTACTTGTTAATAAATATGTTGACTTCAAAATATGATATAGGTCGATAATCTTCAATAAATCTACGATTTGCTGTAATTAAAATAGGGCATATCATAACTTTTTTGATTTACTTGAAAATTTAGCAGTTTTTATGATAGATTTGTATTACTCACATAATAGCCTCAACTAAATCATGGCCATGTAATAGCTGGAATTAAATTCATACTTATAGTTATTTTCAGTTTTAATTTTCACAATTCCTGTAATACTTTTAATGTATCGACAGTATCGAAAGTTTTTAATAAAATTGTATGTTTAGACATTTTGAAAAGTATCAAGTGTATGGCGATGAAAGTATGATTTGACAAGATGACCTAGAAATCCATTCACTGTCTCTTCAGATGTATTATAGAATTGTTAATTATGAATAATTGAATCTAGAATCCGTGAGGTTCTTATTTTGGTGTTTATTTAATTTTAAACGAGAAGTATTAGTAAAAGGATTAATTTAGCACTTGGTTATGTTTCACTATTATTCCATTAGTATTCCTTGAAAATGACCAACGGTCGAAACTAGTCGGAGAAATGTGAAAAATAGTGAAACATAACCAAGTGCTTAATTAATCCTTTTATTAACATAAAAATGTTTCACCACGGGTTAAGTGAGAAGTTAATTAATCATAGTAGAGAAGTATTAGTTTTAAGCTTAATGAAAATTTCAATAGTGAAATGATAGCTCTCTTCAAATTCTAATTGATCAATCAGAAGGTCCAATAATAAGGTGTAAATTTATGATTTTGTTATATTAAGCATAATTGTTATATTCTAAAAAGCATTAAATGCTTCTACTTTATGTTAGACTGGCCCATACTTGTAATTAGGAACATTCAAATTTAAAAACAATTTTATATTAGCTGTACCGATAAGATCGAAACACGTTTCTTCAGATGTTTATAAGCTTGATCGTTAGATTATTTAATAACTTTTGCTGGATTATAATAAATAAATCAGGATAAATTAATTACTTTTTAATACATTCTTACACTATATTCACTCAAAAACAGTTTAACCTATATTTATTTTTTAAGTTTATTGAAGAGAAATAAATACATTCAAACTAGTATTAATTTGATTGCTGCCCTAATTACTTTTGAATAATTGTATAATTACTTTTTAGTCTTAGACTATCTAAGGTTTCAAAATATTTGAAAATACGATTCCGTATTTGTATTATTCAGAGTCCGTCAGAGAAGTATGGCGTTTTTCAAAAAATCATAACTCAGAGAATATTCAGTTAAAACCAAATTTTATTTATTAATATATAGGTGTAGATTTGCTATTTCGTAATAATGTCAAAACATGTACGAAAAATAATGTCATCTAAGTGATGTCCGTTTTTTTCATACACTCCATTGTTCATGCTTTATTTCAAAATGTTGGCCGGAATCGCTTGAATTTATCAGGTGATAGCATTGGACAGTTGATCAAGGGCCCGTGATTTCCCAATAAATATGCGAGTCTTTAGGTACCCCCACAGAAAAAAATCGCAGGACGTAAGATCAGATGATTACCGTTGAATTGTTTCTATAGATGCCCTAACTCAAGCAACATTTCTCTTCTTTTTTAACCTCTACCTCGAGTTACTACATGCTTCAACGATCCTCTAGCGCGAAGGTTCTGCACCCTCTTCAGGATGGTATTTCGTTTTGGAACATGACCGTGCCTTATAACACTGAATTGTGTTCGAAGTCTGCGTTATGAAGTAACCACAGAATGCCCAGTTTCGATGTAAATGGAGTAAATATAAAAGAACCAAACTAAACAAAATGGCAAGATTGGGTGGTCACATATCAACCATTCCTAAGACGTTAGGCTACTCCTGCGCTGAGTTATACGTGTTCCAAAAACCTATTATTTTGAATATTCTAATATATTTAAATTTGAATTTTATAATAAAAATTGACTTACATTATTTATAATTTCAAACGGCTCTAACATTATAATACAAACTTATAGCAAATGTTAATCTATTATACTCAAATTTATTTTAACCTTGTATCTATCAACACAATGGCTAACTGGAAAGACTTCAAAGATGACAAGTTTTGGTAGAAAGACATCTGGTCGTTAACCAAGTGACAAAAACATACTATTGAACTCAATCAATCTAATAAAATATATAAGTCCTTTACGTTGTAGAAAATTAACTAATATTTGTTTATATTATATATTTTTTTCTACCGAAGATGGGCAAAACGCCCGAAACTAGTGCAGGAAAATTAAATTATTATTAAAATATACTGGGAAGGACGTTTTTCAATCTTGATTCACATTAATATTGACCCAGTAACATGGATAACACTAACAATATTATATATTTTCTTTTATTTTAGAACGAATTTTTGCTGTTTGACAAACTATATAATATTCTTTTGATAGAGCTCTTTCTGCTCTACAAAACTATTCTAATCGTTTTTTCGAGTAATTTAATTTTCTATTACTTTTGAGGCTTGGAAATCGAATATCCACGAGATAAAAAGCAACAGTTTTGACACCTGCTCTTTTTCGCTTTTCATCTAGGCCAAAAAAAGCAGAAGCAGCCCGGTACATTTACAACGTATACGGAGAAGGTGTTATAGGCAAGTCTATAGTACGGAAATGGTTATCGAAGTTTAAACATGGTGATTTTGACGTCGACGACACGCCCCACAGTGGAGGATCTTCGGAATACGACGAAGTGACGCGTTTAGGAATGAGGATCTCCAACAATCAAGTCGTGAATTGGCCGAATGGGATGAAATGAAATGACGAAAAATTGAGAGCCTCGGTGCTTCACTAATATAACAAAAAAAAACAAAGAAAATCGCATTCAAATTGCTTCTCAACATCTCGCCGGCCATCGAGCAAAACGCGGTCATAAACAGGGCTTTTCGTACCGAATCGTCACGGGAGATGAGAAATGGTACCTATACATAAATATTAAGGAAAGAAAGGAGTGTATACTTCTAGGAAATACGCCAAAGCTAAAAGTCAGGCCTGACCACCTCCTAAAAAAGACCATGATCTGCATTTGGTGGGGCTTGGAGGGCATTGAACATTGGAAATGCTTGAAAGGAATGCCACCGTTAGCAAGAAGCTCTACGTAGCCCTATCACACCATGTGAAAAAGGATATTCGACTGAAGAGACCCCATCGATAATACCAAACCATAACGACAACACCAGGTACAAGTCGCCGAAGCCGCACTCCAAGAGCTCGAATTTGCGGTCCTTCAACATACGCCGAAATCTGCGGACCTTGTACTTCGGGATTACCATATTTTCTGCTCCCTGTAGAACCACATGAGGGGTGTTACTTTTGACAGTATAGAGGACCTTAAAAAACTGGCCAAATGTCTGAACAACATCAATAGTTGTTGTTGTGTCGAAGAACAACAACTATTGATTTAAAAAAATTCTTTGATAAAAACATTACGATCCTATCTCCCAGCCCATTGTTTGGTTGTTTATTTAATTTAATCAAGCAAAAAGAAAATATTATTTTTATATCTTATACAATAAGCATAGGTGAAACGTTATTAATACTCCTTGAAACTATAAATATTTTAACTTAAATTCCAGAATTATATTTATGATAGTTAATAATTTTTAAAACTTTTAGATTTTCAATTATATTTATACTCACAATTCTTAATATCGCCTATTCAACAAACTTTAGTCTCAATGTATCGTAAATTTATTAAAACATTTAAATTATAAACAAATATTGGAACCGCTAAATTATTGTTTTCCTAATAACAAATACCACATACCCGTTTAGATATATTTTTGATCATCAGCGTAGTTTTACTATGAATTTCTAAAGCAATTTATTCCATTTTATTTTGTGCTACTTTGGAGTCACATAACTTACAGTTTTGTAAATGGTTTACGAAATTTTCTCCTATTCTATAAATTTTTAAACTTCTTTTTTTCTTCAATCTATACAACAAATTCGTTAAAATTTAAATTTTCTTTAGAGAGACAAAGAGAATACCAACTTTATTCAGACAAACGAAGTCTTAACCATTTGTTTCTCTATTTTATATATAGATTTTCCTGTACTAATGAGATCATTAGATCGAAACATGTGTCTGCAGATAAACTTGATTGTTAAATTACGGGAAATTTAATTTGTTCTCTCACATCATATTCACTCAAAACGTATATAATATATAATTCGTTTAATTATTTTGACAAAAATAAATACATGCTTTGATAGCTTTGCTATTTTGTATAATTTTTTTATAATTGAATATCTGTCGTGGTATTAGTCAGAGAAGTAGTTGTTTTAACGAAGAATTTAATGTGAAGGCCTAATAAGACTCACTGCTGTAGATTTATAAAGTGTTTTCGTATTTTTAGATCACTAATATTTTAGATTTGTATTTTATAACTTTAGATTTAATTTAAAACAATTTTAATAATACTTACTTGCATTTACTTAATTTGAATCCTTGTTTTTATTAAATTTTATAAATTATTAAATATATCCCCAATGTATGTTTAAAGTTAAAATTAATATAAGTTAATTACTCACTAATGACTGTCGCCATATTACTGGACACACCTAGACAGGAAGACCTCTGGTCTATAGCCTTTTGACACATTAATACACTAAATTAATTATTTATTACTTATTATTAAAATGTAAACTTGGAATCATTTGTTAATAAAAATGTGTATTATTATTATTATTATAATAAATTAATACAACTGATATCATCATAAATCTAAGAAGATATTTTATATGTTTTAGATTTTTTAATTTCGATTAACATTTCGTTATTTATTTTAATATTTTGCGCTAATTTTAGATATTTATTTTACAATTAGATCACTTATAGTTTTAATTTTGTTAATGTTCTATCAATTTCTTTCAACTCTTTAATTTTAAATTTTATTTAATTAAAAGAAGAGGGGAAACTAAAGAACAACATTTTTATAAAAACGTTAATGCTTCTTATGCTACATTCTTGATGGAACCGAATGTATAAATTTGATAAAGGAAAGCATTTGTTATGTTCTATATTTTTATTTGACTAAATTACCTTTGATAATAAACTGCAAAGTTCAAAATACGTGTCAGGAAACTATAATTAAAAATATGGAACATAACAATTGCATTTCTTCATCAAATTTAATAACATTTTTATTCATAAAACGCTTTATAATCCATTTGTTTTTCAATCGTTCTTGGAATATATTAATTACGTTTTTATAAACTGCGAAATTTATTGAAATATTTAAGTCATATTAATTATAATTTTAAAATATTTAACACAGTTAATAACATCATTTTTAATATGTAAAATTTATATGCTTCAAAATTAATACTCTTTTTCAATATTCAAGCTTTTCTGTTTTTTGCTTGTTTTATATTTTCTAAAATTTTGTAAAAATTTTAACCTAAACTTTACGTTGATATAATTTTGATATTTAATTACATGCTCATACTAAAGTAATTGTGAAGAAAAAAAATTGTGATGTGACCATCATAATACATTCGCTACATTTTTCACGAAAACAATGTGGTTTACGAAAAAATTCTTGATAATTTGCTTAATTCTCAATTATTTGCAATCACTTATTATACAAATTTCATTAAACTCCTATACTTTATTAGCAATAGGCAAAAAAAATATTTTTTAAATGTTTTTTTTTCTCGCAAGTTAAGAACTTTATGGAAAATAAATTTTAATAAAACCTGTTCAAATTTAGAATTTAATCAGAAAAACATAAGCGAGGGTTTTAATTAAAAGTTGTAAAACGTAAATAATATAACATTATTGTAAAATTTTATAGATTTATTCAAACTAAGTTTTCAAATAATATTTGATGATGTTTTACTGATTGAAAGGTGGGATAGAAGCCACCTATTCACCCTACGTATACATATAAACATTATCTGCTAATCGTCTCGCTGTATCCAATGAACTTAATTAAAAACTTTTTGAATTTTAATTTTGTAAATGTTTTTTGTCTTTACATAAAGAGTTTTATTGTTTTTAGCAAGAAAATTATCAACAATTAGCAATGAAAGATATCATGTATATGTAGGATAGGTGGGTGGCCTCTATGCCACCCTCTAATCAGTAAAACATAATCGAGGGATTTAGTTAGAATTTGTAAAATTTAAACAAACACCAAATAATTACATTTATTAATTGATGTATTCATACAAATATTTCGAATATTTTTTGATGAAGTTTTACTGACTGAAGGGTGGGATAGACGCCACCCACCCACTCTACATATGAACATTAACTTTAATTACATATCGCCTCGCGGTTTGCAATAACTTTAATTACAAAATTTGATTAAAAGATAATTGACAAAGTAAAATTTTTGAGCATGTAAATTAATAAAATCTATATACATGATACGTGGAAAGACTTTACATCAAGCTAAAATAATATTAATTATAGAAGGTTATTTATATTTAAACTTAAATTTGGATTATGCTTTCTTTTTATTACATACAACCTATTATTGTTTTGTAAGAAGTAAAATCATCAACGATTAGTATTTAAAGTTATCATGTATATGTAGGGTGGGTGGGTGGCCTATATCCCACCCTTCAATCAGTAAAACATAAGCTAGGATTTTAATTAATATTTGTAAAATATAAATACACACAAAATAATTGTAATTTTTCGCGATTTATTCATACATTTTTCTCAAATATATTTTGACTATGTTTTACTAATTTGAGGGTGGGATAAAGGCTACCCACCCACCATATATATATACATATAAATTTGTATTTTTTATCGTTTCGCGGTTTCCAATGAAATTAATTACAAAACTTTTTGTATAAAAAAGAAATTAAAAAGTGAGTGAGTGAGTGAGTAAGTTGATGTATGATGGGTAGGCAGACTTTAAATCTAAATTCCCTATTAAAAGTCATTTATATTTAAACTTAAATTGTGATTTTGTTTTATTTTTTATTACATAAAGGGTTTTATTGTTTGTAGCAGCAAAATCATAAACAATTAGCAATTAAAGTTCTCATGTATATGTAGGGTGGGTGGGTGGCCACTATCCACCCTTTAATTAGTAAAACATAAGCAAGGGGTTTAGTTAAAAGTTGTAAAATGTAAACAAACACAAAATTATTGCATTTTTTAATTGATGTATTCATACAAATACTTCAAATAATTTTTTCAAATTATGTAGAATCATGCAAAAGTAAATTCATAGAATATAAAATATTGACACTTCTGTGCATATGTATTATAAAAATTCTTATAATTTAATAAATCTTAATTTGTAAAACACAGTGACATTTATGATTATCCAACTTGTAATAAAGAAAATGTGATAAATCTCCATAAAATCGTGAAATTATATATTATAACCAGTTACCAGACACAATAATAACATTAAGAAATAAACAATTTAAAGATTAAAATCATTAGTCTGTCAAAAAGTCTTTTATTGTATACAGATGTATTTCTAGAAAATATTGGTGATTGGAGATGTTAAGTTGAAGTAAATCATATACTTTGTATTGCCTTTTTAACTTATCTAATTGTACGGAATCTGCTGATATAACACATTCGAGAGAGATTGTCGAGAATCGAGTGAATATAAAGGCAGGCGGAATGGATGTTTTCGCCGACACTAGGCATAATAAGCGACGTATATCCAACAAAAATATCGTGGGAACTGGTGGCTGCATCAAATCCAATATGCGAGTCGAACAGAAAAATGCTTGGCTTCTAATAAAACGAATTCATAGTGGTGTAACTGAAGAACTGTGCTAAAATTCAGTGCGCAAATCTCAGCTTTTAAAGTAGGACCTAATTTCGGGAAATAAACGCATAAATACTAACAAATGGCCAGGCGGTATTATTATAAGCAAATATATTTTTCGAATTCTAAATGACTTTCAGCATAGCTTTCAGAGGTGTTAGTCAACTGATGACGCAGTTTTGAAAGTTAGCAAAGAAATCTCTCAAGGCTTTAAGTAAGGCATCATGTGACTCTCCTTTGAAAGCTATATTTCCATATTATTCACCCATAAGCTGTCGTTAATTAATTTCATATATAAGTGATTGTGATAAAGTATTTTTCAATAATATACTATATGTAGAAACAAAACTTGATGTTCCTCAGGGTTCCACTCTTGGACCTCTGCTTAATTCTTTATATTAAATACCTTACAAGTAGATAATTCTGAATTAGTGTTATATACAGATGACACTACTCTTATTCATGAAGCAGAAGAAGTTTTAACTGTTTTAAAACATAAAGTTAGGTAGATATTAAGGGTAGCAGAGTGGTTCTCTTTTAATAAGCTTACTCCCATTAATAGTAAAAGTGAGACATTGACATTTTCTCTAAGAATCGGAAAAATTTGTAATGGTCATGTCAAATTTTTAGGAATAAACATAGTCAATAAATTAACTTGGTGAGTTTCTGGTAATTTAAGTAGGATTATATTTTACTGAGAAACCTAACACACATGAGTTTGGTATTTTGTTAAATTTAATTTTTGAACGTTACAATGTTATAATTTCAAATTCTAATTTATCACATTTTCAATTTCGTTTTTCTATAAATAAATTTAAGAATTTGACCTTTTTTTTATATATTACAAACAATTTTCTACATTTAGCTTTCGTATTTAAAAGGATATTTATATTAATTTAGTGTTGGATCGAAAACATTTTTTTAATGCCACTAATGGTAATATTTACATTTCTAAAATTTGTCTTATACACCGGTTTCTGTGTTAACTAAAACTTTTTACCCTGATCGTAAAAGCTTTACAATTATTTCAAGCTTAACGCTATAAACTTGATAACAATGGCGTCGTTTTCTTTACTCGCAAAAAGAATACTTGATTGACAATATAAGTTGGCAGTCCGTTGATTAAACTCCGCCGTGTAGTCGTGTGTGTTTTTTTATTTATTTTATTTATACGGCACTATTCGTCCGCTGCAGAGTTTTCATCTTGGCGAGAAGTAATTTCGCCGGAAGACAGTAGGTGGGTCCATTGGCGAGTAGATGGCGCCCTGACGTGCACTACACATATTACACACTACACGGGAGAGAAAATTGCCAATAGCGGAAACGCTTGTTTTCCCAACCGATGTTTTTCCGTCGGCTCTTACGAAATGTTCACCACTGTCCGTCTGATCGATTGCTAAGAGGTCTACACGAGTATACGCAATTTATCCCATCGAAAGAAACATATGTTTATTTTAAATCATACGACCATTACAACAATCTTGATACATATATCAAAAATATTTCAGGTTTAAACATATATAACTATTAGTAAGTTAAATTTTTATTAAAAAAATAGGATAGTGTAGTAAATACATAGATGTACAAAGATGGTCTAGCAGAAAATATTTCACGTTGCACCCTTTTAACATTAAACGAATTTAGGAAACAAATTGCCGCATCCGCGCTCGTAAAATTCAGAATGTACCGCCAGAACTAATAAATAATAAAGGGGATTTATGTGCGCGGCTTAAGAGCTTATATTTTTCTCTGGGATACACTTTATAAATCTCCCACAATTGAGCACTTCCGCTAGATACACTTATTATATTTATAAATCACGCACACAATTGACTACCGAGATCTTATAATAACCCGGCCATCTGTTCGGTCGCCGCGGCGTTATCCGATATGATAAAGGCCAGGAAGAATCCCCAAAGCAAGGGCCGAACACGGCAAGCGTAATGGAAAAGTTACAACCGGCCGCAATAAAAGAGTCGGAACGCGAGAGGTTGCGATTATGGTGGATGCGCCGGGAACATAAAATATTATTAATTGATTTTTTAAATTTTAATTACTGATTTTACATAAAAATTGATTAGTGTTAAGAAATGTTGATTGTAATTTTCTTCCAAACATAGGTACTTGTTTAAAAATATTATATAAATAATTTAGGGTTTAATTAGAGAGATAAACATATTTATTTATTATTTGTTACATGGTATTATAACACTTGTATTTGATTGACTTAATGGCTATCGACCCATGGTCTTTCTGCTAGGGGTTTAATTATTAATTGTGAATAATTATATAGCTGCCTTTAAAGTCAATCTTTAATCAAAGATGTTGCTCATAGCTTTTAGCAAGAAACAGTGTATTGTACATTACTTACACTTCTTATTATTAATTATTCAGCCTTATAATTGAAAGTATTAATATTTTATAAGTAGTCGACAATATTGATTTATACTTATAATACTGCTTGCACAAGTTAACGATTTGAAAGAAAAGTAAAACGTACGAGATGAATTATTAATAGTGCCCCTGTTTAACTTTGTGTCGTTGTCGTGTGATTTATAAGGCGTACGCCTTCTGCATTTTTAATAGAGCGGAAGTACGGTAGTGCAGTGTGGCGGTTAGGATGGAAGCGGAGGCGGCGGCGGCAGTGGCCTTCTTGAGCCCAAAACGGTGTCAACCGGAAATCAGAACTCGATCCCACAAACCGGAGGGGAAATTTACGACGAGCCGACGGCGCCACTCTCTGAATACCATAGTTTGCTGTCAAGGCCACACACATACACACATGACGAGGAAATACTATTTGCAGTAAATAAAAAATTCCTCGTATGAAAGAATCCCGCAGGAAATTCCTTTATATAAAGGAAAAAAATGCAAATTGGATTTTTCTTAAATTAAAGTTGCTGAATAGTTTTTTTTGCTGGTGTGCACAACAGAATAATATTAAATATGCAAATGCGAATGTACCAGTTGTTAAGATTTAAATTTAGAAACAACTGATTAAAATAAAATTAAGGATTGAAATGAATATCGGCGAATGTTTGATTTTAATATAGGCCTGGATATTTAATGCGAAGAAGAAAAAAACCGTTTTTGAATTCCGAACGATCCACCTTAAAGAATTACCATCATAAAAGCCCAATCACATCCAGGCCTCGCTTAAGAATTCCTCCTACAATCAAAACCATTCTACGGCGAGTAGAAAAAATCAGGGCGCTCCCTACCTCTTCGTTATCCTGAGCGTCTTCATTTGCCCGTGTCCCGGTTCCACTTCATCATTACCTTCCTCGCGTTGCTGGCAGGGAAATGAAAGAATTTGCAATTAAAATTAAAATTTATTCATTCGAACGTCGTGCCGAGATCGTCCGCCCGCCGCCCCCCACCTCTCCAACAAACAAAAGAATGGTGGCTTTAATTATAAGGACTACTCCGATCGTAACTAGACTGTAAAAAGAAGGGTTTAATTAAAACGGCCAGATCGACCGTGAAGTGATGCCGGGATGAATTAAATTGGATAAGGGATTCCTCTAGCCAACCTTCCCGACCGTCCCAACTATCCGCAATGAAAGAGAGTTTATGCTGTTTAATGTGTGAGAAGTAACGGTCGGAAGTAACGCCCGGCGGAATTCGCGCAGTATTTCGAGGTGTATGGGGGGATGTATTTCGGGCAAGTTGATTGTAAAAATAATGAGATCCATCCCCGCTTACGTGGAATTAAATCCAATCTCGGAGAAAACGTAAGCTTAATAACTTTATTAAAGGCGGACTTCGCTTTTAATTACTGTACGTTCGAGTATTTTTGCGTTATTAAATCGTAATTAGGACACCGGAAAGTTTTAAATTAAATTTCCTTTTTATTTTATTCAACGTCGAATTAGCATTTCCGTTTACGTTACAAGTAAAAAATTAAATGGTTATGCGACGAACGTAGTACTTACCCTGATTTTTTAATATAAGGTTTGCAGAAAGAATTCTTAAAGTAAAGATGAATGATCAAAGCAGTTATCATAATACTTGTATACACGATAATTATTAAAGGTACATAAAAATGCATTATTAATGCATTATTAAGACTTTAAGTTTTTAATTATCAACTGCGAATTTGTTTCTTTTGTATAAAAAAAAATACCATTTATTTCATCAAAACGTCAAATTTGCATTAACTTAAAATGATTAAATTACCTTTAAAATATTTAACGTCTAATATGTCAATACGACTTCTTTGTTTATTTAACGATATTTTTCTTGAAATTCCTTGCAATAGTTTGCATTAAATACATCTCTTTAATGACTTGAATGAAAATGCATGCAAAGTTGTCGTGAAGAAAATTTTACAAAGGTGTAGACAAATATCTTTCGTAACCTCTTTATTTTAAGACAAAGTCATAATTACTTTTATAGTTTACTAACTTTTGCTAAACCACTAGTTATCATAAATTTGAGCAGTCCAATTCCATTATCAAAGATTGGTTTGGATTCGCCCAGTCAGACTTTTCACATTAAGCTCTCCCTATGCATTATCATACCAAAGCTATCTAAATTATAGCTTTTTATACTTCAAACCACTCCATACTTAACCTTTCTACAGCATCTGCCTCTCATCATCATCATACTTTTTAGTACTTTAACTAAACGGTTCATGAAATGATTTTGCGTTTACGTAACTGTTGAAGGTGACTCATATGTCTACACTTTTTAATATATATGAGGTTGGATGTGAGCAACCGTTCATGCTATATGTTGTATTATTCTCAAAGAAGTTTATTACTATAAACTCAAATTCTCTCAAATACAGTGGATAGTTGTTTCAGAAGCCAATTTAAAAATTATCTCTGATTGAATATTACAGCATAAGAAAACACATAAGTAGATTACAATTTTATTTTAACCCGACAATTGAAACTTAAAAGAAGATCGCCGTGACTTCCCAAATTCTGGGAAAGAAATATCAAAGAACAATGCTTCATTCTAGCCCAACTAAAAATGATAGGAAACTAAACAGGATATCGCCGAGGGACAGCAAGGGTCAAAGCGAAGGCCACGAAGAGGGACCTCACTAGATGCAGGAGGAATGGTGGGGATCTCTCCGTCCTCAAAGAAACCTAAGGACAGAAGACCGGCAAGAGGGCGAAATGGAGGGCGCTCTAGGAAAAGGTAGAGGCGGACACAAGTGAGCTTTCGTAACATAAACGCATTAGTGTTTAGGCGTCCCTGTTCCCAAAGCAGAGGAATGAGAAGCTCCATGGTCCCTCGACGACTACATCTACGGAGAAGGAGTACTTGGGAGGGAATGAGGTGTTGGGTGCACTACTGGGGCGGAAGGTGGTTGAACGAAGCACTCAAGGTTACTACGTTAGGCGATCTTCGCATTGTTACCAGAATATTTAATCAGAGCCTCGTACTGATCACGTTCAAACCTCTAGGATGGTGCTTATCCTTAAGAAGGGCAAAAATGAAAGAGGTATAGGTTGGCATTGCCCGGTCTTCCTGGTAGATGTAGAGGGAAGGTGTTCGAGAGAATCCTGGTGGACCGGATTAAGGCCGCCATTGAGAAGGATGCAAACCTGTCCTCGTAGCAGTATCGATTCAGGCAGAGTAGATCAACGACAGACGTACTCCTGCGGGTTGTTAAATTAAGGCTAGTAACTCGCCATTCACGAATCAGATCGTTTTTTGTATTATTTTTAATGTGTCTCGCGACGTCATCATTTGCCACACTTTCGATTAAATAATATTGTCATTTATTGTCTCTTAATTCTACATTCATTTGAATTTCAAAATGTGTAAAGTATGTGTACGATTATATGATCCACCCTGTATTTATTTTTAATATCTATTTCAGCCTCGTATTTCCACAATTTGCATTTTTATTATGGGCAACAAAAATAAACAATATTTTAAGAAATAAATAGAACCACCCCTAGATATTTCAGACACGGTTAATTGCAGCAATTTAAATAAGTAAATTCTGGCGAGAAGATTATTAAAATATACCATAATTTGCAAACGCCGGTTCACCGACTAATCCTCAGGCAAAAAAAGGGTGAATAAAGGCGACTTAAATACCACATTTCTAACTCAGTCGAATTAATCATTACATACTACTAAACATCTTTATTTACAGAAAAAAAGATAAACTATAATACTTGTAATAAACAAAATAAATTCTAATGTGAGACACTTCTAGTTTTCTGTCCAACGGCTATCGACCCGCGGTCTCTCAGCCTGTAATTATCTGTCATAGAAACGTCATGATTGCTAATGCCTTGTTGTGTTAACTGTCTGTTGCTAATGTCATTGAGAAGTGAGGAATTGATAGATGGTGATTTCGTGCTTATGGAAAAGGATAGTGACATATTCAAGAAGAGGTCGGTAGATCATTTTGTATATGTTAACAGCTGTTTTTGTTATTATGCCCTGATTTTTGTACGTGAAACTTCTGAAATGCCGTGCTCTCTTCTTGACATTCGTTTTGAAGTTTTGGAAGTGTGTTTTAAATGTTAGTTTGGGGTCAAATGTAATGCAAGAAGGAGATGGTGAAATGTAATGGTTATTAATGGTTATTTTAAATGGTGAATTATGTGAACGATGAAAAGGAATTAGAAAGTGGGATTCATTGGGGTTGATTGTTATTCTCCATTTTGCAAACCATAATTGTATGTATGTAGGGTGCGCAGGAGCGGGTAAGCTAAAGGATTTAGGTAATGTGGATCAGGGTTATAAGTATCATGAACAAAGATATTGTAAAGGATTGGTGATAGAGGAGATCCTTGAAGGACACCTTATTGGGGGATAAATGCACTTGATAGGGTGTTGCGGATTCGAACTTGTAGGAGTATGTAGGATAAGTAGTTGTCAATTAGGTTAAGAAGGTGGGGTGAAATCTTTAAGGAGTTGCATTTAAACAGCAGACCCCGATGACAGACTGAGTCAAAAGCTTTTTGTATGTCTAATAGGATTACCGCTGATTTCTGCCGTTTGAGGTAAGGATTGAAAGTGGTATAGAAGTTAAACGATGTCCTAGGAAACCAAATTGGCAAGGAGGAATATGATGGGATATATGGGGCATTAATTTAATTTTATAACATGGTTCCACAGGTTTTACATAAGACTGAAAGCAGAGTAATTGGACGATAGCTTGATACTTTTAATGCGTCATGGCCAGATTTAAGGTTACATATTATAATACCCTGCTTCCACTCGTTGGATATGGATTGGGAAGAATATATATGATTAAATATTTTTAGGATTTATTTGTGGATGTTATCTAGTGTTAGTGTGGATGTTACCAAGTGTTTACTGAATTGAAAAAGTCTTTCTCAAATGCATTATTAACTGTCATAGAGTAACTGTCCTCAAAATGATCTGGAAAGACATCAGCTATTAATTGTTCGTCAGTTAGAAAAGTTTTTGAAATAGGATCCTGTATTTTCTGTACAAAGTCCGTTTTTCTATATTTTGTCAGTGTTTTAATTTCGTCCCAATACTGTTTACCTTGCATGTCATTAATGTCCTTGCATATCGTAATCCATACGTCTGTCCTATATTGTTTTATCAGTGGGTTACTGAACTGTTACTTTATTATTATTATTATTTACACACGTTTTATAACTGGGTGAAGTTCCTGGCGAATGAGGCCAATGGGGAACCCGTCAGGTGCTAAAGCGTTGGATTCGAAAAATGCATTTAACGCTATGCTGGTAAACATGAGGATACCAGAGTACCTGCTTCACATAGTGAGGTGTTAGCTATCAGACATGACTCTGGTGTTCGAGAAAGGGGATAATGTTGACAGGTGTAAATCCCGTAAGGGGTCTTCGGTCCACTCCTCTAGAATGTAGCATTTAACGGGGTGGTAGGAGTGCTTGGAGGGAGAATTAATGGGTTTTGCAGAAGAACTTACTAAAGTTAAAAAGAGGAGGCAGATAGTGCGGCTAAAGAAGACCACGGTCGAGACTGGTGTTCCATTGGCTAAGCAGAAGAGAGATTAATTTAACGGCGACTAAGACCGCAGCAGCCTGTCAAGATGGAGGACGAGCAGAGCCAAGAGGAATAGGATAGAGCTACAGCAACTACAGCAGCATGAAATATCTGGGAGTGACAATTGACTCGAATTCCCAGGGTATCCAACATGTAAGGGTAGCAGCGGTGAAAGTGGTAAGAGAAACGAGTTCAGTTGAGGGGCTGATATTTAACGTTAAGGAAGCTAGATAGAAGAAGATTCCTTGTGGGTGTGTGGCTCTGCAAGCAGCTGATATACGCAGCTCCGGTGTGGGAGGACGCACTCAGGTTCAGAAGGAAAGTACAATCCTTGAGGGAACTATGAGGTACGATGCAGTGCACATTTCCTGGGGGTAAAGGACGGGACTGACGGATGAAATCGAAGTGTTAGGATGGTTTGCTTCTAGGGATCTCTTAATTGCAGCTGGGGCCGCTACATAGAGAATCGTAAAAAGGGGCGTCCCTAAATGCGAGGCCAGAAGAAATGGACGGGCGCAGCTATAGAGGGGCTAGCAGGAGAGGTGAAAGTAAAAGGGGGAGAGGACTTTTTACTTTCTAATGGTGTGTGTAGATAGAACAAATAAAGTGGCACTTCCACCTGACGCACCTCCTAGCCGGATATTTGGAAGGACATTACTGGAAAGGAAGAAGCCCTGAATGTGAACGAAGCAACGAAGCGATCGAACCCAACACAGTCGTAGTCCAGCTTGTAAGATTGCTCGAATGTTTGTCTATATGTACATAAATCTATGCCATGTCATGTCAGTTTAGACACAAGTTTATGCCCGCAGGGGTGGTTGACGTGCACAGCCATTTGGGAGTAGCGACCCCACGTACCCGAGCCGTTTATTGCACACACACGCACATCACACACACACACACACACACACACACAACGACACTGACACCCCGTAATGTTATGCCTGATGGCGGTTCCGCGGGGTGGCACACACACACACACACACACACACACTCATCATACAAACGCACACATCACCGACACAGACGACACCCTACACCCCGTGAAGTAATGCCAAACGGCGGTTCCGCGGGGTGTCAGGGCGACTACGGGAGGTGGTTTTTAGTGGGTATACCAGTATAGTTCTGGGGACTCCCATACTCAGTCTATAAAAGATTTTCCACCTCCCGGCCACAAAAAAAAAGACACTAGTTTATGTATAGCGCTGTCAATTAATGTAAATAAATTAGTATATATATATACGTAAATAAAGGCTTTCAGACAAACAAGTCTCCGGAAAAAACTTTTAGAGTATTCGGTGGTATTTGCTAGGAAAAGGATATCTTAGAACATGACTTATTTAAAGAGTCCTTGTTGTCGCAGTGCCAAATTACGCCAAAGTTTTGGATTTGTAAAACTGCATGAAAGAATCACAATGAATAAAGGACTACCGAAGTTTATTCTCAATTGACTTTTCTGCTTTCTCATCTATCAATTCCAGATTCCAGATAAGCGTCTTGATTTTCTTAATTTATTATTGAAACTTTCACACTACTAACTGTTACATTGGCCTTGAATTTACTAACGTTTTTCTCACAGTATCGGTATCACCTAATCTACCATTGATAAATTTACCTGAGCTTCGAATTTTAATTTACTAAAACTTCTCTCTTTTACAAAGTGTATGCTGCATTGATTTATTATCTGATAAAAGAATTAAACTCATTATATTTATTCAGAAATTTACTCTAGCCTATTTCTTGGTACATATGATATTCAAAGAATCTACAACTTATGTTTTTATTTATTTATTTGTAATGAGAATGGTTGCGACCGTTACTACGTGGTAATTCATACTTACATTGAATTGAAAAATTCACTATGTTTTAACCACAAATTATTTATTTGTCTTCGGTTTTCTTTCTATAATAATAAATATAATAATAAATTTAACAAAAAACATACATCAATTTTGGGCGAAGTTCATTGCCAATGTATTTTTCTAATTTAACTGCAACAAGGAATACTGGATTAGGACAAACTTAAGTCTATCTTCACTGTCCTCTTATCGGTCATGTGTATAGATAAATCCATTACAATATTCATTTGTTTCAATTCAGAAAGCTCTAGTAAGCATATACTCGTATTGATCTATTATGCATTCATATATATTTACATGGTAGATCGCTTGTAACATCAAAATATACTGCTGATGACGATACAATCATCTAGTAATATAGGTCTGAGTGGAAGAACACTACGTTGCAACTTTGCCCGCATGTTCTTTGCTCTAAATTGTTAAGTAGTTTTTAAATTTATATAAATGATTAGAATATTTTTAAGTGGAAATGTTAAAAGTAAAATCAATAAACTAACTAATAAATCATTGTTACCAAATCTACCAACCTCTACTTTAACCACATTTTGATTTGAGCAAAGTTTCATTTTTTCATTCTACATTAAAGTAATATTTCTCTATTCACTGAGCCTATATTTCGGTTGTAGTATTTAAGTATCTGGTTAAGGTCCTATTCTTATTTTAATAACTTAAGAAAATTACTCTTTTTTGTCCTTTATTGCCATCCTGTAGCACAAACTTACCAAATTTAGACACTAAAGATTTTGAAATTTTAGCATGCTATTTATAAAATTTATGAAGTCCTTCAACAAAGCAACAACAGCAACAATTTAAAAGCTTTAGGGAAAAGTTACGGCTGGTCTTTTCACTATGAAGTAGGTACGGTCTCCTTACAATTCATAATGAAAGAATACAGCTAAGAAATACATTGTAATCGCAGAAGCTGACCAACAAACCGAGACATTGATTTTTAAAATGTTAAACTCTTCGTTAATAATTATCACTTGGCTATGCTAATAAACCAAAAATAGCCCTTCAACTGGAATGCAAATATTTGAAAATTTAGTATATTTGGCACACTAACGAAGGAATTTATAAATTGTGTTTATACAATTTCGAATTACTTATAGAAATAATGTTGAGTGATGAGTTACGTGATGAAATAAATAATATGAAATTACTTGTAATCACTTTCTCCACAGTTTATTTTTATTTTGCTAAGTGGCAAAGTTATTTTATACTTATAGAAAAAAATTAGTCCGTCCCTAATTGTATAAAATTTTGTACCAACTATATTGCATTGTGTAAACTATTTTGACAATGGCAATAACCAATAACAATTTGTTAACTGAGAGGAAAAATTTATAAAAATGAAATGCTTTGTGATCTCGCGCACCGATAATTAAATGTAGTATTTTATTAAGACTTTCTGTTATGTAAACTAACTGAGGATAATTCATAAATTAAAAGGAAACGTGCAAATTATCAATGAAAAGAGAAACTATTTTTACAGTTTTGTAGTCTTTTAAATCTGCCAGTGTACTAACAATTTATGAAATGATAGGATGATCAGTTGCTGTAAAACTTATTAGTAATTTTCCAGCATCTTCTCTATCTATAAATCGCAACAATTTGTCCTTCGTTCTTAATTTTTCTGTCATTTATGAGTTATTATTTTATATTTAGTCTTTTTTCTTTTGTCTTCTCTGTTGTGTATAATCTCTAAATTAAAGCTTATCTCTTGAAAAAGGCATATTATAGTGTCAATGAGTGCTTGTCTGAAAAGTTCCTTGATTTTAATTCAGTGATTAAATAAATAAATGTTATTTTTATGCTTATTTATGTCGGTTTAGTTGTAGTTATATTTATCAATGTTTTTGTTTATATATTTAAATATTCTTCTGCCATTTTATAATGATTTTAATATATTTATTATATTCTGCTTTGTCATTTTACCTCAATGTTACAATTTTGACGTGTGTAAACAGTTTCTGTGATGGCACTAATAAAGAATTATTATTATTATTATTATTATCTGATTTTTTCGGTTTTTCTTTGATCTTCTGTTATTAGTTATACGCTTTCATTTTTTGTAATTTCTGTCATTAGTGTCTTATTTATTCCTCCTTCTACTTCTGCTTTTTCATCTCCATCTTATATCTCTTATCTTCTGTTTCCTTCTGTTATTTTGTTTTCCAATATGTATTTAGTATATTTAACCTCTGCCTTCGGTTATCTGAAATAATTTTTGTTTTCTTGCTTTCGCTTTTTATTATCTTTTTACGCCTTCTCAATTATCTCTTCTGTCATTTATTTCGCTAAAATGAAGGTGAATATCCTAGAAAATGATTCTTTCTGTTATTTATTTCATTTCTATTTTTTGGGTTTGAATTTTTTGATTTTCTGTGATTTTTCATTCGGTCGCCTAATTAATACTACTAAACTAAACTACTAAACATCTTTATTCAAAGAAGGAAATAAATTATAATACATGTAATGTATAAAAATCTAATATAATTGTCTTCTTCCGATTCATGGCTATCGACCGGTGGTCTTTCAGCCTGTCTAATTAATATTTATTGGAATTTTTTTATTACCTGTTCCGTGTTCTATTTCATGTTTCCAATCTGTTGCCTTTACTTTTCTTAATTCTTTACGTCTCTTGACTTTGATTAATTGATTAATTATGTTTGTTATTCTTTGTATTGCCTTCTACTCTATGATCTCATTTTTTCTGTAGAAGATAGAGAATGTTATCTTTTATTTTCCAAAAACACACAGGAATGAGAACTTCGAATGTTGTTCCTTAAAGTTTTTTATGGTTTATTCGTTTCTGTTTTCGTCCTCTGTCTTTAAACTTTTACCTATTATCGTTTATCTTTTATCATTTATATTGTATCTGTTGGTTTTTGGTCTCTAGTCTTTTGTATTCTGTCATATATTTTATGACACCTGTTATTTTTTATGAATGTTATTATTATTTTACCTCCTGTCTTCTGTCATCTCTTCTATTTTCTATCTCTGACATCTGAATTATGTGTTATATGTGTTATGCCCTAAAATAAAAATGAAAACTTTATAATTCTAGAGTAATTTGTTTGTTATTTGCCGATTGTCTCCTGTAGTTTCGTTTTTTATGTTTTGTTTTTGTCTTGTGGCACCTGTCTTTTATCATTATATTGCCAGAATCCTTCTGTTTTCTGTGCTATATCTTCGGTCTTCATTTTTTGCCTTATATTTATTTTCTTGTGGTCTTCCTTATTACTTCCATTCATTTTTTAATACTTTTGGTCTCTTATATTTTGTCATCTCTCTTAGATTTTGTATTATAAAGTTTGTTTTCAGTTTAATGCCTTTTGTCGTTTCTTTTACATTTTGTCTTCTGCCATCTGGCATTATTTTCTGATTAACAAGTGTAAATAAAAAATAATACCAACAAAGTTAATTGTTTATTTGTTTTGAATGATTTTCTGTCACTATTTCGAATCTTGTGCTTTTTTGTTTTTCTCTTCATTTGAGCTAAATAAAAAACCGAAGTCTAATTTATATTTCCTTTTTTATTTATTTATTTACTTTACTATATAATATATATTTAAAAAATACATAAAATACAAACATAAATACTGCAAATCATTTGAAAAATTTGAAGCACAGATTTTGAATGCGGAGTTCACAACTTCTCATGTTCTTCTACTCGACCTATTATTCTTGGCTGATGGTGGTAATACTTATCCAACGATTGTTGCCACTGAGGTAATATTTTAGCCATTTTGGCGTATTTAGGTCTTGAAAAACCTTGAAAAATGTACAGATTTACAGTCTATTTTTTACTATAGGTTAAAATAACTTAAGTTCTCAAAGTTTCTTTGTTTAGACACATTCCTGAATTTTCTTTCATTTCATCATATATTTTGATTTAAAAAAAATTAATAACATTAGAATGTTACAAAACAAGAAAAATTTAACAGAAGAATTTTGATGCTAAAGTATTATATTGAAATAAAACAACACAGTTGGGAGGGTTTCACATTTATTGTTGAACACTGCAACATGTTTCGCCACACAGTGGCTTCATCTGCCTGATGAAGCCACACAACAATAAATGTGAAACCCTCCCAACTGTGTTGTTTTATTTCAATTTGTTATGGAGTTTCATCATATATCCGCCTCGTCAATTCAATATCATAAAGTATTATAGGTAATTTAAGTGATATCTCAAATAAGAATTGAACTAAATGCATAAAAAGTAATTACACGTTCAGCTATCTTTCGCCTCATGATTTATTCATAAATTATAAACATTCATACGCTAGTATCTGCAGTAAATAGTTTTCGGCATTGGAATATTTCACGTCTTTCAAAACGTGATGTGCTCATACACGGTAGACTCCAGCGGAGCGCATTTAATTTTCCAGTTGGCGGAAAACGCCGAGGTGGATACATTTACGATTTCTCGCTTATAAATATAAATCGCCGGCCTTTACAAAGACTCACGGATAGAGGAAGTGGATGGAACAAGGCGGTAGTAAGTGGGAAATATGTTAGGGGCGCCTCCGCAGCCCGTTTTATCCGTCATGGGTGCATCCCCACGTTAAAATTTTTTGCCCTGGTCCCCTCCGGTTTTTTTTGCTCTCTACATATCGAATATATTTATATACACATTTGGAAAATATCCGCCATCCGTTCTGCGCCGCACTCGCGCCCACCCGCCCCTGCCCTTAAAATATTCATGGATTAGGATTTGGCCCCGCTCCGTGCGGAATATTTCGATATCACACTTTCCTTCCTATTTATATAACAGCGACTTCTATATATTTTTAACGTGACATATATGTATAATAATAAATGTATTTAGTAAAAATATTGGTTATTTTCTTATAATTATTTAATAAAAATAATTCAACCGTAGATAATTAGAAAGAAAATAAAGTAAATTTTTTATAAAAATAAGAAAAAAGAATTATACAAGCATTTAGTAGGAGTAACGCAGGGATTTAACTGAAACCAAAAAATTAAAGTTTGCAATATATTGTTCGAAGAAGAAAATCAAGTGAAACCTGTAAACTTTATAAAAAAATGGAAATCGAAAGAAATAAATAAAATAATGACGCGAGAAACGAGATTAGAAAAGAAAAAAAAAAATCAATATAAATATGAAGAGGAGACTGATAAAGTTATCATAGATTTACATTGTAAACTTTATTTTTACCAATGTTATATTGGAGTGGTCTATTAGTGATGGGTCAGGTTCAAAGACAAATTGTATTAAGGTGATCCTTTTTGAAACATGTTGATCGTCGCGATCATTATCACGCATAAATTATTTAAATGCGTTTTTCTTCTTAGAAAGCCATTGTTTTCGAATAAAAGACGAAAATAATCTAATACGATTTAAAAACAATGTCATAAGAAAGCCTAAACATTACTTCCAAAAATACTCTTCGAGTGGTCTATATAGATACGCCAACATTAATCAAAAGCTTTGCTTAAATTTTTGTCATTTTGATAATTCCTTCTGCTGTTTCTATCAATTTGGACCTACACAGCGGATTGCCTTCAATAACTACATCGAGGTGTTTTATTGTGTTTGATACATCTACCTCCTATCGCAACAATATAAGTTTATTACTTCGTAGATATTTAAAGCGCTATTATCTTATGCTCTGTAAAATTGATACCTATACAGGAAAGAAAATCCGTTATTATGGCCTTATTGATCTGCTTCAATCATTTTAAAGCGGCAACCCTAATACTTATACTGACCTTATTCTCTCAACACTTAGTTTCTGTATTATCATCATACTTCATTGTAGGAATTTTTATATAGTTTCTAGACATATGTAGTAGATACTTAATAATACCTCTCTTTATTAGAACATTCTTAGCAATTATGTGTATTATCAAAGAGTGCCTCATAACTCTAAACGGCCAATCATCTTCGAAGATTCCCAAAATCTTCAAAATTCCTCATCTGTCAGGTGCTCTTCCCGTAACTCGGCCATAGTTGAAATTCTTTTTTTAGTGGTCTGGATAAAAGATTCGTAATAACGTTCGTCTTACCTAGGGTGTATTCAATAATAAGGTTGAAGGGCTCTAACTGGAGTGCCCATCTTGCAAAACGTCAAGTGGGAGATTTTAATGACATTAGCTACTGACCTGCTATTACTAAATTCATACTATTTCTACAATAATCTTTCATTCTCTTCTATCGTCGTATTTGTTTTGCTCACCAACAGATTCTCCAGTACCTTTCTTTGTCGCCGATTAGACAAACTAGGGGATAGCCACTAGTACCTCCTTTAAAATTTCATCAACAAAAGTACAACATAAGATTATCTTACTGATACCATATATGTCATATATCTGTCATGCTGCTAAAAAAATCCTCCAAAAAGTGATGGAACCAGGATGAAGAAAAATGTAAATGATTTCGGGTATACAAGATGATACCAACTTTATAATATAATGGTGCAATTAAAGATTTGTGTAAGGTATTTAAATATAAACTTCTCCCGTGCTTCTTTCCGCCAAAATTTTATGTACGTTTTTTGTTTGATTTATTTGATTTTATATTAACTTTTAAGAAAAAAGTCCAAAGAATAAAATATATATAAAATAGTTAATCATCACAGTATATTTCCTCAAGCAAGCATAACTATAGCCTCTATAATCTCTTAACATAGCATCTCGTTAAATCCGTTCTCAGCTGCTAGTGCTTTTGTTGGACGATGCCTCCTGCTCCTAAGTTAGCCGTACCGTTCATCTTTTGCCAGGAAGGTGATGGGGAGAAAGTAGATCGGGTCGTCACCGAAAGGAACGGTTAATGATCCTAGGTGCTAAGACCAGCATTTAACTTTAAGATAGTGTATATATGAATATCTGTACATTTGTATTTGTATATTATATATTGTATATTTGTAAATAACGATAGAACACGAAAAAGCAGAAGGGGCACCAGGCGTGCATGCCACTGGCTGGTATCCTTTTTCTTGGAGGCCACTATTTCTGTTCGCTTGTGGCCAGTACATTCCCCTTTCCCCCCAAAGAAAGAAAGAAACAAAAAGTACCCGTACGGACCAGCCTTTAAACTTTTAGTAGGAAATCTATAAACTGATATTCCGGAAACTATACTGTTTTTAAGAGAGTGCCTTGTTCACCTCTATCAACATCAACAACCTCTACAACTCTAAGTATGCAAAAGGTTTTGTATTGATCATCGTTTTAATTTCAAACAAGGCTCACAAACACTTTCTGTAGCCGGTTAGACAAACACTCCTTTCTGACATTCTCTTGTTGGGGATCAACACGAGCCTAAATCACTAGATTTTCAATACAGTACTCACCATCATAGAGGCATGATTTACACGTCATAGCATTGCAATAAATGCATTCTTAGCATCAAGCATCCTGGATTAGGCAGACATGATTAAAACCTCTATAATCACATAACATGACAACGGGTTAAATGCGTTCTTAGAGTTAAGTTAAAGTTATATAATGTTAACCTTCTGTTGACATCCTCTTGTTGGGGATCAACACGAGCCTAAATCACTAGTTTGTCACTAGAGTACTCTTTATCAGAGGGGTATTATTTAAGCTACCATAATTACACGCCAAAACATCGCCTCTAGCGGTTTCTAAACTTACAGTAAAAACTCTACTAATAACCTGGCCTTTTAAATTCCATACTGTTAAAGGAGAGTTCCGCGTCCTCCTGTAATATTACCTTTTCCATGGCTACTAATAACCTTTCCAAAATACTATACCCTTGAAATCATTTAGACAGAACTGGGAATTAGCCACCAAGATCCCTTCCTAACTTTTCCTTGCTAGGCACTAGTACAAACCTAGATCATTGTAGTTGTATGTTACAGTGTTCTAAATTAAACAGACATTATTGGAGCCCCTATAATAGTAGTAGTATTAATTTATCCACTGTGCTTACATAATAATATCGAAAATAACAATAAATTCAATTGATACTTGTTGCAACACACTCTTGATGGAATCAGATATATAAATTTGGTGAAGTAAGACATCAGTTGACTGACACGTGTCAAATTCTAGTTAATCTTATCAAGGCCTATAAACTTTGTTTAGAAAATTCAACTTTAACCTGGCCCTCCAGGTTCTCTTTCTTTAATGTTGTTACCGGTTCTCTGTCCACTTTGTTCTCGTTGTCGCTTAGACAAAATGGGCGATAGCCCCTAAAATCCCTTCCAGATTTCCCCCTTTCCTCCTGATTGAAAATCTGTATACGTCTAACCCGATTTCTTTTATTTTGTTCGCCTACTCCATCAGGTAAGCATTATTAAAGCCTCTATAACCACATGTCAATTATTGCGCAAAATTGGTTTTTAGCATCCATCGCATTTGTCAGACAATGCTTTCTGATTTCCAGTTAGCCTTGTGAATCAACCTTTCAACTTTATATTGGATACTTGAAGCCATAACTTCGTAATACATCTTGGATAAGAAACTTTATAAAATGATAAATTAAACTTTACTTTTTTTAATATAACACACACAGTACAGTTTTATTTATTACTTGATAAAGTTCCTTTTAACTTTAAATAGACAATTTATTATTATTTGGGTCTTTCTTAATCCATATTCTTTCTAAGAGGATCTCTCTTAGAATTTTTTCTTTTACAACAGCAGTCAAAACGTCTCTCGTAATACTAGTAAAGTTACAACGCATTTTTTGTATCATAGGTACGAATATTGATGGCAAACGTAAGGTGATGTTAGTAGGCAGTATGCCAACATACTCAAGAACGCCAGTGTTGATCTCGATAAGTGCTGGTGAATGCTCTGAAGAGAAACTGAAAAGATTGTCACAATCATGATCATCCCACGTCAATACAAAATCGCAGATTGGTTCCTCAACAGGTAAAATAATATTATTGATGGCAAATACAGCCAGCTTACCTCCTATATATTGGACAGCAAGATCTGTAAGGTTCCGTGCGCACAGAGGTATGGGTTTCCGTGTGCGTGGTCAACACACCAAAACGACTGGTCGCCGTAGCCACTTATAATGTTTCCAAGAAGAAGTAACCTATTGTTACTTACTTTCATTAATAAAATAATTTTAAAATCTCTCTATCTTCTCTAGCGTCGCCTTTGCTCTTTTCGCCAATGACTTTTCCGGCACCTTTTACTCATTGTATTATAGTTTAAACATACTGGGTGCTAGCCACTAGCATCAGTTCCTGACTTCTGTAAAGAAGGGAAGTAGGGCCTAGCTCACTTATAGTGCTCTCCATCAGCCAGGCAGATAATTAATTGTAATTGTGATAATTACCTTCGTAAGATCAATCAAATAGATTACCTGCTGAGAGCTAATAGGCGGATCGAAAAGACTACCTCTGTAATCAGGGTTAGAAAGTTCTATATGATAATAGAATATAGAACTTTCTAACCCACAGAGGTAGTATTTTCGATCCGCATATTAGCTCTCAGCAGGTAATCTATTTTTAACCTACCCTTCCTGGATCCTTCCTTATCTGACCTTCTCTATCGCTGCCTTTTTTCTGGTCACCAATAACTTCTTCGAAAAGTTTTCTCCCTATTGTTTAGTCAAACTTGATGGTTGCCGCCAACATCTTCTGATATCTTTCAATAAGAAAATAAGACGACCTTAGCCCACTTCTAGTTTGCCGCCACAGTATAATTCTTTAAGCAGACATTCGTGAGATGTGTTAATTGATTCGAGTCGTTAATCACTTATCGGTTTCTATAGGGATACCTCTATGATCTGAATCCTGTTACCTTATGCCTGGAAAGTGCTAAGGCAACAATTTAGTCCTCCGTGTTCTTATAGCTCTGGAAGTAAGGATTATCAACGCAGTCTGAGAAAACTAACTACCTTATTTATCTAATCTTATACAAGCGAGCCTATGTTTGGGGACAGACCTAAATTTCTGGTTAAAATTTAATAGAGATTCTTATTTATTTCTTACGCATCTTAATAATCAATTTTGGCTGTTTTTAGCCCTCATATACTCCTCCAATATTATCAAGCCTCCGACCTGCCGCCTATACTTAATAAGATTTCTTCTATCTTTAATAGTTTTTACTTCTGCATTAAAAACTCCTGTTTGCCCAGCAGGTGACTGTTGGTTTCATTCTTCCTTTCTCTAGTTACAGTCAAGTCATGACGCTCACAGAGCCTCTTGGAGAACTCGATCTGCCTCTATTATTAATATGTTAAGAAAGCATGTTTATTCTCGCCTTGGTGAGATATTACCTCACTTTTATTACTTGGTATGGGTAACGTGATGAAACAAAGGTCGCTGTAGTTCTTCTCACTACCTGTCGCCAATCCTTCTATGTGTGTGTGTATTTTATTTATTTATTTTTATAGAGGTTATGAAAATAGATTTTTCGTATCATCAGGACAAGATGTTATGCCTAGTATGTCAGACTAAGATGTCAATACCGACTCAAAACCTCCTTTTTCGCCGCCCTCTGAATTCCAACGGTCCCATCGTTAGTCATTACGTCGCGAGGAGAGGATCTAGCTGTTGCATTTCCTTCTGGTGGAAAAAGTCATTACTTCTTTCCTTCTATAGGCCGTTGATTTTATTTTTGGCACGTTTTGTCTCTGTCGAACGTATGTCTAGTAGTACTTCCGTTACAAAACTACTTGTAGCATTCCAGGCTATCTCCATGGAAATCAATGCGTCTACTAATCTTTCCGGTTCTTAGTCTGTTCGATGACAATCTCCAGCTTGTTTCGCATCGAGTTAAAACGGGGACACTCGAATAACCCGTGCTCTAAATCCTTAGGAACTCCTGGATAGGACGGGCACTCCGGGTAATCATCGTGTTTGAAACGATAGAAATACTCTCGGAAACAGATATCGATTTTTGGTATAAGTCGATGCGTCGACCTATCCTTCACTGCAGCATCCTGCGATTGCCAACGTGCTGCCGTTCATCTGTTCTGAGCTGATAAGAACTCGACGTAGGTGATCGTCGTCGGTAGTTGTCTTGTCTCTCCTCGGCTAGCTTCCGAACAGGGAACATTCCAGCGATGACGCACACCGCTTTCTCAGACACTGTGCGGCTTTTTTGCGTGCTTGTTGGATTTCTAGAGCACCTGTCCAAATGGAAATTCCATAAATACGCACTGACGTGACAACTGATGATAGCAGTAACCTCCTGATCTGTTTTGATTCTCTGAGGCAGAAATCTTGATAAGCTTGCCCTCATTACTCTTTGGTACTTGCTTTACCTGCTGCTTGAAATTAGGTCGGACATCAAGCATCACTCCCAGATACCGGATAAATGGTTGTGATGTGATTTCGTGAACTCCAACTTTCAGCCTGATGACTTCCACGTTCTTTCTGCTCGTGATAAGCACTGCCTCGGTTTTGTGTTCATCTAATCGCAGGTCCACCGTATTCATCCACTGATTGATTTGTGCGAAAGTGGTGTCAAACATCAGATTTATCTCATCGAGATTCTTCGCAGTGATCACTACAATCGCCTGCATATGCTACTGGTTTAACACTTATAATGCCCGTCTCAGTAGTCCATCATACATGATATTCCACGGTAAAGAGCCTAGAAGTGAACCCTGGAATAATTTCTTAGTTATTCCATTTTTCTTGGGCTTTCGTATCGTATTTCAGGAGCCTATTTTCGAAGTAGATCGTAACGAAGGTATTCTGGTACATTTTCTCCTTAATGACATGCACAATTCACACCCAATTGGCGGTATAAAATGCATTCTTGGTGTCCAGGGTAGCCACCAAAATTAAAAGATTGCAGGTCCATCCGGTCGAGTTTGCATGTTTGTTTGCTCTTTCAGGGTTCCGACCAGTCGATATTTACCAGATTATTGTGCCATAATCGCTGGCTTTATAGATGTGTATCATTTTCCCGCAATAGCTTCTCTTAGTTATGCTGTTGCTAACGAGTGTGAGATCCACAATTGAGCTTGCATTTCCTTTGGTGGCACCAATATTAAGCAGAACTACATTTAGTGTGGCCATTCCCCGTACATTAGTGAACTTGCTACCCCAGTCTACTGCCCAGGAACACCGGCTATTGAAACTGGAAAGTATTGTCGCGCATCTTCGATAAGCCGATTCAGAAAATCTACAAATTGGTCAATGGAGAGACCTGGTGGAGCACAGCAGCAGTTAAAGTGGATTTCTTCTATTCATGCGGTTGAGAAGCAAGCTTCCCTATTATTAAACACTCTCTTGAAGATGAGTTTGCCACAAGACCAGATGACAGCTTGAGTAGTGCTGTCTGATTCCTAGGGTTGGAAACTGAGGTGTTTGTGTGGCTCTGCTACCAGTACGAGGTCTATCTCTAGTTCGCGTACGGTCTGCATGAGTAGATCGTGTGCAGCTTTACAGCTGTTGAGGTTGAGTTAGAGTATTTTCACGTTCGTCTATTCTTCAACTTCCGAATGCTCCGTATTCAAAGAGGCACTTTGCATCTATTAATACCAGCATTGTGATCTGCATTCTCTGTTTCTTGTTGTTAAACACATAATGACCATCTAGCTGGATTTTTGCATTCCGCGACTTTGTGTTTTTGTTGTCTGCATTTAATGCAGAATTTAGACCTATCTATTTTGCTTTTACATTCGTTAGCAAGATACCTCTGTAGGCCTTATGCAGTTTTTTCGTGGTTTCGTCAAGATCTCGCATTTTGAGGTCCTCCTGTGATCCCTTACCGATGACTTTGGCGTCTCCTTTGACGATTTCCTCAATAGTCTTCTGCAGGATTCGCTGCTCCCCTTTGTAAGTATGATGCGGACGTCTCCAGCATTGGTCCTATGAAGCTTATATACAGTCGAGCTGACCTGGTCTTCAGGGACCTCTATCTTGATGCGGCGCATCAGATCAGGTCGCTAATTACCGTGGCTTCTTTCGCTTGTTGTTTGGCACAGGTTGCTTAGTCTGCGGAAAAAGGTTGCTTTAGGAGCTGAAACTGTGCTCTGCTTCCATCGATCACTGCTCGACAGGACTAGCTCCCAGTCTGGTAACCTGATCTCCTTGTTGTATTATCACTACTTATAATTTTTTTCCTGTTGTTAAATATATTTTTTCATCAATTACATTTGTTAACCAGCTTGAAACGAACAGATTTTATTGTCGTGCAATACTAAATTAAAATATAATAAATTCCGCGTTCGCCCAACATTTTCTGTTAGGGGAATAATTGCATAAACGCCGGCCCTCATTTCGGCCGCGCGCTCTCTCGTCATTGTTATTAATATTTGTTCGAAATTAAATTATCAAAATGAACATTGTCCTCGGCAAACACGTACCCTGATTAATTGTTTCGAACGCGAAACGCGCCGTCCGCTTCGTAAATAACTTCGGGGGCCCCGTGTCTGAAAGGCGCCCGTAATTAAATTCGTATAATAAAATAATAATTAAATCGTGTCACTTTAATTAAGTCGCGCGGCGGAAGCGATTTTTTTTTCTCGTTGCCGCGCCGCCCGTCCGTCTTCTTCGTCTTCGCCCACTTCCGATTTGAAGTTGATTTATGTCGCTCCTTCCGAACTAATTCCGAAACCAAAACAATATCCCTTTGTTCGCCGCCCGGGCGTCGACGAAATTGAATTCTTCGGGGGGCGGCCAACTCCCAACTCCCGCTTACCCCCCACACACTGTGAACACACACAAGTAGCACCTCATAAAACCTACTTCAAAATATTGATTTATATATATATATATATATATATATATATATATATATATATACAGGGTTATTCACGCTATACGGCACGGAATATTGTGGCCAAAATACGTGACTTTCAAAAAGTTTCACTTTGGGGATATATGGGGGTTTATTAGGGCTATTTTTTAAAATTACTTTCATAATATACAGGGTGTCCCAAAAACTCTAAAAGAATCAAAGTTGTGTTTTTTTTAATGAAACACCCTGTATTTTATTGCATTTTTGGATCCTTCAATAAAAATAAGTGTGTGTTTTAATAAGGTTTTTATGACATAAACCTTAAGGTTTTTGAAATAATTTGAAGTTTGTAAAAATGTAACCTAATTTTCATGTTTCAAATACTTAAAAAATAATTAAGTTATGCATACCAAATTTACACTGAAGTGTAACAATAGATCATATTTTATTTTTCAAGTATAATAAACTTGACATCTTATGCCGGGTGTAAAAAAATTGGAATTAAACAAATGAGAACTTTAAATGGCTATAACTTCATTAATTTAAATGGAACGCTATATTTATTAATTTATCAGCAAATGCACGTTTTAATTACCTATCGAATGGTATCTAAATCTTAAGTGTTAAGTCTTCTCGTTTTTGCAGAAAACAAAATATTGTTTATTGCACCGTTTTAGTACTTTTTAAGTAAACATTTTTATGTATCTAGTTTTCTATGGTATTTAAAAATGTCAGATAATTAATTTAGTCTGTCATTTTAGTTTAAAAAGCCTGTCTTTTGTTATAGTTGCCTTATTTTGCATTTTTGTCTTAGATCGTTAGTAATCGTTATTGTTTGAACATCACTGTTGTATTTTTTGGTAAAAAATGAAGATTTACTCAAAAGAAGGGGTTATTGGCATTATTTTCATGCTTGGAGAATGTCATCAAAATTTTTTATTGGCTTGTCGAGTTTATACTTAAAGGTTTCCCGAAAGAAATCACCCTAAGCCAGCAATTTTTGAGAGACTATTAAACCAGTTTAAAGAAATTGGAAGTGTCAGTTATAAAAACCTCAGTATAAGAAAATCTGTGTAAATTTTCATTTTTTACTATGACATACAACAACCATGTTCGAAGAATAACGATTACTAACGATCTAACACAAAAACGCAAAATAACACAACTATAACAAAAGACATCCTTTTTAAACTAAAGTAACAGACTAAATTAATTATCTGACGTTTTTAAATACGATAGAAAACTAGATACATTAAAATGTTCACTTTAAAAGTACTAAAACGGTGCAATAAACAATATTTTGGCGTTTTCTGTAAAAACGAGATGACTTAACACTTAAGACTTAAATACCATTCGATAGGTAATTAAAACGTGCATTTGCTGATAAATTAATAAATATAGCGTTCCATTTAAATATATGAAGTTATAGTCATTTAAAGTTCTCATTTGTTTAATTCCAATTTTTTTACACCCGGCATAAGGTGTCAAGTTTATTATACTTGAAAAATAAAATATGATCTATTGTTACACTTCAGTGTAAATTTGGTATGCATAACTTAATTATTTTTTAAGTATTTGAAACATGAAAATTAGGTTACATTTTTACAAAATTCAAATTAATTCAAAAACCTTAAGGTTTATGTAATAAAAACCTTATTAAAACACATACTTATTTTTATAGACGGATCCAAAAATGCAATAAAATACAGGGGGTTTCATTAAAAAAACACAACTTTGATACTTTTAAGGTTTTTGGGACACCCTGTATTTTATGAAAATAATTTTAAAAAGTAGCCCTAATAGACCCCCATATATCCCCAAAGTGAAACTTTTTGAAAGTTACGTATTTTGGCCACAATATTCCGTGCCATATAGCGTGAATAACCCTGTATATATATAATATTAAAACTGAAAAGTGAAAACTTCAAAGTGTGACGGACGGTTTGTTAAGAGGGGCGGCGTTGATGTTGTTGG